>CM055904.1:26407270-27872710 GCA_029582155.1 Panopea generosa | reverse complement strand
TTTTTTTTCAGGAAAACAGCTTCATTAAAATGAATTACATTTTCCCTACCATTATTATATGTTGATCTTGTTATATTCATTATAAAGATATAGTGATAGGTTTGTTTCACTTAATACAAACGAATATATCATTTTGTGTATTTTTCTTTACAGTATACAGCTGTAGAGAATTATTTTTTATACTTCATATACACGAATATAACATTTTGTGTTTGTTCATTTTAGTATATATCTATAAAGATTGATTGGTTCCATTTAATACAAGCGATTATTATCATGTTTTTCATCAGTTTGTTTAGTTCTACTGAAGCAAGGTTGAATAGTTTTTGTGTTGATTATCAACAGTACAATATATTTAATTTGCTCTATTCCTCTAAACTAATTAAGCAATACTGTTTTATAATACAAATAATCTTTTTTGTTTCCATTAAAATGAATAACATTTTTTCCTTTTTACTATACAGCTGTAGAGATTGATTTGTTTCTCTTAATACATTTTGTGTTTGTTCTATTAAGTATATTGATAAGTACCATTGAATACACGCAGTTATTTCAATTAGTATTCATTAAACTTAATAAACAGCAATATTATTTTTGTGTTCTTCTTTTAAATATACGTGTATATAGACAAGTTGATTAGTTCCATTGAATGAGGCGAATAGCATTATTACATTTTGCTTCATTTAAGCTTAGAGCACCGCAGTATTATTTTTGATTTTTTTTCTACAGGAAAACAGCTTCATTAAAATGAATTACATTATCCCACGAATATTATATGCTGATCATTTTTATATTATTATGAATATATAGAGATAGAATTGTTTCACTTAATACAAACGAATATAACATTTTGTGTATTTTTCTTTTCAATATACAGCTGTAGAGAATTATTTTTTATACTTGATACACGCGAATATTACATTTTGTGTTTGTTCTTTTCAGTATATATCTATACAGGTTGATTAGTTCCATTTAATACAAGCGATTCTTTCAATTTGTATTGATTAAACTTAATAAACAACATTAGTAATTTTGTGTTGTTCTATTTAATATACATATATACAAATTGATTAGTTAAACTTAATGCACGCAAATAGCATTTTTGTTTTATATTATCTAAATGCGCCGCAATAGAACATTTTGTATTTTTTTCATCAGTTTGATTAGTTCTACTTAAGCGAGGTTTATTAATTTTGTGTTGATTATAATTTCTAAACAGTACAATACATTAAGTTTGCTCTATTCCTCTAAACTAATTAAGCAATAGTGTTTTAATACGAATAATCTTTTTGATTTCATTAAAATGAACTATTTTTTTTCCTTTTAAGTATATAGCTATAGAGATTGATTTGTTCTTCTTAATACACTGAATGAGGCGAATAGCATTATTACATTTCGCTTCATTTAAGCTTAGACCGCCGCAGTATTATTTTTTTATTTATTTTCTTCAGGAAAACAGGTTCATTAAAATGAATTACATTTTCCCCTACTATTATTATATGTTGATCTTGTTATATTCATTAAACTTAATAAACAGCAATATTATATTTTGTGTTCTTCTTTTAAATATACATGTATATAGACGAATTGATTAGTTCCATTGAATGAGGCGAATAGCATGATTATATTTTGCTTCATTTAATCTTAGAGCACCGTAGTATTATTTTTTGATTTTTTTATCTACAGGAAAACAGCTTCATTAAAATGTATTACATTATCCCACGAATATTATATGCTGATCATTTTTATATTATTATGAATATAAGAGATAGGATTGTTTCACTTAATACAAACGAATATAACATTTTGTTTATTTTTCCTTTCAGTATACAGCAGTAGAGAATTATTTTTTATACTTCATACACACGAATATTACATTTTGTGTTTGTTCTTTTCAGTATATATCTATACAGATTGATTGGTTCCATTTAATACAAGCGATTATTTTCATTATTTTCATCAGTTTGTTTAGTTCTACAGAAGCAAGGTTTGTTAATTTTTGTGTTGATTATAAACAGTATAATATATTTAGTTTTCTCTATTCCTCTAAACTAATTAAGCAATAGTGTTTTAATACAAATAATCTTTTTTGTTTCCATTAAAATGAATTACATTTTTTCCTTTTACTATACAGCTGTAGAGATTGATTTGTTTCTCTTAATACATTTTGTGTTTGTTCTATTAAGTATATTGATTAGTACCATTGAATACACGCAGTTATTTCAATTAGTATTCATTAAAGTTAATAAACAGCAATATTATATTTTGTGTTCTTCTTTTAAATATACATGTATATAGACAAATTGATTAGTTCCATTGAATGAGGCGAATAGCATTATTACATTTTGCTTCATTTAAGCTTAGAGCACCGCAGTATTATTTTTGATTTTTTTTTCTACAGGAAAACAGCTTCATTAAAATGAATTACATTATCCCACGAATATTATATGCTGATCATTTTATATTATTATGAATATATAGAGATAGGATTGTTTCACTTAATACAAACGAATATAACATTTTGTGTATTTTTCTTTTCAATATACAGCTGTAGAGAATTATTTTTTGTACTTGATACACACGAATATTACATTTTGTGTTTGTTCTTTTCAGTGTATATCTATACAGGTTGATTAGTTCCATTTACTACAAGCGAATATTTCAATTTGTATTGATTAAACTTAATAAACAGCAATATTATATTTTGTGTTGTTCTATACATATATACAAATTGATTAGTTTCACTTAATGTAGGCGAATAGCATTTTTGTTTTATTGAAGCTAAAAGCGCCGCAATAGAGCATTTTGTTTTGTTTTTTTCATCAGTTTGATTAGTTCTACTTTAAGCAAGGTTTATTAATTTTTGTGTTGATTATAATTTGTAAACAGAACAATATATTATGTTTGCTCTATTCCTCTAAACTAATTAAGCAATAGTGTTTTAATACGAATAATCTTTTTGGATTTCATTAAAATGAACTATTTTTTTCCCCTTTTATGTATAAAGCTATAGAGATTGATTTGTTCTTCTTAATACACTGAATGAGGTGAAAAGCATTATTACGTTTGGCTTCATTTAAGCTTAGACCGCCGCAGTATTTTTTTTTTTTCAGGAAAACAGCTTCATTAAAATGAATTACATTTTCCCTACCATTATTATATGTTGATCTTGTTATATTCATTATAAAGATATAGAGATAAGTTTGTTTCAATTAATACAAACGAATATATCATTTTGTGTATTTTTCTTTACAGTATACAGCTGTAGAGCATTATTTTTTATACTTCATACACACGAATATAACATTTTGCGTTTATTCTTTTTAGTATATATCTATAAAGATTGATTGGTTCCATTGAATACAAGCGATTATTTTCATTTTTTTCATCAGTTTGTTTAGTTCTACTGAAGCAAGGTTGGTTAGTTTTTGTGTTGATTATCAACAGTACAATATATTTAATTTGCTCTATTCCTCTAAACTAATTAAGCAATACTGTTTTATAATACAAATAATCTTTTTTGTTGCCATTAAAATGAATTACATTTTTTCCTTTTTACTATACAGCTATAGAGATTGATTTGTTTCTCTTAATACATTTTGTGTTTGTTCTATTAAGTATATTGATAAGTACCATTGAATACACGCAGTTATTTCAATTAGTATTCATTAAACTTAATAAACAGCAATATTATATTTTGTGTTCTTCTTTTAAATATACGTGTATATAGACAAATTGATTAGTTCCATTGAATGAGGCGAATAGCATTATTACATTTTGCTTCATTTAAGCTAAGAGCACCACAGTATTATTTTTGATTTTTTTTTCTACAGGAAAACAGCTTCATTAAAATGAATTACATTATCCCACGAATATTATATGCTGATCTTTATTTATATTATTATGAATAGATAGAGATAGGATTGTTTCACTTAATACAAACGAATATAACATTTTGTTTATTTTTCCTTTCAGTATACAGCTGTAGAGAATTATTTTTATACTTAATACACACGAATATTACATTTTGTGTTTGTTCTTTTCAGTATATATCTTTACAGATTGATTAGTTCCATTTAATACAAGCTAATATTTCAATTTGCATTGATTAAACTTAATAAACAGCAATTTTATATTTTGTGTTGTTCTATACATATATACAAATTGATTAGTTCCACTTAATGTAGGCGAATAGCATTTTTTTTTTATTTAAGCTAAAAGCGCCGCAATAGAACATTTTGTTGTTTATTTTAATGCGTTTGATTAGTTCTTCTTAAGCGAGGTTTATTAATTTTTGTGTTGATTATAATTTGTAAACAGTACAATACATTAATTTGATTACATTAGTTTGATTAGTTCACCTTAAGCAAGGAGTTATTAATTTTGTGTTGATTATATTTTGTAAACTGTACAATTATATATCTTGATCTTATTATATTCATTATATAGCTATAGAGATAGGTTTGTTTCACTTAATACAAACGAATATAACATGTGTTGTTTCTTTTCAGTATACAGCTGAAGAGAATAGATTGACTGGTTCCATTTAATCAAGCGATTATTTTCATTTTTTTCATCAGTTTGTTTAGTTCTTCTGAAGCAAGATTTATTAGTTTTTGTGTTGATTATCAACAGTACAATATATTTAGTTTGCTCTATTCCTCTTAACTAATTAAGCAATAGTGTTTTAATTACAAATAATCTTTTATGTTTCCATTAAAATGCATTACATTTTTTCCTTTTTACTATACAGCTATAGAGATTGATTTGTTCCTCTTAATACATTTTGTGTTTGTTCTATTAAGTATATTGATTAGTAACATTGAATACACGCAGTTATTTCAATTAGTATTCATTAAACTTAATAAACAGCAATATTATATTTTGTGTTCTTCTTTTAAATATACGTGTATATAGACAAATTGATTAGTTCCATTGAATGAGGCGAATAGCATTATTACATTTTGCTTCACTTAAGCTTAGAGCACCGCAGTATTATTTTTTGATTTTTTTCTACAGGAAAACAGTTTCATTAAAATGAATTACATTATCCCACGAATATTATATGCTGATCTTTTTTATATTATTATGAATATATAGAGCTAGGATTGTTTCACTTAATACAAACGAATATAACATTTTGTGTATTTTTCTTTACAGTATACAGCTGTAGAGAAATTTTTTATACTTCATACACACGAATATTACATTTTGTGTTTGTTCTTTTCAGTATATATCTATACAGATTTAATAATTTCCATTTAATACAAGCGAATATTTCTATTTGTATTGATTGAACTTAACAAACAGCAATATTATATTTTGTGTTGTTCCATACATATATACAAATTCATTAGTTCCACTTAATGTACGCGAATAGCATTTTTGTTTTATTTTATCTAAAAGCGCTGCAATAGAACATTTTGTATGTTTTCCATCAGTTTGATTCGTCCACCTTAAGCAAGGAGTTATTAATTTTTGTGTTGATTATATTTTGTAAACTGTACAATATATATATCTTGATCTTATTATATTCATTATATAGCTATAGAGATAGGTTTGTTTCACTTAATACAAACGAATATAACATGTGTTGTTTCTTGTTGTTTCTTTCTTTTCAGTAAACAGCTATTTACATTCTTAATACAAACTAACATTTCGTTTTTCCTTTTTATTTCTTTCAAGTGTAAATCTATATAGATTCATTAGTTTCCCTTAATATAAACGAATATGAGATTTTGAGTTTTTATTTCTTTTCAATATACAGCTATAGGGATTGATGTTTTCAACCTAATACAAACGGATATATTATAACTTTTTGCTTCATTTAAACTTAGAGCGCTGCAGTATTATTTTATTTTTCTACAGGAAAACAGCTTCATTAAAATGAATTACATTTTCCCTATGATTATTATATGTTGATCTTGTTATATTCATAATAAAGATATAGAGATAGGTTTGTTTCACTTAATACAAACGCATATATCATTTTGTGTATTTTTCTTTACAGTATACAGCTGTAGAGAATTATTTTTTTATACTTCATACACACGAATATAACATTTTGTGTTTGTTCTTTTTAGTATATATCTATACAGATTGATTGGTTCCATTTAATACAAGCGATTATTTTCATTTTTTTCATCAGTTTGATTAGTTCTACTTAAGCGAGGTTTATTAATTTTTGTGTTGATTATAATTTGTAAAAAGTACAATTATTATGTTTGCTCTATACCTCTAAACTAATTAAGCAATAGTGTTTTAATACGAATAATCTTTTTTGATTTCATTATAATGAACTATTTTTTTTTCCTTTGAAGTATACAGCTATAGAGATTGATTTGTTCTTCTTAATACACTGAATGAGGTGAAAGCATTATTACATTTTGCTTCATTTTAGCTTAGACCGCCGCAGTATTATTTTTTGATTTTTTTTTTCAGGAAAACAGCTTCATTAAAATGAATTACATTTTCCCTACCATTATTATATGTTGATCTTGTTATATTCATTATAAAGATATAGAGATAGGTTTGTTTCACTTAATACAAACGAATATATCATTTTGTGTATTTTTCTTTACAGTATACTGCTGTAGAGAATTATTTTTTATACTTCATACACACGAATATTACATTTTGTGTTTGTTCTTTTCAGTATATATCTATACAGATTTAATTAGTTCCATTTAATACAAGCGAATATTTCTATTTGTATTGATTAAACTTAATAAACAGAAATATTATATTTTGTGTTGTTCTATACATATATACAAATTGATTAGTTCCACTTAATGTAGGCGAACAGCATTTTTGTTTTATATAAGCTAAAAGCGCCGCAATAGAACATTTTGTTGTTTTTTTTCATCAGTTTGATTAGTTCTACTTAAGCGAGGTTTATTAATTTTTGTGTTGATTGTAATTTCTAAACAGTACAATACATTAAGTTTGCTCTATTCCTCTAAACTAATAAGCAATAGTGTTTTAATACGAATAATCTTTTTGATTTCATTAAAATGAACTTTTTTTTTCCTTTTAAGTATATAGCTATAGAGATTGATTTGTTCTTCTTAATACACTGAATGAGGCGAATAGCATTATTACATTTCGCTTCATTTAAGCTTAGACCGCCGCAGTATTATTTTTTTATTTATTTTCTTCAGGAAAACAGGTTCATTAAAATGAATTACATTTTCCCCTACTATTATTATATGTTGATCTTGTTATATTCATTAAACTTAATAAACAGCAATATTATATTTTGTGTTCTTCTTTTAAATATACATGTATATAGACGAATTGATTAGTTCCATTGAATGAGGCGAATAGCATGATTATATTTTGCTTCATTTAATCTTAGAGCACCGTAGTATTATTTTTTGATTTTTTTATCTACAGGAAAACAGCTTCATTAAAATGTATTACATTATCCCACGAATATTATATGCTGATCATTTTTATATTATTATGAATATATAGAGATAGGATTGTTTCACTTAATACAAACGAATATAACATTTTGTTTATTTTTCCTTTCAGTATACAGCAGTAGAGAATTATTTTTTATACTTCATACACACGAATATTACATTTTGTGTTTGTTCTTTTCAGTATATATCTATACAGATTGATTGGTTCCATTTAATACAAGCGATTATTTTCATTATTTTCATCAGTTTGTTTAGTTCTACAGAAGCAAGGTTTGTTAATTTTTGTGTTGATTATAAACAGTATAATATATTTAGTTTTCTCTATTCCTCTAAACTAATTAAGCAATAGTGTTTTAATACAAATAATCTTTTTTGTTTCCATTAAAATGAATTACATTTTTTCCTTTTTACTATACAGCTGTAGAGATTGATTTGTTTCTCTTAATACATTTTGTGTTTGTTCTATTAAGTATATTGATTAAGTACATTGAATACACGCAGTTATTTCAATTAGTATTCATTAAACTTAATAAACAGCAATATTATATTTTGTGTTCTTCTTTTAAATATACGTGTGTATTAGACAAAATTGATTAGGTTCGCATTGAATGAGGCGAATAGCATTATTACATTTTGCTTCATTTAAGCTTAAAGAGCACCGCAGTATTATTTTTTGATTTTTGTTTCTAACAGGAAAAGCATTCATTAAAAATGAATTACATTATGCCCACGAATAGTATAATGCTTGAATCATTTTTTATATTAATTATGAATATATAGAAGCTAGGATTGTATTCATCCTTAATACAAACGTAAGTATAAACATTTTGTGTATTTCTTCTTTACAAGTATACAGCTGGAGAGAATTAATTTTTTAGTACTTGATACACACGAAATATTACATTTTGTGGTTGTGTGCTTTCTAGTAAAGATCTATACAGAGTGAATTAAGTTCATTTAATACAAGCGGAATATTCTAATTGTATTGATTGAAACTTAATAAACCAGGCAATATGATATTTTGTGTCTGTTCTATACATATATACAAATTGATTAGTTCCACTTAATGGACGGCGAATAGCATTTTGTTTGATTGTAATCTAAAAGCGGCCTGCAATAGAACAGTTTTGTTTTTTTCATCATTTTGATTAGTTCTACTTAAGCAGAGGTTTATTAATTTTTGTGTTGATTATAATTTGTAAAAAGTACAATATATTATGTTTGCTCTATACCTCTAAACTAATTAAGCAATAGTGTTTTAATACGAATAATCTTTTTTGATTTCATTATAATGAACTATTTTTTTTTCCTTTGAAGTATACAGCTATAGAGATTGATTTGTTCTTCTTAATACACTGAATGAGGTGAAAAGCATTATTACGTTTGGCTTCATTTAAGCTTAGACCGCCGCAGTATTTTTTTTTTTTCAGGAAAACAGCTTCATTAAAATGAATTACATTTTCCCTACCATTATTATATGTTGATCTTGTTATATTCATTATAAAGATATAGAGATAAGTTTGTTTCAATTATTACAAACGAATATATCATTTTGTGTATTTTTCTTTACAGTATACAGCTGTAGAGCATTATTTTTTATACTTCATACACACGAATATAACATTTTGCGTTTATTCTTTTTAGTATATATCTATAAAGATTGATTGGTTCCATTGAATACAAGCGATTATTTTCATTTTTTTCATCAGTTTGTTTAGTTCTACTGAAGCAAGGTTGGTTAGTTTTTGTGTTGATTATCAACAGTACAATATATTTAATTTGCTCTATTCCTCTAAACTAATTAAGCAATACTGTTTTATAATACAAATAATCTTTTTTGTTTCCATTAAAATGAATTACATTTTTTCCTTTTTACTATACAGCTATAGAGATTGATTTGTTTCTCTTAATACATTTTGTGTTTGTTCTATTAAGTATATTGATAAGTACCATTGAATACACGCAGTTATTTCAATTAGTATTCATTAAACTTAATAAACAGCAATATTATATTTTGTGTTCTTCTTTTAAATATACGTGTATATAGACAAATTGATTAGTTCCATTGAATGAGGCGAATAGCATTATTACATTTTGCTTCATTTAAGCTAAGAGCACCACAGTATTATTTTTTGATTTTTTTTTTTTCTACAGGAAAACAGCTTCATTAAAATGAATTACATTATCCCACGAATATTATATGCTGATCTTTATTTATATTATTATGAATAGATAGAGATAGGATTGTTTCACTTAATACAAACGAATATAACATTTTGTTTATTTTTCCTTTCAGTATACAGCTGTAGAGAATTATTTTTTATACTTAATACACACGAATATTACATTTTGTGTTTGTTCTTTTCAGTATATATCTTTACAGATTGATTAGTTCCATTTAATACAAGCTAATATTTCAATTTGCATTGATTAAACTTAATAAACAGCAATATTATATTTTGTGTTGTTCTATACATATATACAAATTGATTAGTTCCACTTAATGTAGGCGAATAGCATTTTTTTTTTATTTAAGCTAAAAGCGCCGCAATAGAACATTTTGTTGTTTATTTTAATGAGTTTGATTAGTTCATCTTAAGCGAGGTTTATTAATTTTTGTGTTGATTATAATTTGTAAACAGTACAATACATTAATTTGATTACATTAGTTTGATTAGTTCACCTTAAGCAAGGAGTTATTAATTTTTGTGTTGATTATATTTTGTAAACTGTACAATATATATATCTTGATCTTATTATATTCATTATATAGCTATAGAGATAGGTTTGTTTCACTTAATACAAACGAATATAACATGTGTTGTTTCTTTTCAGTATACAGCTGAAGAGAATAGATTGACTGGTTCCATTTAATACAAGCGATTATTTTCATTTTTTTCATCAGTTTGTTTAGTTCTTCTGAAGCAAGATTTATTAGTTTTTGTGTTGATTATCAACAGTACAATATATTTAGTTTGCTCTATTCCTCTTAACTAATTAAGCAATAGTGTTTTAATTACAAATAATCTTTTATGTTTCCATTAAAATGAATTACATTTTTTCCTTTTTACTATACAGCTATAGAGATTGATTTGTTCCTCTTAATACATTTTGTGTTTGTTCTATTAAGTATATTGATTAGTAACATTGAATACACGCAGTTATTTCAATTAGTATTCATTAAACTTAATAAACAGCAATATTATATTTTGTGTTCTTCTTTTAAATATACGTGTATATAGACAAATTGATTTGTTCCATTGAATGAGGCGAATAGCATTATTACATTTTGCTTCATTTAAGCTAAGAGCACCGCAGTATTATTTTTTGATTTTTTTCTACAGGAAAACAGTTTCATTAAAATGAATTACATTATCCCACGAATATTATATGCTGATCTTTTTTATATTATTATGAATATATAGAGCTAGGATTGTTTCACTTAATACAAACGAATATAACATTTTGTGTATTTTTCTTTACAGTATACAGCTGTAGAGAATTATTTTTTATACTTCATACACACGAATATTACATTTTGTGTTTGTTCTTTTCAGTATATATCTATACAGATTTAATAATTTCCATTTAATACAAGCGAATATTTCTATTTGTATTGATTGAACTTAACAAACAGCAATATTATATTTTGTGTTGTTCCATACATATATACAAATTCATTAGTTCCACTTAATGTACGCGAATAGCATTTTTGTTTTATTTTATCTAAAAGCGCTGCAATAGAACATTTTGTATGTTTTCCATCAGTTTGATTCGTCCACCTTAAGCAAGGAGTTATTAATTTTTGTGTTGATTATATTTTGTAAACTGTACAATATATATATCTTGATCTTATTATATTCATTATATAGCTATAGAGATAGGTTTGTTTCACTTAATACAAACGAATATAACATGTGTTGTTTCTTGTTGTTTCTTTCTTTTCAGTAAACAGCTATTTACATTCTTAATACAAACTAACATTTCGTTTTTCCTTTTTATTTCTTTCAAGTGTAAATCTATATAGATTCATTAGTTTCCCTTAATATAAACGAATATGAGATTTTGAGTTTTTATTTCTTTTCAATATACAGCTATAGGGATTGATGTTTTCAACCTAATACAAACGGATATATTATAACTTTTTGCTTCATTTAAACTTAGAGCGCTGCAGTATTATTTTATTTTTCTACAGGAAAACAGCTTCATTAAAATGAATTACATTTTCCCTATGATTATTATATGTTGATCTTGTTATATTCATAATAAAGATATAGAGATAGGTTTGTTTCACTTAATACAAACGCATATATCATTTTGTGTATTTTTCTTTACAGTATACAGCTGTAGAGAATTATTTTTTTATACTTCATACACACGAATATAACATTTTGTGTTTGTTCTTTTTAGTATATATCTATACAGATTGATTGGTTCCATTTAATACAAGCGATTATTTTCATTTTTTTCATCATTTTGATTAGTTCTACTTAAGCGAGGTTTATTAATTTTTGTGTTGATTATAATTTGTAAAAAGTACAATATATTATGTTTGCTCTATACCTCTAAACTAATTAAGCAATAGTGTTTTAATACGAATAATCTTTTTTGATTTCATTATAATGAACTATTTTTTTTTCCTTTGAAGTATATACAGCTATAGAGATTGATTTGTTCTTCTTAATACACTGAATGAGGTGAATAGCATTATTACATTTTGCTTCATTTTAGCTTAGACCGCCGCAGTATTATTTTTTGATTTTTTTTTTTCAGGAAAACAGCTTCATTAAAATGAATTACATTTTCCCTACCATTATTATATGTTGATCTTGTTATATTCATTATAAAGATATAGTGATAGGTTTGTTTCACTTAATACAAACGAATATATCATTTTGTGTATTTTTCTTTACAGTATACAGCTGTAGAGAATTATTTTTTATACTTCATATACACGAATATAACATTTTGTGTTTGTTCATTTTAGTATATATCTATAAAGATTGATTGGTTCCATTTAATACAAGCGATTATTATCATGTTTTTCATCAGTTTGTTTAGTTCTACTGAAGCAAGGTTGAATAGTTTTTGTGTTGATTATCAACAGTACAATATATTTAATTTGCTCTATTCCTCTAAACTAATTAAGCAATACTGTTTTATAATACAAATAATCTTTTTTGTTTCCATTAAAATGAATAACATTTTTTCCTTTTTACTATACAGCTGTAGAGATTGATTTGTTTCTCTTAATACATTTTGTGTTTGTTCTATTAAGTATATTGATAAGTACCATTGAATACACGCAGTTATTTCAATTAGTATTCATTAAACTTAATAAACAGCAATATTATATTTTGTGTTCTTCTTTTAAATATACGTGTATATAGACAAGTTGATTAGTTCCATTGAATGAGGCGAATAGCATTATTACATTTTGCTTCATTTAAGCTTAGAGCACCGCAGTATTATTTTTTGATTTTTTTTTCTACAGGAAAACAGCTTCATTAAAATGAATTACATTATCCCACGAATATTATATGCTGATCATTTTTATATTATTATGAATATATAGAGATAGAATTGTTTCACTTAATACAAACGAATATAACATTTTGTGTATTTTTCTTTTCAATATACAGCTGTAGAGAATTATTTTTTATACTTGATACACGCGAATATTACATTTTGTGTTTGTTCTTTTCAGTATATATCTATACAGGTTGATTAGTTCCATTTAATACAAGCGATTCTTTCAATTTGTATTGATTAAACTTAATAAACAACATTAGTATATTTTGTGTTGTTCTATTTAATATACATATATACAAATTGATTAGTTAAACTTAATGCACGCAAATAGCATTTTTGTTTTATATTATCTAAATGCGCCGCAATAGAACATTTTGTATTTTTTTCATCAGTTTGATTAGTTCTACTTAAGCGAGGTTTATTAATTTTGTGTTGATTATAATTTCTAAACAGTACAATACATTAAGTTTGCTCTATTCCTCTAAACTAATTAAGCAATAGTGTTTTAATACGAATAATCTTTTTGATTTCATTAAAATGAACTATTTTTTTTCCTTTTAAGTATATAGCTATAGAGATTGATTTGTTCTTCTTAATACACTGAATGAGGCGAATAGCATTATTACATTTCGCTTCATTTAAGCTTAGACCGCCGCAGTATTATTTTTTTATTTATTTTCTTCAGGAAAACAGGTTCATTAAAATGAATTACATTTTCCCCTACTATTATTATATGTTGATCTTGTTATATTCATTAAACTTAATAAACAGCAATATTATATTTTGTGTTCTTCTTTTAAATATACATGTATATAGACGAATTGATTAGTTCCATTGAATGAGGCGAATAGCATGATTATATTTTGCTTCATTTAATCTTAGAGCACCGTAGTATTATTTTTTGATTTTTTTATCTACAGGAAAACAGCTTCATTAAAATGTATTACATTATCCCACGAATATTATATGCTGATCATTTTTATATTATTATGAATATATAGAGATAGGATTGTTTCACTTAATACAAACGAATATAACATTTTGTTTATTTTTCCTTTCAGTATACAGCAGTAGAGAATTATTTTTTATACTTCATACACACGAATATTACATTTTGTGTTTGTTCTTTTCAGTATATATCTATACAGATTGATTGGTTCCATTTAATACAAGCGATTATTTTCATTATTTTCATCAGTTTGTTTAGTTCTACAGAAGCAAGGTTTGTTAATTTTTGTGTTGATTATAAACAGTATAATATATTTAGTTTTCTCTATTCCTCTAAACTAATTAAGCAATAGTGTTTTAATACAAATAATCTTTTTTGTTTCCATTAAAATGAATTACATTTTTTCCTTTTTACTATACAGCTGTAGAGATTGATTTGTTTCTCTTAATACATTTTGTGTTTGTTCTATTAAGTATATTGATTAGTACCATTGAATACACGCAGTTATTTCAATTAGTATTCATTAAAGTTAATAAACAGCAATATTATATTTTGTGTTCTTCTTTTAAATATACATGTATATAGACAAATTGATTAGTTCCATTGAATGAGGCGAATAGCATTATTACATTTTGCTTCATTTAAGCTTAGAGCACCGCAGTATTATTTTTTGATTTTTTTTTCTACAGGAAAACAGCTTCATTAAAATGAATTACATTATCCCACGAATATTATATGCTGATCATTTTTATATTATTATGAATATATAGAGATAGGATTGTTTCACTTAATACAAACGAATATAACATTTTGTGTATTTTTCTTTTCAATATACAGCTGTAGAGAATTATTTTTTGTACTTGATACACACGAATATTACATTTTGTGTTTGTTCTTTTCAGTGTATATCTATACAGGTTGATTAGTTCCATTTACTACAAGCGAATATTTCAATTTGTATTGATTAAACTTAATAAACAGCAATATTATATTTTGTGTTGTTCTATACATATATACAAATTGATTAGTTTCACTTAATGTAGGCGAATAGCATTTTTGTTTTATTGAAGCTAAAAGCGCCGCAATAGAGCATTTTGTTTTGTTTTTTTCATCAGTTTGATTAGTTCTACTTTAAGCAAGGTTTATTAATTTTTGTGTTGATTATAATTTGTAAACAGAACAATATATTATGTTTGCTCTATTCCTCTAAACTAATTAAGCAATAGTGTTTTAATACGAATAATCTTTTTGGATTTCATTAAAATGAACTATTTTTTTCCCCTTTTATGTATAAAGCTATAGAGATTGATTTGTTCTTCTTAATACACTGAATGAGGTGAAAAGCATTATTACGTTTGGCTTCATTTAAGCTTAGACCGCCGCAGTATTTTTTTTTTTTCAGGAAAACAGCTTCATTAAAATGAATTACATTTTCCCTACCATTATTATATGTTGATCTTGTTATATTCATTATAAAGATATAGAGATAAGTTTGTTTCAATTAATACAAACGAATATATCATTTTGTGTATTTTTCTTTACAGTATACAGCTGTAGAGCATTATTTTTTATACTTCATACACACGAATATAACATTTTGCGTTTATTCTTTTTAGTATATATCTATAAAGATTGATTGGTTCCATTGAATACAAGCGATTATTTTCATTTTTTTCATCAGTTTGTTTAGTTCTACTGAAGCAAGGTTGGTTAGTTTTTGTGTTGATTATCAACAGTACAATATATTTAATTTGCTCTATTCCTCTAAACTAATTAAGCAATACTGTTTTATAATACAAATAATCTTTTTTGTTGCCATTAAAATGAATTACATTTTTTCCTTTTTACTATACAGCTATAGAGATTGATTTGTTTCTCTTAATACATTTTGTGTTTGTTCTATTAAGTATATTGATAAGTACCATTGAATACACGCAGTTATTTCAATTAGTATTCATTAAACTTAATAAACAGCAATATTATATTTTGTGTTCTTCTTTTAAATATACGTGTATATAGACAAATTGATTAGTTCCATTGAATGAGGCGAATAGCATTATTACATTTTGCTTCATTTAAGCTAAGAGCACCACAGTATTATTTTTTGATTTTTTTTTCTACAGGAAAACAGCTTCATTAAAATGAATTACATTATCCCACGAATATTATATGCTGATCTTTATTTATATTATTATGAATAGATAGAGATAGGATTGTTTCACTTAATACAAACGAATATAACATTTTGTTTATTTTTCCTTTCAGTATACAGCTGTAGAGAATTATTTTTTATACTTAATACACACGAATATTACATTTTGTGTTTGTTCTTTTCAGTATATATCTTTACAGATTGATTAGTTCCATTTAATACAAGCTAATATTTCAATTTGCATTGATTAAACTTAATAAACAGCAATTTTATATTTTGTGTTGTTCTATACATATATACAAATTGATTAGTTCCACTTAATGTAGGCGAATAGCATTTTTTTTTTATTTAAGCTAAAAGCGCCGCAATAGAACATTTTGTTGTTTATTTTAATGCGTTTGATTAGTTCTTCTTAAGCGAGGTTTATTAATTTTTGTGTTGATTATAATTTGTAAACAGTACAATACATTAATTTGATTACATTAGTTTGATTAGTTCACCTTAAGCAAGGAGTTATTAATTTTTGTGTTGATTATATTTTGTAAACTGTACAATATATATATCTTGATCTTATTATATTCATTATATAGCTATAGAGATAGGTTTGTTTCACTTAATACAAACGAATATAACATGTGTTGTTTCTTTTCAGTATACAGCTGAAGAGAATAGATTGACTGGTTCCATTTAATTCAAGCGATTATTTTCATTTTTTTCATCAGTTTGTTTAGTTCTTCTGAAGCAAGATTTATTAGTTTTTGTGTTGATTATCAACAGTACAATATATTTAGTTTGCTCTATTCCTCTTAACTAATTAAGCAATAGTGTTTTAATTACAAATAATCTTTTATGTTTCCATTAAAATGCATTACATTTTTTCCTTTTTACTATACAGCTATAGAGATTGATTTGTTCCTCTTAATACATTTTGTGTTTGTTCTATTAAGTATATTGATTAGTAACATTGAATACACGCAGTTATTTCAATTAGTATTCATTAAACTTAATAAACAGCAATATTATATTTTGTGTTCTTCTTTTAAATATACGTGTATATAGACAAATTGATTAGTTCCATTGAATGAGGCGAATAGCATTATTACATTTTGCTTCACTTAAGCTTAGAGCACCGCAGTATTATTTTTTGATTTTTTTCTACAGGAAAACAGTTTCATTAAAATGAATTACATTATCCCACGAATATTATATGCTGATCTTTTTTATATTATTATGAATATATAGAGCTAGGATTGTTTCACTTAATACAAACGAATATAACATTTTGTGTATTTTTCTTTACAGTATACAGCTGTAGAGAATTATTTTTTATACTTCATACACACGAATATTACATTTTGTGTTTGTTCTTTTCAGTATATATCTATACAGATTTAATAATTTCCATTTAATACAAGCGAATATTTCTATTTGTATTGATTGAACTTAACAAACAGCAATATTATATTTTGTGTTGTTCCATACATATATACAAATTCATTAGTTCCACTTAATGTACGCGAATAGCATTTTTGTTTTATTTTATCTAAAAGCGCTGCAATAGAACATTTTGTATGTTTTCCATCAGTTTGATTCGTCCACCTTAAGCAAGGAGTTATTAATTTTTGTGTTGATTATATTTTGTAAACTGTACAATATATATATCTTGATCTTATTATATTCATTATATAGCTATAGAGATAGGTTTGTTTCACTTAATACAAACGAATATAACATGTGTTGTTTCTTGTTGTTTCTTTCTTTTCAGTAAACAGCTATTTACATTCTTAATACAAACTAACATTTCGTTTTTCCTTTTTATTTCTTTCAAGTGTAAATCTATATAGATTCATTAGTTTCCCTTAATATAAACGAATATGAGATTTTGAGTTTTTATTTCTTTTCAATATACAGCTATAGGGATTGATGTTTTCAACCTAATACAAACGGATATATTATAACTTTTTGCTTCATTTAAACTTAGAGCGCTGCAGTATTATTTTATTTTTCTACAGGAAAACAGCTTCATTAAAATGAATTACATTTTCCCTATGATTATTATATGTTGATCTTGTTATATTCATAATAAAGATATAGAGATAGGTTTGTTTCACTTAATACAAACGCATATATCATTTTGTGTATTTTTCTTTACAGTATACAGCTGTAGAGAATTATTTTTTTATACTTCATACACACGAATATAACATTTTGTGTTTGTTCTTTTTAGTATATATCTATACAGATTGATTGGTTCCATTTAATACAAGCGATTATTTTCATTTTTTTCATCAGTTTGATTAGTTCTACTTAAGCGAGGTTTATTAATTTTTGTGTTGATTATAATTTGTAAAAAGTACAATATATTATGTTTGCTCTATACCTCTAAACTAATTAAGCAATAGTGTTTTAATACGAATAATCTTTTTTGATTTCATTATAATGAACTATTTTTTTTTCCTTTGAAGTATACAGCTATAGAGATTGATTTGTTCTTCTTAATACACTGAATGAGGTGAAAAGCATTATTACATTTTGCTTCATTTTAGCTTAGACCGCCGCAGTATTATTTTTTGATTTTTTTTTTCAGGAAAACAGCTTCATTAAAATGAATTACATTTTCCCTACCATTATTATATGTTGATCTTGTTATATTCATTATAAAGATATAGAGATAGGTTTGTTTCACTTAATACAAACGAATATATCATTTTGTGTATTTTTCTTTACAGTATACTGCTGTAGAGAATTATTTTTTATACTTCATACACACGAATATTACATTTTGTGTTTGTTCTTTTCAGTATATATCTATACAGATTTAATTAGTTCCATTTAATACAAGCGAATATTTCTATTTGTATTGATTAAACTTAATAAACAGAAATATTATATTTTGTGTTGTTCTATACATATATACAAATTGATTAGTTCCACTTAATGTAGGCGAACAGCATTTTTGTTTTATATAAGCTAAAAGCGCCGCAATAGAACATTTTGTTGTTTTTTTTCATCAGTTTGATTAGTTCTACTTAAGCGAGGTTTATTAATTTTTGTGTTGATTGTAATTTCTAAACAGTACAATACATTAAGTTTGCTCTATTCCTCTAAACTAATAAAGCAATAGTGTTTTAATACGAATAATCTTTTTGATTTCATTAAAATGAACTATTTTTTTTCCTTTTAAGTATATAGCTATAGAGATTGATTTGTTCTTCTTAATACACTGAATGAGGCGAATAGCATTATTACATTTCGCTTCATTTAAGCTTAGACCGCCGCAGTATTATTTTTTTATTTATTTTCTTCAGGAAAACAGGTTCATTAAAATGAATTACATTTTCCCCTACTATTATTATATGTTGATCTTGTTATATTCATTAAACTTAATAAACAGCAATATTATATTTTGTGTTCTTCTTTTAAATATACATGTATATAGACGAATTGATTAGTTCCATTGAATGAGGCGAATAGCATGATTATATTTTGCTTCATTTAATCTTAGAGCACCGTAGTATTATTTTTTGATTTTTTTATCTACAGGAAAACAGCTTCATTAAAATGTATTACATTATCCCACGAATATTATATGCTGATCATTTTTATATTATTATGAATATATAGAGATAGGATTGTTTCACTTAATACAAACGAATATAACATTTTGTTTATTTTTCCTTTCAGTATACAGCAGTAGAGAATTATTTTTTATACTTCATACACACGAATATTACATTTTGTGTTTGTTCTTTTCAGTATATATCTATACAGATTGATTGGTTCCATTTAATACAAGCGATTATTTTCATTATTTTCATCAGTTTGTTTAGTTCTACAGAAGCAAGGTTTGTTAATTTTTGTGTTGATTATAAACAGTATAATATATTTAGTTTTCTCTATTCCTCTAAACTAATTAAGCAATAGTGTTTTAATACAAATAATCTTTTTTGTTTCCATTAAAATGAATTACATTTTTTCCTTTTTACTATACAGCTGTAGAGATTGATTTGTTTCTCTTAATACATTTTGTGTTTGTTCTATTAAGTATATTGATTAGTACCATTGAATACACGCAGTTATTTCAATTAGTATTCATTAAAGTTAATAAACAGCAATATTATATTTTGTGTTCTTCTTTTAAATATACATGTATATAGACAAATTGATTAGTTCCATTGAATGAGGCGAATAGCATTATTACATTTTGCTTCATTTAAGCTTAGAGCACCGCAGTATTATTTTTTGATTTTTTTTTCTACAGGAAAACAGCTTCATTAAAATGAATTACATTATCCCACGAATATTATATGCTGATCATTTTTATATTATTATGAATATATAGAGATAGGATTGTTTCACTTAATACAAACGAATATAACATTTTGTGTATTTTTCTTTTCAATATACAGCTGTAGAGAATTATTTTTTGTACTTGATACACACGAATATTACATTTTGTGTTTGTTCTTTTCAGTGTATATCTATACAGGTTGATTAGTTCCATTTACTACAAGCGAATATTTCAATTTGTATTGATTAAACTTAATAAACAGCAATATTATATTTTGTGTTGTTCTATACATATATACAAATTGATTAGTTTCACTTAATGTAGGCGAATAGCATTTTTGTTTTATTGAAGCTAAAAGCGCCGCAATAGAGCATTTTGTTTTGTTTTTTTCATCAGTTTGATTAGTTCTACTTTAAGCAAGGTTTATTAATTTTTGTGTTGATTATAATTTGTAAACAGAACAATATATTATGTTTGCTCTATTCCTCTAAACTAATTAAGCAATAGTGTTTTAATACGAATAATCTTTTTGGATTTCATTAAAATGAACTATTTTTTTCCCCTTTTATGTATAAAGCTATAGAGATTGATTTGTTCTTCTTAATACACTGAATGAGGTGAAAAGCATTATTACGTTTGGCTTCATTTAAGCTTAGACCGCCGCAGTATTTTTTTTTTTTCAGGAAAACAGCTTCATTAAAATGAATTACATTTTCCCTACCATTATTATATGTTGATCTTGTTATATTCATTATAAAGGTATAGAGATAAGTTTGTTTCACTTAATACAAACGAATATATCATTTTGTGTATTTTTCTTTACAGTATACAGCTGTAGAGCATTATTTTTTATACTTCATACACACGAATATAACATTTTGCGTTTATTCTTTTTAGTATATATCTATAAAGATTGATTGGTTCCATTGAATACAAGCGATTATTTTCATTTTTTTCATCAGTTTGTTTAGTTCTACTGAAGCAAGGTTGGTTAGTTTTTGTGTTGATTATCAACAGTACAATATATTTAATTTGCTCTATTCCTCTAAACTAATTAAGCAATACTGTTTTATAATACAAATAATCTTTTTTGTTTCCATTAAAATGAATTACATTTTTTCCTTTTTACTATACAGCTATAGAGATTGATTTGTTTCTCTTAATACATTTTGTGTTTGTTCTATTAAGTATATTGATAAGTACCATTGAATACACGCAGTTATTTCAATTAGTATTCATTAAACTTAATAAACAGCAATATTATATTTTGTGTTCTTCTTTTAAATATACGTGTATATAGACAAATTGATTAGTTCCATTGAATGAGGCGAATAGCATTATTACATTTTGCTTCATTTAAGCTAAGAGCACCACAGTATTATTTTTTGATTTTTTTTTCTACAGGAAAACAGCTTCATTAAAATGAATTACATTATCCCACGAATATTATATGCTGATCTTTATTTATATTATTATGAATAGATAGAGATAGGATTGTTTCACTTAATACAAACGAATATAACATTTTGTTTATTTTTCCTTTCAGTATACAGCTGTAGAGAATTATTTTTTATACTTAATACACACGAATATTACATTTTGTGTTTGTTCTTTTCAGTATATATCTTTACAGATTGATTAGTTCCATTTAATACAAGCTAATATTTCAATTTGCATTGATTAAACTTAATAAACAGCAATATTATATTTTGTGTTGTTCTATACATATATACAAATTGATTAGTTCCACTTAATGTAGGCGAATAGCATTTTTTTTTTATTTAAGCTAAAAGCGCCGCAATAGAACATTTTGTTGTTTATTTTAATGAGTTTGATTAGTTCTTCTTAAGCGAGGTTTATTAATTTTTGTGTTGATTATAATTTGTAAACAGTACAATACATTAATTTGATTACATTAGTTTGATTAGTTCACCTTAAGCAAGGAGTTATTAATTTTTGTGTTGATTATATTTTGTAAACTGTACAATATATATATCTTGATCTTATTATATTCATTATATAGCTATAGAGATAGGTTTGTTTCACTTAATACAAACGAATATAACATGTGTTGTTTCTTTTCAGTATACAGCTGAAGAGAATAGATTGACTGGTTCCATTTAATACAAGCGATTATTTTCATTTTTTTCATCAGTTTGTTTAGTTCTTCTGAAGCAAGATTTATTAGTTTTTGTGTTGATTATCAACAGTACAATATATTTAGTTTGCTCTATTCCTCTTAACTAATTAAGCAATAGTGTTTTAATTACAAATAATCTTTTATGTTTCCATTAAAATGAATTACATTTTTTCCTTTTTACTATACAGCTATAGAGATTGATTTGTTCCTCTTAATACATTTTGTGTTTGTTCTATTAAGTATATTGATTAGTAACATTGAATACACGCAGTTATTTCAATTAGTATTCATTAAAGTTAATAAACAGCAATATTATATTTTGTGTTCTTCTTTTAAATATACGTGTATATAGACAAATTGATTAGTTCCATTGAATGAGGCGAATAGCATTATTACATTTTGCTTCATTTAAGCTTAGAGCACCGCAGTATTATTTTTTGATTTTTTTCTACAGGAAAACAGTTTCATTAAAATGAATTACATTATCCCACGAATATTATATGCTGATCTTTTTTATATTATTATGAATATATAGAGCTAGGATTGTTTCACTTAATACAAACGAATATAACATTTTGTGTATTTTTCTTTACAGTATACAGCTGTAGAGAATTATTTTTTATACTTCATACACACGAATATTACATTTTGTGTTTGTTCTTTTCAGTATATATCTATACAGATTTAATAATTTCCATTTAATACAAGCGAATATTTCTATTTGTATTGATTGAACTTAACAAACAGCAATATTATATTTTGTGTTGTTCCATACATATATACAAATTCATTAGTTCCACTTAATGTACGCGAATAGCATTTTTGTTTTATTTTATCTAAAAGCGCTGCAATAGAACATTTTGTATGTTTTCCATCAGTTTGATTCGTCCACCTTAAGCAAGGAGTTATTAATTTTTGTGTTGATTATATTTTGTAAACTGTACAATATATATATCTTGATCTTATTATATTCATTATATAGCTATAGAGATAGGTTTGTTTCACTTAATACAAACGAATATAACATGTGTTGTTTCTTGTTGTTTCTTTCTTTTCAGTAAACAGCTATTTACATTCTTAATACAAACTAACATTTCGTTTTTCCTTTTTATTTCTTTCAAGTGTAAATCTATATAGATTCATTAGTTTCCCTTAATATAAACGAATATGAGATTTTGAGTTTTTATTTCTTTTCAATATACAGCTATAGGGATTGATGTTTTCAACCTAATACAAACGGATATATTATAACTTTTTGCTTCATTTAAACTTAGAGCGCTGCAGTATTATTTTATTTTTCTACAGGAAAACAGCTTCATTAAAATGAATTACATTTTCCCTATGATTATTATATGTTGATCTTGTTATATTCATAATAAAGATATAGAGATAGGTTTGTTTCACTTAATACAAACGCATATATCATTTTGTGTATTTTTCTTTACAGTATACAGCTGTAGAGAATTATTTTTTTATACTTCATACACACGAATATAACATTTTGTGTTTGTTCTTTTTAGTATATATCTATACAGATTGATTGGTTCCATTTAATACAAGCGATTATTTTCATTTTTTTCATCAGTTTGATTAGTTCTACTTAAGCGAGGTTTATTAATTTTTGTGTTGATTATAATTTGTAAAAAGTACAATATATTATGTTTGCTCTATACCTCTAAACTAATTAAGCAATAGTGTTTTAATACGAATAATCTTTTTTGATTTCATTATAATGAACTATTTTTTTTTCCTTTGAAGTATACAGCTATAGAGATTGATTTGTTCTTCTTAATACACTGAATGAGGTGAATAGCATTATTACATTTTGCTTCATTTTAGCTTAGACCGCCGCAGTATTATTTTTTGATTTTTTTTTTCAGGAAAACAGCTTCATTAAAATGAATTACATTTTCCCTACCATTATTATATGTTGATCTTGTTATATTCATTATAAAGATATAGAGATAGGTTTGTTTCACTTAATACAAACGAATATATCATTTTGTGTATTTTTCTTTACAGTATACTGCTGTAGAGAATTATTTTTTATACTTCATACACACGAATATTACATTTTGTGTTTGTTCTTTTCAGTATATATCTATACAGGTTGATTAGTTCAATTTAATACAAGCGAATATTTCAATTTGTATTGATTAAACTTAATAAACAGCAATATTATATTTTGTGTTGTTCTATACATATATACAAATTGATTAGTTTCACTTAATGTAGGCGAATAGCATTTTTGTTTTATTGAAGCTAAAAGCGCCGCAATAGAGCATTTTGTTTTGTTTTTTTCATCAGTTTGATTAGTTCTACTTTAAGCAAGGTTTATTAATTTTTGTGTTGATTATAATTTGTAAACAGAACAATATATTATGTTTGCTCTATTCCTCTAAACTAATTAAGCAATAGTGTTTTAATACGAATAATCTTTTTGGATTTCATTAAAATGAACTATTTTTTTCCCCTTTTATGTATAAAGCTATAGAGATTGATTTGTTCTTCTTAATACACTGAATGAGGTGAAAAGCATTATTACGTTTGGCTTCATTTAAGCTTAGACCGCCGCAGTATTTTTTTTTTTCAGGAAAACAGCTTCATTAAAATGAATTACATTTTCCCTACCATTATTATATGTTGATCTTGTTATATTCATTATAAAGATATAGAGATAAGTTTGTTTCAATTAATACAAACGAATATATCATTTTGTGTATTTTTCTTTACAGTATACAGCTGTAGAGCATTATTTTTTATACTTCATACACACGAATATAACATTTTGCGTTTATTCTTTTTAGTATATATCTATAAAGATTGATTGGTTCCATTGAATACAAGCGATTATTTTCATTTTTTTCATCAGTTTGTTTAGTTCTACTGAAGCAAGGTTGGTTAGTTTTTGTGTTGATTATCAACAGTACAATATATTTAATTTGCTCTATTCCTCTAAACTAATTAAGCAATACTGTTTTATAATACAAATAATCTTTTTTGTTTCCATTAAAATGCATTAAATTTTTTCCTTTTTACTATACAGCTATAGAGATTGATTTGTTTCTCTTAATACATTTTGTGTTTGTTCTATTAAGTATATTGATAAGTACCATTGAATACACGCAGTTATTTCAATTAGTATTCATTAAACTTAATAAACAGCAATATTATATTTTGTGTTCTTCTTTTAAATATACGTGTATATAGACAAATTGATTAGTTCCATTGAATGAGGCGAATAGCATTATTACATTTTGCTTCATTTAAGCTAAGAGCACCACAGTATTATTTTTTGATTTTTTTTTCTACAGGAAAACAGCTTCATTAAAATGAATTACATTATCCCACGAATATTATATGCTGATCTTTATTTATATTATTATGAATAGATAGAGATAGGATTGTTTCACTTAATACAAACGAATATAACATTTTGTTTATTTTTCCTTTCAGTATACAGCTGTAGAGAATTATTTTTTATACTTAATACACACGAATATTACATTTTGTGTTTGTTCTTTTCAGTATATATCTTTACAGATTGATTAGTTCCATTTAATACAAGCTAATATTTCAATTTGCATTGATTAAACTTAATAAACAGCAATATTATATTTTGTGTTGTTCTATACATATATACAAATTGATTAGTTCCACTTAATGTAGGCGAATAGCATTTTTTTTTTATTTAAGCTAAAAGCGCCGCAATAGAACATTTTGTTGTTTATTTTAATGAGTTTGATTAGTTCATCTTAAGCGAGGTTTATTAATTTTTGTGTTGATTATAATTTGTAAACAGTACAATACATTAATTTGATTACATTAGTTTGATTAGTTCACCTTAAGCAAGGAGTTATTAATTTTTGTGTTGATTATATTTTGTAAACTGTACAATATATATATCTTGATCTTATTATATTCATTATATAGCTATAGAGATAGGTTTGTTTCACTTAATACAAACGAATATAACATGTGTTGTTTCTTTTCAGTATACAGCTGAAGAGAATAGATTGACTGGTTCCATTTAATACAAGCGATTATTTTCATTTTTTTCATCAGTTTGTTTAGTTCTTCTGAAGCAAGATTTATTAGTTTTTGTGTTGATTATCAACAGTACAATATATTTAGTTTGCTCTATTCCTCTTAACTAATTAAGCAATAGTGTTTTAATTACAAATAATCTTTTATGTTTCCATTAAAATGAATTACATTTTTTCCTTTTTACTATACAGCTATAGAGATTGATTTGTTCCTCTTAATACATTTTGTGTTTGTTCTATTAAGTATATTGATTAGTAACATTGAATACACGCAGTTATTTCAATTAGTATTCATTAAACTTAATAAACAGCAATATTATATTTTGTGTTCTTCTTTTAAATATACGTGTATATAGACAAATTGATTTGTTCCATTGAATGAGGCGAATAGCATTATTACATTTTGCTTCATTTAAGCTAAGAGCACCGCAGTATTATTTTTTGATTTTTTTCTACAGGAAAACAGTTTCATTAAAATGAATTACATTATCCCACGAATATTATATGCTGATCTTTTTTATATTATTATGAATATATAGAGCTAGGATTGTTTCACTTAATACAAACGAATATAACATTTTGTGTATTTTTCTTTACAGTATACAGCTGTAGAGAATTATTTTTTATACTTCATACACACGAATATTACATTTTGTGTTTGTTCTTTTCAGTATATATCTATACAGATTTAATAATTTCCATTTAATACAAGCGAATA
This sequence comes from Panopea generosa, assembly GCA_029582155.1. NCBI lineage: Eukaryota > Metazoa > Mollusca > Bivalvia > Adapedonta > Hiatellidae > Panopea > Panopea generosa. Next base: position 27,845,455 of record CM055904.1, on the reverse strand, counting down.
TTTCTATTTGTATTGATTGAACTTAACAAACAGCAATATTATATTTTGTGTTGTTCCATACATATATACAAATTCATTAGTTCCACTTAATGTACGCGAATAGCATTTTTGTTTTATTTTATCTAAAAGCGCTGCAATAGAACATTTTGTATGTTTTCCATCAGTTTGATTCGTCCACCTTAAGCAAGGAGTTATTAATTTTTGTGTTGATTATATTTTGTAAACTGTACAATATATATATCTTGATCTTATTATATTCATTATATAGCTATAGAGATAGGTTTGTTTCACTTAATACAAACGAATATAACATGTGTTGTTTCTTGTTGTTTCTTTCTTTTCAGTAAACAGCTATTTACATTCTTAATACAAACTAACATTTCGTTTTTCCTTTTTATTTCTTTCAAGTGTAAATCTATATAGATTCATTAGTTTCCCTTAATATAAACGAATATGAGATTTTGAGTTTTTATTTCTTTTCAATATACAGCTATAGGGATTGATGTTTTCAACCTAATACAAACGGATATATTATAACTTTTTGCTTCATTTAAACTTAGAGCGCTGCAGTATTATTTTATTTTTCTACAGGAAAACAGCTTCATTAAAATGAATTACATTTTCCCTATGATTATTATATGTTGATCTTGTTATATTCATAATAAAGATATAGAGATAGGTTTGTTTCACTTAATACAAACGCATATATCATTTTGTGTATTTTTCTTTACAGTATACAGCTGTAGAGAATTATTTTTTTATACTTCATACACACGAATATAACATTTTGTGTTTGTTCTTTTTAGTATATATCTATACAGATTGATTGGTTCCATTTAATACAAGCGATTATTTTCATTTTTTTCATCAGTTTGATTAGTTCTACTTAAGCGAGGTTTATTAATTTTTGTGTTGATTATAATTTGTAAAAAGTACAATATATTATGTTTGCTCTATACCTCTAAACTAATTAAGCAATAGTGTTTTAATACGAATAATCTTTTTTGATTTCATTATAATGAACTATTTTTTTTTCCTTTGAAGTATACAGCTATAGAGATTGATTTGTTCTTCTTAATACACTGAATGAGGTGAATAGCATTATTACATTTTGCTTCATTTTAGCTTAGACCGCCGCAGTATTATTTTTTGATTTTTTTTTTCAGGAAAACAGCTTCATTAAAATGAATTACATTTTCCCTACCATTATTATATGTTGATCTTGTTATATTCATTATAAAGATATAGAGATAGGTTTGTTTCACTTAATACAAACGAATATATCATTTTGTGTATTTTTCTTTACAGTATACTGCTGTAGAGAATTATTTTTTATACTTCATACACACGAATATTACATTTTGTGTTTGTTCTTTTCAGTATATATCTATACAGATTTAATTAGTTCCATTTAATACAAGCGAATATTTCTATTTGTATTGATTAAACTTAATAAACAGAAATATTATATTTTGTGTTGTTCTATACATATATACAAATTGATTAGTTCCACTTAATGTAGGCGAACAGCATTTTTGTTTTATATAAGCTAAAAGCGCCGCAATAGAACATTTTGTTGTTTTTTTTCATCAGTTTGATTAGTTCTACTTAAGCGAGGTTTATTAATTTTTGTGTTGATTGTAATTTCTAAACAGTACAATACATTAAGTTTGCTCTATTCCTCTAAACTAATTAAGCAATAGTGTTTTAATACGAATAATCTTTTTGATTTCATTAAAATGAACTATTTTTTTTCCTTTGAAGTATATAGCTATAGAGATTGATTTGTTCTTCTTAATACACTGAATGAGGCGAATAGCATTATTACATTTCGCTTCATTTAAGCTTAGACCGCCGCAGTATTATTTTTTTATTTATTTTCTTCAGGAAAACAGGTTCATTAAAATGAATTACATTTTCCCCTACTATTATTATATGTTGATCTTGTTATATTCATTAAACTTAATAAACAGCAATATTATATTTTGTGTTCTTCTTTTAAATATACATGTATATAGACGAATTGATTAGTTCCATTGAATGAGGCGAATAGCATGATTATATTTTGCTTCATTTAATCTTAGAGCACCGTAGTATTATTTTTTGATTTTTTTATCTACAGGAAAACAGCTTCATTAAAATGTATTACATTATCCCACGAATATTATATGCTGATCATTTTTATATTATTATGAATATATAGAGATAGGATTGTTTCACTTAATACAAACGAATATAACATTTTGTTTATTTTTCCTTTCAGTATACAGCAGTAGAGAATTATTTTTTATACTTCATACACACGAATATTACATTTTGTGTTTGTTCTTTTCAGTATATATCTATACAGATTGATTGGTTCCATTTAATACAAGCGATTATTTTCATTATTTTCATCAGTTTGTTTAGTTCTACAGAAGCAAGGTTTGTTAATTTTTGTGTTGATTATAAACAGTATAATATATTTAGTTTTCTCTATTCCTCTAAACTAATTAAGCAATAGTGTTTTAATACAAATAATCTTTCTTGTTTCCATTAAAATGAATTACATTTTTTCCTTTTTACTATACAGCTGTAGAGATTGATTTGTTCTTCTTAATACACTGAATGAGGTGAATAGCGTTATTACATTTTGCTTCATAAAGCTTAGACCGCCGCAGTATTATTATTATTTTTTTTTTTCAGGAAAACAGCTTCATTAAAATGAATTACATTTTCCCTACCATTATTATATGTTGATCTTGTTATATTCATTATAAAGATATAGAGATAGGTTTGTTTCACTTAATACAAACGAATATATCATTTTGTGTATTTTTCTTTACAGTATACTGCTGTAGAGAATTATTTTTTATACTTCATACACACGAATATTACATTTTGTGTTTGTTCTTTTCAGTATATATCTATACAGATTTAATTAGTTCCATTTAATACAAGCGAATATTTCTATTTGTATTGATTAAACTTAATAAACAGAAATATTATATTTTGTGTTGTTCTATACATATATACAAATTGATTAGTTCCACTTAATGTAGGCGAACAGCATTTTTGTTTTATTTAAGCTAAAAGCGCCGCAATAGAACATTTTGTTGTTTTTTTTCATCAGTTTGATTAGTTCTACTTAAGCGAGGTTTATTAATTTTTGTGTTGATTATAATTTGTAAATAGTACAAAATATATATCTTGATTTTGTTATATTCATTATACAGCTATAGAGATAGGTTTGTTCTACTGAATTCAAACGAATATAACATGTTTTGTTTCTTTCTTTTCAGTAAACAGCTATTTACATTCTTAATACAAACTAATATTACATTTTTCTTTTTTTCTCGTTCAAGTGTAAAGCTATATAGATTCATTAGTTCCCCTTAATATAAACGAATATTACATTTTAATTTTCTTTCTTTTCAGTATACAGCTATAGAGATTTATTTTTTTCAATATAATACAAACGCATATATCTTTTTGTGTTTTTTTTTCTTTTCAGTATACAGCTATAGAGAATTATTTTTTATACTTAATAAACACGAATATTACAATTTGTTTTGTTCTATTAAGTATAGATCTATACAGATTGATTAGTTCCATTTCATACAAGCGATTATTTTAATTTGTATTTATTAAACTTATTAAACAATAATACTATATTTTGTGTTTTTCCATTTAATATAAATATATACAAATTGATTAGTTCTACTTAATGCAGGCGAATAGCATTTTTGTTTTCTTTAAGCTAAGAGCGCCGCAATAGAACATTTTGTATTTTTTTCATCAGTTTGATTAGTTCCACTTAAGCAAGGACTTATTAATTTTTGTGTTGATTATAATTTGTAAACAGTACAAAATATATATCTTGATCTTGTTATATTCATTATACAGCTATAGAGATAGGTTTGTTTCACTTAATACAAACGAATATTACATGTTTTGTTTCTTTCTTTTTAGTAAACAGCTATTTACATTCTTAATACAAACTAATATTACATTTATTTTTCTTTCAAGTGTAAAACTATATAGATTCATTAGTTTCCCTTAATATAAACGAATATATCATTTTGTGTTTTTTTTCTTTTAAGTATACAGCTATAGATAATTATTTTTTATAATTAATAACACGAATATTACATTTTGGGTTTGTTCTATTAAGTATAGATCTATACAGATTGATAAGTTCCATTTTATACAAACGATTATTGATTAGTTCCATTTTATACAAACGATTATTTCAATTTGTATTTATTAAACTTAATAAACATCAATATTATATTTTGTGTTGTTTATTTAATATACATATATACAAATTGATCAGTTCCACTTAATGCAGGCGAATAGCATTTTTGTTTTATTTAAGCTAAAAGCGCCGCAATAGAACATTTTGTATTTTTTCATCAGTTTGATTCGTTCAAGGACATATTAATTTTTGTGTTGATTATAATTTGTAAACTGTACAATATATATATCTTGATCTTGTTATATTCATTAAACAGTTATACTGATAGGTTTGTTTCACTTTATACAGACGAATATAACATGTTTTGTGTCTTTCTTTTCAGTCACAGCTATTTACATTTTTAATACAAACTAATATTACATTTTTATTTTTATTTTTTTCAAGTGTAAAGCTATATAGATTCATTAGTTCCCCGTAATATAAACGAATATTACATTTTGATTTTTTTTTTAGTATACAGCTATAGAGATTTATTTTTTCAACCTAATACAAACGCATATATCATTTTTTTTTTCAGTATACAGCTATAGAGAATTATTTTTTATACTTAATACACACGAATATTACATTTTGTGTTTGTTCTATTAAGTATATATCCTTCAGATTGATTAGTTCCATTTGATACGAGCGGTTATTTCAATTTGTATTGATTACGCTTAATAAACATCAATATTATATTTTGTGTTGTTTATTTAATATACATATATACAAATTGATTAGTTCCACTTAATGCAGGCGAATAGGATTTTTGTTTTCTTTAAACTAAAATCGCCGCAATATAACATTTTGTATTTTTTTCATCAGTTTGATTAGTTTTACTTAAGCAAGGACTTATTAATTTTTGTGTTGATTATAATTTGTAAATATTTAGTTTGCTCTATTCCTCTGAACTATTTAAGCAATAGTGTTTTAATACGAATAATCTTTTTTGATTCCATTAACATGAATTACATTTTCCACACGATAAATATATTTTGAGCTTGTTCTATTCAGTATATGGTTATAGAGATAAGTTTGTTCCGCTAATGCAAACGAATATAACATTTTGTGTTTGTTTATTTTCATTATACACCTATTAAGATTTATTTGTTCCATTTAATACAAACTATTGATAATACAAAAGAATATAACATTTTGAGTTCTTCATTTTCAATGTACAGCTTTAGAGATTGATTTGTTCCTCTTAATACATTTTATGTTTGTTCTATTAAGTATACATCTATACAGATTGATTAGTTCCATTTAATACACGCGGTTATTTCAATTACTATTCATTAAACTTAATAAACAGCAATATTATATTTTGTGTTGTTCTATTTAATAAACATCTATATAGAAAAATTGATTATTTCAACTTAATGAGGCGAATAGCATTATTTCATTTTGCTTTATATAAGCTTAGAGCACCGCAGTATTATTGTTTGATTTTTTTTTCTACAGGAAAACAGCTTGATTAGTTCTTCTTAAGCAAGAACTGAATAATTTTTGCGTTGATTATAATTTGTAAACCACGCAATATATTTTGTTTGCTCTATTGCTCTAAACTAATTAAGCCATACTGTTTGTTAATTTCCATTTAATACATACGAATTATCTTTTTTGATTTCATTCAATTGAGTTACATTTCCCCCACGAATATTATATGTTGATCTTGTTCTATTCAGTATACAGCTATTTAGATAGGTTTGTTTCAATCTAATGCAAACGAATATATCATTTTTTTCTTTTCTGTATACAGCTGTATAGAATTATTTTTTCCACTAAATACAAACGAATATTGCATTTTAAGTTTTTTCTTTTTAGTATCAGCTTTAGAGATTCATTTGTGCCCTTCAAAACAAACGAATATTACATTTTGAGAGTTTTTTCTTTTCAGGGTACAGCTATTGAGGTTCATTTTCCCCTTAATACACACGAATTCGTTTTTTTGTTCTATTCGGTTAACAGCTAAAGAGATTTTATTGTTCTACTTAATACACACGAATATTATATTTTGTGTTTGTTCTATTAAGTATACATCTATACAGATTGAATAGTTCAATTTTATACCCGCGATTATTTCAATTTGTATTTATTAAACTTAATAAAACAGCAATATTATATTTTTAGTTGTTCTATTTAATATACATATATACAAATTGATTAGTTCCACTTAATGCAGGCGAATAACATTATTACTTTTTGTTTTATTTAAGTTAAAAGAGCCGCAATTTAACATTTTGTATTTTTTTCATCAGTTTGATTAGTTCTTCTTAAGCAAGGACTTATTAATTTTTGTGTTGATTATAATTCATAAACAGTGCAATGTATTTTGTTTGCTCTATTTCTCTAAACTTATTAAGCAATTATGTTTTAATACGAATAATCTTTTTTTATTTCATTAAAATGAATTACATTTTCCACACGAATAGTATAAGTTGAGCTTGTTCTATTCAGTATAAAGCTATAGAGATAGGTTTGTTCCACAAACGAATATAACATTTTGTGTTTGTTTCTTTTCAGTATACAGCTATTAAGAACCATTTGTTCCATTTAATACAAACTATTAATAATACAAAAGAAGATAACATTTTGAGTTTTTTTTCTTTTCAGTATACAGCTATAGAGATTGATTTGTTCCTCTGAATACACACAAACATTACATTTTGTGTTTGTTCTATTAAGTTAAAAACGTACGTTTTTATGCGACTTGCGACTTGGAAATTTATTTTTTTTCAACACATGGAATGAAGGTAAGTGATACCCTTGTGAGGAATCGATGCGCATGGTCATGTTCTTTCGATCTGATGCAACATATAGTACAAATGAGCTGCAATTAAGTTGTTTGCACCAAAATTATGACCGATGGATCTCAAGTTTTTAAATGGGTCCCAAAACACGTTTTCATGGACCAATTTTCTCTTTAAGCATGACGTTCACTTCCGACATAACGATCTTTCGTTTGATATCCAGTTATTAAAAAGGTCACACGTATTTATGACATTAGAGCTATTTTTCTTATTTGTATCACCCCACCCATCGAATTTCATAAATACCATAACTGACGAAGTAATGACCTCTCCAATTCCTTGCTCTCTTCATTTATACAAGGAACTCCTTGATTTATACTTGTTTGTCAAAATACACAAATGGTTGTTCTTTTTTTCTGCTACCCCTCTACCCCACCCCTCATACACACAACTACTAAATTAACTTTTTTTATATTTTTTAAATCAAATGTATAATTAAAGTTAAATTTAAAAAGCATGCTGTAAAGGCAAGGTATGTTAATAACAAAATAATCTTGCTGACTGCTGTTCTTCAGTTTAGACTAGGGACATTGCGTTCAACTCCTTGGAGATTAATACACATATCATCGGTACCATAGCTTGATAAGGATGCTTCTTTCCCTTTCTTTATTTTATTGTATCTTTTTTATGTTGACAATGACCCATCTCCCACAGGTATGGTTTAAGCACTATACCTATGATGTTATGAGTTCGAGTCCCTGCTCTGCACATTTTGCTTATGTAAGTTTGATACCCAATCATTAAGACGGCCAACCATACTGTGAAATTGGAGCTGTTTTTACTGTAACTTTGTCATGCAAAGATGGATTTTCTTAATACTTGCTATAAATTATCAATATAACATGACGACATGTCGCGAGTAAGACCCACACCCGTACCTCAAATATCAAGGTCACACTTTGACTTTGTTTGAAAACACTTTGAGTCTGTGTGAGATTTCGTGTCCGACAACTTTGTCATGCATAGATAGTTTTATAAATACTTGCTACAAATGATCAACATAATATGTCGCGCGTAACACTAGTCTCCCACTTCAATGGTCAAGGTCACAATTTAAGTTTATTTGGCGACAGTTTAAGTCTGTTTGACCTGTAACTTTGTCACCTTTGGATACATTTCAAAAAGATCAATATGACATGATGAAATGTCACGTGTAAAGCCCAGAACCTTTCCCCAAAGGTCAAGGTCACACTTTCAATTTGTTTGGTATTTCATGTCTGGTCTGTAACTTTGTTTTACAAGGAGGGATTTTGAAATAACTTGACGCAAGTGATCAACATGACATGATGATCACCTGCATTTACCTGTAGGACACTTCTTGTCGCTAAATAGTGATGTTATCTGTAGCGAAACGTTTCTTGACGCTAGTCAAACACCGCTTCTATAGTCCATGACACCTCTCTCTTCTTGACCCTTCTTGTCGCTAAATAGTGATGTTATCTGTAGCGAAACGTTTCTTGACGCTAGTCAAACACCGCTTCTTTAGTCCATGACACCTCTCGCTTCTTGACCCTTATAGTCGCTAAATAGTGATGTTATCTGTAACGAAACGTTTCTTGACGCTTGTCAAACACCGCTTCTATAGTACATGACACCTCTCGCTTCTTGACTCTTCTTGTCACTAAATAGTGATGTTATCTGTAACGAAACGTTTCTTGACGCTTGTCAAACACCGCTTCTATAGTACATGACACCTCTCGCTTCTTGACTCTTCTTGTCGCTAAATAGTGATGTTATCTGTAGCGAATTGCTAATCAAACGGAAATAAAATAATACTTATTTATTGCTATGAAGACCAATATAGTCCGATAATTTAATATTTATATAATATCGTCCAACGTTAAGTTCATACTTCTTGACGCTTATCAAACACAAATAAGTTATTAAATGAACATAATACAATAAAGAATAATAAGACGACTTATATAGTTCATTGCATATCTCGCTTCTTGACTCTTTTTGTTGCTAAATAGTGAAGTTATCTGTAGCGAATATCTAATCAAACAGAAATAAAATAATACTTATTTATTGCTATATAAACCAATATAGTCCGTGATAATTCAATATTACACAAGATGTGCTTCTTGACACTAAGCTAATTTTACACTTCTTGACGCTGATTTATGTAGTCAGTGGCACCTCTCTTAACGCGTGTTGTCACATTACCATATAAATAAAATTAAAATTGAAAAAAATGTCCTTAATGTATTTATTAGAAATGTATTAATTAATAGTGGGATAGGTATATAGTTATATGCAAAGTAGATCGATATATAGTTTGATGCTTCTTTACGCTTACAGGTTACCCTTTGCATAAACAAAATGGCGGATCTTCTAGTCGGTATCACAACGGAGAAACAAAGTGCAATTATGACTTTATTAATGAATGGAATTTTTAAAAATCAACTGATATATGATTATATAGGTATAATATACACATGGTTATTTCCTATTGGTAACTTTTATTAATGATAAAGCTCTTAACGTTTCTTGTCGCTAAATAGTGAGATCTACGTAATGGAGAGAAACGGAATGAAGTTGAAAAGAACATTAAATAAAACTTTCATGCGTATTTTCAGAAAATTTCATTGATCAATATTTCTTTATTTGATGTTTTCGATTATGATTTTATTGAAGATCATTAAAAAATACATACATGCGTATTTTCTTCTTCTTCTTCTTCTTTTCAAATTGTATCATTCTTATTCATTTCATTTTGGTGATAAAACATTAATTTGACAATGGACTTTTGATTTAATCGCTCCTTTTCGTAGAAAAAAGTCCTTTTCGTAAAACTAATTCCCCATTTCAATACATGGATGATTTCATTTTGGAAATAAAACATTGGACTTTTCTGAAAATACGCATCTTAGTTTTATTTAATGTTCTCTTCAATAAAATCATAATAGAAAACATCAAAATAAAGAAATAATGATTTAATCGCTTCTTTTCGTAAAAAAATGTCCTTTTCGTAAAACCAATTCCCCATTTCAATACATGGATGATTTCATTTTGGTAATAAACGATTATTTTGACAATGGACTTTTCTGAAAATACGCATGAAAGTTTTATTTAAAATGTTCTCTTTAAAAAAATCATAATAGAATACATCAAAATAAAGAAATATTGATTTAATCGCTTCTTTTCGTAAAAAAAAATCCTTTTCGTAAAACCACTACCCCATTTCAAAACATGGATGATTTCATTTTGGTAATAAAACATTAATTTAACAATGGACTTTTTAATATTAAATAGGTAAAACCTAAATGGCGAGCGAATAATTAGATGTCAATCACAATTTTCCATCAGTTGTTGGTTAGTAAAAAAAAAAGAGAGAATAAAAATAAGGGGAAAAGATATTGCAATTACTAGGGTAATAATTAAGAATAATAATTACATTGCTGGCAGTTCTTGGTGTACAAATGAGGGTCAAAACATCATGCTCTTACAGTGGGTATATTGTTCATAAGTGTTTGTGTTAGCTTATCATTAAAAGCGTTGTATGTAATTAAAACATTCAGATAATGCATAGTTATTAAAGCATATGTTTATATAAATATTAGCCTTATTAATAATAAGAAAGAACAGTTTGACATTAGGATTCCTGCACATAACAGGAGTTGTCGGGTCTAAAGAGCAAAAATCCTCTGTATATGTGCATTAGGTTATACAAAGGCGTACATTAAAGTAACTTATACTATGGTTTAAAACATATATCATACTGTTAGTTGAAAAGTTAGCAATTGTCATATCACCCACCTAAATTAACAATACAAGTTTGCTTTTGACATATGCACGCACTTCACAAAGTTATTGATACCGGTAAACAAAGTTATCACGTCCTTTTAAAGTCCCATGTGTCAGCAGACATATATCATTGTCTTCATGGTCCGAGTCTGAAATTGTAATTTCACAATCTTCAATTTTTGAAACAATTGTGCAACATATAATGTTATACCACTTTGTATTCAACTCTTGTTTTGCATGTACTCCATCATACATGTTGGAGTAGCAAAATTTTTTTTGTTTTTTTATATTTTGACCATGTTTTCCTCTTTTTTTATCTGATGTTTTCATTATGTCCCTATGGAGTCTGACAGTCTTAACACAATGCTCTGTATTAATGTTACATATTTCTTGATTTATAGTCATAATGTCATTTTCTAAAATTTTCTGTTGTTGTATTTCCACAGCTGTTAAGTCTGTTTCTGTAAGTCTGTGTTTAAGAATTTGAAAAGATGCATATTCTTTTAATAGAGGCACTTGGAATTGTTTCAAGAAAAAAGTGTTATTGTGCCATGTCTCAGTTACGTTGAAATTTCATGTAATTCTGTTATAAATATTTGGACTTTATTTGTTGAATTATATGTAATGTATGTTCCATTTCTTCAGGTCACTTTTTCTGTCAAATTACAAAGGCCAGCTGCTATCAAAATGACTGTTTGCTCATCAGGATAAGAAGCCATGTTATTTTGAACAGCATGATAGACCTGTGATATTTTACCACCAGGAATGACAATCAAAGATACATGATAGTGATCAGGAAATGGATGAAATGTGTTTATGTGTTGATGCAGATACTTCCCTCTCGAATCTGTTCCAATAATTATATGGTGATGCATGCTGTAAATGAATAAAAAAAGAAAAGAAATTACGAATATGCTTTTGATACAACTTACATGGTACCTGGTAATTAAAATATGCGTGTGTGTGTGTTTATTGATTCCAAGTGAATGTTAGATGCATTAACGTTTTGATAAGCACTTGAGGACGATTTTTCTTGTTCAGTTAAGCTTTTGGTTGATTGGTTTACCTCGTCTGCTATGGGCATTGGTTACAAAATGTGAAAATGACCATTATCAAGCAACTGATTAATTGGCAATATTTCTTCATTTTCAATTTGTGGTGTTTCATATGTCCAAAGTGTAAAAGTTTCTCTTGCACCTTTCAGCAAAACTTTAATTTTGCAGTTGTACAGAAGTGGTGCCACCACAATTTCAGAAACTGTGGCCCATCCATTCAGTTTCAACATTGAGGTCTAATAGGATCTTTTGGTTATTGACAGACTATTAAAAAGTCTTGCTTCTTCCTCCCACTGTTCCATTTAAGGTATATATTGCTGCAGATTGCATGTCTGTGCTGCCTTGCGACTCAGAGGGAAAAATCCCCACTGAAGACTCTATATGTAACCGACACAGTGAAAAAAAAAAAAATTACCATCACCAAGTACATTTTTTACAACGAATTTATTGTTGCAAATATTCATGCATTGAACGAGACTCAAATTATTATTATTTTTTACTTAAATTGATTTAACACATACATCTTCGTTAATAGATATCTTATTATTTTTGTTTTGAAAGCTAAAAGAAAAAAGAAAAAAAGAAAGAAGAAGAATCATTTTGCAACTTGTAGTTTTACTTAAATTTATTGTTTTAGATTTAGATCTACATAATGTTCAATTTTATGAGAAATGGTGGTGACTAAAGCATTAATAACCTGCAGAATATGGAGTGAAACACCCTCTTAACAGTTGTATTGTTCTTTTACTGTTAACAAACAGAGCAGACAGCGTTTGTTTACTTATTATGCATTGTCAAATTAGCGTCGTTTCGATTGGCTCACTTCTGGTCATCAATTGCATACGTTCTATTTTGCCTGGTTTTTGGACCTACTCGATAAATTGACTATTTATTTTGTACGTCAGGGAACCAGACTAACGTTCTATTTAACGAAGTCGTCTGGTAATTTTCCCTATAGGCAAAGTGCCACCATTGCAAAAAGGAAGTGCTTCCGTGGGGTAGTCGCATAATGGCGGTTGTAAATAATCCTCAATTCTTCTTCTTTAAAAATGCATTTTCCTATTTTTGTCATGTTTGAATTGTGAATTTAGAAAAAAAAAATGATGCTTGGAAATTGGGGTATGAATTCATGATTTCGGAAGTCTACTTTCACTTTGTCACCAGTGTACACACTGAGCAGAAAAAAAATCTCTTATATGACACATGACCCCTACTTTTCTCATCATAATTTGATAGTGCAGAGGTTGACAAACAGTAAAATGTAGGTTTCACTTCTTTCATTTGGGACCCTCTATGAATGACAAGCCTTCAAACTTTTATTATCTACTATAGAATAAAGAACAAAAATCAATGGTGGGGTTACACCTATAGCAAAAATTTATTTGTGAAATAAATAAATTATTATAATGTACGTTTTGTGTATATTTTAGTGTTTTTAAATATATTATATTTTGTACGTAATTATAAGGAGAGATTTGAAATAACTATTCATGATTCAAGATAAAAAAGTGATTTTGTAAACCCGGATTTTCGTATAGAATTCCTATATTTTATGTAATCAAATTAAAAAACAATAAAAAACAACCTACATAGCCGAGTGTTCCAAATTACGCATGAACATTTCCGTTTTTTAACGTTAGTATGTGTTTGTAAATATATATTTTTTCTTTAATCTAACGTGATACCATAAGAGCTCGCATACTCGCGTATGCACGGCTTCGCCGCGCATTCACTCGTATTTGCTCGCTATTAAATGTTCTCTTCAATAAGATAACAAATATATGCAATATAATAAAAAAATGTTGATTTAATATCACCTTTTCGTAAAGAAATCTCCTTTTCTGTCCTTTTCGTAAAAAAAATCTTTTCGCTATTTAGTGTAACCCATTGGGCAGGGTACCAGATTACGAAATGGACGACTCGCCGACAGAGATTACCGACGACGTTAGGTCATTATTACAGGTATTATTAAAAACTGACAGCGATGAGGCGCAATACCTGTGTCTTAGAATTGGAATATGTAATGCTTTTTTTCCAATCACGTTTTCAAAAGCATTCGTTCACCTTCCACAATTTGACGCGAATGACGGTGAACAGACGAAAACTGTTCTTCTTCGATACTTGTTGGAAGACTCATTTGGAATTATTGAGAGAACCGTGTGTCAAGATAAAGTTGACCACATTGAACTCTCAGTTGATCAGCAATTGGCATTTGAATGTCTAACAAAATTTATAAGAGGTAATGTCTTGGATTATTTGAAGTTATTTATAATAACTGTTATTAGATCTATACTGGTTATACATAATACCGCAAGTCTAAAATATTTTCAGCTATGTAAAGAATGGCATCAATACTAAACAGTAATAAGGTGACTTAAGTGTGCTGAGTAAAAAACAGTTGCCGACACCATATGCAAACAAATGCTGACGTTAACAGAAGTTGGAGCTTTGTGCATGTCTTCCCAGATTATTATTATACGGACATTTGCGGTAATAGGTAAATCGCGGTATTAGGTATACAAGGGATATATTGTATGTATCGTGGGGCCCAGTTTTTACCTTCCATGAATTCTACGCACTTTGTAAACAATCTCATTAAAATCGGACCAACTTTAGCTCCATATACTCTACGCACTGTGTGTAAAGTATTGAAGCTAAAGTTGATCTGATTTTAATGAGATTGCTTTGTAACTTAACATCAATTTTTTTGAGAACACAAGAATCAATGACATCAGTCGCTGGAGTTTCTGGCAAAAGTTAAACAAACCCCACACTCAGACAAATAATGTGAATGTATGCGATACACAGTTAATTTTTGACACGAGATGGGAGCTTGACAGAAGGTGATGGTATGATGGGATAAGAACATGACATGGAATGGAGTGTAGTCAAAACGATCCGGCCCCTGGATGAAACATCCTTGGAATATCAGGCTCCATTTAGCATGGTAAATCCAGCCCAACATTTATTTTATAAATTAAGTTGGTATTTCTAATGACAAAAACAAAATATTGAACAATTATTATATAATTTGAAATGCACATACTAATAACTGTGGGATTGTTTTTGAAAAATGACTCATACCGGGAATTACATATTACATGTATATAATAATCAATGACTGTTAATGAAAGTAAACAAAGGCGATTCACAGTCAAACATAAAACTTCTGGCACACAATCAAACAGACTGATGATGTGTTGGAAGAACTGAAAATTAATGGCATGGTTTAAAGGGATTATATTGGCAAGTAACACAAACACGCTGTTAATCCAGACTTTTCCTGTATGCAGTGTGCACAAAATAATGCTTATGTATTGACGTAAAACCTTTATTTACTTGAAAGTTATCAAATTAACAGTATTTGAATACTGACCAAAACTTTAATACGTCCCGCAATAAAGTATTGCGCAATGTTTACATTGAACTCCGTAAACTTCCCGAACAAAAGCCTCGAAAATGAGATCGGGAACGAGTCTTCATGGTGTTATCCAATGATAGATCGGAAATCGTTGAAAATGGCAAATGTAAACAAAAACAAAAACGTGACTTCAGAAACACAATGTTTGTAATAAAAGGTTATGCAATTTGACATTTTAGATGGGTATATCTCTTAAGTTATAAGTCTACCTTCATGCTGGGTGTGTGTATTTAGGACAGGAAATTGATGGTAATATGCCAATATAATCCCTTTAACAAAAAATGTATTGTTATTACAATATGTGACACAAATTATCAGGTTTACCGCTACCGAGTTTATGTTTATTTCATAAATATTTTAATGATTAATAACTGCATCATATATATTATGTATATAATAATTGTTATGAATATATTATTATGATAAATAACACTAATATTGCTATAAAAAATAGGGCTGGATGGACCATGCTAAATGGGGCCGAATTCTCCAAGGGCCGGATGATCTTGGGATTGGATTATCCGCAGCCGTTTTTGAGTGGGGCCGGATTATCCAGGTTCTGTCAAAACTGCCCCTAACCAAAACAGCCCCAGTCAAAATGGCCCCATTATACTTTTTTTAGCTTGCCTGGACGAAGTCCAAGGAGAGCTACTGTTATGACCCCAGTGGATGTGAATGAAACTTCACATGTATGTTCAACATCATCAATGGAACACACAGAGACAAGAACCATAACTCTGGATTGTATTTTGGCACAGTTATGGCCCTTTTTGAACTTATGACACCCAGGTTAAACTTTTGCATTTAGTTGCGTTTAAGTTTAAGATATCTATGCAACCACTCATTGGATATGAATGGAACTTCGCATGTGTGTTCACCATCATCAATGGAATGGGGCTGTTTTGGTTTGGGGCCGTTTTGACCGTAAATCCATGGGATGGTGACTTGGCAGAAGGTGATGGTAAGACAGGGGATAAGAACATGACATGAGATTTTTATCCCACTGTAAATATAGGTGTAAAAAGAATCGGCCAAGTCAATTTAACCCAATTTAAAGTCAAAATATATATAGCAATTTTTGTCAAAAAGTCAAAATAAAGAGGGGAAAGAATGGGGTAGACAATTGTTTCCTCCCAGAAATTCAAAACATATGGGATGGAGGGAAAGATTCAGCTAGCAAATTTTCCCCACTCCACAGAAAGTCAAAATATAAGGAGGGAAATAATCACTTGACTAATTCTTTTTCTACATAAAATCAAAATATATTGGGTGGGGGAGGGAAAAATTGGCTAGACAGTTCTTCCCCACACACCCCTATACACACATAAAAAAATAATTACCACCTGAAAGTCAAAATATGAGCAGAGATGGGAAAGAATCAGCTTGCCAATTCTTTCTCCAGAGTCAAAATATAAGGGTGGGGGAGGTGTAAAGAATCAGCTAGCCAATTTTTTCTCTCCAGAAAGTCAGTATATAATGGAGGAAAGAATAAGCTAGCCAATGCTATCCCCAAGAAAATAAAAATATAAAAAGGGTGGGAGGGTGTGTGTGTGTGAAAGCCTCTGTTAGCCATTTTTCTCTCTCCAGATCAAAATATAAGTGGGGAGTGTGGGGGGGGGGGGGGGGACAAATTAGCCAGTCAAATTTATCCCCTAGATAGTCAAAATATAAGGGAGGGGGGAGGGGAGAATAAGCCTGTCAAATCTATCTCCTAGAAGGTGGGGAGGGGAAAGAATCAGCTAGCCAATTCTTTCCCCACCAGAAAGTCAGAATATAAGGGATGATGTGGGTAGGGGAGAATCAGCTAGCCAAATATTTCCCCCAGAAAGTCAAAATGTAAGGGGGTAAGAATCAGCTTACCAATTTTATCCCCCAGAAAGTCAAAATATAAGAGTGAGATGGGGTGAAAGAATCAGCTAGCCATTTTTTTCTCCCCAGAAAGTCAAAATATAAAGGGGAGGGGGTGAGGTGAATCAGCTAGTCAATTTAATCCCCCAGAGAGTCAAAATATAAGGTGGGTGGTGGGGGAGAATCAGCTAGCCAATTCTTTCCCCACCAGAAAGTCAAATAATAAGGGGGAAAAGAGTCAGTTAGTCAATTCTATCCCACAGAAAGTCAAAATATAAGAATGGTGGGGAAAGAATTAGTTAGCTAATTGTTTCCCTAAAAAAAGTCAAAATATAAGGGGTGTGGGGAAGAATTGGGGTAACCAATTCTTTCTCTCCAACAGAAAGTCAAAATTTAAGGGGGGAAAGAATCGGAGGAAGACCTCTGACTGAGTAGAACCACCGTCCTTCCGCAAGTAACTGGCAAATTTTCTCAAATAAAGTTATTGGAGGGAGTTGAACTCGAACCTACGACCTTAGCAGTGAGAGGTTAGTGATCTTGAGACAGCGCCTAAGACCACTCCAATTCTTTCCCCCCCCTGCAACCAAAAAATGTTAAGGTGCCAATTTTTAGATACATCTGGTTATTAGCTTATTTTTGCTGAGGAAACAATGACATACATGTTTTAACTTTAAAGCCTCATTAAACTTCCCAAATGCACAGTTTTTGATAATAAACAAAAATGATAGTAATAAATGTGTTTATAGTATTGCTAAAACAACTCTTGTAGACCCCTTAGGGGTGGTTTTAAAAACAAGAGGCCCAAGAGGGCCTGAGGACGCTCTACTGACTCATAGTGGCCAAAGCACTTTTTGAAATTCTCCAATGCAATAGAAATATCGGGGCGGGGTCATTTTTAACCGTAGGGACAAGATTTGAACAAATCTAACAAAACTATAGTTGGTCATCATTACTACATAAACATTTTGAAAATCTGTTGGGCTGTTCATGAGAAGAAGATTTTTTAAGTTTTGGACTATTTTTACTAACGGCGGCCATCTTGAATTTCAGATCCAAAAAAAAAAATCTCCTGAACCCTTAAAGACAGTGGAACCCATTCATTTTTACAAATCTGAACCTCCTTCACCAAACAATGCTTCTGTGAAGATATAGGCAAAATCATTTCCATTTTAAAAAAAAAAAATAATAAAATTATAATGACATGTGTTCCCAAATTGAATCCTTGGGGCAGAGTCATATTTAACCCTAGGGACACCGTTTGAACAAATATAACAATACTATAGTTGGTCATCATTACTACATAAACATTTTGAAAATCTGTTGGGCCGTTCATGAGAAGAAGATTTTTTAAGTTTTGGACTATTTTTAGTAATGGCGGCCATCTTGAATTTCAGATCGAAAAAAAAAATCTTCTGTATAGTCTCCTATGCAACAGAAACATGCATGTGAAGTTTCAGTTTAATTGGCCTAGTGGTTTCAGAAAAGATGAAAGAAAAAGAGAATTATCTGTTTTCGCATAGTATCCCTATGTAAAATTCTAAGTCCCCTTACAGGGCTCCTATAAATTTTAGCCCCTTAATTCTTATCTGCAATCAAACCCCTACACATAGGGATAATTTATGCCAAATATGAACAAATCTTGACATACCGGTTCTTAAAAAAACAATTTTAGTAGTTCCCAATTTTTACCCTTTTGGGGCCCCTCCTGACCCCTTAAGACAGTGGAACCCATTCATTTTTACAAATCTGAACCTCCTTCACCAAACAATGCTTCTGTGAAGATATAGGCAAAATCATTTCCATTTTAAAAAAAATAAAAATTAAATTAAAATGACATGTGTCCCCTAATTGAACCCTCGGAGCGGGGTCATATTTAACCCTAGGGACACCATTTGAACAAATCTTACAATACTATAGTTGGTCATCATTACTACATAAACATTTTGAAGATCTGTTGGGCCGTTCGTGAGAAGAAGATTTTTTAAGTTTTGGACTATTTTTAGTAACGGCGGCCATCTTTGATTTCAGATCGAAAAACAAAAAAATCTTCTGTATAGTCTCCTATGCAATAGAAACACCCATGTGAAGTTTCAGTTTAATTGGCCTAGTGGTTTCAGAGAAAGTGCTGCTAAAAGACGACAGACGTCGGACAACAGAACACGGATGACAGACAACGCGCCATCGCATAAGCACTTCTGGCCTTTGGCCAGTAGAGCTAAAAATGAAGAAAAAGTGTGACATGAGGGTCCAAATTTAGACATGAAATAATGGTGATCATTTTTATTCTAATAAACAACAACAAACTGAATTTTTGAAAAATATCAATGGTTAAAGAATTTGAAATAGTTTGATTTTTTAAAAATTATTTCAATAAAATGAAATTTTAAATTCAAAATTGTTTTTTCAAAATAAAGTGAATGACTAGAATAGGATAGAATATTGGTTATAATATGACTATACATGATTCAAAATAACAATTGCCACAACAATCTTTAAGTTGGATTCAAAATATTTTTTTAATGTGTAATTTTCATTGTTTCAAATGTATTATTTTTAAATTGCATCACTGGAAGTTTTTATAAATTTATATCAAAGATAAACATGAGAACACTCGTTTGACAAAATTGAGGCAACTTTTAAAAAGTTTTATGAAGGTAGAAGAATGTTAAGATGTGTAATTAGTGTTATAAAGAAGAATCACATTTTCACTATTATTGTTACACTCGGGACACAAAAGAGTTACCAATACTTCTTGTTAAAAAGACAACTTAGACACTTTTTACAGTGTTACTAATGTACCATTTTAACTAAGAACAGATTAATTTATTTTTTTAACCAAAGATATCTACCAAAATCAAGAAAAATGTTTTAAAAAGTCTTAACATTTGTTAAATGTAACTTGGTTGAACATACTAAACAGTAAAAATAAACAACATGAAACAATTTATTAACTGATTTGCACTATGCCAAGTTCAAACTCAAAATGTAAGGCAAACTGCAGCCTTTTTAACACTATATATCTGTACTGTTTAATTAACAGACATGGTAAATTGTTACACTCAGGACATTTTCAACTTAATGTCTTTTAAAGGTGAAACTGTTAAAAAGACAACTTGGACAAATATTACAATGTTACTAATGTGCCCTATTTCTTTAGAACAGAATGATTAACTTAAAAAACTACCAAAAATCTAGAAAATGTATTGAAATTTCGTAAAATTCGTAAAATGTAACTTAGTTAAACATAAACAATTTATTTAAAACTGTTTTGCACTATGGCAAGTTCAAACTCAATTTGTTAGGCAAACAGCAGCCTTTAACACTATAAACACTACTTTGTGTATCCATTCTGATCAATAAACAATTGTTACACTCGGGCCATTCCTACAACTTTATGTCTTTAAACTGTCAAACTGTTGAACTAAAAAAAATAATTCAATAATATAAACTGTTCAAAGCTTTCACATTATGTTTTATAGATTTTTCTTGCACTGATTTATTTCATCAGTATCAAATTTCGATTTCCATCACCTCATTCTGTGTAATGATATATGAGCTTGATGTTATGCGACTCTTCTATCATAGATATATGTCCAAATGCATCTTTGCATTTATATTGTGTAGCACAGTTGTCAGAAAATCTATGAAGGATTCTCAAGTCACAAGGTCCAGGATTACTCTTTAGATGCAGCATCAACTTATTTGTATAGACATACACTGCATTTGTACAGACATACACTTGTACAGACATACACTGCATTTGTACAGACATACACTGCATTTGTATAGACATACACTGCATTTGTATAGACATACACTGCATTTGTACAGACATACACTGCATTTGTACAGACATACACTGCATTTGTACAGACATACACGTAGCAACAAGGTCTTCAGCAGTAGCAGTAATCTGTGACTCGCAGCATCCATCTTGTTAACGTTTAACAATAACCCTCTTTGTTAGTGTATGTTTCAGGGACAAATTCCCACTGGTGGTACTTCAATTTATCTGTATTTGAGCATTTCTCAAGGAGAGGTGTGTACAATGTCTTTATTGAACTTGTCCCACAGCTGATACATTTTTTGTCAACACATGTGCGATTTGGTTGGTCAAAGAAGGGGCACAATGTTATATTTTATAACTGACAGGATGTAGCTCGCAATTCAGGGATTGATTTTAGTTTAGCCATTTCGTTTAATGCTTCAACTTTTTGATCCAGATTGTAATCTTTTGAACAAACGCAGACTCTTCCACATGTTAGATCTAATTTCTTGAAATTTTTTTGGAATCGTCTTAAAGAATGTAACAAACATTCTATAAAAATTGGGATGAAGCCTTTTGAATTTCATATATATAGCTGAAGTTTGGAGCACAAAAGATGTCGTTTGGCTAGGTGTCACCTTTATATTGATGGTGTCTTTCTTATTGGGCATATCTTTAGAGTTATCTGAGAGAAATTGTTCAATTTCTGCCTTCCAAGAGTCCTTATATTATGCAGGCTTTGATAACCTTTTACCCTGACTTTTCTTTCTGGCTTTGTATTGTCCATGGTTTTTGCTGGATTTCCAAATGCTGGACATATCAGAAAAAGCCAGCTGCTTTTTCACACTTTCATGTTTTTTTTCCGGCCGACAAACCTTATTCAATCCAATCACAGTATCAATTTTATCATTATAACTGCTTTCACTGACTACCTTCAACATAGATTTCTGTATAGGTGTAGCATTCTGAATTATATGTGAAATTGTTTCAACCAAAACTTCAAACTTTTTCTTTCTGTCACTGGAATTCGATGAAGTAGTTTGGATGTCTTTTGCTTTTGCTTTCTGCTCAGCCTTCCTTTTCCTCTGTTTTTGTTTTCTGAGTCTATGTTTAGCCTCAATTTCTTCATCTTATTTTGGGTTTTGTTTTCTTAACTCTTTGACATTTTGTCTGTATACTTTATTTTCAAGAATTTTCTTTGCCTTGTTTTCTTCTTGCTTTTTCTTTAGGGTCAGTTTTCAACTTGTCCCGATGTTTTTTAACTCTCACCTTCGAGGTAACCTTCTTTTCATCACATTCCTCTGTAACATTCCTAGATCTTGTAGTTCTCCCTTTAAAACATTTAACAACTAATTTTGGCATTGTTTTTTTAGTTTAAAATTATTTCCTGTTAGAAGAAAACGGGTGAATTAATACATTGCAAAATTCTAATTTCTGTGTCCAGAGTGTAACATTTTACAGTATTTAAAAATAGTATTACAATTTTAGAAATAGTTGTATTATAAATAAAATTTATGCTCAATTTAGTATGGAATAATAGGTATATTCATTATAATGAAGACATTTTATTAAAAACATTCCATACTAACTAAATACAGATTAATATATTTAAATACTATCATTTTTTTCATGTTTTTAATATCTTCCTTACTCATAGACACTTTATTTCATTGTGTAAAACATTTAAACCAATAAATCAAATCTTTAACCAATAAGTTATATCCTTAACCAGTAAGTTAGATCCTTAACCAGTAAGTAAAACATGATTTATTAATGTTTAGGTGAGGTATTTTAAGAGAGGTATCGGCTGTTATAAATGCATCAAAGGCCATGAGAATTCACGAAAATGTTTGTCATTCATAAACAAGTTGTTTCTTTTCTTATACTGGTTAAGCTGCTTTTTAATGTGAAATTTTAAGATTTAGCATTGCTACAGGGTCTTGTAATATTTAAATGTGAAAACAGAGGAATTTACAAAGCAGCTGTCTTATATGTATATGCTATAAAATTATGTGTATTACAGCAACATGTTTATATACGTAGATTACCACTACCACCAGACATGCATGTTGAGTGTACGAGAGGATGAGACAGCCACAAAGACTGATGTGTGTGCTGTGTTGGCCATACATATATTTGCCAATCTGGTTCCTGCCAATGAAGTGATTGTATCTAGTAGCTTGAAGCGACACTCAGACAATTGTGAGTGTCCTTGTCCCTGCTCTGGCACAGTACGTCTTGGAAATACAGGAATAGGTAACTAGATATTTTATCACCTATGACTGGACACTGATGTAATTACAGTAAAACCTGTCTAAAGCAGCCAATTGTGAGAAGTAGAAAAGTGGTCTTTTAAGACAGGTTTATTTGCTCTGAAAGCATGGACATGGAAGGCGAGTGACGGCAACCGCTTACACAGGTTTGACTGTATATTACATTAAAGCAAAATTTACTCTTCCCCCTAATAATATTTATTAGAATAGTTCTATCAA
Organism: Panopea generosa; assembly: GCA_029582155.1. Taxonomy (NCBI): domain Eukaryota; kingdom Metazoa; phylum Mollusca; class Bivalvia; order Adapedonta; family Hiatellidae; genus Panopea; species Panopea generosa. The sequence goes on along the minus strand of CM055904.1, from coordinate 27,822,100 downwards.
ATTGATACAAATAGTGTCCCTGGCGTCAAAAGTGACCCTGCCCTTAGGGCTCAGTTATGTGACAAATGTGATTATAATAGAAATTAACATTATTTTTTTAGCTTAACTATTCAAAGAATAAGGAGGATCAATGTTACACAGTGGTTAAGTTTTGTGTGTAAGTTACCAATGAATTAGAGAGAAAAGGAATTACAACTTGCGCCGATATCCAAAAATGTTGTGTAATGCTATCAGAAATTTCCGGAAATTAACGAGCAATACTCGCAATACTTTCGTAACATAATGACAGTCTCCTGTAAATATGTAAAATCAAGGACTTACATCTTATCTATATAAGTCCTTGTTAAAGGGAGTTAGTATATCAGGAAAAAACTATAAATGTCTAAAAAAATAAGATAATCATCAAAATGGATAAAAAGCATCTGATTAGCATAATAAATAAAATCTGAACAGTTTGGTACCGGTATGTCAAATCCACCAAAACGTGACAAACTTGGCGTGGTAAACTTAAAACAAAATCCCATTCTAAAAATAAACATCACTTGAATTGAATAGTGCGCGACGTCATTCAGGCTCTTTCTATAAAGATGAAACAATTTTACTACGTGTAAGCCTGTATCAGTGGTGAAGAATAATACTATGACTAAAGAAATATAATTATAAGAAAAGATAGTTTTTACAAATTTAAGGGGAAATTACAAAACATCAGAAATCCACTGCTTGTAATATAAAGTTTATTTCTATACTAAAGATCAAGTTCTTCTTTAATGAAAATATTTATAACATAATTGGAAAGTTCCTCACACTTTTACATACTTTTCTCTATGGTTTTATTATTCATATTCAAAATAAACTAACTCTTGTTTCTCTGAACAATCTCCCATACCAGCAACCTAACAACTCGACTGTCACTATCTAACCGAAATTCAAAATCCCCATCCCTAATAATCCAATTTGGAAACCTTAGCATACTGGACTATTTCAGACATTTCTCAAGAGTTATCTGATAATTGCCCCTGCGCAGTTTGGTGATATTGGAGATGAATCCAATTACTTCCCTTAGACCGTGATAAAACATACAGGTATTGTTCCGCTCTGACACTAAGATCAAGTAGGCGTGAAGTGTTATATATGCCCTCGGGTGTAATATATCTATTAGCTTCTACAAGGACGTATATATCTCTTTGGGTTGATAAGCACGTTTTTGGTGTTTTTGATGTGTAGTTTAAAAAAGAAAACTATGCATTTTACTGAAACACTAAAATCATTTGATTAATTCAGTGGGTAAAATATAACATAAACTTATTGATTTTAATTACATATTTTAAATATACTTTGATATATTTTATTTTACCATCAATCAACAGATAAAAATGATTATATTGTGTTACTATAAATAAATAAAATTATTACAGTTATTCAATTATATAACCATGTATTTGAAAGAATGTAGTGTCTGAGCTAACGGGACAAGTGCACGGATATTCAAATGATATTCAAATGATATTTCAAACTTAATGTGTTTTTTTTTAGATAAAATTATTACAGTTATTCAATCATATAAACTTGTATTTGAAAGAGACCGAATGACAATGAGACATAATGTCATAAATCAATCAAAGAAATTTGTTTAAATAATTATTACTAACACATTTAATTAATAGAGCTATCGCATAATTGAAGAAACACAAATTTGGAGAAAACCGGTAACAATTTTTTTTAAAAATAAAAATAAGCTCTATTATCTGTTTATAAAATTCATTATCAATTTATCTGAATATCTATGTTCAATCAAATAGCTAATTTTAAAAATCTGAACAACAAACTTGTGTTGAAATATAATTACTCAATTACATTCTAGCAGACTATATCATTACCCCCAATAAAATTACCAAGTTTTGCCTCTGGGGCAGGGGTAGGGAGTAATTAAGGTCATAAATAAATACTCTCATTGTGTTTGAGACTTTTAGTCAAACCACTGCTGGAGACCTTGACTGACGCGCGTCACTGACCTTGTTTGTACTTGTATATTATTTTACTGGTCTTTAAAAAACCAGTTAAAATTCAATATGCTGTAATGTATTGTGATGGTGTTTTGGTCAGTGACCTATCCACATTATTGTTATTAAGTCTTAAGAACCAAGTGGTATAAATTTAGTATCTCAATTATACATACTCTTTAATCAATTTCCTTTTTATGTTCACTGAATTATTTCATAACAAAGACATTAAAATATAAATTTGTGTCGAAAAATAAACCATTGAATAACGTTTTGAATTACAAAAGAATTGTACTTGATTTTTAATTTCTTTGAAAGTTTTTTAGTTAAAATATGAAATTAACATAAATCCATGCATCAGAATATAGGTAAAATACTTAAATAAAAAAAAATACCTTTAAACCATACATAAATTGCAATATCACCATGTGTGTATAAACATTTTGGGGCTGACCTGCGTATAGCATGCTGTATCGGGTACACTAGTACGCTGTATTGGTTACACAGAAAATAAATCAGAATTACATTTTATCACATTTTCAAACCAAAATGGAAGCAAGATGCAATTAAAATATTTTTTTATATTTAAATATCATCGTAAAAAGAATTTTATTTGCAAAAAACGTATATGTTGGAATAGGTTGGCAAAAAAATCACAACTTAGGTTTATAAGACCTTAAAAGTGATGGAAAACCTATTTTTAATAATTTTTATATAGAACATTATTATAAGGAGCATATAACTATGATGTTATAAAATTAAAAAAAGCAAGAAGACGTAAACTTATTCATTTTTTATTTTATCATAATAAAGGTTATACTTTTAACTTAATGACTAGATGTAATAGGTTGGCAATTTAATAATGAGACAGTTATAAAGATCATATTAAATTTCTCCTATATGTTTCTATGTACACCAAATATCACGGTTTGGCCAGGTAAGTAATAAAAACTGCTGATATCAAGGGGGGTAACTTCTCGCGATAACCAAATGTCTGAAATTGTCCCACATGGTAAAAACCAATCCCAATTAAAAATAATTAGGCCTTATATACCCTGAGCTGGGAGAATTTTTACCTCATGTGAGTCCAACATGCTCCTGTGACCACAATAAGCTCAGTCGGATGTAAACATGCTCCAGTATACCAGAACTTGTAGCATTTCACTTCATGTGACCACAACATGCTCCTGCAACCACCAATAAACTATGAACATGCTTCAGTGTATGTCTCAGTACAAAGGAGCCTCGGGCATTATGTAATGCTTCTGATTCAATGTTTCATCTCCAGCCAGTATTGAAACCTATCCTCCAACTTCATAGTAATTTTCGACTCTGTCCTTAATTTGGACTACAGACCTGGAGCTCTATAATGGAACTATATCATTCTGTAACACATTCTACCTCTTAGATTTTTTGTTCCAAAAAACATAAATCCATGTTTACAACACTTTCTCTCAATTTACAACACTATCACTCTGTTAACAACAACATTTTCACTCTGTTTACAACACTTTCACTGTTTACAACACTTCCACTCTTTTTACAATGCTATCACTCTGTTTACAACAACATTTTCACTCTGTTTACAACACTTCCGCTCTTTTTACAATGCTATCACTCTGTTTACAACAACATTTTCACTCTGTTTACAACACTTCCACTCTTTTTACAATGCTATCACTCTGTTTACAACAACATTTTCACTCTGTTTACAATACTTCCACTCTTTTTACAATGCTATCACTCTGTTTACAACAACATTTTCACTCTGTTTACAACACTTCCACTCTTTTTACAATGCTATCACTCTGTTTACAACAACATTTTCACTGTTTACAACACTTCCGCTCTTTTTACAACACTTTCACTCTTTTTACAACAATTTCACTGTTTACAACACTTTCAGTATGTTTACAACACTTTCACCTTGTTTACAAAACTTTCACTTTGTTTACAACACTTTCACTCTGTTTACAATACTTTCAGTCTGTTTACAACACTTTCACTCTGTTATCAACACAATGTCATTCAGTCTGTTTACAATACTTTCACTTTATTTACAACACTTTCAGTCTGTTTACAACACTTTCAGCCTTTTTGCAACACTTTCTCTCTGTTTACAAAACTTTCACTCTGTTTACAACATTTTCACTTTGCTACAATACTTTCAGTCTGTTGACAATATTTTCACTCAGTTTACAACTTTTTCACTCTGTTTACAACACTTTCAGTCTAATACAACACTTTCACTTTGTTTACAATAGTGTCAGTCTGTTAACAACACTTTCATTCTGTTAACAATGCTTTCACTCTGTTTACAACACTTTCACTTTGTTTACAATACTTTCAGTCTGTTTACAACACTTTCACTCTGTTTACAACACTTTCACTCTGTAAACAACACTTTCACCTTGTTTACAACTTTTTCACTCTGTTTACAACACTTTCAGTCTGTATACAACACTTTCACTCTGTTTACAATACTGTCAGTACGTTTACAACATCTTTAGTCTGTTTACAACACTTTCACTCTGTTTACAATATTTTCACTTTGTTTACAATACTGTCAGTCTGTTTACAACACTTTCACTCTGTTAACACCACTTTCAGTCTGTTTACAATACTTTCACTTTGTTTACAATACTGTCAGTCTGTTTACAACACTTTCACTCTGTTTACAACACTTTCAGTCTGTTTACAACACTTTCCTCTGTTTACAACACTTTCAGTCTGTTTACAACACTTTCCTTTGTTTTCAATAACACTTTCAATTTGTTTACAGTACTTTCAGTCTGTTTAAAACACTTTCAGTCAATTTACAACACTCTTTCTGTCTGTTTACAACACTTTCAGTCTGTTTACAACACTCTCTCTGTCTGTTTACAACACATTCACTCGCTTTTATAACATTTTCACTTTGTTTACAACACTCTCAGTCTGTTAAGAACACTTTCTCTATGTTTAAAACACTTTCACTCTGCTAACAACTTGATCACCCTGTTAACAACACTTTCTCTCTGTTTACAACACTTTCACCCTGTTTACAACACTTTCACCCTGTTTACTATACTTTCACTTTGTTTACAACACTTTCACTCTGTTTTCAACAATTTCAGTCTGATTACAACACTTTCAACCTTTTTACAACATTTTTAGTCTGTTTACAGCACTTTCACTGTGTTTGCAACACTTTCACTCTGTTAACAGCACTTTCATCTTGTTTATGAACACTTCCAGCCTGTTTACAGCACTTTCACTCTGTTAACAACACTTTCTCTCTGTTTACAACACTCTCACTATGTTTACAACATTTTCAGTCTGTTTACAACACTTTCAGTATGTTTAGAATACTTTCACTCTGTTTACAACTCTTTCACTCTGTTTACAACACTTCTCCTTTTACAATACTTTTTCTCTGTTTACAACTCTTTCAGTCTGTTTACAATACTTTTTACAATACCTTTACTTTGTTTACAACACTTTCAGTGTGTTTACAACACTTTCACTTTGTATTCAACACTTTCAGTGTGTTTACAACACTTTCACTTTGTATTCAACACTTTCAGTGTGTTTACAACACTTTCACTCTGTTTACAATACTTTTAGTGTATTTACAACACTTTCACTCTGTTAACAACAATTTCTTCCTTTTTACAACACTTTCACTGTGTTTACAACACTTTCAGTGTGTTTACAACACTTTCATTCTGTTAGCAACACTTTCACTCTGTTTACAACACTTTCTCTCTGTTTATACAATACTTTCACTTTGTATTCAACACTTTCAGTGTGTTTACAACACTTTCACTTTGTTTATAACACTTTCAGTCTGTTTACAACACTTTCAATCTGTTTACAATACTTTCACTGTTTTGTCAATATTTTCTCTCTGTTTACAACACTTGCACTCTAATACAACCCTCTCTCTGTTTACAACCCTTTCACTGTTTACAACACATTCAGTGTGTTTACAACACTTTCAGTCTGTTTACAACACTTTCACTCTGTTTACAACACTTTCAGTCTATTTACAAGATTTTCACTCTGTTTACAACACTTTCAGCCTTTTTGCAACAATTTTTCAACCAGGTTTTTCAAAGTTGAAAACCTGGTTATTAGATTAGCGAAGTCGGAGGGCGGGCGGAGTCAAGTTTTTCGTTTCCATTCAATAACTAGAGTATTTTTCATCAGAACTGAACCAAACTTACACAAAGTGTGTACCTCTATAAAATCTAGGCCAAGTTTGATAGCCAGCCAATATGGACCATTTTCTTCAGAGTTATGGCCCTTTAATTAGTCAAAATTTTTAAAATTTACCATTTCTGCTCAATAACTAGATTATTCTTTATCAGAACTGAAGCAAACTTACACAAAGTGTGAATCTCTATAAAATCTAGGCCAAGTTCAATAACCAGCCAATTCAGACGATTATCTTTATTAGTCAAAAGTGCTGAAATGTAACGTTTCCGCTCAATAACTAGAGTTTTCTTTATCTGAACTGAAGCCAACTAACACAAAGTGTGTATCTCTATAAAATCTGAGCCAAGTTCGATAAACAGCCAATTCTGACCATTATTTTAAAAGTTATGGCCCTTCAATTAGTCAAAAATGCTAAAATTGATTGTTTCTGCAACCACATTTATACAATATTTTCTAGCAGTAAAGTAAAAATGATCTTTTTCTTTTGTTATTTTGATGAATATTCTAAAAAAGTTTGATGTATTGATACAGACCGTAATCCGTTCAAGTACACCAAAAATGCATTTCAATTGCGTTTGTTTTGCGTGTCAAACGCGTTTGTTTTGCGTTTGAAATGCATTTTAGTTTTGTTAATGGTTTGCTTTTTTTTTATGATAAACGTTAGAGAAAATACGAAAATGCAGTTCAAAATGATAGTGAACGCAACTAGTCTGCGTTTGCGTTCGAATCGTTTAGCGTGTATCGTTTAGCGTGTATCTTTTACCATTTAACGTTTACATGACATGTTCACCAATCGCATCATCTCTGGTTGTCCAATTGTATAAATAATAAGAACTAGATATTTAAAGAAATCGCCTGGTTTTATATGATAATATATTAATTAAATAAATTAAATTATTATTGATTAAAATCTTTCTGAAATATTGATTAAAATAATTCTGAAATATTGCTTACTAAGCCACCCTATGTTAGATATGGTCTACCATATAGTTGATGATTTGTAGCGTGACAGCAGATTAATATGTTTCATAAAACTCAATCATTGAAATTTAATACACATGGTACGGGGCATGTCAATTACATCAGATAAACACGTTACGGTCACGTAATCATTAGATTAGCCAAACATTGCCAGACTGGTTTACACTAACGTTAATATTACGGTATCGAAAAAGTATATAGTAAATAAATTTGTACCAGTCCGTGTTTTTTATATCTGCAGTGGTGTATAATCTGCTATTATGCAAGAAACCGAGTATAGACGCCTCAACAAGTATTTATTTTATTTACAGGTATTTTTCCAATTTTAATTCCAGTTATGAATTTCGATAGATTGTCATGTTAAACAATTATAACAATTCATTAAACAAACAATATTTATAATCCGCAAAGATAAATATATTTACAAATACACATGCCTTAATTTGTGTAGCGAACGCACACACTTCATGTCTATAACTCCGACACAATTTATTTTTGACCTCATGGAAATGTGCAATGTCTTGCGTCATTTAACGTCGCGTTCTATTTCACTACGGTAAATGCATGGGGGAGGCGGGGATGTTTCCATAAAAAAATTGCCTTTAAGGGTAAATGTTTTATGTCTTGTGGCATGGCTTCTAAAATCGCTGGTACATGTACTTCCGTCTGACGCTTTCAAGGAATTTTATATACATTACACCGATAGAATTTCTTTGACATCCTTCCATCAAAAATGTAAAAGATACCCACTTAGTGAATAAAATGTTTGTTTCACTGGTGACGTCATCGGACATTGGCACAAGGTGATAGTTCATTCTGTACACAAATTTAGGTATGTGTAGTTGTTAATAACTCTATCAGCTTAAAAGTAATTTTTTTTTAACAAATGCCTATATTGAAAACAAACCTGAATCGGTGTTCAGATAATTAAATCAGTTAATTGGGGTAGTTGTGTAAGCAGGTCATGCGTCATCTGATTGTTTTATCACACTTTTACAAGTAAAGAAACAATGCTCGAGGCAATGTTTTTCACGGATAATTCGGGATTAAAACCTATAACAAAGAAATTAAATTAAAGTTACAGGTATAGCAATTTAAAGATTTTAAATGACTAAGAGAGCAATTATTTCGTTTTATTATTTATTTCATTGTCAATATAACTACGACAATATTAGAAGATATCCAAATCTTTAGTATTTGATGCGTTTAAAGTTTGCATAATCGTTTTGTATTGTTCGTGGATCGTTCGCCCTGTTGCGTCTGTGAATCGTTTCGTTTATTGTTTCGTTTTGTTTATCTTTTCGTTTGCATTTTTAGTCCGTTTGTATATCGTTTAAAACGCGTTTGATATTTGTTTCGTTTGCGTCCGTTTGGTGTACTTGAACGGATTACGGTCTGTATATATAAAAATGAAACGTCATTAACATGCACATTTTTATCTTGAAAATGGTTTGCGGTGCCCTTGCTCAGTTGATAGCCATGAGGCCAAAAATATTATAAAAAATACAAACGATTTATAAGAGAAATGTTCAGGTCCTTTTAAAATTTTTACAACACAGCTGAATTTCTCATAATGTTTGATGCATTTTGTAATATATTTGTAGAATCAAACATCGTGTTAAAGAAATTGTTGCTATCATTTGAGCATGTGTGACTTACCACCTATCGGTGGGCACTGGAAACAATACCACCAATTTAGCCTCAATGCAAAATGTGAAAATATTGATGTATTATTTTATGAATTTATGCATGTTTGTTTCCGAGTATAATCACATTACATCTTTCATAATGTGAATTACGCAAGTAATATTTTAGCCAAACAACCAGTGGAATAGCACAAAAACAAGAGAAAAACTTTATTTCATACTTTTTTAACAAAACTATTGCATCAGTGTTTTACAAATAAAAAAACAACATTTGAATTGTATGCTTTTTTATTTTCTGCTTCAATGTACATAAAATTCTAGCATGAAATAGAGTTAAAGTTACAGAATAACTAAAATGCTAAAACTAAAACATGGTTTTCGGGGAATTTCCACGTCTCTTGTTCTCTGTTTACAACACTTTCACTCTGTTAAACAACACTTTCACTCCTTTTACAACACTTTCTCTCTGTTTACAACACTTTCCCTCATTTTACAACACTTTCTCTCTGTTTACAACACTTTCACTCCTTTTACAACACTTTCTTTCTGTTTACAACACTTTCCCTCATTTTACAACACTTTCTCTTTGTTTACAACACTTTCTCTCTGTTTACAACACTTTCCCTCATTTTACAACACTTTCACTCTGTTTACAACACTTTCCCTCATTTTACAACACTTTCTCTCTGTTTACAACACTTTCCCTCATTTTACAATACATTCTCTCTGTTTACAACACTTTCTTTCACTCTGTTTACAACACTTTCACTCCTTTTACAACACTTTCTCTCTTTTTACAACACTTTCCCTCATTTTACAACACTTTCTCTCTGTTTACAACACTTTCTCTCTGTTTACAACACTTTCCCTTATTTTACAACACTTTCACTCTGTTAACAACACTTTCACTCCTTTTACAACACTTTCTCTCTGTTTACAACACTTTCACTCTGTTTACAACACTTTCACTCCTTTTACAACACTTTCTCTCTGTTAACAACACTTTCCCTCATTTTACAACACTTTCCCTCATTTTACAAAACTTTCTCTCTGTTTACAACACTTTCTCTCTGTTAACACCACTTTCACCAGTGTTTACAACTATTTCAGTCTGTTTACAACACTTTCACTGTGTGTTACAACACTTTCAGTGTGTTTGTACAGCACTTTCACTCTGTTTACAACACTTTCACTTTGTTAACAACACTTTCACCCTGTTTACAACTCTTTCAATCTGTTTGCAACACTCTTTAGCTAGCCAGGACGAAGTCCAAGGAGAGCTATTGTCATGACCCCAGCGTCGTCGTCGGTGTCGTAGGCGTCGTCTGTAGACACCCAGGTTAAACTTTTGCGTTTAAATTTTAGTTATCTATGCAACCACTCATTGGATGTCAATGAAACTTTGCATATGTGCTTACCATCATCATGTCGCCATGTAAACAACACTTTCACTCTGTTAACAACACTTCACTCTGTTCATAACACTTTCACTCTGTTTACAACACTTTTATTCTGTTTACAACACTTTCACACGACTTACAACACTTTCACTCTGTTAACAACCCTTTCTGATGGTTTACAACACTTTCAGTCTGTTTACAACACTTTCAATCAGTAAACAACATTTTCAGTCTGTTTACAATACTTTCACTCTGTTTACAACACTTTCAGTGTGTTTACAACACTTTCAGTCTGTTTACAACACTTTCAATCTGTTTACAATACTTTCAATCAGTAAACAACACTTTCATTCTGTTAACAATATTTTCACTCTGTTTACAACACTTTCAGTGTGTTTACAATACTTTCACTCTGTTAACAACACTTTCACACGGTTTACAACACTTTTAGTCTGTTTAAAAAACTTTAATCTGTAAACAACACTTTCAGTCTGTTTACAATACTTTCACTCTGTTTTCATCACTTTCTGTGTGTTTACAACACTTTCACTTTGTTTACAGCACTTTCACATGGTTTACAAGATTTTCAATCTGTGTACAGCAATTTCAATATGTAAACAATACTTTCAGTCTGTTTACAATACTTTCACTCGGTTTTCAAACATTCTGTGTGTTTACAACACTTTCACTTTGTTAACAGCACTTTCACATGGTTTACAACACTTTCAATCTGTTTACAGCAATTTCAATATGTAAACAATACTTTCAGTCTGTTAACAATACTTTCACTCTGTTTACAACACTTATAGTGTGTTTACAACACTTTCAGTCTGTTTACAACATTTTCACCCTGTTTCCAATACTTTCAGTCTGTTTACAACACTTTCACTCTGTTAACAACTTTTTCACTCTGTTTAAGACCTTTTCACACTTGTTTACAACACTTTCAGCTTGTTTATAATACTTTCACTCTGTTTACAACACTTTCACATGGTTTGAAACACTTTCAGTCTGTTTACAACAATTTCATCCTTTTTACAACTCTTTCACTCTGTTTACAACACTTTCAGTGTGTTTACAACACTTTCAGTCAGTTCACAATTTCACTCTGTTCACAACACTTTCAGCGTTTTTGCAACACTTTCTCTCTATAAACAACACTTTCACCATGTTTACAACTCTTTCAGTCTGTTAACAACACTAATTACAATACCTTTTCTCTGTTAACAATACTTTCACTGTGTTTACAACGCATTCAATCTGTTTACAACACTTTCAGCATTTTTGCAACACTTTCTCTCTGTTTACAACACTTTCACTTTGTAAACAACACTTTCACTCTGTTGACAAAACTTGCAGTGTGTTAACAACACTTTCACTGTGTTTACAATACTTTCAGTGTGTTTACAACATGTTCAATCTGTTTACAACACTTTCTCTCTGTTTACAACAATTTCAGCCTTTTTACAACACGTTCACTCTGTTTTCAACACTTTCACTCTGTTTATGGTACTTCAAGTGTGTTTACAGCACTTTCAGTCTGTTTACAATACTTTCATTGTTTTTACAATACTTTCACTGTGTTTACAATACTTTCACTGTGTTTACAGCACTTTCACTATGTTAACAATATTTTCAGTGTGTTTACAACACTTTCAATCTGTTTACAGCACTTTCACTCTGTTGAGAATACCTCAGTGTGTTTACAACACTTTCCATCTGTTTATCACACTTTCTCTCTGTTAATACAACACTTTCACTTAGTATTCAACACTTTCAGTGTGTTTACAACACTTTCACTCTGTTAACAATACTTTCAGTCTGTTTACAACACTTTCCATCTGTTTACAACACTTTCTCTCTGTTTATACAACACTTTCACTCTGTTTACAATACATCAGTCTGTTTACAACACTTTCCTCTGTTAACAATACTTTCAGTCTGTTTACAACACTTTCCTCTGTTTACACCACTTTCTCTCTGTTTATACAACACTTTCACTCTGTTTACAACACTTTCAGTCTGTTTACAACACTTTTACTCTATTTACAATACATCAGTCTGTTTACAACACTTTCACTCTGTTAAAAATACTTTCAGTCTGTTTACAACACTTTCCTCTATTTACACCACTTTCTGTCTGTTTATACAACACTTTCACTCTGTTTACAATACATCAGTCAGTTTACAACACTTTCCTCTGTTTACAACACTTTCCTCTGTTTACAACACTTTCCTCTGTTTATAACACTTTCCTCTGTTTACACCACTTTCTCTCTGTTTACAACACTTTCAGTCTGTTTACAATATTTTTACTCTGTTTACAACATTTTCAGTCTGTTTACAACACTTTTACTCTATTTACAATACATCAGTCTGTTTACAACACTTTCACTCTGTTAACAATACTTTCAGTCTGTTTACAACACTTTCCTCTATTTACACCACTTTCTGTCTGTTTATACAACACTTTCACTCTGTTTACAATACATCAGTCAGTTTACAACACTTTCCTCTGTTTACAACACTTTCCTCTGTTTACAACACTTTCCTCTGTTTATAACACTTTCCTCTGTTTACACCACTTTCTCTCTGTTTATACGACACTTTTACTCTGTTTACAATACATCAGTCTGTTAACAATACTTTCAGTCTGTTTACAACACTTTCACTCTGTTAACAATACTTTCAGTCTGTTTACAACACTTTCCTCTGTTTACAACACTTTCAGTCTGTTTACAACACTTTCAGTCTGTTTACAATATTTTCACTCTGTTTACAACATTTTCAGTGTGTTTACAACACTTTTACTCTGTTTACAATACATCAGTCTGTTTACAACACTTTCACTCTGTTAACAATACTTTCAGTCTGTTTACAACACTTTCCTCTGTTTACACCACTTTCTCTCTGTTTATACAACACTTTCACTCTGTTTACAACACTTTCAGTCTGTTTACAATATTTTCACTCTGTTTACAACATTTTCAGTGTGTTTACAACACTTTTACTCTATTTACAATACATCAGTCTGTTTACAACACTTTCACTCTGTTAACAAAACTTTCAGTCTGTTTACAACACTTTCCTCTGTTTACACCACTTTCTCTCTGTTTATAGAACACTTTCACTCTGTTTACAACACTTTCAGTCTGTTTACAATATTTTCACTCTGTTTACAACATTTTCAGTGTGTTTACAAAACTTTTACTCTGTTTACAATACATCAGTCTGTTTACAACACTTTCCATCTATTTACAACAGTTTCAGTGTGTTAACAACAATTTCAATCTGTTAATAACACATTCACTTTGTTGACAACATATTCACTCTGTTTACAACACTTTCACTCTGTTAACAATACTTTCAGTCTGTTTACAACACTTTCCTCTGTTTACACCACTTTCTCTCTGTTTATACAACACTTTCACTCTGTTTACAACACTTTCAGTCTGTTTACAATATTTTCACTCTGTTTACAACATTTTCAGTGTGTTTACAACACTTTTACTCTGTTTACAATACAACAGTCTGTTTACAACACTTTCACTCTGTTAACAATACTTTCAGTCTGTTTACAACACTTTCCTCTGTTTACACCACTTTCTCTCTGTTTATACAACACTTTCACTCTGTTTACAACACTTTCAGTCTGTTTACAATATTTTCACTCTGTTTGCAACATTTTCAGTGTGTTTACAACACTTTTACTCTGTTTACAATACATCAGTCTGTTTACAACACTTTCACTCTGTTAACAATACTTTCAGTCTGTTTACAACACTTTCCTCTGTTACACCACTTTCTCTCTGTTTATACAACACTTTCACTCTGTTAACAATACATCAGTCTGTTTACAACACTTTCCTCTGTTTACAACACTTTCCACTGTTTACAACAATTTCCTCTGTTTACACCACTTTCTCTCTGTTTATACAACACTTTTACTCTGTTTACAGTACATCAGTCTGTTAACAATACTTTCAGTCTGTTTACAACACTTTCACTCTGTTAACAATCCTTTCAGTCTGATTACAACACTTTCCTCTGTTTACAACACTTTCCTCTGTTTACACCAGTTTCTCTCTGTTTATACAACACTTTCACTCTGTTTACAACACTTTCAGTCTGTTTACAATATTTTCACTCTGTTTACAACATTTTCAGTGTGTTTACAACACTTTTACTCTGTTTACAATACATCAGTCTGTTTACAACACTTTCACTCTGTTAACAATACTTTCAGTCTGTTTACAACACTTTCCTCTGTTTACACCACTTTCTCTCTGTTTATACAACACTTTCACTCTGTTAACAACACTTTCAGTCTGTTTACAATATTTTCACTCTGTTTACAACATTTTCAGTGTGTTTACAACACTTTTACTCTGTTTACAATACATCAGTCTGTTTACAACACTTTCACTCTGTTAACAATACTTTCAATCTGTTTACAACACTTTCCTCTGTTTACACCACTTTCTCTCTGTTTATACAACACTTTCACTCTGTTTACAACACTTTCAGTCTGTTTACAATATTTTCACTCTGTTTACAACATTTTCAGTGTGTTTACAACACTTTTACTCTGTTTACAATACATCAGTCTGTTTACAACACTTTCCATCTATTTACAACAATTTCAGTGTGTTAACAACAATTTCAATCTGTTAATAACACATTCTCTTTGTTGACAACATATTCACATTTACAACACGTTCACTCTGTTAACAATACTTCAGTCTGTTTACAACACTTTCACTCCGTTAACAATACTTTCAGTCTGTTAACAACACTTTCCTCTGTTTACACCACTTTCTCTCTGTTTATACAACACTTTCAGTGTGTTTACAACACTTTCAGTCTGTTTACAATATTTTCACTCTGTTTACAACATTTTCAGTGTGTTTACAACACTTTTACTCTGTTTACAATACATCAGTCTGTTTACAACACTTTCCATCTATTAACAACAATTTCAGTGTGTTAACAACAATTTCAATCTGTTAATAACACATTCACTTTGTTGACAACATATTCACTCTATTTACAACACTTTCACTCTGTTAACAATACTTCAGTCTGTTTACAACACTTTCCATCTGTTAACAATACTTTCACTGTGTTTACAATACTTTCACTCTGTTTACAATACTTTCACTCTGTTTACAATACTTTCACTGTGTTTACAACACTTTAACTGTGTTAATAATACTTTCAGTGTGTTTACAACACTTTCAATCTGTTTACAGCACTTTCACTTTGTATTGAACACTTTCAGTGTGTTTACAACACTTTTACTCTGTTTACAACACTTTCAGTCTGTTTACAATACTTTCAGTCTGTTTACAACACTTTCTGTCTGTTAATACAACACTTTCACTTTGTTTACAACATTTTCAGTCTGTTTACAACACTTTCACTCTGTTTACAATATCTCAGTCTGTTTAAAACACTTTCCGTCTGTTTACAACACTTTCTCTCTTTTTATACAACACTTTCACTCTTTTTACAACATTATCAGTGTGTTAACAAAACTTTCACTTTGTTGACAATACTTTCAGTGTGTTTACAATACTTTCAGTGTGTTTACAACACTTTAAGTATCTATACAATACTTTAACTTTGTTTACAACACTTTCAGTTTGTTTACAATACTTTCAGTGTGTATACAACACTTTTAGTCTGTTTACAACACTTTCAGTCTGTTTACAACACTTTTAGCCTTTTGACAACACTTTCAGTTTGTTTACAATACTTTCAGTGTGTTTACAACACCTTTAGTCTGTTTACAACACATTCAGTCTGTTTACAACAATTTCAGCCTTTTTACAACGCTTTCAATGTGTTAACAACTCTTTAACTTTGTTTACAACACTTTCAGTGTGTTTACAACAGTTTCACTCTGTTTACAATACTTTCACCCTGTTAACAACACTTTCACCTGGTTTACAACACTTTTTCTCTGCTGTTTACAACATTTTCACCCTGTTTACAACACTTTCACCTGGTTTACAACACTTTCTGTCTGTTTACTACACTTTCACCCTGTTTACATTGTTTTCACTTTGTATTCAACACTTTCACCCTGTTTACAACACTTTCTCTCTGTATACAACACTTTCACTTTCAGTCTCTTGACAGTACTTTCACTCTGATCTCATTTTTTGGAAAGTGATCACAGTTGATGTAAAGCATATGTTGTAAGATGATCAGAGTTCATGTAAACAACCTGTTGTAAGGGGATCACAGTTAATGTAAAGAATCTGTTGTAAGGCTATCAAAGTTAATGTAAAGAACTTGTTTTAAAGCAATTTCAGTTGATGTAAAGAACCTGTTTAAAGCAATCACAGTTGATTGTAAGGCAATCTCGGTTGATGTAAAGAATCTATTGTAAGGTAATCTCAGTTCATGTAAACAACCTGTTGTAAGGCGATCACAGTTAATGTAAAGAATCTGTTGTAAGGCGATCACAGTTAATGTAAAGAACTTGTGTTCAAGCAATTTCAGTTGATGTAAAGAACCTGTTGTAAGGTGACCTCAGTTTATGTAAAGAATCTGTGGTTAGATGATCTCATTTAATGTAAAGAACCTGTTTCAAGGTCTCACTGAACAATTACCTCCCTTACATGACGGTAGCAAGATTATTACGCCCAAGAAATTAGAGCTGTGTAAAGCGGTTGGGTAATTTTTTTTTTAAAAATGCATAAAATGTCATATTTCTTTGCGCATATGGGAACATTGGAACATTTTCATGATTTCTGCAAAGTTTGGGTGACCCTGGGAACTGTTTGATGATGCTATAACAGTTTAAAGATGCGTAGTGATACACTGCAACAAATGGGCAGAATTGTCAAAAATGAAGGGGTGCCATCAAACCATCGAAATTGTGAAAAAGCAACCTGGTCAACCCCATGTTTTTTTCTGCATATTTGGACCAACAGAGGACTATCTATGGGAATAAGGCACTTTTAGAACCATTGGTAATGTATCCAGTGTTCCAGAAGTGCATGTCTCTATATGTAGAACAGTACAAAATTAATTGGTGTGTGAGACGTTCAAGAACCAGATCATTTTCGGTAGACGCTGGGAGGAAACTGCATCTTTGTGATTCAGATTTACTTTCTTTTTCAAAATATGTCACTTTCTATGGGAAATACTGTATTTGAAACCTCTAAATGGAAAAATAAATTTATTTTTGTGAAAAATGGATGACTTTGAGTGAAATAGAGAAGTGTCACACAGGCAAAACCAAACTTGAAGCTAAAACAGTAAAGCAAATAGGGCAATGAGACTGAGCAGCTGAAAATTTGTCATGGAAATGTTGGAATCTGGATTTATTCAATTCAATGGAAGGAACACAAAGTGAGATCATCTATTTAACTGAAAAAGAAATGATCATGTATGCAAATATGCTTTGCTTCATCATGTGATAAGACTTGATTTTAGCCATCTGTCTCAAAATCCTGTCTAAAATGAATAGAAGTTTGCACTTAAAAACACTTGAAAGCCACACAGAGAGACAGTGATGCTAATATATCACAACAAAAGCATGTCTAGAGCATTCACTGCATCCAGATTTCATGATTCATGTAAGTTAAACCATTTTTTTTGTGTTAGAAACTCATTATTTATGTATAATTCATACCCCACCCACATAAAAATGGTAACATTTGTCGCGATACTGTTTCCACTCTTTAGCGCATGCTTTTTGACAATACGGTTTGCTCGCGTATGAGCAATATTGTTTTTATGTCGCTGTTTATCAATTAATATTATATTGATCATGAATTATGGAGAAATTTCCTGTTTCATTATTTTGTCATTGATATTTGTTATCAACAGCTCTGTATCCAGTTTTCGATATACCGACCGCCAAACTGTCGCGTTTCATTTTAATGGTATGGCGTATGACTGCCATTTTTGTTTTACTGTCATTTTTTTCTCCTCAGTGTTGATATTTATGTGGCTGGGTCTGGCTTATACACAGTATTTACCTACTCTTGGACATTCAGTTAAATTGTAAAATGCGACATCTTTGAAATGACGCGAAACAGATTCGCGTAATAATTTCTCAGCGTTTAGTTAACCTGTGCTTGAAACTTTTGTACCATCATCTGATTTCTTTCGGTTGTTGTTCTTACTTTTTTTTCAAATAAAAATACATGATGCTTGCTATAGAATATAGATTTTTCTCATTGAAGATGATGTTTTTTCACTGTCTGTTATTGAATGTGTACAATATTTTTCTCCACATTCAACAGTTTAGCATTCTCCAATATGACAATTTCTAATTTTCATATAATTATTGCAACAACTCTATTTTAACTGCCCATTTTTTATGCCAGTTTTGGAAAATCTAAAGTAACGAGTCATCTCGCGACAAGTATTTCTTATCGCGATATTCTTTGATATATTTATTTCAAACTAATTTGTGGTAAAGAGATGCGCTTTAGCAAACCGTCTTTTTGCAATGAACTTATCGGTCCAGCCAAATATGCTGTATACATATTTTGTCTCATTTTCAGTCATCATTTCATTTTCTTGCTTTAAAGTGACTTTCATGCACAGTTTACTTTCATTTGCTATTTTTATTGATAAAATAAACAAAATAGTATTGGAATTTAATATATGCCTAATAGATACCTCAATTGGTAAGGGAAATATTCATCGTTGATAATGAATCTAATGCATGAACACAAGTATGTTATTCATTCATGTATTGAAAAAGGGGGCATGGTTAGTGTCAGTGACATGCAAATTATTGCTGGGCACCTTCAAACATTAATATTTGTTTGTTATAAATATAAAAAAAAGTCAAATATATAGTTTTGCAACAAAACAGAGCATTATTTGAAGCAAAAACAACTATTTATCCATATATGGTCATGTATTTTGACACTTAAGTTATGTAATGTTGCATATACAATAAAATGAATATGCAGTCAGATAGATACACTATTGGAGCCAATACAAGGACATTTTCAAAGTATTTCTTTTTCTAGAATTATTTTTATTAAGGTACAATGGCTAAAAAATTTTGGCAGTTTTTCCTGTTTTCGAGTCGTCCGAAACTGATTAATGCATGTGTGACCGCCATCTTATTTTGGTGCATGAATTCGAAAACAGTTGCACGATGAATTCAAAAGGCGTATTTTTATATTTAGAAATGGTAAAGGTTTGTTCGACAAAAATTTCAGTCAAATGTCGTGACAATTTCTACTCTTCAAGGTCTCACTGAACAATTACCTCCCTTACATGACGGTAGCAAGATTATTACGCCCAAGAAATTAGAGCTGTGTAAAGCGGTTGGGTAATTTTTTTGTTAAAAATGCATAAAATGTCATATTTCTTTGCGCATATGGGAACATTGGAACATTTTCATGATTTCTGCAAAGTTTGGGTGACCCTGGGAACTGTTTGATGATGCTATAACAGTTTAAAGATGCGTAGTGATACACTGCAACAAATGGGCAGAATTGTCAAAAATGAAGGGGTGCCATCAAACCATCGAAATTGTGAAAAAGCAACCTGGTCAACCCCATGTTTTTTTCTGCATATTTGGACCAACAGAGGACTATCTATGGGAATAAGGCACTTTTAGAACCATTGGTAATGTATCCAGTGTTCCAGAAGTGCATGTCTCTATATGTAGAACAGTACAAAATTAATTGGTGTGTGAGACGTTTAAGGTGATCTCAGTTGATGTGGAGTATCTGTTGTTAGATGATCTGAGTTAATGTAAAGAACCTGTTGTAAGGCGATCACAGTTAATGTAAATAATCTGTTGTAAGGCAATCACAGTTAATGTAAAGAGACTGTTGTAAAGTGATCTCAGTTGATGTAAAGAACCTGTTTTAAGGTGATCTCAGTTTATGTAAGGAACCTAGTGTAAGATGATCTCAGTTGATGTAAAGAATCTGTTTTAAGGCAATCTGATTTGATGTTTAGAACATGTTGTATGGGGATCTCGGTTTATGTAAAGAATCTGTTGTAAAGTGATCTCAGTTTATATAAAGAACCTGTTTTAAGGTGATCTCAGTTTATGTAAGGAACCTGTTGTATGATGATCTCAGTTGATGTAAAGAGTCTGTTTTAAGGCAATCTCAGTTGATGTTTAGAACGTGTTGTATGGCAATCTCGGTTTATGTAAAGAATCTGTTGTAAAGTGATCTCAGTTGATGTAAAGAATCTGTTGTATGGCGATTTCAGTTCATGAAATGAACTTGTTGTAAGGTGATCTCAGTTCATATACAAAGAACATGTTGTAAGGTGATCTCAGTTGATGTAAAGAAGCTGTTGTAGGGCAATCTCGGTTTTTGTTAAGAAAATGTTGTATGGTGATCTCAGATGATGTGAAGAATATGTTGTGAGATCACCTCAGTTGATGTTAAGAACCTGTTTGAAGGTGATCTCAGTTGATGTAAAGAATCAGTTGTAAGGCAATCTTGGTTGATGTAAAAAAACCTGTTTAAAGGCAATCTCAGTTGATGTAAAGAACCTGTTGTATGGCGATCTCGGTTGATGTATAGAACCTGTTGTATGGCGATCTCGGTTGATTTATAGAACCTGTTGTATGGCGATCTCGGTTCATATATAGAACCTGTTGTAAGGCAATCTCGGTTCATGTATAGAAACCGTTGTATGGCGATCTCAGTTCATGTATAGAACTTGTTGTAAGGCAATCTCAGTTGATGTATAGAAACTGTTGTATGGCGACCTCGGTTCATGTAAAGAACCTGTTGTATGGCGATCTCGGTTCATATATAGAACCTGTTGTAAGACAATCTTGGTTGATGTAAAGAACCTGTTGTAAGGCAATCTCGGTTGATGTATAGAACATGTTGTAAGGCAATCTCGGTTGATGTATAGAACATGTTGTAAGGGAATCTCGGTTCATGTATAAAACCTGTTGTAAGGCGATCTCAGTTTTTGTAAAGAATCAGTTGTAAGGCAGTCTCGGTTGATGTTAAGAACCTGTTGTAAGGCAATCACAGTTGATGTAAAGAACCTGTTGTAAGGCAATCTTGGTTGATCTCAGTTGATGTAAAGAACCTGTTGTTAGGCAATTGCAGTTGATGTAAAGAATCTGTTGTAAGGCAATCTCAGTTGATGTATAGAACCCATTGTATGGTGTTCTCTGTTCATGTATAGAACCTGTTGTACGGCGAATTCAGTTTTTGTAAAGAGTTAGTTGTAAGGCAATCTCGGTTGATGTAAAACATCTATTGTAAGGTGATCTCAGTTGATGTAAAGAACCTGTTTTAAGGTGATCTCAGTTATGTAAAGAATCAGTTGTAAGGCAATCTCGGTTGATGTATAGAACCTGTTGTAAGACAATCTCAGTTGATGTAAAGAATCTGTTGTAAGGCAATCTCAGTTGATGTAATGAACCTGTTGTAAAGCAATCTTGGTTCATGTATAGAACCTGTTGTTTGGCGATCTAGGTTCATGTATAGAACCTGTTGTATGGCGATCTAGGCTTATGTATAGAACCTGTTGTATGGCGATCTAGGTTAATGTATAGAACCTGTTGTAATCGATCTAGGTTCATGTATAGAACCTGTTGTACAGCGATCTCAGTTTTTGTAAAGAATCAGTTGTAAGGCAATATCAGTTGATGTAATGAACTTGTTGTAAGGCAATCTCGGTTGATGTATAGAACCTGTTGTATGGCGATCTCAGTTCATGTATAAAACCTGTTGTAAGGCGATCTCAGTTTTTGTAAAGAATCAGTTGTAAGGCAGTCTCGGTTGATGTAAAGAACCTGTTGTAAAGCAATCACAGTTGATTGTAAGGCAATCTCGGTTGATGTAAAGAATCTATTGTTAGGTGATCTCAGTTCATGTAAACAACCTGTTGTAAGGCGATCACAGTTAATGTAAAGAATCTGTTGTAAGGCGATCACAGTTAATGTAAAGAACTTGTGTTCAAGCAATTTCAGTTGATGTAAAGAACCTGTTGTAAGGTGACCTCAGTTTATGTAAAGAATCTGTGGTTAGGTGATCTCATTTAATGTAAAGAACCTGTTTTAAGGTGATCTCAGTTGATGTGAAGCATCTGTTGTAAGATGATCTGAGTTAATGTAAAGAACCTGTTGTAAGGCGATCACAGTTAATGTAAAGAATCTGTTGTAAGGCGATCACAGTTAATGTAAAGAACCTGTTTTAAGGTGATCTCAGTTTATGTAAGGAACCTGTTGTAAGATGATCTCAGTTGATGTAAAGAGTCTGTTGTAAAGTAATCTCAGTTGATGTAAAGAACCTGTTTTAAGGTGATCTCAGTTTATGTAAGGAACCTGTTGTAAGATGATCTCAGTTTATGTAAAGAATCTGTTGTAAGGCAATTTCAGTTGATGTAAAGAATATGTTGTAAGGTGATCTCAGTTGATGTTAAGAATCTGTTGTAAGGTGATCTTAGTTGATGTAAAGAATCTGTTGTAAGGTGATCTCAGTTGATGAAAAGAACGTGTTGTATGGCAATCTCGGTTTATGTAAAAAATCTGTTGTAAAGTGATCTCAGTTTATGTAAAGAATCTGTTGTATGGCAATTTCAGTTCATGAAATGAACTTGTTGTAAGGTGATCTCAGTTCATGTACAAAGAATATGTTGTAAGGTGATCTCAGTTGATGTAAAGAAGCTGTTGTAGGGCAATCTCGGTTTATGTTAAGAAAATGTTGTATGGTGATCTCAGATGATGTGAAGAATATGTTGTGAGATCACCTCAGTTGATGTAAAGAACCTGTTTGAAGGTGATCTCAGTTGATGTAAAGAATCAGTTGTAAGGCAATCTCGGTTGATGTAAAAAAACCTGTTTAAAGGCAATCTCAGTTGATGTAAAGAACCTGTTGTAAGGCAATCTCGGTTGATGTTTAGAACCTGTTGTATGGCATTCTCGGTTCATGTAAAGAACCTGTTGTATGGCGATCTCGGTTGATGTATAGAACCTGTTGTATGGCATTCTCGGTTCATGTAAAGAACCTGTTGTATGGCGATCTCGGTTGATGTATAGAACCTGTTGTATGGTGATCTCGGTTCATGTATAGAACCTGTTGTAAGGCAATCTTGGTTGATGTAAAAGACCTGTTGTAAGGCAATCTCAGTTGATGTAAAGAACCTGTTGATAGGCAATCTCGGTTGATGTATAGAACCTGTTGTATGGCATTCTCGGTTCATGTATAGAACCTGTTGTAAGGGAATCTCGGTTGATGTATAAAACCTGTTGTAAGGCGATCTCAGTTTTTGTAAAGAATCAATTGTAAGGCAGTCTCGGTTCATGTATAGAACCTGTTGTATGGCGATCTCGGTTCATGTATAAAACCTGTTATAAGGCAATCTTGGTTGATGTATAGAACCTGTTGTATGGCATTCTCGGTTCATGTATAGAACCTGTTGTAAGGGAATCTCGGTTGATATATAAAACCTGTTGTAAGGCGATCTCAGTTTTTGTAAAGAATCAATTGTAAGGCAGTCTCGGTTCATGTATAGAACCTGTTGTATGGCGATCTCGGTTCATGTATAAAACCTGTTATAAGGCAAACTCAGTTGATGTAAAAGACGTGTTGTAAGGCGATCTCAGTTTTTGTAAAGAATCAGTTGTAAGGCAGTCTCGGTTGATGTTAAGAACCTATTGTAAGGTGATCTCAGTTTATGTAAAGAATCTGTTGTAAGGTGATCTCAGTTATGTAAAGAATCTGTTGTAAGGTGATCTCAGTTTATGTAAAGAATCTGTTGTAAGGCAATTTCAGTTGATGTAAAGAATATGTTGTAAGGTGATCTCAGTTGATGTTAAGAATCTGTTGTAAGGTGATCTCAGTTGATGTAAAGAATCTGTTGTAAGGTGATCTCAGTTGATGAAAAGAACTTGTTTTTTGGTGATCTCAGTTGATGTAAAAAATCTGTTTCAAGGTGATCTCAGTTAATGTTAAGAACCTGTTTTAAGGTGATCTGAGTTGATGTAAAAAATATGTTGTAAGGTGATCTTGGTTTATGTAAAGAATCTGTTGCAAGGTGATCTCAGTTTATGTTAAGTATCTGTTTTGAGGTGATCTCAGTTCATGTTAAGAACCTGTTTTAAGGTGATCTCAATTGATGTAAGAATCTGTTGCAAGGTGATCTCAGTTGATGTAAGAATCTGTTGCAAGGTGATCTCAGTTTATGTTGATAACCTGTTTTAAGGTGATCTCAGTTTATGTAAAGAATCTGTTGCAAGGTGATCTCAATTTATGTTAAGAACCTGTTTGAAGGTGATCTCAGTTGATGTAAAGAATCAGTTGTAAGGCAATCTTGGTTGATGTAAAAAAACCTGTTTAAAGGCAATCTCAGTTGATGTAAAGAACCTGTTGTAAGGCAATCTCAGTTGATGTAAAGAACCTGTTGTAAGGCAATCTCGGTTGATGTAAAGAATCAGTTGTAAGGCAATCTCAGTTGATGTAAAGAACCTGTTGTAAGGCAATCTCAGTTGATGTAAAGAACCTTTTGTAAGGTGATCTCAGTTAATGTAAAGAACCTTTTATAAGGCAATCTCGGTTTATGTAAAGAATCTGTTGTTAGGCAATCTCAGTTGATGTAAAGAATCAGTTGTAAGGCAATCTCAGTTGATGTAAAGAACTTGTTGTAAGGTGATCTCAGTTTATGTAAAGAATCTGTTGTAAGGTGATCTCAGTTGATGTAAAGAATCTGTTGTAAGGTGATCTCAGTTGATGTAAAGAATCTGTTGTAAGGCAATTTCAGTTGATGTAAAGAATATGTTGTAAGGTGATCTCAGTTGATGTAAAGAATCTGTTGTAAGGTGATCTCAGTTGATGAAAAGAACCTGTTTTTTGGTGATCTCAGTTGATGTAAAGAATCTGTTGCAAGGTGATCTCAGTTTATGTTGAGAACCTGTTTTAAGGTGATCTCAGTTGATGTAAAAAATATGTTGTAAGGTGATCTTAGTTTATGTAAAGAATCTGTTGCAAGGTGATCTCAGTTTATGTTAAGTATCTGTTTTGAGGTGATCTCAGTTCATGTTAAGAACCTGTTTGAAGGTGATTTCAATTGATGTAAAGAATCTGTTGCAAGGTGATCTCATTTTATGTTGAGAACCTGTTTTAAGGTGATCTCAGTTGATGAAAAGAACCTGTTTTAAAGTGATCTCAGTTTATGTAAAGAATCTGTTGCAAGGTGATCTCAGTTTATGTTAAGAACCTGTTTTAAAGTGATCTCAGTTGATGTAAAGAATCTGTTGTAAGGTGATCTTAGTTTATGTAAAGAATCTGTTGCAAGGTGATCTCAGTTTATGTTAAGTATCTGTTTTGAGGTGATCTCAGTTCATGTTAAGAACCTGTTTTAAGGTGATTTTAATTGATGTAAAGAATCTGTTGCAAGGTGATCTCATTTTATGTTGAGAACCTGTTTTAAGGTGATCTCAGTTGATGAAAAGAACCTGTTTTAAGGTGATCTCAGTTTATGTAAAGAATCTGTTGCAAAGTGATCTCAGTTTATGTTAAGAACCTGTTTTAAAGTGATCTCAGTTGATGTAAAGAATCCGTTGTAAGGTGATCTCAGCTTATGTTAAGAACCTGTTGTAAGGCAATCTCGGTTGATGTAATGAATATGTTGTAAGGTCATCTCAGTTGATGGAAAGGATATGTTGTTAGGTTATCTCAGTTAATGTAAATAATCTGTTATAAGGCAATCTCGTTTTATGTATAGAATGTGTTGTAAGGTGATCTCAGCTTACGTTAAGAACCTGTTTTAAGGTGATCTCTATTGATGTAAAGAACCTGTTGTAAGATAATCTCAGTTGATGTAAAGAATCTGTTGTAAGATGATCTCAGTTGATGTAAAGAATATGTTGTAAAGTGATCTTAGCTGATGTAAAGAACTTGTTCTAAGGTGATCTCAGTTGATGTAAAGAACCTGTTGTAAAGTGATCTCACTTCATGCAAAGAACTTGTTTTAAGGTGATCTCAGTTAATATAAAGATTCTGTTGTAAGGTGATCTCAGTTCATGTAAAGAACCTGTTGTAAGGGAATCTCAGTTTATGTATAGAATCTGTTGTAAGGTGACCTCTGCTGATGTAAAGAATATGTTGTAAGGGAATCTCAGTTGATGTAAAGAATATTCTGTTAGGTGATCTCAGTTGATGTAAAGAACCTGTTTTAAGGTGATCTGAGTTAATGTAAAGAACCTGTTGTAAGGTGATCTCAGTTCATGCAAAGAACCTGTTTTAAGGTGATCTCAGTTAATATAAAGAATCTGTTGTAAGGTGATCTCAGTTTATGTAAAGAACCTGTTGTAAGGTGATCTCAGTTGATGTAAAGGATTTGTTGTCAGGTGATCTGAGTTGATGAAAAGAATTTGTTTTAAAGTGATCTCAGTTGAAGTGTAGAACCTGTTGTAAGGCAACCTCGGTTTATGTAAAGAATCTGTTGCAAGGTGATCTCAGTTTATGTAAAGAACCTGTTGTTAAGTGATCTCAGTTGATGTAAGGAACCTGTTGTAAGATGATCTCAGTTGATGTAAATAATCTGTTTGAAGGCAATCTGAGTTGATGTATAGAACATGTTGTATGGCGAGCTCGGTTTGTGTAAAGAATCTGTGTAAGGTGATCTCAGTTGATGTAAAGAATCTGTTGTATGGCGATCGCAGCTTATGTAAAGAACCTGTTGTAAGGTGATCTCAGTTGATGTAATGAATATGTTGTAAGGTGGTCTTAGTTTATGTAAATAACCTGTTTTAAGGTGATCTCAGTTTATGTAAATAACCAGTTTTAAGGTGATCTCAGTTGATGTATAGAATCTGTTGCAAGTTGATCTCAGTTTATGTTAAGAACCTGTTGAAAGGCAATCTCAGTTGATGTAAAGGATCTGTTTTAAGGTGATCTCAGTTGATGTTAAGAATCTGTTGTAAGGTGATCTTAGTTCATGTAAAGAAACTGTTGTAAGGCAACCTCGGTTTATGTAAAGAATCTGTTGCAAGGTGATCTCAGTTTATGTAAAGAATGTGTTGTATTTCGATCTCAGTTGATGTAATGAACATGTTGTAATGTGATTTCAGTTCATGTAAAGAATCTGTTGTAAGGTGATCTCAGTTGACGTAAAGAACCTGTTGTAAGGCAATTTCAGTTTATGTAAAGAACCTGTTGTAAGGCAATTTCAGTGGATGTAAAGAATCTGTTGTAAGGTGATCTCAGTTTATGTAAAGAATCTGTTGTATGGCCATCTCAGTTGATGTAATGAACATGTTGTAAGGCAATCTCAGTTGATGTAAAGAATCTGTTGTAAGGTGATCTCAGTTTATGTAAAGAATCTGTTGTATGGCCATCTCAGTTGATGTAATGAACATGTTGTATGGCCATCTCAGTTGATGTAATTAACATGTTGTAAGGCAATCTCAGTTGATGTTATATTTACTAATATCTGTTTCAGGTAACAAACATGTATGGCACGGTCATCCCGACATAGTTGCCAAGCACTGTGTCATCTCAGTGAGAAGTAGGGAGGAAAAAAATGATATTAAAGATGAATGTAGCCCCTCCAAATACAGAAAGCTGGATGAAGATAATCACAACCAAACATTCATGAAGCGGAAACTAGACTTACTTGATTATGAATTTTCAGAACAGGTCATTGCACAAACAATTACCAACAGTTTTGCTCAAAATAGAGAATTGTATAAGAGCAATTGCCTTATTCCATGCTTTGGCTGCACCATGGACGAGTTGATAGTGTATGCCTATGATCCAGATACAGATGTCCTTCTACGCAGAAAGCAGCAGCTGCTATTGTTCAGCAGTTCCAATGAGTTAATGCTGCATAACTTGGTTGAACTGTGGTTTATTTTGAACATGCATGCTTTTGGGTCAACCTTTAGCGAAGCCTTTGCCAGCAAGTTCGATAAAAGTGGTTTCAGAGAGTTCATTCATGAATATAAATGTGTACATCATTATGAAAACTGTCAAGTCAAAGCTGCAAATGGAGAGTTGAGAGGATGCCTGCCACAGACCAGCACTCTTGAAATGGAGCAGAAACATTTAATGTGTGGCATTTGAACAAAAAAATGTCTTTGGATTGCATCAAGCACTGAATGCATTGCATGACCAGAGACATAAATTTAAGTCACTGGTAGAAATATCAATTAAAAAGACATATTTTCTCATTATTCCTTTTAATCCAGGATGTTGGCTCGTTAAAATGAAAATAATTAGATTTTTGTTGATTTAGATAAAAACATCTATTATTATCTAAGATGAAATTGTTTAAAAAAAAGTTATGTTGCCGTGCTCGTTTTGTGCCATTTCATTTTCATTAAGGTGATACCTACGTCAAATTCTTGCACTGAATCGCAAAAGAAATGCCCGAGAAAGGAAAAAATTTCAATCCCATACTTTTTTTAAAATCCAAATATTCTGTCCCTTTATGGCATGTATCTCCTTTCTTAAAATGTGTTTAAACCGATAAATTATTGAACTATATGAGAGTTATAGCTTTTTTTTAAAAATCCCGTCTTTTACACATGCAAATGGATATGCTCAATATTTTCGATCGAAAATTGGTCCATTTGTGTCATTGGCATACCTGTCACTGTAAAAACATTGATTGAAAGGATTTTGTGCTATGCAACACGCTGAGGCTAGGCAATGCCGAGTGAAATCAGGCCCTAGGTATGCTACGAGCGGGAACCGCAAAACAAGAGGTTGCGATAAGTTTAAACTGCAATATACATGTATCTACTATTCAATGTTTGTGGATACATGTACAAGTGACGGGAGCTGTTTATGACCGGCCACGTGCAGGCAGACCAGGAGTTACCAGCCTGAGACAGGACCACACTATTTGTCTTACACACTTGTGGGACAGGTTCGTCCCTGCAACAAAAGTGGCTTATCAAACCCTAAGCACACATCAGTGAGTGCTCACAATTGTTTTTGCTTCATTTTCATTTTTAGCTCTACTGGCCTAGACTCAGATTTGTAAAAATTACTAGTCTCCACCGTCTTAAGGGGTCAGGAGGGGCCCCAAAATGGTAAAAATTGGAAATTACAAAAATAGTTTTCTTAAGAACCGGTCAGTCAGATTTGTTCATATTTGCCATAAATTATCCCTATGTGTAGGGGTTTGACTGCAGATAAGAATTTTACATAGGGATACTATGGGAAAACAGAAAATTCTCTTTTTTTCATCTATTAAGGAAAACTTATTATTCAATTTTGAGTTCTGAAGTATCATCTAGTCATAGGAAATAAGAATTGGTTCAATAAGGAGAAATGACTTTCCATAAGGGGCCAGGGTTGGTCAAAAAAGGGTTAAATAGAAATTTTTAAAAAAAATCTTCTTCTCAACAACTGGTCGGTCCAATTTGTTTAAAGTTTGTACTAATCAAGGGTCTTGTATTTATAGGGTCCTGTAAGGGGACTTTGAGTTTTATATAGGAATACTATTGGAAAACGGAAAATATTCTTATTTTTCATTCATTTATGACGTTTTTTATTCAGTTTGAGTTTTAAAGCATCTTCTAGTTATAACATGTATGATTTTGTTGGATACGAAGGATTGACTTTCTAAAAGGGGCCAGTTGGGGTCACAAAATGGTTAAAATTGAACATTGTCATAAATCTTATTCTCAACAACTGGTCAGTCAAATTTGTTCATATTTGATATTAATTATCCTTATGATTAAGAGTTCTAAATGTGTACAGATCAAGTCGTATGGGGATGTACAGAGGCCCTATAAGGGGTCTTTGAATTTTACATAGGAACACTATGGGAAAATAGAAAATTCTCATTTTTTTGTTCATTGGTGTAAATATATGGTTCAATTTGCGATCTAAAGCATTGCCTAGTAAAAATTAATTTGATGTTGTTCAATAAAGAGAATTGAATTTCCATAAGGGGCAAGGTGTTTAGACGACCCCCAAAGAGGGTAAATATTGGGAAATTTCAAAAAGAACTATGGCCATTATGAGCAAGTAGAGTGTCCTCAGGCCCTCTTGTTTAAGAAGTAATGCTCATTTTATATTTGTAATGATGTAGAAAATAAAGAGTGTGTCACTAATTTTTAAGCGCAGTACACCTTGCCACCGTCATCAGGCATTTGCGGGATGTTGGATTAAGGGCCCGACAACTATGCAAAAAGGAACAAGCTATCTAGAACATATAGGCATAACTGTTTACTTTGGGTGAGGCAACATGCGATTTACTAGATGACAGTGGGCACAAGTTCTGTTTTCTCATGAGTCAAGTTAAATGTTGTGCAGGCTGATTGGAAACGACGTGTATGTCGGGGATGGGATGAGAGGTACGCTGGATGCTGTATACAGGAGGCGAATTGCTGGGGAGGCAGCAGTGTTCATGTTTGGGTTGGCATTAGCAGATTTCAGAAGACACCACTCGTTATACTGTATCACAGTGTCACTGCTGCCTCGTACGTGAACAATGTTTTGCAGCCGGCTGTCATTCTGTTCATGCAGCTTAACTTCCTGGGTAATGGTATTCTTCAACAAGACAAAGTTAGGCCTCACACGACACAGTTCACAATGAATTTTCTTCAGGCTAATGGAGTTTTTTAGTTCTTGAACACTTGATTACCACCCCGGCGGAGACAAAACAGCTGAAGTGAGATTTGTTTTGACAAATCATTTGTATTTATGGATGTTTAAATGAAATTTTCACAATGGAAATTTATTCACATTGTTTAGTTATGTTGTAGTTTACAAAAATACAACTGGGGCGTTTCTTTTGTGTTTCAGTGTATATTTTGTAAATTTTGAATAAAATGAGGTACAGTTGTTACTCACCAATTCAAACTCTTTTATTTCGAAATTCCGGTTATCTCAAATTTGAAACTTGGTCCCTTATTTTCTCTTTCTATTTCTATATTAATTAACTCCGGATATATCAAATTCCAGTAAATCGAATTTTTCACTATTTCGAATTCGTTCTTCCGTCCCTCCATATTAAAATCTATTGATTTCTCACTCGTTACTTCCAATTTTTTATCACCGCGTGAAGATGAAAGGCAAACCGCCGAAGGTGATAATTGCTGATCCCATACCTGTAATTTATCGCTTCATGTATCTGTACTGGCAGGTAAGATAATTGGGTCATCAAATTGTTATGATACAAACACAAGCGAGACACACGCTAATTAGGCAAACAACGCTGCTGCTTGTTTGGGTTAAAGCGATAACACGGAAAACTGAGTGAATGAAATCAAACACTAACTGACATTTAGCATATTTGAGTAAATAATGACAGTCAGCTGATATGAATATAAACTTAAGATCTTCAAACAAGAATCATTATTCACAATGTCTGAAACGCAAAGTGATCTCATGAAACACATTTTGTTTTTCTATTATATCACACTTTATTACAATCTTCACGCACTGGGCAAATAGACAATTACACACGGATAACAACGTACAACATGCGTTTGAATAGAAGAAAATGACCCATATAAACAGTAGAATTTACCACGATTTAAGATCAATCCACAGTACATAAACAAAGTTTAAATATCATGTGTAAATATAACGTGTTATATTTAGTAAAAAAAAACAAATATAGGTATTTACATGTATTCATGTATTTTCAATGATTTATGAAGTGGATGGGGATAACGGTGAAAAGATGCACAAAGGTAGACTCCTGATAAATCAAAGTCCTGATATTTCGAATTATTTTTACGGTCCAACGGAATTCGAAATAACGAGTTTCGACTGTTATTAAAATGGCATTCTTATGAAACTGAACTTCAAATGAGCACCATAATCAGTTCAGTCCCACTGTTGATTTTTGTTCTTATTTTATAGTTATTAAAAAAAAAAAGTTTGCATTTTGTCATTCATAGAGACACAAATGAAAGAAGTAAAACTTACATTTTGTTGTTTGTCAACCTGTCTGCTCTACTTAAATAACATGAGACAAGTAATAATCATGTGTCAACCTCTGCACTACTAAATAACATGAGAAAAGTAATGATCATGTGTCAACCTCTGCACTACTTAAATAAAATGAGAAAAGTAGTGATCATGTGTCAACCTCTGAACTACTTGAATAACATGAGAAAAGTACTACTAAAATAAGATGAGAAAAGTAGTGATCATGTGTCAACCTCTGAGCTACTAAAATAAGATGAGAAAAGTAGTGGTCATGTGTCAACCTCTGCACTACTAAAATAAGATAAAAAAGGAGTGGTCATGTGTCAACATCTGAACTACTTAAATAAGATGAGAAAAGGAGTGGTCATGTGTCAACATCTGCACTACTAAAATAACATGAGAAAAGTAGTGATCATGTGTCAACCTCTGCACTACTAAATAAGATGAGAAAAGTAGTGGTCATGTGTCAACCTCTGCACTACTAAAATAAGATTAGAAAAGTAGTGATCATGTGTCAACCTCTGCACTACTAAAATAAGATGAGAAAAGTAGTGATCATGTGTCAACCTCTGCACTACTTAAATAAGATGAGAAAAGGAGTGGTCATGTGTCAACCTCTGCACTACTAAAATAAGATGAGAAAAGGAGTGATCATGTGTCAACCTCTGCACTACTTAAATAACATGAGAAAAGTAGTGATCATGTGTCAACCTCTGCACTACTTAAATAACATGAGAAAATTAGTGATCATGTGTCAACATCTGCACTACTAAAATAAGATGAGAAAAGTAGTGGTCATGTGTCAACCCCTGCACTACTAAAATAAGATGAAAAAGGAATGGTCATGTGTCAACATCTGCACTATTAAAATAAGATGACAAACGGAGTGGTCATGTGTCAACATCTGCACTAAAATAACATGAGAAAAGTAGTGATCATGTGTCAACCTCTGCACTTCTTAAAATAACATGAGAAAAGTAATGATCATGTGTCAACCTCTGCACTACTAAAATAAGATGAGAAATGTAATGATCATGTGTCAACCTCTGCACTACTAAAATAAGATGAGAAAAGTAGTGGTCATGTGTCAACCTCTGCACTACTAAAATAACATGAGAAAAATAATGATCATGTGTCAACCTCTGCATTACTAAAATAAGATAAGAAAAGTAGTGGTCATGTGTCAACCTCTGCACTACTAAAATAAGATATGAAAAGAAGTCGTCATGTGTCAACCTCTGCACTACTTAAATAAGATGAAAAAAGTAGTGGTCATGTGTCAACCTCTGCAGTACTAAAATAAGATGAGAAAAGGAGTGGTCATGTGTCAACCTTTGCACTACTAAAATAAAATGAGAAAAGTAGTGGTCATGTGTCAACCTTTGCACTACTAAAATAAGATAAGAAAAGGAGTGGTCATGTGTCAACATCGCATTACTAAAATAAGATGAGAAAAGTAGTGATCATGTGTCAACCTCTGCACAACTAAAATAAGATGAAAAAAAGAGTGGTCATGTGTCAACCTCTGCACTACTTAAATCAGATGACAAAAGGAGTGGTCATGTGTCAACATCTGCACTACTTAAATAACATGAGAAAAGTAGTGATCATGTGTCAACCTCTGCACTACTTAAATAAGATGAGAAAAGTAGTGGTCATGTGTCAACCTCTGCAGTACTAAAATAAGATGAGAAAAGTAGTGGTCATGTGTCAACATCACATGACTTAAATAAGATGAGAAAAGTAGTGGTCATGTGTCAACCTCTGCACTACTCAAATAAGATGAGAAAAGTAGTGGTCAACTTCTGCACTACTAAAATAAGATGAGAAAAGTAGTGGTCATGTGTCAACCTTTGCACTACTAAAATAAGATGAGAAAAGTAGTGGTCATGTGTCAACCTCTGCACTACTAAAATAAGATGAGAAAAGGAGTGATCATGTGTCAACCTCTGAACTACTTGAATAACATGAGAAAAGTAATGATCATGTGTCAACCTCTGCACTACTAAAATAAGATAGAAAAGTAGTGGTCATGTGTCAACCTCTGCACTACTAAAATAAGATGAGAAAAGTAGTGGTCATGTGTCAACCTCTGTGCTACTAAAATAAGATGAGAAAAGAAGTGATCATGTGTCAACCTCTGCGCTACTTAAATAAAATGAGAAAAGTAGTGATCATGTGTCAACCTCTGCGCTACTAAAATAAGATAAGAAAAGTAGTGACCATGTGTCAACCTCTGCACTTCTAAAATAAGATGAGAAAAGTAGTGATCATGTGTCTACCTCTGCACTACTCAAATAAGATGAGAAAAGAAGTGATCATGTGTCAAACTCTGCACTACTAAAATAAGATGAGGAAAGTAGTGATCATGTGTCAACCTCTGCACTACTAAAATAAGATGAGAAAAGTAGTGGTCAACCTCTGCACTACTAAAATAAGATGAGAAAAGAAGTGATCATATGTCAAAATCTGCACTACTAAAATAAGATGAGGAAAGTAGTGATCATGTGTCAACCTCTGCACTACTAAAATAAGATGAGAAAAGTAGTGATCATGTGTCAACCTCTGCACTATTAAAATAAGATAAGAAAAGTAGTGGTCATGTGTTAACCTCTGCACTACGAAAATAAGATAAGAAAAGTAATGTTCATGAAGCATATAAGACAGTTTTTTCTATTTTAGTGTGTACACTGTGGACAAAATGAAAATAGATGTCAGGAACCGGTTATTCCAAGCAACTGAGTTTTTTTTCTAAATTCACAATTTAAACATGACAATGCTTTCAAAATACATTAATAATGCCATGAAAGAATTGTTTTTCAGTTTGAGAGCCGAATCATCTACTATAACGAATAAGATTTAAGTTCAATAAGCACAATTGAATTTCTATAAGGGTCCATGTGGGGCCACAAAAGGGTTGAAATTGAAGAGCATGATAATGAACACATATGGGGCCTTTATAAAAATGGTGAATTGTATGTCCTTGGGTCTCATGGTTTGGCCCCAGTGGTGGGGCCCAAAACAATTTAGTGCATAGAAAGTAAACAATTGACATTTTCAACATCTTCTGAAAAACCGTAAGCTCAATTGTAACGAAATGTATGCAGCTTTGGTGCCCAAGGATCAATGAAAATTGTGTATAGTATGCATATGGTCCACATCCCACTGGGACCTTGTCAAATTTAATGGTTAACTTTAAAAATCTTCTTCTTAATATAGGAAGCTTTGGGACTCATATGGGGCCTTTATAAAAAATGTGATTTGCATCTCCCTGTGTCTCACAGTTTGGCCCTGGGGGTGGGGCCTAAAAAATTAAGTGCATCTGTAAACAATTCAAATTTTCGACTTCTAAAAAAACGTAAGCTCAATTGTATCTGAATGTTGTATGCAGTTTTGGTACCTAAGGGTGTATCAAAATTGGGAATTGCATGATCTCCACTCCCCTGGGGCCTTGGGAGCAGGGCTAAAACAGTCCAATTCAAGGTAAACTTTAAAAAAAAATATTCTTAACAATGAAAGCACTGGGGAACAAATGGTGAGCACGATTGTGGACACATAATGGGTCCATTATAATAATTGTGATAAATCATATCCCTGGGTCTCATGGTCTGGCCCTGTGAGATGGGGCCTAAAAAAATTAAAGGTAACCTTTAAAAATCGTATTATAGGAAGCACTCAGAAACAAATTGTGAGCATTATTATGGACACATAATAGGTCCCTAATAAAAATTGTGATAAATCATGTCCCTGGGTCTCATGGTCTGGCCCTGTGAGGTGGGGCCTAAAAAAATTAAAGGTAACCTTTAAAAATCTTATTATAGGAAGCACTCAGAAACAAATTGTGAGCATTATTATGAACACATAATGGGTCCCTTATAAAAATTGTGATAAATCATGTCCCTGGGTCTCATATTCTGGCCCTGTGGGGTGGGGTCTAAAAAAATTTAAGGTAACCTTTAAAATTCTTATTATAGGAAGCACTCAGAAACAAATTGTGAGCATGATTATTGACGTCCATGGGTCCTTTATAAAATTTGTGATAAATCATATCCCTGGGTCTTATGGTCTGGAGAGGTGGGGCCTTAAAAAAATTAAAGGTAACCTTTAAAAATCTTATTATAGGAAGCACTCAGAAACAAATTGTGAGCATGATTATTGACGTCTATGGGTTCTTCATAAAATTTGTGAATTTCATGCCCCTGTGTCTTGTGGTATGGAGCTGGGGGTGGGGCCTACTTTACATAATCTATACAAGAGAAAATGACAAAAACCGCTTTTTCTTATGACTGCATAGACATATATGAATGTTTTTTGGTGTGATTTGTTGTTGCCCACATGATGGTTAATACCTATGTGACTTTCATGGTCCCCATCCCCATATGGTCTTAAGAGGCGGGGCGGGCCAAATCAGTCAAATTCAAGGTATACTTTAAGAATCTTCTTATTATTGTAGAAGCTCTCAAAAACAAATTGTGAGCATGATTATTGACAACTTTGGGTCTTTTATAAAATTTGTGAATTTCATGTCCCTGGGTTTCACAGTTTGGCTCTTGGGCCTACTTTACTAAATCTA
Source organism: Panopea generosa (assembly GCA_029582155.1). Classification (NCBI taxonomy): domain Eukaryota; kingdom Metazoa; phylum Mollusca; class Bivalvia; order Adapedonta; family Hiatellidae; genus Panopea; species Panopea generosa. The sequence goes on along the minus strand of CM055904.1, from coordinate 27,785,431 downwards.
TATAAGAGGAATTGACAAAATGCATTATTTCTTAGGACTGAATAGACTTAGGTGAATGTTTTTTTGATAATCAGGCCCATGTGCCTCTTGTTTTATTTTCGCATCCATGTGTACAAAAAACTTTTATTGATATTCTATAGCATCGTCTACTCATAACAAATCCATGAGTGGGTGATTGAAGTTTTAACAAATCAAGGGGCTGGGATGTATATAAGTCCTGTATGGGGGGTGGGTAATGAAAACAGTCTGCCAGAATTAAAATGTGAAAGCAATTTGACCTAAAATGGTGGGTATAAAACAAAAAATCACAGTTGTTGAAGGTGTGTTCTTTATATTTTATTTTGTATTTTTGCAGACCACAAAAGGAAAAAACTTAATGTATTCACCAAATGCGATCTAGTATCTATAGGAGTAAAAAATGTTTATTTTTACTCATTCTTATTGAAAATAATTTAATTAACTGCTATTGTGTCTATCAAAAATAGAATAAAAAAACTGATCAATATGAATGACAACAAACTATTATTGAGTGTGAAATCTTTATAAACTATGTTCACCTTAAAAAAAAAAATTCTCAGAATTATAAATGAATATGCTCCATTAAATAACATTTCGCAATACTGGATATGTGCAAAGTGTGTGAAAAAAAACAGTGGTATAAATACAAGGTAAGATTTCGAGACACCACAAAAACTCCTGGTGATGCACCCAGTAGTTTTCTATTTCATTATTAAACCCATATAAAAATTAATCTTTTAACAAATATGTAGAATTTTTTTATTTATTTACAGTTGTATTTAGTTTTCAAATAAAAAACCAGGGCTGCATTCAGCATGCTTGAACATGTTTACCCTGTTTATAAACGCAAACTGTGACCTAACGAAAGAAAAGTAAACAGAAATCTGTCTACTTTGAGTTGTCCCTTCACTACCCATTAAGTCACATGATTAAACACAAGCAAACAGCTTGTGGGTGTGTTTAATCTGTTAGCAAATGTTTAAAATGAACATGTTGTTCAGTTCCCTTCTGTTATCAAACATTTGCAACCATATTAAATGTTTAAGCGAACTGAACGCAGTCCAGGTATTCCAGGATAGTATAGGCCTATAATAAAATCAGTTTTGGAACAGAATTAAAATGAGGTATTTCATTCAAAGAAATCTCTTCTGGAACACATACACAACACATATAATTATCTTCAACACATAATATTCCTCACTCACAGTTATCCATCTTAAAATTTGAAATAAGTTCACATCAATTATTGTTTATCAAAGGATCTTCTGAACTAATGGCAGACAGAAAATATAAAAACTTTTAATTTTTTAAGTTGTCTTCAAATAAAGTAAACGTGTAATTCTATGTTAAGTATCGTCATCGGCACAGTTTTCTTCCAGTTTCTTCATGATTTCAAAATACTCTCTTGCCTTTATCTTTTTTGGAATGATATCTGAAATTGAAACAAGGAATATCAAAATTACATTGTAGCTCATAAGTTGTATATCACTTTCTTTTCAAATTGATTCAAATGTATATTGTATTATATAAAGCTATTTGATCACATAATTTATGGTGCAGGAGTATGGAGGGTATTATCCGCCATAATTCAGGTTTCTTAATTTTATATTTAAACTTACTTATCTCCAATTTACATTCACTAAAGTGGTAACTTCTATGTGCGTAAACTACAAATTACATTGACTTAAATGCTAACTGCTTGATTTTACATATGTCAATTTGTGTTAATTGCATATTATAGTATTATTGTTTTTCCAAAGAGAATGATTAATGTGAAAAAAGCTATCTTTTTAGCTTGTTACCAATGGTTATTTCTGTAATTCTATATATCATAACCTATAGAGCCACCTAGCTTCTTAATTTGTCTAATTTCAACAGTATGACGTCAAGCTGCGCCGTCTTTTTATTCCTCAACAAAACCAACTACTGCTCCCTTTCAAAGAAGTGTACATTATCAGACATCATTCGATTATTATGTGAAACTTACTTATTGACGAAAATAAAGTTTGTAAAGTAAGCAACACAGAAACACATGAACCTTTTGTATTTAATTAAAATAAATGTTGCTGATACGTAGGGCTCCATAAAACCACAGATCACAATATAGAACAACTATAGAGCGGCTCAATAGCTGATTCAGGACAAACAGAACAACCGGGGCACACACCCTAAACTATAGCAAGTAAAGTTGATTGAAAATTTGGTGCTAGTACATAGCATGCTCCCTTCAATTGAATATTCTCTCCCCAAAATCACAACTTACCCACCTGCCCAGTTACACACATGATACCATGAATGCGCCGCAGATGCTTACATAACCATTGACATAAGTGTAGGAGAGGAAGTGGAGCCATTTCCAGCTCTGACTGGGAGACTGGCCTAAATTTTCACCAACAAAAAATAACAAATTATTTTACCAAAACTATCTTAATGTTAATAGTTTACAAAAAGCATGTCCATGTGTGATTTTAACACGATTCCTGAATCCAGGCCTGTATCATATTGTGCATACTGTATATTTTTAGCTCACCTGAGCCAAGGGCTCACAGGTGAGCTATTGTGATTGCTTGGTGTCTGTCGTCTGCCGTCCGTCGTTAACTTTTAACTTCTCTGAAACCAATGGGCCAATTTTAGTATAACTTTACAGAAATGTTCCTTGGGTGACCCTCTACCAAGTTTGTTCAAGCCATCTTGATTCGTCAAAAAACATGGCCGCCAGGGGGCGGGGCAAGTTTAATTAGTAAAAACTTAAAAAATCTTGTTAGAAACTACTGGCTTGATTTTAAAATAATTTCACAGCAATGTTCCTTGAACCCCTACCAAGTTTGTTCAAACCTTAGTGATTCGTCAAAAAATATGGCGGTCAGGGGATGGGGTTAGTTTACTATATAAGCTATAGTAAAAACTTAAAAAATCTTCTTGTCAGAAACCACCAGATCAATTTTAAAACAATTTCGCAGAAATGTTCCTTGGGTGACCCTTTACCAAGTTTGTTCGAGCCGTTGTGATTTGTTAAAAAACATGACCGCCACAGTGAGGTGCTAGTTTACTATATAGGCAGCTATAGTAAAAACTTCAAAAGCCTTCTTGTCAGAATCTACTGACCTGATTTCAATGTAATTTCACTGACATTTACCATTGGTGAACCTCTACCAAGTTTGAACTCTTCTACACATCTATTACATTTTCAAAACAAATCAAAATTCTTGCCCATCTCGTTTTTCTGAATTTTAAGTGTACATTATTTTATAATCTTCTAAGTTGGGTGACTCAAGGTCAGTCAGGTGAGCAATATAGGGCCATCTTGGCCCTCTTGTTTTAAAATAAGGGGCCACTTTGCTATATTTATATAGGACTGCCTTGTACCCAGCCTTATAAAATAAATTCATGTGATACATTTACCAAAATCGTTTGTGTAGTGCAGTTCTCCTGAAATAGGTCTGCAAATGTTTATAAGTCAGAATATACAAAAACAGTAAATAACTACAATATATTATGATATCCTAAAGGTTAACTGGAATTCAGCATGTGGCGTCTCAAATATCAAAATGCTCCAACCCCCTACTATTAAGGATATTGACAGCTTTTAGATACATGGCGTAACGGATGTAGGAAGTAAAATTAATAAAATTGATTTCTAAACCACCCACCCATCCCACTACAAGACAAAACATTTCTTCCCAAATGGATATAGCCTCATTTCAAAGAAAGATATATGGTGGGTTTTACATAATATTAATATGAAAAATATCAAAGTCTATATATGCTATTTATATACACACACCCTCATTACACACTAAAAATTACCCCCACGAAAAAATAAAAACAACAAAATATATTCATACACATGTATTCAAAAATATTCTTATAAAAACATTAGACACATTAAAAAATAAAGCAAAATATCCGGATAAGATATCAGACATTGTTGTTTATATATATATATATATATATATATATATAATTTTTTATATAATTCATGATTTTTTTCATTGGGTCAGGTAAAGGGATTCCAAACACTGATACATGTGATCCTGTTTTTGAGTAACATGGTACAGTAATGGATTTACCTTGTATTTTGGCTGTTTGGATATACCCCTTGTTTACAAAATTGTTCTTTTCCTATATTTCATATTTCATATCTTACAATCTTATACTATCCCGCATCCTAATGTGGTGAACGCTTAGAATTAAAATGAGTTGCTATTGTTTTAATTATTAATTTTACATCGATTGTGAAACAAGTTTTTAAATCTTTGACAAATCATGCTCGAGGTCTTCCTGGGTAGAACCAGTAAATTAAGCAGGCGGATAAAGTGTCTTGCTCAAGGACACATCACATAGCCGTGGTGGAGGATGGAATCTACGACCCCAGATCTTGAATCCGATACTCTACCACTGGACGATGCGCTTTAGTTCTAAATTCACTTGAAACAGCTGCAAACTTACTTTACAAATATTTCTTTAATTAATTAAAACGACTGCTTAACAAACAAACGTTATCATTAGAGATTTCCAAGAAGTGTATCAACCCAGATATTTACATATCAAATGAGTATACTTTTATTGTGGTCAATATCGCTTGGACATGACGTTTGAATTAGATGTACAAATATCGATTTATACCAATATTTTTTAATTATTAATTTATTTTTACTATCATCTTTTTTCATCCTTTTTTTACTTTTCATCTGCTTTAGTTTTCTTATGGAAATTAAAAGAACAAATACATTTACCACTAGTCATTGCGTATTGTGACATCTCAATGAAGATGAATTTGCATAAACGTTATCAAGCTTATTTTCAGCTCAATTGTACCTTGTACCTTTATATCCATATATATCCGTATATATATATACATAAAACAAAGTTGAAGAAATATTTTTTACATTTTTACATTTAAAAACATTTAAAAACAATACAATAACTGTTCACTGCTACCTAATACTATTTTTGACCATTGTGTTACCAACAGATGACGTCATCTGGGGAAACATAGGATTTTTACAACATAAAACGGCTTACTCAGATGTTATCCTTTTTTCTTACCCTAGGGAGCAGTAGTTTTTCAAAGTATCGTTGTTTTAAACACCTAGCGAAATTCAGACGTGTCAATATTACTAACTGGTAAGTTCCAGAAGTTTTAAAATCCAAGTTTCAAATTATGACTTTCTCTTAGTTTTACATTGTTTCATGAAATTAAGATGATGAAAGGAGTAACTTGCACATTTTATACACACTTATGAACAAAGGTGACATTTAAATGAATGCAATTTGTAAATTAGAAGTTGCAATATAAAAATTACACACATAGAAGTAAGAAATTGGCATTTGAGTAAATGCAATTCTTAATTATCAAGTTGCAACATACAATTTACAGACATGGAAGTTAAAAATAGTCATTCAAATGAATGTAATTTGCAATAATCAAGTTAAACAAGATAACGGTTGAACCGATGGATACTCCCTGAACAAGTGCTTGATTGAGTAGACGCTGCATTGTTTGTAAAGGGAAAGGGAGTGTAAAGGGAAGATAATGTTTGGAAGAGATGTTTGGTTCTTCACTCTGCACTGCCACACATTGACCTCTACTGCATTATTCATGTTCCAAGTCTCATTGCACTTCCATGTTCACACAATGATGTGTGGTAATGGACAGAATCAAAGGGTCATAACTCTGTGAAAAATCATAGAAATAAAACACAAAGACAATACACACACTCTCCACTTGGTAGTGATGCTTCTTGGCAAGTTTCATGAAATTCTACTACTAGAATGAGAAATGGATAGGACTTGGATTTGGTAATGGATGAAACCTGAGGTTGTAGAGAAATAGCTTGGACAATAATTTGGTCACAGACTCAATTAAAGGGCCATAACTCCATGAAAAATCATCAAACCGGAACACAAAGACAACATGCACATCTCCACTTGGTAGTGATGCATCCTAGCAAGTTTCATAAAATTCCAACATGGGGTTGTAGAGAAATAGCGCAGACAAGAATTTGGTCACCGACAGAATCAAAGGGCCACAACTCCGTAAAAAAATCATCGAAGCTGAACACAAAGACAATATGCGCATCTGCACTTGGTAATGATGTATCCTAGTAAGTTTCATAAAATTCTAACCTGAAGGTGTAGAGAAATAGCGCGGACAAGAATTTGGTCACAGACTCAATTAAAGGGCCATTACTCCATGAAAAAGTATCGAAACGAAACACAAAGACAATATGCACATCTCCACTTGGTAGTGATTCATCCTAGCAAGTTTCATAAAATTCCAACATGGGGTTGTAGAGAAATAGCGCGGACAAGAATTTGGTCACCGACAATCACGTATATCGCGCATCCATGTTTTAAGATCAAGAACTAAGAAAAAAATACAATTCTCCTATATATGTGTATATCACGCATCATAATTTTGAAATCTCGTTTAGATTCGGCTGTGGCGATATGTTGGAAGGAATACCTGACTCGATATGATAATTCCCAAGATTTTATACACTTCTCATCACTGTCTCAATACATACTCAGAGTTGTCAACACCTGCCCAGGCGTGCAATTAAGATGTCAACTAATATGCAGAAGTCACATGGCAGCACCCGCTTTCAATACTCCGAAATGACCGGTGACGCTCGTACACAGTCATGTTTTTTTTTATAAAAAAATCTTACAATTTTTTTTTTAATCATAACGAAATACCGCACATTATATTGATTTAATTTATAAACATAAACTACTACAAACCGCACAAACAAAAGATACTGGGTGTAATTTAAAAATGATTGATTTTCAACCAAAGAACAGTCGTCTTTTTGACGTTCACTCCATCACACTTCGTCATCGCTAAAATATTTTCGTTAAAAAATCAATAAATTATATACCGGTATATATCCCATACCAAAAAATTGATCAATTTACGAAAACACAATTGCTTTGCATCCTTTGAAATTAAATACACACTTACTCGTAAGCGTGTCATGTCAATTCCATCAGATAAACACGTTACGGTCACGTAATCATGAAATGTCCACTCAAAGCCAGACTGGTTTACACTAAAGTAAACATTACGGAATCGAGAAAGTATGTAACAAATAAATGTGAACCAGTCCGTGTTTTTATTTTGCGACTGAATATGTCTATAACGCCGACACAATTTATTTTTGACCTTGTGCCAATGTGAGATGTCGTCACTCTGGCAGTTTCTTGCGTCATTTTACGTAGCGTTCTATTTCACTATGTGGAAAAGTATCGATGTAACGAACATGATTTTCTAAATATAGCGTGAACACTTTTTTAATTGTCAGTCGTATAACAGTACAGCGACTTAAAATTAGTGTTTGGAGAAATAGATCAGTAAGGGTTAGGCAGGCCATGCGTCACGTGATTGTTTTATCACACATTTACAAGCAAAGGAACGATGCCCTAGGCGATGTTTTTCACCAATAATTTGGAATTAAAACTTATAACAAAGAAATAAATTAAAGCTACAGGTATGGCAATTTATAGACTCTAAATTACAGAGAGCAATCATTATTTTACTTAATCTTTTAAAATATACATGGGAAATTATCGGAAATAAAAAATTTACATAAAAAAAATATATGAAATCTTCTGTACTTATGTATATCGCGCATCCCTTCTCGAAGATCTTAAAGTTGGGAAAAAAACGCGCCTAATACGCGAGTAGAAACGGTAGTAGGGGAGATTTTTGGAAGAGTCTATCGCTACAATGTACGTAACATGCCTTTGATGTGTGATCAGCGACCCGTATTGGTTCATCAAACCATTTTTGCTTCGGTAATTTCTTTGATATACTGCTTACTGTTTGCTCTGTCGTGTTTTTTTTCCCCAAGTGGTCAAAGCTTGGACTTTCGGACTGAAAATTGCTTACGTCATTAAAATATTTAATAAAAACATGCAGTATTACTTGTTTGTTTGAGTTTTTTAACAATGACTTTAATTATAATATTAATGACATTAATTAAGGAAAGTGATCAAACCTGGACTGATTTTATTTTGATGCCGGACGGGAATTGTTTGGGTTAGCCACAACGTTTGGAAAAATAGTTGTCGACAGAGTACAGATCTGTGCATCATCAACTTAACTTTGAACTAAATAATTAATATAAAATTTCCATACTGTTTATATATCTTATCCATTAATTTGACTTCGCAATCCAAAAACATGCTTTAATTTTCAAAAAGAAACAACATAAACATATCACTTTCAAGGACTTGAAATCATGTTTCACCCTTACAATATCCCTTTGATATTAGCTGACGCACAGTGACGTCACAGTCATCAAAGAGACGACCGCAAACATGTAGTTTAATTCAATACATGCAATGAAATTTTGCAGTTTGTTTGTGTTCACTTAAAAAGGATTTTATCAATAAGTATTATATTCCATTTTAAATATCATCTATTAGATGTGAATGTTTTTTTTAATGAATTGATAATAATATAATAGGAGACAGAGTTGAAAGTGGTTGTACGCAAATTTACATATATTCATATTTAGTTTAGCGAGAACAATACTGTTTAAAATTGTCACATTCAATAAAAAGTGCTTCTGACAGTGTTCAAAGCATTGAATGTGGCATTGACTCGAGACAAACCGAGGCTATATCCAGTATACGATACAACCTGTTTACATCCTGAATCTATTTTTTTTGCGTGAAATTGATTAAAATTGGTTCATTCAAATGAGAATACATGATGTTGGAAATAATAATGTACATATTTAAAAGTGTTTAATCAAATTAAACACAGATAGCATGAAAAATAAACAAACTGAAAAATTGCAAGGTTGGTTGGGTATTGGGATATATGTACATGCATGGGCATAATGTATAGTGGTTTTAAAAGGTAAAAGTGTGATTCTTACGGCAATAAAAACCCTGGACCGATTTGCATTTTGGAATTCTAGAAGCATGATGTAACATCTTAACTTAAAACATACGTTACTCTAAATAATAGTCATAAACATTACATCAATATACTTTAACAAGAAATAAATATTACAATACGACTATATAGACATAAATGTCATATTTCTAAAAACAAGATATGATTCTAGAAGAAGTTGGTTTACATAAACATATTTTAATTTCATTTCTTAAAGTTTTCAGATAGTTGAGTGTTTTTTTGAAACATACCTTACTGTTCAGATACCTCTCATTATCGATTATTTTTTTGCAAGTTTGGCCCGATTTACTAATTTAGGAGTTGCTAACTCGAGTTTGATGTTTAGATAATAAGTTGTTAAAGTTTTGCTCTAACATATCAAAAAACTGTTTTATCAAAAATGTACTTGTTTACTAGACCGGTAATAAACAATAATGGTGCTAATAAAACGTACGTTACTTATAAAGTTATAGTGCCTTTACTTAAATGTATGTCATTCATAAACCAGAAGGAGATTGTTAAAAAATTTTTTGAATGATATCCTACTGAACACACATGTGAAGTTTCATTCATATTGAATGAGTGGTTGCAGATATCTTACCTGAAAAAAAACTTTAACCTGAAAAATAAGACCAAAAGGGCCATTACTCTGCCAAAATGCAACCCAGAGTTATGGTTATTGTGTCTGTGAGTTCCATTGATGATGCTTAACACATGTGAAGTTTCATTCATATTGAATGAGTGGTTGCAGATATCTTACCAGAAAAATACTTTAACCTGAAAAATTAAGTCCAAAAGGGACATAACTCTGCCAAAATGTAACCCAGAGTTATGGTTATTGTGTCTGTGTGTTTCATTGATGCTGCTGAACACACATGTAAAGTTACATTCATATCAAATGAGTGGTTGCATAGATATCTAACATGATAAAAAACTTTAACCTGAAAAATTAAGTGACTCTGCCAAAATGCAACCAAGAGTTATGGTTCTTATGTCTGTGAGTCCCATTGATGATGCTGAACACACATGTGAAGTTTCATTCATATCAAATGAGTGGTTGCATAGATATCTTACATGATAAAAAACTTTAACCTGAAAAACTGACGCTATGAATAGTCGAGCTAAAAAACAGGTGCTAAAGCACAAACAACGGTTACAGAAGATCTATGGACTACACGTGATTAGAATAGCTCACCTTGAGCTAGAATAACGATAATCACATTATTTAAGCAATACCTTGATGTAGGTTAGAGCCTCACTTCAAACAGAAGCATCCATCAGTCACCTTTCCACCATATTCTTTGTCAGTCAGAATTTCTAATATTTTCCGATGATATAAATGTAAAAACATCTGTGTTGATATATAAATGTTTGGCATGTTACTCATAGTTACATACATTGGTACTGTTGGGGACAAGGGAGCACAGACAGCTTGGCATTGAATTCTATGTTCAACTGTTGTGAGTTGAGACTGATCTGGAGTATTATAGTATTACCAAATTCTGAAATTAGCAATAATCCAAAAATCTACTATAAATGTTTATTATTGCACAGACAATGAAGGTGATATTTTACCTTGCAGAAACTGCAATGTGTCAATACTGTCTACAATCTGTGCCAGATCATTGTATTTGAGAGCGCTCTTATCACCACCCTGCTCCAAGGAAACCTGTGCCAAACTCTGAATGAACATCTCCTGTAAATAAGCATATTTTACATAAAACAAAATCAATACATGGCTTTCATTATCATAATTAAAACATGGTGTACAATGTGTACACCGGATATTGTATTACAGTTATACAGGGGCCTGCAAAAGCACTAGTGCGCTCGTCCTGACAATTGTTTTTTGTCTGCGGACAAGTGATTTTTACCAGTAACTAGTCCGTTGGATGAGTTAACTTTTTGGCTGAGATCGAAAAATAAACAATCTGAGAAATATAAAAAAAATAATCCAAAGTCGTTACGGTATTCATTCTTTCTATATTTCATTGCTGTAAATAACATTTGTAAATTTGACATTTAACGTTCATCAATGATAACTTTATCATGCAATTTCTTGTCTAGTATCCAAGGACTTTTTTCATTACAAAGCTTTTGGCAAAATATTTATAAGGTATCGATACGCGCATGTTTAAGTAATAAAATCTAAGGTAAGATCAGGTAATCACAACATGCTTTAAAATAGACAACATCTTAGTATAAATTTTCCACCTGAATGAGTACTTTTTACCAGTCCACTTGCCCGACAGACAAGTGCTTTTAAAAAGTTTTCCGACCCCTGATGTACACCAGATATTGTATTACACAGTGGTACAATATGTACACTAGATATTGTATTACATGGTGGTAGTACGTGTACACCAGATAATATAATTTTATTACACAGTGGTATGTGTACACCTGATATTGTATTACATGGTGGTACAACATGTACACCAGATATTGTATCACACAGTAGTACAACATGTACACCAGATATTCTATTACACAGTGGTACAACATGTACACCAGATAGTAGTATTGTATTACACAGTGGTACAACATGTACACCAGATAATATTATTGTATGACACAGTGGTACAACATGTACACTAGATATTGTATTACATGGTAGTACAACATGTACACTAGATATTGTATTACACAGTGCTACAATATGTAAACTCAATATTGTATAACATACTGGTACATGTACACTAGATATTGTAGTACACTGTGATACGTGTACACCAGATGTTGTGTTACACAGTGGTATATGTACACCAGATATTGTATTACACAGTGGAACAACATGTACACTAGATATTGTATTACACGGTGATGTGTACACCAGATATTGTATTACACAGTGGTACATGTACTAGATGTACACCAGATATTGTATTACACAGTGATATAATATGTACACTAGATATTGTATTACACGGTGGTACATGTACACCAGATATTGTATTACACAGTGGTAAATGTACTACATGTGCACAAGAAATTGTATTACACAGTAATACAATATGTATACTAGATATTGTATTACACGTTTGTACATGTACACCAGATAATGCTATGATATTAGGCCATAATCAATTAGGTCCGCCCTCCCGTAATTTTCATGCTGCCCCAACCCTTTTATTTTCATAAAAATTAAAAAAAAAAAAATTTGGATGATACTCAAGCCATTAATTTATAATGGCTTTACAGTGGTACAACGTGTGCACCAGATATTGTATTACACAGTAGTACAACATGTACACCAGATAATATTATTATATTACACAGTGGTACAATGTGTACACCAGATATTGTATTACACAGTAGTACAACATGTACACCAGATAATATTATTATATTACACAGTGGTACAACGTGTACACCAGATATTGTATTACACAGTAGTACAACATGTACAACAGATAATATTATTATATTACACCAGATAATATTATTATATTACACAGTGGTACAACGTGTACACCAGATATTGTATTACACAGTAGTACAACATGTACAACAGATAATACTATTATATTACACAGTGGTACAACGTGTGCACCAGATATTGTATTACACAGTAGTACAACATGAACACCAGATAATATTATTATATTACACAGTGGTACAACGTGTGCACCAGATATTGTATTACACAGTAGTACAACATGTACACCAGATAATATTATTATATTACACAGTGGTACAACGTGTGCACCAGATATTGTAATTTACACAGTAGTACAACATGTACACCAGATAATATTATTATATTACACAGTGGTACAATGTGTACACCAGATATTGTATTACACAGTAGTACAACATGTACACCAGATAATATTATTATATTACACAGTGGTACAATGTGTACACCAGATATTGTATTACACAGTAGTACAACATGTACAACAGATAATATTATTATATTACACAGTGGTACAATGTGTGCACCAGATATTGTATTACACAGTAGTACAACATGTACACCAGATAATATTATTATATTACACAGTGGTACAACGTGTGCACCAGATATTGTATTACACAGTAGTACAACATGTACACCAGATAATATTATTATATTACACAGTGGTACAACGTGTGCACCAGATATTGTATTACACAGTAGTACAACATGTACACCAGATAATATTATTATATTACACAGTGGTACAACGTGTGCACCAGATATTGTATTACACAGTAGTACAACATGTACACCAGATAATATTATTATATTACACAGTGGTACAACGTGTGCACCAGATATTGTATTACACAGTAGTACAACATGTACACCAGATAATATTATTATATTACACAGTGGTACAACGTGTGCACCAGATATTGTATTACACAGTAGTACAACATGTACAACGGATAATATTATTATATTACATAGTGGTACAACGTGTGCACCAGATATTGTATTACACAGTAGTACAACATGTACACCAGATAATATTATTATATTACACAGTGGTACAACGTGTGCACCAGATATTGTATTACACAGTAGTACAACATGTACAACAGATAATATTATTATATTACACAGTGGTACAACGTGTGCACCAGATATTGTATTACACAGTAGTACAACATGTACACCAGATAATATTATTATATTACACAGTGGTACGTGTGCACCAGATATTGTATTACACAGTAGTACAACATGTACACCAGATAATATTATTATATTACACAGTGGTACAATGTGTACACCAGATATTGTATTACACAGTAGTACAACATGTACAACAGATAATATTATTATATTACACAGTGGTACGTGTACACCAGTTATTGTATTACACAGTGGTACAATGTGTCCACCAGATATTGTATTACACAGTGGTACAACATGTACACAAGATATTGTATTAAACAGTGGTACATGTACACTAGATATTGTATTAAACAGTGGTACATGTACAGTAGACATTGTATTAAACAGTGGTACATGTACACTAGTTATTGTACTACATAGTGGTACATGTACACTAGATATTGTATTACACAGTGGTACATGTACACTAGATATTGTATTACACAGTGGTACAACATGTACACAAGATATTGTATTGAACAGTGGTACATGTACACTAGATATTGTATTAAACAGTGGTACATGTACACTAGATATTGTATTACAGTGGTACAACTTGTACACTAGATATTGTATTAAACAGTGGTACGTGTACACCAGCAATTGTATTACACATTGGTTCAATGTATTCACCACTTATTGTATTACACAGTGATACATGGTCACTGGGGATATGTATTACACAGTGGTATGTGTACACTGGATATTGTATTACACAGTAGTAACATGTACACTAGATATTGTATTACACAGAGGTACGAGGAGTACACTAGATATTGTATTATTACACAGTAGTACAACATGTACACCAGATAATATTATTGTATTACACAGTGGTACAACATGTACATAAGATATTGTATTACACTGTGGTACAACGTGTACACAAGATATTGTATTACACAGTGGTACAACATGTACATAAGATATTGTATTACAGAGTGGTATAACATGTACACTAGATATTGTAATACACAGAGGTACGAAGAGTACTAGTTATTGTATTACTTAGTTGTACAACATGTACACTAGAAATATAAAGAATGTCTTGGGTTAGATCCACAGCCAGGTCATACCAAAGACAAAGAAAATGGTACTAGAAGCTTCCTTTCTCAAGGGTGATTTTATCCTATATATTTGTTGAAATTAGATGCTTAGAAAACCCTTTGCGATTTTATTGATTTGTTTACTAGTAAAACGCTCTCAATAATACACTATTAAACAGTGGTACATGTACACTAGATATTGTATTACACAATGGTACATGTACACTAGATATTGTATTACACAATGGAACATGTACACTAGATATTGTCCTACACAGTGGTACAACATGTACACTAGATATTGTATTAAACAGTGATACGTGTACACCGGCAATTGTATTACACAGTGATACAATGTGTACACCAGATATTGTATTACACATTGATGCATGGTTACTGGATTATGTATTACACAGTGGTACAATGTGTACACTTGATATTGTATTACACAGTAGTAACATGTACACTAGATATTGTATTACACAGAGGTACGAGGAGTACACTAGATATTGTATTATAACACAGTGGTACAACATGTACACCAGATAATATCATTGTATTACACAGTGGTACAACATGTACATCAGATATTGTATTACACTGTGGTACAACGTGTACACAAGATATTGTATAACACAGTAGTAACATGTACACTAGATATTGTATTACACAGAGGTACGAGGAGTACACTAGATATTGTATTATTACACAGTGGTACAACATGTACACAAAATATTGTATTACACAGTGGTACGTGTACACAAGATATTGTATTAAACAGTGGTATGTGTACATCGGCAATTGTATTAAACAGTGGTACATGTACACTAGATATTGTATTAAACAGTGGTACGTGTGCAGAGGCAATTGTATTACACAATGGTACAATGTGCACACAAGATATTGTATTACACAGTGGTACAACGTGTACACAAGATATTTTATTACACAGTGGTAAAATGTGTACACCAGATATTGTATTACACAGTGGTACAACCTGTACACAAGATATTGTTTTACACAGTGGTACAATGTGTACACCAGATATTGTATTACAGTGGTACAATGTGTCCACCAGATATTGTATTACACAGTGGTACAACGTGTACACAAGATATTGTATTAAACAGTGGTACGTGTACACCGGCAATTGTATCAAACAGTGGTACATGTACACTAGTTATTGTATTAAACAGTGGTACATGTACAGTAGATATTGTATTAAACAGTGGTACATGTACACTAGATATTGTATTACACAGTGGTACATGTACAATAGATATTGTATTACACAGTGGTACAACATGTACACTAGATATTGTATTAAACAGTGGTACATGTACACTAGATATTTTATTACACAGTGGAACATGTACACTAGATATTGTATTACACAGTGGTACAACTTGTACACTAGATATTGTATTAAACAGTGGTACGTGTACACCAGCAATTGTATTACACAGTGGTACAATGTATTCACCAGATATTGTATTACACAGTGATACATGGTCACTGGATTATGTATTACACAGTGGTATGTGTACACTGGACATTGTATTACACAGTAGTAACATGTACACTAGATATTGTATTACACAGACGTATGAGGAGTATACTAGATATTGTATTATTACACAGTGGTACAACATGTACACCAGATAATATTATTGTATTACACAGTGGTACAACATGTTCATAAGATATTGTATTACACTGTGGTACGTGTACACAAGATATTGTATTACACAGTGGTACAACATGTACATAAGATATTGTATTACACAGTGGTATAACATGTACACTAGATATTGTAATACACAGAGGTACGAAGAGTACTAGTTATTGTATTACTTAGTTGTACAACATGTACACTAGAAATATAAAGAATGTCTTGGGTTAGATCCACAGCCAGGTCATACCAAAGACGAATAAAATGGTACAAGAAGCTTCCTTGCATGGTGCTCACCATTAGAGGATAGTTCTAGGTCTGGATTACTCAGTTTGGGTGGTCACTGTGGGGTATCGTACCATGCATATCTGGCATAATACTTCAGTGTGGCAGCACTCAGAATACTGTCAAGTAAATACCGTCACAACTGAACATTTTGTGAAGGCATTGCTACACAACATACAGCAACAACAACAAACAAGAGGGCCAAAATGGCTCTATATCGCTCACCTGTCTAACCTTGAGTCACCCAACTTAAGTAGATTATAATACATGTACACTCAAAATTCCCGAAAAACGAGATGGGCAAGTAGTTAGAATTTTGATTTGTTTTGAAGATGTAACAGATGTGTAGAAGAGTTCAAACTTGGTAGAGGTTCACTCATGGTAAATGTCAGTGAAATTACATCGAAATCAGGTGAGTAGATTTTGGCAAGAAGGCCTATGAAGTTTTTACTATAGCTGCCTATATAGTAAACTAGCTACTCACTGTGGCGGTCATGTTTTTAACTCACCTGAGCCGAAGGCTCACAGGTGAGCTATATTGTGATCACCTGGTGTCTGTCGTCTGTCATTAACTTTTAGCTTCTAACAACTTCTTCTCTGAAACCACTGGGCCAATTTTGATATAACTTCACAGAAATGTTCCTTGGGTGACCCTCTGCCAAGTTTGTTCAAGCCATCTTGATTCGTCAAAAAACATGGCTGCTAGCGGGTGGGGCAAGTTTAATAAGTAAAAACTTAAAAAATCTTCTTGTCAGAAACTACTGGCTTGATTTTAAAATAATTTCAAAATGTTATTCTATGACTCTCTGGGATGAATGCATGTATTTGTAGTTTTGAATCACTTGTCAAGCATCCTCTGAATAGTAAAGTTATTAAAGAAGGATTGTTCCAGAGTTATGTGTTTTTGAATGTATTAAACCCCAGCATCTGAAATACAAATAGTGACTTGTAACAGAAGGGTAGTAGTGCACTGGATAGAGTGGCCGCTATGATGCCAGATGTTTTTCAATCCCAGGGCCAAAAACAAAACTCAGTACTAGTTTTACCAAGAAAATGTATTCAAGAGTAATTCATGTAAACTCTGAGCTTATTTCACAATGAAGCTAAAATAAATTAGTATTCAACGGTATCAAGGTCCTGAGAGGCACCATTTGTTTTAATATTTAGACATTACTATGCCATCTAGAGCTAAAAGATGATCAGTTAGTCTAACTTCTCTTTCATACTGCAGCATCCATGTTATGTTTCCCGAAAGATGTTCCCACACAATATTTGAAAGGACCTGATCATACTGCAGCATCTATGTTATGTTTCCCCAAAGATGTTCCCACACAACATTTGAAAGGACCTGATCATACTGCAGCATCCATGTTATGTTTCCCAAAAGATGTTTCCACACAACGTTTGAAAGGACCTGATCATACTGCAGCTTCCATGATATGTTTCCCCAAAGATGTTCTCACATAACGTTTGAATGGACCTGATTATACTGCAGCATCCATATTATATTTCCCCAAATATGTTCCAACACAACATTTGAAAGGACCTGATCATACTGCAGCATCCATATTATGTTTCCCCAAAGATGTTCCCACACAACATTTGAAAGGACCTTATTATACTGCAGCGTCCATGTTATGTTTCCCCAAAGATGTTCCCAAACAACATTTGGAAGGACCTGATCATACTGCAGCATCCATGTTATGTTTCCCCAAAGATGTTCCCACACAACATTTGAAAGGACCTGGTTATACTGCAGCGTCCATGTTATGTTTCGCCAAAGATGTTCTCACACAACGTTTGAAAGGACCTGATCATACTGCAGCATCCATATTATATTTCCCCAAAGATGTTCCCACACAACATTTGAAAGGACCTGATCATACTGCAGAATCCATATTATGTTTCCCCAAAGATGATCCCACACAACATTTGAAAGGACCTGATCATACTGCAGCGTCCATGTTATGTTTCCCCAAAGATGTTTCCACACAACGTTTGAAAGGACCTGATCATACTGCAGCATCCAAGTTATGTTTCCCCAAAGATGTTTCCACACAACGTTTGAAAGGACCTGATCATACTGCAACGTCCATGTTATGTTTCCCCAAAGATGTTCTCACACAACTTTTGAATGGACCTGATTATACTGCAGCATACATCTTATATTTCCCCAAAAATGTTCCCACACAACATTTGAAAGGACCTGATCATACTGCAGCATCCATATTATGTTTCCCCAAAGATGTTCCCAAACAACATTTGAAAGGACCTTATCATACTGCAGCATCCATGTTATGTTTCCCCAAAGATGTTCCCACACATTTGAAAGGACCTGATCATACTGCAGCATCCATGTTATGTTTCCCCAAAGACGTTCCCACACAACATTTGAAAGGACCTAATTATACTGCTACGTCCATGTTATGTTTCCCCAAAGATGTTCCCACACAACGTTTGAAAGGACCTGATCATACTGCAGCATCCATATTATATTTCCCCAAAGATGTTCCCACACAGCATTTGAAAGGACCTGATCATACTGCAGCATCCATATTATGTTTCCCCAAAGATGATCCCTCACAACATTTGAAAGGACCTGATCATACTGCAGGGTCCATGTTATGTTTCCCCAAAGATGTTCCCACACAACATTTGAAAGGACCTGATCATACTGCAGCATCCATATTATGTTTCCCCAAAGATGTTCCCACACAACGTTTGAAAGGACCTGATCATACTACAGCATCCATGTTATGTTTCCCAAAAGATGTTCCCACACAACATTTGAAAGGACCATGCGATAAATTTACTGGGTATTTATGGGATTTTTTAAACTAATTAATACATATGTTAAACTTGAATACAAGAAAACGTAATATTATAATGTTCATCTAAATATACTAAGAATTGAATTTATTTAATTGCAAAGTTGTGTGTATTGTAACATTGGGGAGCTATGATAATGCCCACAGTGTGCAGCACATTAATAAAATGGTAGTGTAATATATTTACAAACACACAGCAAGAACAATTTCTCAATTTGGACTGAGCTACCTGCTCAAATAAATGATTAGTATGATTGTTACAAATTATTTTTGTGGGTCCCTCAGTTATAAACTGAGAATCAGCTAATTAATCAGTATACTAAGTTACTAACATATTTATATCATGTACAACAGTTGGTTTGGCCAGAGAGTTTAATTGTAATACACGTTTGTGTTTTACAGTGTGAACACTCAATGGTTCACTGTGATAAACAAGTGCACAATAGCTCATTAATATAAACAAGAGCTCATTGGCATAAAACGAGAGCTCAATGATATAAAACGAGTACTCAGTGGCTCACTAGGACTACAGCTGAGCTTACTCAATAACAAGCGCTCACTAGCTCAATACAACTGAATGCTCAATGCAGCTCACTCATTAACGAGCGTTCACTATTAATTTGGCCAATCAACCGAGATATTGTGGTTATAAAACTAATGTGTAAGTTTGGTAAGAATCAAATGAAAAAATACGGGTGCTAGAGTGCACACACTCCAAATAGTGCATTTTTCAGTAATTCAAGGACCATAACTCAACATTAAAAATCGGATTTGGCCAGTTCAAGAATTTGTTCGAGATATTATGGTTATATAACTACTGTGCAAGTTTGGTGAGGATAAAATGAAAAATAATGGTGCTAGAGCGCACACACGGTCAAATAGTGCATTTTTGATGCTTTAAAGGCCATAACTCAATCATTAATAATCAGATTAGGCCAGTTCAAGAACTTGTCCGAGATATTATGGTTATATAACTACTGTGCAAGTTTAGTGAAATTAAACAAAAAAAGCAGGTGCTAGAGTGCACTCAAGGTCAAATAGTGCATTTTTAATATTTCAAAGGCAAAAACTCATTAATTAATATTCCGATTTGGCCTGTTCAAGAATTTGTCTGAGACATTATGGTTATATATCTACTGTGAAAGTTTGGTGAGGATCAAATGAAAAATGTGGATGCAAGAGTGCATACAAGGTCAAATATGGCATTTTTTAATGTTTCAAGGGCCATAACTTGACATTAATACTCCGATTTGGCCAGTTCAAGAACTTGTCCAAGATATATTGGTTATATAACTACTATATAACTATAGAGAAGATCCAATGAAAAATGCGGAAGCTAGAGTGCACACAACTGACTCATAGTGGCCATAGCACTTTTTGAAATTCTACTATGTAATAGAAACATCGGGGCCGGGTCATTTTTAAAGCTAGAGACACCATTTGAACAAATCTAACAAAACTATAGTTGGTCATCATTACTACATAAACATTTTGAAAATCTGTTGGACCGTTCATGGGAAGAAGACTTTTTAAGTTTTGGACTAGTAATGGTGGCCATCTTGAATTTTAGATAGAAAAAAGAAATCTTTTGTATAGTCTCCTATGCAATAGAAACATCCATGTGAAGTTTCAGTTTAATTGGCCTAGTGGTTTCAGAATAAATGGAAAAAAAAGAGAATTTTCTGTTTTCCCATTGTATCCCTATGTAAAATTCTAAGTCCCCTTACAGGGCCCCTATATATCTTAACCCCTAAATTCTTATCTGCAATCAAACCCCTACATTTAGGGATAATTTATATCAAATATGTACAAATCTGACACATCGGTTCTTAAGAAAACAATTTTACTAATTCCCAATTTGTACCCTTTTGGGGCCCCTCCTGACCCCTTAAGACATAGGAACCCAGTCGTTTTTACAAATCTTAACCGCCTTTACCTTACAATGCTTTAGTGAAGATATAGGCAAAATTATTTCCATTTAAAAAAAAAGAAAATATTATGTTGACATGTGTCCCCTTATTGAACTCTCGGGGCAGGGTCATTTTTTACCATAGGGACACCATTTAACAAATCTAACAGAACTATAGTTGGTCATCATTACTACATAAACATTTTGAAAATCTGTTGGGCCGTTCATGAGAAGGAGATTTTTTTAAGTTTTGGACTATTTTTAGTAATGACGGCCATCTTGAATTTCAGATCGAAAAAAAAAAAATCTTCTGTATAGTCCCATGTGAAGTTTCAGTTTAGTTGGCCCAGTGGTTTCAGAGAAAGTGCTGCTAACAGAAGACAGACAACGCGCCATCGCATAAGCACTTCTGGCCTTTGGCCAGTAGAGCTAAAAATGAGCTTTAAAATAAGGATAATGCAATTTTAAAGAAGAAGAAGAAGAAACAAGGTTTATTTATAACCACCATTATGTGACTGCCCCACGGAAGCATTTCCTGTTTCCAATGGAGGTACTATGCCTATAAGGAAACCTTTAATTTTTTTCTTATAATTACCTCTTTTTTACTTAGTACTATATATCAATTGGTAGTAATACTGTAATAAGTTTCAGGCATTATATACTGAAACTTTTGTCAGATACTATTTCCTGCACAGTCATTATAATTATACAGGCGCAAGATGTCAACTGACATGCAAATTTTGATGTGTTCGAATAATTTTACCAAAAAAATCTTTTTTAACTTAATTCAATTAAAATTTTTACACCAAATTAGTCTCATGACACATTGAAGACATTATCTAACAAACAAAAAAAATATTCAATAACATGTAAATGCTAAAAATTGCACATTTAAATCATTCACAATTTTGTGATTTTTTTATGAAATTTCAATGTAAATATGCACATTTTATGCTAAATGTTTGAGGCATAAACATGCCAAATTGTGTTTTTTAATGAAGGAAATATCTCCAATTTGTCATTAAGGACCATGAAAGTATAACACAAGAAATGTCACTGGCAAGTGTCCAAATGGTCTGTGAAAATAACAATATATTTTATGATAGGTAGCGATGTATTCATGAACATCAAGAGTCATGTTTCAGATTTCTTGGTGTTTTCTTTTTTGAACTAAAATTACCTTGACCTTTGCATAACCTTAATCTTAAAATCCCTCCATGTAAAACAAAGTTACAGACCAGACATTAAATATCAAACAAACTGAAAGTATGACCTTGACCTCTGAGGTAAGGTTCTGGGTCTTAACACAACACCTCGTCATGTCATGTTGATCAATTGATAAATTGAGCCAAGTGGTTTTGAAATCCATCCATGTATGATAAAGTTACAGACTGGACTTGAAATCTCAAGCAGACTCGAAGTGTTGTCGAACAAACTCAAAGTCACAAATTGTGATGCAGTTGGTGCTTTTGCATTGATATTTATACATCAACAAGAATTTACTCAATTTTGTTTCAAAGCTGATACACGATCAAATTGCCATTGTTTGGTCATCTGTCAACTAAAATAAATACATGCGCACACACGTAAGCGGCTTTAATTGAGAAATTAGCTTCAGTTTGCCTAACACTATACATTAAATAAATACATGTTTACACACATTAGCGGCTTTAATTGAGAAAACATGTTAAAGAGAATTTATCATGATTTTTCAAACTTTTAAAATTGGCTAAAAACATATTTTCCAATATATCATGCCTATATAAAATTATACTCTCTGGTCTCATATTTCCAAGAGACTATTCTATGTAAACATGCCAAAATAATATATTAAAAAGAGGGCCAAGATGGCCCTATATCGCTCACCTGAGTGACCTTGAGTCACCCAACTTAAGTAGATTATATAATTCATGTACACTCAAAATTCCAGAAGAACAAACTTGGTAAAGGGTCACCCAAGGAACATTTCTGTGAAATTGTTTTAAAATCATTCCGGTGATTTCAGACAAGAAGATTTTTAAGTTTTTACTATAGCTTATATAGTAAATTAACCCCACCCCCTGGCCCCCATGTTTTTTGACAAATCACTACGGTTTGAACAAATTTGGTGAAGGGTCATCCAAGGAAAATTTCTGTGAAATTATTTTAAAATTGAGCCATTAGTTTCTGACAATAAGATTTTTTAAGTTTTTACTTATTAAACTTGTCCCGCCACCTGGCGGCCATGTTTTTTGACGAATCAAGATGGCTTGAACAAACTTGGTAGAGGATCACCCAAGGAACATTTCTGTGAAGTTATATCAAAATTGGCCCAGTGGTTTCAGAGAAGAAGTTGTTAGAAACTAAAAGTTAACGACGGACGACAGACGACGTCACCAAGCGATCACAAAAGTTCACCTGTGAACCTTCGGCTCAGGTGAGCTAAAAAGGTATATCTAACTTGGGCTTTGCGCTTAGACCAGACTAAAATAGATTTTCCGCTTTAAAGTGCAACATATTTTATGACGTATAAAATGAGTCGCGTGATTTCATTTTGATTTCAATTTGATCTGTTATGCACAGGGGTGGATCAAGGATTTCAGTTTAGAGGAGCGCAACACAAAATCTGAAAGGGCACACATGTTTTTCAGCAGAAATATAGTGGATTTAAATCAAATATAGGAGTTTATAGAGAAGGGACGTAGGACGTTTTCTTTATGAAGAGTAGATTTGCCATTGTTACATGCTAACACATAGTAAAAACAGTTCATCTTAGAAAGGGTATGAAGGACGTCAAGCAGTATTAAATGCTGTCTGATTTTGGAATGGGGATTTCATTTCAAGTTTACCTCTCCACTTTAGATATTGATTTTGTCATGTTTTGGTGAATTTTTGACATACCAAACCATTTGGATTTTATTTATTAATGAAAATGAGATGCTTTCCATTCATTTTAATAATTTTTTTTTTTTAAGACATTTATAGCGTTTTTCCTGATATATATACTCCCTTTACATGATGTTATAATTTCATCCTAAGCGTAAATTTTTAATGATATAGAAAAATGATTTAATCATATTGTAATTAAAAACAAGAGACCCAAAAGGGCCTGATGACGCTCTTCTGACTCATAGTGGCTACAAATCTAACAAAACTATAGTTGGTCATCATAACTACACAAACATTTTGAAAATCTGTTGGGTCGTTCATGAGAAGAAGATTTTTTAAGTTTTGGACTATTTTAGTAATGGCGGCCATCTTGAATTTCAAATTGAAAAAAAAAAATCTTCTGTATAGTCTCCTATGCAATTGAAACATCCATGTGAAGTTTCAATTTAATTGGCTAAGTGGTTTCAGAGAAAGTGCTAGTTGGTCATCATTACCACATAAACATTTTGAAAATCTGTTGGGCCATTCATGAGAAGATTTTTTTAAGTTTTGGACAATTTTTAGTAATGGCAGCCATCTTGAATTTTAGATAGAATAAAAAACCTTCTGTATAGTTTTCTATGCAATAGAAACATCCATGTGAAGTTTCAGTTTAATTGGCCTAGTGGTTTCAGAATAAATGAAAAAAAAAGAGAATTTTCTGTTTTCCCATTGTATCCCTATGTAAAATTCTAAGTCCCCTTACAGGGCCCCTATATATCTTAACCCCTAAATTCTTATCTGCAATCAAACCCCTACATTTAGGGATAATTTATATCAAATATGTACAAATCTGACACATCGGTTCTTAAGAAAACAATTTTACTAATTCCCAATTTGTACCCTTTTGGGGCCCCTCCTGACCCCTTAAGACATAGGAACCCAGTCGTTTTTACAATTCTCTGTTTTCCAATAGTATCCCTATGTCAAATTCTAAGTCCCCTTACAGGGCCCCTATAAATTTAAGCCTCTAAATTCCGAATTTGTACCCTTTTGAGGCCCCTCCTGTCCCCTTATGACATAGGAACCCAGTCATTTTTACAAATCTGAACCTCCTTCACCTAACAATGCTTTTGTGAAGATATAGGCAAAATCATTTTTATTTAAAAAAAAAAAAAAAATATTATATTGACAGGTGTCCCCTAATTAAACCCTTGGGGCAGGGTCATTTTTAGTCCTGTAGTTCATTACTACATAAACATTTTGAAAATCTGTTGGGCTGTTCATGAGAAGAAGATTTTTTAAGTTTTGGACTATTTTTAGTAACAATGGCCATCTTGAATTCAGATTGAAAAAAAAAAATGTTCTGTATAGTCTCCTATGCAATAGAAACATCCATGTGAAGTTACAGCTTAATTAAATAAATCAATAACAACTTTATTTTTCGAGGGGAACATATTAAGAGTACATAATATAATATCACATTTAACTTATTTTCAATATGGCCTTCAACAACAACAACAATAATAAAAACAATAATAAAACGATTGTCAATATTAGACCTACTTTCTGAATAATATGCTTAGATAATAATCAATCAAGAAGTTTAAATTGATATTGATCAATATGAACTAGACAAACACATTTAACTTTAACTATAAAAGTATTGTAAATTATTCAGCGAGATTATACACTCAAATTAGAATAATAAAAACAATGATCAGATACACTATTATGCATACAGTTTACTTTGAGCCTGAGTAGTTTATATTTCTTTGTGTTTGTAAAAAAAAATTGTTTAAGATTTTGTTTGAAAGTGCATAATTTGTTATTTTTTCTAATGTCAATTGGAATTGTTCTCCACAAATTTTCAGCTTTGTAGTTTAATGATTGTTTTAAATAATTAGTGCGAGGTCTCACCAGTACAAGATCATTATTTTGTTTGGATCGAAGATTATATTTTTCATTATTTGCAACTGACAAAATATTGGTGATGCAATCTGGTGTAAGTTCATTTATAGCTTTATATATCAATACACCTAAGTGGTAATTACATCTGTTTTCAAATGAGAGCCAGTTTAATTCATTAAATAAATTATCCGAACTTTTACGTTGCATGATTATCCTTGCAGCTCTTTTTTGTATTTTAAGTAACTAATTTGTGTCAGTTTTGGAAGTAAGTCCCCAAATGGTATTGCAGTAATTGATGGTAGACATTATATATGCCTTATAATAAAGCATTTTCATATCAGGGGAAAGGAAATACGAAATTCGTCGCAAAAGTGCTATTTTCGAATTGATTTTGTTAATAACATTTTTTACATGGTTGTGCCAAGTTAGATTATTGTCAACATATATGCCTAATATAGTCTGCCCTGTTACATTTTCAATTGAAGTGTTACCAATTTGTAATTTAATATTCATTGCATGTTTTGTTTTATAATTTGTACTTAATATCATACATTTTGATTTTCCGGGATGTAGTGCCATGTTATTAAGTTTGCACCAATCATCAATATTTTTCAATCTGTTTTGTAATATAGATTCAATTATTGATAAATCTCGATTAGATTAATATACAGTGGAATCATCCGCATAGAGGTCAATATTATTTGTCCTCGTTATAATTGGCATGTCATTTATATATATAAGAAACAAAAGTGGCCCAAGAATTGATCGTTGTGGAACACCAGATTTCACAATCAAGTTTCAGTTTGTAGAGTAAGATTTCATGATCAACTAGATCAAATGCTTTTTGTAGATCTAGAAATACAGCACCAACATGTTAAGGCTGTATGACATGAATGGTTTTGACGAAATCCTGATTGTTTCTCATGAAGAATATTGGTAGTTTGGAAAAATTCTTGTAATTGTGTGGCAATATGTCGCTCGTAAATTTTTGAAATAGTTGGTAGTATTGATATTGGGCAATAATTGCAGGGATCCTCTTTAGTTCCTTTTTTGTATATAGGAAAAACATATGCCTCTTTCAGTTTATCTGGAAATACTCCACTCACTATACTATTGTTTATTATCGTTGCTAATTCAGATGTAATGTGGTCACCACAGTATCGTAATATTTTAGGTCCTATGCCATCCAGGCCTGTTGATTTTGATATATCAAGTTTATCGATGATTTTCTTTACCTCAAAAGGCGTGATTTTCTCTATATCAAATGTTTTATACGTTAGACGTTCATTTAGATATTGATGTAAATCATTATAATTATTCTTTACAAATTCTGTTTTTTCTATTTTATCAGAAATATTGACAAAATGCTTGTTTAGTGTATTTAGTATATTTAATTTTCCTTCAATCTCAGTATTTGAATTAGTTATCAATTTATTTGGTATAATTATGTTGCTATTGTTTGAGTTTGTGATGTCATTTAAGCTCTTCCACAAGATACTTGGTCTCTCATTATTTTTTATAGCTTTATTATAATACTCTTTTTTATTTTTTCGTTTCATTGAAGTGACAGTGTTTCTCACAATTTTATATTCATCAATTTTTTTGTTTGTGTATTGAATTGATTGATTGATTGAATATTTAGCGTCATTTTTATGCAATCGAGGGCTAACAGACGATCAGTTAACCTAACCACTGTTTCCTGGGATAAACCAGTACTCGAGCACACCCCGTCTCCACAAGTAACTGATAACTTTCCCACTTGAATCAGTGGTGAGAGACGAATGATAATGAGACACAATGTCGTATATCAATCATCACGGAGACTGTTGCAGGGCGGGGGATTCAAACTCACCACCCCTGAATTGATAGTCAGATGCGTAACCGATTGAGCTAATCGGGCCCGTATGTTTGTGTAAATAGTCTCTGTGGTGTATTGCCTCATTAATTTCATTTGTAAACCATTGCGGTTTATTTTCCTGTTTTATTCTTTTTTCTTTGTTAGGTGCATGCTTCACTAAAATGCTGTTCAAAATATTATAAAACATATCTAAAGAAACGTGTGGATTTGAGATCGTTTCAACTACCCCTAGTGAGGATTTTGCCAGATCTTCTTGAAAAGATGTTATGTTAAATTTTGAGAAGGATCTGTACAATATTGAATCATGGTTCTTTTTGTCTCTATGGCCTTTTCTAGAACACGTTGATCTTGTTAGTGTTACTGGATAGTGTTCACTGATAGCGTAATTTGGAACAATAGTATCAACTATAATGTCAGTTCTCTTGTATATATATGATCAACAATTGTAGAACTATTTTTATTTATTCTTATCGGTGAATTAATAAGTTGTGAAAGTCCAAATTTTGACAGAAAGCTATCCCAACGTGTACTTTTGTATTTGTTTGTCTCATTTGAGGAAAGTAATTTACGTTATAGTCTCCAAGTGCATGTATTTCAACATTTTTATAATTGGCCATGTCAAGTTCATGTTCATATTTATCTATCCAAGATATGGGAGAATTTGGAGGTCTGTAAACAAAATTAATAAAGAATGGTTTATTTTTTACAAAGGTTTATTTGTAACCACACTGATTCCATGTTTTCAGTTTCAAGATCATGACGCCTTACGTAGGAAATTTTGTCTGATATATATATAAGGATGCCACCTCCAGTTTTGTACCGGTATTTACGATCTTTGCGCTCAAGGTGAAAAAGTTTTATTTGTAGGTAACGATCCTCAGTTTTCCCGGTAAGAAAAGTTTCACATAAACCTAATATATCAGTAGAAAAAGGTTGATTCAGGTGTTTTATTTCATCTAATTTTGGTAAGATGTGTTGTATATTAAGGTTGGCGACATGTAAGCCATTATTTTTGTAGGCAAATGGAACTATTTTGTTCGATTCATTATCTGAATAACAGGTAATAGATAAAATGGCATTAACATTTCTACTTTGAATTGGTTTGTAAGACTTACTTATACATGTATTATGATGTATCGCATTGTTATAGAATGTTAAATTGGCCTTGTGGTTTCAGAATAAGTGAAAGAAAAAGAATTTTCTGTTTTCCCATAGTATCCCTATGTAAAATTTTAAGTCCCCTTACAGGGCCCCTTTTTAGCCTCTAAATTCTTATCTGCAATCAAACCCCTACACATACGGATAATTTATGCCAAATATGAACAAATCTTTCATACCGTTTCTTAAGAAAACTATTTTTGTAATTCCCAAATTTTACCCTTTTGGCTAAGTGGTTTCAGAGAAAGTGCTGCTAACACACTTTGGAGATGACAGATGAAGGACAACTCACC
Source organism: Panopea generosa (assembly GCA_029582155.1). NCBI lineage: Eukaryota > Metazoa > Mollusca > Bivalvia > Adapedonta > Hiatellidae > Panopea > Panopea generosa. The sequence continues at coordinate 27,756,089 of CM055904.1, read as the reverse complement.
ATCGAATAAGCACTTCTGGTCTTTGGCCAGTATAGCTTATAACATAAAGAAAATCTTGGAATAATTATTCTATTTTTTTGTTAGGTGTTAAGCAAGAAATAATAAATACATAATAATGGGCCATGATAAAAGCGGCTATGTTTATAAAAGATAAAATGTAAAGAAACATTTCTCTATTAACAATTGACAACCAAATATATATAACATAATACATTCAATCAAACATTGCAGATTATGTCTGCACATGTGTGCTATTCTTGACGGTAAATGAGCTGAACATTAGAACTTTCTCGTCGGTACGATTTTTTCCATAAAAAGATGCATAACTTTTAAATAAATTAGAATTGTTTGTACGATAAATCATAAGCAATGCAGATGCACACCATAACAAATAAACATGTTTAAGTACACACATTTTATAACCATAGCAGTAAATGCACAGGACAGGGTTTTTTTTTTTGGTATGGATATCTATTCAAAAATAGCTTAAAGCCTCATTAAACTTCCAAAATGCTTACAAATTGATTATAACAAAAATGATTGTAATAACATACATGTGTTGGTAGTATTGCTAAAACCATTCCTGTAGACCCCTTAGTGACTGTTTTTAAAAAAGTCAGAAAATATATAACTTTGATTGAAATATGTTTTCTTAGGCAAGCTGACCAAACTTTTAACTTTTGTTTACATTTTTGTAATTCCATAACGACTTGGTTACTTTCCGACTGTACCTCTGCAAGTGTTCGGAAGTACACAAATTAATACTGCAGTGGTAGTGTGCGGATTAAGACCGTTAGATAAGGGGTTCATTAACAAGATTAGAAAAGATATGGCTTCACTAATATTATGTATCTTTATTGGGTTTTCTTTTGTTTTTTAAAATATATTCAGGGCACTAGACAACTTTTGGAGACAGGTACCCATACCCTCTTGAAGGGGAATTTTTCGTCGTTTTAAGACTAATAGGGGAATTTTTAGCCATATAAATATTACTACTTTTCACACTTATTAATGTTTTCAATCATTTCCAAAAGTTATAGTACTACTGTACAGAAATTCACAATATTTGCAGCAGTAACCTTCCTTAGAAGCACTATAATACAACCACTAGAAAGAGAGTTCATATTTAGTTGTGTCAAACAACCTATTATCAGGAACTAATACATGACGTTTCTTATCAACATGGACAATGTCCGATTCGCCATCAGAATCAGAACTGGACACAGCTTCAGACCGCGAGGCTTTACGTTTTTGGGAATCGGAACATGGCACGTCAGAGGATTTTTGAGGCTCTAGCGAGCTTGTAGTGGGATGGATCCCCGGCTTTTCTAAATTTTGTTTTGCTTGCAAACTTTTCTGTTTGAAAAAGATGTCTATTTTTTACAATTATCTGCTGTTTTCGATGTTATTTTTCGCCGGTAATGTATTTGATTATGTGACATTTTTCACCTGCTAAGGGCAATATCCAAAAAATCCGAATGAATCCATACCGACTTGTTACGAGAAAATTCATTGGACAGCCAATCAAGGGAGAAGACTCGTGAATGTTTTATTGGATTCGTACTCAAAACTATTCGTTCTTATGTCCGGCCTACGAGTAACTTCGTGATTTTCCTTCCGATTTTATTTTTGTTTTCGAGTGGATTTTTTTTCTTAGAAAGGGGAAAAAAACATATTATTTTACGAGGGGAATGGGGCCGATATTCGGCCCCAAAATCGACCAAACGAGTGCCCTGATATTGATGTCTGCAATAAAACTGTACCAAACGTAGTATGCATTATATTATTTATAAGCACTGAAAAATAATGAATACAGATTACTAGTTTAGTCTAGTTACTCTTGCTCAGGATCCTCCCTTGCATATACGCGTGATACTATCGCATGCGCTACTAGGTCACAAATCACTTCATCACAGTCAATATTGAGAGGCTACCAAGGGTGGTTTGTTTAGTACAGTTATTAAAAAAGTAATTTTATTTTTAATTTTATATAAAAGATTCGTCTCTTAAATTGGCTCGCTGGTTCCCCTTCCTTACTGAGGGGAATAAAGGGGATGTTCTTAAAAACTATCTAACTGCAAGCGGTTATTCAATTTTAACCGCATCGCGCCCCTACAGTTCCCCATACTCTCTGAAGTGTTACCGACTGACACGTTTCCGTACAAGCTTTGTAACTCCCCGTTTTATGCCAAAGGTGTTTATCGTAAAGAGTCGAACATTAATTTGTAAACAAAAGCCGTTCTTAATTATGTACTAATAATTTGCTTTATATTTATTTTTTTCGTTTGCACAGTCTCTCAGTGATCAAATAAACATGTATTCTATCATCTAGAAGACTAAATCTGACTTAAATTAAAACTAAAATCAACCGTTTCAGAAGTTTAATGAGCCTTTAATTTTTCAGATATAATGAAATTTATTATTTAACAAGAGCTGTTGGAGGGACAGCGCGCTCAACTATTCAAATATTTGTCACAGAAGTACAAATTTTATTGAGACAGATGACAAATCCAAGCCAATAAGAGTTGTCTAATAACTTACAAAATTGACAAAATTGACTAGGTCTTAGAATTACAATATCTTGTATGCAGGTTATATCAATTACATGCAGTGACTGCTGAGCTATAAAATTTCTAAGTAAAACAAAGGCCCTAATTTGAAAAAAAAAATTGGCAAGAGTTATACGACTTATTTAACTTAGTTAATTTTATGACTACAAAGCCATATGTAAAGTTTCAATCAAAGACATTGAGCTGTTGGTGTAATATGGATTTGACAATACTTGCATGCAAAACTTTAACCAAAATTGTAAGTCAAAGAAGGGCAATAATTTGCATTATATTTATGCAAAAGTTATCTAACTTAGTTATTGTAGTAGGGCTGATGACTAGGAAGGCTTGTGTAAAGTTTCAAGGCAATACATGTAATGGTTACTGAGAAAGAGACTTGCATGCAAAACTTTAACCAGAATTTCTAAGTCAAACAAGGGCAATAATTTGTATTATATTCATGCAAGAGTTATCTAACTTAGTTATTGTTGCAGGGTTGATGACTAGGAAGGCTTGTGTAACGTTTCAAGGCAATGCATGCAATGGTTACTGAGAAAGAGACTTGCATGCAAAACTTTAACCAAGGTGTGACGCTGGCACCTGGGCGATTAGAATAGCTCTCTTTATTCTCCGAATAGTTAAGCTAAAAATGTATTCATTATGCCAAGGACTTGTATATAAGGATAGTTGTTGTTGTATGGTGTTTAGTGTTGCTTTCAACAATTTTTCAGTCATATCACGACGGTGTCTACTTGAGACAGTATTCTAAGGCTGTCACACTGGAGTATCATGCCAGATCATGCTGAGCGTCAAGCGAGGAAGCTTCTAGTACCATTTTTTAAAGTCTTTTATAGAAGGATAGGAAACTTGCATCTCCCGACTAGATGTTGATGAAACAGCACACAAAGGATTCATAATTTGCAAATTAATCATTCATAATTCACAGGCAACCAATTTCTTATACATAAACTGTAACTTGTATGTAATCTTAGATGTTTAAAAATGTTTCGATCACGCAAAATGCTCTGGAATTAAAGATATTGAGGTTTGAAGGAAAATTTATTGTAATTTGTCGTAATTTTAGCTGCAGTACACAAATTTTGTAATCACAAACAATTCAACAATTTTAAATACAAATTTCTGGGAATGGTATTGTTTCGATGTCAATTTCAATCTGCAGTGTAAAAATTTTGATTTGTGCTCCCTAGATGAACGGAAGCTAAGGTAACAAGATATTGCGAGATTTTGCAAGAATATGCGAGTGTTCACACAATCTCATTCAGCTGCCTTTCCTTCTCTATATAATTCCTTGATTATGCATATGAAGCGACGTATCACTGAAATATGCAAAGACAAATGACATAAATACTTAAATAAAGCTTCTTGACAGGTGGTATAGAGTGGTTTCGCCCTAATATACGTTTCGCCCTAGGTGGTTTCGTGCAAGTAGTTTCGCCCCTATTAGTGAGTGGATTCGCCCTATACTATTTTTATAAAAAATACGTAGTAATTAGTTATCTAATAAGTCTTTTGATGTTTATTTTACAGAAAACATACTATTTTTATAAAAATAAGGGCGAACCCACCCTATACGAAATATAAATAGAGCGAAACCACCCAGTGCGAACCAGAAATAGGGCGAAACAACTCATGGGCAAACAAAAAAAAGGGCTATCATCAAGGGCTGTGCTTTCCACTGGACGCAAGCTGTTTGGCCAAACGTCCAATGCCAGGGTTTGGTCACAACGTACAGACGCAGAGAGGCCGTGTATCACTACATCAGACAGCTGATGGCTCTACCATTCCTTCCTGCCAGCCACATCAGGGAGACGTTCACACCCCTAACTCCGTGCGAACAATCCACAGCTACAAGCCTTGGTGCGCTATATGGACTTACATAAAATTCGGGAACATAAAAATAAGGGCGAACCCACCCTATGCGAAATATAAATAGAGCGAAACCACCCAGTGCGAACCAGAAACAGGGCGAAATAACTCATGGGCGAACAAAAAAAAGGGCGAAACCACCCGGATTCTTGACAGGTCTTGTTGGTAAATTGGGAGACAGCAAGGTTTACATTTAAGGCCCTTTTTTGTAAATAGATGAATCCTTTTGGCAATATGTGGTCAGTGAGTATGTAAACATAAGCATGGTATATTGGGAAATTTTTTTGGCCAATTTTGAAATATTCCGATATATTACTTTAAGCTTACACGCTGTACAAAGTTTTATTTCTTTTTAAACCTGCACTATTTGTTTGCACCTCATATCATTCTTGTACAGTCACAAATGTATACTGGTCATACCTATTACTGCGAGTCTAAAACTAAATGTCAACCATGTAAATAATGACATCAATAATAAAAAGTAATAACGTTACTTAAGTCACATTAGTGTGCTGAGTATTAAACAGTTGCCAGTACGAAATGTCGATGTTAACGGAAGCTGGAGCTTTACATTTGTCTGGGATATTGTTATTATACGTGCATTCCCGGTAATAGGTATATCCCGGTATAATGTATACAAGGGATACGACAATGCCCTAGTGTCTATGCCTCAGTGGAGTCTGCACTTTACCAGGAAGAAGAATGGGCCCTATACATTATTGGAAAAGAAGAAGAAGAAAAATGGGGAAAAATAGCCTTGTTTTCCTTTCCTTAATACTTAAAAATAGCCTGTACGCGTAAATTTTCGTTTAAGTTATATAATTACAGTTGCTTTTGCAGCGAGGAAAAGAGCTTCTTGGTTTATAAAGCTGACATCTGGAGAACTTTTCATTATTGTCCGTACACGAGAAAGCGGCAATTCGCATTTTCCTCTTTCGTCCGCCATATTTTGCGGTTTTTCTTTGTGAGAGGTTTTCGTACTCAATCGAGTCGTACCCTGCATATTTTTCTGAGTTCAGTCTTGTAAAATAAAGAAGTAATAATCTGGGTAAATAATACAAGTTCAACGAAGATAGCTGCTGTGCAATATCCAGAAAGGAAGAGACAAAGGGGTATGGAATTCTGAAAAACTGAGTCTCTCCATAGATAAAAATAAGGCAATGCACTAAACTTCACAAGGGCGAATGTGAACAGTTACTAAATACTAAAACCCGGCTATATTACGGTTGACCCATTCGTATTCCGCTGACACGGTGTGGGTGTGGTGTTTAGGATAAAATATGCTTGTTATATTTGTGACTTTTAGACGCTATTATTAAACTTAAAAATAAAAAAGTGAATCTCCACCGGATTTCAAACCAAGTACTTCGTTCACTGCAAACCAAGACCAGAGACATAATTTTAATCTCTTTATGTAAAAAAAGATTAGGTACATGGAACGATGAATAAAGATGATCAAAGCAGTGTGTTATGATAAAAATATGATATTAGAATAACATTGAAGTGAAAAATGACATGGTGTAAGTTGACTAATAGTTTTCATTCTTTGCTAATATGTCAATAACTAATGTAGGTGTTAAGAAACAGAATGAGTTATTTTAACTAATAACTATTATGTAAATCGCTAGTTAAGAAACAGAATGAGTTATTTTAACTAATAACTATTATGCTAATCGCTAGTTGTTCTTAGATACTTGCAATTAAAACTGAAGTATTTTCAGTGTGATTGAAAAATGTGTACACTCTTTCGTAAATAATTTTCTTTGATATGTGCTCTGTTAATGTGCTTTTTTAAAAAAAAATGTGATGGTAAAAACTCTTTCATAAATATTTTGCTTTGAAATGTGCTCTATAAATATACTTTTTATGTGGTAAAAAGTTCTTTCGTAAATAATTTGCTCCGTTAATACTTTTTTTTATTTCTTTCGTGATATCAATTTTATTTCGTCATTTCAATCTGCTTTTGTTCCTGGCGATTTTACAATTAACCAGTTAACTTATCTGTACAATATATTCAGTGAAGCTATTGATAACGGTAAAGAAGTTGCGTTATATTTTTTGACATAAGCAACGCTTTTGATAGAGTTTGGTACACAGGTCTAATAGTCAAAATAAAAGCAGTAGGACTGTCAAAATCAACATATACATTTACTAAATGACTACCTAAAAGATAGGCAACAATGTGTTGTTTTGCCTGATGTCAAATCTGATTGCTTTACAGCTAGTGTTTTATATTTGTAAATCCGACACAAAATAAAGTTTCTTGTATCTTGTATTGGACATTTATTAAGGTGAAGTGCCTCAAGGGTCCATTTTTGGTCCGCTTCTAATTTTAGTCTATATTAATGACATAGTATCTGATATCGCATCCAACATTCGTCATTTTGCAGACGATACAAGCCTGTACTTTATAATTGATCACAATAACAATATAAACAATGCTGCACAAAGTTTGAATTCCGACATAAAAAAAATCACTGAATGGTCAAAACATAAGCTTGTAACTTTCAATCCGCCGAACACTGGATCGCTTTTTATATCTAGGAAACTTAATCAACCCGTCCACCCACCACTTTATATGCATAACCAACACATATTAGAAGCACAATCATACAAACACTTAGGTTTACTTTTATCACACAACTGTACCTGGCACTCTCATATTGAATACAATAAGGATAAGGTATGGTCAAGAATAAAAAGCATGCGAAAACTGAAATATAAGATAGACAGAAGATCCCTAGAGACTATCTATACATCTTTTTATCCGACCACTGTTAGAATATGGTAACACAATCTGGGATAACTGCATTAATTATGAAAACACGAGTTAGATCAAATTCAACAGGAAGCAGTACACATTGCAACTGGAACAACAAAACTTGTATCAATTAACAACTTAAACACAGAAGTTTGGTGGGAAAGTCTAGAAACTCGAAGGACGATGCACAAATTAATTATTTTCTATAAAATGGTAAACCATATGACTCTTCCCTACTTATCTGCACTAGTACCATCACAAATAGGTGAACATTCCCCGTATAATCTCAGAAATAGTAATGAACTACAATGTCCATTTTCGAGAACAGTGCTCTACTATAATTCTTTCATGTCATCTATTGTCCGTGATTGGAAAATCTACCTATTGAAACAATTCTCACCGTTTTTATCAATGCTTAACGTTAAACCAGCTTAATAAAAATCTTACCAAAACCAAGGACGTATTTAATTCCTTGCCAAAACACCAAAACACTTTTACACAGGAAAATGTCAGGTCTTGCATACTCGTCTTCGAATGAACTGTAGTACACTGAAACAACTAGTCGAAGAGCGCATTTTTATATGAAGCCTAGAAATAGGTGCACGTAGCGCCATCTGTACAGAAAAGGTTTGACTTCATAATCTGTTAGTATGATGCCCAAGGGATGATGCAAGACGTTCTGTACTAAAGAAGTGTGGTATAACTTTTAAGTTTTTGGGCTAAATACATCGAAGTATATAACGAATTTGGTGATTTTGAAAATAATGGAATAAAGCCTAAAAATACACGTATTCTCCTGTTTTATTTTGTGATTTGCATTATTTCAGATTGATTACAAATAAAATATATACTAAAGCAACACATCCACGTTTAAACTTTTTTAAAAAGTTTTTCAATTGAGTTGTGAGCACATTTCCCATGCATAAATATATGGTCAGTGAGCTGTATATGTGCTAACAAACACTATTCAGAACGCTTTAGAATTATAAAAAAAGATGTCCAAATTATAAAGCGTGACAAACGCTTTATAAATTATTTTTAAATTGCCGAGGATTCCAACTTGGCTTCAAATTGAATTATGCCAGTCGTATTAAAAAAGCTTCACGTTTTAGTGCGTGGTGTACTTTACCTGCCTTGAAAGTCATTTTGACAATTTTTTTTGACTCGGGTGAGTTACGCGCTTGTTTTATAAAGTGTTAGTCACGCATTATAATTTGGGCATCATTTTGTTCCGGATTGTGTTTATATGCTCATATACAGCTAATTGATCATATGTATGTATGGGAAATGTGCTCATAACTCAATTAATTTTTTTTTTTTAAAAGTTCAAACGTGGATGTACCACACATCCACGTTTAAACTTTTTTAAAAAGTTTTTCAATTGAGTTCATTTCCCATACATAAATATATGGTCAGTGAGCTGTATATGTGCTAACAAACACTATCCAGAACGCTTTAGAATTATAAAAAAAGATGTCCAAATTATAAAGCGTGACAAACGCTTTATAAATTATTTTTAAATTGCCGAGGATTCCAACTTGGCTTCAAATTGAATTATGCCAGTCGTATTAAAAAACGTCACGTTTAAGTGCATAGTGTACTTTACCTGCCTTGAAAGTCATTTTGACAATTTTTTTTGACTCGGCAGAGTTACACGCTTGTTTTATAAAGTGTTAGTCACGTATTATAATTTGGGTATCATTTTGCTCGGGATTGTGTTTATATGCTCATATACAGCTAATTGATCATTTGTTTGTATGGAAAATGTGCTCATAAATCAATTAAATTTTTTTTTTTAAAGTTCAAACGTGGATGTGTTGCTTTAAATAGGTCTTAGCACTATCAATTTGATACTGCCAAGTTGCAGGATTTAAATACTGAAACTTTTGACCGAATACCACTTTTTACATGATCATTATATAGCAGATTCGCCATTCAATGTAAGCAGATTTAAACGTAATTTTGTGGTAATAAATAAAGTAAGTGGTTAAGGTTACACGAATGTGATTTTACCGGGAAATGGGACTGAAATAGGTGATAGACATGTTTTAGAATTGTTTTACCTGAAACTATTGCCAGTAGAGCATCTTGTCGAGATAAAGCAAAAAGGTGCACGTAGCAGAAAATTTCCTGCATTGACATGTGAAATCAAGTTACCAAGTGAAAGTTAGTTTATACTGTAACGTGCACCGAGCGGATTGTGCACACAACTACTAATATATATGATATATATGAATTTTCCTTGGACTACTTGCCGTTTGATTTAAGATAAATGGTGAAATAATTTTCCTCAAGCTACTTTGCTTTATGATTAGATGACAAATGATTGAACAAATGATTCGTGTTAAAGAAAAAAGAATAATCACGTACAATTAACTTTACATATAAAACCAAATTATAAAGGTTTCGAACTAACGTTTCAAACCAACGTTTCGCACAACACTATGCCCAGAACTCTGTTTTAAATAAATAAAACTAGTTCTGCAGCACTCCAAACAAATGCCCAAGACTCTGTTTTAAATAAATAAAACTAGTCCTGCAGCACTCCAAACAAATGCCCAGGACTCTGTTTTAAATAAATAAAACTAGTCCTGCAGCACACCAAACTCGAAACTCCGAGCTGCACCAAAGTATCAGACTTACGTCTCAAACACTTGCTCAGAACTTTGTTTTAACTAAATAAAACTAGTTCTGCAGCAATGTTCCAAGCCTGTCCCAACACCTGTCTGAGACAAACAATGGCACCCAACAGACTACGACCCGGAGCACTGTTCACAAGTTTCAGAGGATTCTGCAACTCTGAGTTGAAAACTGTACTTCTGGGAATCCCTCGTTCACTTGTTACCTCGGTCCAAAGTCCCAGCCTGTATTACCAAATAATAATAATTAATTGATAAATTAATTATGCAAAGTCTTCTTGCAGCTCCTTCTCCGTCGAGTTGTAACATCAGACTGACAAGAATACAGGCGGTCAGCTGGTTATATAGCAGAAGTCACATGACCTAGTCACATGGCTTTAATCGGGCATCCTTAGTGTTGTTTGACCACATAATGCTGTTCGAGATTATGCGATTCCATTGCATTAGCATCCTTAATCCAATTCAATGAGCGTCTACCTGACAGTTTATTTACTACGTTTTCTGTACGTTTATTAATGTAACTTAATAAACAATAAGGAATACTTAGACTATTCATATATATAAAAGGTAAATATAAAGTTATCAACCAACAGAAAAGTATAATGGCGTAATACGCTGATGTTATGGATTTCTATATGTGCAAGGCGTTTTTCGTCACAATACTAATTTATTTTAGCTTGTTTGCAATGAAAGCTTAGAACCAGTATTATGCCGTAAAATATGATAAAATTGCATAACAAATGTTTGTAAGATTTATTTTTATTGTTGATTTAAAATAAAATGACATTATGATTTTTCAAACAAAACAAACTCTGTATTTTGACATGTCTCTAACTTTATAATCCAGTTGATTATAATAGTGTTAACATTTTTGTCATTTAGCGCAATTTCTTTGTTATTAAGAAAGCTACATTTATTTTCATTTAAAACTATTTAAACCCTAATTTATCTGGCATATTTCTCATGTCTCAACTTCCTTTTTTCCATAAATAGGTGCAAAGCCATGTTTGCATAATTGTGATTAGGCGTGAACCATTTTAATTAATACTTTGATATGTTTTAAACTAAGCCATTGTTATGGTAATCACTTGTCTCAATAAGTTATTGTGTTATTTCCTGTGAAATCCATTACTTAAAATATGTGCTCCATATGTCAGGTCTTGGACACAGGTATATAAAGACATGCATCCTTAACATAATAAAAAAATATATATAGAAACATGATATAGAAAAATAGAGTTTTAAATTACTGTGTGAAATATTTGCTTTAAATTATAAGACACTATTGGAAACGTTGTGCATAAAATATATGTGCATTTTAATTGTGATTGAACTAATTGTTATAATTTTGAGCCTGTGTGATTAAAAATGAAGAAAACAACATCCGCCTTGCGTGCTGTTTGCCGTGATACTAGATTTGTGTCACCCGCTATCGACCAAGAAACCCGACCCTCCGGACGCTTCGTAAAAATTGGTGGAGAATCCCTCGTTAGCGAATCCCTGTTGCCCTCACATGCTGCGAGTCAAATCTACAGAATTCCTCAAAAGAGATTAAATAGAAGACGATACTGTGACTTCAGTGGAACCAAGAACAGGTTCCAATTTATGCCTTCGGATAACATGGTAAGATACCATTACTCGTGGTTGAATTTTAAATTTACGGAGTGTTGGAGGTGTGGCGAGAGTTTCACCAGCTTTCACGTGTGCAAGGCAATGTCAAGGCGATGTTATCAATGCCGAGGTTATGGACATTACGCAAATTATTGTCCAAGAATCAAAACAAGTCAACCAACGCCTGCAAAGCTTAGCCACTCTTCACCAGATGTCAGTGATCCATGTTGCAATGCCATGACGAATATAGAAAAGAACGCAGAGGATATTTGTAACTTGGAATCTATGTGGGCAGTATTGCCATATTCTAGTTTGAGTCAGAATGAAATCGTGAAATTATGTGTAACCAAGGCAAGCCAAATGAGTAATGCCAAAATTGGTTACAAAAATAAAGAAAAGTGTAATATCAATAAAATTGATGATCTGAAGCGAGAAATGGAAAATAAACTGACCACAATCACTACACTGGAAGAAAAACTCAAGTCACTTTCTGAAGAACTGAAGAAACAACGAATACAGAATCTACAACTTGCAAATAAGTACTGCGAGGTGAAAAAGGGGCTGGCTAAAGCAAACCGAATGGCAAAGGAAGAAACTAGAATTTAATTAAATAACAAAGTGGATACAATGAACTTATCATCATACCTGTGTAGGACACTTATAAAGTTAAAGGTCAGAAATCATAGGGAACAGCAACGCCTTCTAAATCTTCAATTTGAATGCTTAAGGTGTGGAAGTGACATACATCACTTGCCAAATGAATGCCCTGTGGATCTTTTAAAGGCACCATGTTTTAGATGTGAATATAATACACATTTCTCTGAACTTTGTAATGAAAAATAATTTTGATATGATATTGATTACCATGATATGTTCATAACTTTGAGAGACCAAAGTTCTCAAAGTAGGGAGGAATTATTATGCCGTAAAATATGATAAAATTGCATAACAAATTTTTGTAAGATTTATTTTTATTGTTGATTTAAAATAAAATGACATTATGATTTTTCAAACAAAACAAACTCTGTATTTTGACATGTGTCTCTAACTTTATAATCCAGTTGATTATAATAGTGTTAACATTTTTGTCATTTAGCGCAATTTCTTTGTTATTAAGAAAGCTACATTTATTTTCATTTAAAACTATTTAAACCCTAATTTATCTGGCATATTTCTCATGTCTCAACTTCCTTTTATCCATAAATAGGTGCAAAGCCATGTTTGCATAATTGTGATTAGGTGTGAACCATTTTAATTAATACTTTGATATGTTTTAAATTAAGCCAGTGTTATGGTAATCACTTGTCTCAATAAGTTATTGTGTTATTTCCTGTGAAATCCATTTACTTAAAATATGTGCTCCATATGTCAGGTCTTGGACACAGGTATATAAAGACATGCATCCTTAACATAAGAAGGAAAATAAATATAGAAACATGATATAGAAAAATAGAGTTTTAAATTACTGTGTGAAATTTACTGCGTGAAATATTTGCTTTAAATTATAAGACACTATTGGAAACGTTGTGCATAAAATATATGTGCATTGTAATTGGACTAATTGTTATAATTTTGAACCTGTGTGAATAAAAATGAAGAAAACAACATCCGCCTTGCGTGCTGTTTGCCGTGATACTAGATTTGTGTCACCCGCTATCGACCAAGAAACCCGACCCTCCGGACGCTTCGTAAAACCAGTACTACGTGTTGCTTTATGAGAGGTATCGGGTCGAGCTTGGACCTCACCTGATATAGAAAGATACAGTATTTAATGCATTGTTAGATCAATTGACTGATGCAATCCACCATTGGACTTCATCTGATATAGAAGATACAGTATTTAATGCATTGTGAGATCCATTTACTGTTGCAATCTGCCATCGGACCTCATCTGATATAGAAGATACAGTATTTTCTGCATTGTGAGATCCATTTACTGGTGCAATCCCCCATTGGACCTCAGCTGATATAGAAAGATAAGTACTTTCTGCATTGTAAGATCAATTTACTGGTGCAATCCACCATTGGACCTCACCTGATATAGAAAGATACAGTATTTAATGCATTGTTAGATCAATTGACTGGTGCAATCCACCAATGGACCTCACCTGATATAGAAAGATACAGTATTTAATGCATTGTTAGATCCATTTACGGTTGCAATCCGCCATTGGACTTCATCTGATATAGAAAGATACAGTACTTTCTGCATTGTGAGATCCATTTACTGTTGCAATCTGCCATCGGACCTCATCTGATATAGAAGATACAGTGATTTCTGCATTGTGAAATCCATTTACTGGTGCAATCCACCATCCACCATTGGACCTCATCTGATATAGAAAGATAAGTACTTTCTGCATTGTTAGATCAATTTACTGGTGCAATCTGCCATTGGACCTCACCTGATATAGAAAGATACAGTATTTAATGCATTGTTAGATCAATTGACTGGTGCAATCCACCAATTGACCCACCTGATATAGAAAAAAGATGCATTACTTTTTGCATTGTTAGATCCATTTTCTGGTGCAATAGATATATATCAATAATATCAAATGTACGTCAAAATGTACCAGAGCCATTATAAACACACACAAAATATCGCGAGGGGCATGCTCCTGGACCCCCGTAGTGTTGGCCTGCACATACTTTTTTGAGCTAGCTACGTCCCTGAATTGGTGATACATGTCTTCTTTTCGGGACCTGTTTCTTAAAAAAAAATTGTATTAACACAAATAAAGGCATTTCATACGCTTTATTATTCATCCATAATACATTGTATTACTAAATTATAGTTTCATGGGAAATCCATCTCCGATTTTCCCGTAGAACCTCTTAAGGCTTAGTACCACCATTGCAAAAAGGAAGTGCTTCCGTGGGGTATGATGGCGGTTATAAATAATCCTCCTTTCTTCTGCTTTAAAAATGCATTTTCCTTATTTTAATGCTCTTTTTTTTTATTTGAATGGCATTATTGATGTATTTTGAACATTTTGATGGCATTGTTATGTTTGAATTGTGAATTTAGAAAAAAAAATTGATGCTTGGAAATTGGGGTATGATACATGATTTCGGAAGTCTACTTTCACTTTGTCACCAGTGTTCACACTGAGCAGAAAAAAATCTCTTATATGACACATGACCCCTACTTTTCTCATCATATTTTGATAGTGCAGAGGTTGACAAACAGTAAAATGTTGGTTTCACTTCTTTCATTTGGCATTCTCTATGAATGACAGGCCTTCAAACTTTTATTATTTACTATAGAATAAAGAACAAAAATCAATGGTGGTGTTACACCTTAAAATACTCTCTATCAACGAGAAGCTTCAAAGGCGGTTGCGATAGTCTGACTGAGTAGAACGCAACAATCGATGACGTATGCGATCCTAGCGTATGGTCCAGATTGAGGATTGCATTTAGCTCATAACCCGGATTGCATCTAGCATTACTCTCAAGCGGGGCCCAAGACTTGGATTAACACAAATAAAGGCATTCCATGCGCTTTATTATTCATCAATAAAACACAATTGTATAACTAAATTGTAGTTTCATATTTCCCATCTCCGATTTTCCCGTAGAGAACCTCTTAAAATACTCTCTATCAACAAGGAGCTTCAAAGGCGGCTGCGATAGTCTTGACTGAGCAGAACGCAACAATCGATGACGTATGCGATCCGAGCGTAAGGTCCAGATTGAGGATTGCATTTAGCTCATAAACCGGATTGCATCTAGCATTACAAAGAGCAACGCCTTCTGTCAAAAATATGGTAGAAAATGGCATCATTGCACGGAGAATCAGACATCGACACATCAGCACTTGTTAAATACGACAAACTTGATAGTCAGTATGGACAACAGGTAACTTCTGAACATTCCATGCTCTTAATACTGGTGATACCTGTACTAGTAAACACTGCCAACTAATGAATATTCATAGATCTACTCTACCTGTAGGTCTCAGTATCTTATACTGGAATTACTAGTAATATAACTGTCTTATACTATACATGAAGTAGCTATATAGTAATAGAGTTAATAAAACCCAAGTTGTGTATCTCTTTATTGTAACGTCCAAGTCGGTCATTATTAATTGATAAACAACAACATAATAATACCAGTTTTAAACATGAGGAAATGTGTGAAAAATGTGTGGTAGAACTATTATACAATCATTTACTTATCACACCAGTATTACATTTCCCATAGGGCTCCATTGTAACATTTATGTCCAAAACACAGTGAAAAATAAAACTCTGCAGCATGTGTCTGGGCTCGAATTCTTCACTGGTTCAAGATATGCAATAATAAAGGGGAAAAAGCATACCTTGACCAGTTTTTTTTTTAAAATTCAATGCTTTTGTGACCTTTAAATTTCCAGAGTAATATGTCAACTATTCGCCCATACTGCAGTCGAAACCAACAGTTCTGAAATGACAGAATTGTCAAGAAAGCTGGTATCAGCATTAACTTTTCAGTGGTGATTTCTAAAATACTGACCATTTAACTAATGCCAGGAAAAAATAAATCTTTGCAGTACAAAGCCCTGAAAAAAGAAGAAAAAGAGAACTAAAGTTTTATTTCTACCTCCTCCATCTGTAGGTCCAGAGTACTCAAGGGAGATAATAGTGGTGTGAGAGTCCTGTAAACAGCTGGAATAATTTAAACATTAATCCAAACTGAAACAGTCTTACAGCATTTAATTTAAAATAATAATGTCTGCCTTCATCAGCTTTACAAGTTTAATCAAGGAATTATATAGAGAAAGAAAGGCAAATGATTGAGATTTTGTGAACGCTCGCGATTTCACTCAAAATCTTGCAATATCCCGCTTCCAATTATCTTAACTTCCATTCATCTCGCGAACACAAATCAAAATTCTTTGATTTCAGAATGAATTTCTCATCAAAACAATACCGTTCCCAGAAATGTGTGTTTAAAATTGTTGAAGTACTTTTGATTACAAAATTTGTAAACTACAGCTAAAATAACAACACATTACGAGAAATTTTCCTTCAAACCTCAGTATCTGTAATTCAAGATCATTTTGCGTGATCGAAACATGTTTTAACATCTAACATTAAATACATCTTACAGTTTATGTACAAGAAATCAGTTGCCTGTAAATTATGAATGACTAATTACCAAATAATTAATCCTTCGTGTGCTATTTTATCTACATTTAGCCGAGGGTTTCTATTTGTCGAGTATCGAGTTTCGAGTAAGAAAAGTGAGTTTCAAGTAAGGAAAGTGAGTTTCGAGTAACACAAGTGAGTTTCGAGTAAGGAAAGTGAGTATCGAGTTACAAAAGTGAGTATCGAGTTACAAAAGTGAGTTTCGAGTAAGGAAAGTGAGTTTCGAGTAAGCAAAGTGAGTTTCGAGTAACAAAAGTGAGTTTTGAATAACAGTTATTTAATTAATTTAACCATATTTAATTAAAATGACTTGTTTTTAAAATACTTTATTGCTAAATATATAGTGTTGGTTCTTGAAATTTTCATAACTTTAACATAATTAGTCCTTGAACAGTTTATTTTACTTCTTGAATTCAATTTTATTTGCTAATGCAACATACGACGTTCTGAAATTTACATCAATAAAAAAGAGAATCCAATTAAGACAACCGATGTAGCCTTAGATTTAGCAGTATTATTGCTTTTATGTTACATCACTGCTCCGTAACAGGTATATTCGTGATATGTTCTACTAATATATATATATTTGTCATGTTTTTCAAAAAACATTTCCGAACATTTTTCTTTTAAAAATAAGATTTTAAACCAATTATCATGATTTATTTGAAACCCTGATGAGGTTTTGTTTAATTTATTATGTTTTTTTCAATGAGATAGCTATATTTCTTTATTAAATCAATTAATTTAAACATATAACAAGTCATTTATTTAGGAAGGCATCATATATATTTGGTTCAAACGATCTTGATGAATTGGGTTTCGAATCTGTTCAAATAAAGGGGCTAGATTCCATTTGGATCTAGTAAGGGGATTTGGATTTTTAAATAGGAAAACTATTATGTTTTTCTCATTTATTTAATGTATTATTTCAAACATCATGATGTCTGGGACATTGTTTAGTCATTTAATACATGTAAGAGTCAGCAAGGGCCCAAACAGAAACAAAATTGTGCCTTTTGTTTAATGTTAGTTTCTGTCAATTATTTTTTTCTTAATTTAACTTGTTTGACAGCGTTATAGGCAATGTATGTTTTTGAATGATAAAATTCGAGCAGCAATCTATTCATAGAGCTTTAATACATGTACGCCACCTTTTGAGCTACGCTTGCGTCTGGCAAAGTTACAGGGTGAAATACCGTATTTGTTAGATAGAAAAAAGAATATAATTATACATGTATAATAAATGTGATGCTTAAATGCCGTTTCGTTGTGTCTTTACACATGCGCATGTATGCATACTTTGTAATATAAATGTTAATGTAATTGACCGTACATTTATCTGTCAAAATTTAGCACGATATCACCATTTAAACTGCAAATATGCTGTTTTACTGAGCCATGTATTCATACATGTGAAAATAAATGTTATATTTTGTAATGTACGTGTATCTTGTCATGAAAAATACCATTGATTGTTTACCCCAACATATTTTATTAGTTTGCCAAGCTGGTGCAAACATAACAGAACAAAACAATTTAAACCCTTTTACGCAGTGCTGTTACAAAATTCAGAAAATATCTTTATATTGGGTTAACCTACATTAAACTTTGAAATTAGTTAGGTATATATAAAATCCTGACACCATGTGTGATGTCAGGTACGTCGCGAAGACTTTATGTCACGAGTTAAAACACTGAAACAATGACTGAGGTGTATGTAAACATATAATATTATGTATGTCTACTCTCACAAACCTCTCCCCCACCCAAAAAATAAAACAAACACACAAAACAACAACAAACATGCTTTTATGCAGACTTTGTGTCCTTCAATACGTTGTTTAAAAATGTTTTGGACACGCATATAATGGACGTTTGGTAGACCAATGAAATAAATGTAATATCCGACATAACAGACGTTTTGTATGGGAAAATTTACAACAAATCAAACAAAAAAGGTAATAAAAATGTTTTTACTCAAGTATATATGGCTTACGTAAAAATGCTTTTAGGAATAAATCAGTGGTAATAAGGTTAAGTTACTGTAATTATGATATATAAACTAATGCACAAACATATTGTGCTGCCAATATGATGTGATGTTACATATTATTTCTACTTTAACTGTAACTTTGCGATTTAAATTTACCTTCGTTACAATAATTGTATCTACTTAAAGTGTTTATATGTCAACCAAAAACAATGAATTAGCTCTTACAACACCAAACATTTTTATTTCTTACCTGCCTGTCTTAAACACATGCAAATAAAAAAGATGTCCCCATTTAATAAAAAAGGAAATAAAGCGATCAAGTATGAAAACACTGCCTTCCCTCACAAACCAAAAAGAAGAGATGAGCAGTTTAAATTATAACAGTTTTAAAAGGTACACACCACAAACAACAAAATAGTTAACTCGGTGGGGGAACGGAACAGTTAGTGGCAAAGTCGATAATGTATATACGTTACTATAAAACAAGACCTTTGTTATTCAATGATGTATTTTAAGCCTACATGTTTAAATTACTATTTTAAACTATATGTCTTTTTTTGTCACGATGTATATTTTTAACGACACTCATGTAGCCTTACTCGAAACTCACTTTTGTTACTCGAAACTCACTTTACTTACTCAAAACTCACTTTTCTTACTCGAAACTCGCTTTCCTTACTCGACACTCACTTTTCTAACTCGAAACTCACTTTTCTTACTCGAAACTCACTTTTCCAACTCGTTTCCTACTACAAGTGAATCTCCCAAAAATATCTTTCTGTAGGGTTAATCTACATTAAACTTTTGAATAACTTAGAACCATCGTACACTATGATGGTATATATAAAATCCTGACATCATGTGTGATGTCAGGTACGTCGCGAAGACTTTATGTCACGAGTTAAAACACTGAAACAATGACTGAGGTGTATGTAAACATATACGTAAATCTACTCCCTTAAACCTCTCCCCCACCCAAAAAATAAAACATACACACAAAACAACAACAAACATGCTTTCATTTAGAGTGCATTTATGTAGACACAAAGTTTTGCAGGCTTTGTGTCCTTCAATACGTTGTTTAAAAATGTTTTGGACACACATATAATGGATGTTTGGTAGACCAATGAAATACATGTAATTTCTGACATAACAGATGTTTGTACGACTCGTTTTGTATGGGAAAATTACAACAAATCAAACAAAAAAGGCAATAAAAATGTTTTTACTCAAGTATATATGGCTTACGTAAAAATGCTTTTAGGAATAAATCAGTGGTAATAAGGTTAAATTACTGTAATTCTGATATATAAACTAATGCACAAAAATATTGTGCTGCCAATATGATGTGATGTTACATATTATTTCTACTTTAACTGTAACTTTGCGATTTAAATTTACCTTTGTTACAAAAATTGTATCTACTTAAAGTGTTTATATGTTAACCAAAAACAATGAATTAGCTCTTACAACACCATACATTTTTATTTCTTACTTGCCTGTTTTAAACACATGCAAATAAAAAAGATGTCCTCATTTAACAAAAAAGGAAATAAAGCGATCAAGTATGATTACATCCAGAAAACACTGCCTTCCCTCACAAAAGAGACGGGCTGCTGAAATTACTACAATTTTAAAAGGTACACACCACAGACAACAAAATAGTTAACTCGGTGGAGGAATGGAATAGTTTGTGGCAAAGTCGATATTGTATATACGTTACTATAAAACAAGACCTTTGTTATTCAATGATGTATTTTAAGCCTACATGTTTAAACTACTATTTTAAACTACATGTTTTTTTTGTCACGATGTATATTTTAACAACACTCGTGTAGCCTTACTCGAAACTCACTTTTGTTACTCGAAACTCACTTTTGTTACTCGAAACTCACTTTTCTAACTCGAAACTCACTTTCTTTACTCGAAACTCACTTTTCTAACTCGAAACTCATTTCCTACTAAAAGTGAATCTCCATTTAGCCAGGAGATGCAAGTTTCTTATATAATTTTATACAAGTCCTTGGTTTAATGGTATACAATAAGGAGGGTAAAATGTGGTAAAATCCAGCTTGTCAAGTAATGTTGTAGATATAGTATATTGAATGTTAGTGAAGTGTGTGAAAACATTTCCTGACTAGCCAAAGTTGACCACAACCCCATTCCCTGTCATATGGCTTATAAGCATATCATTACCTTACAAATTATACCAAGAAACTCCTTGCCATGTCTTTGATTCAATGTCATTATGGCTATGCCTTCTCTATATGTTACTATGGTCTTACTCAGAAAAGTAAACTGCAGACAACTTAGAATAAATTAATACAATTTGTGCTAGAAGTGGATCCTAGAGCGAATATTGGATCGGTACAGTTTCAGTCTTTAAACTGGTTACCAATTAACAAAGTGTTGATTAGATTGTTTATTGTCATGTGTTGAAGATAAAAAATGGGTTTGCCTCTGATTATATTGGAGAAAATTTTACTCCACAGAATGCTATTCACTAATAGTCACAAGGGTGCTTATGCTGTCCCTGTGGTTAAAGGGTTTGGGTCTAAGTCTTTCTGCTTCAGAGGATGTACTTTGTGGAACAGTTTACCTGCCAATATTACTTTGATTGAGAAACTTCTTTGTTTTAAGGCTCCTATTAAGTCCCATTTGCTCGCTAACTTATCATAATTTTAATCACATTCTTTGCTAACAACACAAAGAACCACAATGGAAATAAGAGTTTATATTTTTTTGTGTTATCCTTGGTGGTAGTGTGCATACCATGGCTCACTCTGCATCATGTATGTAATAATTTTATTTTAATGTACATGTTGTTTTAATTGTCCATGTATGCATTCATTACCGAAAGAAATCTATCTAAATCTATCTCTATCTAAGGGAAACTTAATTGCCTGGTGGTCCTCTGAAGTATTTTTTGAAGTTGGGGTCCCTGTGGTCAAATGTGGGGCCACCATATGTGTCACTGCCAAGGGCTATGTGTCACCATCAGGGGCTAATAAGTATAGATGTGGGGCCATCATGTGTCACTGCCAGGGGCTATGTGTCACCATCAGGGGCTAATAAGTACAAATGTGGGGCCATCATGTGTCACTGCCAGGGACTATGTGTCACCATCAGGGGCTAATAAGTACAAATGTGGGGCCATCATGTGTCACTGCCAGGGACTATGTGTCACCATCAGGGGCTAATAAGTATAAATGTGGGGCCATCATGTGTCACTGCCAGGGACTATGTGTCACCATCAGGGGCTAATAAGTATAGATGTGGGGCCATCATGTGTCACTGCCAGGGGCTATGTGTCACCATCAGGGGCTAATAAGTACAAATGTGGGGCCATCATGTGTCACTGCCAGGGACTATGTGTCACCATCAGGGGCTAATAAGTATAAATGTGGGGCCATCATGTGTCACTGCCAGGGACTATGTGTCACCATCAGGGGCTAATAAGTATAAATGTGAGGCCATCATGTGTCACTGCCAGGGACTATGTGTCACCATCAGGGGCTAATAAGTATAGATGTGGGGCCATCATGTGTCACTGCCAGGGACTATGTGTCACCATCAGGGGCTAATAAGTATAGATGTGGGGCCATCATGTGTCACTGCCAGGGGCTATGTGTCACCATCAGGGGCTAATAAGTATAGATGTGGGGCCATCATGTGTCACTGCCAGGGACTATGTGTCACCATCAGGGGCTAATAAGTACAAATGTGGGGCCATCATGTGTCACTGCCAGGGGCTATGTGTCACCATCAGGGGCTAATAAGTACAAATGTGGGGCCATCATGTGTCACTGCCAGGGACTATGTGTCACCATCAGGGGCTAATAAGTATAGATGTGGGGCCATCATGTGTCACTGCCAGGGACTATGTGTCACCATCAGGGGCTAATAAGTATAAATGTGGGGCCATCATGTGTCACTGCCAGGGGCTATGTGTCACCATCAGGGGCTAATAAGTACAAATGTGGGGCCACCATATGTGTCACTGCGGGGGGCTATGTGTCACCATCAGGGGCTAATAAGTATAAATGTGGGGCCATCATGTGTCACTGCTAGGGACTATGTGTCACCATCAGGGGCTAATAAGTATAGATGTGGGGCCATCATGTGTCACTGCCAGGGACTATGTGTCACCATCAGGGGCTAATAAGTACAAATGTGGGGCCATCATGTGTCACTGCCAGGGACTATGTGTCACCATCAGGGGCTAATAAGTACAGATGTGGGGCCATCATGTGTCACTGCCAAGGGCTATGTGTCACCATCAGGGGCTAATAAGTACAGATGTGGGGCCATCATGTGTCACTGCCAGGGGCTATGTGTCACCATCAGGGGCTAATAAGTACAAATGTGGGGCCATCATGTGTCACTGCCAGGGACTATGTGTCACCATCAGGGGCTAATAAGTATAGATGTGGGGCCATCATGTGTCACTGCCAGGGACTATGTGTCACCATCAGGGGCTAATAAGTACAAATGTGGGGCCATCATGTGTCACTGCCAGGGGCTATGTGTCACCATCAGGGGCTAATAAGTACAAATGTGGGGCCATCATGTGTCACTGCCAGGGACTATGTGTCACCATCAGGGGCTAATAAGTATAAATGTGGGGCCATCATGTGTCACTGCCAGGGACTATGTGTCACCATCAGGGGCTAATAAGTACAAATGTGGGGCCACCATATGTGTCACTGCGGGGGGCTATGTGTCACCATCAGGGGCTAATAAGTATAAATGTGGGGCCATCATGTGTCACTGCCAGGGACTATGTGTCACCATCAGGGGCTAATAAGTACAAATGTGGGGCCATCATGTGTCACTGCCAGGGGCTATGTGTCACCATCAGGGGCTAATAAGTACAAATGTGGGGCCATCATGTGTCACTGCCAGGGGCTATGTGTCACCATCAGGGGCTAATAAGTATAAATGTGGGGCCATCATGTGTCACTGCCAGGGGCTATGTGTCACCATCAGGGGCTAATAAGTACAAATGTGGGGCCACCATATGTGTCACTGCGGGGGGCTATGTGTCACCATCAGGGGCTAATAAGTATAAATGTGGGGCCATCATGTGTCACTGCCAGGGACTATGTGTCACCATCAGGGGCTAATAAGTATAGATGTGGGGCCATCATGTGTCACTGCCAGGGACTATGTGTCACCATCAGGGGCTAATAAGTACAAATGTGGGGCCATCATGTGTCACTGCCAGGGGCTATGTGTCACCATCAGGGGCTAATAAGTACAAATGTGGTGCCATCATGTGTCACTGCCAGGGACTATGTGTCACCATCAGGGGCTAATAAGTATAAATGTGGGGCCATCATGTGTCACTGCAAGGGGCTATGTGTCACCATCAGGGGCTAATAAGTACAAATGTGGGGCCACCATATGTGTCACTGCGGGGGGCTATGTGTCACCATCAGGGGCTAATAAGTATAAATGTGGGGCCATCATGTGTCACTGCCAGGGACTATGTGTCGCCATCAGGGGCTAATAAGTACAAATGTGGGGCCACCATATGTGTCACTGCCAGGGGCTATGTGTCACCATCAGGGGCTAATAAGTACAAATGTGGGGCCATCATGTGTCACTGCCAGGGACTATGTGTCACCATCAGGGGCTAATAAGTACAGATGTGGGGCCATCATGTGTCACTGCCAGGGGCTATGTGTCACCATCAGGGGCTAATAAGTACAAATGTGGGGCCATCATGTGTCACTGCCAGGGACTATGTGTCACCATCAGGGGCTAATAAGTACAAATGTGGGGCCACCATATGTGTCACTGCGGGGGGCTATGTGTCACCATCAGGGGCTAATAAGTATAAATGTGGGGCCATCATGTGTCACTGCCAGGGACTATGTGTCACCATCAGGGGCTAATAAGTACAAATGTGGGGCCATCATGTGTCACTGCCAGGGGCTATGTGTCACCATCAGGGGCTAATAAGTATAAATGTGGGGCCATCATGTGTCACTGCCAGGGGCTATGTGTCACCATCAGGGGCTAATAAGTACAAATGTGGGGCCACCATATGTGTCACTGCGGGGGGCTATGTGTCACCATCAGGGGCTAATAAGTATAAATGTGGGGCCATCATGTGTCACTGCCAGGGGCTATGTGTCACCATCAGGGGCTAATAAGTACAAATGTGGGGCCACCATATGTGTCACTGCTAGGGGCTATGTGTCACCATCAGGGGCTAATAAGTATAAATGTGGGGCCATCATGTGTCACTGCCAGGGGCTATGTGTCACCATCAGGGGCTAATAAGTACAAATGTGGGGGCCATCATGTGTCACTGCCAGGGGCTATGTGTCACCATCAGGGGCTAATAAGTACAAATGTGGGGCCACCATATGTGTCACTGCCAGTGGCTATGTGTCACCATCGGGGGCTTATAAGTACAAATGTGGGGCCATCATGTGTCACTGCCAGGGACTATGTGTCACCATCAGGGGCTAATAAGTATAGATGTGGGGCCATCATGTGTCACTGCCAGGGACTATGTGTCGCCATCAGGGGCTAATAAGTACAAATGTGGGGCCACCATATGTGTCACTGCCGGGGGCTATGTGTCACCATCAGGGGCTAATAAGTATATATGTGGGGCCATCATGTGTCACTGCCAGGGGCTATGTGTCACCATCAGGGGCTAATAAGTACAAATGTGGGGCCATCATGTGTCACTGCCAGGGGCTATGTGTCACCATCAGGGGCTAATAAGTACAAATGTGGGGCCACCATATGTGTCACTGCCAGGGGCTATGTGTCACCATCAGGGGCTAATAAGTACAAATGTGGGGCCATCATGTGTCACTGCCAGGGACTATGTGTCACCATCAGGGGCTAATAAGTATAGATGTGGGGCCATCATGTGTCACTGCCAGGGACTATGTGTCACCATCAGGGGCTAATAAGTACAAATGTGGGGCCACCATATGTGTCACTGCCGGGGGCTATGTGTCACCATCAGGGGCTAATAAGTATAAATGTGGGGCCATCATGTGTCACTGCCAGGGGCTATGTGTCACCATCAGGGGCTAATAAGTACAAATGTGGGGCCACCATGTGTCACTGCCAGGGGCTATGTGTCGCCATCAGGGGCTAAAAAGTACAAATGTGGGGCCACCATATGTGTCACTGCCGGGGGCTATGTGTCACCATCAGGGGCTAATAAGTATAAATGTGGGGCCATCATGTGTCACTGCCAGGGGCTATGTGTCACCATCAGGGGCTAATAAGTATAAATGTGGGGCCACCATATGTGTCACTGCCAGGGGCTATGTGTCACCATCAGGGGCTAATAAGTACAAATGTGGGGCCACCATATGTGTCACTGCTAGGGGCTATGTGTCACCATCAGGGGCTAATAAGTACAAATGTGGGGCCACCATATGTGTCACTGCCGGGGGCTATTTGTCACCATCAGGGGCTAATAAGTATAAATGTGGGGCCATCATGTGTCACTGCCAGGGGCTATGTGTCGCCATCAGGGGCTAATAAGTACAAATGTGGGGCCACCATATGTGTCACTGCCGGGGGCTATGTGTCACCATCAGGGGCTAATAAGTATAAATGTGGGGCCATCATGTGTCACTGCCAGGGACTATGTGTCACCATCAGGGGCTAATAAGTATAGATGTGGGGCCATCATGTGTCACTGCCAGGGACTATGTGTCACCATCAGGGGCTAATAAGTACAAATGTGGGGCCATCATGTGTCACTGCCAGGGGCTATGTGTCACCATCAGGGGCTAATAAGTATAGATGTGGGGCCATCATGTGTCACTGCCAGGGGCTATGTGTCACCATAAGGGGCTAATAAATACAAATGTGGGGCCATCATGTGTGTCACTGCCAGGGGCTATGTGTCACCATCAGGGGCTAATAAGTACAAATGTGGGGCCATCATGTCTCACCGCCAGGGGCTATGTGTCACCATCAGGGGCTAATAAGTATAGATGTGGGGCCATCATGTGTCACCATCAGGGGCTAATAAGTACAAATGTGGGGCCATCATGTGTCACCGCCAGGGGCTATGTGGGGCCATCATATGTGTCATTGCCAGGGGCTATGTGGGGCCATCATATGTGTCATCGCCAGGGGCTAATAAGTACAAATGTGGGGCCACCATGTGTCACCATATGTGCCACTGCCAAGGGCTATGTGTCACCATCAGGGGCTAATAAGTTTAAATGTGGGGACACCATATGTAACACCACTAGGGGCTATGTGGGGCCATTATATGTAACACTGCCAAGGGCTATGTGGGACCTATTAGGCTTGACACTAATCTCTTAGTGCTGGGGTTTGACTAATGCAAGGGTTGTGAAATGCTATACCTAAAAAAAGAAAAGTCGTGTGCATCACGTGACTCTGTGTCGTGTGCAACATAGTGAATTCATTTGAGTGTTGGCCGTTGGAGAAGAAACATGTAAGTTATTTATAATACAGAGTCTAATTAATTATTCAGTAGTGTTCATGCTTATTTATTTATTTTTAATTATTTATTCAGTTTTTTATTACAGTTTAAATTATTTATTATCATTTATTAAATTTATTACAGTAGTAGTTGTTATATAAATAGATGTAGTTCATGTTTAGTTTTTTAAGAAATGGTTGTCACTAAAACGTCTCCGTCTATTGCTTAGAGCCTGACCCCGCCCCCAAATGTTCGGGACCACGCCGTAGATTGAGTATACAAGTCAGCTCTGTATACTTTGGAGACGTTCCTACCGAATGCATGACTATCATTCTCAACTTCAATATGATGTCAGTTGGCTTCTATATTAAAACTATGATCACACATACAATGTTATTTAAAATGGCCACTGCAAATGCGCAAAACATGTTACCATTATTAGTCATCCAAGATGGCCACCTTCCGACACGCATTCAAAATGGCTGCCCCGCACAATGACGAATATCCAAAATGGCCATTGTGCATGCACATATATACGAAACAAGATGGCCGCCACACACACATCCAATATGGCCGCCGTGCATGCGCAGTCCGTGACATTAAAGGGCCCCATATACTTCTAATGCAAAATACTGCTCTAGTTTGTCTTAGAATTCTGGTTAAATTTTTGCGCATAAGTACGATTAAGTCCATATCTCACCAACCACTCAATGTATTTCATTGAAACTTTACACAAGCCTGCTCAATCATCAACCCTACTACAATAACTAAGTTAGATAACTTTTGCTTAAATATAATGCAAATTATTGCCCTTGTTTGACTTAGAAAATCTGGATAAAGTTTTGCATGCAAGTACCATTGAGTCCATATCTCACCAACCACTCAATGTATTTGATTAAACCTTCCCAGTCATCCACCCTACTACAATAACTAAGTTAAGTAACTGTTGCATGAATATAATACAAATCATTGCCCTTCTTTGACTTAAAATTTTTGGTTAAAGTTTTGCACACCAACCACTCAATGTATTTGATTGAAACTTTACACATATGGCTTTGTAGTCATGAAACCAACTAAATTAATCAGGTGGGATAAATTTTGCCAGATTTTTTTGAATTTTATGTAACATTCTTTACTGTAGAATTATCATTTCATCATGTAATTTGCAAAAGTAGGGTGTGTTGTTCATTTTCTATCATGTTAAGAATGGCATTATTAATGAGCAAAATATTCAGTCAATGTATTAAGTCTTGTTTACATTAAAATTGGGCGTAACGTAATTTGGGCTTAAGGTAACGGAATATAAATACACATTCGTCCCAATATGTAAATTGTTTTCATTCATTATGTATGTGGTTTGATTTGTTGTCATAAGCTTTGTTTAATGTAAAATAAATATTGTTAATTGACCACAAATACTCAGTGTGTGTTTTCTTTGTTTAATAAAAATGACATGTAACATAGTTTTCTGTTGTTGTAACGTTAATTATAAGTTATATACATGTGAAGCTTGAAATTTTTATATTAGAGTTGATGGCATTTTCATCAGTATTGCATGTAGCTTCATTTGTTATTAAAAGTTTGTCCATAATAAATGACATATCCTTTTAATGCTTGTTGTTCAACAAAATTAATAACAATTTTAGCAGTAACGTAAACTACAGCATTCTTAGTCATGAAAAAAATAAATAATTTCTATCTGAAAACAATTCCTTTTATTTTATACATTCTGTACATTTGAAATAAGACAGTTTCCTGCATTTACTGTTAATTTTTATGACGTTTTTTTAAAAGAAAAAGTAAGATTTTTTAAAAAAATTTTTTAGGTAACACATTTTAAAATACTGTAATTTACAAACACCCCAATGGCCAGTATGTAAACATGTCTTAAAATTGTTGTCATATAATAGACTTTCAAAAAATTATAGTCTACAAAATTGCCTCTGGAGGGTAGGGGGAGCAAAACCATTTCCAGATTACGCTCTAATGTATATTATTGTTGGACCCTTGAATTGTCTAAAATTGAATTATTTGACATTGTGTGCACTCTAGCACCCACAGTTTTCATGTGATTTTTACCAAAGTTACATAGAAGTTATATAACCATAATATTTTGAATAATCACTTGAACTGGCCAAATCTTATAGATTATTAATGGAGTTCTGGTGCTTGAATTGTCAGCAATTGTATGTTTTTAATGTTTTTAATGTTGTGCACACTCTAGCACATGCAGTGTTCATTAAACTTTTTGTCTTTGACTAAATTTACACGGTAATTGTATATATAACCATAATATCTTGTACACATTTTAAAACTGACCCAATTGGATAATAAATGTCAGATTTATGACTTTCTAATCATAAAAAATTGCGCCATTTGATGATATTTCCATTCTAGCACTGCACAGTTGTTATACATCTATAATATCCCAGCTGACTATACTTACATAAAAAATGTCTCCTCTGCCAGAAGTGAGCCTGTCGCAGATGAGCAATTAAGCGCCAATGTGACTTCTCTGAAAATGCTCATATTTGCAAAACTAGTGTCATTACACTGTTATAAAATGCTTACTCATATTTGCAAAACTATAGTCACATCACTAGTGTTATAAAATGTTTACTCATATTTACAAAACTGGCGTCATTTCACTAGTGTTATAAAATGTTTACTCATATTTGCAAAACTGGCATTATTTCACTAGTGTTATAAAATGTGTACTCATATTTGCAAAACTTGCATAATTTCACTAGTGTTATAAAATGTTTACTCATATTTGCAAAACAGGTATCATTTCACTAGTGTTATAAAATGTTTTCTCATATTTGCAAAACATGCATCATTTCACTAGTGTTATAAAATGTTTATTTATATTTAAAAAAATTGGCGTCATTTCACTAGTGTTATAAAATGTTTTCTCATATTTGCAAAACTGGCAACATTTCACTAGTGTTATAAAATGTTTACTCATATTTGCAAAACATGCATCATTTCACTACTATTATAAAATGTTTATTTATATTTAAAAAACTGGCGTCATTTCACTAGTGTTATAAAATGTTTACTTATGTTTGGACCTATATGTTAAGTGAATCTACTAGACATGTTATCGAACCTACCTGTTATTGAACCTACATGTTAAGTGAACCTATGTATTAAGTGAACCTATTTGTTAAGTGAACCTACATGTTATTGAGCCTATATGTTGCCTACATGTTAAGTGATTCTTCATGTTATTGACCCTACTTGTTAAGTAAACCTACCTGTTAAGCAAAGCTGTATGTTTTTGAACATACATGTTATTGAACTTACATGTAAAGTGAACCTCCATGTTAAATGAACCTGCATTTTATTGAACCTTCTTGTTAAGTGAACCTACATGTTATTGAACCTACTTGTTAAGTGAACATTCATGTTATTGAATATACTTATTAAGTGATCCTAAATTGTTAAGTGAACCTAGATGTTATTGAACCTACATATTAAGTTAACCTAGATGTTATTGAACCTATATTTTAAGTGAATATACATGTTATTGAACCTCCTTTTTAAGTGAACTTACATGATTTATGGACCTTCATATTATTGAATCTACATGTAAAGTGAACTTACTTGTTAAGTGGACCTACATGTTATTGAACCTACTTGTTAAACAAACCTACATGTTAAGTAAACATACTTTTTAAATGAACTTACACATACTTTTTAAATGAATCTACATGTTATTGAACCTACATGTTAAGTGAACCTACATTTAAAGTGAACCTACATGTTATTGAATCTTCATGTTAAGTTGACCTACATGTTATTGAACCTACTTGATAAACGAACCTACATGTTTTTGAACTTACATGTTAAGTGAACCTACATATTATTGAACTTACATGTTAAGTGAACCTACATGTTATTGAACCTACTTGTTAAGTGAACCTACATCTTAAGTGAACCTACATGTTAAGTTAACCTTCATGTTAAGTGAACCTACATGTTATTTAATCTACATGTAAAGTGAACCTATATGTTAAGTGAACCTACATATTAAGTGAACCTTCATGTTAAGTAAACCTATATGTTAAGTGAACCTACATATTAAGTGGACCTATATGTTAAGTAAACCTTCATGTTAAGTAAAACTACATGTTAAGTGAACCTACATGTTAAGTAAACTTTCATGTTAAGTAACCCTACATGTTAATTGAACCTACATGTTAAGTAAACCTACATGTTAAGTAACCCTACATGATAAGTGAACCTACATGTTAAGTAAACCTACATGTTAAGTAAGCCTTCATGTTTAGTAAACCTTCCTAATAAGTAAACCTACATGTTAAGTAAACCTACATGTTAAGTGAACCTATATGTTAAGTAAACATTCATGTTAAGTGAACCTATATGTTAAGTGAACCTATATGTTAAGTAAACTTTCATGTTAAGTAACCCTACATGTTAAGTGAACCTACATGTTAAGTAAACCTACATGTTAAGTAAGCCTTCATGTTAAGTGAACCTACATGTTAAGTAAACTTTCATGTTAAGTAACCCTACATGATAAGTGAACCTACATGTTAAGTAAACCTACATGTTCAGTAAGCCTTCATGTTAAGTTAACTTTCCTAATAAGTAAACTTACATGTTAAGTAAACCTACATGTTAAGTGAACCTATATGTTAAGTAAACATTCATGTTAAGTGAACCTATATGTTAAGTAAACATTCATGTTAAGTGTACCTACATGTTAAGTATACCTACATGTTAAGTAAGCCTTCATGTTAAGTAAACCTTCCTAATAAGTAAACCTACATGTTAAGTAAACCTACATGTTAAGTGAACTGACATGTTAAGTAAACTTTCATGTTAAGTGAACTAACATGTTATTGAATCTACATGTAAAGTGAACATACTTGTTAAGTGAACCTCCATGCTAAGTAAATGTTCATGTTAAGTGAACCTACATGTTATCGGATCTACATGTAAAGTGAACCTACATGTTAAGAGAACATACATGTTAAGTAAACTTTCATGTTAAGTGAACTAACATGTTATTGAATCTACATGTAAAGTGAACATACTTGTTAAGTGAACCTCCATGTTAAGTAAACGTTCATATTAAGTGAACTTACATGTTATCGGATCTACATGTAAAGTGAACCTTCATGTTAAGTGAACGTACATGTTAAGTAAACCTATATGTTAAGTAAACATTCATGTTAAGTGAACCTCCATGTTAAGTAAACTTTCATGTTAAGTGAACTAACATGTTATTGAATCTACATGTAAAGTAAACCTTCTTGTTAAGTGAACGTACATGTTAAGTAAACCTTCATGTTAAGTGAACGTACATGTTATTGAATCTACATGTAAAGTGAACCTACATGTTGAGTGAACCTCCATGTTAAGTAAACGTTCATGTTAAGTGAACCTACATGTTATCGGATCTACATGTAAAGTGAACATACATGTTAAGTGAACCTACATGTTAAACTAACCTTCATCTTAAGTGAACCTACATGTTATTGAACCTTTATGTTAAGTGAACCTGCATGTTATTTAACATACATGTTATTGAACCTTCTTGTTATTGAACCTACAAGTTATTAAACATACATGTTAAGTGAACCTACATGTTATTCAACCTACTTGTTAAAGGAACCTACATGTTATTAAACCTACTTGTTAAGTATATCTACATGTTATTGAACCTACTTGTTTAGTACACCTACATGTTATTGAACCTACATGTTAAGTAATGATTGATTGATTGATTGATTGATTGATTGATTGAATATTTAGCATCATTTTTTTTGCCATCAAGGGCTAAGACAATCAGTTAACCTTACCACAGTTTCCTGGTACTGACCAATACTCGAGCACACCCCATCTCCGCAAGTAAATGATAACTTTCCCACTTGAATCAGTGGTGAGAGATGAATGATAATGAGACACAATGTCTGGAGACTGTTTCCGGGAGGGGGACTAACCCCTGGATTGATAGTCAGACGCGTAACCGACTGAGCTAATTGGGCTAGGCACATGTTAAGTAAACCTTCATGTTAAGTGAACCTACATGATATTGAACCTACATGTTAAGTGAACCTACATGTTTTGTGAATCTACATGTTATTGAACCTGTGTGTTAAATGAACCTACATGTTTGTGAACCTTCATGATTTGTGAACCTTCATGTTATTGAACCGTTTTGGGTTTACTTACATGCCACATGATTGTAACTTCATATCATGAATAATCAACTTATGTAATTCATTCCTTAAATATCTCTGATAAAAATGTTTCATATAATATTATGCATGGTATATGTGTAAATATATCAGTTTCAGGAAGATACAAAAGAATTAGACTGCATTGCAGAGGACATTTCCTCAAAAAACCAGTTGCAGGAGCATGATACTGAACCAAGATCTGATAAACAAAGGTATTTTTATGTTTTATGTATCATAAAAGTAGATACAGCATATCTCCATGTACTTTTGTATACTTAAGTTGTACTTTAGAGTAATATGATGCTTCAGTATCTTTTCTTTAGGATGGCGAACTCTGGAAAGGAGAGGAGGATATCAGCTGTTTAGAAGTAAAACATACACAAAACTTATATAATAGGAACAAGTGTTCTGTAATTATCTTATACAATACATGCTTATTCTCAAACATGAATAAAAAAAAACATTGTTTCTGCAGACATTGTTAAACATTAATTATGATCCATTGATCTATAAAACTGATCCTTCAAAACTTCATAAAAAAGTGAACCAAAATGCATTCGTAAAACTGGTACATACTCTTTATACTACAAATGAATGTTTGTTTATTATACCCCCGACAAACGAAGTTTGATGGGGTATATTGGAGTCACCCTGTGGTCGGTCTGTCGGTCGGTCTGTCCGTTGCAATTTTCCTTGTCCGGAGCATCACTTGAAAAGTACTGGATGGAATTTCATCAAACGTCATACAATGGTAGAATATAATGAGAGGAAGTGCAGTGTACAAGAAACATAACTCTATTCTTGCTAATTACAGAGTTATTGCCCTTTGATATTTTTTCTTGTCCGGAACATTACTTTTAAAGTACTGGATGGAATTTCATCAAACTTCATACAATGGTAGAATATAATGACAGGAAGTGCAGTGCATTATCCCGGCGTACTACAGTGACCATTTCATAGTGTCATTGGCAGTTCCACTCAGAACTATGTTATAAAGTGCACTAAACCCACAAGTGCACCGTAGTAACTGTTCCATACTTAATAATAGAGTTCAAGTGTCAAAAATGTAATGAACATATGCTATTTGTTAACAAACAATGCATAAATGTTCAAAACTTTCAATTGCTCCAAAATCATAGCAGTGTCATTTGTAATGAACTGTATACAAAGACTTTGCCAAATGTTTATAAACTGTCTTCTTCATAAAAAGCCATCAGTGATAACAGTTTAATAAAGTTCATGAAAGAACCAAGTTGATGAATACGTGGAGTTCGAGCAAAGCAGGTTCGATATTGTATTCCTAGTGCTCTTGTTTGTTTCTTATCCATAAAATTGTTGTCCCTCAACATAACTCGAAAAAGTATAACATTTATTGATTGCCATGAAAGCTTGTACACTGCACAAAAATTAAAAAGACCGTTTTTAATTTTAACAAAACCATAAAAAAATTAACAATACAAAAAACTCAATCCATAACATTCTCTTTTATTAAGTATTTTTTTTGTCTGGAGCATAACTTTAAAACTATTGGATATAATTTAATAAAACTTCATACAATTGTAAACCATTTTCTGTCATGGCGGTGTTCGGGGGGTATTCATCACCTTCAGTGATAGCTCTAGTTTATCATATATTTAAGATTCATAAGTAATAACACATATGAAATACAAATGAACCATACTACCAGCAAAACATAGAAAGAATTTCAATAATATATCATCAGTGCAGAGAACTCGTATCATTGAACAATATAAAAATTTTACCATCAGAAATAAAATGCCTGTTGAGAAATAAAACATACACAAAACTAGTAAAATAGAAACAGAGCTTTCATGTAATTCAAATGCCTTCTAAACAAAAAGTTGATCTATATATACCAAATATTAGCCCATGTCTAGCCGCTAGCTGGATAACACATCATTAATATCACATGTAAGGTATCACAAATTAGCTTCCAGCTATAATAATAGACCTTGTTGGCTGGTCTAGATTATTGTCAGTCTTTGAACAACAGAGGAGACATAGGCTAGATATTCAGATTTATTGTATTTATTTTTTAGTTCTTTATGTACTTGTTGCTGGTCTTTTTTTCATTCTTACATGCATTAAATGACCTATATATATGGACCTGACATAAAACACCATTCATCTATTCTTTGCTGGGGTCCATCATAAATGGCCCACTTTTACTTTTGGTATATATGTGAATAAAAACACCTTAAATTAAAATCCAGGTGCTGGTGGTACAGACCCTAAATTGCTCAAGTACCACATTTGCATGCAAAAGGAGTGCATTCATAACGTAACGCAACGCAGAATAAGCGCGAACGAAGCGCGGACTGAGCGGACCCGGACAATGAGTGAACGCTGAATTTTGAATAATAAACACATTCCTGAATGCAAAAAATAGACTGAATGCACTCAGACATGGTAAGTGCACTCTGACATGCTGAGTGCACTCAGATGAGCAGTACACGGAATATACACTACACACAGTAAGATAACTGACAACAAAACTATTCATGCACTAATGAGTGCAGCCTTTAATTTTGATACACTCTTTTTTTTCTTGTTATAGGCGAGTTAAGTCCATAATGGAAATCGAGATAAAAAAGAAATTTCATTTCCGCATAGTAATAAGCAATGTAGTATTTATTTATGTTTTTTTTTGTTTAATGCATTTTAAAACTGTTAATTTAGTCATCAATTAGGCAATTATATCATAAATATCAATAATTAAGTTATAATAGTTTAACATTCCTATTATTTAATAGATGGCGCTTCAGTGCTTCACTACGGCTCCAAGGTCAATTCGCAGTGGCATATTTAAACGTGATTTCTTTTACGTAACAAAAAATATGGATAATTTTATATATATATTGTATAAGAAATAAGAAGAAGAATATTTTAATGCTTTAAACCATACATAGTTTCTCATCAAATTACATTGTTGTAATAACATGTAAATAATAACACATAAACACATAACAAGTAACTAACATGCACATATTTTCACCTACACACCAGCACATACATACACGCTTGTGCACCACCACAAGTATTCACTCTTACTATCAACATTTCTAGTTTGTATATACTCAAATTTTCTTTTACATAAAATAAGTTTTTTGAGGATAAACACACTGCAAAAAATTGCTTAATTTAACCATTCCGGTTACATAAATAACAATTCGAAAAGTTGTAATATGAGTTCACTATTTGCCTTGCTATTTAGATATAAATTAGTTATAGGACATACAGAACAAATATTTTTTAAGCATATACAGCTGATCATCATACAGAATATAAAAAAATCAAAAGTATGCATGAAACAAACAAAACATGCAACTGTTATATTGCAATTAAAGAAAAAAATGTGTTTTAAATGTATACTGAATAATTCAATGCAATTTTCTTATATGCAATGGTTCGTAGATTTATTATCGCACTATAAGCGTTGGCCACATTTAGTTACATGCATACAAACCTATTGTAGCATACAGACGTCCAAAAAATATAAA
The DNA here is from genome assembly GCA_029582155.1 of Panopea generosa. Taxonomy (NCBI): domain Eukaryota; kingdom Metazoa; phylum Mollusca; class Bivalvia; order Adapedonta; family Hiatellidae; genus Panopea; species Panopea generosa. The sequence goes on along the minus strand of CM055904.1, from coordinate 27,719,332 downwards.
AGGCATTTTGATACAATCTTAATTTACAAGCCATAGCACACATATTTTTAGTTCTGTTAAATGTAATAGGCATAGATGCTCTCATTGTTGCAATATAGTACAAGATTCAAGTATCTCTAGTTACATTACTGGTGATAAGTTTGGTATACGTTGAAATACCTCTTGCACATCTAAAAATGTTATATATCTTATTACAATCATGTAAAAAATATCGAGTACAGTATGTTGGACAAACGAATCAAAAGTATCAAAACGTATGAATAGTCACCGTTTTGATATAAGTAGTTTCTCAGATCCAACGTTTTCATCTAATGTCGCAACACATTAAAACGCCGATGCTCATTCAATAGAAGATTTTTCATTTATGCCATTCAACACTGTTAGTAATAACTCTGATTGTTTGTGTAAGGAAACTTATTGGATTCACAAATTACAAACATTGTATCCATTTGGGCAAAATGCAAAACAGCTATATGATATGTAGAGATGCTTTCATTGAACATTTATATGTACTATCGCTTGTTCCTATTTCTCTTTTTTACTTCTATTTATAGGAATTTAAGTATCGTTTCGATCCAATATTTCATGTACTACTTGTGATTGTGACAATATTCTATATGAGCCGCGTCTTGTCGCGTGTTTGGCTCCTGGATGAATAATTCTTTGAGTCCAATTTCGCGCGAGGCGGCTCATTTGTTTTTCCCGCTATTTTAACGTCACATAATGGGACGTTGCTTCCGTTGTTTATATGTTTATTATTCCATGATTAAGGCAATAAGCCGGCTCATTTGTTTTTCCCGCTATTTTAACGTCACATAATGTGACGTTGCTTCTGTTGTTTATATGTATATTTCATGTTTAAGGCAATAAGCCGAAACGTTGGTATTAAATTTTAACTAACTTTTTATGTGTTGGTGTTTTTTTAAACTGTATTATTGCAATTAAAGGGAATACAGTGAACTTTTAATTGTGCACATCTCATTTAATTACTTAAATAATAGTACCAAATTAATTGGTTTACTGAATATAAAGTGAATCTTTAGTGCTATTGGATAGAGTGTTGGCTTCTGACACTAGAGGTCACCAGAGGTCGCAAATTTGACCCCGGGCTCTACCTGATGATCTCTCAAAACATAAATCAGTACCAGATTTAATAAGGGAATGCACTCGATAATGATGTTTATAAGATCCAAGCTTACTTCACAATCAAGCTAAAATAAAGAAATATAAACTAACTATATGTAAATTAGGCAGAAATATAAGATAGACACAGGGAATAAAAACTAGTATAAGTAAATTTCTACCTGACTTTTTGTCATTTTGTAATTTGAGGTCCTAATTATATGTTGACTGAAGATCCATAAAAAAAACAGCTTTTGATCATGCGGAAAATGGAAATAAAAACAAGCACTTAACAACTTATCCAATATAAAAGCTGTGACAAGAGTCAAGAAGTAAGAAATGATGCCACTTATAATAAATTTCATTTGATTCTAACCAAACTTATGCAGTAGTTATATAACCATAATATCTTGGACAAGTTCTTGAACTGGCCTAATCGGATCATTAATGTTAGAGTTGTGGCCCTTGAAACATTAAAAAATGCACTATTTGACCTTGGTGTGGACTCTTGCATCGGCATTTTTCATTTGATCCTCACCAAAACGTGGACAGTAGTTAAATAAGCATAATATATCAGACAAGTTCTTGGACTGGCCAAATTGGATTATTAATGTCAGAGTTATGGCCCTTGAAACATTAAAAAATGCACTATTTGACACTGTGTGCACTCTAGCACCTGCATTTAAGCGGGGCAGTGGTCTAATGGATAGAGTGTTGGCCGCTTACGTCAGAGGTTAGGGTTCGATCCCCTGGTCGACCCGTTGCCTCTCATAAAACAACACTTAGTACTGGTTCTACCCAGGAAACGGACTCGAGAGCGGTTCATATAAGCTCTGATTTTTCATTGCAATCGAGCTAAAATAAATTATTATAAACTAAACTAGCACCCGCATTTTTCATTTGATGACATATTCTGTGTAACAGACCTGATCCTCACCAAACGTGCACAGTAAATATATAAGCATAATATCTTGGACAAGTTCTTGAACTGGCCAAATCGGATTATAAATGTCCTATGGCCCTTGAATCATCAAAAATTGCATTATTTGACCTTGTGTGCATCTAACACTTGCAGTTTTCGTTTAATCTTAGACAGACTTGCTTAGTTATTATGTTACCATAATATATTGAACGAGTTCTTGAACTGGCCAATATTGTCAGAATTATGGCCCTTGAACTGTCAAAAATTGTGTGTATTTGATGTTGTGTGCACTGTAGCACTCACAGTTTATATTTGATCATCATTTAACTTACACAGTTGTTATGTGATCATATTATCTTGGACAAGTTCTTGAACTGACCAAATTGGATATTTAATGTGGGGTGTTATGGTTCTTGAATCAACAAAACTTGCATGATTTAAATTTACGTACACTCTAGCACCTGCAAAATTGGCTTCTTTGGCATTGTCTCCTCTGCCACAGGTTCTGGCCCTCTTGATTAGTATTGATTTAGACATATATATTTCTTATTTAATCACATGCCGCGGGGTAAATGATGATTCATTCACCTGGCACAAGTAACAATCAATATTAAATTTGCACACCAGCAGCGTTCTTTCTCATTAAGTGACACACATGCGGTTCTTACCATGGTTTTTTTTTTTGCTGATTGCACGTATGCAAGTATTAATTTATTCAATATCAAACTGTGACAGATCAAGTAGTCAAAAATGACAATATATATAATAAAAAAAGATCTAATGAAAATGATTTTTAAAAAAATAACAATCCTGATAATACATCTAAACTTGTTATTACGAATTTACGATTTTTGGGATCTTTTCAGATGCTCATTCACAATGCATGATATATATATGGAGATAATAATTTGTGAATAACCAAGACATAAATGTACAGACCAGACTACGGCGAGTGCGCCTAGCTACAATGCAAACCATAGATACAATATCAAGGCCTCTGCCAAACCAATAAATTTGGTGTCGACCATGACTTATATACTATGGAATTACATGCAACACATCTGGACAGGGTAATGATGACCAACTATAATTTTGTCAGATTTGTTCAAATGGTGTCGCTAGGATTAAAAATGACCCTGCACCGAGGGTTCAATTAGGGGACACATGTCATTATAATAATTTTTTTTTTTTTTAAATGTAAATTATTTTGCCTATATCTTCACAGAAGCATTGTTTGGTGAAGTAAAAACGACTGGGTTCCTCTGTCTTAAGGGGTCAGGAGGGGCCCCAAAAGGGTAAAAATTGGGAATTACTAAAATCGTTTTCTTAAGAACTGGTATGTCAGATTTGTTCATATTTGGCATAAATTATTCCTATGTGTAGGGGTTTGATTGCATATAAGAATTTAGGGGCTAAATTTACATAGGAATATTATATTAGGGAAAACTGATTTTTTTTTCATTTTGCATCCATGTGTACAAAAAACTTCTTTTGAAAATTTGAATCAATTCTGCTCCTAACAAATCGCTAAGAGTAGGTGATTGAAGTTCTGACAAATTAAGGGGCTGGGTTGCATAAGGGTTCTGTACAGGGGACAATAATTTTTTTACAGATATATATATATATCTTTATTTCATTCATTGTATGGAGATTTACATTTTACATAAAACATAATATAAAACAAAAATAAACATGGTAATATCAATGTAAATGGAAGAAGCTTTAAACTTGAAAAACATGAAACATTAAATAAAATATATACATATTTACAAACAAAATATACACATATACATACATATTGCTTACATATCTAACAAGTTCAATTTGTCAGATCAGGTTTGACCATTATCAAGTTAATTACGTAACAAGAGTTTGATTTTCATGAATATATACTCATTAATAAGTAAGCGTTTGCAGTTATAAAGTCAACATATGAGTTACAGTCGAGCTCACGAGTGATTGAATCAACTTTGTACCCAAAGATTTACCTTATAAACTGTTTGTCATTTGAATTCAACAGAATGTCACATAATACGACTCGAAAAGTCTGTTGGATGTAGCTTAAATATTGTTCTCTAGTACTGATGGCATAGTGGGATGAACACGAGAATATATGATGGTCAAATTCATGATTAGTATAAATGCCACAGTTCTGACATTCTATATGTCTATTTTCATCTATTTTACAATACACTTTTGCCATAAATTTCGTCAGTTTAAGACAGCAAGGTCTTTCCTTGGATACTAACCATATACTGTTAGGGACTAAAGATCGGTGTCATTGCTTTAACGTCGCAAAGTCTGGGAATGTATTCATGCGCGTAAGCCACTGATTTTGTTCAAAATCGTATACATGTTGTCTGCATAATCATTTCCAAGCGTATTTGCCTGGGAAGTCACCACAGTTAATGAACATTTCAATAAAGTTTATAAGGCCATACTTATTTAAAATATTTATAATGTCATCTACAAATCCTAATTTCGAAAGAGCGTTACATGTTTTGTACAGAAATAGTCTGCAAATAAGCACTTTACTGACGATGCTATCTGGTGAAGCGCTACGCAAAGAACCAAAAAAATCTCAGCTTTTGCAGGTCAATGGAGCTTTCTATACTTGTTACCCCAAGCAGATCCGAGGCCATATCCGATCTAGTTATGGGTGGAAGTCCTTATGCAAACTTCAGACAGAAGTGTTGCGCGACTTCTAGTTGCTGCATGTCTGTTTTTGAAGTAATGTTCCACAACTCACAGCTGAAGAGAGCTTGGGGTAGAACCGATGCATTGTACAACTTTAACAATGTCAAAGGGTTTGCACGGTCACGTCCGGAAACTTTGTTTGACAATGACAAGAATATGCCTCGAATAGATAGTTTCACATCATCTACATTAAAGGGGTACCGACTGTGTGTAGATTGTGTAACACCGAGATGTTTATAGCTAGCTTCTTCTGTGATCGTTGTGTAACCATAGGCGATTTTTTGTGGTTCGTGTCATCTCTGTCATTTCGATCCAACAACATGGTAGCACATTTTCCGGTGTTGTACCTGTTTGCATAATTATGTGCTACATATTGTAAGTAAGGCTTGTAGACTGCGTCGTGATAGAGCTAAGAAATTATATCATCGGCCTGAGTAAGTGCGCATAGTTCTAGATATGCTATTTTTAAATCAAAGTTCGAGTTTTGTAGCTCATTGAGAAGGTCGTTCACAAATACAGTACATGTATAATAGAATGGTGCGCATATACTACCCTGGCATGTTCCTTGTAGGATATTAAATGGTTCTGAGACCCTACCGTTGATAAATACATTTTTAAAGGAATCACTTATGATTCGCAAAAGTTTTAAGTTGTTAAGATGACCCCCCCTCAAAGAGGGTAAATATTGTGAAATTTCAAAAAGTGCTATGGCCACTATGAGTCAGTAGAGTGCTCTTGGGCCTCTTGTTTTAATGTACAATAAAATGTGTCACTGATGCAAAAGATATTTTGACATTCATTTCCTGCAAATTTGGAATGTAATTAACTTGTTTATTTAACTCATGGGACTAATGACAGTTAATTCTAAATAAGCATTCCTCACAGGCAGGGCTTGGAACTAGGAATGACCCTCCTATACCACTGTACACACACACCACATAATTTTATCAATTTATTTTCTACTTTATAGGGAAGACGTATGTTTATTTTCATGCAATTTGTGTTGAATTAAACTATATTTATTTTTTGAAATGTATACAGTGTTAGAATAAAATACTTTTGTCAAACTAATATTAAAATTCATTGAACAAGATTCGCATCTAAGGGAAGATATTTAAAATGTAGAAACTTACCTTTCGACGAGATCTGATTTCAAGCGAAATTATGTATCTTTATAAAAATCCTTGATTGAATGAAATAAAACGTTTGCGTTTCTGCATTTCTGTGATGCGGTGTGACATATCCATGTGTCAGCAAATAACAAAGGAATAAAGCTACATCAGTGAAATCAAGGACTTATTTAGTTTCTTTGGTACATGAAACGTCTTGAAAATGGCATGTTGACATCATTTGTTTTTTGTGTTGTCGGATTGTGTAGATTGAAAGAAACTATATCAAATCAGTATAGATCAAATTAATGAATTATGGTTAAGTCAGCGAATTAATAGCATGTGAATAGGTAACCGGTTAAGTCAGAGTATGGAATTATTAATTACAAATACAATATATTTAGTTTATGTTCATGATTTATGTGTAAATTTTGTGGACAACTTTTTAGCTCACCTGAGCCGAAGGCTCACAGGTGAGCTTTTGTGATTGCCTGGTGTCCGTCGTCTGTCATCCTTCGTCCGTCGTTGGGCCAATTTTGATATAACTTCACAGAAATGTTCCTTGGGTGACCCTCTACCAAGTTTGTTCAAGCCATCTTGATTCGTCAAAAACCATGGCGGCCAGGGGGCGGGGCAAGTTTAATTAGTAAAAACTTAAAAAATCTTCTTGTCAGAAGCTACTGGCTCGATTTTAAAATAATTTCACAGAAATGTTCCTTGGAGGACCCTTCACCAAGTTTGTTCAAACTGTAGTGATTTGTCAAAAAACATGGCGGCCAGGTGGTGGGGTTAGTTAACTATATAAGCTTAAGCAAAAATTTAAAAAAATTTCTTGTCAGAAACCACTGGGCCAATTTTGATATAACTTCACAGAAATGTTCGTTGGGTGACCCCCTACCAAGTTTGTTCAAGTCATCTTGATTCGTCAAAAAACATGGCGGCCAGGGGGCGGGGCAAGTTTAATTAGTAAAAACTTAAAAAAATCTTCTTGTCAGAAACACATGGGTCCTCCGTGGCCGAGTGGTCTAAGGCGCCGTCTCAAGATCACTTACCTCTCACCGCTATGGTCGTAGGTTCGAGTCCCGCTCGCTCCAAAAACTTTATGTGAGAAAGTTTCCAGTTACTTGCGGAAGGACGGTGGTTCTACTCAGTCTGACTCAGTCTGAGGTCTTCCTCCACCAGTAAAACTGGATATGCCATATATAACCTGAAATGTGTTGAAAATGGCGTTAAACCCCATTCAAAAAAAAAAAAAAAAAAAAAAAAAAAAAATTGTCAGAAACAACTGGCTTGATTTTAAAACAATTTCACAGAAATGTTCCTTGGGTGACCCTTTACCAAGTTTGTTCAAGCCATTGTGATTTGTTAAAAAACGTGACCGCCACAGTGAGGTGCTAGTTTACTATATAGGCAGCTATAGTAAAAAATTCAAAAGCCTTCTTGTCAGAATCTACTGACCTGATTTCTTCTAAGCATGTGTTACATCTTCAAACAAACCAAAATTATAACTACTCGCCCATCTCGTTTTTCTAGAATATTGAGTGTACATGTATTATATAATCTACTTAAGTTGGGTGACTCGAGGTCAGACATGTGAGCGATATAGGGCCATCTTGGCCCTCTTGCTTATTTTGCTTTCCTGTAACAAAATGCTAAAGATATATCAAAGAAATAACGGTATGGACAGTAGAAGTCGGTTGAACGTGCGATTTTCTTTGATCACACAAACCATTGATCACACATCAAAAGATAGACTCTTCCGTTAAACTTCCCTACTATTGGTATTGTTTTTTTTTCGAAATTGACATCCTTTCGCCCTGCGGGGGACACATATGCAGTCAAACAATTGGATTAGGAATCCAATTATCTTAACTAAGTCCCATGAATAAATTTATTTATTGCCCCAAATGAATAGCTTAAATTAAAATTCTATATAATTATAATCATTTTACGAGTTGAGATGTTGCGATAGGTTATGCTCAGGAAACCAAACTGAGCGGGCTGAACATTAAACAAACACTGAATGGAGTATTTAATACAGATAAAAAGTTTACATATCTCATGAAAGAATGTTTGCGAAATTAACCGCACTTAAATGAGTGAACGCGAATAGAGTACGAACAGAGTGTGAACAGAGTGCAAATTCAGCACAAATGGAGTGCAAATGGGGCGCAAAATTGGGGTACTTAAGCAGTTTAGGGTTTGTATCTATCTGTTGGTGATTCAGGATGAATGGTGTCTAGTAGAGATATTTGGGTTGATTTTTTATGAACAAATGAGTGGCTCATTGGTAAAACAGAATCAATTCTGTTTGGATCAAAAGCCAAATTGAGATCACATTCTAGTTTGAAAACATACAGTTGTAACATGTTGGGTAAATTGTAAAAAATGTAAAGTGAACCTAATGTAAAATCACAAAATAAAGCCCAAAACCCCATGACTTATATGATTTTTTTTGTTGATAAAATAGAATTATTGAAACTTGCTAATATGTCTGGGTTGGTATGAGTAGTATATGTGGATCCAAAATAACCACTTTTGACCTCGATAAAATGCCACATTTTGTGAGCAAACCGAATACGAAGAAAATCGATAATCGCCGAAAGCTAACGAACGCGGTATATTAGCTGTAGCTATCACAAACGATCTTAATCGGAAACGGCCGAGCGAGTATCGGCTTTTACTTTACTTCGTAGGTTAAAGAAGGAAATAGCTGGAAGTTTTATTTGTTTGCACTATGTATATATAACTTAACATAAAAAGCTCACTTTCGTTATTTAAAGATTACCCGAGTATCTATAATGAGATCGTCTGTCCACGTCGTTGTAGTAGCGTATTACGTTTTAACAGAGACATTTAAACAATTAAGTCACTGTTTTTATTTACCTACGACAAAAGGGGTGTCAGGTCAATGCAGAAAATATCAGCGAAAGATGAACTTACGTATTTAATATATAAAGTTACATTAAGAAATATTAATGACTATATTTTACCAAAAATGACTACACTTTGCCAAATTTTACTTCGCTCGGATGTATATCGTATTAATCGTATATTTACAACACAGGTAGATAGGTCATTTATCCGGTACTATTTTACAAGACATAATTCGTTTTTGCTGAAGGCTATTAAATGCGCGACCGAGCTCGGATTCAATCAGTAATTTTATACGCATGGAAGAATTTAAACTTGTACATATTTTGGGTATAATCTCGTTAATATGTCTATTCGTTTTGATTCCGTGTATATATTTGTGCGTACGGAGAAGTCATCACAACCTATCAAAAACATACTTCGTTTCTATCTAGCAGTATTTCTTCCATGTAAAATATAGATTTGTAACTCAGTTGGCTTAGAAAGCTTATACGTATTTGTGTGAACTTTACAATGGAGGAAATACGTATACTTTTATGTAACAAGCTGCATCAGCTTAACTTAAAACAGGAGCATTTAACGAGAGAACTTGAGAAAATAAAGGAATCGAGCGAGGCAATTGTACAGATTTTAACTCAATTTCAAGAACGTGATGAGTCTGGAGGTTCAATAAAACATAAAGATCTTAAAGACAAAGATTGGGATGAGGAATTAAATTTTAAACAAACATGATAAATATGTTGCTTTATATGCGTTAAATGCAACAAAAACATGAGAATAACGTTTATCTGCCAAAGTAAAATAATTAAGAAAATTGTTGTTTAAAAAATGAATCAATTTGTAAAGATTTGTCTTCCGAAAGTGAGATAAGACGTGATGTGTACACATTCTATGTCTTTATAAAAATATGTGTATACTCATGTCTTTCAAATTTAACTCTTGCGTACCTCCTCATTTAAATGAGTTAATTCTGCACTTCAAATGCATAGACTTTAGAAACAAGGAGTCAACAAAAAGTGGTTAAAGATTTATAAAACGTAACACATTATTTTAAACTTATTTGATAACATTAAATAGCGTTACTAAAGCGAAATGTATGCAACCAACAAAATAAAATGTGATGTGCACATTCTATGTCCATATAAAATGTTCGCAGTAACTCGGAGTATACTAGTATGTAACACTCATGTCTTTTAAATTTAACTCTTGCGTGCCTCCTCAAACCTCACTGAGGGTTTAGGTTAACTCCTTTTTCAAATGAGTTAACTCCTCCCTGGTCATGCCAATACTTTTTATATATATATATATAAGGAATTAATTAAAAGTGAACAAATCATTCAGTAGTTTGCTGTCGCCGAGGATGTTCGCCTGTGATCTTTGTAAAAAGGAGTATAAACGTAAAGATAATATGTTTCGGCACAAGAAAATAATACACGGAGACGATAGTTCCGAGGAAGAGGCGGAGAAAGAAGAACTTACCGACGAATCTAATACCGACGATTCAGATATAGAATCAGACTCGGATGAAAAAAAAGAAACAATAGACCCTTAGTACGACATGGTTGATTATGCATTTAAATCGCTTCAGCCCGAATTCGTCAAAATAGCATCAGCTTTTGTGAACGACGATGAACTGAATGAAAAGCAAGCAAGAAAAAAAGGCATTCAACGAACTATTGCCGAAATACAGAAAGCTTCTTATCGATAAATATTTATTCAGGGTTTTATTGTTCGATTCGATAAGAAAAGATACCATTCATACTGCTTTCAAACGGACAACTGAAAGAAGAAGACGATTTCGATAGTGAAGAGTCCTGGAAGTAAGCAACTAAGAAACGGAAATATCTCTTTGACAAAGTGCTTAAGGAGTATAATCCGCCTGACATTAATACCAATCGCTAAATTCGGATATGAACATTTGTTATGATGATATTTTCTGTAGGAAAACATAATATTTCTATGTTATGTTGTTTGTAATTAGTAGTTATAGCATGAGTTGTCTGAGATAATTTGCATATACATATAAAACGTTCAATTACATCCAATAGATTTGATAATAATTTAATAAAAAAAAATAAAAATGAAATAGCAATAATGTGTATTGTATAATAGTTCATTCATAAGGAAAATTTGTTATCAACTTTCAAAACACGATACTGTTCAATCAATATGTGTCATATTCAAATAAAGAGTAAAAAACTTCAGCACATGTTAGTTGAAATGAAAATTCCTATTGTTTATGCAGTGCTCTATCAATCCCCGGTCTCTCTCTCTCTCTCTCATTTGCTTAGTTGACTTTTCCTCTTTCTCTTTTAATACTTCTATAGTAAGAAAATAAGTATACAGTATATTAAAGTAACATGCACATCATACATTACAATACCATACATTACTTATAAACACATCTTAAACTTACGTGGACCAGAGTAGCGCATCAATTAAAGGAATATAACATCAAGTTTGAATGAAATGATAGTTAGCTTTGTGTAACAATATTATAGTGTTGTCATCACACGGTGGGTTCATATCGTTATTTTTTTTAAAAAAATAATAATAATAATAAAAACGAGTTAGTTAAGAAGCGTATGTTATTTACATTTAGAGGAATCGATAATGGTATTACAACCAGTTATTGTAGAATGAATTTATCCAACTATAACTGTTTCACTCCTTTCTCCCTATCTCAGTTGTCTATTTGTTTGTTGATCTGTCCTGCCAGTACTTAACTTGTACATGTTTTGGTCTCTACAAATGAAACTTTCATACAAATATAATGTTACCCCGACACCATGGGTATACATGACACCTTTAAACAGTTATACGAACATAACTTTAAGTTTTAGAATAACAAACACATGAATAGTATGAAGTTGATATAAATTGCTTGCTTAAAGTTGCATGCAATATTATAGTGTTGCAATCGCATGGTGGAATCAAATTGTTATAAAACTTATCAGTATTATGTTAAATTGTGCTAGTCAGGAAGGTCGTGTTACAGCTACGAATATATCGACAGAAGTATAACACTAACCTACCTTAGAATAAAATAACACAAATACTTAATATAATGGTTTGTTTCCACCCTGGTTAACTAAAACACGTTATGTTTGCGTGTACGAATATTAACGAAACCAAAGTCATATGAAAGATCTAACCAATCTGTCTGCTTTTCCGTTGTTCGTCCGTCCATCTCTCTCTCTCTCTCTCTCTCTCTCTCTCTCTCTCTCTCTCTCTTTCGAGGTCAATAGTGGTTATTTTGGATCCACATATACTACTGGTATGTTTAATACATTGAAAAATAAAAAACTCCATTAGTAAGGATTCAACTTATTTATTAACATTGATTGTGGAACAAGGTCTTACAACTTAGACAAATCATGCCTAAAGTAGAACCAGTAATATGTGTATAAAATTGTAGTGTCTTGCTTTTATGTAACATTTGACAATGGTTTATGATCTCCTTTTTAGCTTGACTATCTCTATTCGTAAAATACGGGGGCTGTTGTACTCGCCCCGGCATTGGCGTTGGTTTTTAGCTCTACTGGCCAAAGGTCAGAAGTGCTTATACGATGGCGCCGTTGTCTGTTGTCCGTTGTCTGTCATCTGTCGTCTGTCTGTTAGCAGCACTTTCTCTGTAACCACTAGGCCAATTAAACTGAAACTTCACATGGGTGTTTCTATTGCATAGGAGACTATACAGAAGATTTTTTTTTCGATCTTAAATTCAAGATGGCCACCGTTACTAAAAATAGTCCAAAGCTTGAAACATCTTCTTCTCATGAACGGCCCAACATATTTTCAGAATGTTTATGTAGTAATGATAATCTACTATAGTATTGTAAGATTTGTTCAAATGGTGTCCCTAGGGTTAAATATGGCCCCACTCCGAGGGTTCAATTAGGGGACACATGTCATAAATGGAAATGATTTTGCCTATATCTTCACAAAAGCATTGTTAGGTGAAGGAGGTTCAGATTTGTAAAAATGAATGGGTTCCACTGTCTTAAGGGGTCAGGAAGGGCCCCAAAAGGGTAAAAATTTGGAATTACTAAAATTGTTTTCTTAAGAACCGGTATGTCAGATTTGTTCATATTTGGCATAAATTATCCCTATGTGTAGGGGTTTGATTGCAGATAAGAATTAAGGGGCTAAAATTTATAGGGGCCCTGTAAGGGGACTTAGAATTTTACATAGGGATACTATGGGAAAACAGAAAATTCTCTTTTTTTTCATCTATTCTGAAACCACTAGGCCAATTAAACTGAAACTTCACATGCATGTTTCTGATGCATAGGAGACTATACAGAAATTTTTTTTTCTATCTGAAATTCAAGATGGCCACCGTTACTAAAAATAGTCAAAAACTTAAAAAATCTTCTTCTCATGAACGGCCCAACAGATTTTCAAAATGTTTATGTAGTAATGATGACCAACTATAGTATTGTTAGATTTGTTCAAATGGTGTCCCTAGGGTTAAATATGACCCCGCCCTGAGGTTTCAATTAGGGGACACATGTCATTATGATATTTTATTTTTGGAAGGCGAGCAAAGCTCTGACTTCCTTAGCTGTCGTGCAGCTCTAGCATCTGTTATACACTACTACATATGGCAGAAACCGTCATATCCGTCCGACCGATAAAGAGTTCACAAGTTTCAAGACGCATTTACCATAGGGACGTACTATACAACAAAAGATTAAAAGTTTTTTAAATATTGCGGATATTTTTCTTTACAAAAGTTCAAAAGTACGATACGGGAAGCATACAATTTGCATGGAAATGCGGAAGAATACACTTCTAAAAAAACGCCGCAATTTTCATTGATAGAAAAATGTTTTACGCATTTACTACTATGCATAGTGACGTCATCTGGTAAGAGGGGGGGGGATATAATCTCTAACACCATTCGACATGTAATCATTAATGGGGTGAAATATTGACATATTTTCGATATAATAACTCGTAGTTTGAGTAAATAGTAATTGTTAGTGAAATTTTATTCACTACGGATTGTCCTCTTTTAATTTTGATAGTAAAATAACGAAATTATGTTTGGGGCTACATTTGTTGTTTATAGAAAAACGCGCCAATCTGTCATCTTATGCAAGCAGAGTTTAACGTCACCCGACCGTTATGTTTGTTGGTTTCTGTGTTGTATTTTTTAGATTGGTTAAATCTAGGTCACGCAACACCGTTTATAATGCTATTTATTGATTATTTATATTGATGATTGAAAGCTATATGAGAATCGAACATAACTCAAGTCAATATACGCGTAAATCTATAAGTAGGTCATGTTTGTTTTGGTCTAGACAAAGAGTTATGGATGTTTGTATATTCTCGGACAATCAGAAACATTTTGTGCTGGCCGTTTTGTGCTGAATGCGTTTCGTTATCCATAAATCATAACTATTGAACTGGAGATATTAAAATTGACTGGAGTTGTACATCACTACTAAATTCTTTCGATTTTGGAGAAACATCAGAATATGAAGGTTTGTTTGTGAAGCTTTCATATAGGTTGTTCATGTTGATAACTTTATGTGGAGATGTGGAAAGGAATCCTGGACCAACACGTTACCAGTTTACAAAATGTCCTGAAATGGATTTTTCACCAGGGTCATCAAATATTCAGTCAATTTTCACACGGAAGACAGTGTGTACCATGGTGTTTGCATTTTTTCAAATGCATTATTAAAACTGTTTAATAGCTACTTTTGGAAAAGTATTGATATGGACTCTGAATTGCATGCAGGAGATTATTTATACAGATACACAAAAGAAATATTAAACACACCACAATCTTTTCTAAATCCCAACGAAATGCCTTTTAACATAGCAGAAATCTAACTAAGTTTTTCAATTTTCCGAACCTACATTTTCGAGTTTCTCTTGCATAGGAGATTATAATGAAGAATTTTTTTTTCAATCTGAAATTTAAGATGGCCGCCATTACTAAAAATAGTCCAAAACTTAAAAAAAATCTTCTTCTCATGAACGGCCCAACAGATTTTCCAAATGATTATGTAGTAATGATAACCAACTATAGTTTTGTTAGATTTGTTCAAATGGTGTCCCTTAGGTTAAAAATGACCTCACCCCGAGGGTTCAATTTGGGGACACATGTCATTATAATAAATATAAATATTGTTTTTTAAAATGGAAATGATTTTGCCTATATCTTCACAGAAGCATAATGTTTGGTGAAAGAGGCTCAGTTTTGTAAAAATGACTGGGTTCCACTGTCTTGAGGGGTCAGGAGGGGCCCCAAAAGGTTAAAAATTGGGAATTACAAAAATCTTTTTCTTAAGAACCAGAATGTCAGATTTGTTCATATTTGGCATGAATTATCCCTTTGTGTAGGGGTTTGATTGCAGATAAGAGTTTAGGGGCTAAAACTTATAGATTTCCTGTAAGGGGACTTAGAATTTCACATAGGAATACTATGGGAAAACAGAAAATTCTATTTTTTTCATCTGTTTCTATTATTCAGTTTGAGTTCTGAAGTACCATCTAGTTATAGGAAATTGGCTCAATAAGGAGAATTGACTTTTCATAAAGGGCCAGGGTGGTTCAAAAAAGGATTAAAATAGAAAATTTTCAAAAATCTTCTCAACAACCAGTCTGTCAAATTTGTTCATATTTGATATAGATTATCCCAATGAGTATGGGTTTAAAATTTGTACAAATCAAGGGTCTTGTATTTATAGGGCCCTGTAAGGGGACTTTGAGTTTTATATAGGAATACTATTGAAAACGTAAAATTCTCTTTTTTATTAATTCATTTATGACTTTTTTTATTGAGTTTGAATTTTGAAGCAACTTCTAGTCATAACAAATATCATTTTGTTCGATATCAAGGATTTACTTCCTAAAAGGGGCCAGGTGAGGTCACAAAATGTTTAAAATTGAACATTGTCATAAATCTTATTTTCACAACCGGTCAGTCAAATTTATTCATATTTGATATAAATTATCCCTATGATTAAGAACTTTGTCATGCATAGATGGATTTTGTTGATACTTGCAACAAATGATCAACAGAACATGACGAGGTGTCGCGAGTAAGACCCACACCCGTACCTCAAAGGTCAAGGTCACAATTTGAGTTTGTTTGACAACACTTTGAGTTTATGTGAGAGTTTGTTTCTGGCCTGTAACTTTGTCATGCATAGATGAATTTTAATGATACTTGCTACAAATGATCAACATAACATCATGACATGTTGGGGGGCATGTGACACTTAACAGTGACATTTCTTGTTTCATTTTGCATCCATGTGTACAATAAAACTTCTTTTTAAAATTTTAAAATTTTAAAATTTCTGCTCATAACAAATCACTAAGAGTGGGTGATTGAAGTTCTAACAAATTAAGGGGCTGGGTTGTATAAGGGTTCAGTACATGGGACTATAATTTTGTTACAGATGAATGGTATGGGAATTTTAAGTATTTCCTTTTCATACCCAAGCAATTAAGTTTTTGTTCATTATGGGTGTGGTAGGGGTATTTATCTATAAATTGTTAAGACGACCCAGGAAAGAGGGTATATATTGTGGAATTTCAAAAAGTGTTATGGCCACTATGAGTCAGAAGAGCGTCCTCAGGCCCTGTTTGGCCTCTTGTTTTATATTAATTGTTTTCCATTTGGTACTTATTTCTTGAAAAAGCTGTTGTTTTAGAACAGCATCCGACAGCTCTTGTTATTTATTAATTTTATATCTTATCTAAGTAAGTCAATATACTTATCAACAATAACTAATTGTTTTTGTGCCTCTCAGTGATATGCTGTCAATGAAAAGGATTTCAATTTAAATTAAGAAAAATTACATGTTGTTTTTATTCAACCAAATGTTTTTAAAACTATATATAGCATGATTTTTATTTTCATTACAGAAAAGTACAGAGACGGTTAGAGTCCTCATCCCATTTCTACGAATCCTTTGACTCCCAACAACAAAGCCAGACTCAGCAAATGAATCGACAAAGTATCCAACAATCGAAGCAACTTCCTCGATGGATTTGGATAACTGTCAAAATGGTACTGGGGGTTGACCCATCAAAACGTCTGTTGTCCACGATATTTTACATGCTGACTCTCCTTGTTGCTTTGTCATTTACATTATTTGGAATAATTTTCACAGTGTTCGATATCGCAAGTAAAAACACAAAAACTACAGCACATATTGGCTTCATCTCTTTGTTAATAGGATTTAGCTGGCTCAGTCTGGGTATATATTCATTCAGATTGGCTGGACGGTTGTTTGCAAACAGGGACTTTGCTGCAAGTGTAAGAACACATTCCAAGACATTATTCAAAATCAGTACAGCTGCACTGCTCATTTTGTGTGGATTTGGTTTCACAGGTAAGGGTATTGAAAGTTTCTGTTAAAGATCACACAGTCTTTTTAATTATTCACAGTTGACGTGTGATGTTAGCTCAGCATTTTTAATTATTCACAGTTACTATGTGATGTTAGCTCAGTAAAGAAGCGAAAGAACAAGTTACATAGCCTTTGTAATTAATCACAGTTACCATGTGATGTAAGCTCAGTAAAGAAGCAGAGAACAAGTTACATAGCCTTTGTAATTAATCACAGTTATTATGTGATGTTAGCTCAACAAAGAAGCAGAGAACAAGTTACACAGCTTTTGTAATTAATCACAGTTATTATATGATGTTAGCTCAGTAAAGAAGCAGAAGAACAAGTTACATAGCCTTTGTAATTAATCACAGTTATTATGTAATACTAGCTCTGTAAAGAAGCAGAACAAGTTACATAGCCTTTGTAATTAACCACAAATGTGATGTTAGCTCAGTAAAGAAGCAAAAGAACAAGTCACATAGCCTTTGTAATTAATCACACTTACCATGTGATGTTAGCTCAGTAAAGAAGCAGAAGAACAAGTTACATAGCCTTTGTAATTAATCACAGTTATTATGTGATGTTAGCTCAGTAAAGAAACAGAAGAACAAGTTACATAGCCTTTGTAATTAATCCAGTTACCATGTGCTGTTAGCTTAGTAAAGAAGCAGAAGAACAAGTTACATAGCCTTTGTAATTAATCACAGTTATTATGTGATGTTAGCTCAGTAAGGAAACAGAAGAACAAGTTACATAGCCTTTATAATTAATCACAGTTACCATGTCATGTTAGCTTAGTAAAGAAGCAAAGGAACAAGATACATAGCCTTTGTAATTAATCACAGCTATTATGTGATGTTAGCTCAGTAAAGAAGCAGAAGAACAAGTTACATAGCTTTTGTAGTTAATCACAGCTATTATGTGATGTAAGCTCAGTAAAGAACCATAAGAACAAGTTATATAGCCTTTGTAATTAATCACAGTTATTATGTGATGTTAGCTCAGTAAAGAAGCAGAAGAACAAGATAAATAACCTTTGTAATTTATCACAGTTATTATGTGATGTTAGCTCAGTAATGAAGCGAAAGAACAGTTACATAGCCTTTGTAATTAATCACAGTTATAATGTGATGTTAGCTCATTTAAGAAGCAGAAGAACAAGTTACATAGCCTTTGTAATTAATCAAAGTTATTATGTGATGTAAGTTCAGTAAAGAAACAGAAGAACAAGATACAAAGCCTTTGTAATAAATCACTGTTACCATGTGATGTTAGCTCAGTAAAGAAGCAGAAGAACAAGTTACATAGCCTTTGTAATTAATCACAGTTACCATGTTATGTTCACTCAGAAAAGAAGGAGAAGAACAAGTTACATAGCCTTTGTAATTAATCACAGTTATTATGTGATGTTAGCTCAGTAAAGAAGCAGAAGAACAAGTTACATAGCTTTTGTAGTAAATCACAGCTATTATGTGATGTAAGCTCAGTAAAGAAAAAGAATAACAAGTTACATAGCTTTTGTAATTAATCACAGTTATTATGTGATGTTAGCTCAGTAAAGAACCATAAGAACAAGTTATATAGCCTTTGTAATTAATCACAGTTATTATGTGATGTTAGCTCAGTAAAGAAGCAGAAGAACAAGTTACATAGTCTTTGTAATTAATCACAGTTATTATGTGATGTAAATTCAGTAAAGAAGCAGAAGAACAAGATACATAGCCTTTGTAACTAATCACAGTTAGCTCAGTAAAGAAGCAGAAGAACAAGTTGCATAGCCTTTGTAATTAATCACAGTTACCATGTGATTTTAGCTCAGTAAAGAAAGATATGAACAAGTTACACAGTATTTGTAATTAATCACAGTTACCATGTGATGTTAGCTCAGTAAAGGCGCAAAATAACAAGTGACATAGTCTTTGTAATTAATCAGAGTTATTATGTGATATCAGCTCAATTAAAAACAGAAGAACAAGTTACATAGCCTTTGTAATTAATCATAGTTATTATGTGATGTAAGTTCAGTAAAGAAGCAGAAGAACAAGTTACATAGCCTTTGTAATTAATCACAGTTATTATGTGTTGTTAGCTCAGTAAAGAAGCAGAAAAACAAGTTACATAACCTTTGTAATTAATCACAGCTATTATGTGATGTAAGTTCAGTAATGAAGCAGAAGAGCAAGTTAAATAGCCTTTGTAATTAATCACAGCTATTGTTTGATATTAGCTCAGTAAAAAAGCAGAAGAACAAGTTACATAGCCTTTGTAATTAATCACAGTTACCTTGTTATGTTCGCTCAGTAAAGAAGCATAAGAACAAGTTACATAGCCTTTGTAATTAGTCACTGTTATTATGTGATGTTAGCTTAGTAAAGAAGCAGAAGAACAAGTTACATAGCTTTTGTAGTTAATCACAGTTATTATGTGATGTTAGCTCAGTAAAGAAACAGAATAAATAACAAGTTACATAGCTTTTGTAATTAATCACAGTTATTATGTGATGTTAGCTCAGTAAAGAAGCGGAAGAACAAGTTACATAGCCGTTGTTATTAATCACAGTTACCATGACATTGTGATTTTAGCTCAGTAAAGAAGCAGAAGAACACGATACATAGGCTTTCTAATTAATCACAGTTATTATGTGATGTTAGCTCAGAAACGAAACGGAAGAACAAGTTACATAGTCTTTGTAATTAATCACAGTTATTATGTGATGTTAGCTCATTAAAGAAGCATAAGAACAAGATACATAACCTTTGTAATTAATCACAGTTATTATGCGATGTTAGCTCAGTAAAGAAGCAAAAGAACAGTTACATAGCCTTTGTAATTAATCACAGTTATAATGTGATGTTAGTTCAGTAAAGAAGCAGAACAAGAAGATACATAGCCTTTGTAATTAATCACAGTTATTATATAATGTTAGCTCAGTAAAGAAGCAAAAGAACAAGATACATAGCCTTTGTAATTAATCACAGTTACCATGTGATGTTAACTTAGTAAAGAAGAAGAAGAACAAGTTACATAGCCTTTGTAATTAATCACTGTTACAATCAAGTGGTAGCTCAGAAAAAAACAGAAGAAAAAGTTACATAGCCTTTGTAATTAATCACAGTTACCATGTGATGGTAGCTCAGAAAAGAAAGACAAGAACAAGTTGCGTAGTCTTTGTTATTTATCACAGTTACCTTGTAATTGTAGCTCAGAAAAAAAAACAGAAGAAAAAGTTACATAGCCTTTGTAATTAATCACAGTTACCATGTGATGTTAACTTTGTAAAGAAGAAGAAGAACAAGTTACATAGCCTTTGTAATTAATCACTGTAACCATCAGATGGCAGCTCAGAAAAAAAACAGAAGAAAAAGTTACATAGCCTTTGTAATTAATCACAGTTACCATGTGATGGTAGCTCAGAAAAGAAACACAAGAACAAGTTGTGTAGTCTTTGTTAGTTAACACAGTTACCATGTGATGGTAGCTCAGAAAAGAAACAGAAGAACAAGTTATATAGCTTTTATAATTAATCACTGTTACCATGTGATGTTAGCACAGTAAAGAAGCAGAAGAACAAGATTCATAGCATTTGTAATTAATCACAATTACCATGTGATTTTAGCTCAGTAAAGAAACGTAAGAACAAGTTACATAGTTACATAGCACATAGCCTTTGTAATTAATCACAGTTATTATGCTATGTTAGTTCAGTCAAGGAGCAAAAGAACAAGATACATAGCCTTTGTAATTAATCACAGTTATTATGTGATGTTAGCTCAGTAAAGAAGCTGAAGAACTAGTTATATAGCCTTTGTAATTAATCACAGTTATTATGTGATGTTAGTTCAGCAAAGAAGCAGAAGAACAAGATACATAGCCTTTGTATTTAATCACAGTTATAATGTGATGTGAGCTCAGTAAAGAAGCTGAAGAACTAGTTATTTAGTTTTTGTAATTAATCACAGTTATTATGTGATGTGAGCTCAGTCAAGAAACAGATGAACAAGTTACATAGCCTTTGTAATTAATCAGTTACCATGCGATGTAAGCTCAGTAAAGAAGCAGAAGAACAAGATCCAAAGCCTTTGTAATTAATCACAGTTATTATGTGATGTTAGTTCAGTAATGAAACAGAACAACAAGAAACATAGCCTTTGTAATTAATCACAGTTACCATGTAATGTTAGCTCAGTAAAGAAGCAGAAGAACAAGTTATATAGCCTTTGTTATTAATCACAGTTAACATGTGGTGTTAGCTCAGTAAAGAAGCAGAATAACAAGTTACATAGCTTTTGTAATTAATCACAGTTTCAATGTGATGGTAGCTCAGATAAGAAACAGAAGTAAAAGTTACAACGCCTTTGTTATTAATCACAGTTATTATGTGATGTTTGCTCAGTAAAGAAGTAGAAGAACAAGTTACATAGCTTTTGTAATTAATCACAGTTATAATGTAATGTTAGCTCATTAAAGAAGCAGAAGAAGTTACATAGCCTTTGTAATTAATCAAAGTTACCATGTGATTTTAACTCAGTAAAGAAGCAGAAGAACAAGTTACATAGCCTTTGTAATTAATCACAGTTACCATGTGATGGTAGCTCAGAAAAGCAACAGAAGAAAAAGTTACATAGCCTTTGTAATTAATCACAGTAACCATGTGATGTTAGCACAGTAAAGAAGCAGAAGAACAAGTTACATATCCTTTGTAATTAATTACAGTTACCGTGTGATGTTAGCTCAGTAAAGAAACAGAAGAACAAGTTACATAGCCTTTAAATAATCACAGTTATTATGTGATGTTAACTCAGTAAAGGAGCAAAAGAACAAGATACATAGCCTTTGTAATTAATCATAGTTATTATGTGGTGTTAATTCAGTAAAGAAGCAGAAGAACATAATACATAGCTTTTGTAATTAATCACAGTTATTATGTGATGTTTGCTCTGTAAAGAAGCAGAAGGACAAGTTACATAGCCTTTGTAATTAATCACAGTTATAATGTAATGTTAGCTCAGTAAAGAAGCAGAAGAACAAGTTACATAGCCTTTGTAATTAATTATAGTTACAATGTGATTTTAGCTCAGTAAAGAAGCTGAAGAACAAATTACATAGCCTTTGTAATTAATCACAGTTACCATGTAATTGTAGCTCAGAAAAGCAACAGAAGAAAAAGTATATAGCCTTTGTAATTAATCAGTTACCATGTGATATTTGCACAGTAAAGAAGCAGAAAAATAAGTTACATAGCCTTTGTAATTAATCACAGTTACCATGTGATGTAAGCTCAGTAAAAAAAAAGAAGAACAAGTTACATAGCCTTTGTAATTAATCACAGTAATTATGTGTTGTTAGCTCAGTAAAGAAGCAAAAGAACAAGATACATAGCCTTTGTAATTAATCACAGTTATTATGTGATGTTAGCTCAGTAAAGAGGCAGAAGAACAAGGTATATAGCCTTTGTAATTAATCACAGTTATTATGTGATGTTAGCTCAGTAAAGAAGCAAAAGAACAAGTTACATAGTCTTTGTAATTAATCAACGTTATTTTGTGATGTTAGCTCAGTAAAGAAGCAGAAGAACAAGTTACACAGTCTTTGTAATTAATCACAGTTTCCATGTGGTATTAGCTCAGTAAAGAAGCAGAAGAACAAGTTACATAGCCTTTGTAATTAATCACAGTTATCATGTAATGTTAGCTCAGTAAATAAGCAGAAGAACAAGTTATATAGCCTTTGTAATTAATTACAGTTACCATATGATGTTAGCTCAGTGAATCTGCAAAAGAACCAGTTACATAGCCTTTGTAATTAATTACAGTTATGATGTTATGTTAGCCCAGTAAAGAAGCAGAAGAACAAGTTGTATTGCCTTTTTAATTAATCACAGTTACCATGTGATGTTAGTTCAGTAATGAAACAGAAGAACAAGTTACACAGTCTTTGTAATTAATCACAGTTACCATATGATGTTAGCTCAGTTAAGAAGCAGAATAACAAGATACATAGCCTTTGTAATTAATTACAGTTATAATGTAATGTTAGCTCAGTAAAGAAGCAGAAGAGCAAGTTACATAGCCTTTGTAATTATTCACAGTTACCGTATGATGTTAGCTCAGTAAAGAAGCAGAAGAACAAGATACATAGGCTTTGTAATTAATCTCAGTTACCATGTGATTGTAGCTCAGTAAAGAAGCAGAGCAACAAGTTACATAGCTTTTGAAGTTAATCATAGTTATTATGAGAAGTGATCTCAGTAAAGAAACAGAAGAACAAGTTACATAGCTTTTGTAATTAATCACAGTTATTATGTGATGTTAGCTCAGTAAAGAAACAGATGAACAAATTACATAGCCTTTGTTATTAATCACAGTTACCATGTGATGTAAGCTTGGTAAAGAAACTGAAGAACAAGTTATATAGCCTTCGTAATTAATCACAGTTTTTATGTGATGTTAGCTCTGTAAAGAAGCAGAAGAACAAGTTACATATCTTTTGTAATTAATCACAGTTATTATGTGATGTTAGCTCAGTAAAGAAGCAGAAGAACAAGTTAATAGGCTTTGTAATTAATCACAGTTACCACTTGATGTTAGCACAGTAAAGAAGCAGAAGAACAAGTTGCATAGTCTTTGTTATTAATCACAGTTACCATGTGATTGTAGCTCAGAAAAGAAACAGAAGAAAAAGTTACATAGCTTTTGTAATTAATCACAGTTACCATGTGAAGTTAGCACAGTAAAGAAGCAGAAGAAAACGTTACAAAGCCTTTGTAAACAATGACAGTTATTATGTGATGTTAGCTCAGTAAAGAAACATGAGAACAAGATACATAGCCTTTGTATTTAATCACAGTTACCATGTGATGTTATCTCAGTAAAGAAACATAAGAACAAGTTACATAGCCTTTGTATTTAATCACAGTTACCATGTGATGTTAGCTCAGTAAAGAAACATAAGAACAAGTTACAAAGCCTTTGTAATTAATCACAGTTACCATTTGTTGTTAGCTGAAGAAAGAAACAGAAGAACAAGTTACATAACTTTTGTAATTAATCACAGTTATTATGTGATGTAAGCTCAGTAAAGAAGCAAAAGAACAAGATACATAGCTTTTGTAATAAATCACAGTTACCATGTAATGTTAGCTCAATAAATAAGCAGAAGAACAAGTTATATTGCCTTTGTAATGAATCACAGTTACCATTTGTTGTTAGCTCAACAAAGAAACAGAAGAACAAGTTACATAGCTTTTGTAATTAATCACAGTTATTATGTGATGTAAGCTCAGTAAAGGAGCAAAAGAACAAGTTACATAGCCTTTGTAATAAATCACAGTTACCATGTAATGTTAGCTCAATAAATAAGCAGAAGAACAAGTTATATTGCCTTTGTAATTAATCACAGTTACCATGTGATGTTAGCTCAGTAAAGAAGCAGAAGAACAAGTTACATAGCCTTTGTAGTTAATCACAGTTACCATACGATGTTAGCTCCGTAAAGAAGCAGAAGAACAAGATACATAGCCTTTGTAATTAATCACAGTTATTATGTGATGCTAGCTCAGTAAAGAAGCAGAAGAACAAGTTACATAGCTTTTCTAATTAATCACATTGATTGTGTGATGTTAGCTCAGTAAAGAAACAGAAGAACAAGTTACATAGCCTTTGTAATTAATCACAGTTACCATGTGATGTTAGCTCAGTAAAAAAGCAGAGGAACAAGTTACTTAGCCTTTGTAATTAATCACAGTTACCATGTGATGGTAGCTCAGAAAAGAAACAGAAGAAAAAGTTACATAGCCTTTGTAATTAATCAGAGTTATTATGTGATGTTAGCTCAGTAAAGAAGCAGAAGAACAAGTTACATAGCCTTTGTAATTAATCACAGTTACCTTGTGATTTTACTTTGGTAAAGAAGCAGAAGAACAAGTTACATAGCCTTTGTAATGAATCACAGTTACCATGTAATGGTAGCTCAGAAAAGAAACAGAACAAAAAATTAAATAGCCTTTGTAATTAATCACAGTTATTATGTGATGTTAGCTAAGTAAAGAAGCAGAAGAACAAGTTACATAGCCTTTGTAATTAATCACAGTTACCATGTGATTTTAGCTCAGTAAAGAAGCAGAAGAACAAGTTACATAGCCTTTGTAATTAATCACAGTTACCATGTGATGGTATCTCAGTAAAGCAACAGAAGAAAAGGTTACATAGCCTTTGTAATTAATCATAGTTACCATGTGATGTTAGCACAGTAAAGAAGCAGAAGAACAAGTTACATAGCCTTTGTAATTAATTACAGTATGGAGCGCATGGTCCAGTGGTAGAGCACCGAACCCATGATCTGAGGGTCGTGGGTTCGATCCTCCACTATGGCTATGTGTGGTGTCGTTGAGCAAGGCACTTTTTCCACATATGCTTTGTACTGGTACTACCCAGGAAGACTTCGAGCGTGATTTGTCTAAGTTGTAAGAACTTGTTTCACAATCGAAGTAAAATAAATAAGTTTAAAACAATTACAGTTACCATGTGATGTTAGCACAGTAAAGAAGCAGAAGAACAAGTTACATATCCTTTGTAAATAATCACAGTTACCATGTGATGTTAGCTCAGTAAAGAAATAGAAGAACAAGTTACATAGCCTTTGTAATCAGTCACAGTTAGTATGTGATGTTAGCTCAGTAAAGGAGCAAAAAAACAAGATACAAAGCCTTTGTAATTAATCACAGTTATTATGTGATGTTAGCTCAGTAAAGAAGTAGAAGAACAAGTTACATAGCCTTTGTAATTAATCACAGTTACTATGCTATGTTAGCTCAGTAAATAAGCAGAAGAACAAGTTACATAGCCTTTGTAATTAATCACAGTTACCGTGTGATGTTAGCTCAGTAAAGAAGGACAAGAACAAGTTACATAGCCTTTGTAATTAATCACAGTTATTATATGATGTTAGCTCAGTAAAGAAGCAGAAGAACAAGTTACATAGCCTTTGTAATTAATCACAGTTACCATGTGATGTTAGCTCAGAAAGAAATAGAAGAACAAGTTACATAGCCTCTGTAATTTATCACAGTTATTATGTGATGATAGCTTAGTAAAGAAACAGAAGAACAAGTTACATATCCTTTGTAATTTATCACAGTTATTATGTGATGTTAGATCAGTAAAGAAACAGAAGAACAAGTTACACAGTCTTTGTAATTAATCAGTTATTATATAATGTTAGCTCAGTAAAGAAGCAAAAAAACAAGTTACATAGACTTTGTAATTAATTACATTTATTATGTAATGTTAGCTCAGTAAAGAAGCAGAAGAACAAGTTACATAGCCTTTGTAATTAATCACAGTTACCATGTGATGTTAGGTCGGTTAAGAAGCAGAAGAACAAGTTACACAGTCTTTTTAATTATTCACAGTTATTATGTGATGTTAGCTCATTAAAGAAGCAGAAGAAGAAGTTACATAGCCTTTGTAATTAATCACAGTTATAATGTAATGTAAACTCAGTAAAGAAGCAGAAGAACAAGTTACACAGTCTTTGTAATTAATCACAGTTTTCATATAATGTTAGCTCAGTAAAGAAGCAGAAGAACAAGATACATTGCCTTTGTAATTAATCACAGTTACCATGTGATTTTAGCTCAGTAAAGAAAGATATGAACAAGTTACACAGTCTTTGTAATTAATCACTGTTATTATGTGATGTTAGCTCAGTTAAGAGTAAGCTTACTACAACCACACCTATGGATGTCGAAACAGAAAGGACATAATGTTTATGATATTTTCAGGAAAATAAACAGGATCATTTGATCACTTAAAATGAAATATTCAGAACTGCATGTATATACATGTACCAATTTATCATTATGCAATGCTTTCTATATCTTCAGGTTTGAATCTCTACAGTGGGTTTGATATGTTTACCTCGGACCGCTGCCTAAATATTGGAATCTATACCTTTATCTGTAACAGCTTGTACATTAGTCGTGCTGTTTTCTCAGTGATAGCCATGATGTGGAATCTCATGGTTGGGTGTATGCTACTGTCTGTTTGCCGTACCCATACAATTGGTAAGTTTTTAGCTCGACTATTCGGAGAATAAAGAGAACTATTCTACTCACCCAGGAGTTGGTGTCGACGTCTCACCTGGGTTAAAGTTTTGTATACAAGTCCCTATCTCAGTAACCATTGCATGTATTGACTTGAAACTTTACACAGGCCTTCCCTGTCATCAATCCTACTACATTTACTAAGTTAGATAACTCTTGCATGAATATAATGCAAATTATTGCCTTTGTTTGACTTAGAAAATCTGGTTAAAGTTTTTCGTGCAAGTACCATCAAGTCTATATCACCAACCACTCAATGTATTTGATTGAAACTTTACACAAGCTTTCCCAGTTATCATCCCTACTAAAATAACTAAGTTTGATAACTCTTGCTTGAAAATAATGCAAATTATTGCCCTTCTTTGACTTAGAAAATCTGGTTAAAGTTTTGCGTGCAAGTACAATCAGGTCCATATCTCACCAGCCACTCAATGTATTTGATTGAAACCTTACACAAGCCTTCCCAGTCATCAACCCTATTACACTAACTAAGTGAGATAACTCTTGCATTAATATAATGCAAATTATTGCCCCTTGTTTGACTTAGAAAATGTGGTTTAAGTTTTGCTTGCAAGTATCGAGTCCATATCTCACTAACCACTCAATGTATTTGATTGAAACTTTACACAATCCTTCCCAGTCATCAACCCTACTACAATAACTAAGTGAGATAACTCTTGCTTGAATATAATGCAAATTATTGCCCAAAAGTTTGAATTAGAAATTCTGGTCAAAGTTTTGTTTGCAAGTAGCATCAAGTCCATATCTCACCAACCACTAAATGTATTTGATTGAAACATAACACAAGCCTTCCCAGTCATCAACCCAAATACAGTAACTAAGTTAGATAACTCTTGCTTGAATATAATGCAAATTATTGCCCTTGACTTAGAAAATCTGGTTATAGTCATACCTAGCTTTCGATATTGGGGTTGCGTGAAAATCCGATAATATTTCTACTATAAACAAGTTGTAGTTGTATGGTGTTTAGTATCGCTTTTAACAATTTTTCAGTCATCGCGACGGTGTCTACTTGAGACAGTATTCTGAGCCCTGTCACACTGGAGTATCATGCCACAGACACATGGTATGATACCCCATCCAGTCACATTAAACTGACACCGGGCCGACCAGACCTAGAACTCTCCTCTAAATGTTGAGCATCAAGTGAGGAAGCTTTTAGTACCATTTTTAAAGTCTTTGATATGACCCGGCCTGGGATCGAACCCACGACCTTCCGCATGCGAGGCTGACGCTCTACCACTAGGCCACGCCGCAGTCTACTATAAACAAAGAAAGACGATTTTAGTTTAATCTTTATAAATCAAAAACCGTATAAAATATCAAATTTGTACTTATCATAAAATGTTGTTTATAATGTCTTCTACAAGTATGTTATTTTTTTAGCTCACCTGAGTCAAAGGCTCACAGGTGAGCTTTTGTGATCGCCTGGTGTCCGTCGTCTGTCGTTAACTTTAGCTTCTAACAACTTCTCCTCAGAAACTACTGGCTCGATTTTAAAATAATTTCACAGAAATGTTCCTTGGGTGACCCTCTACCAAGTTTGTTCAAGCCATCTTGATTCATCAAAAAACATGGCGGCCACGGGGTAGGGTTAGTTTACTATATAAGCTATAGTAAAAACTTAAAAAATCCTCTTCTTGTTAGAAACTACTTGCTCGATTTTAAAATAATTTCACAGAAATGTTCCTTAGGTGACCCTCTACCAAGTTTGTTCAAGCCATCTTGATTCGTCAAAAAACATGGTGGCCAGGGGATGGGGTTAATTTACTTTATAAGCTAAAAACTTAAAAAATCTTCTTGTCAGAAACCACTGGATCAATTTTAAAACAATTTTGCAGAAATGTTCCTTGGGTGACCCTTTACCAAGTTAGTTCAAGCCATTGTGATTTGTTAAAAAACGTGACCGCTACAGTGAGGTGCTAGTTTACTATATAGGCAGCTATAGTAAAAACTTTAAAAGCATTCTTGTCAGAATCTACTGACCTGATTTCAATGTAATTTCGCTGACATTTACCATTGGTGAACCTCTACCAAGTTTGAACTCTTATATACTTCTGTTAAATCTTCAAAACAAATCAAAATTCTAACTATTTGCCCATCTCATTTTTCTGGAAATTTTTGTTCATAATTTTGAATTAATTAATTTTTGGTCCTTTTTAAGATTTAAGACAATCACCCAATTTCTCTATATGTTCTACAGGGGTCGTGAATTAGAATCACTGCCCGGCAACAGTCTCCATGATGATTGATATACGACAGTGTGTCTCATTATCATTCGTCTCTCACCACTGATTCTAGTGGGAAAGTTATCAGTTACTTGCGGAGATGGGGTGTGCTCGAGTACTGGTTAATCCAAGGAAACAGTGGTCAGGTAACTGATCGTCTGTTAGCCTTCGATGGAATAAAAATGACACTAAATATTCTATCAATCAATCTATATGTTCTATACAAAATGAAGAAGTTTTTGGGAGAAACTGAATATTTTAACTGCAACACCTTATTTCAACCCAATTATTCCAAATTTGTACTTATCAGCATAACAAGATATTTTATTAAGCCTTCCACTGGTATTATTTTTATAAAAATAAGAGTTTATTTCTTTGGTCCTTTTTACACTTTTTTAGAAACACTACTATTTTTTTTTTACAAGTCTGCAAACATCTGCAACCTTTGGGATTTTTTGTGACTGTACATATTTCAGATTACCGCACGGTAATTTATATCGTTGTTATGACGCCCACCCGGGGAGATTATTGCGGACATTTATCGTCTTTATTTCTTGTCTTTTCATGAAGTTATAAAGCTATTTAAATTGTGTTATGGGGTAAACTACTTACATGCACATGGAATTGCTTAAAATTTATATAAAAAAATTCTATGGTCATTGTATTTAAATTTTTATGTATTTTATTAAGTATTAGGAATTAAAAAAGGATGTTATTATGCATAAGACTTCTTTAGAAGGAATAAATAGCTGTTATTATAAAAAAAATGAATGATTAGTTTTATAAAATATTTCTGTAGAACATTTCTTCAAACTCTGGTGTTTTTGCAGACGTTTCGCGTAACGATGTTGAATTACATAATATCTTATAACAATTAATCGCAGCCTTCAGTCTTAAGACAGAAATCATGTTTTCATTTGGTAAATGCCAATAAGTACATGATTCATTTTTAGCTCTACTGGCCAAAGGCCAGAAGTGTTTATGCGATGGCGCGTTGTCTGTCGCCCGTCGTCTGTCGTCTGTTGTCTGTTAGCAGCACTTTCTCTGAAACCACTAGGCCAATTAAACTGAAACTTCACATGGATGTTTTTATTGCATAGGAGACTATACAGAAGATTTTTTTTTTCGATCTGAAATTCAAGATGGCTGCCATTACTAAAAATAGTCCAAAACTTAAAAAATCTTCTTCTCATGAACGGCCCAACAGATTTTCTAAATGTTTATGTAGTAATGATGACCAACTATAGTTCTGAAAGATTTGTTCAAATAGTGTCCCTAGGGTTAAAAATGACCCTACCCCGAGAGTTCAATTAGGGGACACATGTCAATTTAATATTTTTTTTATTTTTTTTTTTAAATGGAAATAATTTTGCCTATATCTTCACTAAAGCATTGTTAGGTAAAGGAGGTTAAGATTTGTAAAAATGACTGGGTTCCTATGTCTTCAGGGGTCAGGAGGGGCCCCAAAAGGGTACAAATTGGGAATTAGTAAAATTGTTTGCTTAAGAACCAGTATGTCAGATTTGTACATATTTGATATAAATTATCCCTAAGTGTAGGGGTTTGATTGCAGATAAGAATTTAGGGGCTAAAATATATAGGGGCCCTGTAAGGGGACTTAGAATTTTACATAGGGATACTGTGGGAAAACAGAAAATTCTCTTTTTTTTCATTTATTCTGAAACCACTAGGCCAATTAAACTGAAACTTCACATGGATGTTTCTATTGCATAGGAGACTACAAAAGATTTATTTTTTTCTATCTAAAATTCAAGATGGTCACCGTTACTAAAATAGTCCAAAACTTAAAAATTCTTCTTCTTATGAACGGTCCATGAGATTTTCAAAATGTTTATGTAGTAACTATGACCAACTATAGTTTTGTTAGATTTGTTCAAATGGTGTCCCTAAAGTTAAAAATGACCCCGCCTCGATGTTTCTATTGCATAGTAGAATTTCAAAAAGTGCTATGGCCACTATGAGTCAGTAGAGCGTCCTCAGGCCCTCTTGGGCCTCTTGTTTAATTAGTTTGTACATCTGGTCCTAACTAATCAATGAGCAATTAACAGGTGAGTGTGAGGTGTGACAAATGTTGCATCGGTCACATTTAGCAATATTCATACGTAACGGAAAGTGCCTGTTCTGTAGGATACCTACTATATTGTTATCTGTATTGTCTCTCTAGTCTCTGTCTAGCATATATGATCAAATGTGATAATCATTTTTTTTT
The DNA here is from genome assembly GCA_029582155.1 of Panopea generosa. NCBI lineage: Eukaryota > Metazoa > Mollusca > Bivalvia > Adapedonta > Hiatellidae > Panopea > Panopea generosa. The sequence continues at coordinate 27,687,661 of CM055904.1, read as the reverse complement.
TAATAATTTTCTAAAATGGCGCTGATAGTGCCCATAATATAATGTCAGTTTCTTAATAAAATACAGTTTTAATGCACATTTTAAATAGAATTACAAGAAACTATCATTTTAATTATACTTTTTTTAATAAATGATTTTAATCCTATTGCAATTTAAGTAAATTGTTCATCTAATCCTTTTAATCCTTTATAGCAAGGAATTATATAAAACTACAAGTCCTAAGTATGTTTGTAGTAAATGCTGGCTGATAATTACTGAATGGCTGACAACTTGTATATTTGGGAATTAAAGGGAAGTGGTAAATGTCCTAGGGGCAATTCTCCAAGGGAGTGTTGGTGATAAAGTCTACATAAATAATATAAATTATATTGTGACGGTTTATTGCATGAACAATGTTTAAATTATGAACATTTGCTATGATATAAATTGTATCTTGTAATACTGTAAAGACTTGTGTTTGCATGATAAATGTATATAAGTGAGGCGCAAATGCATTATTATATAATATTTTGTACTTCTTTCTGTAATCCAATATAAGAGGTACTTTTAAATAAATCAATGCCACATACTTAATTATATATGATGATGATGATCCTCCACCATGGCCTTTGGACGCCTCTAATATAGACGCCTTTGGACACCTCTAATATAGACGCCTTTGGACACCTCTAATATAGACGCCTTTGGACACCTCTAATATAGAAGGCTTTTGAATTATTGGGTGAATTATGTTTATATTAACTGACAGAGTGGAAAACAGTGCAGGAAGTATTCAGATTGCTCATTACAAGCAACCTGAACTCTTCCTGTACTGTTTTCAAAGGCCTTCTGTGATTGGTGTGGGAAAATGCATATCTATGGAGTAAAGGGTTAAACTAAAAAACTTATGTTTCCAAGATTTATCAAGTCACTGATTCTATGATGTAATAAGCTATAATAAAAAATTACAGCAATAATATATAGTCCCGTTTTTATACTGGAGCAGTGAATTCGTCATTACTTCTCCTTTTCTGTAGGTGCTCTGGATAATATTTTTTTATATGATAAGTGGTATTATGGACAATTAAGGAACTATAAATTTAATGACTTCTCTCTAATTCCTTGGGACAATGAACTTTATACGTTTATATGTTGACATCAATGATTTATATAGAATGTTTTATATATAATGCCTTGGTTGATATATAGGCCAGTCATTTCAGACAAAAAAACAGATAAACAAATTCCAACAGAAGGTGTTTTAACAAATTTAGGTAGGGAATAGTTTCATGTGTAACTGGAAAAAAGTCCTCAAAAATCTAAGCAGGGGAAATGAGTTAATTTTGGCCAAAAACATGCACATTTGAAGAAAAATCACTAAAAACAGGAATTTGTTTATAAAAATAATTTTTTCATTGATAATGCTAATTTTCAAATATTGAATTATTGTCATTAACATAAACTTTAATAAACAGAAAGTTTTGTGCAAAAATACATTTTTTCTTTCAGATTTTAAGACAATATCTTGTTTTTGTTAGAAAATTCACTTATTAAGTGCAGTACAATACAGTCATTTTGTGAATTTCAAACTATGTTATAGAATACGTCCTTGAAAATAACAGGCGCAAAATCTAATTCATTGAACTCCAGGAATACAGCAATACAGGAACACAGCATTTATGATTTTTTCATTGTTTTTAGCTCTACTGGCCAAAGGCCAGAAGTGTTTATGCGATGGCGCGTTGTCTGTCGTCCGTCGTCTGTCGTCTGTTAGCAGCACTTTCTCTGAAACTACTTGGCCAATTAAACTGAAACTTCACATAGGGGTTTCTATTGCATAGGAGACTATACAGAAGATTTTTTTTTTTTATTTGAAATTCAAGATGGCCGCCATTACTAAAAATAGTCCAAAACTTAAAAAATCTTCTTCTCATGAACGGCCCAACAGATTTTCTAAATGTTTATGTAGTAATGATGACCAACTATAGTTCTGAAAGATTTGTTCAAATAGTGTCCCTAGGGTTAAAAATGACCCTACCCCGAGAGTTCAATTAGGGGACACATGTCAATTTAATATTTTTTTTATTTTTTTTTTAAATGGAAATAATTTTGCCTATATCTTCACTAAAGCATTGTTAGGTAAAGGAGGTTAAGATTTGTAAAAATGACTGGGTTCCTATGTCTTCAGGGGTCAGGAGGGGCCCCAAAAGGGTACAAATTGGGAATTAGTAAAATTGTTTGCTTAAGAACTAGTATGTCAGATTTGTACATATTTGATATAAATTATCCCTAAGTGTAGGGGTTTGATTGCAGATAAGAATTTAGGGGCTAAAATATATAGGGGCCCTGTAAGGGGACTTAGAATTTTACATAGGGATACTGTGGGAAAACAGAAAATTCTCTTTTTTTTCATTTATTCTGAAACCACTAGGCCAATTAAACTGAAACTTCACATGGATGTTTCTATTGCATAGGAGACTACAAAAGATTTATTTTTTCTATCTAAAATTCAAGATGGTCACCGTTACTAAAAATAGTCATTGATTGAATAATCTTATCACCAATTTCTTTGACATTGTCAATATTAACATTCGTCTCGGCAATAGTCCCAGTTTCAATATTTCGTAAACTTGCTTCTTCAGTAAAAGGACTTAGACCGAGTTGAAGAGGTGCAACAATTTTTGTAGGAATGGCTGCTTGCACAATAGCCTGTCCTATGGAAATTGTCTTTCTTTCCGTTTTTTTGTGGTCAATGATTTGGTTCAAAAGAAGAAGAAGGCTTTCTGGAACATGTTTCTGATATGCTTCAAATGAAATGATATCTTCTGCACTTGGGTATTCAGTTTTTGTAACATCAACTGACTTGATATCACACAAAATTAGCATAGCTGCAGTTTTTATAACAGCTGTTTTTTCGGATTCAACACCATTATTTCTAGCTCTTTTATAAAATGAATGTAAATTATTTTTTTTAACTTTAAAAACATCTGGACCATCGCTTACGACTGTCACATTTTGCATGCGTGCCACAGAAGAAACATTTTGTTTCAAAATTAAATTGTCCATGTCCAGACTGCCTTGTTCTAGGACTTTGGGTAACAACATGTTCTACAGATTTCCTCTGCTGGTTCAGATGACAATATGACTTTTAAATATGTTTCTTCAATGAACATATTGTAGATTAAGCTTGCATCATGAAAATAATAAAATAACATATCTATTTTGCTGTCTTTATACCTTATGTTTTCTTGTCATGTTACTCACACACTTTTAAGATACGTTTATTTTATGAACATATCATCTAATCTGGCATTCTTAAAATGAAAATATAGAAACCTTTATTTTTACTAGCTGTGATGAGTCCCTGGCACCCTTTTTCTCCAAGTCGGACCAATGGACCATCATTATCCAGGTTGCATATTGCACAGATGTCCAGTTCTCCACTGAAAAAAATGTATTAGTATACAATAAATTTTATGATGTCAAAAGTACATGTTTTTGAGCCGACCTTTTGTATTGTTATATTCATAGCCGATACTATACAATACGGGTAATATTCCTGGGTCACAACGGGTCATCATGAATATTAACTGTAAATTAAAATATTTAAATGTTGAATAACATTGCCTATACACAACACATTCTCCAATTCGAAAAGGTGAAATCTCACTCTCGCGTGTGACGAGATCTGTGCGTGACTTGAGCTCAGTGTCACACCATAACAAACCGCAGTGGTGTTTCTGACAGTAGTTACATAAAACAGCCATAAAAAGAAAGAAAACAATACAAGATATGAAAGAAAATAAAAAAAATAAGTTTCTCATGATAAAATAAAATTACTTTTTATCGTTTTGTGCATGTTTGTATACTTTAACTAATGCTTGATTTCTTGTGATGGGTGGGGCAATTTGTAAACTTGAGAAGTTTAGTATTAATTTTCTTATAAATATCCTTTCTATCATTTACAAATACGGAATGGTTATATTTTATTTGTTAAAAAGTTCATGCGACATGACGGATTTTATCAATAATTCTTATCTTTTTATAGATGCATTATCTGCCAAATTTCAGACCCAACTGACGACATGCATGTTGCGCAGTTAATGGGCCTTTTTTGTTTAAAACGTAGGTAAATGATTATTTAAAAAAACATTATTACTATAACATATCAATATAACCAAAATGTAGTTTTTTTTGAAAAAAAACTATGATTTTGTTTTATTTAAGAGTGCTTTGAATGAATTACAGACGTTTCGTACCACAAAATTGAGGTTTCGTACAACACATAGGTTAATGAAGAAGAAGAAGAAGAATATTTTATTGATTTAAACTATACATAGTTTTCTCATCAAATTACAATGTTGTAATAACATGTAAATAATTAAACACATAAACACATAACAAGTTGAGTAAATAGCATGCACACATTTTCACACACACACACACACACACACACACACACACACACACACACACACACACACATATACATACATACATACTTACATACATACATACATACATACACTCTCGTTAATGCATAAACTTTACAGTGTTTCACACCATGATTAGGTGTCACAATCATAAACTTACGGAATATGTTTTTAATTAGTGTGTGATAGTATTGGATTGTTATTATTTGGGGTTGAAACGTTACTAAAATACATTTTATTTTGTTTATACATTTATTGTATTAACGAGAAATTTGATATATTTATTATAAATTTACACCATATACTATGGACACAAATCACACAAAATAATATACATACAATTTTGATTTTATCATATTTACAACATTTACGTGTAGCACATTGTAATGCATGACCATGAGGAGATATATAGATATATTTGCTTTAATAATCGTGTATTTGTGAAATAATACATAAAATCAGAAAATTTCAATTTGTGACAAAAAACTGTAACATTCTTCTGCTGTTATACCAAAGTACTATGCAAAATGTACAAAAAATGGTCATTTTGGAAAGATATACACAGAAATGGAACATCCGTCCCCGTAACGTCCATCTCCCCCTCCCACACCTGCATATACATTCTATTTTTTTTTAATCTATAGAATCAATTTCACTTTTTCAATGTATTAAGTATTAAATGTTTGCAGAGTGCAACTAAGATATGAATGATTTATTCCCCAAAAAATGAACACAAATTTAGAGATTTTGTTTAATGTCACTCTTATATAGGGGATGAACGTTGCAAAAAGGGGACGGACGTTACATAATTTCTTACCATTGGTATTGACCCCCTAAATAACTGAAATGTTTAAATTAAGTCATTGTCCATAATACTATGCAATATATTATACATCCTATCTTAAACCTTGGGGTCATAAAACCTGTGGTGAATTATGCAAATTGGGATACAATATGCATGTTTTTTATCGTTACCACATGGTGTGACTGTAGTGTTGGTGAATTATGAAAGCTCAGCAGGATGCCAGTAACTGGACAGTAGCATACATTTTGTGCAATATGCCTGTAGGCAAATATATTCCATATGACACTATCCATCAAAATTTAAAAAATCATATTTGTCCAGATAACTAGTAGACTGGGTAACGCTGTCATATGGGCTAGTTATAGGTAAAATACTGACTGCGTAGCAAACAGTGCATACCTTGATAACATGGCTTGGATGTGCAGGCTGAACTGGGTCTACATCGACACTAACCGCAATATTATTTTTGTTTTCTTTATCAAACAGAGGGTTATTGTCATATTTTACAAATTCAATCATGCTTGCTTTTGTAATGATTGCCGTGCCCGATTAGCTCAGTCGTTAGCGCGTCTGAATATTAATACATGGGTCACGAGTTTGAATTCCCACCGGTCACAATCTCCGTGATGGTTGATATGCATATTGTGTCTCATTATCATTCGTCTCTGATATAAAAGAGACTAATAAATGTTCATTTTTATGTCAGTTCTTTATTCCATAAAGATATATTTTTGAAAATGATGCTTATGTATAAATTCAGATATCTCCGATGAAAACATTTATTCTTGTTTAACACTTAAACATGAAAAACAAGCATATTCCGTCTGTTTGGAAATATGGAACGCCATAAAAAATTTTCCAGACTGTCGACATTTGAGATGGAGGATAGTTGGGTTTTCTTCATCAGTTGACTATGGGTATCCATGGCTTAAATAAGTTTGCCATTTTAATCCTTATAACCTCGTTTGATCCTAGAATGACACTGTTGTGCTCTTTTGAAATAGTGTAAAATGTAAAATGTGGTGGAACTTTATTTCTCTTGTGGTTACACAAGGACACACAACAACAGTCATCCGACGGCATTTTAATAGAACTAAAATAAAATTCATCTGGTACAAAACAGCCTCAGAGACGGAGTTTTAAATTACTAATTCGTCTTTTTATATCTATAATATATATAATTATGTTCTTGAAAGAAATTAATTAATTAATTTCTTCTGCAAGAATAACTTTTCTTAATAATTTACACTTATTTACCAGACACGCACACCATTTTACATTATGCTTACAACACCCACTTAAAACAGTAATAAAAGTCACAATAAAAAGGTAATCATGGTCAACAACCGCATCATTTCTTAAGTTCATCATTGATACTAGCATACTCTCTAAAATTAAACTTTATTAAACCGCTTTAATAAATATTTGTGTTGTTAATGTATGAAAATTCAATTTACTTACGTGAAATCTACATTGTTTCAGCAGCGACTGCGGTGAAACGAATTCCCCTGAGCTCATAGTCTCACGCGAAATCTTGCTCTCGCACGCGACGAGAATTCGGGATTTCGAAGAGGTCAATACACGAGTCAATATTTTTTTGTTTATATGAATTACCTCATTACACTTGCTGATTCGGAAGAATGTCTAATGGATTACTGCAGGTGTTTTTTACATGTTATTCATCAACTTCTATGACATCATTGACTCTTCTGAATGTCTATGAAACTTCTTTCTGTTAATAAATGATAAGATTGGAGAAAACATATTTAATGATCGCAAAATCTTATTATTACTTTTTTTTAATTAAAATATGACCCAAATGGCCTTCCGTAGTTTAAAAAAATGACAATAAACGCTCAACTCCTAAATTTTTTTTCTATTTTATATGGTTTATAGATAAATATATAACGTTTTCTTAACTTTAAAATGTCATAAATCAATAATATTTTCAAACTTTGCTCGGTATATCTTACGCACGAAAACTAATGTCATTTTATTGTTTTCTGTTGTAAAAAATAATACAAACTTAGTTCAGTATTTTATTGTGCCTATTTTCATTAATGTGCATTGTTTATCTCAAATATGAGTTATGATAATGGCAAATTATTACTGATCTTTCGGAATATATATTTTTTATGAAATATATTTAAAACATTTTGATCCTTTTTACAGTTTTTCACAAACTTTTTAGCACATGTTTGTAAGTGATAATTTGATTATGGCTATATGTGTATTCTTGTTATCCGTATGGATCAATGTAAGTGATAATTTGATTATTGCTATATGTGTATTCTTGTTATCCGTATGGATCAATGTAAGTGATAATTTGATTATGGCTATATGTGTATTCTTGTTATCCGAATGCATCAATGTAATTAGTGGTAATTTGATTATGGCTATATGTGTGTTCTTGTTATCCGTATGCATCAATGTAAGTGGTAATTTGATTATGGCTATATGTGTGTTCTTGTTATCCGAATGCATCAATGTAAGTGGTAATTTGATTATGGCTATATGTGTTTTCTTGTTATCCGAATGCCTCAATGTAAGTGGTAATTTGATTATGGCTATATGTGTATTCTTGTTATCCGAATGCACCAATGTAAGTGGTAATTTGATTATGGCTATATGTGTATTCTTGTTATCCGTATGCACCAATGTAAGTGGTAATTTGAATATGGCTATATGTGTATTCTTGTTATCCGTATGCATCAATGTAAGTGATAATTTGATTATGGCTATATGTGTATTCTTGTTATCCGTATGCATCAATGTAAGTGATAATTTGATTATGGCTATATGTGTATTCTTGTTATCCGTATGCATCAATGTAAACGATAATTTGATTATGGCTATATGTGTATTCTTGTTATCCGTATGCATCAATGTAAGTATTAATTTGATTATGGCTATATGTGAATTCTTGTTATCAGTATGCATCAATGTAAGTGGTAATTTGATTATGGCTATATGTGTATTCTTGTTATCTGTATGCATCAATGTAAGTGGTAATTTGATTATGGCTATATGTGTATTCTTGTTATCAGTATGCATCCATGTAAGTGATAATTTGATTATGGCTATATGTGTATACTTGTTATCCGTATGCATCAATGTAAGTGGTAATTTGATTATGGCTATATGTGAATTCTTGTTATCAGTATGCATCAATGTAAGTGGTAATTTGATTATGGCTATATGTGTATTCTTGTTATCTGTATGCATCAATGTAAGTGGTAATTTGATTATGGCTATATGTGTATTCTTGTTATCAGTATGCATCCATGTAAGTGATAATTTGATTATGGCTATATGTGTATACTTGTTATCCGTATGCATCAATGTAAGTGGTAATTTGATTATGGCTATATGTGAATTCTTGTTATCAGTATGCATCAATGTAAGTGGTAATTTGATTATGGCTATATGTGAATTCTTGTTATCCGTATGCATCAATGTAAGTGGTAATTTGATTATGGCTATATGCGTATTCTTGTTATCCGTATGCATCAGTGTAAGTGGTAATTTGATTATGGCTATATGTGAATTCTTGTTATCAGTATGCATCAATGTAAGTGGTAATTTGATTATGGCTATATGTGAATTCTTATTATCCGTATGCATCAATGTAAGTGGTAATTTGATTATGGCTATATGCGTATTCTTGTTATCCGTATGCATCAGTGTAAGTGGTAATTTGATTATGGCTATATGCGTATTCTTGTTATCCGTTTGCATCAGTGTAAGTGGTAATTTGATTATGGCTATATGCGTATTCTTGTTATCTGTATGCATTAATGTAAGTGATAATTTGATTATGGCTATATGTGTGTTCTTGTTATCCGAATGCATCAATGTGAGTGGTAATTTGATTATGGCTATATGTGTGTTCTTGTTATCCGAATGCATCAATGTAAGTGGTAATTTGGTTATGGCTATATGTGTGTTCTTGTTATCCGTATGCATCAATGTAAGTGGTATTTGATTATGGCTATATGTGTATTCTTGTTATCTGAATGCATCAATGTAAGTGATAATTTGATTATGGCTATATGTGTATTCTTGTTATCAGAATGCATCAATGTAAATGGTAATTTTATTATGGCTATATGTGTATTCTTGTTATCCATATGCATCAATGTAAGTGGTAATTTGATTATAGCTATATGTGTATTCTTGTTATCTGTATGCACCAATGTAAGTGGTAATTTGATTATGGCTATATGTGTATTCTTGTTATCCGTATGCATCAATGTAAGTGATAATTTGATTATGGCTATATGTGTATTCTTGTTATCCGTATGCATCAATGTAAGTGATAATTTGATTATGGCTATATGTGTATTCTTGTTATCCGTATGCATCAATGTAAGTATTAATTTGATTATGGCTATATGTGAATTCTTGTTATCAGTATGCATCAATGTAAGTGGTAATTTGATTATGGCTATATGTATATTCTTATTATCTGTATGCATCAATGTAAGTGGTAATTTGATTATGGCTATATGTGTATTCTTGTTATCAGTATGCATCCATGTAAGTGATAATTTGATTATGGCTATATGTGTATTCTTGTTATCCGTATGCATCAATGTAAGTGGTAATTTGATTATGGCTATATGTGAATTCTTGTTATCAGTATGCATCAATGTAAGTGGTAATTTGATTATGGCTATATGTGAATTCTTGTTATCCGTATGCATCAATGTAAGTGGTAATTTGATTATGGCTATATGTGTATTCTTGTTATCCGTATGCATCAGTGTAAGTGATAATTTGATTATGGCTATATGTGTGTTCTTGTTATCCGAATGCATCAATGTAAGTGGTAATTTGATTATGGCTATATGTGTGTTCTTGTTATCCGAATGCATCAATGTAAGAAGTAATTTGGTTATGGCTATATGTGTGTCCTTGTTATCCGTATGCATCAATGTAAGTGGTAATTTGATTATGGCTATATGTGTTTTCTTGTTATCCGAATGCATCAATGTAAGTGATAATTTGATTATGGCTATATGTGTATTCTTGTTATCCGAATGCATCAATGTAAGTGGTAATTTGATTATGGCTATATGTGTATTCTTGTTATCCATATGCATCAATGTAAGTGGTAATTTGATTATAGCTATATGTGTATTCTTGTTATCCATATGCATCAATTTAAGTGATAATTTGATTATGGCTATATGTGTATTCTTGTTATCCGTATGCATCAATGTAAGTGGTAATTTTATTATGGCTATATGTGCATTCTTGTTATCCATATGCATCAATGTAAGTGGTAATTTGATTATGGCTATATGTGTGTTCTTGTTATCCGAATGCATCAATGTAAGTGATAATTTGATTATGGCTATATGTGTATTCTTGTTATCCGTATGCATCAATGTAAGTGGTAATTTGATTATGGCTATATGTGTGTTCTTGTTATCCGAATGCATCAATGTAAGTAGTAATTTTATTATGGCTATATGTGTATTCTTGTTATCCGAATGCATCAATGTAAGTGGTAATTTGGTTATGGCTATATGTGTGTTCTTGTTATCCGTATGCATCAATGTAAGTGGTATTTGATTATGGCTATATGTGTATTCTTGTTATCTGAATGCATCAATGTAAGTGATAATTTGATTATGGCTATATGTGTATTCTTGTTATCAGAATGCATCAATGTAAATGGTAATTTGATTATGGCTATATGTGTATTCTTGTTATCCATATGCATCAATGTAAGTGGTAATTTGATTATAGCTATATGTGTATTCTTGTTATCTGTATGCACCAATGTAAGTGGTAATTTGATTATGGCTATATGTGTATTCTTGTTATCCGTATGCATCAATGTAAGTGATAATTTGATTATGGCTATATGTGTATTCTTGTTATCCGTATGCATCAATGTAAGTGATAATTTGATTATGGCTATATGTGTATTCTTGTTATCCGTATGCATCAATGTAAGTATTAATTTGATTATGGCTATATGTGAATTCTTGTTATCAGTATGCATCAATGTAAGTGGTAATTTGATTATGGCTATATGTATATTCTTATTATCTGTATGCATCAATGTAAGTGGTAATTTGATTATGGCTATATGTGTATTCTTGTTATCAGTATGCATCCATGTAAGTGATAATTTGATTATGGCTATATGTGTATTCTTGTTATCCGTATGCATCAATGTAAGTGGTAATTTGATTATGGCTATATGTGAATTCTTGTTATCAGTATGCATCAATGTAAGTGGTAATTTGATTATGGCTATATGTGAATTCTTGTTATCCGTATGCATCAATGTAAGTGGTAATTTGATTATGGCTATATGTGTATTCTTGTTATCCGTATGCATCAGTGTAAGTGATAATTTGATTATGGCTATATGTGTGTTCTTGTTATCCGAATGCATCAATGTAAGTGGTAATTTGATTATGGCTATATGTGTGTTCTTGTTATCCGAATGCATCAATGTCAGAAGTAATTTGGTTATGGCTATATGTGTGTCCTTGTTATCCGTATGCATCAATGTAAGTGGTAATTTGATTATGGCTATATGTGTTTTCTTGTTATCCGAATGCATCAATGTAAGTGATAATTTGATTATGGCTATATGTGTATTCTTGTTATCCGAATGCATCAATGTAAGTGGTAATTTGATTATGGCTATATGTGTATTCTTGTTATCCATATGCATCAATGTAAGTGGTAATTTGATTATAGCTATATGTGTATTCTTGTTATCCATATGCATCAATTTAAGTGATAATTTGATTATGGCTATATGTGTATTCTTGTTATCCGTATGCATCAATGTAAGTGGTAATTTTATTATGGCTATATGTGCATTCTTGTTATCCATATGCATCAATGTAAGTGGTAATTTGATTATGGCTATATGTGTGTTCTTGTTATCCGAATGCATCAATGTAAGTGATAATTTGATTATGGCTATATGTGTATTCTTGTTATCCGTATGCATCAATGTAAGTGGTAATTTGATTATGGCTATATGTGTGTTCTTGTTATCCGAATGCATCAATGTAAGTAGTAATTTTATTATGGCTATATGTGTATTCTTGTTATCCGAATGCATCAATGTAAGAGATAATTTGATTATGGCTATATGTGTATTCTTGTTATCCGAATGGGTCATTGTAAGTGATAATTTGATTATGGCTATATGTGTATTCTTGTTATCCGAATGCATCAATGTAAGTGATAATTTGATTATGGCTATATGTGTATTGTTGTTATCCGTATGCATCAATGTAAGTGGTAATTTGATTATGGCTATATGTGTGTTCTTGTTATCCAAATGCATCAATGTAAGTGATAATTTGATTATGGCTATATGTGTATTCTTGTTATCCGTATGCATCAATGTAAGTGGTAATTTGATTATGGCTATATGTGTGTTCTTGTTATCCGAATGCATCAATGTAAGTGATAATTTGATTATGGCTATATGTGTGTTCTTGTTATCCGTATGCATCAATGTAAGAAGTAATTTGATATTGGCTATATGTGTATTCTTGTTAGCAGTATGCATCAATGTAAGTGGTAATTTGATTATGGCTATATGTGTATTCTTGTTATCCGTATGCATCAATGTAAGTGGTAATTTGATTATGGCTATATGTGTATTCTTGTTATCCGTATGCATCAATGTAAGTGGTAATTTGGTTATGGCTATATGTGTATTCTTGTTATCCATATGCATCAATGTAAGTGGTAATTTGGTTATGGCTATATGTGTGTTCTTGTTATCCATATGCATCAATATGAGTGGTAATTTGATTATGGCTATATGTGTGTTCTTGTTATCTGTATGCATCAGTGTAAGTGGTAATTTGATTATGGCTATATGTGTATTCTTGTTATCCGTATGCATCAATGTAAGTGGTAATTTGATTATGGCTATATGTGTATTCTTGTTATCCGTATGCATCAATGTAAGTGGTAATTTTATTATGGCTATATGTGTATTCTTGTTATCCGTATACATCAATGTAAGTGGTAATTTGATTATGACTATATGTGTATTCTTGTTAGAAATATGCATCAATGTAAGTGGTAATTTGATTATAGCTATATGTGTATTCTTGTTATCTGTATGCATCAATTTAAGTGATAATTTGATTATGGCTATATGTGTGTTCTTGTTATCCGAATGCATCAATGTAAGTGGTAATTTGATTATGGCTATATGTGTGTTCTTGTTATCTGTATGCATCAGTGTAAGTGGTAATTTGATTATGGCTATATGTGTATTCTTGTTATCCGTATGCATCAATGTAAGTGGTAATTTGATTATGGCTATATGTGTATTCTTGTTATCCGTATGCATCAATGTAAGTGGTAATTTGGTTATGGCTATATGTGTGTTCTTGTTATCCATATGCATCAATATAAGTGGTAATTTGATTATGGCTATATGTGTGTTCTTGTTATCTGTATGCATCAGTGTAAGTGGTAATTTGATTATGGCTATATGTGTATTCTTGTTATCCGAATGCATCAATGTAAGTGGTAATTTTATTTTGGCTATATGTGTATTCTTGTTATCCGTATGCATCAATGTAAGTGGTAATTTGATTATGGCTATGTGTGTTCTTGTTATCCATATGCATCAATGTAAGTGATAATTTGATTATGGCTATATGTGTATTCTTGTTATCCGTATGCATCAATGTAAGTGGTAATTTGATTATGGCTATATGTGTGTTCTTGTTATCCGAATGCATCAATGTAAGTGATAATTTGATTATGGCTATATGCGTATTCTTATTATCTGAATGCATCAATGTAAGTGGTAATTTGATTATAGCTATATGTGTGTTCTTGTTATCCGAATGCATCAAAGTAAGTGATAATTTGATTATGGCTATATGTGTATTCTTGTTAGCAGTATGCATCAATGTAAGTGATAATTTTATTATGGCTATATGTGTGTTCTTGTTATCTGTATGCATCAATGTAAGTAGTAATTTGATATTGGCTATATGTGTATTCTTGTTAGCAGTATGCATCAATGTAAGTGGTAAGTTGATTATGGGTATATGTGTATTCTTGTTAGCAGTTTGCATCAATGTAAGTGGTAATTTGATTATGGCTATATGTGTATTCTTGTAATCCATATGCATCAATGTAAGTGGTAATTTTATTATGGCTATATGTGTATTCTTGTTATCCGTATGCATCAATGTAAGTGGTAATTTGATTATGGCTATATGTGTATTCTTGTTATCCGAAAGCATCAATGTAAGTGATAATTTTATTATGGCTATATGTGTATTCTTATTATCCGTATGCATCAATGTAAGTGGTAATCTGATTATAGCTATATGTGTGTTCTTGTTATCCGTATGCATCAATGTAAGTGATAATTTGATTATGGCATTATGTGTATTCTTGTTATCCGTATGCATCAGTGTAAGTGAAAATTTGATTATGGCTATATGTGTATTCTAGTTATCTGTATGCATCAATGTAAGTGGTAATTTTATTATGGCTATATGTGTATTCTTGTTATCCGAATGCATCAATGTAAGTGATAATTTGATTATGGCTATATATGTGTTCTTGTTATCCGAAAGCATCAATGTAAGTTATAATTTTATTATGGCTATATGTGTATTCTTGTTATCCAAATACATCAATGTAAGTGATAATTTGATTATGGCTATATATGTGTTCTTGTTATCCAAATGCATCAATGTAAGTGATAATTTGATTATGGCATTATGTGTATTCTTGTTATCCGTATGCATCAGTGTAAGTGATAATTTGATTATGGCTTTATGTGTATTCTTGTTATCCGTATGCATCAATTTAAGTGGTAATTTTATTATGGCTATATGTGTATTCTTGTTATCCGAATGCATCAATGTAAGTGATAATTTGATTATGGCTATATGTGTATTCTTGTTATCCGTATGCATCAATGTAAGTGGTAATTTGATTATGGCTATATGTGTGTTCTTGTTATCCGTATGCATCAATGTAAGTGGTAATTTTATTATGGCTATATGTGTGTTCTTGTTATTCGTATGCATCAATGTAAGTGGTAATTTGATTATGGCTATATGTGTATTCTTGTTATCCGTATGCATCAATGTAAGTGGTAATTTGATTATGGCTATATGTGTATTCTTGTTATCCGTATGCATCAATGTAAGTGGTAATTTGATTATGGCTATATGTGTGTTCTTGTTATCCATATGCATCAATGTAAGTGATAATTTGATTATGGCTATATGTGTATTCTTGTTATCCGTATGCATCAGTGTAAGTGCTAATTTGATTATGGCTATATGTGTATTCTTGTTATCCGTATGCATCAGTGTAAGTGATAATTTGATTATGGCTATATGTGTATTACTGTTATCCGAATGCATCGATGTAAGTGGTAATTTTATTATGGCTATATGTGAATTCTTGTTATCCGAATGCATCAATGTAAGTGGTAATTTTATTATGGCTATATGTGTATTCTTGTTATCCGAATGCATCAATGTAAGTGATAATTTGATTATGGCTATATGTGTATTCTTGTTATCTGTATGCATCAATGTAAGTGGTAATTTGATTATGGCTATATGTGTGTTCTTGTTATCCATATGCATCAATGTAAGTGGTAATTTTATTATGGCTATATGTGTGTTCTTGTTATCCGTATGCATCAATGTAAGTGGTAATTTTATTATGGCTATATGTGTGTTCTTGTTATCCGAATGCATCAATGTAAGTGGTAATTTGATTATGGCTATATGTGTATTCTTGTTATCCGAATGCATCGATGTAATTGGTAATTTGATTATGGCTATATGTGTGTTCTTGTTATCCGTATGCATCAATGTAAGTGGTAATTTTATTATGGCTATATGTGAATTCTTGTTATCCGAATGCATCAATGTAATTAGTGGTAATTTGGTTATGGCTATATGTGTGTTCTTGTTATCCGTATGCATCAATGTAAGTGATAATTTGATTATGGCTATATGTGTGTTCTTGTTATCCGAATGCATCAATGTATGTGGTAATTTGATTATGGCTATATGTGTATTCTTGTTATCCGAATGCCTCGATGTAAGTGGTAATTTGATTATGGCTATATGTGTATTCTTGTTATCCGAATGCACCAATGTAAGTGGTTATTTGATTATGGCTATATGTGTATTCTTGTTATCCGTATGCATCAGTGTAAGTGGTAATTTGATTATGGCTATATGTGTATTCTTGTTATCCGTATGCATCAATGTAAGTTGTAATTTTATTATGGCTATATGTGTATTCTTGTTATACGAATGCACCAATGTAAGTTGTAATTTTATTATGGCTATATGTGTATTCTTGTTATACGAATGCACCAATGTAAGTGATAATTTGATAATGGCTATATGTGTATTTTTGTTATCCGTATGCATCAATGTAAGTGATAATTTAATTATGGCTATATGTGTATTCATGTTATCCCTATGTATCAATGCCTTGACCCTCGTGTCGTAAGTTAATTGGTCCTGTAACAGTAGGGTGCCTGTGATACACTGATAACGAAGGGTATTTTACATAGCTTTCTTTTATTGTTTCAATGATAATGAATTGATTGGTGTGGGTATTTTTTCTATATATTAAACTTTATGAAATTAAGAAAATATTGGTCCTAAATTTACATTATATTTCTGCTTAGTGATGTAAGCACGAATTTCATATTACCAATGATAATAATCGAAGTATTACCAAAGTATGTCCAAAACTTAAAAAGTCTTCTTCTCAATGAACTGTTCAGCAGATTTTCAAAATGTTTATGTAGTAATGATGACCAACTATAGTTCTGTTAGATTTGTTCAAATGGTGTCCCTAGAATTAAAAATGACCCCGCCCCGATGTTTCTATTGCATAGTAGAATTTCAAAAAGTGCTATGGCAACTATGAGTCAGTAGAGCGTCCTCAGGCCCTCTTGGGCCTCTTGTTTAAGAACCAGTATGTCAGATTTGTACATATTTGATATAAATTATCCCTATGTGTAGGGGTTTGATTGCAGATAAGATTTTAGAGGCTAAAATTTATAGGGGCCCTGTAAGGGGACTTATAATTTGACATAGTGATACTATGGGAAAACAGAAAATTCTCTTTTTTTTTCATTTATTCTAAAACCACTAGGCCAATTAAACTGAAACTTCACATTGATGTTTCTATTGCATAGGAGACTATACAAAAGATTTTTTTTTCTATCTTAAGTTCAAGATGGCCACCGTTACTAAAAATAGTCCAAAACTTAAAAAATCTTCTCATGAACGGTCCAACAGTTTTTCAAAATGTTTATGTAGTACTGATGACCAACTATAGTTTTGTTAGATTTGTTCAAATGGTGTCCCTAGGGTTAAAAATGACCCCGCCTCGATGTTTCTATTGCATAGGAGAATTTCAAAAAGTGCTATGGCCACTATGAGTCAGTAGAGCGTCTTCAGGCCCTCTTGGGCCTCTTGTTTTTACATAGGAATACTGTCTTTTTCTCATCCATTTTAGGAATTATTTTAACTATTTGGAAATATGGAGCATTGTAGTGATATCAGTTGAGACTGGGGCATTTAAAGGGGATTGAATTTCCAAAAGGGGCCGTCAGGAGCAAAAAAAGAGACAAAACTGTAAAACTGCATAAATCAGCCAAATTTGTCCATATTTGGTATAAATGATCCTTGAAAGTAGGGGCTTTAAGTTTGTTCAAATACTGATGTTATGGTGCATTGAAGGCATAGCAGGTGGGTCTTTAGTTTTTACATACAAATACTAAGGGAAAACAGAAAAGTCTCTATTTTAGCTTGACTATTCATAGAATAAGGGGGCTATTAATCGCCAAGGTGTTGGCGTTGGTTTTTCAGGTTAAAGTTTTTTATCAGGTAAGATATCTATGCAACCACTCATTCAATATGAATGAAACTTCACATGTGTGTTCAGCATTATCACTGAAACTCACAGAGACAAGAACCATAACTCTGGGTTGCATTTTGGCAGAGTTATGGCCTTTTTTTGGACTTAATTTTATAGGTTAGAGTCTTTTATCAGGTAAAATATCTATGCAACCACTCATACGATATGAATGAAACTTCACATGTGTGTTCAGTATCATCATTGGAACACACAATTATAAGAACCATAACTCTGAATGCATTTTTACAGAGTTATGGCCCTTTTGGACTAAGAAAGTTTGGTAAGAGATTTTTAGAGGTTAAATGTTTTGATTTGGTACTTATTTCATCATCCTATCATTGGACATGAATGGAACTTCACATGTGTGTTCAACATCCTCCAGGAAACTCATAGAGACAAGAATCATAACTCTTGATTGCATTTTGGCAGAAATATTTCCCTTTTAGACTTAGAAATTTTGTTTTTAGGTTAAAGTTTGTAGTACAAGGCCTTGATCTTCGATGTTTGACAAATAGGGTCTGTTTGTGCTCCTCTATCAAATTTGTTCAAAACCATGACCCTGTGGGCAAAATTGGCTCGCCCTAAGGGGTAAATTTTTTTAATTTTTTTCTTTCTTAATTTTTTTTTATTAGTCTGCTCTGAGCGGTAAAAAAATCACTTATTTTTTAGTTTAATCCTGTTCTTTTTTCTTTTTTTTTTATATTTATTTTCTTCATTTTCATGAAAGGGTAGTCAGGTGTGGTAAACTGTGCATGCTGGTACAAGATTATTTAAACTATAGATCCTTTTTCATGAACTGGTACCAATATATTGCCCTCTGAGGTAAAGTTAAACATAACTGTTAATAATGAAAATGAATAGTGTTGGACAAGGTGCATATAAATAAAGAAGCAGAACTTTTTCGCTTTCACCCCTCGTGGTGAATTATTTTGCCAATTTATTTTTAACAGATGAGCAATAATTATAGTTAAATTTTACCACCTCTGAGTTTTAATTGTCTTCTATTTGGTACTTATTTCCTGAAAAAGCTGGTTTTTTTTTTGATCAGCATTGAAATAGTCGAGCGCACTGTTCCTCCGACAGCTCTTGTTCTAATTTGTTTTAATTATCTCAGGTATTGTTTTGCCTACTTGGAAATCGGTTTGCACATTGCTAGTCTATCATTGGCTATTTTTTAAAAAAGTTAATTACTGACTGATCACTTAGAAACCGTTTGACAAGGGGACCTCATTCTTTTCAGAGTAGTTTGTCTTAGTAAGTAGTTGACTCATATACATTGGGGTTAGTTGGCCAAAGGTCAAGGTCATAGTGACCATTGAAAATTTAACCATTGCATATTTAAATATGCAAAAATAGTACATTTAAAAGAGATTTACCAACTTGGTCTACAGATTTCCCTCTTAAAATTGTATTTTGAGATGTATAAAATGAGTCAAGGGATTTCATTTACATATTGTAGAATCTTAGAAAGAGTATTAAAGTTGAGATTAAGGTCATCAAGCAGTATTTGTGTACTATTTATTTTAAGATTGGTGATTTTGTTTGACATATTTTATATACCAAATCATTTGTATTTATTACTAATATTGAAGAGCTTGAGTATCCATTTAGAAATGATATTGTTTGTTATTTATTGTTTCTGGAGCACAACTCCAAAACTTCACGAAACTTTTCACATGTCAACCTGGTGGTAAAGTAGTGATTGAGTTTCTAAATTTAACATTTTTCTATTACCATGGCAACAATTAAATATCCAAAACTAGACAATTTATCATTTCTGAAACACAAGTTACCTTGAAATGTTTTAAGTTCAAGGTAACTGCATAAAACTTTGTACACATGTCCACCTGGTTGTCTAGTAGTGGGTTTTGCTATGGGGAGTTTTCATTTTCAATATTTTTTCTGTTACCTTGAAAACAAATAGCTAAATTTACTAAATTCTTTTAAATTTAAAACTAACAGGAAATAAACACATGCAATCAGATGACTTTGGGCCTCTCACTGTCTCTATAACCACTGAAAAACTTTATGACAATGTTCCTTAGGTGTTGCACTTCTTTAGTTTTTTTTTGTCCAAAATGAATGTATGTCCCTAAAAATATTTCTTTGTAATCTGCTTGTCATGGCCATCTACAACCTCTTTACTTGTCTAAGATAATATTTTTAAATAACATCATCATTTTGTTTTATTCGATAACATCAACAATCAACTTTGTTATCAATCTATAATAATATACATGTTGACATAGGTATTCGAAGGTTTGCACGAGACTTAGAAGAGGATGGTCAGCTGTATGAGCAGTACTGGCGAAACAAACTACGTTTGTCAAAGACTGGCGAATATAACAATGACACAGCCTCAATATTAAATAGTAAGTTTTAAAACACTGTGTATTTCATGGTTATTCCTGTCCTTGTTTCATGTACATCATGTGATTATCTGGTTATTTCATCCTTGTTTCATACACATCATGTGATTATCTGGTTATTCCTGTCCTTGTTTCATACACATCATATGATTATCTGATTATTCCTGTCCATGTTTCATACACATTATGTGATTATCTGGTTATTCCTGTTCTTGTTTCATACACATCATGTGGTTCTGTGGTTATGCCTGTCCTTGTTCATACAAATCATGTTGTTCTCTGGTTCTGCCTGTCCTTGTTCATACAAATCATGTGGTTCTCTGGTTTTTCCTGTCCTTGTTCATACAAATCATGTGGTTCTCTGGTTATTCCTGTCCTGTTCATACACATCATGTAATACTCTGGTTATTCCTGTCCTTGTTTCATACACATCATGTAATTATCTGCTTATGCCTGTCCTTGTTTCATACCCATCATGTGATTATCTGGTTATTTCTGTCCTTGTTTCATAAACATCATGTGGTACTCTGGTTATTCCTGTCCTTGTTTCATACACATCATTTGATTATCTGGTCATTCATGTCCTTGTTTCATACACATCATGTGGTTCTCTGGTAACAAGATTTGAAAAGTGCTTGATTTTCAACCTCTCAAATGAAAAGTGCTTATTTCTTAAAAACATGCTTGAATAGTGCTTATTTTTATTGTCAGTGGGAAAAGTGCTTGAAAAGTGCTTGAAAATGAACAAAAATCATTGAAAAGTGCTTGAATTTAAAAGAGTTTGAATTTAAAAAATAGTAACGGAATATATGAAATGTCCATCTTCACCATTTATTTTACCCTGTGTTACACTATGTTACACTTGTTTCATACACATCATGTGATTATTGGGTTATTCCTGTCCTTGTTTCATGCACATCATGTGATTCTCTGGTTATTCTTGTCCTTGTTTCATAATCATCATGTTATTATCTGCTTATGCTTATCTTTTTGCATACACATCATGTGATTAACTGGTTATCCCTGTCCATGTTTCATGCACATCATGTGATTATCTGGTTATTCCTGTCCTTGTTTCATACACATCATGTTATTATCTGCTTATGCTTATTTTGTTTCATACATATCATGTGATTATCTGGTTATTCCTGTCCTTGTTTCATACACATCATGTAATTATCTGCTTATGCTTATCTTGTTTCATACACACCATATGATTACCTGGTTATTCCTGTCCTTGTTTCATACACATCATGTTATCATCTGCTTATGCTTATTTTGTTTCATACACACCATGTGATTATCTGGTTATTCCTGTCCTTGTTTCATACACATTTTGTGATTAACTGGTTATCCCTGTCCATGTTTCATGCACATCATGTGATTATCTGGTTATTCCTGTCCTTGTTTCATACACATCATGTTATTATCTGCTTATGCTTATTTTGTTTCATACATATCATGTGATTATCTGGTTATTCCTGTCCTTGTTTCATACACATCATGTAATTATCTGCTTATGCTTATCTTGTTTCATACACACCATATGATTACCTGGTTATTCCTGTCCTTGTTTCATACACATCATGTTATTATCTGCTTATGCTTATTTTGTTTCATACACACCATGTGATTATCTGGTTATTCCTGTCCTTGTTTCATACACATCATGTAATTATCTGCTTATGCTTATCTTGTTTCATACACATCATGTGATTATCTGGTTATTCATGTCCTTATTTCATACACATAATGTGGTTCTGTGGTTATTCTTGTCATTGTTTCATACACATCATGTGATTGTCTGGTCATTCATGTCCTTTCATACACATATGATTATCTGGTTATTCCTATCATTGTTTCAAAGACATGTGATTATCTGGTTATTCCTGTCCTTGTTTCATACACATCATGTGGTTCTCTGGTTATTCCTGTCCTTGTTTCATACACATCATATTGTTCTCTGGTTATTCTTGTCCTTGTTTCATACACATTATGTGATTATCTGGTCATTCATGTCCTTGTTTCATACACATATGATTATCTGGTTATTCCTGTACTTGTTTCATACACATGTGATTATCTGGTTATTCTTGTCCTTATTTCATACACATTATTCAATTATCTGGTTATTTCTGTTCTTCTTTTATACACATCATGTAATTATCTGCTTATGCCTGTCCTTGTTTTATACACATCATGTGGTTCTATGGTTATGCCTGTCCTTGTTCATACAAATCATGTGGTTCTCTGGTTATTCCTATCTTTGTTTCATACACATCATGTGATTAATTGGTTATTCCTGTCCTTGTTCATACAAATCATGTGGTTCTCTTGTTATTCCTGTCCTTGTTTATACAAATCATGTGGTTCTCTGGTTATTCCTGTCCTGTTCATGCACATCATGTAATACTCTGATTATTCATGTCCTTGTTTCATACACATCATGTAATTATCTGCTTTTGCCTGTCCTTGTTTCATACCCATCATGTGATTATCTGGTTATTTCTGTCCTTGTTTCATACACATCATGTGGTGCTCTGGTTATTCCTGTCCTTGTTTCATACACATCATGTGATTATCTGGTCATTCATGTCCTTGTTTCATACACACCATGTGGTTCTCTGGTTATTCTTGTCCTTGTTTCATACACATCATGTGAATATCTGGTCATTCATGTCCTTGTTTCGAACACATTATGTGGTTCTCTGGTTGTTCTTGTTCTTGTTTCATACACATCATGTGATTGTCTGGTCATTCATGTCCTTGATTCATACACATGTGATTATCTGGTTATTCCTGTCCTTGTTTCATACACATCATGTGGTTCTCTGGTTATTCTTGTTCTTGTTTCATACACATCATGTGATTATCTGGTCATTCATGTCCTTGTTTCATACACATGTGATTATCTTGTTATTCATGTCCTTGTTTCATACTCTTGTGATTATCTGGTTATTCATGTCCTTGTTTCATACATATCATGTGGTTCTCTGGTTATTCTTGTTCTTGTTTCATACACATCATGTGATTTTCTGGTCATTCATGTTCTTGTTTTATACACATCATGTGGTTATCGGGTTATTCCTGTCCTTGTTTCATACACATGTGATTATCTGGTTATTCCTGTCCTTGTTTCATACACATCATGTGGTTCTCTGGTTATGCCTGTCCTTGTTCATACACATTATTCAATTATCTGGTTATTCCTGTCCTTGTTTCATACACATCATGTAATTATCTGCTTGTGCCTGTCCTTGTTTTATACACATCATGTGGTTCTCTGGTTATGCCTGTCCTTGTTCATACACATCATGTGGTACTCTGGTTATTCCTGTCCTTGTTCATACACATCATGTAATTATTTGGTTATTCATGTCCTTGTTTCATACACCTGTGGTTCTCTGGCTATTCCTGTCCTGTTCATACACATCATGTTATAATTTGGTTATTCCTGTCCTTGTTTCATACACATCATGTAATTATCTGCTTATGCCTGTCCTTGTTTCATATACATCATGTGGTTCTCTGGTTATTCCTGTCCTTATTCATACAAATCATGTGGTTCTCTGGTTATCCCTGGTCTTGTTTCATACACATCATGTGATTATCTGGTTATTCCTGTCCTCGTTTCATACACATCATGTGGTTCTCTGGTTATTCCTGTCCTTGTTCATACAAATCATGTGGTTCTCTGGTTATTCCTGTTCTTGTTTCATACACATCATGTGATTATCTGATTATTTTTGTCCTTGTTTCATACACATCATGTGATTATTGGGTTATTCCTGTCCTTGTTTCATGCACATCATGTGATTATCTGGTTATTCTTGTCCTTGTTTCATAAACATCATGTTATTATCTGCTTATGCTTATCTTGTTTCATACACATAATGTGATTAACTGGTTATCCCTGTCCTTATTCCATGCACATCATACGATTATCTGATTATTCCTGTCCTTGTTTCATACACATCATGTTATAATCTGCTTATGCTTATTTTGTTTCCTACTCATCATGTGATTATCTGGTTATTCCTGTCCTTGTTTCATACACATCATGTAATTATCTGCTTATGTTTATCTTGTTTCATACACATCATGTGATTATCTGGTTATTCCTGTCCTTGTTTCATACACGTCATGTTATTATCTGCTTATGCTTATCTTGTTTCATACACATCATGTGATTATCTGGTTATTTCTGTCCTTGTTTCATACACATCATGTGATTAACTAATGTCATTTCCATTTTAAAAAAAAAAATTAATATTTACCCTCAGAGTCATTGTTAGCCCTAGGGACACCATTTGAACAAATCTAACAAAACTATAGTTGGTTATCTTTACTACATAAACATTTTGAAAATCTGTTGGGCCGTTCATGAGAAGAAGATTTTTTAAGTTTTTGACTAGTTTTAGTAACCGGAACTATCTTGAATTTCAGATAAAAAAAACCTTCTGTACAATCTTCTATGCAATAAAAACATCCATGTGAAGTTTCAGTTTAGTTGGCCTAGTGGCTTCTGAAAAATTGAAAAAAAAAGAGAATTTTCTGTCTTCCCATAGTATCCTTATGTAAAATTCTAAGTCCCCTTACAGGGCCCCTATATTCTTATCTGCAATCAAACCCCTACACAAAGGGATAATTTATGCCAAATATGAACAAATCTGACATACTGGTTCTGAAGAAAACAGTTTTTGTAATTCCCAATTTTTACCCTTTTGGGGCCCCTCCTGGACCCTAAAGACAGAGGAACTTAGTCATTTTTACAAATATGAACCTCCTTCACCAAACAATACTTTTGTGAAGATATAGGCAAAATCATTGCCATTTTAATAGTGTCAGCTACCACTCACTGTCAAATCTGTCAAAAATAGAAGCTGAAGGACTGTGTGTCCAAAGAATCTATTTCGAAATTAAATTTACTTAAAGAAAGTTCATCAAATGTTAATGACCTTGTGACAGATTTTAGCAAAACTATCACAGATGTAATCAACAATCATGCTCCAGTTATAGAAAGAACTATTATCTGCCGACCAAATGTGCCTTGGTATTCTTAATACTTGAAATCACTCAAGCAGTATAAAAGATCAATAGAGAAATTTGAATAACAAAACAAGCCTCATAGAAAATGTCTTCAAAAAGTCAGAAATTGTTAAACAGCTGCAGTATCAACAACAAAGAATGTATATTATCAGTCTAAAGTTGGTCAGGCTGAGGGTAATGTGAAAAAACTTTATGGGGTAACCTCATGTCTGCTCGGTCGCGTGAAGGTTAATCCACTGTCTCCACAAACTAAGATGTGACTTTTTGAGGTTTTTTAGTGATAAAATTTCAAAGTTGAGAGATGACTTAAATAATATAAGTGTAGGTCCATCCGACTATATTGAGTATGAAACATCAAACTCACCTTTAGTTAACAATGCATTCACTGAGTTTAATAACTTTCTGAAATTGATGTCATTAAACTTGTGCAAGAATCAAAGTCAACAACATGTGAACTAAATGTTATTCCATTAAGCTGGATGGAATCCTATCTAACTGAAAGAACAATGAAAGTGTTCATTGATATTGTGTCCTCCATCACAGAGAACTCCTGTGCAGATCCTGTCATTTTTACCATGTATATTGCTGCTCTGAAAAAAGTTGTGCAGAATTACCCAACTGAACTCTATGGTTATGCCGATGACCATAAAATCACTTTCAGAATTCAGGCTGAAAATGTGCAAAACAAGGCAATTGTTCTTCAACAGCTTAGTGATTGTCTAAATGATGTTATAATGTGGATGACAAAGTTTAAGTTGCAAATGAATAACTAAAAAACTGAAATTATTATGTATTGGACTAGGCATCAGTAAGCAAAGATTTACATCTCGAGTGCAAATGTTGGTGATGCGAAGTAAAGTGTTTTGATCATGTGAGAGATATTGGAGTATATTATGGAGAATACTTTAAATTTTGACCTTCATATAAGAAAGAAATGTCAGATTGCACATGCCCAGCTTAAAAATCTGTTTCATACACATTTTGTGATTCACTGGTTATTCCTGTCCTTGTTTCATACACACCGTGTGATTCTCTGTTTTTTCCTGTCCTTGTTTCATACACACTGTGTGATTCTCTGGTTATTCCTGTCCTTGTTTCATACACACCGTGTGGTTCTCTGGTTATTCCTGTCCTTGTTTCATACACACTGTATGGTTCTCTGGTTATTCCTGTCTTTGTTTCATACACACTGTGATTCTCTGGTTATTCCTGTCCTTGTTTCATACACACTGTGTGATTCACTGGTTATTGCTGTCCTTGTTTTATACACAACGTGTTGTTCTATAGTTATTCCTGTCCTTGTTTCATACACACTGTGTGATTCTCTGGTTTTTCCTGTCCTTTTTTCATACACAATGTGTGATTCACTGGTTATTCCTGTCCTTGTTTCATACACACAGTGTAATTATCTGGTTATTCCTGTCCTTGTTTCATACACAACATGTGTTTCATTGTTTATTCCTGTCCTTGTTGCATACACATCGTTTGAATCTTTGTTTAGTCCTGTTCTTGTTTCATACACACTGTGTGATTCACTGGTTATACCTGTCCTTGTTTCATACACACCATGTGATTCTCTGGTTATTCCTGTCCTTGTTTCATACACACTGTGTGATTTTCTGCTTATTCCTGTCCTTGATTCATACACACTTTGTGATTCACTGGTTATTCCTGTCTTTGTTTTATACATACCATGTGATTCTCTGGTTATTCCTGTCTTTGTTTTATTTACACCATGCGATTCACTTGTTATTCCTGTCCTTGTTTCATACACACCATGTGATTCTTTAATTATTCCTGTTCTTGTTTCATATACACTTTGTGATTAACTGGTTATTCCTGTCACTGTTTCATACACACCATGTGATTTGCTGGGTATTCTTGTCCTTGTTTCATACACATCATGTGATTCACTGGTTATTCCTGTCTTTGTTTCATACACACTCATTGATTCTCTGATTATCATTTTCCTTGTTTCATACACAACCAACTATTCTCTGGTTATTCCTGTTCTTGTTTAATACACACTATGTGATTCACTGGTTATACCTGTCCTTGTTTGATACACACTGATGTGATTGGCTTATTATTCCTGTCCTTATTTCATACACACTATGTGATTCTCTGGTTATTGATGTCCTTGTTTCATACACATTATGTGAATCTTTGGTTAGTCCTGTTCTTGATTCATATACACTATGTGATTCACTGGTTATTCCTGTCCTTGTTTGATACACACTGTGATTTTCTGCTTATTCCTGTCTTTGTTTCATACACACCTTGTGATTCACTGGTTTTTTCTGTCCTTGTTTCAAACACACCATGTGATTCACTTGTTATCCCTGATCATGTTTCATACACACCATGTGATTTGCTGGTGATTTCTGTCCTTGTTTCATACACACAGTGTGATTCACTTGTTATTTCTGTCCTTGTTTCATACACACTATATTATTCACTGATTATTTTTGTCCTTGTTTCATACACACTATGTGATTTACTTGTTATTCCTGTCCTTGTTTCATACACACCATGTGATTCACTGGTTTTTCCTGTCCTTGTTTCATTCACAACCATGTGATTCTCTGGTTATTTCTGTCCTTGTTTCATACACACTATGTTATTCAATGGTTATTCTTGTCCTTGTTTCATACACACTATGTGATTCACTGGTAATTCCTGTCCTTGTTTCATACACACCGTGTATTTCTCTGGTTATTCCTGTCCTTGTTTCATACACACAGTGTAATTATCTGGTTATTCCTGTCCTTGTTTCATACACAACATGTGATTCGATGTTTATTCCTGTCCTTGTTTCATACACATTGTTTGAATTTTTGTTTAGTCCTGTTCTTGTTTCATACACACTGTGTGATTCACTGGTTATACCTGTCCTTGTTTCATACACACCATGTGATTCTCTGGTTATTCCTGTCCTTGTTTCATACACACTGTGTGATTTTCTGCTTATTCCTGTCCTTGATTCATACACACTTTGTGATTCACTGGTTATTCCTGTCCTTGTTTTATACATACCATGTGATTCTCTGGTTATTCCTGTCTTTGTTTTATTCACACCATGTGATTCACTTGTTATTCCTGTCCTTGTTTCATACACACCATGTGATTCTTTAATTATTTCTGTTCTTGTTTCATATACACTTTGTGATTCACTGGTTATTCCTGTCACTGTTTCATACACACCATGTGATTTGCTGGGTATTCTTGTCCTTGTTTCATACACATTATGTGATTCACTGGTTATTCTTGTCTTTGTTTCATACACACTCGTTGATTCTGTGGTTATCCTTTTCCTTGTTTCATACACAGCCAACGATTCTCTGGTTATTCCTGTCCTTGTTTCATACACATCTTGTGAATCTTTGGTTAGTCCTGTTCTTGTTTAATACACACTATGTGATTCACTGGTTATACCTGTCCTTGTTTGATACACACTGATGTGATTGGCTTATTATTTCTGTCCTTATTTCATACACACTGTGTGATTCTCTGGTTATTCCTGTCCTTGTTTCATACACATCATGTGAATCTTTGGTTTGTCCTGTTCTTGATTCATATACACTATGTGATTCACTGGTTATTCCTGTCCTTGTTTGATACACACTGATGTGATTGGCTTATTATTCCTGTCCTTGTTCCATATACATTATGTTAATCTTTGGTTAGTCATGTTCCTGTTTCATACACACTATGTGATTCAATGGTTTTTCCTTTCCTTGTTTCAAACACACCATGTGATTCACTTGTTATTCCTGATCATGTTTCATACACACCATGTGATTTGCTGGTGATTCCTGTCCTTGTTTCATACACAGAATATGATTCACTTGTTATTTCTGTCCTTGTTTCATACACACTATGTTATTCACTGGTTTTTCTTGTCCTTGTTTCATACACACTATGTGATTCACTTGTTATTCCTGTCCTTGTTTCATACACACCATGTGATTCACTGGTTTTTCCTGTCCTTGTTTCATTCACAACCGTGTGATTCTCTGGTTATTTCTGTCCTTGTTTCATACACACTATGTAATTCACTGGTAATTCCTGTCCTTGTTTCATACACACCCTGTGATTCTCTGGTTATTACTGTCCTTGTTTCATTCACACCATGTGATTTTATGATTATTCCTGTCCTTGTTTCATACACACCATGTGATTCCCTGGTTATTACTGTCCTTGTTTCATTCACACCATGTGATTCTATGATTATTCCTGTCCTTGTTTAATACATAACAATCGATTCACTTGTCATACATGTCCTTGTTTCATACACACCATGTGATTCTCTGGTTATTCCTGTTCTTGTTTCATACACATCATGTGATTCTCTGGTTATTCCTGTCTTTGTTTCATACACACTTAGTGGTTCATCGGTTATTCATGTCCTTGTTTAAAACACACCCTGTTATTCTCTGGTTATTCTTGTTCTTGTTTTTGACAGAGGTGTGATTCTCCACTTTTTCATGACCTTGTTTCACGCACACCATGTGATTCACTGGTTATTCCTGTTCTTGTTTCTTACACAATTTGTGATTCTCTTGTTAGTCATGTCCATTTTTTCATACACACTGTGTGATTGTCTGTTTATTCCTGTCCTTGTTTCTTTCAAAACACAAAAAGTAATAGCAAATTTGATTTTTTTTTCAATAAAGATGATTGAGCTACCATAAGGAGCCAGGGGATGAGGGGCAATATGGTTAAAATTGGGAATTTCCATAAATCTTCCTCTCAATAACCTTTCAGTCAAACTAGTTTATATTTGATATAAATTTTCCTTACATCAGCAAGGATTTTGCATATTAAGTGGCTGAGATATATTTGGACCCTGCAAGGTGACTTTTACTTTTACATAGGAATATTATAGGGAAAACTGATTTTTTTCATTTTCGCATCCATGTGTACAAAAAAACTTCTATTTAAAATCTAAAGCATCTCAACCCAAAACAAGTCCTTAAGAGTGGGTGATTGAAGTTCTGACAGATCAAGGGGCTGGGTTGTATAAGGGTTCTGTCCGGGGACTATACATTTTTTTACAAATGAATGGTATGGGAATTTAAAGTAATTCCTTTTCATAGCAATTAACTTTTTGTTCAGTGTGTGTGTGGTGGGGGTATTTATCCATAAGTTGTTAAGACAATCCCCTAAGAGGGTTAATATTGTGAAATTTCAAAAAGTGCTATGGCCACTATGAGCCAGTAGAGCGTCCTCAGGCTATCTTGGGCCTCTTGTTTCCATTTCTATACTTTCAGAGTAAATCAACCTGTATAAAGTAACAACCTGTCTTAAAAGGCCACATATGCTCTTTCCCTTGACTGGCAGCTTAAGACAGGCTTGACTGTATTTCTAAAATTATTGATAATTGATCAAGAATTATAAAAGATACATTCTTTCAAAACATGTATTGACAATATATTATTTCGCATTAAATTGTTCAGTTTTAAAACCTGGTGGTACCCTATAAAATATTGATACTTTTATTTATGTGAATATAATGCTGAAGTTCTGTAGTTTTATATGATTTAAACAAAATCAGATAATTTGAAGACCAATAATAAAGATGGTCTACTGGAATCTGTCTCTCTGTAATTTTGAATCTTTGAGTAGAATTTTGAAAACTCAATGCTGCTTGGAGTAGCATTTTGAAAATGACTAACCTACTTCTCCACCAAACCATCAGCAGCTCCAGGCATTCAGCATTCATAGCGCTTCGATTTTAAAATGACTGAGTTCCATTATCATGATCAGGAGGGTAAAAGTGGAAAAATTGGTAATATCAAGAAAAAAGTGGCTAGAATGAGTGAGTGAAACTTGTTCATATTTACCATAAAGTATCTGTATGAGTAAGGGGTTAAAGTTTATATGAATAAAGGGGTTAGTAGGATCAAATGGAAAAACAGAAATATTTTAATTTTTCATTCCATAAATGGAAAAATATTAATCAGTTTGAGATTTTAAGCATTATCTTATGATCATTTGGTTCAATATGGAGGATTGAATTTCCACAATGGGCCAGTTCAGATCCCAAAAAGGTTAATTATGAACATTTTGAAAAATCACCTTCTCAACAACTGGTCAGTCAAATTGATTCATATTTTATATAAATATGACTTGGGAGTACATAGGAATACTATGGGAAAACATTTTAATGCTTCCCAAAAAATTTTGGAAGCATAATAATTATTATAGTTGCTGCTTCATGTGTGCGTCCGTCTGTCCACCCCCAAATTATTATTTGCACTTTTTCTTAACCACTGGTTTGAATTTTAGGAAACTTGCTAGGATGCATCATTACCAGGTGGAGATGTGCATTATATTGTCTTGGTGTTTTGCTTTGATCTTATGGCCTTTTGATTCATTCATTACAAAATTCTTGTCCTGGCTATTCATCTACAACTTATTGTTGGAAATCTATGAAAGTTGCCAGGATGCCTCACTACCAAGTTTGTACCTGTATGGAGACTTGTGTCTTTGTATTAAGGTTTGATGATTTTTCACAGAATTATGGTACTTTGATTCTGTTCATGACTATATCCTTGTCCATGCTATTTCTCTACTTATAGTTTGAAAGATCAAAATGTTGGCATAAAGATGGTGCATTTTGGCAAATTACAGTTTCTATTGTACAATTTTGACAATAAAATATATTGGGTAGGGTAAAAAATATCAGGGCAAGTTAGGAATTAATTTATTACGGCCTTATTGACTTAACTTGATGGGAAAATGGGATATTTCCGTAATTGCTGAATGAAAGAACCAATATTTTATTATCAGAAATATCTACCCTTTACACCCCCTTTCCGTTTACTACTCAATCAAGCACTTATTCAGGAAACTTCCATTGGTTCTACTGATATCTTGCTTTTGTGTATTTTTCCTTGTCTGGAGCATATCTTCAGTAATTATATACCTTGGAAGAATACACTATGGCTCTACTACCTTGTCAACTGTGTCTTGATCGTTACAGACAGTGATTGGTTCATGCTTGAAGAAAAGCCATCTATGTTTGACTTTGATCGCACAAGCAATGGACATTCTCCAGACATTGAAAACAATAGCAACAGAAATGGAGATCATCCATGCAGCAGTGAAATACAGCATGTTCGAGAAGAGCCAGATGACATGGCCAGAGTGGTCGCAGAAACTCACACACAGATTCAACAAGATGTGGTAATATATTATATACAAGGCCCTCCCTTCATTTTGGAGGAATGGGACCAGGGCCCTCTTAGAGGGGAATTTTCCTCTGAGTGGGGAATTTCCATGTCATATTTTTTGTTGCGTCAAAACTGTGGTAATGCAGAAAAAGTTATAATACATGTATGAAAAGTTGCAAAAAAGGGACATTAGCATAACCAGTCACGGGTTTTCTTAGTTTCTTTAACCAGAAAATCCCCCCCTAAATGTAATTAGAAAAATAAACCCCATAAAAATATATTATAATTATTTTTGAAAATTATGGTGAAAAAATACATTCCAGGGCAGGGGAAAAGGAGCTAAATTCTGGCCCAAAAAAATGACCAAACGAGGGCCCTGATATACATAATCATACATCATTCAGTTACAATAAAAGTGTTTATTGTGTACCTTCTTTGATATATTTTTTAAATACACTACAGAATATATGTTTATCCTGACTCTATACACCTGGGCAAAACATTATAAAATATGATGCACGTAAGCACGTATCCAATATAAAAGCTGTGACAAATCAATAAGTCAATATATATATATATTATAATAATAGCTCCAATGATAATAATATCTAAAAAAAAGATAAAACAAATAATGAAAGTAAAAAATAATACAAATAAAATACTACATTTTTACAAGGAATTATTTAGAGACAAGTCTTTGATTTTTATTAGTTTTAAAATTGTAGTATTGTTTTTAGGTCTACTGGCCAAAGGCCAGAAGTGCTTATGCGATGACGCGTTGTCTGTCGTTCGTTGTCTGTCGTCTGTTAGCAGCACTTTCTGTGAAACCACTAGGCCAATTAAACTGAAACTTCACATGCATGTTTCTGTTGCATAGGAAACTATACAGAAGATTTTTTTTTCCAATCTGAAATTCAAGATGGCCGCCATTACTAAAAATAGTTCAAAACTTAAAAAATCTTCTTCTCATGAACGGCCCAACAGATTTTCAAAATGTTTATGTAGTAATGATGACCAACTATAGTAATGTTAGATTTGTTCCAATGGTGTCCCTAGGATTAAATATGACCCCGCCTCGAGGGTTCTATTAGGGGACACATGTCCCTACTAAAAATAGTTCAAAACTTAAAAAATCTTCTTCTCATGAACGGCCCAACAGATTTTCAAAATGTTTATGTAGTAATGATGACCAACTATAGTAATGTTAGATTTGTTCCAATGGTGTCCCTAGGATTAAATATGACCCCGCCTCGAGGGTTCTATTAGGGGACACATGTCATTATAATATATTTATTTTTTTTTTTTAAATAGAAATGATTTTGCCTATATCTTCACAGAAGCATTGTTTGGTGAAGGAGGTTCAGATTTGTAAAAATGAATGGGTTCCACTGTCTTAAGGGGTCAGGAGGGGTCAAGAGGGGCCCCAAAAGGGTAAAAATTGGGAATTACTAAAATCGTTTTCTTGAGAACCGGTATGTCAGATTTGTTCATATTTGGCATAAATTATCCCTATGAGTATGGGTTTGATTGCAGATAAGAATTAAGGGGCTAAAATTTAAAGGGGCTCTGTAAGGGGACTTAGAATTTTACATAGGGATACTATGGGAAAACAGAAAATTCTCTTTTCCTTTCATCCTTTCTGAAACCACTAGGCCAATTAAACTGAAACTTCACATGCATGTTTCTGTTGCATAGGAGACAATACAGAAGAATTTTTTTTCGATCTGAAATTCAAGATGGCCGCCATTACTAAAAATAGTCCAAAACTTAAAATCTTCTTCTCATGAACGGCCCAATATATTTTCAAAATGTTTATGTAGTAATGATGACCAACTATAGTTTTGTTAGATTTGTTCAAATGGTGTCCCTAGGGTTAAAAATGACCCTGTCCCGAGGGTTCATGAGTCAGTAGAGCGTCCTCAGGCCCTTTTGGGCCTCTTGTTATTTTGTAAATTAACAATTCTGAGTTTTAGTTTTATCTGTTTTTTATACGAAATCGCTATGGCAGCTGTGGTAAAATGACAGCCCTGAATACACATCCCTTAATACGTGTAAGTCACACTTTCTACCATTCACTCAAAACTGGTGTGGGTTTTTCTTTTCGTTAATTTAATGATATTAACATCATGATATTTACATACTAAAGCATTCTGAAACTTCAACTAGCCAATATTTTAAATGATTTTTTTATTTGTTTTTAGTTGGCTGGCAGTTTTTTTTTTTTATCTTTTCTTTTCAATCACATAATGTTGGCTCAATTAAGATTCATCCATCTGGCACTAATTACAATCAAAATGAAATCATACATATCTTCTGTGGTCAATAGACCGATAAGTCACCGCTTTAGCGTATAACTTAATTGACACGGCTTTCACTGGCATGTGACATAACGTAATTAACACCACGGGTGTTAACTGCGTGTCATATAATTAGCGGGATAGTACAGTGGGTGTAGTTTCATACAAGTTTAATACAGTTTGTCATTTTAAATAATATATTAACATAAAGCATACTATCAGTAAAAGAGTAATTTGAGAAACCCGCTGAAAAAAGTTCATTGCAAGTATATTTATATACATAATGATAACAAAAATAATTATAAAATCTTAAAATATCAGAATATAAGTTTAGTGAAGCCACATTTGGACCCAAATCGAGAAAAACACTACAAGATTATTATTTTTCAAAAATCATTTATTATATGTTAAATTGCATCGCACGGATTATAATAAATTTTTCATCACACATGCAGTGCATATTATTGATTATAAAGCTATTTTTAGTTTGAACATTAACAAAACCAGTGATACAGACCCTAAACCGCTCAAGTACCCCAATTGCACGCAAACGGAGTGCACTCAGAGCGTAAACGGAGCGCAAACGTAGCGCAGACGGAGCGCGAACGGAGCACAGATTGAGCGCTGACAGAGCGGACCTGGACAGTTAGCGAACACTGGATTTTGAATAATAAACGCACTCCTGAACGCATGAAATAGATTGAGTGCACTCAGACACGCTGAGTGCACTCAGATGCGCAGTATATGCACTATACGCTAGACACAGTAAGAAAACTGATAACTAAACTATTTGTGTGCTACTGAGTGCACTCGTTCATTCGGATATACTCTTCTTTCATTATTTGAGTGTGAAGTCAATAATCAAAATCGAGATAAATAAGAAAATTTCTGTTCACATAAATATAAACCATGTAGTATAAATAAAGATTTTTTTAGGTATAACGCATGATAAAACTAATTTTGGTCAACAATTTGTCAATTATATCATAAATATCAATATTGAGCTAATCAATATAATAGAGTTTAAAAACCTATTATACAATAGACGACGCATTACTGGTTATCTACGGTTTCAAGGCCAATTTAGTTGCACATTTAAACATGATTTGGTTTGCGCAACAAAAATATAAATAAATTTATATATTATGTAAATAGCAATTCGAAAATATGTAATATGAAATCACTATTTGCCTTGCTATTTCGATATAGATTAGTTATAGAACATACAGAACATATATTTCAGTTGGATTTAAGCGTATACAGCTCTAAACACAAACAAATCAATGCATTTGTCAAACAAACAAAACATAGATATGCTGAAAATTATATGATTATGATTCTATTTGTTTGAGTAATATGGCAAAATAAAAATTACCCATTTTAACTTGAATTTGGAGTTTAGTTTTATATTTTCCCCAAACATAGTTACACCGAGTCTGTGCTTAGTTGTGAAAAAAATGCACGTAAATTGTTATATTGCAATTAAAGTGAAAACAGTGTGCTCGTGCACATCTCATTAAAATATGAAAATAATAGTACCAAATTAATATCATTCTTAAATATAAAGTGGGTCAGTAGTGCAGTGGATAGAGCTGGCTTCAGACAGCAGAGGTTGCGAGTTTGACCTGCGCTCTACTTTATAACCTCGAAACACAATTCAGTACCAGATCTAATAAAGGAATGCACTGGAGAATGATATACATAAGCTCCGAGCTTGCTTCACAATCAAGCTAAATTAAATTAATGGAAAATAAATGTATGTATGCAAAAACAACACGACAGGCCGAATAATAATGATGATAATAATTATATTATGAAAAAAATTGCATTTTTTGAGTATTGATTTTGACTATATATTTCTTATTGAATCACATGTCATGGGTTAAATTAAGATCATTAATCCAGTACAAATTATAATTAAAATACACACACGCACGTATCCAATATAAAAATTGTGACAAATCAAGAAGTCAATATATATCTATTATAATAACAGATCCAATTATAATAATATTTAAAAAAAAAAAAAAAACAAATAATAATAATACAAAAAAATACTACATTTTCATTAGTTTTAAAATTGTAGGATTGCTTTAATCTTGTGAAATTAACAATTCTGATTTTTAGTTTTATCTGTTTTTATCAAAAGATATGCTGACATTCGTCTCCTGCAGATTGGGAATGTAATTGTTTATTTAACCCACGGGACTAATGACAGATAATTAACGGACAAAAACTGCAAACTGTCAAAACTGTCAAATATGTTCGTAATTTATAATAAATGCATTTGTTACGTAAAATAAAACAACTAAATCGTAAGTATATTGCCCATGCATGCACGTTGATTTATTTTTGTTTTAAATTTATTCATTTTACTTCAAAAGTCAAGACCCAGAATGCCAGCTGTGGTAAATTGACAGCCCTAGATACACATCCCTTAATACGTGTGTCACACTTTCTACCATTCACTCAGTACTGGTTTTATTTTATAACGTGGGGTTTTCGTTTCGTTAATTTAATGATATTAATATCATGGGTTTACATACTAAAGTATCGTTCTGAAACCTCGAATAACCAATATCTTAAATGAATTTGTTTGATTTGTTGTTAATTGGCTGGCAGTTTTTCTTATATCTTTTCTTTTCAATCACATACTGCGGATTCAATTAAGATTCGTCCACCTGGCACTAATTACAATCAAAATGAAAGCATCCATAGGGTTCTTCCGTGGGCAATAGAGTGGTAAGTCACCGCTTTGGCGTATAATTTAATTGACATGGCTCTCACTGGCATGTGACATAACGTAATAAACACCACGGGTGTCTGTATTGCTGCGTGTCATATAAGTAGCGGTATAGCACAGTGGGTATATTTTCAAACAAGTTTAATATAGTTTGTATTTTAATTAATATATTAACATGAATCATACTATCAGTAAAAAAAAAAATTAGAGAAACACTGAAAAAAGGTTAATTTTAGGTACATATATATACATAATGATAACGAAAATATTTATTAAATCTGATAATATCAGAATATCTTTTTTAAGTTTAGTGAAGCCATATTTAGACCCAAATCTAGAAAAACACTACAAGATTATTATTTTTCAAAAATCATTTATTGTTTTATATGTCAAATCCCATCCCGATTATAATAATTTTTTCATCACCCTTGCATTGCATAATTTTATTATTGATTATAAAGCTGATTTTAGTTTGAACATTAACAAAAACCAGTGACATATCAACATATTGTAAGGTCACTGCTTATACTGATCAAATGAATGGATTACTGTTAATCCAAAGACATATAAGCGGTATTGAATTATTAATATCAATTACAATATATTTAGTTTATGTTGATGATGTATCTATAAATATTGTGGAAAATCTTTTTTGCTTTCCTGTAAAAAACAGCTTACGATATATCAAAGAAGTTACTGACCCAAACACATTTCGGTCTGGATAGTAGAAGCCAGTAGAACGTGCGATATTCTTTGATTACACAGACCACTGATCACATATCAAAATATAGACTCTTCCGTTAATCTTCCCTATTATCAGTAATGGTTTATCCGAAATTTACAACCTTTCGCACAGCGGGTGACACAATATGTAGACAAACAATCGGATTATGAATTTAATTACCTTGACTAAATCCCATGGATACATTTTATTTATTGCTCCATTTTTTAACAGCTTCAATTAAAAAGTCAATATGGAATCATTTTAAGAGTTAAGAGGTTGCGATTGGTTATGTGCCAGAAATCGAACTGAGCGGACTGAATGATGAGTGAACGCTGAATGAACGAAGCGAACGCTGAGAGGAGTATAAAATAAAGATAGTAAACATCGCTCGTGAGCGAATACTTGTGTTTGTGAAAGCACTGAATTAACCGCACATAATCGAGTGCACACAAACGGAGCGTAAACGGAGCGCGAACGGAGGGCAATCTGAGCGCAAACGGAGTGTGAACGGAGTGCAAACTGAGCGCAAACGGAGTGCAATTGTGGGGTACTTGAGCGGTTAAGGGTCTGTATATCAACATGTCACTGTTTACACTGAGCAGATTTATGGATTACTATTAGGCCAACGAAGTATCAACAGAATGGAATTATTGATTAAATTCAATTATTAATAACAATATATTTAGTTTATGTTGATGATGTATCTGTAAATTTTATGGACAAACTTTATTGCTTTCCTGTAACAAACAGCTTGCGGTATATCAAAGAAGATACTGACACAAACACATGTCGGTCTGGATAACAGAAGCCGATATAAGGTGCGATATTCTTTGATCACCCAGACCACTGATCGCATATCAAAATATAGACACTTCCATTAAACTTGCCTACTATTGATACTAGTTTACCGGAAATTTACAACCTTTCACCCAGCAGGTGACATAATATGTAGACAAACAATCGGATTATGAATTAATTTAACTTGACTAAATCTCATTTTAAGAGTTGAGATGTTGCTATTGGTTATGGGATGGAAACCGAACTGAGTGGACTGAACGTTGAGTGAACGCTGAACGAACGAAGGGAACGCTAAGAGGAGTATTAAATACAGCACTCAGATATACAGCGCTTGTGAGCGAATACTTGCGTTTGTGAGTGCATTAAATTAACTGCATTTAATCGAGTGCACGCAAACTGAGCGCGAACTAAGCAGGAACGGAGTGCAAACTGAGTGCAAACAGAGTGCAATTATGGGGTACTTGAGTGGTTTAGGGTCTGTAATAGTATATATGCTGTCAATGTGATGGCTGTAGCCTTTGAATGCTACTTTAACTTTTATATATGCTGTCATTGTGATGGCTGTAGACTTTGACTGCTACTATAACTTTTATACTTGTATATATGCTGGCATTGTGATGGCATTGTGATGGCTGTAGCCTTTGACTGCTACTATAACTTTTATATTTGTATATATGCTGGCATTGTGATGGCTGTAACCTTTGACTGCTACTATAACTTTGTACTTACATATATGCTGGCATTGTAATGGCTGTAGCCTTTGAATACAATTATAACTTTGTACTTACATATATGCTGTCATTGTGATGGCTGTAGCCTTTGAATACTACTATAACTTTTATACTTGTATATATGCTGGCATTGTGATGGCATTGTGATGGCTGTAGCCTTTGAATACTACTATAACTTTTATTCTTGTATATATGCTGACATTGTGATGGCTGTAGCCTTTGAGTGATACTAAAACTTTTATACATGTATATATGCTGGCATTGTGATGGCATTGTGATGGCTGTAGCCTTTGAATGCTACTATAACTTTTATTCTTGTATATATGCTGACATTGTGATGGCTGTAGCCTTTGAGTGATACTAAAACTTTTATACATGTATATATGCTGTCATTGTGATGGCTCTAGACTTAGAATGCTACTATAACTTTTATTCTTGTATATATGCTGACATTGTGATGGCTGTAGCCTTTGAGTGATACTAAAACTTTTATACTTGTATATATGCTGGCATTGTGATGGCATTGTGATGGCTGTAGCCTTTGAATGCTACTATAACTTTTATTCTTGTATATATGCTGACATTGTGATGGCTGTAGCCTTTGAGTGATACTAAAACTTTTATACATGTATATATGCTGTCATTGTGATGGCTCTATACTTAGAATGCTACTATAACTTTTATTCTTGTATATATGCTGACATTGTGATGGCTGTAGCCTTTGAGTGATACTAAAACTTTTATACTTGTATATATGCTGGCATTGTGATGGCATTGTGATGGCTGTAGCCTTTGAATGCTACTATAACTTTTATTCTTGTATATATGCTGACATTGTGATGGCTGTAGCCTTTGAGTGATACTAAAACTTTTATACATGTATATATGCTGGCATTGTGATGGCATTGTGATGGCTCTAGACTTAGAATGCTACTATAACTTTTATTCTTGTATATATGCTGACATTGTGATGGCTGTAGCCTTTGAGTGATACTAAAACTTTTATACTTGTATATATGCTGGCATTGTGATGGCATTGTGATGGCTGTAGCCTTTGAATGCTACTATAACTTTTATTCTTGTATATATGCTGACATTGTGATGGCTGTAGCCTTTGAGTGATACTAAAACTTTTATACATGTATATATGCTGTCATTGTGATGGCTCTAGACTTAGAATGCTACTATAACTTTTATTCTTGTATATATGCTGACATTGTGATGGCTGTAGCCTTTGAGTGATACTAAAACTTTTATACTTGTATATATGCTGGCATTGTGATGGCATTGTGATGGCTGTAGCCTTTGACTGCTACTATAACTTTTATACTTGTATATATGCTGGCATTGTGATGGCTGTAGCCTTTGACTGCTACTATAACTTTTATACATGTATATATGCTGGCATTGTGATGGCTGTAGCCTTTGACTGCTACTATAACTTTTATACATGTATATATGCTGGCATTGTGATGGCTGTAGCCTTTGACTGCTACTATAACTTTTATACTTGTATATATGCTGGCATTGTGATGGCTGTAGCCTTTGACTGCTACTATAACTTTATACTTGTATATATGCTGGCATTGTGATGGCTGTAGCCTTTGAATGCTACTATAACTTTTATACTTGTATATATGCTGGCATTGTGATGGCTGTAGCCTTTGACTGCTACTATAACTTTTATACTTGTATATATGCTGGCATTGTGATGGCTGTAGCCTTTGACTGCTACTATAACTTTTATACTTGTATATATGCTGGCATTGTGATGGCTGTAGCCTTTGACTGCTACTATAACTTTTATACTTGTATATATGCTGGCATTGTGATGGCTGTAGCCTTTGAATGCTACTATAACTTTGTACTTACATATATGCTGGCATTGTGATGGCATTGTGATGGCTGTAGCCTTTGACTGCTACTATAACTTTTATACTTGTATATATGCTGGCATTGTGATGGCTGTAGCCTTTGACTGCTACTATAACTTTTATACTTGTATATATGCTGGCATTGTGATGGCTGTAGCCTTTGACTGCTACTATAACTTTATACTTGTATATATGCTGGCATTGTGATGGCTGTAGCCTTTGAATGCTACTATAACTTTTATACTTGTATATATGCTGGCATTGTGATGGCTGTAGCCTTTGACTGCTACTATAACTTTTATACTTGTATATATGCTGGCATTGTGATGGCTGTAGCCTTTGACTGCTACTATAACTTTATACTTGTATATATGCTGGCATTGTGATGGCTGTAGCCTTTGAATGCTACTATAACTTTTATACTTGTATATATGCTGGCATTGTGATGGCTGTAGCCTTTGACTGCTACTATAACTTTTATACTTGTATATATGCTGGCATTGTGATGGCTGTAGCCTTTGACTGCTACTATAACTTTTATACTTGTATATATGCTGGCATTGTGATGGCTGTAGCCTTTGAATGCTACTATAACTTTTATACTTGTATATATGCTGGCATTGTGATGGCTGTAGCCTTTGACTGCTACTATAACTTTTATACATGTATATATGCTGACATTGTGATGGCTGAAGCCTTTGAATACTACTATAACTTTTATACTTGTATATATGCTGGCATTGTGATGGCTGTAGCCTTTGACTGCTACGATAACTTTGTACTTACATATATGCTGGCATTGTAATGGCTGAAGCCTTTGACTGCTACTATAACTTTAAACATGTACATATGCTGGCATTGTGATGGCTGTAGCCTTTGACTGCTACTATAACTTTGTACTTGTATATATTCTGGCATTGTGATGGCTGTAGCCTTTGAATACTACTATAACTTTGTACTTACATATATGCTGGCATTGTGATGGCTGTAGCCTTTGAATGCTACTATAACTTTGTACTTACATACATGCTGGCATTGTGATGGCTGTAGCCTTTGACTGCTACTATAACTTTGTA
Source organism: Panopea generosa (assembly GCA_029582155.1). Classification (NCBI taxonomy): domain Eukaryota; kingdom Metazoa; phylum Mollusca; class Bivalvia; order Adapedonta; family Hiatellidae; genus Panopea; species Panopea generosa. The sequence continues at coordinate 27,644,669 of CM055904.1, read as the reverse complement.
CTTGTATATATGCTGGCATTGTGATGGCTGTAGCCTTTGAATGCTACTGTAACTTTGTACTTACATATATGCTGGCATTGTGATGGCTGTAGCCTTTGAATGCTACTGTAACTTTGTACTTACATATATGCTGGCATTGTGATGGCTGTAGCCTTTGACTGCTACTATAACTTGTACTTGTATATATGCTGGCATTGTGATGGCTGTAGCCTTTGAATGCTACTATAACTTTGTACTTACATATATGCTGGCATTGTGATGGCTGTAGCCTTTGAATGCTACTATAACTTTGTACTTACATATATGCTGGCATTGTGATGGCTGTAGCCTTTGAATACTACTATAACTTTGTACTTACATACATGCTGGCATTGTGATGGCTGTAGCCTTTGACTGCTACTATAACTTTGTACTTGTATATATGCTGGCATTGTGATGGCTGTAGCCTTTGAATGCTACTATAACTTTGTACTTACATATATGCTGGCATTGTGATGGCTGTAGCCTTTGAATACTACTATAACTTTGTACTTACATACATGCTGGCATTGTGATGGCTGTAGCCTTTGACTGCTACTATAACTTTGTACTTGTATATATGCTGGCATTGTGATGGCTGTAGCCTTTGAATGCTACTGTAACTTTGTACTTACATATATGCTGGCATTGTGATGGCTGTAGCCTTTGAATGCTACTGTAACTTTGTACTTACATATATGCTGGCATTGTGATGGCTGTAGCCTTTGACTGCTACTGTTACTTTGTACTTGTATATATGCTGGCATTGTGATGGCTGTAGCCTTTTTACTGCTACTATAACTTTGTACTTGTATATATGCTGGCATTGTGATGGCTGTAGCTTTTGACTGCTACTATAGCTTTATACATGTATACATGCTGGCATTGTGATGGCTGTAGCCTTTGACTGCTACTATAATTTTATACTTATATATATGCTGGCATTGTGATGGCTGTAATCTTTTACTGCTACTATAACTTTATACATGTACATGTATATATGCTGGCATTGTGATGGCTGTAGCCTTTGACTTCTACTATAACTTTGTACTTGTCTATATGCTGGCATTGTTATGGCTGTAGCCTTTGACTGCTACTATAACTTTGTACTTATATAATATGCTGGCATTGTGATGGCTGTAGCCTTTGACTGCTACTATAACTTTATCATGCTCCCCCAAAGGGGGTGGTGGGGGGAAGCATATAGTCGCCGCTTCGTCCGTGTGTGCATGCGTGTGTCACCAATTCTTGTCCGGGCTATTTCTCTACAACCTCTGGTTGAAATTTTATGAAATTTGCTAGGATGCATCATTACCAAGTGCAGATGCGCATATTGTCTTTGTGTTCCGGTTCGATGATTTTTCATGGAGTTATGGCCCTTTGATTCTGTTTGTGACCAAATTCTTATCTGGGCTATTTCACTACAACCTCACGTTGGAATTTTATGAAACCTGCTAAGATGCATCATTACTAAGTGCAGATGTGCGTACTGTCTTTGTGTTCCGGTTCGATGATTTTTCACGGAGTTATGGCCCTTTGATTCTGTTTGTGTCCAAGTTATTGTCCAGGCTATTTCTCTACAACCTCAGGTTGGAATTTTGTGAAACTTTCTAGGATGCATCATTATCAAGTGCAGATGCGCGTACTGTCTTTCTGTTCCGGTTCGATGATTAATTTATACAGAGTTATGGCCCTTTGATTGAGTCTGTGATCAAAATATTGTCCGCGCTATTTCTCTACAACCCCATGTTGGAATTTTGTGAAACATGCTAGGATGCATCATTACCAAGTGCAGATGCGCATATTGTCTATGTGTTTCATTCGATTTTTTTTCACGGAGTTATGGCCCTTTGATTGAGTCTGTGACCAAATCATTGTCTGCTATTTCTCTACAACCCCATGTTGGAATTCTATGAAACTTGCTAGGATGTATCATTACCATGTGCAGATGCACATATTGTCTTTGTGTTCTGGTTTGATGATTTTTCGCTGAGTAATGGCCCTTTGATTCTGTCTGTGACCAAATTATTGTCTGCTATTTCTCTACAACCCCATGTTGGAATTTTATGAAACTTGCTAGGATGCATAATTACCAAGTGCAGATGCGCATATTGTCTGTGTTTTGGTTCAATGTTTTTTCACTGAGTTATTGCCCTTTCATTGAGTCTGTGACCAAATTATTGTCCGCGCTTTTTCTCTACAACCTCAAGTTGGAATTTTATAAAAACTTGCTATGTTTGTATTTTGGTTCGATGATTTTTCATGGAGTTATGGCCCTTTGATTCAGTCTGTGACCAAATTCTTTTCCGCTCTATTTCTCTGCAACCTGTGGATGGAATTTTATGAAACTTGCTAGGATGCATCATTACCAAGTGGAGATGTGCATATTGTCATCATGACGCTATTTCCCTACAACCTCTGGATTTAATTCTGTAAAACTAGCTAGGATCTGCACATATTGTCATTTTGTTCCAGTTAAATGATTTGCGAATTAGTTCTGTGAAGTGCAGAGCCACATGTTGTTCCTGCTATACAGTGGTATTCTTCAACCAAGTAGCCCATACAGAGGCAAACACTCAATTTGGGAGCATCCATCAGTTCCACCAATATTTTCTTGTACTTGTTTATATGCTGTCATTGTGATGGTTGTAGCCTTTGAATGCTACTATAACATGTATACTTGTATATATGCTGTCATTGTGATGGTTGTAGCCTTTGACTGCTACTATAACATGTATACTTGTATATATCCTGGCATTGTGATGGTTGTAGCCTTTGACTGCTACTTTAACATGTATACTTGTATATATGCTGTCATTGTGATGGTTGTAGCCTTTGACTGCTACTATAACATGTATACTTGTATATATGCTGTCATTGTGATGGTTGTAGCCTTTGAATGCTACTATATCTTTAAGTTTATTTTGATTTCATTTTAGACTGGTGCTAGTCATAATGACAGAGCAAACTTGGAAGTAGTTTTTCCAGGAACACCACCCATTATGACACAAGATGAGCTGCTTTTGTGCTACTGGAAAATATCTGTGAGTTTTAGCAATGTCAATGTTTATAAAGTGAACTTTATTAAATACCCATGGTTCATTGTTGCTAGTTTAGCCAAAACAAAATTGGTATTGTATTTGTTACTGGGCATGGACAGTTTAGCATGGTCTAGGTTGTGTTTCTGTAATAATATCCACAAGGCATGATAGAAAACCGTACACAGTCTATAAATAATCATCAAATAATCATCCAGTGTTCATCTATAAGCTGAAATGTTATAAGGAAGGAACTGTAGCATATAACCAGTTTTCGTATCGACACGGTAATGTATATTAAAAACACAGGGCATTATCTCTTTTGTATTAATGAAATACTTTGACTATTTAAATTCAGATTTTATATTAAGATATCCATAACAACAAGTAAAGGTTCCTTTATTCAATATAAAAATTGTAATGTAAGAAATTGCATGAGAAATGACAAAAATCCGTACAATGACAAATTTATACTTACTTTCGATTTCAATCACTAGTTGTTCTTAGGCTTCACATACAAAAATTGCAAGGAACCTCCCAAAAAGTTTACAAATTTATCTAGAATAAAATAGCACTAAACGCCTCTAATGTATGTGTCACCAAAAGATAAACTGTATTGGTTGTGGCTTTGTCGAGACATGGCTCACCAAAGTAAGGAGTTCTGAAGGAGTGATAAATGAGACTCAGTGGGCCAAGTGGGTCAACTATGTTTAAACAGGATAATGGTATCATTTAAGAAAATCATTTTATGTTTTGAGGCATATTCGTTTCTCAGTAATCACTTCTCATATGTCAGTAACTACACAAACTCATGATGTCCCTCCACCCTGTCTTTTTTTCAACTTTCCTATCTTAACCCATGGTCACCACCCCCAATACCAGCTCCTTCATTTTCTTTTTTTAGCTTGTCTGTCGCTGTCATAACCCTGGTGTTTGCGGTCATTGTCATGAGCCTGGTGTCGAAGCTCGTCATGATCCTGGTGGCATCAGTCATTGTCATGACCCTGGTGTTGGCGGTTGTGATAAGCCTGTTGTCGGCGGTCATTGTTATGACACTTGCATTTGGGTCAAAAGTCATGAGCCAGATATCGAAGGTCGTTGTCATGACCCTGGTACAGATCGTAATCCGTTCAAGTACACCAAAAATGCATTTCATTTGCGTTTGTTTTGTGTTTGAAATGCATTTTAGTTTCGTTAATGGTTTGCATTTTTTTTTATGATAAACGTTAGAGAAAATACGAAAATGCAGTTCAAAACGATAGTGAATGCATTTCAACCTGCGTTTGCATTCGAATCGTTTTGCATGTATCGTTTACCGTGTATCTTTTACCATTTAACGTTTACACGACATGTTCACCAATCACATCATCTCTGGTTGTCCAATTGTAACACCGCAGTAGAATAAATAATAAGAACTAGATATTTAAAGAAATCGCCGGGTTTTATATGATAATATATTAATTAAATAAATTAAAATAATATTGATTAAAATCTTTCTGAAATATTGATTAAAATCATTCTGAAATATTTCTAACTAAGCCACCCTATGTTAGATATGGTCTACCATAAAGTTGATGATTTGTAGCGTGACAGCAGATTAATATGTTACATAAAACTCAATCATTGAAATTTAATACACATGGTATGGGGCATGTCAATTACATCAGATAAACACGTTACGGTCACGTAATCATTAGAGTGGCCAAACATTGCCAGACTGGTTTACACTAACGTTAATATTACAGTATCGAAAAAGTATATAGTAAATAAATGTGACCCAGTCCGTGTTTTTTTTATATCTGCAGTGGTGTATAATCTGCTATTATGCAAGAAACAGAGTATAGACGCCTCAGCAAGTATTTATTTTATTTACAGGAATAATGCATTATTAACAAGTATTTTCCAATTTTAATTCCAGTTATGTATTTCGATAGATTGTCATGTTAAACAATTATAACAATTCATTAAACAAAATAATTTATATAATCCGCAAAGATAAATATATTTAAAAATACACATGCCTTAATTTATGTAGCGAGCGCACACACTTTATGTCTATTACTCCGACACAATTTATTTTTGACTTTGTGGCAATGTGCGATGTCGTCATTCTGACAGTTTCTTGCGTCATTTAACGTCCTGTTCTATTTCACTATGGTAAATGCATGGGGGAGGCGGAGATGTTTTCATAAAAAAAGATGCCTTTAAGGGTAAAAGTTTTATGTCTTGTGGCATGGCTTCTAAAATCGCTGGTACATGTACTTCCGTCTGACGCTTTCAAGGACATTTATGTACATTACGCCGATAGAATTCCTCTGATATCCTTCCATCATAAATTTCCAAGATACCCACTTAGTGAATAAAATGTTTGTTTCACTGGTGACGTAATCGGACATTGGCACAAGGTGATAGTGAAAGGGACAGCATGTTCATTCTGTACACAAATTAAGGTATGTGTAGTTATTAATAACTCTATCAGCTTAATAGTAATCTTTTTTTAACAAATGCCTATATTGAAAACAAACATTTTGGAAGACACCCAGTAACAAACAAACACCAACCCTTTACGTGTGTTTGTTATATATATATGAACTATTTTTTTATACAATTTTGGAAAAGCCCTAAGGGTTTTTGGTGTAACAAACAGATTTTCTAAAATTGCGTGAAAACTTTTCCTGATTGGCAATCATATAACAGAACAGCATCATAAATCGGTGTTCAGATAATTAAATCATTTAATTGGGGTAGTTGTGTAAGCAGGTCATGCGTCATCTGATTGTTTTATCACACATTTACAAGTAAAGAAACGATGCCCGAGGCAATGTTTTTCACGGGTAATTCGGGATTAAAACTTATAACAAAGAAATTTAATTTAAGTTACAGGTATAGCAATTTAAAGATTTTAAATGACAAAGAGAGCAATCATTTCGTTTAATTATTTATTTCATTGTCAATATAACTACGACAATATTAGAGGATATCCGAATCTTTATTATTTGATGCGTTTAAGTTTGCATTATCGTTTTGTATCGTTCGTGGATCCTTCGCCCTGTTGCGTACGTGTATCGTTTCGTTTATTGTTTCGTTTCGTTTATCATTTATCGTTTCGTTTGCATTTTTAGTCCGTTTGTATATCGTTTAAAACGCGTTTGATATTCGTTTCATTTGCGTCCGTTTGGTGTACTTGAACGGATTACGGTCTGTATCAATGGTTGTTGTCATGACCCTAGTGTCAGCGGTTGTGATGAGCATGGTGTCAGCGGTAATTGTTACGTCACTGGCATCTGAGGTCGTTGTCATGACCCAGGTGTCAGCGGTTGTGATGAGCATTTTGTCAGCAGTCATTGTTATGACACTGGCATCTGCTGTTGTTGTCATGACCATGGTTTTGCTGGTCATTGTCATGACCCTGGTGTCGGCAGTCATTGTCATAACCCTGGTGTCGGCAGTCATTGTCATGACCCAGGTGTCAGCGGTCATTGTCATGACCCTTGTGTCGACAGTCATTGTTGTCCTCAAGTGAAGTATATGTGATGCAACCCTTGTTATATTACATTGTTTGTTTGTTTCCTTCTATCTATCAACCACAGGTTGTTTGGTTATTATAAAATAAATTCCAACTGTCTTTCAAATATTTTTTTTATATTATTTTATGGTCATAACAACATTATATGGAAGACTTCAGTTGCAACTAAAACGAAACAAATCTGTATACAATTATGTCATCACCAACTAAAAATTATCCATAAAGCATCATCTATTTGAATTAAAAAATATTTTCATTCTTATAAAATTTTTTAGCTTTACTGGCATACTTAACCTAACCGCTGTTTTCTGAGATCCTGGAAGGTTAATCAGTACTCGAGCACACCCCATCTCTGCAAGTAACTGATAACTTACCCAGCTTGATAACTTTCACACTTTGTATGTAACCATAATATCTTGGACAAGTTCTTGAACTGGCCAAATTGGATAATTAATGTCGGGTGTTATGGTCTTTGAATCGAAAAAAATGGCATTATATGAATTTATGTACACTTTAGCACCTGCAAAAATTGCCGTCTTTGGCATTGTCTCCTCTTCCATAGGTGAGATATTTGGCCCTCTTGTTTAGTTTTAAATTATTGTTTTTATTCTCAAGGGAACTATAAGATAACTCTTTTAAATAAACTCTAGACATTGCCAATTTTTACAGCTGTGAATCATATTATTATAGAAAAATGGTGGACACAATTATCAATTAGCAAGTAGGTCATGTTTAAAAGCATGTTCAATTTGATGACAAGGCTTAATCGATGACTTTGTTTTTGTGAAGTATTTCCTGTATGATTGTAAATATTATATACAATGGGGAAATCCAAACGTTTAATGTCTGTCAAAAAGGTAATTATACGGAATTATGAGAAGGGTAAAAAATATGCAAAAATCACCAGGAATCTTAGTATTAAAAGGTAATCTGTATATGTAGTAGTTAAAAGTTACTTACAGCGAGAAAATGTAGATACTAAAACAAGAATGAGTAGGAAACAAAAACTGGACAAAAGAGACAAGCGCAAACTTTTGAGGTTGGTGAAAACTATCAGAATAATAAATGATTGAGCTGAAACAGGCAAGTACAGGAGATGAACCATCAGGCAAGTACAGGAGATAATCAACAGGTAAGTACAGGAGATAATCCATCAGGCAAGTACTGGAGATAATCCATCAGGCAAGTACAGGAGATGAACCATCAGGTAAGGACGGGAGATGAACCATCAGGTAAGTACAGGAGATAATCAACAGGCAAGTACAGGAGATGAACCATCAGGTAAGTACAGGAGATGAACCATCAGGTAAGGACGGGAGATGAACCATCAGGTAAGGACGGGAGATAAACCATCAGGTAAGGACGGGAGATGAACCATCAAACAAGTACAGGAGATAATCAATCAGGCAAGTACAGGAGATGAACCATCAGGTAAGTACAGGAGATAAACCATCAGGTAAGTATGGGAGATGAACCATCTGGTAAGTACTGGAGATGAACCATCAGGTAAGTACTGGAGATGAACCATCAGGTAAGGACTGGAGATGAACCATCAGGGAAGGATGGGAGATGAACCATCAAACTGGTACAGGAGATAATCAACAGGCAAGTATAGGTGATGAACCATCAGGCAAGGACGGGAGATGAACCATCAGGCAAGGACGGGAGATGAACCATCAGGCAAGTACTGGAGATGAACCATCAGGCAAGTACAGGAGATGAACCATCAGGTAAGGACGGGAGATGAACCATCAGGCAAGTACGGGAGATGAACCATCAGGCAAGTACGGGAGATGAACCATCAGGCAAGTACTGGAGATGAACCATCAAACAAGTACAGGAGATGAACCATCAGGTAAGTACAGGAGATGAACCATCAGGCAAGTACTGGAGATGAACCATCAAACAAGTACAGGAGATGAACCATCAGGTAAGTACAGGAGATGAACCATCAGGTAAGTACAGGAGATGAACCATCAGGCAAGTACTGGAGATGAACCATCAAACAAGTTCTGGAGATGAACCATCAGGCAAGTACTGGAGATGAACCATCAAACAAGTACAGGAGATAAACCATCAGGTAAGTGCTGGAGATGAACCATCAAACAAGTACAGGAGATGAACAATCAGGCAAGTACTGGAGATGAACCATAAGGTAAGTACAGGAGATGAACCATCAAACAAGTACAGGAGATGAACAATCAGGCAAGTACTGGAGATGAACCATAAGGTAAGTACTGGAGATGAACCATCAAACAAGTACAGGAGATGAACCATCAGGCAAGTACTAAAGATGAACCATCAGGCAAGTACAGGAGATGAACTAAAGGCAAGTACAGGAGATAAACCAACAGGCAAGTACAGGAGATGAACAAACAGGCAAGTACAGGAGATGAACCGTCAGGCAAGTACAGGTGATGAACCATTAGGCAAGTACAGGTGATGAGGCAAGTACAGAAGATGAACCATCAGGCAAGTACAGGACAGGAGTTGAACCAACAGGCAAGTACAGGAGATAAACCATCTGGCAAGTACAGAAGATAAACTGTCAGGTACGTACAGGAGATGAACCAACAGGCAAGTAAAGAAGATGAACCAACAGGCAAGTACAGGAGATAAACCAACAGGAAAGTACAGGAGATGAACCAACAGGCAAGTACAGGAGATGAACCAACAGGCAAGTACAGGAGATGAATCATCAGCGAGTTGAGGAGATTAACCAACAGGCAAGTACAGGATTTGAACCAACAGGCAAGTACAGGATATGAATCAACAGGAAAGTTCAGGATATGAACCAAGAGGCAAGTACAGGTGATGAACCAACAGGCACGTACAGGTGATGAACCAACAGGCAAGAACAGTTGATGAACCAACAGGCATGTACAGGTGATGAACCAACAGACAAGTACAGGAGATGAACCAACAGGCAAGTACAGGATATGAACCAACAGGCAAGTACAGGTGATGAACCATCAGCGAGTTGAGGAGATTAACCAACAGGCAAGTACAGGATTTGAACCAACAGGCAAGTACAGGATATGAATCAACATGAAAGTTCAGGATATGAACCAAGAGGCAAGTACAGGTGATGAACCAACAGGCACGAACAGGTGATGAACCAACAGGCAAGAACAATTGATGAACCAACAGGCATGTACAGGTGATGAACCAACAGGCAAGAACAGTTGATGAACCAACAGGCATGTACAGGTGATGAACCAACAGACAAGTACAGGTGATGAACCATTAGGCAAGTACAGGATATGAACCAACAGGCAAGTACAGGTGATGAACCAACAGGCAAGAATAGTTGATGAACCAACAGGCATGTACAGGTGATGAACCAACAGACAAGTACAGGAGATGAACCATTAGGCAAGTACAGGATATGAACCAACAGGCACGTACAGGTGATGAACCAACAGGCAAGAACAGTTGATGAACCAACAGGCATGTACAGGTGATGAACCAACACACAAGTACAGGAGATGAACCATTAGGCAAGTACAGGATATGAACCAACAGGCAAGTACAGGTGATGAACCATCAGGCAAGTACAGGAGATGAACCAACAGGCAATTACAGGAGATGAACCATCACGCAAGTACAGTAAATGAACCAAAGGCAAGTACAGGAGATGAACCAACAGGCAAGTACAAGAGATGAACAATTAGGCAAGTACAGGTGATGAACCATCAGGCAAGTACTGGAGATGAACCATCAAAAAAGTACAGGAGATGAACCATCTGGTAAGTACAGGAGATGAACCATCAGGCAAGTACAGGAGATGAACCATCAGGCAAGAACTGGAGATGAACCATCAAACAAGTACAGGAGATGAACAATCAGGCAAGTACAGGAGATGAACCATCAGGTAAGTACAGGAGATAAACCATCAGGCAAGTACTGGAGATGAACCATCAAACAAGTTCTGGAGATGAACCATCAGGCAAGTACTGGAGATGAATCATCAAACAAGTACAGGAGATGAACCATCAGGTAAGTGCTGGAGATGAACCATCAAACAAGTACAGGAGATGAACAATCCGGCAAGTACTGGAGATGAACCATAAGGTAAGTACAGGAGATGAACCATCAAACAAGTATGGGAGATGAACCATCAAACTGGTACAGGAGATAATCAACAGGCAAGTATAGGTGATGAACCATCAGGCAAGGACGGGAGATGAACCATCAGGCAAGGACGGGAGATGAACCATCAGGCAAGTACTGGAGATGAACCTTCAGGCAAGTACGGGAGATGAACCATCAGGCAAGTACAGGAGATGAACTAAAGGCAAGTACAAGAGATAAACCAACAGGCAAGTACAGGAGATGAACAAACAGGCAAGTACAGGAGATAAACCATCAGGCAAGTACAGGTGATGAACCATTAGGCAAGTACAGGTGATGAGGCAAGTACAGAAGATGAACCATCAGGCAAGTACAGGACAGGAGTTGAACCAACAGGCAAGTACAGGAGATAAACCATCAGGCAAATACAGGAGATAAACTGTCAGGTACATAGAGGAGATGAACCAACAGGCAAGTAAAGAAGATGAACCAACAGGCAAGTACAGGAGATAAACCAACAGGAAAGTACAGGAGATGAACCAACAGGCAAGTACAGGAGATGAACCAACAGGCAAGTACAGGAGATGAACCATCAGGCAAGTAGAGGAGATTAACCAACAGGCAAGTACAGGATTTGAACCAACAGGCAAGTACAGGATATGAATCAACAGGCACGTACAGGTGATGAACCAACAGGCAAAAACAGTTGATGAACCAACAGGCATGTACAGGTGATGAACCAACAGACAAGTACAGGAGATGAACCAACAGGCAAGTACAGGATATGAATCAACAGGCAAGTTCAGGATATGAACCAACAGGCAAGTACAGGTGATGAACCAACAGGCACGTACAGGTGATGAACCAACAGGCAAGAACAGTTGATGAACCAACAGGCATGTACAGGTGATGAACCAACAGACAAGTACAGGAGATGAACCATTTGGCAAGTACAGGATATGAACCAACAGGCAAGTACAGGAGATGAACCATTAGGCAAGTACAGGATATGAACCAACAGGGAAGTACAGGTGATGAACCATCAGACAAGTACAGGAGATGAACCAACAGGCAATTACAGGAGATGAACCATCACGCAAGTACAGGAGATGAACCAACAGGCAAATACAGGAGATGAACCAACAGGTAAGTACGGGAGATGAACCATCAGGCAAGTACAGGAGATGAACCATCAGGCAAGTACAGGAGATGAACCAAAGGCAAGTACAGGAGATGAACCAACAGGCAAGTACAAGAGATGAACAATTAGGCAAGTACAGGTGATGAACCATTAGGCAAGTCAAGTGATGAAGCAAGTACAGAAGATGAACCATCAGGCAAGTACAGGACAGGAGTTGAACCAACAGGTAAGTACAGGAGATAAACCATCAGGCATGTACAGGAGATGAACTGTCAGGTAAGTAGAGGAGATGAACTATCAGGCAAGTACAGGAGATGAACCAACAGGCAAGTACAGGAGATAAACCAACAGGAAAGTACAGGAGATGAACCAACAGGCAAGTACAGGAGATGAACCATCAGGCAAGTAGAGGAGATTAACTAACAGGCAAGTACAGGATTTGAACCAACAGGCAAGTACAGGATATGAACCAACACGCAAGTTCAGGATATGAACCAACAGGCAAGTACAGGTGATGAACCAACAGGCACGTACAGGTGATGAACCAACAGGCAAGAACAGTTGACAACAGGCATGTACATGTGATGAACCAACAGATAAGTACAGAAGATGAACTATTAGGCAAGTACAGGATATGAACCAACAGGCAAGTACAGGTGATGAACCATCAGGCAAGTACAGGAGATGAACCAACAGGCAAGTACAGGAGATGAACCAACAGGCAATTACAGGAGATGAACCAACAGGCAAGTACAGGAGATGAACCATTAGGCAAGTACAGTAGATGAACCAACTGGCAAGTACAGGTGATGAACCATCAGGCAAGTACAGAAGATGAACCATCAGGCAAGTTCAACAGATGAATCAACAGGCAAGTACAGGAGATGAACCATCAGGCAAGTACAGGAGATGAACCATCAGACAAGTACAGGAGATGAACCATCAGGCAAGTACAGGTGATGAACCATCAGGCAAGTACTGGAGATGAACCATCAGGCAAGTACAGGAGATGAACCATTTGGCAAGTACAGGAGATGAATCAACAGGCAAGTACAGGAGATGAACCATCAGGGAAGTACAGGTGATGAACCATCAGGCAAGTACTGGAGATGAACCATCAGGCAAGTACAGGAGATGAACCATTTGGCAAGTACAGGAGATGAATCAACAGGCAAGTACAGGGGATGAACCATCAGGCAAGTACAGGAGATGAACCATCAGGCAAGTACAGGAGATGAATCAACAGGCAAGTACAGGAGATGAACCATCAGGCAAGTATAGAATATGAACCAACAGGCAAGTACAGGAGATGAACCATCAGGCAAGTACAGGAGATGAACCATCAGGCAAGTACAGGAGATGAACCAACAGGCAAGTACAGAAGATGAACCATCAGGCAAATACAGAAGATGAACCATCAGGGAAGTACATGAGATGAACTGACAGGCAAGTACAGGAGATGAACCATTTGGCAAGTACAGGAGATGAATCATCAGGCAAGAACAGGAGATGAACCAACAGACAAGTACAGGAGATGAACCATCAGGCAAGTATAGAAGATGAACCAACAGGCAAGTATAGAAGATGAACCATCAGGGAAGTACATGAGATGAACTGACAGGCAAGTACAGGAGATGAACCATCAGGCAAGTACAGGAGATGAACCATCAGGCAAGTATAGAAGATGAACCATCAGGGAAGTACATGAGATGAACTGACAGGCAAGTACAGGAGATGAACCATCAAGCAAGTACAGGAGATGAACCATCAGGCAAGTACAGGAGATGAACCATCAGGCAAGTACAGGAGATGAACCATCAGGCAAGTATAGAAGATGAACCATCAGGGAAGTACATGAGATGAACTGACAGGCAAGTACAGGAGATGAACCATTTGGCAAGTACAGGAGACGAATCATCAGGCAAGTACAGGAGATGAACCAACAGACAAGTACAGGAGATGAACCATCAGGCAAGTATAGAAGATGAACCAACAGACAAGTATAGAAGATGAACAATCAGGGAAGTACATGAGATGAACTGTCAGGCAAGTACAGGAGATGAACCATCAGGCAAGTACAGGAGATGAACCATCAGGCAAGTATAGAAGATGAACCATCAGGGAAGTACATGAGATGAACCATCAGGCAAGTACAGGAGATAAACCATCAGGCAAGTACAGGTGATGAACCATCAGGCAAGTACAGGAGATGAACCATCAGGCAAGTACAGGTGATGAACCATCAGGCAAGTACAGGAGATGAACCATCAGGCAAGTACAGTTGATGAACCATCAGGCAAGTACAGGTGATGAACATTCAGCCAAGTACAGGAGATGAACCGACAGGCAATTACAGGAGATGAACCAACAGGCAAGTACAGGAGATGAACCATCAGGCAAGTACAGGAGATGAACCATCAGGCAAGTATAGAAGATGAACCATCAGGCAAGTATAGAAGATGAACCATCAGGGAAGTACATGAGATGAACTGACAGGCAAGTACAGGAGATAAACCATCAGGCAAGTACAGGAGATGAACCATCAGGCAAGTACAGGAGATGAACCATCAGGCAAGTACAGGAGATGAACCATCAGGCAAGTATAGAAGATGAACCATCAGGGAAGTACATGAGATGAACTGACAGGCAAGTACAGGAGATGAACCATCAGGCAAGTACAGGAGATGAACCATCAGGCAAGTACAGGAGATGAACCATTTGGCAAGTATAGGAGATTAATCATCAGGCAAGTACAGGAGATGAACCAACAGGCAAGTACAGGAGATGAACCATCAGGCAAGTATAGAAGATGAACCATCAGGGAAGTATAGAAGATGAACTGACAGGCAAGTACAGGAGATGAACCATCAAACAAGTACAGGAGATGAACCATCAGGCAAGTATAGAAGATGAACCATCAGGGAAGTACATGAGATGAACTGACAGGCAAGTACAGGAGATGAACCATCAGGCAAGTACAGGTGATGAACATTCAGCCAAGTACAGGAGATGAACCAACAGGCAAGTACAGGAGATAAACCATCAGGCAAGTACAGGTGATGAACCATCAGGCAAGTACAGGAGATGAACCATCAGGCAAGTACAGGTGATGAACCATCAGGCAAGTACAGGAGATGAACCATCAGGCAAGTACAGGAGATGAACCATCAGGCAAGTACAGTTGATAAACCATCAGGCAAGTACAGGTGATGAACCAACAGGCAAGTACAGGAGATGAACCATCAGGCAAGTATAGAAGATGAACCAACAGGCAAGTATAGAAGATGAACTGACAGGCAAGTACAGGAGATGAATCATCAAACAAGTACAGGAGATGAACCATCAGGCAAGTATAGAAGATGAACCATCAGGGAAGTACATGAGATGAACTGACAGGCAAGTACAGGAGATGAACCATCAGGCAAGTACAGGTGATGAACATTCAGCCAAGTACAGGAGATGAACCAACAGGCAAGTACAGGAGATGAACCAACAGGCAATTACAGGAGATGAACCATCAGGCAAGTACTGGAGATGAACCATCAGGCAAGTACAGTTGATGAACCATCAGGCAAGTACAGGTGATGAACATTCAGCCAAGTACAGGAGATGAACCAACAGGCAAGTACAGGAGATGAACCGACAGGCAATTACAGGAGATGAACCAACAGGCAAGTACAGGAGATGAACCATCAGGCAAGTACAGGACATGAACCATCAGGCAAGTATAGAAGATGAACCATCAGGCAAGTATAGAAGATGAACCATCAGGGAAGTACATGAGATGAACTGACAGGCAAGTACAGGAGATGAACCATCAGGCAAGTACAGGAGATGAACCATCAGGCAAGTACAGGAGATGAACCATCAGGCAAGTATAGAAGATGAACCATCAGGGAAGTACATGAGATGAACTGACAGGTAAGTACAGGAGATGAACCATCAGGCAAGTACAGGAGATGAACCATCAGGCAAGTACAGGAGATGAACCATCAGGCAAGTACAGGAGATGAACCATTTGGCAAGTATAGGAGATTAATCATCAGGCAAGTACAGGAGATGAACCAACAGGCAAGTTCAGGAGATGAACCATCAGGCAAGTATAGAAGATGAACCATCAGGGAAGTACAGGAGATGAACTGACAGGCAAGTACAGGAGATGAACCATCAAACAAGTACAGGAGATGAACCATCAGGCAAGTATAGTTGATGAACCATCAGGGAAGTACATGAGATGAACTGACAGGCAAGTACAGGAGATGAACCATCAGGCAAGTACAGGTGATGAACATTCAGCCAAGTACAGGAGATGAACCAACAGGCAAGTACAGGAGATGAACCAACAGGCAATTACAGGAGATGAACCAACAGGCAAGTACAGGAGATGAACCATTAGGCAAGTACAGTAGATGAACCAACTGGCAAGTACAGGTGATGAACCATCAGGCAAGTACAGAAGATGAACCATCAGGCAAGTTCAACAGATGAATCAACAGGCAAGTACAGGAGATGAACCATCAGGCAAGTACAGGAGATGAACCATCAGGCAAGTACAGGTGATGAACCATCAGGCAAGTACAGGAGATGAACCATCAGGCAAATACAGGTGATGAACCATCAGGGAAGTACATGAGATGAACTGACAGGCAAGTACAGGAGATGAACCATCAGGCAAATACAGGTGATGAACCATCAGGCAAGTACTGGAGATGAACCATCAGGCAAGTACAGGAGATGAACCATTTGGCAAGTACAGGAGATGAATCAACAGGCAAGTACAGGAGATGAACCATCAGGGAAGTACAGGTGATGAACCATCAGGCAAGTACTGGAGATGAACAATCAGGCAAGTACAAGAGATGAACCATTTGGCAAGTACAGGAGATGAATCAACAGGCAAGTACAGGAGATGAACCATCAGGGAAATACAGGAGATGAACCATCAGGCAAGTACAGGAGATGAATCAACAGGCAAGTACAGGAGATGAACCATCAGGCAAGTATAGAAGATGAACCAACAGGCAAGTACAGGAGATGAACCATCAGGCAAGTATAGAAGATGAACCAACAGGCAAGTACAGGAGATTAACCATCAGGCAAGTACAGGAGATGAACCATCAGGCAAGTACAGGAGATGAACCAACACGCAAGTACAGGAGATGAACCATCAGGCAAGTACAGGTGATGAACCATCAGGCAAGTACAGGAGATGAACCATCAGGCAAGTACAGGAGATGAACCATCAGGCAAGTACAGTTGATAAACCATCAGGCAAGTACAGGTGATGAACCAACAGGCAAGTACAGGAGATGAACCATCAGGCAAGTATAGAAGATGAACCATCAGGGAAGTATAGAAGATGAACTGACAGGCAAGTACAGGAGATGAACCATCAAACAAGTACAGGAGATGAACCATCAGGCAAGTATAGAAGATGAACCATCAGGGAAGTACATGAGATGAACTGACAGGCAAGTACAGGAGATGAACCATCAGGCAAGTACAGGTGATGAACATTCAGCCAAGTACAGGAGATGAACCAACAGGCAAGTACAGGAGATAAACCATCAGGCAAGTACAGGTGATGAACCATCAGGCAAGTACAGGAGATGAACCATCAGGCAAGTACAGGTGATGAACCATCAGGCAAGTACAGGAGATGAACCATCAGGCAAGTACAGGAGATGAACCATCAGGCAAGTACAGTTGATAAACCATCAGGCAAGTACAGGTGATGAACCAACAGGCAAGTACAGGAGATGAACCATCAGGCAAGTATAGAAGATGAACCATCAGGCAAGTATAGAAGATGAACCATCAGGGAAGTACATGAGATGAACTGAGAGGCAAGTACAGGAGATGAACCATCAGGCAAGTACAGGTGATGAACATTCAGCCAAGTACAGGAGATGAACCAACAGGCAAGTACAGGAGATGAACCAACAGGCAATTACAGGAGATGAACCATCAGGCAAGTACAGGAGATGAACCATCAGGCAAGTACAGTTGATGAACCATCAGGCAAGTACAGGTGATGAACATTCAGCCAAGTACAGGAGATGAACCAACAGGCAAGTACAGGAGATGAACCGACAGGCAATTACAGGAGATGAACCAACAGGCAAGTACAGGAGATGAACCATCAGGCAAGTACAGGAGATGAACCATCAGGCAAGTATAGAAGATGAACCATCAGGCAAGTATAGAAGATGAACCATCAGGGAAGTACATGAGATGAACTGACAGGCAAGTACAGGAGATGAACCATCAGGCAAGTACAGGAGATGAACCATCAGGCAAGTACAGGAGATGAACCATCAGGCAAGTATAGAAGATGAACCATCAGGGAAGTACATGAGATGAACTGACAGGCAAGTACAGGAGATGAACCATCAGGCAAGTACAGGAGATGAACCATCAGGCAAGTACAGGAGATGAACCATCAGGCAAGTACAGGAGATGAACCATTTGGCAAGTATAGGAGATTAATCATCAGGCAAGTACAGGAGATGAACCAACAGGCAAGTTCAGGAGATGAACCATCAGGCAAGTATAGAAGATGAACCATCAGGGAAGTACAGGAGATGAACTGACAGGCAAGTACAGGAGATGAACCATCAAACAAGTACAGGAGATGAACCATCAGGCAAGTATAGAAGATGAACCATCAGGGAAGTACATGAGATGAACTGACAGGCAAGTACAGGAGATGAATCATCAGGCAAGTACAGGTGATGAACATTCAGCCAAGTACAGGAGATGAACCAACAGGCAAGTACAGGAGATGAACCAACAGGCAATTACAGGAGATGAACCAACAGGCAAGTACAGGAGATGAACCATTAGGCAAGTACAGTAGATGAACCAACTGGCAAGTACAGGTGATGAACCATCAGGCAAGTACAGAAGATGAACCGTCAGGCAAGTTCAACAGATGAATCAACAGGCAAGTACAGGAGATGAACCATCAGGCAAGTACAGGAGATGAACCATCAGGCAAGTACAGGTGATGAACCATCAGGCAAGTACAGGAGATGAACCATCAGGCAAATACAGGTGATGAACCATCAGGCAAGTACTGGAGATGAACCATCAGGCAAGTACAGGAGATGAACCATTTGGCAAGTACAGGAGATGAATCAACAGGCAAGTACAGGAGATGAACCATCAGGGAAGTACAGGTGATGAACCATCAGGCAAGTACTGGAGATGAACAATCAGGCAAGTACAAGAGATGAACCATTTGGCAAGTACAGGAGATGAATCAACAGGCAAGTACAGGAGATGAACCATCAGGGAAATACAGGAGATGAACCATCAGGCAAGTACAGGAGATGAATCAACAGGCAAGTACAGGAGATGAACCATCAGGCAAGTATAGAAGATGAACCAACAGGCAAGTACAGGAGATGAACCATCAGGCAAGTATAGAAGATGAACCAACAGGCAAGTACAGGAGATTAACCATCAGGCAAGTACAGGAGATGAACCATCAGGCAAGTACAGGAGATGAACCAACAGGCAAGTTCAGAAGATGAACCATCAGGCAAGTACAGAAGATGAACCATCAGGGAAGTACATGAGATGAACTGACAGGCAAGTACAGGAGATGAACCATTTGGCAAGTACAGGAGATGAATCATCAGGCAAGTACAGGAGATGAACCAACAGGCAAGTACAGGAGATGAACCATCAGGCAAGTATAGAAGATGAACCATCAGGCAAGTATAGAAGATGAACCATCAGGGAAGTACATGAGATGAACTGACAGGCAAGTACAGGAGATGAACCATCAGGCAAGTACAGGAGATGAACCATCAGGCAAGTATAGAAGATGAACCATCAGGCAAGTATAGAAGATGAACCATCAGGGAAGTACATGAGATGAACTGACAGGCAAGTACAGGAGATGAACCATCAGGCAAGTACAGGAGATGAACCATCAGGCAAGTACAGGAGATGAACCATTTGGCAAGTACAGGAGATGAACCATCAGGCAAGTATAGAAGATGAATCATCAGGGAAGTACATGAGATGAACTGACAGGCAAGTACAGGAGATGAACCATCAGGCAAGTACAGGAGATGAACCATCAGGCAGGTACAGGAGATGAACCATCAGGCATGTACAGGAGATGAACCATTTGACAAGTACAGGAGATGAATCATCAGGCAAGTACAGGAGATGAACCAACAGGCAAGTACAGGAGATGAACCATCAGGCAAGTATAGAAGATGAACCATCAGGCAAGTACATGAGATGAACTGACAGGCAAGTACAGGAGATGAACCATCAAACAAGTACAGGAGATGAACCATCAGGCAAGTATAGAAGATGAACCATCAGGGAAGTACATGAGATGAACTGACAGGCAAGTAGTGGAGATGAACCATCAGGCAAGTACAGGCAAGTACAGGAGATGAACCATCAGGCAAGTACAGGAGATGAACCATCAGGCAAGTACAGGAGATGAACCAACAGGCAAGATTTGAATTTTGTTTGTTTGTTTTTGTTCAGCCATGGTCACATGTACCAGTATCTGATTAATGTATAATCATTTAGTTTCTGTTCTTTTATTTCAATACAAATATAGGCATCAAAGCAGAAAATCATTAGCATACATCATTCAGTTTGTTTATCGGCATTGTCTACAGTTTATTTGAACGACCTTCTTATGTGGACTCAACTCTGTGATCATAAGCGACACATATTTATTTATAAGTCATACAACTTCTATAAGTACTGATCAAGTAATCAGTTAGACAGTTAGAAAATACTTAACATGGGCAAAACCAACAGTTTGTTCACATAATGAGAAATGCGCATGCCTTACTTTTGGATATATTTGAACTTGGTCCCCATAAGGAAATTTGGACAAGAGTAAATTTATTCACATGACCATATTTTCTTATATGCTGATAAATACTCCTATGAGCAAATTGTGGTGCATGTGTAGGGGCTGTAGACAGAATTATTGGCCCATTGTACTTAAAATTCTAATTAGTGTTTTATAAAACTCATAACTTATGATGTATGAGTTCTATAAAACACTAACAAGATTTTTATTATTGGTATTAAATAGAAACATTAATTGGTGTTTTCATTACTATAGAAAAACTAGATTTGTCTTGTTTTACATGCATCTGTTCAGAGTCGCATGAGACTGACATCGATGTGTCTACAGAGATGGTTGGCCAGCTGGATGGCATTTGTGATTCTATGGTGTGCTGATTATGTGATCTACTGGTTAAGTCACTCTCCTAATATCCTGGGCATTATGGAGTTTATAGCCCCCATGTTGCTACTGCTTCTTCTGTGTGCAGCTTATGCAGAGGTGAATGGAGAGGGACTGATTATGATCAGAGTAAGTGCAACTTTAAAGTGGCATAACCAGTATTTATGTACTTTCAAATCAATAAAAAAAACTATCATAATATTAATTGTGACAATCTGGATCATGTCTGGTGCAAAATACTGTTGTTTGTTATAAAAAATCATGTATTTCATATCCGCATTATCCCATTTAAATTGAACTTGACCCGCGTAATTGATTAAATAGTTATATACATAAAACATCTGGTAATTTCAAGGCATCATTTCGATTAAATCCAGATAAGTGATTAAGTTTCAACTAAGATTTGTATCACCCTTCTTGACATATCCTACATAGCGTAACGATCACATCTGCGAATTGTCGATTGGTTGAGTTTGAATACTGTAACAAGAATTATACATTTTAGTTCATTAGCAACACTATTTTTCCCATAGTGCTTCACAACTTGAAAAAATATATTTGTCCATATATGCATTTATATCTTTGCAAATATTTATTAGCTGTTCTAATAGTGAACGATGACATAATTGG
Source organism: Panopea generosa (assembly GCA_029582155.1). NCBI lineage: Eukaryota > Metazoa > Mollusca > Bivalvia > Adapedonta > Hiatellidae > Panopea > Panopea generosa. Next base: position 27,623,007 of record CM055904.1, on the reverse strand, counting down.
ACGAGTATTTACGTCTCACACACCAATTAATTTGTACTGTTCTACATATAGAGACATGCACTTCTGGAACACTGGATACATTACCAATGGTTCTAAAAGTGCCTTATTCCCATAGATAGTCCTCTGTTGGTCCAAATATGCAGAAAAAAACATGGGGTTGACCAGGTTGTTTTTTCACAATTTCGATGGTTTGATGGTACCCCTTCATTTTTGACAATTCTGCCCATTTGTTGCAGTGTATCACTACGCATCTTTAAACTGTTATAGCATCATCAAACAGTTCCCAGGGTCACCTAAACTTTGCAGAAATCATGAAAATGTTCCAATGTTCCCATATGCACAAAGAAATATGACATTTTATGCATGTTCAAAAAAAAAATTACCCAACCGCTTTACACAGCTCTAATTTCTTGGGCGTAATAATCTTGCTACCGTCATGCAAGGGAGGTAATTGTTCAGTGAGACCTATACAATTGAATTGACAAAATGAAAGTAGAGTAAGTTGTAAAGCATAGTTATTGTGGCCTATGAGTCTTTTATAAAAAATGTTAATGCCCCTGGATTTCACTGTTCAGCCATGAGGATTAGGCCTACTTTATCTATATTGACAAATGACAAAAACTGATATTTCTCATGACTGAAATAATTTATGGAGCCATTTTTTATGTGTTTTGTTGTCGCTGACATGATGATTAATATCCAGGTCCCTACCCCCATGGGGCCTTGGTACTAATCCAGTTAGCAAAGTGTTTCAGAAAACTGTTAATCCAATAATACAAAAGGAAAACCAAAACATATCTGATGACATCTTAGATGAACTTTATTCCATTACTCAGAACAAAACATTGACTGTTGACAGTAGATAAAAAAGTTCCAGAAACGAGTGCTAAACCAGAAGGGCAACAAAGGGCACCAGTCTGTTTGCACAAATATGTGCAGAATGTTGTAGTGTTTCGGGCTCAATAATCCCAATGTAACAAACTCATCAAATGGTCTGCTGCAGGAGTTGATTGATTGATTGATTGATTGATTGAATATTAAGCGTCATTTTTATGCCATCAAGGGCTAACAGACGATCAGTTAACCTAACCACTGTTTCCTGGGATTAACCAGTACTGGAGCACACCCCATATCCACAAGTAACTGATAACTTTCCCACTTGAATCAGTGGTGAGAGACCAATGATGAGACACAATGTTGTATATCAATCATCACGTAGACTGTTGCCAGGCTGGGGATTGATAGTCAGACGCGTAACTGACTGAGCTAATCGGGCCCGTGCAGGAGTTAAATAATTAACATTTGATTTAGGTCTATTAACTTTTAGCAAAGCATAATAACACCAAATGACTACGACTCATGAGTGCATTGTAATATAATACACTTTAGTTACATGTGATTTGTATTTGAACTAAATTTTACTGTTTTAATAAATTGGATATATGATTTACAATTAAGCATCATTTGAATTACCATGTACGTGTACAAGGGAATATGCCACTATTTTTTTCAGACAATTAAAAATAGTATTTGTAATGTGTGATTGCTCATGTAGTAGAATTATGCTGTAGTGTTCATAAACTTAACCTACAAATGATTGGAATGTTGTTTACTACAGTAATGATTCAGTAACCAAACTATAAATAGTATAAGTCAGACAGTATCAAATTATATATAGTATAAGTCACACTGTATCAAACTATATACAATATAAGTCAGACGGTATCAAACTATATATCGAGGGCTTGGCGCAAAACTATTGTAACTATGTTTTTGCAAATTGTTCAGGAGAAGGAAAAAACTGTTTTTTATATTCGTCTTTAGATATTTTTGCAAATAGTTTTCAAATTCAAATGAAAACTGCATTACTTACATTATTAACAAGTGTTATCAATTAAAGCTTTAGTATTACTTGATTTATTTGTAAAAGTTTGAGTTACAATAGTGTTGCGTTGAAAATTCAATAAAACTGAATTTATATTTGGTGCAAAACTATTGTAACTCAAGTTACAATAGTTTTGCACCAAGTTTTACGAGACAAATAATTAATTTCTAAGTTTAAAAATATTGTAACTCAATATAAAACTGTTTAAAATTATGTTGTTATTAATCCAAAATCAATTTTAATTCTATTAAAGTTTAACACAAACATATAAGAAGTATTAGAAATAAAGAAAAACATATACAAAAGTATATAAAGTTGTATTATTTATGTTTTAGCCTATAAATACAATAATTTTGATAGTTCTCATGTTAACAAACAAACCTATGTCATTAACATTATAAAGCATAATATTTCAGTTATGAAAGTATTAAATTATGTTAATATAAATAAATATATAAAATTATATTTCCAAATGAGTATTTAAATTGTGTAAATTTATATAGTATGCAGATACTATCTGGACCACAACATAATAGTAACTAACTGTCATGTTTAAGGATGCGACATTTTGATATTAATAACCAGTAAATATCAAACAAGATAATAAAACTGTTGTTTTCAGTCTTATAAAAAATATTGGTGAATTTTTACCTAGGGTGCAATAGGCAGTTGAGATCAAATTGCATAATACATGATTGTTTTGGTTAAAACCTCATTTATAGACAGACAAATAGACAAAAAATAAACCTGTGTTTTATTCAGTTAAAAATTTGGAAAAAAGTTATCGTTTAAATTTAAACAAGCAGTAAGTGGGTACTGTGCCCCATGGGCCGACTATACCAACATCACTAACAACTGTACCATCTACATTTGTCATACTGACTCCAATTCCAACTGCACCTTCAAAATCCATCGTACCAAATTAATAACACCTTTTAGTCTTCATACATGTACCAACTCCACCACCATGGTACTGTACCCTTTACACCCACAAACTAACATCATTATACCCACTGTACCCTATACAACCACCATACAAACATCATCAACTTTACATTCTACATCTAGTATACTAGCACCATTTTCAACTACATCCTCAACATTGTCCAAACCAAATCCATAAGACACTGATCCTTTATATTCATTACATGTATCCACTCCATCGCCATACCAACTCAACTATCCACTGTACCTTCAACATCCACCATACCAACCCCACTTCCCATTGCATCCACTACATCCATCATACTGACCTAATTAACCACTGAACCATTACACCAACCAATCCAGTACCATTATCCACTGTACATCTACATTCAATTTATGAACTCCAATGTTCCCTCTACATTACTTCAGTATATAGGTAATGTATTCTCTCTACCAACCATTATTTATAATACCAACCAGAACCTCATTACTTACTGTACCCTCTACACCCGCCATTCAGACTCAACTACATACTGTACCTTTTACATCAACAATACCAACATCACTACCCACTGTGCCCTAATCATCCACATACCAACTTCATTACTCACAATCCACATTATATCAACATCACTACCCACTTTACCCACTGCACCATACCAACATCGTTACCGTCTGTTTCATGGACACTACATCCACCATACCATCTCAACTCTTCACTGTTCCTTCTACATCCTCTATAATTCTTTACTTATTTCACTACTCACAACCCCCTAAATATCAACATCACTACCCATTGCAACCATTACATTCATTATACCAACTGCAACACCACTACTAAATGTCCACTCTGCATCCATATAACTACTCGCTGTACTAACTACATCCACTATACCATATCAACCATCTAGATCACCCATTGTTCCCTTTACACCCATAATACCAACTATACTACCAGCTGTACCCTATACAGCCTACATACCAACTAAACTACTATTTTAATATCAATACCCACCATACCAACTACACTACCAGCTGTACACTTTATATTCGCATTACCAACTACACAACCAGCTGTACCCTCCACACCAAGAATACAAACTACACTACCAGCTATACCCTCCATACTCACAATACCAACTGCACTACCAGCTGTACCCTTCATACTAACATTACCAACTACACTACCAGCTGTACCCTTTATACTCATATTACCAACTACACTACCAACTATACCCTCCATACTCACAATATCAACTACACTACCAGCTGTTCCCTTTATACTCACATTACCAACTACACTACCAACTATACCCTCCATACTCACATTACCATCTACACTACCAGCTGTACCCTTTATACTCACATTACCAACTACACTACCAACTATACCCTCCATACTCACATTACCATCTACCCTACCAGCTGTTCCCTATCGTCTACACCCACCATATCAACTATACTACCAGCTGTACTGTCTACGACTACGATACCATCTACACTACCAGCTGTACTCTCTTCACCCACCATACCAACTACACTACTAGCTGTACCCTCAACATCCACCATAATAACTACACTACCAGCTGTACCTTCAACACCCACCATACCAACTATGCTTCAAGTTGTACCCTCAACACCCACCATACCAACTATGCTTCCAGTTGTACCATCCACACCCACTATATCATCTATGCTACAAGCCATACCCTCTACACCCACCATACCAACTACACTACCAGCTGTACCCTCAACACCCACCATACTAACTACACTACCAGCTGTACCCTCAACACCCACCATAGCAACTATGCTTCAAGTTGTACCCTCAACACCCACTATACCAACTATGCTTCCAGTTGTACCATCCACACCCACTATATCATCTATGCTAAGAGCCATACCCTCTACACCCACCATACCAACTGCACTACCAGCTGTACCTTCTACACTCACAACACAAACAATGCTACCAGCTGTACCCTCTACACCAACAATATCAACTACATTACCAGCTGTACCCTCTACACCCTATATATCGACTACACTACCAGCTGTAATGTTTACACCCACTATACCCACTACACTACCAGCTGTATCATCTACATCCACAGTACCAACTACAGTACCAGATGTACCCTCTACACCCACACAACCAACTATAGTACCAGATGTATCCTCTACATCCACCATACCCTGTACACTACCAGATGTACCCTCCACACCAACACAGCCAACTCTAGTACCAGATGTACATCTACCATACCCACTACACTACATGATGTACCCTCTACACCCACACTACCAACTATAGTACCAGATGGACCCTCTATACCCACACTACCAACTATAGTACCAGCTGTACCCTCAACACCCACCATACCAACTACATTACCAGCTGTACCCTCTACACCCACCATACCCACTACACTACCAGCTGTATCCTCTACATCCAGATGTACCATTTACACCCACACAACCAACTATTGTACCAGATGTACCTTCTACATCCTACATACCCTCTACACTACCAGATGTACCCTCTACACCCACACAACCAACTATAGTACCAGATGTACATCCACCATACCCACTACACTACAAGAGGTACCCTCTTCACCAACACAACCAACTATAGTACCAGATGTACCTCTACACCCACACAACCAACTATAGTACCAGATGTACATCCACCATACTCACTACACTACCAGATATACCTTATTCAACCACACTACCAACTATAGTACCAGATATACCCTCTACAACCATTAAACCCCCTATACTACCAGCTGTACCTTCTACACCCACAATACCAACCACAGTACCAGCTGTACCCTCTACACACATCAAATTAATTCTGAGAAACCAAGGTTTATTGATATCTAAAATATATTGTTTTGGTTCTTTAACAGCCATTTTAAAATAATTAGATACAGTGTGGACTTCTAGTACTGATATATTAAAAAGAATAATACTGAGTGTACCAGGTAATTAGAATAATATCTCATGTTGGAAGTTTTCAAAAGGGATATATTGGTTAAGTTAAGTTATAATTGGTATACATTAAAAGTATGTTGAGTAATATTGTTCGATTGGACGGCCGTTTTATTATAAAAAAAATGCAAACCAAACAATTCACTGCAAATTTTAATAATCAGATTTTTATGGCTCTTTTATAGCACAATTAATTATTAATCATCGATTTCATTGTCACTAATGTCCAAATCAATAAAACATTTAACATACTCATCTGACTAAATTACTTTATTATCAAATTAAAATGTTTTCAAAGATGAGTAAAAAAAAAAAAAAAAAAAAAAAAAGTCTCTATACCTGTATTTCTTCAAAATCTTGCTAGATTTTTCTGAACTATCATTTGAAACTAATGTATTGCAATATTCTTGGACTAAATAAAAGTGTGGTTATACAAGATAACTGGGTTTAATAAAATTTAAATTCAAGTTACAATAGTTTTGCACCAATATAAATAAAGGTCTCCAAGATATTATTTGGTGCAAAACTATTGTAACTCAAGTTACAATAGTTTTGCGCTAAAGAATTAGTGTATTTGAGATACAATATTTTCACCAAAAGTGAATATCTTCAAAGTTATTTAAAATATTAGGACCAAATTTTAACACAAGATGCACATTGTAAAACTACAGTAATTTATGCAAAAAAACGATTTTTGGAAAAAACGGAGTTACAATAGTGTTGCGCTGAGCCCTCGATATAGAATAAGTCAGACTATCCAACTATATACAGTATAAGTCAGACAGTATCAAACTATATACAGTATAAGTCAGACAATATCAAACTATATGCAGTATAAGTCAGACAGTATCAAACTATATACAGTATAAGTCGGTCAGTATCAAACTATATACAGTATATGTCAGACAGTATCAAACTATATACAGTATATGTCAGACAGTATCAAACTATATACAGTATAAGTCACACCGTATCCAAACTATATACAGTATAAGTCGGACAGTATCAAACTATATACAGTATAAGTCGGACAGTATCAAACTATATACAGTATATGTCGGACAGTATCAAACTATATACAGTATAAGTCAGACAGTATCAAACTATATACAGTATATGTCGGACAGTATCAAACTAATACAGTATATGTCGGGCAGTATCAAATTATATACAGTATTAGTCAGACAGTATCAAACTAATACAGTATATGTCGGGCAGTATCAAACTATATACAGTATAAGTCAGACAGTATCAAGCTAATACAGTATATGTCGGACAGTATCAAACTAATACAGTATATGTCGGGCAGTATCAAACTATATACAGTATAAGTCAGACAGTATCAAACTAATACAGTATATGTCGGGCAGTATCAAACTATATACAGTATAAGTCAGACAGTATCAAACTATATACAGTATATGTCGGACAGTATCAAACTATATACAGTATAAGTTGGACAGTATCAAACTATATACAGTATATGTCAGACAGTATCAAACTAATACAGTATATGTCGGGCAGTATCAAACTATATACAGTATAAGTCAGACAGTATCAAACTATATACAGTATAAGTTGGGCAGTATCAAATTATATGTAGTATATGTCAGACAGTATCAAACTATATGCAGTATAAGTCAGGCAGTATCAAATTATATACAGTATATGTCAGACAGTATCAAACTATATGCAGTATAAGTCGGGCAGTATCAAACTATATACAGTATATGTCAGACAGTATCAAACTATATGCAGTATAAGTCGGGCAGTATCAAACTATATACAGTATATGTCAGACAGTATCAAACTATATACAGTATAAGTCCAGCAGTATCAAACTAAATGCAGTATAAGTCAGGCAGTATCAAATTATATACAGTATACTTGTCATACCTAATACCGCGAGTTGAAAAAAAATTTCAACCATGTAAAGAATGGCATCAATACTTAACAGTAATAAGGTTACACAAGTGTGCTGAGTAAAAAACAGTTGCCGATACGAAATGCAAACAAATGCCGATGCTAACAGAAGTTAGAGCTTTGTGCATGTCTTCACAGATTGTTATTAAACGGGCATTCGCGGTAATATGTTTATCACGGTATTAGGTGTACAAGGGATATAAGTCAAGCAGTATTAAACTATATACAGTATAAGTCCGACAGTATCAAACTATATACAGTATAAGTCAGACTGTATCAAACTATATGCAGTATATGTCCGACAGTATCAAACTATATACAGTATAAGTCGTACAGTATTAAACTATATACAGTATAAGTCGGGCAGTATCAAACTATATACAGTATAAGTCAGGCAGTATCAAACTATATACAGTATAAATCAGGCAGTATCAAACTATATACAGTATAAGTCAGGCAGTTTCAAACTATATGCAGTATAAGTCAGACAGTATCAAACTATATGCAGTATAAGTCAGGCAGTATCAAACAATATACAGTATAAGTCAGGCAGTATCAAACTATATGCAGTATAAGTCTGGCGGTATTAAACTATATGCAGTATAAGTCAGGCGGTATCAAACTATATGCAGTATAAGTCAGGCGGTATCAAACTATATACAGTATAAGTCAGGCGGTATCAAACTAAATGTAGTATAAGTCATGCAGTATCAAACTATATACAGTATAAGTCAGACTGTATTAAACTATATATAGTATAAGTCGGACAGTATCAAACTATATACAGTATAAGTCGGGCAGTATCAAACTTTATACAGTATATGTCAGACAGTATCAAACTATATAAGGTGTAAGTCGGGCAGTATCAAACTTTATACAGTATAAGTCAGAGTGTATCAAATTATATGCAGTATATGTCAGACATATCAAACTATATACAGTATGAGTCAGACAGTATCAAACTATATACAGTATATGTCGGACAGTATCAAACTATATACAGTATAAGTCAGACAGTATCAAACTATATACAGTATAAGTCAGAGTGTATCAAATTATATGCAGTATATGTCAGACAGTATCAAACTATATACAGTATAAGTCAGACAGTATCAAACTATATACAGTATGAGTCAGACAGTATCAAACTATATACAGTATATGTCGGACAGTATCAAACTATATACAGTATAAGTCAGACAGTATCAAACTATATTCAGTATAAGTCGGGCAGTATCAAATTATATACAGTATAAGTCGGACAGTATCAAACTATATGCAGTATAAGTCGGACCATATCAAACTATATACAGTATAAGTCAGACAGTATCAAACTATATACAGTATAAGTCGGACAATATTAAATTATATACAGTATAAGTCGGACAGTATCAAACTGTATGCAGTATAAGTCGGACAGTATCAAACTATATGCAGTTTGATACTGTCCGACATATACTGTATATAGTTTGATACTATAAGTCGGACAGTATCAAACTATATGCAGTATAAGTCGGACAGTATCAAACTATATACAGTATATATCAGACAGTATCAAACTATATACAGTAAAAGTCGGACAGTATTAAACTATATACAGTATAAGTCGGACAGTATCAAACTATATGCAGTATAAGTCGGACAGTATCAAACTATATGCAGTATAAGTCAGACAGTATCAAACTTTATGCAGTATAAGTCGGACAGTATCAAACTATATACAGTATAAGTCGGGCAGTATCAAACTATATACAGTATAAGTCGGACGAAACTATATACAGTATAAGTAGGGCAGTATCAAACAATATACAGTATATGTCAGACAGTATCAAACTATATACAGTATAAGTCGGACAGTATATGTCTGACAGTATCAAACTATTTACAGTATATGTCAGACATTATCAAACTATATACAGTATATGTCAGACAGTATCAAACAATATACAGTATAAGTCGGACTGTATCAAACTATATACAGTATAAGTTGGGCAGTATCAAATTATATGCAGTATATGTCGGACAGTATCAAACTATATACAGTATATGTCGGACAGTATCAAAGTATATACAGTATAAGTCAGAGTGTATCAAACTATATACAGTATATGTCAGACAAAAATTCGCCACGGCTTGCACAACACTATGTTAACATACTATGTAAACATAGGAGCACATTAAAACAATATAGATATTCTGTTTGTGATCTGGATACTCATATTAAAATGGACTAAATATTATGGGAAATATGATGTATAACTGCACTAACTGTACCACTGTGTTAATATAAATACAACACTAATGCACTGATGATATAAACTTTATTACTATACTAGTAAAACAGTCACGCTGAATTTTTCAAAAAGTACAGGGTGCGACTAAAGTATGTGCAACAATAAAAACAGTGCTTTTAAGAGTGATAGTAAATGCAAGCGTAACAAAGTGTCCAGAGTAACCGATCTGGATACAAGTTTGGACAATCCTGGTAGTAAGAAAGACAAAAAGAAGAAAGCTAAGAAGGCAAAACAGGTTGAAGACATATATGACGGTATAGTTATAGATAATGTTATTGCTAGATGTGTTCATGGTTTTATTATAGTTAACATTATTGCTAGACTGTGAACGGTATAGTTATAGATAATGTCATAGCTAGACGTGTTAACAGTATAGTTATAGATAATGTTATAGCTAGACGTGTTCATGGTTTTATTATAGTAAACATTATTGCTAGACGTGTTAATGGTATAGTTATAGATAATGTCATAGCTAGACGTGTTAACAGTATAGTTATAGATAATGTTATAGCTAGACATGTTCACCTATAGTTATAGATAATGTTATTGCTAGACGTGTTCATGGTTTTATTATAGTTAACATTATTGCCAGACGTGTTAACGGTATAGTTATAGATAATGTCATAGCTAGACGTGTTAACAGTGTAGTTATAGATAATGTTATAGCTAGACATGTTCACGTATAGTTATAGATAATGTTATAGCTAGACGTGTTTAAGGTACCATTATAACTAACGTTATTGCTAGACGTGTTAATGGTATAGTTATAGATAATGTTATTGCTAGACGTGTTCATGGTTTTATTATAGTTAACATTATTGCTAGACGTGTTAATGATATAGTTATAGATAATGACATAGCTAGACGTGTTAACAGTATAGTTATAGATAATGTTATAGCTAGACGTGTTCACGTATAGTTAGAGATAATGTTATAGCTAGACGTGTTTAAGGTACCATTATAACTAACATATTGCTAGACGTGTTAATGGTATAGTTATAGATAATGTTATAGCTAGACTTGTTAATGGTACCATTATAATTAACGTTATGGCTAGACGTATTAACGGTATTGTTATAGAAAATGCTATAGCTAGACATGTTTATGTCACCAAACAAAGAAGACACTTTGAATATGGACGGCATAAGTAAGCAGCTAAAAGAAATATAAACACAAATGTTGACAAAAGATGATGAAAGCTTAAAAACCATGATAAAGGATAATAATAAAGATAAAAATAATGACAACCTTAAAGCAAAGATTACAGACTTAGAAAGGAAAGTAGAAGATCAATTTCATGAAAATGAGAAACGAAACTGACAAAGGCACAAAAACAAATAAATGTATTAGAACAGTACGGCCAACAAAATAATATTAGAATAAATGGGGTTGTTGAAAAAGACAAAGAAACCACGGGAGGCACCACAAACAATGTTATACATATTTTGAATGACCAGATTGATGGCTTAAACATAAAAAGAGAAGACATTGACATGGCACATAATTTAGGAAAAAAGAAGACAGACACAGTTTTCCAGTCTTACAATCGACTTACTCCAAGATATATTTTTTTCACTTATTCTAATGACTGTGAAATGTTATGCATTGTTTTAATGAAATGTTGTAATCAGGACTAAATAACTAGTAAATTTCAATCTTTTAACAAAGATGTACTGTTACCACCAATCGTTTTGACAATTTGTGTTGGCCGTCTTAAAACTAAACATGTTATAATTTTATTTTTGAATTGCTAGCTCAGATAATATTATGTATTCCAGACTATATCAAATGTCATTTTTAATTTTTTAAGGTTAACTATAAAGAATGAACTATATTAATTGTCTATTTTTGCAGATTAACACAAGTATATAAAGAATGAACTATATTAAATTTTAATATTTGGTAAATTGACACAGGCATACTCTAATGCTTGACTAGATATTTTGAATATTACTTATTTTGTTTTTGAAGGGAGTTTTGATACTATGTATTTACTAGCTATACACCTATACAGTTGACAAATTAAATGCACTTATCTAAAGTGAGTAATATATAAGTCAAAATGAGTTAAAGCATAAAAGTATTATATAGACTAATCTTGACATAGAAATAGAATGTTAAGTAAATAAGTGTTATACACGTGTAAGATGAGATGATTTAAAACTATATAGAAATAAGAAAATAAAATTTGTGTAACATCTATAAATTTAACACAATTTGTAAAACTGCAAGGCATATCTGTTTAATTAATACAAATCTATGTAGATTAAAATTGACAATGGGATGCTAAAAAATAAGTTTAATATACGTACATGTCTAAGGAGACCATTTAAAAGGTATAGAATAATATGATAACAACTGTTTAATATCTATGAATTTAACAAGATTTGTAAAATGGCAAGACATATATTTATATATTTACAAATCTACAGCTAATAGCAACTACAAGTACTTCAGAGAGTTATGACCCTTATTATACTCTACATATGTATATCGAAAATGATTAGTCATTCTGTAAGCTTCTTTTTCTCTTTTCTCCAATTCTTCTTCTTCTCAGGTATGCATAATATGTTCAAAACTATATAACATAACCATTTAATTTAAATGCTTACAAAACTACCTCCCCTTTTTCATAAATGAGTGTTAACATATGTACTTTTAATGTTAAAGGTCTCGGAGAATATAATAAAAGAATACAGCTGTACGAATATTTAAAGTCAGACCAATATGCAATTTGTTGTTTACAAGAACTCCGCTGTGAATGTACAACATATAATTTATGGGAAAACCAATTGGGCAACATAGCATTCTTCTCAGGTAATAGTAAGAACAGCGTGGTTGTTGGATCCTTCTTAATTCAAATTTTTCATATAAGGTTGTAGAATACAAAAATATAGTTGAAGGTAGACTACAGTCATTAAAACTTGTAATAAATGAAATTTTTGGACCAACTGATGACAATGAAGATTTTTTAAATGCATTAGAAAAATATATTATAAATAATGACAATGACACATTTATTATAGGTGGTGACTTCAATACTATTATAGACGCTAAAAAGAGATAAAAAAAACAACAAATGAAATCCTAACAATAGCAAAAATAAAATAAAAAAGATTAATTCAATTATTGAAAGTAACGATATCCATGATATATGGAGAATTTTAAACCCTTATTCGTGTCATTATACATGGCATTCTAATCATAAACCACCAATTTTAAGCAGACTTGATTACTTTCTAGTTTCATCAAATATCTTAAACTCAATTACTAAATATAAAATATCTGTTGGTATAAGGTCAGATCACTCAATTGTCTATTTCAATATCAATACAGAACATGAAGTGCGTGGACCAGGATATTTTAAAATTAATAACAGCATTATTTTAGAAAATGAATATCAAGAAATAATAAGAAAATCTATCAAGGACATAACAGAAATAAATATAAATTCGAATCCAAATACCATCTGGGAATTAATAAAAGGTACATTGGGAAACGAAACTATAAAATACACTTCAAAGGAAAGAAAAAAGAATCAAAGTTTAGAAAATAGTCTTAAAGAAAAAATAGATAAATAAGATGAAGAATTGTCAAATGATCCAAATAACCAAAATTTGTTAGATGTATTAAATAATAAAAAAAAGGAATAAGCAAATATTATAGATATAAAAACAAACGGTATTATTTTATAAGTTAAGGCTGAATGGATTGAAGGTGCTAAAAAAATACTACATATTTTTCAAACTTAGAAAAAAAGAGGGCAGAATAAAAAAAAATGAATAGAATTGCACGTGATAATCGTGAAATAACAAAATCAAAAGACATTTTACAAGAAACTAAAATATTTTATAAAGAGCTATACAGTAAGGTTCAAACAAGTGACAACAATTTTAATTTTTTTAATAATCGTAATATTAACGAATTAAATGATAATTAACAATAATTATGTAATGTTATTTTAACTGAATATGAATGTAAACTAGCTTTAAAGGATATGAAAAATAATAAGAGTCCAGGGTCCGATGGGTTATCAACAGAATTTTATAAAATATTTTGGAATAAAATAAAACCATTTTATATTGAATCCATCAACTACTCATATATACATGGCACCTTAACAACATTGCAAAAGCAGGGAATTATAATACTTCTACTTAAAAAAGACAAAGACCTTTCACTATTTACAAACTGGAGACCAATAAGCCTATTAAATGTAGACTATAAAATTGCAACAAAATCTATAGCTTACAGAATGAAAAAAGTATTATCAACAACAGTCAGACAGGATTTTTAAAAGGACATTACACTGGTGAAAATATAAGGACAATTTTTGAATGCATTGACGACTTGAATAATGACAATAGACCAGGACTGATATTCTTTGCTGATTTTGAAAAAGCATTCGACAGTGTTGACCATAATTTTATTTTTAAAACATAACACTTTTTTAAGTTTGGTAATGAATTTATTGACTTTATTTATTGATTTTATAATGAGTACGAAGTTGTGTGTCAAATAATAGTTATGCCTCAGATTTTTTTAATATAAATAGAGGAGTTAGGCAAGGGTGTCCACTGTTGCTATATTTGTTTATATAAGCTATTGAAATTTTATATAAATCTGTAAATAACGACAACACAATTGAAGGTGTAAAGGTAACCAAAAACATAATTAAATATACTGCTTTTGCACATGATGCAACTTTTTTATTAAATGGAAATTAATCTTCTTTTAAGTCTTTAATATTATTAATTAATATGTTTTAAAGGTTTAAAGTTAAATTCAAAGAAAAGTATTATTCTCCGTGTAGGCTCTTTAAAGAAATCCATAGAAACATTTTGTAAAAATAAAAAATTGTTTCAACTAATGAAAAAGCTACAACATTGGGAATTGTTTACAAACGATAAAAATAAAAATAAAGATTTAAACTATAATCCAATAATAGAACAATTTCAAAACTGCCTTAATAACTGGAAAAAACATGTAAATTGTCGATTTTAGGTAAAATCACAGTAATAAAAACATTTGCATTACCAAAACAATGTTTTCCACTAACTGTGCTTAAATCACCTAACATAAACATTATAACCAAAATAAAAGATTGTCTCCCTTTTGAAAGTACCATAGACACAAAACTAAGATTATTTCAATACAAATACATTATGAGAATTTTACCTACTAACCAGTTTTTAAATAAATGTAAATTGTTAATTCAAGTCTATGTGAGTTTTGCGATAGATATACGGAAACTATAAAACATTTGTTTTGGAACTGTCATTTTGTAAGAGCCTTTTGGACTGAAGTCCATCAATATCAAAACTATATACAGTATAAGTCAGACAGTATAAGTCAGGCAGTATCAAATTATATACAATATTAGTCAGACAGTATCAAACTATATACAGTATAGGTCAGACAGTATCAAACTATATACATTATAAGTCAGACTGTATCAAACTATATACAGTATAAATCAGACTGTATCAAACTATATACAGTATAAGTCAGACTGTATCAAATTATATACAGTATAGGTCAGACTGTATCAAACTATATACAGTATAGGTCAGACAGTATCAAACTATATACATTATAAGACAGACTGTATCAAACTATATACAGTATAAGTCAGACTGTATCCAAACTATATACAGTATAAGTCACACCGATCCAAACTATATGCAGTATAAGTCAGACTGTATCCAAACCATATACATTATAAGTCAGACTTTATCAAACTATATACATTATAAGTCAGATTGTATTAAACTATATACAGTATAGGTCAGACTGTATTAAACTATATACATTATAAGTCAAGACTGTATCGAACTATATACATTATAAGTCAGACTGTATCCAAACTATATACATTATAAGTCAGACTGTATCCAAACTATATACATTATAAGTCAGACTGTATCAAACTATATACATTATAAGTCAGACTGTATCAAACTATATACAGTATAGGTTAGACTGTATAAAGCTATATACAGTATAGGTCAGACTGTATCAAACTATATACAGTATAGGTCAGACTGTATCAAACAATATACATTATAAGTCAGACTGTATCAAACTATATACAGTATAAGTCAGACTGTATGAAACTATATACAGTATAAGTCAGACTGTATCAAACTATATACATTATAAGTCAGACTGTATCCAAACTGTATACATTTTAAGTCAGACTGTATCCAAACTATATACATTATAAGTCAGACTGTATCAAACTATATACACTATAAGTCAGACTGTATCAAATTAAATACAGTATAGGTTAGACTGTATAAAGCTATATACAGTATAGGTCAGACTGTATCAAACTATATACAGTATAGGTCAGACTGTATCAAACTATATACATTATAAGTCAGACTGTATCAAACTATATACAGTATAAGTCAGACAGTATAAAACTATATACAGTATAAGTCAGACTGTATCAAACTATATACATTATAAGTCAGACTGTATTAAACTATATACATTATAAGTCAGACTGTATCCAAACTATATACATTATAAGTCAGACTGTATCAAACTATATACACTATAAGTCAGACTGTATCAAACTATATACAGTATAGGTTAGACTGTATAAAGCTATATACAGTATAGGTCAGACTGTATCAAACTATATACAGTATAGGTCAGACTGTATCAAACTATATACATTATAAGTCAGACTGTATCAAACTATATACAGTATAAGTCAGACTGTATAAAACTATATACAGTATAAGTCAGACTGTATCAAACTATATACATTATAAGTCAGACTGTATCCAAACTATATACATTATAAGTCACACTGTATCCAAACTATATACAGTATAAGTCACACTGTATCCAAACTATATACAGTATAGGTCAGACTGTATCAAACTATATACAGTATAGGTCAGACTGTATCAAACTATATACATTATAAGTCAGACTGTATCCAAACTATATACAGTATAAGTCAGACTGTATAAAAAAATATACAGTATAGGTCAGAGAGTATCCAACTATATACAGTATAGGTCAGACAGTATCCAACTTTATACAGTATAGGTCAGACTGTATAAAACTATATACAGTATAAGTCAGACTGTATCAAACTATATACAGTATAAGTCACACTGTATCCAAACTATATACAGTATAGGTCAGACTGTATCCATACTATATACAGTATAAGTCAGAATGTATCAAAGTATATACAGTATAAGTCAGACTGTATCAAACTATAAACAGTATAAGTCACACCGTATCCAAACTATATGCAGTATAAGTCAGACTGTATCAAACTATATACAGTATAAGTCACACCATATCCAAACTATATGCAGTATAAGTCAGGCAGTATCGAATTATATACAGTATAAGTCAGGCAGTATCCAACTTTATACAGTATAGGTCAGACTGTATAAAACTATATACAGTATAAGGCACACCGTATCCAAACTTTATGCAGTATAAGTCAGCCAGTATCAAACTATATACATAATAAGTCAAACAATATCAAAATATATACAGTATAAGTCAGGCAGTATCGAACTATATACAGTATAAGTCAGGCAGTATCAAACTATTTACAGTATAAGGCACACCGTATCCAAACTTTATGCAGTATAAGTCAGACAGTATTAAACTATATACATTATAAGTCAGGCAGTATCAAACTATATACAGTATTAGTCAGACAGTATCAAACTATATACAGTATAAGTTGGACAGTATCAAACTATATGCAGTATAAGTCAGGCAGTATCAAACTATATACAGTATAAGTCAGACAGTATCAAACTATATACAGTATAAGTCGCACTGTATCCAAACTATATGCAGTATAAGTCAGGCAGTATCAAACTATATACAGTATAAGTCAAACAGTATCAAACTATTTACAGTATAAGTCATACCGTAATCAAACTATATACAGTATAAGTCATACCGTATCCAAACTATATACAGTATTAGTCGGGCAGTATCAAACTATATACAGTATATTTCAGACAGTATCAAAGTATATACAATATAAGTCAGACAGTATCCAAACTATATGCAGTATAAGTCAGACAGTATCAAACTATAAACCGTATAAGGCAGACAGTATCAAACTATATACAGTATATGTCAGACAGTATCAAACTATATACATTATAAGACAGACTGTATCAAAGTATATACAGTATAAGTCAGACTGTATCCAAACTATATACAGTATAAGTCACACCGATCCAAACTATATGCAGTATAAGTCAGACTGTATCCAAACCATATACATTATAAGTCAGACTGTATCAAACTATATACATTATAAGTCAGATTGTATTAAACTATATACAGTATAGGTCAGACTGTATTAAACTATATACATTATAAGTCAGACTATATCAAACTACATACATTATAAGTCAGACTGTATCTAAACTGTATACATTATAAGTCAGACTGTATCCAAACTATATACATTATAAGTCAGACTGTATCAAACTATATACACTATAAGTCAGACTGTTTCAAACTATATACAGTATAGATTAGACTGTATAAAGCTATATACAGTATAGGTCAGAGTGTATCAAACTATATACAGTATAGGTCAGACTGTATCAAACTATATACATTATAAGTCAGACTGTATCTAAACTGTATACATTATAAGTCAGACTGTATCCAAACTATATACATTATAAGTCAGACTGTATCAAACTATATACACTATAAGTCAGACTGTTTCAAACTATATACAGTATAGGTTAGACTGTATAAAGCTATATACAGTATAGGTCAGACTGTATCAAACTATATACAGTATAGGTCAGACTGTATCAAACTAAATACATTATAAGTCAGACTGTATGAAACTATATACAGTATAAGTCAGACTGTATAAAACTATATACAGTATAAGTCAGACTGTATCAAACTATATACATTATAAGTCAGACTGTATCCAAACTATATACATTATAAGTCAGACTGTATCCAAACTATATACATTATAAGTCAGACTGTATCAAACTATATACACTATAAGTCAGACTGTATCAAATTATATACAGTATAGGTTAGACTGTATAAAGCTATATACAGTATAGGTCAGACTGTATCAAACTATATACAGTATAGGTCAGACTGTATCAAACTATATACATTATAAGTCAGACTGTATCACACTATATACAGTATAAGTCAGACTGTATAAAACTATATACAGTATAAGTCAGACTGTATCAAACTTTATACATTATAAGTCAGACTGTATCAAACTATATACATTATAAGTCAGACTGTATCAAACTATATACAGTATAAGTCAGACTGTATCAAACTATATACAGTATAAGTCAGACTTTATCAAACTATATACATTATAAGTCAGACTGTATCAAACTATATACATTATAAGTCAGACTGTATCCAAACTATATACAGTATAAGTCACACTGTATCCAAACTATATACAGTATAGGTCAGACTGTATAAAAAAATATACAGTATAGGTCAGAGAGTATCCAACTTTATACAGTATAGGTCAGACTGTATGAAATTATATACAGTATAAGTCAAACTGTATCAAACTATCTACAGTATAAGTCAGACTGTATCCAAACTATATACAGTATAGGTCAGACTGTATCCATACTATATACAGTATAAGTCACACTGTATCCAAACTATATGCAGTATAAGTCAGACTGTATGAAACTATATACAGTATAAGTCACACCATATCCAAACTATATGCAGTATAAGTCAGGCAGTATCGAACTATATACAGTAGAAGTCAAGCAGTATCAAACTATATACAGTATAAGGCACACCGTATCCAAACTTTATGCAGTATAAGTCAGACAGTATTAAACTATATACATTATAAGTCAGGCAGTATCAAACTATATACAGTATAAGTCAGACAGTATCAAACTATATACAGTATAAGTTGGACAGTATCAAACTATATGCAGTATAAGTCAGGCAGTATCAAACTATAAACAGTATAAGTCAGACAGCATCAAACTATATACAGTATAAGTCGCACCGTATCCAAACTTTATGCAGTATAAGTCAGACAGTATCAAACTATATACATAATAAGTCAGACAATATCAAACTATATACAGTATAAGTCAGGCAGTATCGAACTATATACAGTATAAGTCAGGCAGTATCAAACTATATACAGTATAAGGCACACCGTATCCAAACTTTATGCAGTATAAGTCAGACAGTATTAAACTATATACATTATAAGTCAGGCAGTATCAAACTATATACAGTATAAGTCAGACAGTATCAAACTATATACAGTATAAGTTGGACAGTATCAAACTATATGCAGTATAAGTCAGGCAGTATCAAACTATATACAGTCTAAGTCAGACAGTATCAAACTATATACAGTATAAGTCGCACCGTATCCAAACTATATGCAGTATAAGTCAGGCAGTATCAAACTATATACAGTATAAGTCAGACAGTATCAAACTATATACAGTATAAGTCAGACAGTATCAAACTATATACAGTATAAGTCATACCGTATCCAAACTATATACAGTATTAGTCAGGCAGTATCAAACTATATACAGTATAAGTCATACCGTATCCAAACTATATGCAGTATAAGTCAGACAGTATCAAACTATAAACCGTATATTTCAGACAGTATCAAAGTATATACAATATAAGTCAGACAGTATCAAACTATATACAGTATAAGTCACACCATATCCAAACTATATGCAGTATAAGTCAGACAGTATCAAACTATAAACCGTATATGTCAGACAGTATCAAACTATATACAGTATATGTCAGAAGTATCAAACTATATACAGTATATGTCAGACAGTATCAAACTATATACAGTATAAGTCAGGCAGTATCAAAGTATATACATATATGTCAGACAGTATCAAAGTATATACAGTATAAGTCAGACAGTATCAAACTATATACAGTATAAATCGCACCGTATCCAAACTATATGCAGTATAAGTCACACCATATTCAAACTATATGCAGTATAAGTCAGACTGTATCAAACTATATGCAGTATAAGTCAGATTGTTTCAAACTATATACAGTATAAGTCAGATAGTATCAAACTATATACAGTATAAGTTACACCATATTCAAACTATATGCAGTATAAGTCAGACTGTATCAAACTATATACAGTATAGGTCAGACTGTATCAAACTATATACAGTATAGGTCAGACTGTATCAAACTAAATACATTATAAGTCAGACTGTATCAAACTTTATACAGTATAAGTCACACTGTATCAAACTATATACAGTACAGGTCAGACTGTATCAAACTATATACATTATAAGTCAGACTGTATCAAACTATATACAGTATAGGTCAGACTGTATCAAACTATATACAGTATAGGTCAGACTGTATCAAACTATATACAGTATAGGTGAGACTGTATCAAACTATATACATTATAAGTCAGACTGTATCAAACTATATACAGTATAAGTCAGACTGTATAAAACTATATAGAGTATAAGTCAGACTGTATCAAACTATATACATTATAAGTCAGACTGTATCAAACTATATACCTTATAAGTCAGACTGTATCCAAACTATATACATTATCAGTCAGCCTGTATCCAAACTATATACAGTATAAGTCACACTGTATCCAAACTATATACAGTATAGGTCAGACTGTATCCAAACTATATACAGTATAAGTCAGACTGTATAAAAAAATATACAGTATAGGTCAGAGAGTATCCAACTATATACAGTATAGGTCAGACAGTATCCAACTTTATACAGTATAAGTCAGACTGTATAAAACTATATACAGTATAAGTCAGACTGTATCAAACTATATACAGTATAAGTCACACTGTATCCAAACTATATACAGTATAGGTCAGACTGTATCCATACTTTATACAGTATAAGTCAGACTGTATCAAACTATGTACAGTATAAGTCACACTGTATCAAACTATAAACAGTATAAGTCACACTGTATCCAAACTATATACAGTATAGGTCAGACTGTATCCATACTATATACAGTATAAGTCAGACAATATCAAAATATATACGGTATAAGTCAGGCAGTATCGAACTATATACAGTATAAGTCAGGCAGTATCAAACTATATACAGTATAAGGCACACCGTATCCAAACTTTATGCAGTATAAGTCAGACAGTATTAAACTATATACATTATAAGTCAGGCAGTATCAAACTATATACAGTATAAGTCAGACAGTATCAAACTATATACAGTATAAGTTGAACAGTATCAAACTATATGCAGTATAAGTCAGGCAGTATCAAACTATATACAGTATAAGTCAGACAGTATCAAACTATATACAGTATAAGTCACACCATATCCAAACTATATACAGTATAAGTCAGGCAGTATCAAACTATATACAGTATAAATAAGACAGTATCAAACTATATACAGTATAAGTCAGACAGTATCAAACTATATACAGTATAAGTCATACCATATCCAAACTATACACAGTATTAGTCGGGCAGTATCAAACTATATACAGTATATTTCAGACAGTATCGAAGTATATACAATATAAGTCAGACAGTATCAAACTATATACAGTACAAGTCACACCGTATCCAAACTATATGCAGTATAAGTCAGACAGTATTAAACTATAAACCATATATGTCAGACAGTATCAAACTATATACAGTATATGTCAGACAGTATCAAACTATATACAGTATAAGTCAGGCAGTATCAAACTATATACATATATGTCAGACAGTATCAAAGTATATACAATATAAGTCAGACAGTATCAAACTATATACAGTATAAATCGCACTGTATCCAAACTATATGCAGTATAAGTCAGACAGTATCAAACTATAAACCATATATGTCAGGAGTATCAAACTATGCACAGTATATGTCAGACAGTATCAAACTATATACAGTATAAGTCAGGCAGTATGGAACTATATACATATATGTCAGACAGTATCAAAGTATATACAGTATAAGTCAGACAGTATCAAACTATATACAGTATAAATCGCACCTTATCCAAACTATATGCAGTATAAGTCAGACTGTATCAAACAATATACAGTATAAGTCAGACTGTATCAAACTATATACAGTATAAGTCAGACAATATCAAACTATATACAGTATAAGTCACACCGTATTCAAACTATATGCAGTATAAGTCAGACTGTATCAAACTATATGCAGTATAAGTCAGACTGTATCAAACTATATACAGTATAAGTCAGGCAGTATCAAACTATATACAGTATAAGTCACACAGTATCCAAACTATATGCAGTATAAGTCAGGCAGTATCAAACAATATACAGTATATGTCAGACAGTATCAAATTATATACATATATGTCAGACAGTATCAAAGTATATACAGTATAAGTCAGACAGTATCAAACTATATACATATATGTCAGACAGTATCAAAGTATATACAGTATAAGTCAGACAGTATCAAACTATATACAGTATAAATCGCACCGTATCCAAACTATATGCAGTATAAGTCAGGCAGTATCAAACTATATACAGTATAAGTCAGGCAGTATCAAACTATATACAGTATAAGTCAGACAGTATCAAACTATTTACAGTATAAGTCAGGCAGTATCAAACTATATACAGTATAAGTTGCACCATATTCAAACTATATGCAGTATAAGTCAGACTGTAACAAACTATATGCAGTATAAGTCAGACTGTATCAAACTATATACAGTATAAGTCAGACAGTATCAAACTATATACAGTATAAGTCACACCGTATTCAAACTATATGCAGTATAAGTCAGACTGTATCAAACTATATGCAGTATAAGTCAGACTGTATCAAACTATATACAGTATAAGTCAGGCAGTATCAAACTATATACAGTATAAGTCGAACAGTATCCAAACTATATGCAGTATAAGTCAGGCAGTATCAAACAATATACAGTATATGTCAGACAGTATCAAACTATAAACAGTATAAGTCACACGGTATTCATACTATATGCAGTATAAGTCAGACAGTATCAAACTATATACAGTATAAGTCACACCGTATTCAAACTATATGCAGTATAAGTCAGACTGTATCAAACTATATACAGTATAAGTCAGACTGTATCAAACTATATACAGTATAAGTCAGGCAGTATCAAACTATATACAGTATAAGTCACACAGTATCCAAACTATATGCAGTATAAGTCAAGCAGTATCAAACAATATACAGTATATGTCAGACAGTATCAAACTATATACAGTATAAGTCACACCGTATTCAAACTATATGCAGTATAAGTAAGACTGTAACAAACTATATGCAGTATAAGTCAGACTGTATCAAACTATATACAGTATAAGTCAGGCAGTATCAAACTATATACAGTATAAGTCACACAGTATCCAAACTATATGCAGAATAAGTCAAGCAGTATCAAACAATATACAGTATATGTCAGACAGTATCAAACTATATACAGTATAAGTGACACCGTATTCAAACTATATGCTGTATAAGTAAGACTGTATCAAACTATATGCAGTATACGTCAGACTGTATCAAACTATATACAGTATAAGTCAGGCAGTATCAAACTATATACAGTATAAGTCACACAGTATCTAAACTATATGCAGTATAAGTCAGGCAGTATCAAACAATATACAGTATATGTCAGACAGTATCAAACTATATACAGTATAAGTCACACCATATTCAAACTATATGCAGTATAAGTCAGACTGTATCAAACTATATGTAGTATATGTTAGACAGTATCAAACTATATACAGTATAAGTCAGGCAGTATCAAACTATATACAGTATAAGTCACACAGAATCCAAACTATATGCAGTATAAGTCAGGCAGTATCAAACAATATACAGTATATGTCAGACAGTATCAAAGTATATACAGTATAAGTCAGACAGTATCAAACTATATACAGTATAAATCGCACCGAATCCAAACTATATGCAGTATAAGTCAGACTCTATCAAACAATATACAGTATAAGTCGCACCGTATTCAAACTATATACAGTATAAGTCAGACTGTATCAAACTATATGCAGTATAAGTCAGACTGTATCAAACTATATACAGTATAAGTCAGACAGTATCAAACTATATACAGTATAAGTCACACTGTATTCAAACTATATGCAGTATAAGTCAGACTTTATCAAACTATATGCAGTGTAAGTCAGACTGTATCAAACTATATACAGTATAGGTCAGACTGTATCCATACTATATACAGTATAAGTCAGGCAGTATCAAACTATATACAGTATAAGTCACACTGTATCCAAACTATATGCAGTATAAGTCAGACAGTATCAAACTATATACAGTATAAGTCTGACTGTATCAAAGTATATACAGTATAAGTCAGACAGTATCAAACTATATACAGTATAAGTCAGGCAGTATCAAACTATATACAGTATAAGTCAGACAGTATAAAACTATATACAGTATAAGTCTGACTTTATCAAAGTATATACAGTATAAGTCAGACAGTATCAAACTATATACAGTATAAGTCTGATATACTCACATACATGTAGGAAGGTACTTGATGGAACAGTCGAACACTGTTGTACATAATATATACATGCATTATTTTATCATGTAGATCTAGGACCTATATGTTTTGTCAATGATCGATGTAAATGAAATAATATACTACATCTATATTATATGATCTGCAGGTATATATTGGTAGATTAACCAGAGTTATGGTTTTTGTCTTTGTGTGTTTCAATGATGATGGTGAACACACATGCAAAGTTTCATTCATATCCAATGAGTGGTTGCATTGATATCTTACATGATAAAAAACTTTAACCTGAAAAATTAAGTAAAAAAAGGGCCATAACTGTGCCAAAATGCAATCCAGAGTTATGGTTCTTGTCTCTGTGTGTTCCATTGATGGTGGTGAACACACATGTGAAGTTTGATTCACATCCAATGAGTGGTTGCATAGATATGTGAAACTTGTACGCAACTAAACGCAAAGTTTAACCTGGGTATCTAAGTCCAAAAAGGGCCATAACTGTGCCAAAATGCAATCCAGAGTTATGGTTCTTATCTCTGTGTGTTCCACTGATGATGGTGAACACACATGCAAAGTTTCATTGACATCAAATGAGTTGTTGCATAGATATCTGAAACTTGTACGCAAAAGTTTAACCTGGGTGTCTACAGACGACGATGCCGACGATGCCGGGGTCATGACAATAGCTCTCCTTGGACTTTGTTCCGGCGAGCTAAAAAGCCAACTCAGTCTGTAATGGGATCTTCTAAATTTTAGTGCATATACAATTACTCCAAGAACATAATTTTTACATATCTAAATATACATAGATGTGCTTTCTCTTTAAAAGCAATATACCGTCTTGGACTTGTAAGCAATTGGTGACGACTTCAAACTGACATAATTATAGGCCTACAGTTAACTGGACTTGTATAAAAGTAGTAGAATTATTATTGTATATCTACCTTCAATTGTATCGAAGACGTATGGATGGTATCCGATTGAGTCAAATTAACTACTGTAGTTTGACTGTCCGAATTTAATGGTAGGCTATTTCACTGATTGTAAGATCAATGAGGAAGATGATTAAATGCCAATCTGCTCCTGTATATATACATTCCGGGAACATACCACGTGAATACAACGTCCAATCTATGCATTTGATTTCAACAACCCTTAGTGATTTGCCCATGATTATAAATCACTGAGACAAGTTAAAAATAACATAATATAGCAGACCCCTGTTCATTTGTTCAAGTGAAGGCTTTTATGAAAAGTCTGAGAAATTTATACTAATATAATAATAAAGTGCATACAAATTTAAAAGCCAGAGTCAAATTTAATGTGCGTATGATTCTAGCAGACGAAGTTACCTACGCGCTCAACTTAAAGTCCATAATGTATTAAATATTAAATCAATTGTAATGACACAGGTTTTTATCTGGCTTATCAGTCTTTTTACAGTTTTATAACGTATTGACAGTTTAACAATCAGAAAACTACACATTCATCAAAAGCCAGCCGTAAACATCATGAAAGTAGTTTGCACATCAGGAAGTTGACGAGCCGCCATATTTTGAACTGTAGAGATGAAGGTCAACACTTGTTTCACGAATGTCCAAATATTTCTGTCGAATAATGTTCACTAGAAAAATCACTTGATCCAATCACTGCTCAGAAAGTCACTGTACCGACTATTAATGTAAGCATACCAGGTATCTCCCACAAGAGTTACTGTTCCTGAGAGAATCTCTTTCACGGAGGTTTTCTAAGAAGAATGTTTTCCATGTTTTGAATGTAAAAATCATCAATTATACGGTAAATCTGAAGGTTCTATTCATAACATGAAACTTTAGTTGAAGATTTTATTAGTGTAAAACACGTTAAATAATCAGTATCTCATGTTGACATTTCAACTGATCATTGTTTATATGATATAATGTAAGCACCATGTAGTCAAAGTATATGTGAAACACAGAACGAATGTTTTATGTTGACATGACACTAGAGTCTATCTATCAATTTAATTTATGACATGATCAGTGTTTTAAATGTGTATGTTTCACAGTTATAAAATTCAATATTGATATCTAATTATTAAAAGTCCATATTTAGGAAGGTCCCCTTACAATGTAAACAAAAATCACTATATGCTTTACCATCATTGTGTCTGTTTTACAGTGTATATGTCCTACCAAAGAGCGGTATGCTTTGCTGAGTTTTCTGCATCGTCAGCCATTACAGATGCAGGTTTGTCTGTTTGATTTATTTATCAATATCCTTCACTACTGGTTATTTTGGGAAAAAATGAAAAACTAAAGCATGTACAATACAGTGGTTTGATGGCATGTACAACGCAGTTGTATGATTGTAAGCACAACTCAGCAGTATGATGGTATGTACAATACAGCAGTATGATGGTATGTACAATACAGCAGTATGATGGTATGTACAATACAGTGGTTAGATGGCATGTACAACACAGTTGTATGATTGTATGCACAACTCAGCAGTGTGATGGTATGTACAATACAGCAGTATGATGGTATGTACAATACAGCAGTATGATGGTATGTACAATACAGCAGTATGATGGTATGTACAATACAGCAATATGATGGCATGTACAATACAGCAGTATGATGGTATGTACAATACAGTGGTTAGATGGCATGTACAGCACAGTTGTATGATTGTATGCACAACTCAGCAGTATGATGGTATGTACAATACAGCAGTATGATGGTATGTACAATACAGCAGTATGATGGTATGTACAATACAGCAGTATGATGGTATGTACAATACAGTGGTTTAATTGCATGTACAACACAGTTGTATGATTGTATGCACAACTCAGCAGTATGATTGCATGTACAATACAGCAGTATGATGGTATGTACAATACAGCAGTATGATGGTATGTACAATACAGCAGTATGATGGTATGTACAATACAGCAGTATGATGGTATGTACAATACAGTGGTTTGATGGCATGTACAACACAGTTGTATGATTGTATGCACAACTCAGCAGTATGATGGTATGTACAATATAGCAGTATGATGGCATGTACAACATAGTTGTATGATTGTATGCACAACACAGCAGTATGATGGCATGTACAATGCAATTGTATGATTGTATGCACAATACAGCAGTATGATGGCATGTTCAACACAATTGTATGATTGTATGCACAACACAGCAGTGTGACGGCATGTACAACACAGTTGTATGATTGTATGCACAACACAGCAGTGTGATGGCATGTTCAACACAATTGTATGATTGTATGAACAACACAGCAGTGTGGTGGCATGTACAACACAATTGTATGATTGTATGCACAACACAGCAGTATGATGGCAAGAACAACACAGTTTTATGATGGTATACACAACCAAACAGTATGATTGTATGTACAGCACAGCAGTATGATGGCATGTACAACACAGCATTTTGATGGTATGTACAACACAGCAGTTTGATGGTATGTACAACACAGCAGTATGATGGCATGTACAACACAGCATTTTGATGGTATGTACAAGACAGCAGTTTGATGGTATGTACAACACAGCAGTATGATGGCATGTACAACACAGTTGTATGATGGTATACACAACCAAGCAGTATAATGTATAATGGTATGTACAATACAGCAGTATGATGGCATGTACAACACAGCAGTTTGATGGTATGTACAACACAGCAGTATGATGGCATGTACAACACAGTCATATGATGGTATGTACAGCACAGCAGTATGATGGCATGTACAACACCGCAGTTTGATGGCATGAACAACACAGTTGTATAATTGTATGCCCAACTCAGCAGTATGGTGGTATATACAACTCAGCAATATGATGGCATGTACAATACAGCAGTATGATGGTATGTACAATACAGTGGTTTGATGGCATGTACAACACAGTTGTATGATTGTATGCACAACTCAGCAGTATGATGGTATGTACAATACAGCAGTATGATGGCAAGTACAACACAGTTGTATGATTGTATGCACAACACAGCAGTATGATGGCATGTACAATGCAATTGTATGATTGTATGCACAATACAGCAGTATGATGGCATGTTCAACACAATTGTATGATTGTATGCACAACACAGCAGTATGGTGGCATGTACAACACAGCAGTATGATGGCATGTACAACACAGTTGTATGATGGTATACACAACCAAGCAGTATGATGGTATGTACAGCACAGCAGTATGATAGCATGTACAACACAGCAGTTTGATGGTATGTACAACTCAGCAGTATGATGGTATGTACAACACAGCAGTATGATGGCATGTACAACACAGTTGTATGATGGTATACACAACCAAGCAGTATAATGGTATGTACAATACAGCAGTATGATGGTGTGTACAACACAGCAGTTTGATGGCATGTACAACACAGTCGTATGATGGTATGTACAGCACAGCAGTATGATGGCATGTACAACACAGCAGTTTGATGGTATGTACAACATAACAGTTTGATGGTATGAACAACACAGCAGTATGATGGCATGTACAACATAGTTGTATGATGGTATACAGTACTAAGCAGTAGGATGGTATGAATAGCACAGCAGTATGATGGCATGTACAGCACAGCAGTTTGATGGTATGTTCAACACAGCAGTATGATGGCATGTACAACACATCAGTATGATGGTATGTACAACACAGCAGTATGATGGCATGTACAACACAGCAGTTTGATGGTATGTATAACACAGCAGTATGATGGTATGTACAACACAGTTGTATGATGACATGTACAACACAGCAGTATGATGGCATGTACACCACAGCAGTATGATGGTATGTACAACACAGTTGTATGATGGCATGTACAACACATCAGTATGATGATATACACAACGAGGCAGTATGATGGTATGTACAATACAGCAGTATGATGGCATGTACAATACAGCAGTTTGATGGCATGCACAACACAACAGTTTGATGGCATGTACAACACAACAGTATGATGGCATGTAAAACACAGCAGTATGATGGCATGTAAAACACAGCAGTATGATGGCATGTACAATAGCGGTATGATGGCATGTACAACAGAGATATGATGGCATGTACAATGCAGTGGTTTGATGGCATGTACAATGCAGCAGTATGATGGCATGTACAACGCAGCAGTTTGATGGCATGCACAACACAGCGGTTTGATGGCATGTACAACACAGTGGTATGATGGCATGTACAACACAGCAGTATGATGGCATGTACAACACAGTGGTATGATGGCATGAACAATACAGCAGTATGGTGGTATGTACAACACAGCAGTATGGTGGTATGTACAACACAGCAGTATGATGGTATGTACAACACAGCAGTATTATGGCATGTACAACACAGTTGTTTGATGGCATATACAAAACAACTGTATGATGGTATGTACAACACAGTAGTTTTATGGCATGAACAACACTGCAGTATGACGGCATGTACAACACAGCAGTATGATGGCATGTACAACACAGCGGTTTGATGGTATGTACAACACAGCAGTATGATGGCATGTACAACAGCGGTTTGATAGTATGTACAACACAGCAGTTTGATGGCATGTACAACACAGCAGTATGATGGTATGTACAACACAGCAGTATAATGACATGTACAATACAGCAGTTTGATGACATGTACAACACAACAGTATGATTGTTTATACAACACAGCAGTATGATGGCATGTACAACACAGTAGTATGATGGCATGTACAACACAGCGGTTTGATGGTATGTACAACACAGCAGTTTGATGATATGTGCAACACAGCGGTATGATGCATGTACAATGCAGTGGTTTGATGGTATATACAACACAGTAGTATGATAGTATGTACAACACAGCAGTATGATGGTATACACAACACAGCAGTATAATGGCATGTACAATACAGCAGTATGATGGCATGTACAACACAGGAGTATGAAGGCATGTACAACACAGCAGTGTGATGGTATGTATAACTCAGTTGTATGATGGTATGTATAACACAGCAGTATAATGGCATGTACAACACAGCATTATGATGTCATGTACAACACAGCATTATGATGGCATGTACAACACAGCATTATGATGGCCTGTACAGCTCAGCAGTATAATGATATGTATAATACAGCAGTATAATTGCATGTACAACACAGCAGTATGATGGCATGTACAACACAGCAGTATGATGGTATGTACAACACAGCAGTATGATGGTATGTACGAGGTATGTCCCAAAAGTAATAGGATGCATTTAGAAATATGCCTTTATGTGTTTTAGTCCAAACAAAACTTGGCATGAATACTTTTCAATATTCAAACTATAAACATGCATCATTTCAATATCGAACACCACCATTTAACATTAATTTTGATAATTCAAAATGTATATGTTACAAAGTACGGGGGAATTTGACGTTATTTAGGTGACGTCAAATTGACATTCAAATAAAAGTCATTCTTTTTTTCGAACTATGAACTGCTGTGCAAAACACATTTTTTGTGGTACTGCACCCACTACTGGTACATGTTACAATACTATGATGACTCGTAGAACCTAACCACAGAATGTACACTCAGGCACATAGACCGGAGGTACTGAAAGCGCTTTTCATCAAGATCTGACTTGAATCCCAGGAAAACCACACAATATTGGATTTAAATACGCTTAAAGAAACTGACATTTACTATCTTTGTAATGTATTATACCTCACCTACTGTGAAACAATGGATTTAAGTAGACTTAAACAAACTGACATTTGCTATCTTTGTAATGGATAATACCTCGTCTACTGTAGCAATGGATTGAAGTAGACTTAAACAAACTGACATTTGCTATCTTTGTAATGTATTATACCTAGTCTACTGTGAAGCAATGGATTTAAGTAGACTTAAACAAACTGACATTTGCTATCTTTGTAATGTATTATACCTCGCCTACTGTGAAACAATGGATTTAAGTAGGCTTAAACAAACTGACATTTGCTATCGTTGTAATGTATTATACGTAGTCTACTGCGAAACAATGGATTTAAGTAGGCTTAAACAAACTGACATTTGCTATCATTGTAATGTATTATACCTAGTCTA
This sequence comes from Panopea generosa, assembly GCA_029582155.1. Taxonomy (NCBI): domain Eukaryota; kingdom Metazoa; phylum Mollusca; class Bivalvia; order Adapedonta; family Hiatellidae; genus Panopea; species Panopea generosa. The sequence continues at coordinate 27,590,251 of CM055904.1, read as the reverse complement.
CTGCGAAACAATCGATTTAAGTAGGCTTAAACAAACTGACATTTGCTATCATTGTAATGTATTATACCTAGTCTACTGTGAAACAATGGATTTAAGTAGGCTGAAACAAACTGACATTTGCTATCTTTGTAGTGTATTATACCTAGTCTACTGTGGAACAATGGATTTAAGTAGGCTGAAACAAACTGACATTTGCTATCTTTGTAATGTATTATACCTAGTCTACTGTGGAACAATGGATTTAAGTAAGCTTAAACAAACTGACATTTGCTATCTTTGTAATGTATTATACCTAGTCTACTGTGAAACAATGGATTTAAGTAGACTTAAACAAACTGACATTTGCTATCTTTGTAATGTATTATACCTCGTCTACTGTGGAACAATGGATTGAAGTAAGCTTAAACAAACTGACATTTGCTATCTTTGTAATGTATTTTACCTCGTCTACTGTGAAACAATGGATTTAAGTAGGCTTAAACAAACTGACATTTGCTATCTTTGTAGTGTATTATACCTAGTCTACTGTGGAACAATGGATTTAAGTAGGCTGAAACAAACTGACATTTGCTATCTTTGTAATGTATTATACCTAGTCTACTGTGGAACAATGGATTTAAGTAAGCTTAAACAAACTGACATTTGCTATCTTTGTAATGTATTATACCTAGTCTACTGTGAAACAATGGATTTAAGTAGACTTAAACAAACTGACATTTGCTATCTTTGTAATGTATTATACCTCGTCTACTGTGGAACAATGGATTGAAGTAAGCTTAAACAAACTGACATTTGCTATCATTGTAATGTATTATACCTAGTCTACTGTGAAACAATGGATTTAAGTAGGCTTAAACAAACTGACATTTGCTATCTTTGTAGTGTATTATACCTAGTCTGCTGTGGAACAATGGATTTAAGTAGGCTGAAACAAACTGACATTTGCTATCTTTGTAATGTATTATACCTAGTCTACTGTGAAACAATGGATTTAAGTAGACTTAAACAAACTGACATTTGCTATCTTTGTAATGTACTATACCTCGTCTACTGTGGAACAATGGATTGAAGTAAGCTTAAACAAACTGACATTTGCTATCTTTGTAATGTATTTTACCTCGTCTACTGTGGAACAATGGATTGAAGTAGACTTAAACAAACTGACATTTGCTATCTTTGTAATGTATTTTACCTCGTCTACTGTGGAACAATGGATTGAAGTAGACTTAAACAAACTGACATTTGCTATCTTTGTAATGTATTATACCTTGTCTACTGTGGAACAATGGATTGAAGTAGACTTAAACAAACTGACATTTGCTATCTTTGTAATGTATTATACCTCATCTACTGTGAAACAATGGATTTAAGTAGAATTAAATAAACTGACATTTGCTATCTTTGTAATGTATTATACGTAGTCTACTGTGAAACAATGGATTTAAGTAGACTTAAATAAACTGACATTTGCTATCTTTGTAATATATTTTACCTCGTCTACTGTGGAACAATGGATTTAAGTAGACTTAAATAAACTGACATTTGCTATCTTTGTAATGTATTATACCTAGTCTACTGTGAAACAATGGATTTAAGTAGACTTAAACAAACTGACATTTGCTATCTTTGTAATGGATAATACCTCGTCTACTGTAGCAATGGATTGAAGTAGACTTAAACAAACTGACATTTGCTATCTTTGTAATGTATTATACCTAGTCTACTGTGAAGCAATGGATTTAAGTAGACTTAAACAAACTGACATTTGCTATCTTTGTAATGTATTATACCTCGCCTACTGTGAAACAATGGATTTAAGTAGGCTTAAACAAACTGACATTTGCTATCGTTGTAATGTATTATACGTAGTCTACTGCGAAACAATGGATTTAAGTAGGCTTAAACAAACTGACATTTGCTATCATTGTAATGTATTATACCTAGTCTACTGCGAAACAATCGATTTAAGTAGGCTTAAACAAACTGACATTTGCTATCATTGTAATGTATTATACCTAGTCTACTGTGAAACAATGGATTTAAGTAGGCTGAAACAAACTGACATTTGCTATCTTTGTAGTGTATTATACCTAGTCTACTGTGGAACAATGGATTTAAGTAGGCTGAAACAAACTGACATTTGCTATCTTTGTAATGTATTATACCTAGTCTACTGTGGAACAATGGATTTAAGTAAGCTTAAACAAACTGACATTTGCTATCTTTGTAATGTATTATACCTAGTCTACTGTGAAACAATGGATTTAAGTAGACTTAAACAAACTGACATTTGCTATCTTTGTAATGTATTATACCTCGTCTACTGTGGAACAATGGATTGAAGTAAGCTTAAACAAACTGACATTTGCTATCTTTGTAATGTATTTTACCTCGTCTACTGTGAAACAATGGATTTAAGTAGGCTTAAACAAACTGACATTTGCTATCTTTGTAGTGTATTATACCTAGTCTACTGTGGAACAATGGATTTAAGTAGGCTGAAACAAACTGACATTTGCTATCTTTGTAATGTATTATACCTAGTCTACTGTGGAACAATGGATTTAAGTAAGCTTAAACAAACTGACATTTGCTATCTTTGTAATGTATTATACCTAGTCTACTGTGAAACAATGGATTTAAGTAGACTTAAACAAACTGACATTTGCTATCTTTGTAATGTATTATACCTCGTCTACTGTGGAACAATGGATTGAAGTAAGCTTAAACAAACTGACATTTGCTATCATTGTAATGTATTATACCTAGTCTACTGTGAAACAATGGATTTAAGTAGGCTTAAACAAACTGACATTTGCTATCTTTGTAGTGTATTATACCTAGTCTGCTGTGGAACAATGGATTTAAGTAGGCTGAAACAAACTGACATTTGCTATCTTTGTAATGTATTATACCTAGTCTACTGTGGAACAATGGATTTAAGTAAGCTTAAACAAACTGACATTTGCTATCTTTGTAATGTATTATACCTAGTCTACTGTGAAACAATGGATTTAAGTAGACTTAAACAAACTGACATTTGCTATCTTTGTAATGTACTATACCTCGTCTACTGTGGAACAATGGATTGAAGTAAGCTTAAACAAACTGACATTTGCTATCTTTGTAATGTATTTTACCTCGTCTACTGTGGAACAATGGATTGAAGTAGACTTAAACAAACTGACATTTGCTATCTTTGTAATGTATTTTACCTCGTCTACTGTGGAACAATGGATTGAAGTAGACTTAAACAAACTGACATTTGCTATCTTTGTAATGTATTATACCTTGTCTACTGTGGAACAATGGATTGAAGTAGACTTAAACAAACTGACATTTGCTATCTTTGTAATGTATTATACCTCATCTACTGTGAAACAATGGATTTAAGTAGAATTAAATAAACTGACATTTGCTATCTTTGTAATGTATTATACGTAGTCTACTGTGAAACAATGGACTTAAGTAGACTTAAATAAACTGACATTTGCTATCTTTGTAATATATTTTACCTCGTCTACTGTGGAACAATGGATTTAAGTAGACTTAAATAAACTGACATTTGCTATCTTTGTAATGTATTATACCTAGTCTACTGTGAAACAATGGATTTAAGTAGACTTAAACAAACTGACATTTGCTATCTTTGTAATGTATTATTCCTTGTCTATTGTGGAACAATGGATTTAAGTAAGCTTAAACAAACTGACATTTGCTATCTTTGTAATGTATTATACGTAGTCTACTGCGAAACAATCGATTGAAGTAGACTTAAACAAACTCACATTTGGTATCTTTGTAATACATCGTCTACTGTGAAAATATGGATTTAAGTAGACTTAAACGTACTGACATTTGCTACCTTTGTAATGTATTATACCTAGTCGACTGTGAAATATTGGATTTAAGTAGGCTTAAACGTACTGACATGTGCTATCTTTGTAATGTATTATACCTAGACGACTGAAACATTGGATTTATATCTTGTTTTTGAATTGTTGTTAATGAATCATTTTCATATGAGTAATTTATAGAGTTTATGTAATAGATTTTAATTGTATTCCAAATTATTTAATAAAAAAAAAATGGGGCGGTAGTGTAATGGATAGAGTGTTACTTATGCCAGAGGTTGCGGGTTTGAACCCCAGCTCTACCTGGTGCCTGTAATAAAAACAACACTCAGTACTGGTTATACTCAGTAAGTGGACTCGAGAGCAGTTCATATAATCTCTGAGCTTTCATCACAATAGAACTAAAATAAATTAGTAAAAACTAAATTTTATAAAATTCAGCTGTAATGCCATCTGATCCTGGACCTTTACCATTTTTTATTTCTTTGTATATGTAAAATTGGAATCTGTCTACAGTGTCATACCAGAGACATAATACACATGTGTCTGGTCATACTGACGGTTGTGTTTTTCAGATAAATGGTTTATCCATCACCTACAGTGCCATACTGACGGTTGTGTTGTATTTTTCAGGTATATGGTTTATCCATCACCTACAGTGCCATACTGACAGTTGTGTTGTATTTTTTCAGGTAACTGTATATGGTTTATCCATCACCTATAGTGTCATACTGATGTTTGTATTTTTTCAGGTATATGGTTTATCCATGACATACAGTGTTATACTGATGGTTGTGTTGTATTTTTTCAGGTATATGTTTGTCCATCACCTATAGTGTCGTACTGATGTTTGTATTTTTCAGGTACATGTATATGGTTTATCCATGACCTACAGTGTCATGCTGATTGTTGTGTTGTATTTTTTCAGGTAACTGTATATGGTCTATTCATCACCAATAGTGTTGTACAGATGTTTGTATTTTTCAGGTATATGGTTTATCCATCACCTACAGTGCCATACTGACAGTTGTGTTGTATTTTTTCAGGTAACTGTATATGGTCTATTCATCACCTATAGTGTCGTACTGATGTTTGTATTTTTCAGGTATATGGTTTATCCATGACCTACAGTGCTATACTGATGGTTGTGTTGTAGTTTTTCAGGTATATGGTTTATCCATCACCTATAGTGTCGTACTGATGTTTGTATTTTTCAGGTATATGGCTTATCCATCACCTACAGTGTCATGCTGATTGTTGTGTTGTATTTTTTCAGGTAACTGTATATGGTTTATCCATCACCTACAGTGTCATGCTGATTGTTGTGTTGTATTTTTTCAGGTAACTGTATATGGTTTATCCATCACCTATAATGTCATACTGATGTTTGTATTTTTCAGGTATATGGTTTATCCATGACCTACAGTGCCATACTGATGGTTGTGTTGTATTTTTTTCAGGTATATGGTTTATCCATCACTTATAGTGTCATACTGATGTTTGTATTTTTCAGGTATATGGTTAATCCATGACCTACAGTGCCATACTGATGGTTGTGTTGTATTTTTTCAGGTATATGGTTTATCCATCACCTACAGTGTCATGCTGATTGTTGTGTTGTATTTTTTCAGGTAACTGTATATGGTTTATCCATCACCTATAGTATCGTATAGATGTTTGTATTTTTCAGGTATATGGTTTATCCATGACCTACAGTGCCATACTGATGGTTGTGTTGTATTTTTTCAGGTATATGGCTTATCCATCACCTACAGTGTCATGCTGATTGTTGTGTTGTATTTTTTCAGGTAACTGTATATGGTTTATCCATCACCTATAGTGTCGTACTGATGTTTGTATTTTTCAGGTATATGGTTTATCCATGACCTACAGTGCCATACTGATGGTTGTGTTGTATTTTTTTCAGGTATATGGTTTATCCATCACCTACAGTGTCATGCTGATTGTTGTGTTTTATTTTTACAGGTAACTGTATATGGTTTATCCATCACCTATAGTGTCGTACTGATGTTTGTATTTTTCAGGTATATGGTTCATTCAGACCTACAGTGCAATACTGATGGTTGTGTTGTATTTTTTCAGGTATATGGTTTATCCATCACCTACAGTGTCATGCTGATTGTTGTGTTTTATTTTTTCAGGTAACTGTATGTGGTTTATCCATCACCTATAGTGTCGTACTGATGTTTGTATTTTTCAGGTATATGGTTTATCCATGACCTACAGTGCCATACTGATGGTTGTGTTGTATTTTTTCAGGTATATGGTTTATCCATCACCTACAGTGCCATACTGACGGTTGTATTGGCCTTTTCTGTGGCTTTCTCCTCCAGATTGATCCTTGATGAAGTTGTGAAGACATAGAGATTGAGTCTTCATTACTTACACTCCTGTATAACTACTCTTCAAAAAATGTGAACATGTATATATGAGGGACAATACATTAAGGGGCAAAATATAGAATAGCCTGCTTAGATCCTTGGCAGTCACAAAACTGGTGCTAAAACAGGTCATACTAAAATCTTGATCTCCACTCGATCCAGGGGTTCAGTTTTCTGTTGGATACACACATAATTGAACAACATCTTATAAATATTTCTAATATTGTAAAAATATTGTAAATTATTATAAGAAAATGTTAATAGTTATATCAACTGTGCTGTTGTTTCAGATTCGCTGAAAAGGGAATGTGTCCAATATTCAGATGTGGAGATTAAGACCTCTGATTTCAGTTTTGCCAACAATATCTATTCGGCTTGCATAACTTGATGCTTTATTTAAAAAAAAACAACACATCTTTAGAAAATACCATCTTTCAATAAAAATGATAAAAAGGTTAAAAACATATACTCTTGCATGCTTAAAATTACATCTGACGCGACATGAATACATTCTTGATCCTCTGCTGTTTGTTTTGAGCATGAATGAGCTTTTACGTCTTGCCCAAATAACAATAACAAGTAACAATCTCTGTACAAATGATACAAAGCAAGTCGGTAGGCATAAAAACAATGTACAAGATACACTAAATGAAGTTTAAATGCATTTTTAAAATGGTATGTTCCTAACGACATGTCCTTGCATTCAAAAACAAAATATATGGTTAATATACCGGTACATACAAAATATAAGCTACAAAATGGAAGTAAATCGACATGAAAAATTGATAATTAATGTACACAAATGCCTACCTATCAAATCTTTAAATAAATTAATGTTCCACTGCCATTTTGACATGGATCTGATTATTTTAATTAATTTAACAACTTTGAATCAAAATAAAAGAACTACCGGTATATCTACTGTATCTATTGTTCTCCATTGTCACATTGTTATCTGTATATGCTTAGTATTACAGGGACACAAAAGTGGGCTTTATAAAACTTGAGAAACTTGTTTCACAAATGATGGGAAATAATTAATAAGCTGAAGTTGTTCTTTGTTTTGACTGAAGCAGGGTCACTGTGCAATAAAATGATAGGCAGTCATTTGGCTTTCCGATTGAAGGAAATGACAACAGTAGTACAACTTTATGTAATGTTTATTCAAAAGGAATTTATAACTGCATGTGCTTGAGTTGCCCGGATGTATGTTTACACATTTGTGATGGGGATTGCACAAAATCTCCCCTGTACAGGCAAGTATGGTGACACTACTGATATTTCTCTTTTCGTTACCTAAAAACAAATAGTTGACAAAGAATTTTCATAATTACTTAACGATTACAAGCTTTACAATATATTTTCTTTTATACTAAATAAAGATATAGGAGGTGTGTCCTTAAAATACGTAGACATCATGTATAAAACTTGAAACAAACGTTTGTCATTCTTAAAAATTTATATAGCCGTGTAGGTGATGTTAATTCCAACATAATGGTAAAATACCAATATGATACGCCAAATATTAATTCAACATGCCAAAACGATGTGCAGGGCAGGTGTCAACATCACGCTAACTTACTACATCAGCCCGATGTTGCGAAAGTGACTTTGCTGACTATGCTGCAACTCTCTTAAGTTTATCATCACACGTTTTTTGCGTCATCATAATTTCATGCAGTTATGGAAACTGGCTGTAAATTGTAAACAACTTGAAATTTGCCACTGAAATTGTCAAGATATGACGTCGACGTCACGTACATTTTACCAGGAAAATTTCAACGTATTTACTCTATTGTGTGTTATTTACCACTGGTATATACCATATGTATTTATTCTATCTTTCTAGTGATGTCCGACCTGCCCCGCACATCGTTTTACGATTATGTATATATAGGCATATTTTCGTAATTTTTCAAACAACTTTAAATATTTATGGACATAAGACATAGTACTTTATAGTAATAAAATTGAATTTGATCAGACTGCGTTATTTTTCTAATAACGCCTAGTGTCTACGTATTCAACGGACACACCTTGTAGATCTGCAATTTTACCAATATAATATTTTCATTGAAATTTCTCAGTGGTATGCAAGAAAAAGAACTAATGACCAAGCTTACAATTGCGATTATTCTAATCCCATGTATCATTTTAATTTATCATTTACTATCACAAATGTATTGTTGATACATATGCCACCATTCCATTTAGAAATAAGATATATTATAGCTTTGTTTATTGAAGAAAATATACTCTTTTATCCAATAGAATGATTGATTAAAAGTAATTCTTGTTTTATGTTTTTTTGTTAAATTCCAGCTATTGGCTGTTAAATAATGGATGTCAATTTAGCCAAAGCTAATTGTATGAAGTCTTGACTTAGATTTGATACAAGTACACAAAAGAAGATTCAAATAATTAATGGGCAATTTCTTCAGTAATATGGTCATGTTATTTGCTCAAGATAACTTTTTAATAACACAGTTTAATCTGACTGCAATTTGGTGAGGATCTAATGAAAATCTCTGTAACACTTTATCACACAGTCTGGTGTAGCTATTGCCAGATGTGATGTATCCTTGAGGAGCCATTGTGTAAAGATATTTAATTCATTGTGTAAAGATATCTAATTCATTGTGTAATAAAAGTATTAAATGGCAGTGTATACTGTAGTATCCATTCCATGCAATAAAGACTCGCTTGGTGAAATGGTGAAGATTCTCAAGTTGCGTGTGCAATGAAAAATTGTGGCATGGTTTACCAATTTTAGCCTATCTGAGTAAAGTAAAATTGTGAAATTTTAAAAATCTTCTCCAAAAGTGCAAGGCCTGGAGCTTTGATATTTTGCATGTAGTATCATCTAATGAGTTTCTATCAAGTTTGTTCAAGCCATGACCGTAGGGTCAAAATTGGCCCCGTCCCGGGGTCATGTCAGTTTAATATAGGGAAAGTTGCATTTAAAAATCTTCTGAAAAACCGTCCAATTAAATTCATTCATATTTGGTATAAATGATCCTTATCATTTAGAGTTTCAAATTTGTTCAAATAAAGGGGCCAGGATTGATTAGGCCAAGTATGGGGACTTCAATTTTTACATAGGAATATAATGGGAAAATTCTGATTTTCTGATCTATTTAAGAGTTATTTTAATTATCTTCATGTCTGGAGCATGTATCGCTTAGATATAACAGTTGACACAAGGTCCTTTCAAGGGGATCTGATATAAATAAGGGACCAACAAAGGCCCACAATTATGAAAAATCTTCTCAAAACTGATGAGCCAAATGTGTTAATACATGTATTTGGTTTAAATAATAAACAGGGGTTTCTAAGTTGTTCATGTGAAACCAGATGAGCGACTACCGCCCATCTTGGGCCTATTATACTTTACATGCCTGGCACCTTTATCACATGAATAATCACAAACTCAATATTGTGTCTGACCGCATCCAGTAGCCTCCAATACCTGGCACCTTTATCACATGGATAATCACAAACTCAGTATTGTGTCTGGTCGACCCCAGCAACCACCAATGACTGGCACCTTTATCACATGGATAATCACAAACTCAGTATTGTGTCTGGTCGACCCCAGCAACCACCAATGACTGGCACCTTTATCACATGGATAATTACAAACACAATATTGTGTCTGATCATCTCCTGTAGCCTCAGATACCTGGCACCTTTATAATATGGACACTCACAACTCAATAGCATGTATGAACGCCTCTAGTAGCCTCCAGTGCCTGGCACCTTTATCACATGGATAATCACAAACACAGTATCTTGTCTGACTGACTTCAGAAATCACCAATGCCTGGGACCTTTATCACATGGGTAATCACAAACACAATATCATGTATGGCAGTCTCCAGTAGCCTCCAAAGCCTGGCAACTTTATCACATGGATAATCACAAACTCAGTATCTTGTCTGACTGACTTCAGCAATCACCAATGCCTGTAGCCACAAATGCCTTCATCACATGGATAAACACAACACAATATTATGTCTGACCGCACCTGTAGCCATCAATGCCTGGCACCTTTATCATATGGACAATCACAAACTTAATATTGTGTCTGACCTCCTCCAGTAGCCATCAATGCCTAGCACCATTATCCCATGGATAATCACAAACTCAATATCGTGTCTAACCACCTCCAGTAGCCACAAAAGCCTGTAACCTTCATCACATGGATAATCAGAAACTCAGTATTGTGTCTGATCGCACCAGTTGCCTCCAATACCTGTCGGCTTTATCACATGGACAACCACAAGCACAATATTGTGTCTGACCTCCTCCAGTAGCCATCAATGCCTAGCACCATTATCCCATGGATAATCAGAAACTCAGTATTGTGTCTAACCGCCTCCAGCAGCCACCAATGCCTGGCACCTTTATCACATGGACAATCACAAACTCAATAGTGTGTATTGACTGCCTCCAGTAGCAACCAATGCCTGGCACCTTTATCACATGGACAATCACAAACTCAATATTGTGTCTGACCTCCTCCAGTAGCCATCAATGCCTAGCACCATTATCCCATGAATAATCACAAACACAATATCACCGACTCCAGCAACCACCAATGCCTGGAATCTTTTTTACATTAATAATCACAAACTCAATATCCTGTCTGACCACCTCCTGTAGCCACAAATGCCTGTCACCTTTATCACATGGACAATCACAAACTCAATATCGTGTCTGACTGCCTCCAGCAACCACCAATGCCTGGCACCTTTATTACATTGATAATCACAAACTCAATATCATGTCTGACGACCTCTAGCAACCACCAATACCTGGCACCTTTATTACATGGACAATCACAAGCACAATATCATGTATGACCGCCTCCAGCAACCACCAATGCCTGGCACCTTAATTACATGGATAATCACAAACTCAAATCGTGTCTGAATGCCTCAACCAACCACCAATACCTGGCACCTTTATTACATGGATAATCACAAACTCAATATCGTGTCTGACCGCCTCTAGCAACCACCAATACCTGGCAACTTTATTACATGGACAATCACAAGCACAATATCATGTATGACTGCCTCCTGTAACCACAAATGCCTGTCACTTTTATCACACGGATAATCACAAACTCGATATCGTGTCTGACCGCCTCTAGCAACTACCAATATCTGGCACCTTTATTACATGGATAATCATAAACTCAATATCGTGTCTGACCGCCTCTAGCAACCACCAATACCTGGCACCTTTATCAGATGGATAATCACAAATTCAGTATCGAGTCTGACCACCTCCAGGAGCGACCAATGCCTCGCACCTTTATCACATGGATAATCACAAACTCAATAGTGTGTCTGACCGCCTCCAGTTGCCACCAAAACCTGTCACCTTTATTACATAGACATTCACAAACTCAATATTATGTCTGACCACATTCATTAACCTCCAATACCTGACACCTTTATCACATGGATAATCACAAACTCAATATTGTATGACCACCTCCAGCTACCACCAATTCCTGCCAAAACGTGGCACCTTTATCACATGGATAATCACAAACTCAATATTGTGTATAACCTCCTCCAGTAATCATCAATGCCTAGCACCATTATCCCATGGATAATCACAAACTCAATAGTGTGTCTGACCGCTTCCAGTTGCCACCAAAACCTGTCACCTTTATTACATAGACATTCACAAACTCAATATTATGTCTGACCACATTCATTAACCTCCAATACCTGACACCTTTATCACATGGATAATCACAAACTCAATATTGTATGACCACCTCCAGCTACCACCAATTCCTGCCAAAACGTGGCACCTTTATCACATGGATAATCACAAACTCAATATTGTGTATAACCTCCTCCAGTAATCATCAATGCCTAGCACCATTATCCCATGGATAATCACAAACACAATATCGTGTCTGACCGCCTCCAGTAGCCATCAATGCCTGTCACCTTCTTCACATGGATAATCAGAAACTTAGTGTTGTGTCTGACCGCACCAGACGCTCCAATACCTCTTGGCTTTATCACATGGATAATCACAAACTCAATATCATGTCTGACTGCCTCCAGTAGCCTCCAATACCTGGCACCTTTATCACATGGACAATCAAAAACTCAATATTGTGTCTGACTGCCTCCAGTAGTGACAAATGCCTGGCACGTTTATCACATGGATAATCACAAACTCAATATCATGTATGACCGCCTCCAGCTACCATCAATTCCTGCCAAAACGTGGCACCTTTATCATATAGATAATCACAAACTCAATAGTGTGTACTGACCGCCTCCAGTAGCTACCAGTGCCTGGCACAATTATCACATGGACAATCACAAACCCAATATTGTGTCTGACTGCCTCCTGTAGCCACAAATGCCTGGCACCTTCATCACATGGATAACTACAAACTCAATAGTGTGTCTAACCGCCTCCAGCAGCCATCAATGCCTGGCACCTTATCACATGGATATTGTGCCTAACCACCTCCAGTAGCCTCCAATGCCTTGCATCTTTATCACATGGACAATCACAAGCACAGTATCATGTATGACCGCCTCCAGCTACCATCAATGCCTGGCATCTATATCACATGGATAATCACAAACACAATATCATGTCTGACCATCTCCTGTAGCCTCCAATGCCTGGCAGCTTAATCACATGGACAACCACAAGCACAATAGCATGTATGACCGCCTCCAGCAACCATCAATGCCTGGCATCTATATCACATGGATAATCACAAACACAATATCATGTCTGACCATCTCCTGTAGCCTCCAATGCCTGGCAGCTTTATCACATGGACAACCACAAGCACAATATCATGTATGACGGCCTCTAGCAACCATCAATGCCTGGCATTTATATCAAATGGATAATCACAAACTCAACATCATGTCTGACCACCTCTAGCAACCACCAATACATGGCATCTTTATCACATGGACAATCACAAACTCAATAGTGTGTCTGACCGTCTCCAGAAGCCACCAATGCCCGTCACCTTTATCACATAGACAATCACAAATTCAGTATCGTGTGTAACCGCCTCCAGTAGCCTCCAATACCTAGAACTTTTATTACATGGATAATCGCAAACTCAATATTGTGTCTGACCACCTCCAGTAGCCACAAATGCCTGTCACCTTCATCAGATGGATAACCACAAACACAATATTGTGTTTTACCACCTCCAGTAGCCACCAATGCCTGGCTCCTTTATCACATGGATAATCACAAACACAATATTGTGTCTGACTGCCTCCTGTAGCCACAAATGCCTGTCACCTTCATCACATGGATAACCACAAACACAATATTGTGTTTTACCACCTCCAGTAGCCACCAATGCCTGGCTCCTTTATCACATAGACAACCACAAACTCAATAGTGTGTCTAACTGCCTCCAGCAGCCACAAATGCCTGGCACCTTCATCACATGGATAACCACAAACTCAAAAGTGTGTCTAACCGCCTCCAGCAGCCACCAATGCGTGGCACCTATATCACATGGATAATCACAAACACAATATCGTGTCTGACTGCCTCCTGTAGCCACAAATGCCTGTCACCTTCATCACATGGATAACCACAAACACAATTTTATGTTTTACCACCTCCAGTAGCCTCCAATACTTGGCACCTTTATCACATGGATAATCATAAACTCAATAGTGTGTCTAACTGCCTCCAGCAGCCACCAATGCCTGGCACCTTTATCACATGGATAATCACAAACACAATAGTGTGTCTTACCACCTCCAGTAGCAACCAATGCCTGGCACATTTATCACATGGATAATCACAAACACAATAGTGTGTCTGACCACCTCCAGCAGCCACCAATGCTTGGCTCCTTTATCACATAGACAACCGCAAACTCAATAGTGTGTCTAACCGCCTCCAGCAGTCACCAATGCCTGGCACCTTTATCACCGGGATAATCACAAACACAATAATGTGTCTAACCACCTCAAGCAGCCATCAATGCCTGGCACCTTTATCACATGGATATTGTGTCTTACCACCTCCAGTAGTCTCCAATGCCTTGCAGCTTTATCACATGGACAATTACAAGCACAATATCATGTATGACCGCCTCCAGTAACCATCAATGCCTGGCATCTATATCACATGGATAATCACAAACTCAATATCATGTCTGACCATCTCCTGTAGCTTCCAATGCCTGGCAGCTCTATCACATGGACAACCACAAGCACAATATCATGTATGACCGCTTCCAGCAACCATCAATGCCTGGCATCTATATCACATGGATAATCACAAACTCAATATCATGTCTGACCACCTCTAGCAACCACAAATACCTGGCACCTTTATCACATGATCAACCACAAACTCAATAGTGTGTCTAACCGCCTCCAGCAGCCACCAATGCCTGGCACCTTTATCACATGGATAATCACAAACACACTTATGTGTCTGACCTCTTCCAGTAGCCATCAATGCCTAGCACCATTATCCCATGGATAATCACAAACTCAATATCGTGTCTGACCGGCTCCAGTAGCCATTAATGCCTGGCACCATTATCCCATGGATAATCTCAAATGGTGTGGTTTACCACCTACAGCAGAGACATGCCTGGCACATTTATCACATCGATAATCACAAACTCAATATTGTGTCTGACTACCCCCATTAGTCATGAATACTTGCACCTTTATCATATGGATAGTCTCAAACTCAATAGTGTGTCTGACCACCTCCAGATACCACCAATGCCTGGAACCTTTATTACATGAATAATCATAAACTCAGAGTCGTGTCTGACCGCCTCCTGTAGCCATCAATGCCTGGCACCTTTATCACATGGATAATCACAAACACAATATCGTGTCTGACTGCTTCCAGTAGACTCCAATACGTGGCACCTTTATCACATTGATAATCACAAACACAATATTGTATCTGACAACCTCCTGTAGCCATCAATGCATGGCACCTTTATCACATGGATAATCAAAAACACAATATCGTGTCTGACCACCTCCAGTAGCCTCCAGTACGTGGCACCTTTATCACAGTGATAATCACAAACACAATAGTTTGTCTAACCACCTCCAGCAGCCACCAATGCCTGGCACCTTTATCACATGGATAATCACAAACACAATAATGTGTCTAACCACCTCCAGCAGCAACCAATGCCTGGCACCTTTATCACATGGATAATCAGAAACTCAATATCGTGTCTAACTGCCTCCAGTAGCCACAAATGCCTGTCACTTTCATCACATGGATAATCAGAAACTCGGTATTGTGTCTGACCGCACCAGTTGCCTCCAATACCTGGCACCTTTATCACATGGATAATCACAAACTCAATATTATGTCTGACTGCCTCCAGTAGCCTCCAATACCTGGCACCTTTATCACATGGACAATCACAAACTCAATATTGTGTCTGACTGCCTCCTGTAGCCATAAATGCCTGGCACCTTTATCACATGGATAATCACAAACTCAATATCATGTATGACCGCCTCCGGCTACCACCAATTCCTGCCAAAACCAGGCACCTTTATCATATGGATAACCACAAACTCAAAAGTGTGTACTGACCGCCTCCAGTAGCAACCAGTATCTGGCACATTTATCACATGGACAGTCACAAACTCAATATTGTGTCTGACCGCCTCCTGTAGCCATCAATGCCTGGCACCTTTATCACATGGATAATCACAAACACAATATCGCGTCTGACTGCTTCCAGTAGACTCCAATACGTGGCACCTTTATCACATTGATAATCACAAACACAATATTGTGTCTGACCACCTCCTGTAGCCATCAATGCATGGCACCTTTATCACATGGATAATCAAAAACACAATATCGTGTCTGACCACCTCCAGCAGCCACCAATGCCTGGAACCTTTATCACATGGATAATCAGAAATCAGTATCGTGTCTAACTGCCTCCAGTAGCCACAAATGCCTGTCACCTTCATCACATGGATAATCAGAAACTCGGTATTGTGTCTGACCGCACCAGTTGCCTCCAATACCTGGCACCTTTATCACATGGATAATCACAAACTCAATATTGTGTCTGACTGCCTCCAGTAGCCTCCAATACCTGGCACCTTTATCACATGGACAATCACAAACTCAATATTGTGTCTGACTGCCTCCTGTAGCCATAAATGCCTGGCACCTTTATCACATGGATAATCACAAACACAATATCATGTATGACCGCCTCAAGCTACCACCAATTCTTGCCAAAACCTGGCACCTTTATCACATGGATAATCACAAACTCAATAGTGTTTACTGACCACCTCCAGTAACAACCAATGCCTGGCACCTTTATCACATGGACAACCACACACTCAATATTGTGTCTGACTGCCTCCTGTAGCCACAAATGCCTGGCACCTTTATCACATGGATAACCACAAACTCAAAAGTGTGTCTAACCACCTCCAGCAGCCGCCAATGCCTGCCACCTTTATCACATTGATAATCACAAACACAATATCGTGTCTGACTGCCTCCTGTAGCCACAAATGCCTGTCACCTTCATCACATGGATAACCACAAACACAATATTGTGTTTTACCACCTCCAGTAGCCTCCAATACCTGGCACCTTTATCACATGGATAATTACAAACTCAATAGTGTGTCTAACCACCTCCAGCAGCCACCAATGCCTGGCACCTTTTTCACATGGATAATCACAAACACAATAGTGTGTCTTACCACCTCAAGTAGCAACCAAATGCCTGGCACCTTTATCACATGGGCAACCACAAACTCAATAGTGTGTCTAACCGCCTCCAGCAGCCACCAATGCCTGGCACCTTTATCACATGGATAATCACAAACACAATAGGGTGTCTGACCACCTCCAGCAGCCACCAATGCCTGGCTCCTTTATCACATAGACAACCACAAACTCAATAGAGTGTCTAACCTCATCCAGCAGCCACCAATGCCTGGCACCTATATCACATGGATAATCACAAACACAATAGTGTGTCTAACCACCTCCAGCAGCCATCAATGCCTGGCACCTTTATCACATGGATATTGTGTCTTACCACCTCCAGTAGTCTCCAATGCCTTGCAGCTTTATCACATGGACAATCACAAGCACAATATCATGTATGACCGCCTCCAGCTACCATCAATGCCTGGCATCTATATCACATGGATAATCACAAACTCAATATCATGTCTGACCATCTCCTGTAGCATCCAATGCCTGGCAGCTTTATCACAAGGACAACCACAAGCACAATATCATGTATGACTGCCTCCAGCAACCATCAATGCCTGGCATTTATATCACATGGATAATCACAAACTCAACATCATGTCTGACCACCTCTAGCAACCACCAATACATGGCATCTTTATCACATGGACAATCACAAACTCAATAGTGTGTCTGACCGTCTCCAGAAGCCACCAATGCCGGTCACCTTTATCACATAGACAATCACAAATTCAGTATCGTGTGTAACCGCCTCCAGTAGCCTCCAATACCTTAAACTTTTATTACATGGATAATCGCAAACTCAATATTGTGTCTGACCGCCTCCAGTAGCCATCAATACCTGTCACCTTTATCAAATAGACAATCACAAACTCAGTATTATGTCTGACCATATTCATTAGCCTCAAATACCTGACACCTTTATCACACGGATAATCACAAACTCAATATTGTCTCTGACCGCCTCCAGTAGCCACCAATACCTGTCACCGTTATCACATTGACAATCACAAACTCAGTATTATGTCTGACCACATTCATTAGCCTCCAATACCTGACACCTTTATCACATGGATAATCACAAACTCAATAGTGTGTTTGACTGCCTCCAGTAGCCACCAATACCTGTCACCTTTATCACATAGACATTCACAAACTCAGTATTATGTCTGACCACAGTCATTAACCTCCAATATCTGACACCTTTATCACATGGATAATCACAAACTCAATATTCTGTCTGACCGCCTCCAGTAGCTTCCAATACCTGTCACCTTTATCACATAGACAATCACAAACTCAGTATTATGTCTGACCACATTCATTAGCCTCCAATACCTGACACCTTTATGACATGGATAATCACAAACTCAATATTGTGTCTGACCGCCTCCAGTACCACCAATACCTTTCACCTTCACCACATTGGCAATCCCAAACTCAGTATTATGTCTGACCACATTCATTAGCCTCCAATACCTGACACCTTTATCACATGGATAATCACAAACTCAATATTGTGTCTGACCGCCTCCAGTACCACCAATACCTTTCACCTTCACCACATTGGCAATCCCAAACTCAGTATTATGTCTGACCACATTCATTAGCCTCCAATACCTGACACCTTTATCACATGGATAATCACAAACTCAATAGTGTGTCTTGACCACCTCCAGTAGCCAACAATACCTGTCACCTTTATCACATAGACAATCACAAACTCAGTATTATTTCTGACCACATTGATTAGCCTCCAATACCTGACACCTTTATCACACGGATAATCACAAACTCAATATTGTGTCTGACCGCCTCCAGTAGCTCCAATACCTGGCACCATTATCCTATGGATAATCACAAACTTAATATCGTGTCTGACTGCCTCAAGTAGCCATCAATGCCTGGCACCATTATCCCGTGGATAATCACAATCTCAATGTTGTGTCTGACCACCTACTGCAGCGGCCAATGCCTGGCACCTTTATCACATGGATAATCACAAATACAATATTGTGTCTGACCACCTCCAGTAGCCTCCAATGCCTTGCAGCTTTATCACATGGACAATCACAAGCACAATAGCATGTATAACCAAGCACAATAGCATGTATAACCACCTCTAGCAACAACCAATACCTGGCATCTATTTTACATGGATAATCACAAACTCAATATCATGTTTGACCACCTCCTGTAGCCTCCAATGCCTGGCAGCTATATCACATAGACAATTACAAGCACAATATCATGTTTGACCGCCTCCTGTAGCATCCAAGGCCCTGGTACCTTTATCACATGGATAATCACAAACTCAATATCATGTCTGACCACCTCAAGTAGCCTCTAATGCCTGGCAGCTATATCACATGGACAATCACAAGCACAATAGCATGTATAACCGCCTCCAGGAACCATCAATACCTGGTACCTTTATCACATGGATAATCACAAACACAATATTGTGTCTGACCACCTCCTGTAGCCTCCAATACCTGGCACCTTTATCACATGGATAATCACAAACTCAATATCATGTCTGACCACCTCAAGTAGCCTCCAATGCCTGGCAGCTATATCACATAGACAATTACAAGCACAATATCATGTCTGACGCCTCTAGCAACCACCAATACATGGCACCTTTATTACGTATAATCACAAACTGAATATCATGTCTGACCGCCTCAAGCAACCACCAATACCTGGCACCTTTATTACGTATAATCACAAACTGATTATCATGTCTGACCGCCTCTAGAAACCACCAATACCTGGCAATGCCTGGCATCTATATCACCTGGATAACTAGAGGCTCTTCAACGCTTGAAATGCTACACAATGTATAGTTCGGCCTTATTTCCTGGTGGATTTACTCGACTATATACCCGTATCTTTAACTGATCTCACACATATTAGGGGATAAAGATAGCCAACCCAGTATATTGATATGTTTCTGAGCGATATAATTATAAATTACAATGGTGGTATGTGGTCTGGCTCTAACATACATGTAACCCACCACAAAATATGACTGAACTACATCATGCATTAGCTGAAAGTGTGGATGAATAATTCACTACAGTTAATAGCCTATAAAATGTTATCCATTGGATGAAAGTGTCAGGTATTGCCTGCTACTCGATTTGGTTAGGCAATGCTTGCTACTCGATGTGGTCAGGCATATAGCCCACCAGAGCAATTATCACCACTTAAATCTATTGTTATATCCGAACAATACATTTCCACCACCCCAACTACTTTTTCTATTTTAAACAATAGGAAAGTGAGAGCATACCATATTTGATATGAAGCATTGTTACTATAGGGGTCTTCTGAAAAGGTTGTAGAAGTCGGGTTTCCGGGGTCAAATTTGGGCATTTCACCTAAAGATATCCTATGTGTCCTCTCTAGTGAAGTCAAACATGACGTCATTGAACTTGATGACGAGGATTACATACATATCCAGACAGCCTTTGTCAAGACGTTTGACATACAGAGACAAGAGATGTGGAGGGTGAGCCTGATCTGCCTGCAGAAAGGACAAGGCAAAGAAGCAGTGCAACGATTTTGCTTATTATGATAATTTGTTTTATACATACAGGTACACTCGCAAAATATGGCATGACTTTTTAGAAAATTTTTACATGAAATAAACTTCTGTTTCAAGCAATATTGTACTCTAAAGTAACATATTGTTATACTATAATAAAACACTATGTGTATTTGGATAGTGTAGATTTCATCATTTCTGACATTCTCTTCATCAGAACTTTCTCTATGTTCCATATTAAAACTCTTACTCGAGTTTTACAGACGGTTAAGCATTTCAGTGCATTTAACAGACAATGACATGTTGGTAATTTACATTCTCAAGCGCACTTCGAAGGTACATGAATTCCATAACAACCTGTGTAGCAGAAAATCCCGTCATCCATTTAGCTTTCAACTGACCATCATCCACGACCATCCATGATCTTTTCAGGAAAGTTTATTAGGCTTCTACGCCAGATGTCTGATAATTTTCTTGCAATGAGTGGAGATATAATGTGCCTTCTCACGGTGGAAGTTTTCCTGATTCAACATCAAGATATTAAACCCGAAACATCTTGCTGCGCAAGCTATTCACTTTAGTATCAGTAGCCTTTGCAGCATATATCCTACATTTGAAGTCTTGGAGAGATGCAATCAGCTGGCAAAGTAGTACAATCCATTCTCCCCTAACATCAACATATATAGCTGATTGGAATACACTAGAATTTATAACAAATCGCATAACAGACGCCTTCCCATGACCACTGAAGGCACACACTGGGTCACATCTAAAAATGCTTGAAAAACTTCCATTATCACCAAGAGATTTCCATATAGCTCTGTATCGCTGTCCTTTGTCCTACATCTGATAAATATATGACCGATCTCCCTGTAAAGTGTCAGACATAGCATCAATTTTAAGTGTTCATTAATAGTTAACGAATTGCGTTATGGTTATGAGTGCAACATATTGTCGTGTACAAAGATGATTCGTTCGTTTCAATTTGAGGTTAAGTTTTATTCTAAATTGTGAAATAATATTTAATCCATAGATATAGGTTTCAGGGCATCAATTGTATTCTGAATGCAGTCTTACACCATTTGAAACACATCATACTTTGCTTAGCGCTGCAATAAATATACATGATATTTAGGGGGAAAATGTCTCGCCTGTCACAAATACAAAAAGGTAGGGTTTAGCCGGACAGGTACCGAAGTAGTAATTGGGCAGAGCATATTATATGATGAACAATTATGAATAACACAGAATTTAAGGAAAATAAAATTGATGTGGCCGGGATTCGGGTACATACCCAAGATGAAATTGGGCGGTGCATCGTATATATGATGTGTCCTAATAAACAATTATGAATTACACATTATAATTTTAAAAAAGAAAATGAAACCCAGTACAGAACTTTGAACCAAGTTTAGGTGGTATGGGACAAAAAGTTTCTGAAAAAAATAAAAAAGATAAACGCAAAAACTTTACATTTCAGATACCGACACACCGACGCTGCTGACAGAAAATGAGCAGCTATGTCCATCATTTTGCTTCGAAAATGTGAATCAAAGCAAAAGCTGAAATAACTGACCGAATAAACTAAGATCTTAGCATTATTTTATACACGATGATACCTTTGAAAAATATTATCTCAACTTATAACGGAGTTATTGGTGAGTAGGGTAATCTAACACGGTTTTAAAGGCTTTATAATGATTTTAAAGTATGACTTGTGTCACATTAGTGCGATCATTATGGTTGATAGTTCTTAAGTAGTTTATATTTATCATACGCCAAATAAACATCACAAATATGACAAGAAAAAACTAAATATTGTTTTCGGAAAATATCAGAAAAAACAAAAAAAAGAAAACAGGAACAATAGTTGAATAATTTTTTTCAAACAAATTGAACTTCGATTTTCCTTCACTTTCAGTATGTCATTTCGAATGGTTTACTCTTTCCAAACAGGTAAACATCATTTATGTACTAATTTGTCCGAGGTTTGGCCTATATTTTCATAAATTGACTAGACTATATATGTATACATTTGCATAATGAATTTAGAAAAGACGTGTAATTTCAGTTTTTCAAGCTTTACGAATAAGACTGCCAAAACTAACGTAGTTAACTCAGTCAAGTTAACCTGTGTTGAAAACCGAAGGTAGCTGGTCAACAATTTAATCTCTCGAAAATGTCACCAGGACAGGCAAAATTTAATTCGACTATTAGAAACATCTTCCAAGTTTCTTAAGAACTGATATTGGTTTGGGGAGTGTTGGTGAAGTTGTTCATTTCGATTTATTGTGTCCAATTTATTCCATGCAGTTCTTCATAAACTGGATCCTCATATTAATTAAATTCTTGAGGACTGGTAGAACACTTATGATGTGCAATATAATCGTTGTCAAACGACTCGTCCAGCAGTTCTCTCAAGTCACATATGTAACATATATACCAATCTTTGTCAAAATCTTGTGTGAAAGATAATTTTTGCTTTGACTGATGTTCTATTTGATATTTTATTGCAGTACATGTATTTGGTTTGACATGCAATAAACGTAACGGTGTTGATGTTCAAAGTAAAGGTGAGAAGGAAAGCTTTATTTTTTGTGAATATGTGAATCGCTAGAATAACATATCTTAACGTAGGTGGTATTTTTTTTTTATTAAAAGTGCCATTCTTGATTTGGCTGGTTCAAAAAAGGAGACAGTATTTTATGTACACAACAGTTGCTACTCAGTTTAAGCAGAAAGAGCAGGAGTGTACACAAAGAAAATGTGGACGGCCTACATTTAGATTTATGTTGACCATGAAGAGCAAGTTATTAAGCGGATACATGTAGTAAACAAACTGTTTCATTAATTACACTAGAATAAGAATATACAAAGTAAACAAGCCGGAGCAATGCTTATTGCATAGCACCCCTGCGTTGTTGAGTATCCGCCTGCTTTGTACTGTATTTTTCTTTGTAATTCTGCGTGGACCGACCGACATATTGCATAACTTTCCGCGTACGTATACTTTATTATATTGTTAGCACTTATATAAAAAAAAAAGGCCTTCTATGCTTGAAAATATGATAGAAGATCACCAGGTGCAACCATGTGGTCACTTTTGTAACTGCTTCAAAAGTGCTAACAAATTCATTAAATGTCTAATTTAGCTTAGCTTCCATCAACTTATAGGCTTGTTTAACTGATCATCATGACATTCTTCGATTTTCGAAAAAATATTTTAGTAAAACGCATTCCATTAAAATATTGAACATGGAACCGGAAATAGACTTGAAACGTCGATGTTGTATTAAAACGCGGATTGTGCGATTGGTAGGCGTGAATGAGAAACAATCAAATACATGGAGTGTTTGTTGTGATATGGACTTAATGGTACTTTCACTCAAAACTCTAACCAAATTTCTTAGAGAAGGGCCATAATTTTCAATACATTCATGCACTTCGTTATTTTAGTAGGTTTGAGGACTAGGAGCATGGAGTTCAAATCAAGTAAATTGAGTTGTTTGACAACTGGAAAGTCATGTGTGAAATGGTTAGTTTGAACTTACTTACTTCCACTGCGAAACAAGTTCTTACAATTTATACATATCACACTCGAAGTCTTCCTGGGTAGAACTAGTACTAAGCATATGCGAAAAAATTGTCTTGCACAAGGACACTAGACATGGCTGTAGGCGAAGATCAACCCATGACCCTTCGACCATGGGTTTAGTGCTCTACCACTTTGAGGCATTTCCATAGAAGTGGATTTAAATTATGCAAAATGAAAAGGTCGCCGAGCACAGAAATCACATGTTAATGCCGCAAACTGAAATACGTTGCCGACTGTAATACAACACATTGTCTTGTCCCAGTAAGCACTGGTGTGATGTTCTAAATCGAACCATAAATATATAAGTTATAACCCCAAAATAAAAGAAAAAATCTATCTTTGGCGAACAGACCCTAGTCATTCTCACGACACATCCTCTTGTCCTAGTAAACATTTGTGCCAATTTATTTAAAAATCCAATAACAACTGAAGAAGATAAGGTCCGGAAAGCAGCGGATGGACGTACGAAGCAGTGACCTTGACCTCTGACGAACATACCCAAGTCAGTCGCATATGCGAAGTTATTTAAAAATGCATTAACAACTAAAGAAGATATGATCCAGAAAGGATGAAACAGTGTATACATTAAATTTTTAAACACTTGACCTTGAGCTATGACCTTGACCTACGACGAACAGACCCAAGTAGGTCGCATGACATAGTGAACATTTGTGTCAAGTTATTTAAAATTCCAATCACAACTAAAGGAGATAAGGTCCGGACAGCAGTGGACGGACGGAGCTGTGACCTTGACATTTGACGAACAGACACATGTCAGTCGTACGACACATCGTCTTGTCCTAGTGAACTTTTGTGCCAAGTTCTTTAAAAATGCAATCACAACTAAAGAAGATACAGTCCAGACAAGAGGAAACAGTGTATACATTGGAGTTCCAAACACTTGAACTATGACCTCGACTTTTGACGAACAGACCCAAGTCATTCGCACGACACTTCATCTCGTCCTATTGAACATTTGTGCAAAGTTATTTAAATTCCAATCATAACTGAAGGAGATACTAGTACAGCAGGTGACACACGAACGCAGCCCATTCCTTTATCCCCTGCTCCGTTCTTTTTACTCGAGTGGTTGTTGAAATATGGACTAGATGATAACTCAAACAAGGGCAATAATCTGCATTATATTCACGCAAGAGTTATATTTATTGTAGTATGTTTGATGACTGGGAAGTCTTGTCTGAAGTTTCAATTAATTACGTAAGTTGTTGGCGAGATCTGGAATTGATGGTACTTGCATGCAAAACTTTAACCAGAATATTCAAGTCAACCAAGGGCAATAATTTGCAAAATATTCACGCAAGAGTTATCTAACTTAGTTATTGTAGTATGTTTGATGACTGGGAAGTCTTGTATGAAGTTTCAATCAAATACATTAAGTGGTTGGCGATATATGGACTTGATAGTACTTGCATGCAAAACTTTAACCAGAATTTTTAAGTCCAACAAGGGAATAATTTTGCGTAATAGGTTTGATGAATGGGAAGTCTTGAGTGAAGTTCTGATGGTTAGTGCGACTTGGACATGATGGTACTTGCATACAAAACTTTTAACTAGAATTTCCAAGTCAAACAAGGGCAATAATTTGCATTGTATTCATAAAGAGTTATCTAACTTAGTTATTGTAGTATGTTTAAAGCTTCAAGAAAATACACACAATGGTTACCGAGATGGGGACTTGCATGCAAAACTTTAATAGAATAGCTCTTTATTTTCCTAATAGTCAAGCTTAATCAAAGCCTGAGTGAAGGCTCGCTGCTTGTGTTAATTCGAAAATATAGGTTCGGGAAATTGTTCTAACAATCACTATTTACTCATATTGAAAACATGTCAATATTTCACCCCGTTAATGATTACATCCGATTAGTCGAATTGTGTAAAGAGATTATAGCCCCCCCCCCCCCCCCCACAAAAAAAAAAAAAAAAAGACGTCGCTATGCGTAGTAGTAAATGCGTAAAACAGTTTTTTTACAAATGATAATTGCATTTTTTTTCAGTGCACAGTGAGATTAGTGTATTCTGCATTTCCATGGAAATTGTATGCTTCCCGTATTGTATCTTTGAATTTTTGTACAGGAAAAAATCCGCAAAAAATAAAAAAACTGAATATTTTGTTGTAATATGTCCTCTACTACTGCAAATGTGTTTTGAAACTTGTGAACTACTTTATCGGTTGGATGAATATCTCGGTTCCTGTCATACATATCTTGTTGTCTAACAGATTTCTAGGGCTATACGACAGCTATGGAAGTCAGAGCTTTACTCGACTTCCAAAAATGAGTAACATTAATA
Organism: Panopea generosa; assembly: GCA_029582155.1. NCBI lineage: Eukaryota > Metazoa > Mollusca > Bivalvia > Adapedonta > Hiatellidae > Panopea > Panopea generosa. The sequence goes on along the minus strand of CM055904.1, from coordinate 27,563,755 downwards.
TGAAGTTAAACTGACCTAATGGTTAAGTGTCACAACTACAACATTTTTTATAGTCTTGTCAAAATAACGTTATATTTTATAATAGGTAGGGATTTAAAAATTCAATGATTATCAGGAGTTGTGGACTAGACACACAACTTCATGCTTTTTTCATTGTGACATTGACCTTTGTGTGACCTCGACATTTGATATAAAGGTCTGGGTATTTTTACTGGTAAATGCAGGTGATATCATTACGACGTTGATCACTTGTGTCAAGATGTTTTAAAATCCCTCTATGAAAGACACAGTTACAGACCAGACATAAAATATCAGTCTGAAAGTGTGACCTTGACCTTAAAGGTAAGATAATTGGTTTTTACACGAAACATGTCGATAAATTGAGTGTTTTTGAAATCCATCTGTATATGACAAAGTAACAGAACTGGACTTGGAATCTATTATAAGTTGTCAAACAATCTCAGTGTGATCTTGTTCTTCGAGGTATGTGTAACACGTCATGTTGATCAATTGAAGTTAATCCCTTCATACAAGACAAAGTTACAGACCAGACATGAAATATACAATTGAAAGTGTTACCTTCACCTTTGAGGAAAAGATCTGGGTTTTACATGCAACAACTTGTGTCATGTTGGATTGAGCCAAGCGTTTTTGAAATCCTTGACCTTTGAGTCTCGTCATGTGTAGCGCATTGTCATGGTGATCATTTGTAGCAAGTGCTTATAAAATCTTAACATGTATTGACAAAGTTACAGACCAGACATGAAATCTTAGACACGGTGTTCCCAAACAAACTCTACGTATGACCTTGATTGAGGTACAGGCGTGGGTCTTGTGCAACACATCGTAATGTCAAACTGATTGTAAAGTGTTTTTGAAATTTATCTATTGGCGACAATATTGGACCGCCCACAAAATCTCCAAGACTCGCATGTTGTCAAACAAACTCAGTGTGACCTTATCCTTTGAGGTACAGGTGTTGGTCTTATGCGCAACACATCATGTCATGCCAATGAATTAAGCAGTGTTTTTGAAATTTATCCACAAGTGACAGATCGGACACTAAACGCATTTATAAGTACTGTCAAACAAACCCAACAGTACGACGTTGAACTTTGTGGTATGCACGTCTTACATACAGCACGTCATGCTGATGAATTGAGCCCATGTGCGAGTCTTGCACACATCACGTCATGCTAATGAATTTAGCCAAATATTTTGGAATTTAATCTGTAGCTGACAAAGTTACAGACCAGACCCAAAAAGTGTTACCTTGACCATTGAGGTGCGAGCCTGGGTGTTGCGCGCGCCCTGTCATGTTGATCATTTTGGAGCAAACGCTTACAAAAATCCATCTAAGCATGACAAAGTTACAGGCAAGACATGAAAATACCCGATGGATGGACAGACCGACTGTGATAACTATATGCTACCCCACCCCACAAAAAAAATTGTGCTGCTAGTGGACAATGAACCATAGATCACCTTTGGCCAGCAGAGCCAACTAGATGCCCAAGGGCTATAAAGACAGCCCGGTCAGCAGACCTGTAACCAATATGGCACTTTACATATGGAGCAGACAGGAACTTCTGTACCTATTTTTGACCTTGACCTTTTGAACTAGCCCACAAAACATGGTGAACAATCTTGCCAAGTGGTTTACAAGATATGGAGCTGTTAGAAATTGTCCACCTATTTCTGACCTTTAACCTCCAAGTGTAACCTTGACCTTTGGACCTGGGTTTTGCAGCAGTACATTACATTATCTGAATATGGTTGGTGAACATGTGTGCCATGTTATTTCAAAATCTTGTCAAGGGGTTTACAACTTGGTTAGGACATGCAATATTGTACCCATTTCACTTTTAATCCCTTAACCGATGACCTAGGCACCTAGTTCTTGCGCTTGGCATATCAATCATGGTGAGTATATATGCCTTGGTATATCAAAATCCTTCTATAAATGAGGAAGTTATAGTCCAGACAAGATCCAACAGACGCCCGCACATACACCAAACTGCCACTGTGACGACCATCAAGCTTAACAAAAAATGGATAACTTAGCAATATCGTAGCACTGGTTTTATATAATGAACACAAACAAAATGATGCATTGTTTTTTTCTTTATTTTCTTTTTGCTAGTACGGAAGGTCCCTCTGACATGAATTTAAATAAATCAAACCATTCGTCTCAACAATGGGTTAATCTGTGTGTCTCTGAGTCCACAGTCACCACCATCGTTAAAGTGGTTATACTTTCGTTTCCAGCCACCATTAGGCGTGTTCAATTTGAATGGCCACAGGAAGTTGGAGGCTTGTTTAAAGTGGGGTCCAACCGTGTAGATCTCGTGGATCAAGTCCTCCATACAGATGATGCCAAATCTACCTGTAATATAGAGATAAGAGACCATTAACATCAACAGCTTGTGAAACAAGAGGCCCAAGAGGGCCTGGCGGTGCTATACTTGCTCGTAATGGCCATAGTTCTTTCTGAAATTTCACAAAATCAAATCTCTTTACGATCATCTTAACCCCTTATGGATAAACAGCGCCACCACACCATTACTGAACAAAAAAGTTAATTGCTATGAAAAACAAATACTTTAAATTTCCATACTACCATCTGTGAAACAAGAGGCCCCTGGGCTCTAACGTTCACCTGATTATACAAAAAAAACATTCACCCAAGTCTTTTCAGTCATAAGAAATAACATTTTTTGTCAATTTCTCTCATATAGATTTAGTAAAGTAGGTCAAACGGCGAGACCCAGGGACATGAAATTTGCAAATATTTTAAAGGACCCATAGTCGTCAATAATCATGCTCACAATTTATTTCCGAATGCTTCTTAAAGTTTACGTTTAATTTGAACAATTTGACCCCGCCCCGCCCCTAAGACCTTATGAGGGTGGGGACCATGAAATTCCCATAGGTATTAACCATAATCTTAGCAACAAAAAATCACACCAAAAAACATTCACATAAGTCTATTCAGCTATAAGAAATAACGATTTTTGTCATTTTCTCTTATATACATCAAGTAAAGTAGGTCCCTGGGTAACCCCAGGGCCATACTGCGAGACCCAGCGGCCATACTATTCACAACTGTAATAATGAACCCATATGTTTCCAGTCATGTTCACAATTTGTTTCCCAGTGCTTCTTATATTAAGATTTTTTTTAAAGTTTACCTTAAATTTGACTGTTTTGATCTCACCCCCAAGGCCCCAGGGAGGGAAAGGACTATGCAATTCACAATATATCCTGCATACATTTCCTTACAATTGAGCTTAGAGTTTTTCAGACCAAATCATGAGACTTAGGGGCATGAAATTCTCAAATTTTATTAAGGACCCATGTGTCCATGATCATGCCCACCATTTGTTTCCAAAATCTTCTTAAGAAGATTTTTAAAGTTTACCTTGATTTTGACTGTTTTGGCTCCACCCACAAGGCCCCAGGGGGGCTGGGGGACCTTGTAATTTACAATTTTGATTCACCCTTAGGTACCAAAGCTGCATACAACATTTCATTAGATTGGGCTTACAGTTTTTGAGAACTGTTTACGGACGATGGACAAAAGGCGATCAAGGTTCCTTGAGACAAAGTCTCAGCTGACCTAAAAATATAGTCCCACGTACAGGACCTTTTTTCATACCAGCCCCTTGTTTTGTAATATATAATAAAAAAAATTTTGTACACATGAATGCAATAAGGAAAAGTCACCTCACAGGGTCCCAGCCACTTGATTTGCCAATAATTATATCATATACCGGTATGAACAAGTTTCACAGAAAGGTTATTGAGGAGGATTATGAAAATTCTCAATTTTAACCATATTGCCCCACCCTCCCTTAACCCCTTATGGAAATCCAATCCTCTTTTTATAACAAACCCAAATCTAATGCTTTAGATCTCAAATTGAACAACAAATTTTAACATGGATGAAAAAATGCGAAATTTCTATTTCCCCCATGTTTTCTATATGTATTATAGTGCCTGTACACATTTAGTCAGCTACCACCATTGCGTTTTCCATAGATTTATATTACAACATTTGACCTAATTTTCACTATTTCTATCATTTGCAGACCAAAAAGTCCTATATAATATTAAAGTACTGTCCTAGACTCAAATTAAAATGTCCCCAAAATGGGGTCAAAAGTACTTTTTGCCCCCTGAAGTTGGGTACCTCCACTTCCAGCATGAAAAAAAGGGAGTAAATTTCACCAATTTTACTTTCCATGCAGTTTCCTTGATAAAATGAATTTAGTCAGTCACAGAAATATAATTTTATTGTGATCATTTGCCAGTTTAACATTTTCATCCAACCAGAATTAAGCTTACTATAAAAATATACGCCCTAAACATCCTTATACTTTTTTCAGCCAATCAGAGAGCTCGTCTCATGGGTGGTAGCTGACCATATACATCCCAGTGACCCGTGATTTGTACAAAATAAGAACTCTTAATCAAAGGAATAGACAAGAACAAATTTGACAGACCAGTTGAAGAGAACAAGATTTCTGAGAATTTTAAATTTCAACCCTTTTTTGACCTCAATTCAATCCTGCTTATTGAACTAAATCTTATTTGCTTTGACTAGTAGATGCTTCAGATCTCAAACTGAATAACAGTTCTGCACAAATGGATGAAAAAATGTACTCCTATGTAAAAATCTCCTTTCAGGGCCCCTATAAATACAAAACCAACTTTAAACCCATATTCATTGGAATTATCTATTACAAAATTGAATAAATGCGACTGCTCATTTGTTAAGATTTTTGAAAATGTTCTATTCTAACATTTTTTTTTTTTACCAAAATCCTAGCCCTTAAAGAAAGTTTTTTCTCCTTACTGAACCAAATGTTATTTTCTATCAGTGGACTCTAACTGAATTATACCTTTTTCCCAAATGGATGAAGAAATGAGAATTTTGTTTCCCATCAGTGTTTTTTTTTTACTTAGTAATACGCCTACCACAGGGGGAAATGCTTGTATTGACCATTTATGAAGCAATTGTTAGTAGAAAATCATAATAATTCAAATATAAAACATTTCAGTATTCAACTTAGAAATACATAAAACAACAAGAAATTAGACAGATGGGTATCTTATCTTGTACTGAAAGAAGTTTAAGTTTTGTGTTCATTAATGCATCGACGGATACTCCCAAGTATCAATTGCGACACTCTCCATCCATCACAATATATAAAATTGACAACCTGGGGGGTATATGATATGCATTTCAAATATATGTTTCTATTCTATATGAAGAATATTTTCATTAGGTGTATGTTTATTTCGAAATAAATATAGATTTCATAAAAGTAGTTAAGTATTAAGACATGCCTAATAAACGGGACTGCAGTAACCTATGGACTTTTAGACCGGGTTTCTCAAATTTGTCATCATCTGGTGAGCGGCCTCTTGGTAGTTTCGTATTTTTTTTATTTAAACATGGTCTTCAATTTATTTACAAAATAAACCGTTTCAAGTGGTGATTTTATATTTTCTTTGTTGAAAAAAGATGCTGTCAGAGAAAAAACCCTTTACAATTGCATTATTTGTTTATTTAAGGTAAAATGCCCTCGATAATACACTACAATAAAAATTATTTCGATGAAAGAGGTGATCTTCTGCGACTTTATTAGTACATACTTTTAAATGAAATTATCTGAATTGGGCCCATTACAGAACTTTTCTGTGATATTGTTAAAACATTTCTGAATCAAACGTCGAAATCAATATTGACGACAGTTAAACTTTTCAAGCAGAAAGCCGATAACATTTGCTTCAATGACTTTTTCATTGTTGCTATGCAATGTTTATTAGTAGGGACACTCCTGCATTTCAGCCCTTGCTACGCTCCATTAAATAGCAATCTTGTGCAGACTGGGACATCAATTATCAAAAGAATTGACTAAACATTTTTGAACGTCAATATATATATATTTTTGTAACATAAAAAAGTTACTTTCATTCGACAGATACATAAATAATCAAGGAACTACTTTTTCTAGAGTAGTTTGAAACCATGAGAAAGCAGTTTTTTTGGTGCAAATAAAGCAAGAGCTCCAGATAATTTTTTAAGCTGATGAGTAATTACTCATCAAAGTAGATGAGTATTCTTGAGTTTTTCAGAATTGTAATGAGTAATGTGCAGCCGGAATATGGCCGGGCTAGCGGGACCTGGCTGGGTTTAAGTATCACACACCAGGGCTTGACACCAACTCTCCAAAATTTGGTAGCACAATATGTTTTTATACATTTATACAAAATAGCAAAAACATAAAATTGGGTTACAATTTTCACATACTTAAATAGATATTATCTAAAAGCATTTTATATGCTTTGTTCTGTAAAGTGTGTACGTCTTTCAGATAATGAATATTTTCTACATCATCATCCTCATTATCTGATGTCAAAAACAGTCACTTGCCTTTGAAATGCCTCTTTTGTGTCATATCTGACTAAAACGAAATCAAAATAAGAACAAACAAGAAAATATCAGTGGAACCAACGAATGCTCCCCCAAGTGAGTGTTCGACTCTGTACCATATGGTAATGATATTGTATAGGGGAAGTAACTGTGAGAGTTCTAAAGAGGTTGCAATACATTATTTTTGATTTCGTGATATAATACGTTGTACAACATACTTTGAAATAGGTCATTATGATGCATCCTAGCAAGTTTCATAAAATTCCAAGATGGAATGTAGAGAAATAGCATGGACAAGAATTTGGTCACAAACAGAATCAAAGGTCCACAACTCCATGAAAAAATCATCGAATGGGAACACAATGACAACATGCGCATCATCACTTGGTAGTGATGCATCCTAGCAAGTTTCATAAAATTCCAACTTGAGGTTGTAGAGAAATAGCGCGGACAAGAATTTGGTCACAGCCAGAATAGAAGGGCCATAACTCCGTGAAAAAATATCAAACCAGACCAGAGACAATATGCGCATCGGTACTTGGTCGTGATGCATCCTAGCAAGTTTCATAAAATTTCAACATGAGGTTGTAGAGAAATAGCGCAGACAAGAATATGGTCAGATAGAATCCGGCCCGTAACTCGGTGAAAAATCATCGAACCGGAACACAAAGACAATATGCGCATCTGCACATGGTAATGATGCATTCTAGCAAGTTTCATAAAATTCCAACCACAGGTTGTAGAAAAATAGGCCAGACAAGAACTTGGGGACACACATAGTGGCGACTATATGCTTCCCCCCACTGGGGGGAGCATATAGTTTTAGCATACACACTGCACAACATGGAAGTCCTTTAATGATGTGTGCGACATTAACTTCTTTATGATCACGGCCACAGGGCCATGCACTTTCAATTGTCATTGCCCTAGCTATTTTTAATGAAAAACACTAAAATCATTTATTTTCTCTACAACCTTAGGTTGGAATTTTATGAAACTTGCTAGGATGCATCATTACCAAGTGCAGATACACATATTGTCTTTGTGTTCCGGTTCGATGATTTTTAACAGAGTTATGGCCCTTTCATTCTGTCTGTGACCAAATTCTTCTCCACTCTTATTTCTCTACAACCTCTGGTTGGAATTTTATGAAACTTGCTAGGATGCATCATTACCAAGTGCATATTGTCTTCATTACGCTATTTCGCTACAACTTCTGGTTTTAATTTTGTTTCGGTTCAATGATTTGCGAGAGTTCTGTCAAGTGCTGACCTATTTCAAAGTATGTTGTACAATGTATTATATCACAAAATAAAAAATAATGTACTGACTTCTCTTTAGAACGCTCACAGTTACTTCCCCTGTTCAATATCATTATGATATGGTACAGAGTCAAACACTCACTTTGGGGAGCATCCATCGGTTTCACCGATTTTTTCTTGTTTCATTCAGTTTGAGTTTTGAAGCAACTTCTAGTCATAACAAATATGATTTTGTTTGGTACGAAGGATTGAATTTCTAAAAGGGGCCAACTGTGGTCACAAAATGATTAAAATTGAACATTGTCATAAATCTTATTTTCAACAGTCGGTCAGTCAAATTTGTTCATATTTGATATAAATTACCCCTATGATCATAAAACTAAGTTTGTACAAATCAAGAGAAAGTTGGATGTTTAGAGGCCCTGTAAGGGGTCTTTGAGTTTTACATAGGAATACTATGGGAAAACGGAAAATTATCATTTTTTGTCCATTTGGGTAAATATGTTGTTCAATTTGAGATCTAATGCATTGTCTAGTAACAATAAATTTGATTGTGTTCAATAAAGAGTATTGAATTTCCAGAAGAGGCCAGGGGGTGGATGGGGCAATAAGGTTAAAATTGGGAATTTTCACTAATTTCCTCTCAATAACCTTTGAACAGTCAAACTAGTTAATATTTGATATAAATTATCCTTACATCAGCAAGGATTGAAGATTCTGCATATCAAGGAGCTTGGATATATGTATAGGGACCCTGTAATGACTTTAACATAGGAATATTACATGGAAAACTGAATTTTGCATCCATATTTGTGTACAAACCCCTCCACGAATTTTCAAAATTTGAATCATTTCTGCTCGTAACAAATCCCTAAGAGTGGGTGATTGAAGTTCTGACAATTTACGGGGCTGGGTTGTATAAGGGTTATGTACAGGGGACTATATTTTTTTTACAGATGAATGGTATGGGAATTTAAAGTTTCCTTTTCATAGCAATTAAGTTTTTGTTCAGTATGGGTGTGGTGGAAGACAGTGGAACCCAGTCAGTTTTACAAAACTGAATCTCCTTCACCAAACAATACTTCTGTGAAGATATAGGCAAAATCATTTCCATTTAAGAAAAATAATTAATATTTATTAGAATGACGTGTCCCCTTATTGAACCTTCGGGGCAGGGTCATTTTTAACCCTTGGGACACTATATGAACAAATCTAATCAAAACTATAGTTGGTTATCATTGCTACATAAACATTTTGAAAATCTGTTGGGCCGTTCATGAGAAGATTTGTTTTGGGACTATTTTTAGTAACGGCGCCAATCTTCAATTTCAGATTGAAAAAAAAATAAAAAAATTCTTCTGTAAGTCTCCAAGGCAATAGAAACATCCATGTGAAGTTTCAGTTTAATTGGCGTTGTCGTTTCAGAATAGATGAAAAAAAAGAGAATTTTCTGTTTTCCCATAGTATCCCTATGTAAAATTCTAAGTCCCCTTACAGGGCCCCTTAAATTAGCCCCTTAATTCTTATCTGCTATTAAACCCCTGCACATAGGGATAATTTATGCCAAATATGAACAAATTTGGCATACTGGTTTTTAAGAAAACAATTTTTGTAATTCACAATTTTACCCTTTTGGGGCCCCTCCTGACCCCTTAAGACAGCGGAACCCAGTTATTTTTACAACTATGAACCTCCTTCACCAAACAATGCTTCTGTGAAGATATATCAAAATCATTTCCATTTAAAAAAAAAATTGAACTCTTAGGGCGGGGTCATTTTAAACTCTAGGGACACCATTTGAACAAATCTAACAGAACTATAGTTGGTTATCATTACTACATAAACATTTACAAAATAAGTTAAGTGGTTCATGAGAAGATTTTTTAAGTTTTGGACTATTTTTAGTTATGGCGGCTATCTTTTCAGACAAAAAAAATCTTTTGTTAGCAGTCTCCTATGCAATAGAAACATTCATGTGAAGTTGGGTTTCAGAGAAAGTGCTGCTAACAGACGACATATGACGGACAACGGGCCATCACATAAGCCCTTCTGGCCTTTGGCTAGTAGAGCTAAAAACGTATTAACAGCACTACAGTCAAACCTGTACTAACGGTCACCTGTTATAAGCAGCCACCTGCCTTAAGCGGCCAGTTTCAGACCCTCCTGTCGAAATTTACTATATAATTTAACTGCAATAGGCGGTCACCTGGCCGACGCGGCCAGCGGCCAACATTTTTGGTCCCAAATGCATTAAAAACTTCCTAAAACGGCCACCAAATGAACAAATTTAACCGTTAAATATCGATATTTAATTAAAGTACTAAAAACCAAATAAATCAAATAATTATAATAAATCTTTAATTTAAAATAAGTTTCTTTTAGTTTAAACTTTCTTAATTGGCCGTAAACAAACCAAACAAAGCTGTTATTGTGCTCTACATATTCGCCATTTTTCTGACTCAAACCAAACAAAGCTGTTATTGTGTTCTACATAATCGCAATTTTTTCGACTCAAACACGAGTGTAGTGCGTGATAATTTTCACATCTCTATTTTTAGCTCGCGTCAGATCAAAGTGTTTTGTGTAAACACGTTAACTGTGAAAAAGTCGGCATATAAAAAGATTAAAGAAGCTAAAGTTTTTGAGACGATAATTAGAATGGCAGTTTGTTCGTGCTTTTAACAAACGATAAGGAATTAACTCATTAAGTTCACACTTGTAAAAAGCGCTAATTGTGGAAAATATAAAATTTGAAAATGATTTATTGTGACTTAAATCATAAACGTTTTGATTGTCAGCGTGTAAACAATGCCACCAAAACAGAAGTGTTTCACTTTGGATGAACGTGTTGAGGTTGTGAAATTGTGCCAATATACAAAAATACTTCGCTAATCTGGGTGAAAATTGATGACCCTGTAGTAGGCAGCCACCTGTCTTAAGCGGCCAATTTGGCCCTTTCCCTTGGCTGGCTGCTTAAGACAGGTTTGACTGTATAAGAATGTCGTGCCAATGTTAGTCCCAAGCAAGAATTTAGATGAGATTTACCTAGAGCCTTTTCAATAATGGCGTTGTCTGTGAGTGGGACCCTTCTGCTGTGGACCTTACCGTACCCTCTCTTGTATATCAACTCGCGAACACTCTTCAAGTTTGGATATCTGAAATGAAGTTGCATGTAAATGGTCTCAAATTCAGTTATTGATTGCAGCTGAAGTTAAATTAACATTTGATTTATTTTACGGCACCCAATAATACATCAAAATAAGGATCATCAAATGATAACTTTATTCATAGTATTAAGGATTAATTTTGATGTACATCCTAGATGCACATTTTTTTCTGAGGTATACGGTTAAAGAATATGTGCATCCCGTCAGACGCAAAGTTTGAAAATATATGGTTACCAATAATGGGTTGGCACTAGGCCTCTCCATTAACCTAAAATGTTAAAGTGGAGAAAAGTAATTCTATAAAAATTTGGGATTTTCCAATACTGTGAAATCATTTATTTTTGTGGGTTTTAAATTTCGTGGTTTCCATTTCAAAAACATTTTCGTGGGAACTTAAATTCGTTGAAAACCAATTAAAAAAAAATAAATATTTTCTTTACTTTCGACATCGCATATTGCGGTCCAGTTGTTAACCTTTGCTGTAATTCATACATCGCGTGTCAGGGTATATTGCACCCTACTGTGCCAATAAGAGGTGACACATGTCAATTAGTACTCTAATATACAAGTTTGATATAGAACTAAATGTTATGCAAACACCAGGTGAGGAAAGGAGAAGAACGACATCTAATCCAGAAAAGGTTTCAGAACGCAGGCACAAAGTGTAAATAACAATAGTGCCACGCCACGTGACTGAAAATGGACAGTAAACTGATGTGCTGCGTCTTTTAAGAGATTTGTTTGTTTTATTCATTAAAAATGTATCACCATATATTTAATCATAAAATGATAAAGTATAGAATAGAATAAAAAACAAGAGGCCCAAGAGGGCCTGAGGACGCTCTACTAACTCATAGTGGCCATAGCACTTTTTGAAATTCTACTATGCAATAGAAACATCTGGGCGGGGTCATTTTTAACTCTAGGGACACCATTTGAACAAATCTAACAAAACTATAGTTGGTCATCATTACTACATAAACATTTTGAAAATCTGTTGGACCGTTCATGAGAAGAAGATTTTTTAAGTTTTGGACTATTTTTAGTAATGGTGGCCATCTTGAATTTAGATAGAAAAAATAAATCTTTTGTATAGTCTTCCATGCAATAGAAACATCCATGTGAAGTTTCAGTTTAATTGGCCTAGTGGTTACCTTACAGGGCCCCTTTATATTTTAGCCCCTAAATTCTTATCTGCAATCAAACCCCTACACTTAGGGATAATTTATATCAAATACGTACAAATCTGACATACCGGTTCTTAAGAAAACAATTTTACTAATTCCCAATATGTACCCTTTTGGGGCCCCTCCTGACCCCATAAGACATAGGAAACCAGTCATTTTTACAAATCTGAACCTCCTTCACCACACAATGCTTCTGTGAAGATATAGGCAAAATCATTTCCATTTTAAAAAAATAAAATAAAAAAATATTATAATGACATGTGTCCCCTAATTGAACCCTCGGGTTGGGGTCATATTTAACCCTAAGGACACCATTTGAACAAATCTAACAAAACTATAGTTGGTCATCATTACTACATAAACATTTTGAAAATCTGTTGGGCCGTTCATGAGTAGAAGATTTTTTAAGTTTTGGACTATTTTTAGTAACGGTAGCCATCTTGAATTTCAGATAAAAAAAAAAATCTTCTTTATAGTTTCCTATGCAATAGAAATACCAATGTGAAGTTTCAGTTTAATTGGCCTAGTGGTATCAGAGAAAGTGCTGCTAACAGACGACGGACGACAGACAACGCGCCATCGCATAATCACTTCTGGCCTTTGGCCAGTAGAGCTAATGATATAAGTATTAAAAAATCTTACCATATTTACAAAATCATCAATGTAAATATTGATGCAATACGATTAAAGAAAATATATAAATTATTTAAAATAAAGGATGGATTATTTACCACAATGCCATGCAAGTAGGCATAGAAAACAGAGGTAATTTACATCGCGTAAACTAGGTTCGTGGGTATTTGATTTCGAAATCCACGAAAATTAGTACCCAACGAAAATTAATGTTTTCACAGTATATAGAATTCAGATGTTTTTAAGCTATATATGAACTATTGTATACTTTACCCCCAAGTGATGAATGGTTCAGCAATTCTCAACATCTGCACTGTGGCCTTATTGAGGTGCACGAATACTCCATTGTTGATCTGACGGAGTCGGAACAGCTGCATAATTTTTCTAGGTCGGGGATGTACACCATTTATACTGAAAAAAGAAAAAGAAAAAGGTAATGCTTTATGAATACTGATGCAGTGTTACATCCAGAATGAAATTTGATGGGGTCTATCCTGGAATAAAGAGGACCCAAGGACCCAATGTAAATGAAGCATAATGATTTTTTTTTTATTGTTGTCGGACTTGAATTCAACACTGCTTTGATTGCTTTTACATGCCAAGGATAGAAATAGATTTCTCGCTTAAAATTGTGACATCAAATGTCATACAATTTCATTTTGATTTAGACTGGTTTACAAATTGTAGAATTTGTTTCATCTTAGAAAGAATCTGAATGACGATGTGAAGGTTATCAAGGCATTATTTAAGAGCAGTCTATTTTCAGAATAGGATTGATTTGTACAAATTTTAAACCCATACCAATTGCGATAATCTATATCAAAGGTGAATAAAATTTGAATGACCAGTTGTCTAGAAGATTTTTTTTCTATTTCAACCCTTTTTCTGCTACCCATCCTGGCCCCTAATGGAAAGTCAATTCTCCTTGTTAAACAAAATCTTATTTTCTATAACTAGATGATGCATTAGAACTCGAACTGAATAATATTTTTTTCTAAATGAATATAGATATGAGAATTTTCTCATAGGGCCAAAACAAAATAATACTGTGGTTCTGGTAACATGCTGAAAAAAATAAATAGGGAAGGTAGGTAGGAAAAACATTTTATTTTGGCTAAACTAGACCTGTAGTATGGATAGATGAATTAAATACCCCTACCATACAGACCATAAGAAGAGGAAAAATAGTTTAATAAAATATCTTTGGTTATACAGTTCTGAGTATCTATTGTTATATGATCTGACATTTTAACTGTAGAATTTTTCGATGTGCTGCTGCAAGCAGCTAGACCAAAAATGAGCAATATGGTGGCAAAACTGTAATACCAGTCATGTGGAAAGTACTTTCTGTGAAGACTAACCTGCCATCATTGTGAGCTTTGAACATTGTGGCTGATAGATTTGAACTGTTACTTTTAAGTTCAAGCTTTCTACAATTTTTTAAACTGTAATTTTGGATGTATGAGCAAGATTATCATCCAGCTTCACAAGGTTGGGATCGGACAACTGAGCAATATCATGAAATCAAATTGAATTCTTTGAACAGCTTCTAAAGAACATCCATGCCAAATATCAACTTCCATCAATTGGTTAAGGAGATGGGTGTTTGAAGTAAATGTGAATGGATGACAGATGGTTAGTGGTCACAATAGCTCACCCAGAGCATGTGCTCAGGTGAGCTAAAAAAAGGACATGCCTGCTATTTTGTTTTTAAATCTAAAACCAACATTTTATGTCTAAATTAATTATAAAATCTGACAAAATAATAGAGCAACATTTGAATATTTGTACTAACATGTCTATGTTATACATGTACATTATATTTATAATTAAGCAATATTTATGACAATGTATCTTTCTTTTAAAGCTCAATACTTTGAAAATACCAAATAAACCTCATGACTGAACCATCATATCTTAAAATTTGGTTGAAAAATAGCTTGTCCTTATCAACGGTTCACATGCCCAAATTTGTATTACGAATACACTTTGCAGAATATGAAATATGTAAATATAGAACTGACTATGTCTCTATCAGTATGCCCGATTTATTATGTTGTATTTTATCTTTGTTCTTTACTGACTATCATTTCTGTTCTGTCAACTCTGGCAGTGTGGGAGCAGGAGTTTATTTAAAACATTATTTTAAATACCTTTCTCTTCTTTTCTTATTTTTACTAACTATCAGAACATACAATAATGGCAAATGTCAAACCTACAAAGCTATTCAATCTATCAAAGAGAACTTGGCAATATGAATAATAAATGCAGTCTATGATAGCCTTCAAATATCTAGAAGTGCAACTAGTCAACTATATTTCAAATATTAAAAAAAACAACACAACACATAATTGGTCTTAATTGTTGTTTTCAATACTATATTTATCATGCCACAGTTTATTACTATAATACCCCACCCACTTTTTTCTTTACCGTAAACTCATTTAACTATCAACTTTCACGTTTCACAGAAGAATATTTATATACATACAGTTCCAATTATTGTAAATCTACAAAATATTTATAAAAATTACCAGAAGCTAAAGCTGACATTATACATAACACGATCGATCGCAAATTATCTGCAAAAACATAATCATTTTGGCAATGGGAAATATTTTATGCTCTGAAGATTTGAGGGACACCCGCAGCCTTTTTTTTTTTTCATCTTTGCTCAGGTGCGTGGTAAGAAACGTATACCTTGGTCGTAGATATCCGACCAATCGGAGCGGTTATTAAAACTAGATTAATTTATATTCAAAGCTATCAACCAATTACATTAGAGGAATAAAAGTAGATAATTGAATATGCATGAGAGGGTTTCATAAGCCGCAATATCGGGCATGTGGTGTGATAAACACCGCTGGGGTCAGTTGTTTCTACTGGTTAGTTTCTGTCTATTAACAACAGCTTGATCCGTGTCGTATCGAATAGAGATATTTGCAGATCTGTGTATTGTGAAAACAAGCTTGTCCGATTTTTTAAGACAAGCTTGATGGGCAAGTAACTTTTAAAAAGGCACATCGGGCTATCCTATTCTTGGAGCACTGAATGTAATGGCCAGAACTGTCGCCGCAGAAAAGGCCATTTTCCATGCTTTTCCAATATTGTGAAAACCGTTTTGCAAGCGGCGCTCTTAAGATTAATACATCCGTGAAAATATTATTGGATTAACCAAACGTAGTCGATTTGGCTGGTGACTGCCAGCAAATGCCATAAAATAATCTAGGGTCATAGCCAAAAAGATAGGGTCGTTCGGGTTACGGGAACCACAGCATTATTTTGTTTTGGCCTAGTATCCCTATGTAAAATTCTAATTCCCCTTACAGGGCCCCTATAAATATAAGCCCTTTAATTCTTATCTTCCTTTAAACCCCTTCACATTGGGATAATTTATGCCAAATATGAACAAATTAGACTAGATTTTTGTAATTCCAAATTTTTACAATTTTGGGGACCCCTTCTGAATCCTTATGACAGTGGAACCCAGTCATTTTTACAAATCTTTATATCCTTGACCAAACAGTACTTCTGGGAAAATATAGGAAAATTAATGATTATTATAATGACATGTGTCTTCTAAGGCCAAGAGGAAATATATGTGTGGTTCCTATTACATGCCAAAAACAAATTAGGGTAGGTAGGAAGGAAAAATATTTTATTTTACTAGAATATATTACTCGAATAACTTTGACAATGGGGACAAAAATCAATGTTTATGTCTTAAAACAATTACCTAAGAACTGAAACCAGAGAAAATATAAGACCAGAGATACAACCTGTATTAAGATATAACTAAAAAAGTGAATTTTGCTTTTTTTATATTTATTATAAATAAAAGTAAAATATAATAAAAAAAATCCCAACACAGGAATGTTCTGAATGCAAACAAACCTGAATAGAAGGGAAGAGGAGGAAAAACATTTTTAAAAGTGGAAGTGGGGTGGGTATCAATAAACCTGCAGCAGATAGCCCATAGGCTGGTAAAACAGATGCATAAAACTGTCAGATTAAATATTTACGCCCTTAGAATTCTTTTCCTCTGACACCATTTCAAAATAAAGGAGTACTGACCAATACTCCAGCAACTTGAATTAATAGAGTAATTACGGCAAAATATATCGAAGCAACAGATCATAGTACAGTATTCCTGTGACCAGTGGTTTTGAATTAACTATTAAGACAGTGAATATAAAACAAGCTGCATAAACAATATCATTTTCATATTTTACATAAATATGAGTTGATTAGGAACATGTCCTCCTCAATTCTGTTTACGACTAACCACTGATATTTTACTTTCCACTCAGCCAAGGTCTTGTCATTGACAGCAAGTCCATCATGTCGTTTTTTTTTACTTTTTTCTCCAAACATGTTATATTTTTTTCAATCAGTTCATTTATCAATGGCTTAATAATGTGCTTTTCCACAATTATTCCGTGTTGGGAGTATGCAATAGGTTACTTTAAAAAAAATCCAGTAAAGTATTTGTTTGTTTTTGTTTATTTCGCGCACGCGACACCATTTTCAAAGTAACATTGACTGGTGTACAACTTTTTCATATAAACTCAAGCGTATGGAAAAGACGAAAAACCAATTACCCGCCAATATCGTTGTTGGACATGGTTTGATACTTTACTTTTGGTAATTGTTACAAGATGAAAAATCGATAACCCACTTAGATCATTTTGTTGAATTCTTTACTTTTCGGTAATTGTTTTGGTCAATCATCTCTCGAAGTAAACAATGAATTCTCAGTTATGTTATACTTCGATACGATTGGAAATCAAAGTCATTGTGTATATGGAGATTCTTTAAGAGTATTTATATGGTTACGGACAACGCGCCATCGCATTGCAAAAACAAATTTGGGTCTCTACATCCTCTGCAATTACGCTTTGAAACTTTTGGAATTACTTTATCGGTCTTAGTAAATGAAATCGCCATCCACAGTATAACAAAGGTTACAGAACAAGATCATAAATAGCCAATGTAGTGACTATAGAAGCCTTGCTACGCATGCCTTCCAAAAATTAAAAAATTTCTACCAGACCCCATTTTCCCCTCAGCATTTCACAGGAAACAAAAACATATTCAGCATTTTACAGGAAACAAAAACATATTTTTATTTGACCTTATACAAAGAAACCTATTCTTAATAATTTGCCATTTTAATCATTATCATCTGAAATGTCCGATTAATTATCAATTACAAATTTAAGAACCTGAATACATTTAGAATTATTCACTATTTCCAAAACAGTTACATACCCTCTGATTCTTGTGACAAAGGCCAACTTAGACTCTGCAGGTACATAGAAATTGCCGGATTTCTTGGCTTGGCGAGCCAAATTGATGTCATTCTTCGCAGCTGACCTGTATTCTTTGACATATTTCTCTGCACGCTTGAAAATGATTCGCTTCTTGTCTTGCAATTTCTGTTAAGAAAAATATTCATGACAATATGATGTTAACAAGGCCCTGTCATAACATAAGCTGTAAGAAGAACAATATTTAATATCAGGCACTGGGGTAAATACCAGGTGGAGGGGTGGGGTGTGTGCCTCTTTCAGCTTTTGATTTTTCTCTCCATTTTTCAACTTAAAATAGAGCCATTTTATGTGTACACGGGACTAAATACCTTGCATAAACGTGTACTAAATACACATGTATGTTTTAGAAAGTACACACAAGTGTCATATTCTTTGCATAAACAACTTGTTCAAGATACAGCTAAAATACTAATTAAGCCAAGTCTGAACTATTTCATCTGAATGTGCATATTTTCGAGGGCCTATGGGATATCTTACCTCAAAGTTCAGCCACAATTCTAACTAATCTGTGGGTGTAGAGTTATAACAGTGCCCCAGATAAGAATTGACTAAATAGGGTGAAAACTCTTCAAAATTTAATTGAGTATTGTTTCAATGAAAGTAATTCAAATGCCTTTGATTAAACTAGTCTTAAATGCACTCTATTGTAAAACTGTTGCTGTTTGCAACAAACTGTATCAAATGTTGCTACTGTGACCTGCAAATCTTAAACAAACTAGTTGCTTCTTGCACAAATGCAGCTGTCTGCAACTCAGAATTTCTTGTCTAATTTGTTGTTGACAATGTTATACAATATTGGTTTAAAAGTACTTACCCCGGTATTGAAGAAATGTTGTTAAGAGTATGTTGTTGGAGTAACTAAAAATTACACTTTGAATTTAGTTAGATGTTTTATCCTTTGAAAGCTGATATTTTCATTCTCACTTCAACATTTGTGTGTAATCTTGATCATTTAGATGCTTTCTTACTACCTACAAATAACCTGAATAAACTGGTTCCCATCTCTACTTTCATTCTGGCAATAGTTTGTGAGGCACGAATCATAATAACCGGGAACCGGATTATTTGGCAGTTTCATGCCTACCAAAATACAGGGATTATGAAAAAGCTGTTTGTATACACAAATTCATTCGAGTGAAATACACAGCTTATCTGGAGCACTGGGTTAGTTTCAAAGTTATTTTCACTGCCAACACAATGTCCTACTTTATATTTTTTGTCACAATGGACTTTGCATTACTTGGCATTTCTTTGCCAAGAAATTGGCATTCACCCATCTGACAAATGGCGGGAAAACACATACAATTGTGGACGAGTGCATACTGCCGTAGAGAATGTTTAAAATATTATGAAATAACGATTTTGCAGAATAAAATATACATATTTCTATATTCATATCCGTAAGGGAGATTTGTAACTGTATTCAATATGTCAATTGTTGATATATAATTCATGAAATTTACTCTAGTAGTTATCTGTGACTGGGAAACCCATGTCCTGGCTACAATTGTTTAAATATGATATATTTTCATTATGAACAAGGTGACAAGTCAACCAGATGCTTTTAAAACAGTTTTAAAAACAGAAAATGCAAGTGTCTTACTGCATTTTTGTGTCAGCTAAACACAAATAAGATTGAATGCTTAAAAGCAACTTCCTATATTAAAGACAAAAGCTGATCTTTGTTTTACGTTTGACACTCGGACAATTGGATTTTTGGTTGTAAGAGGTAAAGATTATCGAAACACATTTTAAATAGCAATGCCTAAAAAGTGTAAAAATTCATTAAACTGGACAACAAATTTTAAAATCTTTAATTAATGGTAACTGTAATAAAATAATGTTCGGCAAATATATATGCAGGTGTTAAGCATAGCTTGGATCTACTGAGTGATCCCCACCCACCCGTAGGGCTTTCCCCCAGCGCGTTATAAAACTGGGAATTTTAGCGGCGTTTCCATTAAAGCCTAATTAAACTTCCGAAATGCACATTTTTTGTTTATAATATTGCTAAAACCATTCCTGTAGAACCCTTAGTGTCTTTTGAAAAAAATGAGAAAATAAATATCTTGTGTATCTCTTAGACGAGCAGACCGAGCTTTTAACTTTTGTTTACATTTTTGTAATTCCGTAATGACCCGTTTGCTATCCGTTTGTACCTCCACCAGTGTTTGGAAGTTCACAAATGAATACTGCAGTGGTAGTGTGCGGAGTAAGACCATTAGATAAGGGGTTCATTAACAAGATTAGGAAAGTTTGCTTCACTAATATTATGTACCGTTATTGGGTTTTCTTTTTTTAAAAGAATATAATGATGTCTGCAACAAAACTGTCGAACGTAGTACGAATTGTATTAATTATATGCACTGAAAAACAATTAGTACGGAATACTAGTTTGGTCTAGTAACTCTTGCTTAAAATCCTCTCTTGCATATACGCGTGATACTATCACCTCGCTTAAGTCATTACGCTATTATCACTTTATTGCAGTCAATACTGAGAGGCTACCAAGGGTGGTTTGTTTAGTAGTTATTAATTAAAAGTATTTATATGAACAATTCATTGCTTACATGCAATAAATCAGTTTGTGGGTTCCAGTTCATTAATACACTGAGGGAATAAAGGGGATTTTCTTAAAAACTATCTAACTGCAAGCTGTTATTTAATTTTTAACCGTATCCCCTACTGTTCCCCATACTATGTTTCTCTCTGAAGTGAGTTTATCATATTTTACTGACCAAGCGTTTCAAACAAGCTTTGTAACTCCGTTTTATGTCGGGAGATGTTTATCGGAAAGAGACGAACATTAATTTGTAAACAAAACCTATTCTTAATTATGTTCTTATAATGTGCTTTATATTTACGACCATCTTGGAAGTTTAATGAGTTTTTTACATTGGGAAAACTTTTGCATTAAATATATTTGTTCATACTTCATAAAAATATGTACACTTGCTCGTCTGGCCATTAATTAAAGAATCAATGTCATACTAAATTCAGAATCGGGAAAATTTTTATTTTATCTAGGATTTATGGAAGTTTCAATTAACAATTATTGAAGCTTTCAGTTACCACTCAATTGGAAAAAGATACAATATGCCATTGACCCAATAACGGCTATAAAAATGGCCGGGATAAAAACATACTGGGTGGGTGATGTGGTAAAGGGCCTGCACCTTTTTTATTCTTAAAAAAAAGAGATAAAAATCAAAAGGCACAAGAGGGCCTGAATCGCTCTATCGACAACAGATGAACATTTCAGAAGAAATATTTTTTTAAGTTTATAGCAGGGCTAGAATTTAACTTTTTTGTGCACTTGCAATTTTGACAAGTGCCTAAAATTTCAACTGGCCAAATTTGAAACCAACTAGCCAAACCAATTTTCGCAGAAACGTGTGGTCATAAATGACTAAACAAACCCAAAATAAATTGTTTCAAAACCTGTGTGTTAACTAAAATGCATTATTAGTTTGTTTTTATTTTATAGACAATTGTATCAAGGTTATTATATAATAATTAAAATACAGCTTGCGAGTGCTAATTTCGAGCCCTGTATAATCTTCAACAAATCTTTTATGAGAAAATGTTTTTTAAAAGTTTTGCATAAAATGTGCTTATAAGCCCCGTAGCGGGGGCATTTGTGAATGAATCGCGCTGGTTCAAGATTTTGTCCTAGATCTTTTGGTTATACAACTACTGTGGAAAGTTGGTTAAGATTCAATGAATAATGAAGGTGCTATCGCATCTAAAAGAAGAAGCTGAACAGATGGATGGACAATTTACCATGACAGAAGCCTGCTGGCTTTTGGTCAGTAGAGCTAAAACAATAAAAATAATAACAAAACTTGGACGATATAATAGCAATTAATTTCTTATGGCCTTGTTGGAAATAATACCACCACAAACTGGCCCAGAATGCAAAAAAAATACTTTTTTACCCCCCCCCCCCCCCCCTCCTGCCTCACACACAACAAGTAGGCCTGTTTCTGTTACATATTCTGTTCAGCCAATAATTATTGAAAAAATTGTATATATAGAGCAAATTATTTATTAAAATTTATTAAAATGAAGACATGCTTCCTGTCTCACCTTCTTTGACAAAAGATTGGCCTTCACTCTCTTGGCTCTGGCCTCTTCATTGTGTTTCCTTCTCTTCAGAAGGGACTCCGGTACCTTTGGCGGTTGCTTGCTGAAAAATCAATTTAAAGGTTAAATAGGTCTATCTTAATTGTCATTTAACTTTCAAGAAATTGCAAGTTTAGTACTGGTAATGCAGTTTTTTACTTTTCCCTGTTCTCCGGAGCACAATTAACTGATTCTTTCTCAAAGTATTGGCCTTCACATACACTGAAACTAGTTACCTACAGGCGGACTAGGTACGATCATTGCCGTAACAGGTTGCATCTTTCTCTGTAAACTATTCCCTTGAACTATATTTACATAGACTATATGTTGAAAATAGTGGGTGGGGAAAGGTATTGATTGTTAAATTTCTGAGTATCATTTTCTAAATCAAGACATATCATGATTCAGTTAAACTCCCTGCTAAGAAGAATCCAAGTAGGATGCTAAGAGAAATCTACTGATCTGAAACCTCAGATTCAGCAAATCCACCACATGTATGCCACAAAATCAGATACGTTGTACTATCTTCACCACTCCTTCCCCTCAGCTACATGGCTGCGGAACCAGCTACCACAGCACCTGGCCAGTGTCCAACCAGAGCTGCCCTCAGCACCATTAAAACTAGAAATAATATTACTACCTTTTGACTTGATACCCTCTCGTCACGCTAGTAAATCGATGCATACGATTGTAATGGAGCAGTGCGGAAGCTATTCACTTCTGCAAGGTTTTCAGGTACTTTGACATTTTTAGCAGCTATAAAACATGGTTGCTACAATATATCGTTTATCTCTAACCTGTAGCTGTTTACATAATCTGTAAAATGTTTTTGAGGGTTTAATTAACCGTTATTCAAAAACCTCCTAATTTGCGTTGCGGTAAATCAAAATAAAATGTATACTTCTGTTAGTATTCAGATACTTTCGGCTAAAATTTGTGCGCGGAGCTAAAGACTCTTATCAAATAAGAAAATCAGAGGTAAAGCAAAATCAAAATGTCGGACCTAAATTTCAACCACTGTTTACAAGGAGTTTTAGAGTAACAATGCTTAGGAATCCAGCTTAAAGAAGAACATAAGCCTCATATGTGACGGAAAGGATGCTTATGGCGTCTTACCAACTGGTTTAATAAATATTATGTAAGTTGTGTGTTTCCCGCCATACGTCAGATTTTCATTCCTAAACAACAATCATAGTTAACAAACCAAATATGGAAATTGGAAGTCTCATTCCACTCTTGCGAGATCCGGTTATTTTTCAATCAGAATGTTTTGAAACGGTAGAAAAATAACATGCTGTTTTTTTTTTTAAAGTTTTGACTTACTTAACAATAAATATAACATTACATTTTGAATTGTATTTATACTAAATATATATATTTATACAGGTATGAATTCTTAAAAAAGTGCGACTCTAAATCCTGCTCTTACTTAATATGAACATCGAATTGAAACGTTAAATGGGAATGAAATGGGAATGCGTGTTTCTATATTGAAACTACATTGAAACAGCACGTTTAATGCGGGGTTCCATAAAATAACTGTACTGCATACTAATACGAGACTGAGCCAATACCCATGGAAAATATGTTAGCTAACATCAAACTTTCAACCGAAATGAACGCACCCTCGGAGGCATTCAAGAGGGGGAGGGTGGTGGCTGGTACGTGCAGTGTCAATACCTCACATTAGTTTTTATTTCTATTTCAAAACTGCACTGCTTCTTTTTGTACAATGTCCCAGAGTAGGACCTGTAAATTATTGGAGGAGAATATACCTACTTAAAGCCGAGACGTATGTAATGAAGTCACTGCTTAAAGATACACGTGCAGTAACATCAAAGTATGTGGTCGCGAAATTCCACGACATCTCATGCGTATTAATAATTTAAATTTATGAATCAAAAAGCCATTCCACATAATAGCAATAGTATTACATTTATTAATTTCAATGTGGTTTCAAATCCAGAATATGATTTGTTCCATGACTATAAACCGAAACACCTAACATTATCCAAGAAAATAATGCATCAACATGTAAGTGGAAAGGTGCCTTTATTCTAGCATATGAATATAATCTCTGCAGAAACTAAAGCATCGAATAAAAATAAAATACTTTTAACTTTAACTTCAATGGTGTTTATTTGTAAGCTATGCGTATTTTCGCCGATGTTTAAAGATTTATTTTGAACACTGGAAACGAAACTTACGTGTTCGCCATTGAAGCGATTGGGAAAGAGGTAGATCACCGGAAGCGGTTTCCAAAGTAAACTTTTCTATCACTTGCTAACACATTTATTGGTGATTTATTAGAAAATTTAGTGTCATGATAACATATTTCTTAAATATATAAACTGTATTTTTAATCAGATGTAATTCTTTATCATCAAATACATATTTTGGTATTTTTCCTTTAGCGGAAGTACTTTATGATTAAGGAAAACCTTTGTTGACATGTCGGAGGTTAAGAGTTGAGAGTTCACATGCAGTGTGCTGGCTATAAAAAAGAAAATAATGTCATAGCTGGTTTGACAGCGCACTTGTTTGGATAAACAAGCTAAAATATGGAAAGAAATTCTGTGTTGAAAATTGGCAAGTCTGAGTCAGTGATGAATATTATGATAGAATGTATATATATGATAGGAAATGTTCTCAAAGCACTCGTGATTTCAATTTTAAGATTTTTTATTTCACCTCCAAGAAAATGTGTGAAAGATGAAATAGTTCTTATAACGGGTAGTGGTCATGGAATGGGTAGACAGTTATCAAAACAATTCAGCAAACTCGGCGCTACTGTCGTCTTGTGGGATGTTAATGAAGTTGAAAACGACGAAACTGCTAGACAGATAAGAGAACTTGGAGGGAAATGTCACACTTACCTATGTGACGTAAGGTAACGTATGATAATGTTGTAAATTTTTTGTAACATGTATTGCACCGCACCTATCAGTTTAATTTATAATGTGTTTTTTAGCCATTTTCTTTTTGATATATACTGCCAGATTATGTCTGTGAAGGCGTGTTCCAGGAAAACAAATTAAATGTATGTAAATGATTATGGTTGCAATTGCAGACGCTGATCAAACGAGTTATGGACAATCCGGCCCCATGCAAATCCCGCCCCGCTACCAATCCGGCCCCTGGACAAAATGTCCTTGGTTAATCTGGCCCCATTTAGCATGGTCAATCCGGCCCCACTTTTATTTTATAAATTATAGCATTTATTTTTTGGTATTTCTAATTAAAAAAGTAATATACTAAATAGTTATTATATAAATTGAAATGCACATAATAATTACTGTGGGATTGTTATTGAAAAAATGACTGGAACTACATAGTACACATATAATAACCAATGATTGTTAATGAAAGTAGCTGTGGGGGATTAAATTAGACAAAACACACTAATGATTTATAATTCAATTTAATACATCTCTCTCTCTCTCTCTCTCTCTCTCTCTCTCTCTCTCTCTCTCTCTCTCTCTCTCTCTCTCTCCTGTACCTTCCCTGCTGCTTCCAAGAATGCGCTCCTCTGTAATTCCCTGTAGTCCTATGTGACAAGCTGGTCAACACAAAGGTACTTCGATTTCTGGTGCCTGTTCATCTTTTCTTCGCGGACCAGCTTCACCGTCATTGGTACCTCCTCCGACAGACATCTTAACAACATATTTGATACATCCAAAGTTGTAATTAACGTTAAACGCTTATCATATTAGAAGAACTATTATTTATTTATAAAGATTGTAATTTTTCGTATTATAAAAGATAAATAAAAACGCCGATAGTAGTAAACATAAGAACCATAAAACAAAAATTATTCAACTATAATTTATTGTATACCTATATACTATATAAACTGTTTTTTTTTTAAAAACATTTTATACTTATATCAAATTATTTAAAAGAAAACACAATAACTTACCAGATGCGCAAAGTTGATGTTGCTACCTTTGACATGTGTCGCAAAAAACAGCATGTTGCCTCGGCCGCACAGTGTTCCGACAGGCTATACACAAATCATCCGTTTTAAAGTTATCCAAGTTAACAATATAAAACACTAAAATCTAGTATAACAACAAATAGCAGTCCGTTTAAGTATCACATCAAATCATGTATATAAAATTGATATTGAATATCTGTACTTTTATACACATGCGGATGGTACTCTATTAGTACTTGCTACATTTCCGTTGTTTCAATATTTGTAATGTATGAAAAGACATGTTAATTTGTTTGCATGATGCGCGACCAAAGCATCAGGTCTACTTTTGATTAACGAAAAGCGGTACATTTTAAATTTACAGTTTTTAAATATCAAAAGAGATGTTTCACTAAATGCAAATTGATTTACATTGTGTCAACATTGTGTCTATTTATTTGTTTGCATATTGCTCGACGTAAATAATCAAGATTAGTTTTAAATCAAACGCAAATTGATTTCATTATTCTAATAACTGGGATGTATGAAAAACATGTTTATTTGTTTGCACAATGTGCAACGTCTGTATTGGCGTTTAGATATTTGTAATCAAACACAAATTGATTTTCAAACGTTACATCTTTGGTTTAATCGTTTAAATGATACGCTTTCAATCAAACGCAAATTGTTTTCCTTGTTCAAATAATTGTTGTAATTGTTTGCACAACGTACGACTTGAGTAACCAAGTTTACCTTTAATTTTTAAAAACCATGAACTTAATTGTTTAAACATTAAAAAACCTGTATACTTGTTATTACAATGTGCGACACAAATTATCAAGTTTAACCTTACCATGTTTATTTCATGAATATTTTAATGATTAATAATTGCATCATATATTTTATATATATAATAATTGTTATGTATGTCATAAAATAATAAATAACACTGATATTGCTATATAAAAAAGAAAGTCTTAATAAGTGGAAAATGTTATGTCAGTGCCATATCACCTGAAACTTTGACTGCAAATTTTAACCAGAGAGTTGTTTCTTTAGAGTTCTCAGCTCAAGGACTCTGAGAAGATAATATCACATCTAATACAAATCAATGTTTAAATAAGGAAGTGTTAGTTCTTCAATCCTCTCTGACAGAATCAAAGGAAAAAATTGGAAAATCTAAACAAACAAGTGAAAACATAATTTATACAGATACTCAGTGAGACTAGACAATGTTAGTAAATTTGGTTACTTTCTGGAAACCATACAACTCAAGAAGGAATTTGAAACACTAAGCCAATCTGAACGACCAAAACCATATGGAACCAGATAAAGCAACACTTAAACTTTTAGAATCCCTAGAAAAATCAACTGGCTTTAAAACACTCCAGTAAATATCAAAGCTGACAGTTTTAAACATCTTATTAAAAAGTATTCACTTTCATTTGGCATTTTGTTCATATCTACGACAACCACACAATAGATTACTATTGTCCAAACGTTATGAGAAGTGGAGCGTTTTTCAATCATAATACTACACCTTAATCAAGACAAAAACATCACTGAAAGTATAATTTCAAATTACTGGTAATTATAAATAAAAATGTATACCATCGTGCAAACATGTACATTTTTATTACATTCATATCTAAATTATCATAATACAACAAAGTCAGCACATTTCAAACAACATTCTTGTAAATTTATCATACAATCATAAGTGTATATTTACATTACATTAACATATATACATTTAATTCAAAATCTTCTAATTTCATTTTTTTCCCAAATTTAATGTTTTAAATAAATTTGAAAACACAATTTTGAAATCGGAGTGGCTGTTATGTCCTTCTGTAGGAATCTGTCGTGCTCAGTAGCGAGCTGGAAATAAAAAAAAAAAATTATATAAAATATATTATGAAATGACAAGATACTGAAAAATAATGCTCTTTGTACATTTTATTCCAAATTCAGGTCATGTTCAGTGATAATATGCACTAATTAAAGTTACCAATAACGTTAATACTTGTGTCAATTACTGACCATATTCACACCATAATTGATTAAAAAAATATAATAGGGCCGTTTTGACTATTAGGTATATGGGCCTGTTTTGGTTTGGGGCCGTTTTGACGACATTCCAAGAATGAGATAGATAAAGGTTTAATTGTGTATTGAAATATCAACCTTTGAAATGAATTCTGCCCCATTACAAAATTGCAACCAAACAAAATCGTCCCATTTTGGAAGATTTGCATACCAAATTGAGAGGTTCTGTACCACACATAGATTAATGCATTAACTTTATAATGTTTCACACCAGGTCAGGTGTCACAATCAAATTATTATGATGGTATTTGTTTGTTATTAGTGTGTGATAGTATTAGATTATTACTATTTGGGGTTAAACTTACAGGTCTCTAATATCAAGGATTTGTATAGGACAGGACACTTGCATCTCTTGACTAAATGTTGATAAAACAGTACACTAAGGATTATTTATTTGGCAAATTAATAATTCTGATTTCTTTACAAAACTGTACATTGTATCTAAGATGTTTAAACATGTTTCGATCATGCAAAATGTGATCTTGAATTAAGGATATTGAGGTTTGAAGTAAATTTTATTGTAATTTAATTGTTGTTATTTTAGCTGCAATACTGTATACAAATTTAAAATCAAAAGTACTTAACAATTTTAAACACAAATTGCTGGGAACCAGGTATTGTTTTGATGAGAATTTCAGTCTGCAATGTAAGAATTTTTATTTGTGTTCTTGAGATGAATGGATTGAAAACAAAATATTGCGAGATTTTGTGTGAATACCGAGTGTTGACAAAGTTCCAATCAACTGCATCAAGAACTTTATAGAAAGATAGGAAACTTGCATCACTTGACTAAATGTTGATAAAATAGGTCACACAGGATTAATAATTTGGTAAATAATCATTCATAATTTACAGGCAACTGATTTCTTGGTACATAAAATGTAAGTTGTATGTAATCTTAGATGATTTAAAATGTTTTGATTAATACGAAAAATGATCTTGATTTAAAGATATTGAGGTTTGAAGGTAAATTTGTCATAATTTGTTGTTATTTTAGCTGCAGTATACAAATTTTGAAACCAAAAGTACTTCAACAATTTTTAATACAAATTGCTGGGAATGGTATTGGTTTGATGACAATTTCTTTCTGCAATGTAAGAATTTTGAGTTGGGTTCCTGAGGTGAATGGAAGTTAAGATAATTGAAAAAGAGATATTGCGAGATTTTGCATGAATATGCAAGTGTTCACAAACTATCATTCAGTTGCCCTCCTTCTCTATATCATTCCTTGGTTGCATTAAAAATGATTTCCTTCTCAATATAATTCCATGCTAATATCAACACCAAATGTTGTCTTGCATTTTATTTTTATGGTAGAAAAAATAACAGAGGGGTGTGTGGTGTGAAAATATAATTATTATTTATTTATTATTATACTCTTTTCATATATAAAATACGCTCAAAATTGCTTTACAAAACAAAAAGTATATACAGTGTATAAAACAAAGACATATTCTTAAACATTAAAAGAAACATCCTACTTAAGAACACATTTAACATGGGGGTGGGATGCAAAAATATTACAAAAAGTTGCAGATAAAAAATAAACTGCACTATAAGATAACAAACAAAAATACCAAAGTTAAAATTACAGACGGTTCATTGAAGTACACATAAAACTTATTTTCCATTCCGTAAAACATCAAATAAATCTAAAACATCCAAAAAATTTGTTGTTAATGTTGTTGAAGGATGGTGACAGGATGTTGATGAATAAATGGCAAGACAACTTGCTGCAGTCCGTGATTAACATAACGCTGCACCGTAAGACCCCCACCACCACATCCAAAATCAAGGAATATAAGCCCCGTTTTGTGTCGTCTCATGAATCCAACCCATACCATTGCACTAGGTCCTCCTCATCTGTCTGATTCAACAACACAGGCATCACAGTAAACCGTTTACAGGTGCGGCGGAACAAATAATTACGCCTATCACTGGAATCTACTCGGAATTTTTATTCATCTGTAAAAATTACTAGATTGCGATGATTTAACAACCATCTACCATGTTGCAATGCCTAATTCAAATGCAAACGTCGGTGGTTGTTGGTAAGACAAACTCCATGATACAGACATTGACAGGGTATTCCTGCAACCCTGAGACGTCACCCTACGTTTCTGGCACTAATATGTGACCAATTTCGACCAGGTGTGTTGACACCTGTGTTATGTGGGGCAGTAAATCTGTTGTGTAGATGCATCAAAACTATTTGTCTGTCGTTTCTGGTGGACGCCCACACCTCGGCATGTCGGCAACATTTCCAGTAGTGGCAAATTTCTGACGCAGTCGACGAATAGTGTGTTCAGTTACCCCGAAAACGTTCGCAACCCTGGCTTCAAGACAACCGATTGTGCTCATACGTTGATCATTTGAAAGCTTTAAATTGTCAAACTATGTGAAGATTTCAGCAATATTTGTGTGTCTTTCAATTGGATTATTGATAGGCAACTGAAATGTACATGAACATCGGGTACCATACGCTGTTTAGATCCTATTGCGCACATGGTTGCACGTGAAAAACGGTGTCGGCGTGATATTACCATTATCCGTGCAGGTAAAACTTTGGTTTTCAGTGAATTGCTCTAGTACTTGTAAAGAAAATGTGTATAGATAAATAGCAATGGTGTAACTTTGATAGTTTTTAAGTTATCAACTATCATACATCTTAAGTATATTTAATCAACCTCTCATTGGATATGAATGAAACTTCACATGTGTGTTCAGTATCTTCAATGAAATGCACTGACATGAGAATCATAACACAAGGTTGCATTTTTACAGAGTTATGGCCCTTTTGGACTTTTTATAGCATGTTAAAGTTTTCTAGTACAGGGCATTGAGCTTAGATGTTTAACAGTCGGTCTTTCAGGTGTACCGGTACATTTTTTTAAAAAAAAAAATTCCATTTTCATGAAAGTTTAATTTTCTGTAAAAAAAATCCATCATTTTCATGAAAGGGTCTCCAACTGTGATAAAGTGTGCATGCTGGTACAAGATTATTTCAACTATAGATCCATTTTCATGAATTGGTACCAAAATATTGCCCTCTGATATGAAGTTATTGGCCTATAATTTATATATATGTATAAAACTGAACAACTTAGAATGTAGAAGGAAATCCAGCATTGATAAACTGTATGTGTTGGGACAAGACTATAGATCCATTTACAAGAACTGGTATTTTACCATATGATTTTGAAAGTAGTTCATAATTCTATCGCATATTTTAAACATTGATAAACTAATCTTAAAACAGAAGATCATCTCAAATATAGCTTATTCCTTTACTTCATAAAGACGCCTTTGGACACCTCTAATATTAAAAGTATTAATTCACCATGTATTTGCAATGGGTGAATTATGTTTATATTAACTGATAGAGTGGAAAACAGTGCAGGAAGTGTTCAGATTGCTCGTTACGAGCAATCTGAACTCTTCCTGCACTGTTTTCAAAGGCCTTCAGTGATTGATGCGGGAAAACGCGTATCTATGGGGTAAAGGGTTATACTATATTTTAACTTCTTGCTGGACTTATTTCAGGTAATGTTTCATTTGTATATTAGTATTGCTTGACCAACTTTATTATTCTAGTCATGCAATTGAATCTAAGTATTTAGGGTTATAACGTACATGGTGTGCCTTCAGTTAGGTATTGGTACACCTACTGGCATTATTTGTTAGCAATGGTTAATGAATTTATAAAGTAATTTTAAAGTTTGAAAGACAAATGTAACAAATGACAAATGCTGAATTAAATAATATTAAGACAATATGAGCCATCCATTCACTTTGTTGTTTCAAAAAAAACATACTGTTGATAATGAAAATAAACAGTGTTGGTTAATTATTTGACTTATTTATTTTTATCAGACAATCAATAATTATAGCTTAATTTTACCACCCCTGAGTTTTAATTGTCTTCAATTTGGTACTTATTTCCTGAAAAAGCTGTTGTTTTAGAACAGCATGGAAATAGTCAAGCAGTCGCTGTCCTTCCAACAGCTCTTGTTCATTGAATCTTTTCCACACTTGATCATAAGATCTCGGATGAGTTTGAACCAGCAAATGCCACAGCCACAGGGCTTATAAGCACATTTTAAGCAAAACTTTAAAAAACATTTTCTCTGAAATTTTAAGGCCCAGACCTTAGATATTTTACATGTAGCATTGAATGGCGGTCCTGTAAAAGTTTTGTTGAAGTCAGGTCCCTGAGGTCAAATTTGGGCCCACCACAGGGGTCACTGTTTTACATAGAGTTATATAGGGAAAATGTTGGAGATGCGATATAACCACAAGATATCAGACGGGTTCTTGAACCAACGTCATTCGGCCACAAATGCCCCCACCACGGGTCTTATAAGCACATTTTAAGGGAAACTTTAAAAAGACATTTTCTCTGAAAGTTTAAGGCCTCTAAGACCTTAGATATTTTAGTAGAATTTTTGTCAGTAGAGCGATTCAGGTACTCTTTGACCTCTTGTTTAATTATCTCCCTTTATCAAATTTACTTATCTGGAGCGTAACTCCAAAACTATTCAATGGATTTTTTTAATCTTCACCCAATGACAGAGGACATTGAGAGGAAGTGCAGTGTACAAAAACTATAACTCTACCTTGCTTACTTTTTGAATTATCTCTCTTTTGTTAACTTACAATTTTGTTCGGAGCATAACTCCAAAACTACTCAAGGAATTTTGTTGAATCTTCACACAATGACTGAGACATTGAGAGGAAGCGCAGTGTACAAGAACCATAACTCTACTTTGCTTACTTTTTTAATCATCTCCCTTTATTGAATTTACTTGTCCTGAGCATAACTCTGAAAAAGCGGAATGGAATTTATTCAAACTATATACAAAAATAGAGGACATTAAGGGGAAGTACAGTGCCTAAGAACAATAACTCCACCTTGCCTCATTTTTCAATTATCTCCATTTATCACTTTTGATATACTTGTCAGAAAGATTACACAAGAACTATTCAAGGGATTTGGTTCATATTTCATACAATGATAGAGGACATTGAGAGGAAGTGCATTGTACTAAAGCTCTAGACTACCTAGCCAATTTTTATAATAATCTCCCTTTTATAGAGGACATTGAGAGGAAGTGCAATGTTCTGTAGCTCTAGGCTACCTAGCCAATTTTTATAATAATCTCCCTTTTGTAGAGGACATTGAGAGGAAGTGCATTGTACTATAGCTCTAGATTACCTAGCCAATTTTTATAATAATCTCCCTTTTATAGAGGACATTGAGAGGAAGTGCAATGTACTGTAGCTCTAGACTACCTAGCCAATTTTTATAATAATCTCCCTTTTATAGAGGACATTGAGAGGAAGTGCAATGTACTATAGCTCTAGACTACCTAGCCAATTTTTATTATAATCTCCCTTTTATAGAGGACATTGAGAAGAAGTGCAATGTGCAAGAACTATAACTTTTTCTTCTGTAGAAAGGATTGACAGGAAGTGGACTGTACAAGAATTTGCTTCAGCAGGGGGATTGGTCATGTCCAGCTTGACTCTTGTTAATCATCGTAAATGTAGCCATCAGCAGCTCTGGGCTCAACATCATTTACAATTTAAATACATTTACAACGACATTCCTTACAATCTAAATGCCCAGCATTATATTGCCGATGTTTTCCTCCTTTGGTGGTTCCGCTGCTGCATGCTGATGCATGATAATGCAAGGCCACATACTGCTCAGCTGGTGCAAAATTACCTCACCAGGCAAACCTCAACATGTTACAATGGTCGGCTTGCTTAATAAACATGAATCCAATTGAACACATATGACATGTGCATGAAAAAAATCATGTTATTAATGACATTCGCCTCCGTACAGTTGTCCTTGTCCAAAAATGGAAAGCCATTCCAAAACCTGTCCTTGTTACCACAAAGAAATGATTTTCCTTCTTTCTTAAGACTTGTCCTTACCAGGAGTTTAAATTATGTGTTGGCCCCTAAGCACCCTATCCTTGGCTTATATAATTTGAAAACATTAATATCATTATATATAGTTCACATATTAATACAGATGCACAAAGTGGACAGGATCTGAAATCACTATATAGTTCACATATTAATACAGATGCACACAGTAGACATGACCTGAAATTACTATGTTATTCACATATTGATACAGATGCACAAAGTAGACAGGATCTGAAATCATTATATAGTTGACATATTAATACAGATGCACACAGTGGACAAGACCTAAAATCACTTTGTAGTTCACATATAAATACAGGTGCACACAGTAGACAGGACCTGAAATCACTATATACATGTAGTTCACATATTAATACAGGTGCACAAAGCAGACAGGACCTGAAATCATTATATAGTTGACATATTGATACAGATGCACAAAGCAGACAGGATCTGAACTTGTTATATAGTTGACATATTAATACAGGTGCACAAAGTAGACAGGATATGAAATCACTATATAGTTCACATATTAATACAGGTGCACAAAGTAGACAGGATCTGAACTCATTATATGGTTCACATATTAATACAGGTACACAAAGCGGACAGGATCTGAAATCATTATATAGTTCACATATTAATACAGGTGCACAAAGTGGACAGGGTCTTAAAGCATTATATAGTTCACATATTAATACAGGTGAACAAAGCAGACAGGACCTGAAATCATTATATAGCTCACATATTAATACAGGTGCACAACGTAGACAGGAACTGAAATCATTGTATAGTTGACATAGTAATACAGGTACACAAAGTAGACAGGATCTGAAATCATTATTTAGTGGACATATTAATACAGATACACACAGTGGACAGGACCTGAAATCACTATGTAGTTCACATATTAATACAGATGCACACAGTAGACAGGACCTGAACTCATTATATAGTTGACATATTAATACAGATGCACACAGTAGACAGGACCTGAAATCACTATGTAGTTCACATATTTATACAGATGCACACAGTAGACAGGATCTGAAATCATTATATAGTTGACATATTAATACAGGTACACAAAGTAGACAGGATCTGAAATCATTATATAGTGGACATATTAATACAGATACACACAGTGGACAGGACCTGAACTCACTATGTAGTTCACATATTAATACAGATGCACACAGTAGACAGGACCTGAACTCATTATATAGTGGACATATTAATACAGATGCACACAGTAGACAGGATCTGAAATCATTATATAGTGGACATATTAATACAGATACACACAGTGGACAGGACCTGAAATCACTATGTAGTTCACATATTAATACAGGTGCACACAGTAGACAGGATTTGAAATCACTATGTAGTTCACATATTAATACAGATGCACACAGTAGACAGGATCTGAAATCATTATATAGTTGACATATTAATACAGGTGCACAAAGCAGACAGGACCTGAAATCACTATGTAGTTCACATATTAATACAGATGCACAAAGCAGACAGGACCTGAAATCACTATGTTGTTCACATATTAATACAGGTGAACAAAGTAGACAGGAGCTGAAATCATTTTATAGTTAACATATTAATACAGGTGCACAAAGTGGAAAGGGTCTGAAATAGTTATAGTTCACATATTAATACAGGTGCACAAAGTAGACATGACCTGAAATCATTATATAGTTCACATATTAATACAGATGCACACAGTAGACATGACCTGAAATCATTTTTATAGTTGACATATTAATACAGGTGCACAAAGTGGAAAGGACCTAAAATCATTTTATAGTTGACACATTAATACAGGTTCACAAAGTGGAAAGGACCTGAAATAGTTATATAGTTCACATATTAATACAGGTGCACAAAGCGGACAGGTTCTGAAATCATTATATAGTTCACATATTAATACAGGTGAACAAAGCAGACAGGACCTGAAATCATTATATAGTTCACATATTAAAACAGGTGCACAACGTAGACAGGAACTGAAATCATTATATAGTTGACATATTAATACAGGTGCACAAAGCAGACAGGACCTGAAATCACTATGTAGTTCACATATTAATACAGATGCAC
Organism: Panopea generosa; assembly: GCA_029582155.1. Taxonomy (NCBI): domain Eukaryota; kingdom Metazoa; phylum Mollusca; class Bivalvia; order Adapedonta; family Hiatellidae; genus Panopea; species Panopea generosa. Next base: position 27,527,529 of record CM055904.1, on the reverse strand, counting down.
ACAGTAGACAGGATCTGAAATCATTATATAGTTGACATATTAATACAGGTGCACAAAGCAGACAGGATCTGAAATCATTTTATAGTTAACATATTGATACAGATGCACAAAGTGGAAAGGACCTGAAATCATTTTATAGTTGACATATTAATACAGGTGCACAAAGTGGAAAGGACCTGAAATAGTTATAGTTCACATATAAATACAGGTGCAGAAAGTAGACATGACCTGAAATCATTTTATAGTTGACATATTAATACAGATGCACACAGTAGACATGACCTGAAATCATTTTATAGTTGACATATTAATACAGGTGCACAAAGTGGAAAGGACCTGAAATCATTTTATAGTTGACATATTAATACAGGTGCACAAAGTGGAAAAGACCTGAAATCATTTTATAGTTGACATATTAATACAGGTTCACAAAGTGGAAAGGACCTGAAATAGTTATAGTTCACATATTAATACAGGTGCACAAAGTAGACATGACCTGAAATCATTATATAGTTGACATATTAATACAGGTGCACAAAGCAGACAGGATCTGAAATCATTTTATAGTTGACATATTGATACAGATGCACAAAGTGGAAAGGACCTGAAATCATTTTATAGTTGACATATTAATACAGGTGCACAAAGTGGAAAGGACCTGAAATAGTTATAGTTCACATATAAATACAGGTGCAGAAAGTAGACATGACCTGAAATTATTTTATAGTTGACATATTAATACAGATGCACACAGTAGACATGACCTGAAATCATTTTATAGTTGACATATTAATACAGGTGCACAAAGTGGAAAGGACCTGAAATCATTTTATAGTTGACATATTAATACAGGTGCACAAAGTGGAAAAGACCTGAAATCATTTTATAGTTGACATATTAATACAGGTTCACAAAGTGGAAAGGACCTGAAATAGTTATAGTTCACATATTAATACAGGTGCACAAAGTAGACATGACCTGAAATAATTATATAGTTCACATATTAATACAGGTGCACAAAGCAGACCTAAAGATCTGAAACCATTATATAGTTCACATATTAATACAGGTGTACAAAGTAGACAGGATCTGAAATAATTATATGGTTCACATATTAATACAGGTGCACAAAGCGGATAGGGTCTGAAATCATTATATAGTTCACATATTAATACAGGTGAACAAAGCAGACAAGACCTGAAATCATTATATAGTTCACATATTAATACAGGTGCACAACTAGACAGGATCTGAAATCATTATAAGTTCACATATTAATACAGGTGCACAAAGTAGACATGATCTGAACTCATTATATGGTTCACATATTAATACAGGTGCACAAAGTGGATAGGGTCTGAAATCATTATATAGTTCACATATTAATACAGGTGCACAATGTAGACAGGATCTGAACTCATTATATGGTTCACATAATAATACAGGTGCACAAAGCGGTTAGGGTCTGAAATCATTATATAGTTCACATATTAATACAGGTGAACAAAGCAGACAGGACCTGAAATCATTATATAGTTCACATATTAATACAGGTGCACAACTAGACAGGATCTGAAATCATTATAAGTTCACATATTAATACAGGTGCACAAATTAGACATGATCTGAACTCATTATATGGTTCACATATTAATACAGGTGCACAAAGTGGACAGGGTCTGAAATCATTATATAGTTCACATATTAATACAGGTGCACAAAGTAGACAGGAGCTGAAATCACTATATAGTTGACATATTAATACAGGTGTACCAAGTGGACAGGACCTGAAATAATTATAGTTCACATATTAATACAGGTGCACCAAGTGGACAGTACCTGAAATAATTATAGTTCACATATTAATACAGGTGCACAATGTAGACAGGACCTGAAACCATTATATAGTTGACATATTAATACAGGTGCACAAAGTAGACAGGACCTGAACTCATTATATAGTGGACATATTAATACAGATGCACACAGTGGACAGGACCTGAAATCACTATATAGTTCACATATTAATACAGGTGCACACAGTAGACAGGACCTGAAATCACTATATAATTGACATATTAATACAGGTGTACCAAGTGGACAGGACCTGAAATAATTATAGTTGACATATTAATACAGGTGCACCTGAAGTGGACAAGACCTGAAATAATTATAGTTGACATATTAATACAGGTGCACAACATAGACAGGACCTGAAACCATTATATAGTTGACCTATTAATACAGGTGCACAAAGTAAACATGATCTGAAATCATTATATAGTTCACATATTAATACAGGTGCACAAATTAGACATGATCTGAACTCATTATATGGTTCACATATTAATACAGGTGCACAAAGTGGACAGGGTCTGAAATCATTATATAGTTCACATATTAATACAGGTGCACAAAGTAGACAGGAGCTGAAATCACTATATAGTTGACATATTAATACAGGTGTACCAAGTGGACAGGACCTGAAATAATTATAGTTCACATATTAATACAGGTGCACCAAGTGGACAGTACCTGAAATAATTATAGTTCACATATTAATACAGGTGCACAATGTAGACAGGACCTGAAACCATTATATAGTTGACATATTAATACAGGTGCACAAAGTAGACAGGACCTGAACTCATTATATAGTGGACATATTAATACAGATGAACACAGTGGACAGGACCTGAAATCACTATGTAGTTCACATATTAATACAGGTGCACACAGTAGACAGGACCTGAAATCACTATATAATTGACATATTAATACAGGTGTACCAAGTGGACAGGACCTGAAATAATTATAGTTGACATATTAATACAGGTGCACCTGAAGTGGACAGGACCTGAAATAATTATAGTTGACATATTAATACAGGTGCACAACGTAGACAGGACCTGAAACCATTATATAGTTGACCTATTAATACAGGTGCACAAAGTAAACATGATCTGAAATCATTATATAGTTCACATATTAATATAGGTGCACAAAGTAGACATGATCTGAAATCTTTATATAGTTCACATATTAATACAGGTGCACACAGTAGACAGGATCTGAAATCATTATATAGTTCACATATTAATACAGTTGTACAAAGCAGACAGGACCTGAAATCTTTATATAGTTCACATATTAATACAGGTGCACAAAGTAGACATGATCTGAAATCTTTATATAGTTCACATATTAATACAGGTGCACACAGTAGACAGGATCTAAAATCTTTATATAGTTCACATATTAATACAGGTACACAAAGCGGACAGGACCTGAAATCTTTATATAGTTCACATATTAATACAGGTGCACAAAGCAGACAGGAACTGAAATCTTTATATAGTTCACATATTAATACAGGTGCACAAAGTGGACATGGTCTGAAATCATTATATACTACACATATTAATACAGGTGCACAAAGTGAACAAGGTCTGAAATCATTATATACTTCACATATTAATATTAAAAACAGGTGCACAAAGTGGACAGGATCTGAAATCATTATATACTACACATATTAATACAGGTGCACAAAGTGAACAAGGTCTGAAATCATTATATACTTCACATATTAATAGTAAAAACAGGTGCACAAAGTCGACAGGATCAGAAATCATTATATACTTCACATATTAATAGTAAAATCAGGTGAACAAAGCAGACAGGATCTGAAATCATTATATACTCCACATATTAATAGTAAAAACAGGTGCACAAAGTAGACCGGAGCTGAAATCAGTATATACTTCACATATTAATAGTAAAACAGGTGCACAAAGTAAACAGGATCTGATATCATTATATACTTCACATATTAATAGTAACAACAGGTGCACAAAGTAGACAGGAGCTGAAATCATTATATACTTCACATATTAAAATCAACAAAAAATGTCACTGTTAAGTGTCACATGCCCCCCAACATGTCATGATGTTTATGATGTTGATCATTTTTAGCAAGTATTATTAAAATTCATCTATGCATGACAAAGTTACAGGCCAGAAACAAAATCTCACATAAACTCAAAGTGTTATCAAACAAACTGAAATTGTGACCTTGACCTTTAAGGTACGGGTGTGGGTCTTACTCGCGACACGTTGTCATGTTCTGTTGATCATTTGTTGCAAATATCAAGAAAATCCATCTATGAATGACAAAGTTACAGGCCGGAAACGAAATTCCGGACGGAAGGACGGATGTTCTCACGAATGGGTATTTAAGTGGCTTCTTTGCGTCAATTGTATACTTGTGTTGCTAAATTTTAGAAAATTTTAGCCACGTAAGAGAAAAAAAGTCACTTAAATGCTGTTTTTTAAGTGTCTGGAAACAGCCACGTAATTTTTTTTCAACAAAAAAACTGTTTATAAAAATTACTAACCCTAAACCCTAGACACTTAACTACCCATTTGTTTGCCTGGAGGGATGGACGGACAGACGCTGCAATTACTATACGCCACCCAAAAAAATTTTTCTCGGAATAAAAAATTTTTTTTGGAGGGCATAAAAACAGGTGCACAAAGTAGACAGGATCTGAAATCATTATATACTTCACATATTAATAGTAAAAACAGGTGCACAAAGTAGACAGGAGCTGAAATCATTATATACTTCACATATTAATAGTAAAAACAGGTGCACACAGTAGACAGGATTGATAAGCTGATGTAAATGCATCTCCATGGAGATGTATGTCACTAGTTCAATTTATATTTAGTGAAGAAAGATGAAAAAAAATCACATAAAAGAGATAATAGTAATTATAAATGATAAAGGGGAAATTTTTATACCAATGAAACATGTGTCTGCATATTTTTGAACCCAAGGACGAAGGAACAGTCCTGTCAATGAAGTTCATCCTACACCAAAAAAGAAACCTATATCAAAATCAGTTGGGAAGCAAATGTATGTTTTCTCCCATTTTGCTCATAGAAGATACATTTTTTTGCATAGAGGAAAACTCTATCTTCTATGTCACGTGACAGCTTTTTCACGACCTGACAAAAATCAGGGACTAAATCGATTTTTGTATTGTATTTTCTTATCCACAAATCGTAGTCATATATATTTTCATTATTGCAATCTACAAAAATATTTGATTTTGTTGTAGGAAACCATAAGAAAGAGATCTATATATATATATGTATATATAGACGTTGCATCAGAATAATACTGTAAACATATATGTCTTACCTACATGAACAAAGTAGCGTAAAAATTATATTTGAAGTGTATCATTTTAACAAATCTTTTGGGCGGAGAGATTAACAGGTGTAATTTCTGTTTAAAATGTCTATTTCTTCATATTTGAGGGGTGTTTGAAAAGTCCATGCACTTGGCCTGTATCTCCATGTTTTTTAATTCAATAATTATAATTTGCATATGTATAGAAAGGTCATTCAGTTTCAATTTCATTGAAAATGCACATGCAAGTCATACAAGAGACTTTATTTTGTGTCAGATGTTCAAATATAAAACACTAGCTGTAAAGCTATTATCTCCCTTTATGAAATTAAATATATATGAATTCACTGTATCTATATGATCAAATGGGTTTATAAATTCAACCTTTATATAGCATGTGAGTAGTCATGAATCCTTAACTGGATCCTACTCATATAAAGCAAACTGTTCATGTATGTAAATTTGTCCACCCTGTCCAGATGTGTTGCATGTAACTCCATAGTATATAAGTCATGGTCAATACCAAATTTATTGGTTTGGCAGAGACCTTGATATCTATTGCATAGCATTGTAGCTAGGCGCACTCACCGTAGTCTGGTCTGTATATTTATGTCTTGGTTATTCACAAATAATTATCGCTCTCTCTCTCTCTCTCTCTGTCTATATATATAAAGGGAGATAATTAATTTCACAACAACGGAATTTACAATTTTTGGGATCTTTTCAGATGCTCATTCACAATGATTTACAAACACATATACACATTACTGTTTTAGATTTGAGTGATTCAGGTCAAAATGGCCATTGAAGAATAAAGGGCACATATCAAAATACGGACCTTGTTAAATAGTTAGCCTGCAGAAATTAATGTGGACTTTGGACATAGTTTATGGAGATAGTGCTCTTATTTTATTGTGCAATTGCAGTGCCAATGGTGTGGGTTAGAATGGCCCAAAAACTTTTAGATAGGTACAATGGTTTTGACCCCAGGCTACTGTAGGGTTTTTAGGTCACCTGAGACTTTGTCACAAGGGACCTTTTGCAATCACCTTTTGTCCATCGTCGTGCATCCGTAAATAATTGACATATCTTGTTAACATAGGAAGCACTGGGAAACAAATGGTTAGCATGATTTTGGATACATATGGGTCCTTTATAAAAATTGTGAATTGCATGTCCCTGAATCTCATGGTTTGGCCCCGGGGTGGGGCCTAAAACAAAGTAATGCATCGATAAACAATTCACATTTTCGACTTCTTCTCAAAAACTGAAAGCTCAATAATTTGAAAGGAAATGTTGTTTAAAGCTTTGGTACCCAATGGTGAATCAAAATTTTGAATTTTATGGTGCCCACCCCCATTGGGCCTTGGGGGCAGGGCTTAAACAGTCAAAGTCAAGGTAAACTTTATCTTCTTCTTACTATCGAAAGCACTTTGAAACAAATGGTGAGCATGATTATGAACACATATGGGTCCCTTATAAAATTGTGATTTGCATGTCCCTGGGTCTCACAGTCTGGCCCAGGGGATGGGGCCTAAACAAATTTAAAGGTAACCTTCAAAAATCTTCTTCTGAGGTCTTAGGGGCTGGGCGGGGCAAAAACAGTCAAATTCGAGGTAAACTTTAAGAATCTTATTATCCCCCGCCACCGCGTAGAGCCTCGTCCCTTCATGTCATTTTTTACAAAAACCCTCGGGTGAGATATTTCTATCCCACATGGATGCAACTAATTGATTCTTACATTATTACTTGCTGATAGACAGAGAATGATCCCACAACATGCTGTACATGCAGAGTATTACTCAAAGGTAACTAGTCGGGCCTGATTAGCTCCATCGGCAGCATGTCTGACTGTCAATCCAGGGGTAGTATATTAGTAGTGTATTCTGGTGAATTGAATAATGAATATGTAATTATTTCCATGTCCTATTCTGGAAAAAGTACCTGTGTTTTATTACGGGTCATAGTTTTAAACAACACTGTCAAAGCAATGTATTTGTATATCTTGACCATACTAGTTTATCTGATAATGTTATACTCTGTTGAAACTGTATTTTATGTGTTTAGAAGAAATTGAGCTTTCTTTCCCCTATCTAGTTACAAGCTAGTGATAAATTTTGTTTTTGATTAATCTATATTTGTTATTTTGCCAAAAAAAATAAGGTTGCACCCTGTAGTGTCTGTAAACAGAGCCTACACTACCTCCAAAAGATAGGGGTAAAAAAATAAACTTCTCATTTTCTCTTGGATGAACCACTCCCATTTAAGAGTCTCAATGTATTAAATTTCTAAAAACGTGTTGTTTAAATACAAATTTGTTAAGTTGAATTTTGACACCTAAGTGCAACACAATGAGGACAAATATGGTGATTTACCTGATAATATGTTACCTTTGACTGAATTGAATATTTAGCATCATTTTATACCATGGATGGCTAACAGACGATCATTTAACCTAATCACTGTTTCCTGGGATCCTGGAAGGTTAACCAGTACTCGAGCACACCCCATCTCCACAAATAACTGATAACTTTCTCACTTGAATCAGCGGTGAGTGACGAATGATAGTGAGACACAATGTTCTATATCAATCATCACGGAGACTGTTGCTGGGCGGGGATTGATAGTGCAACCGACTGAGCAACATATAGAAAAAAGTGAAAGTTAATGCATCAAATATGTACACATTGCATTTCTGTCAAAGTCAAGTACATGAACATCAGTGTCACTGTTTGTCAACTACATGTGCAGGTGTCATGGTTTGTCGACTACATGTGTAGGTGTCACTGTTTGTCATCTACATGCGCAGGTGTCACAGTTTGTCAACTACATGTAAAGGTGTCACGGTTTCTTAAGTATATGTGTAAGTGTCACTGTTTGTCAACTACATGTAAAGATGTCACCGTTTCTTAAGTATATGTGTGTCATGGTTTGTCAACTACATGTAAATGTGTCATTGTTTCTTAATCATATGTGCAGGTGTCACTGTTTGTCAACTACATGTAAAGGTGTCACTGTTTCTTAAGTATATGTGTAGGTGTCACTGTTTGTCAGCTACATGTTAAGATGTCACTGTTTCTAAAGTATATGTGTATGTGTCATGGTTTGTCAACTACATGTAAATATGCCATTGTTTCTTAATTATATGTGTAGGTGTCACTGTTTGTCAGCTACATGTAAAAATGTCATGGTTTCTTAAGTATATGTGTAGGTGTCATGGTTTGTCAACTACATGTAAATATGTCACTGTTTTTTAAGTATATGTGTATGTGTCACTATTTGTCAACTACATGTGAAGGTGTCACTGTTTGTCAACTACTGTAAAGGTGTCTCTGTTTCTTAAGTATATGTGTAGGTGTCACTGTCTGTCAACTACATAATTATAAAGATGTCACTGTTTCTTTAGTATATGTGTTTGTGTCATGGTTTGTCAACTTCATGTAAATATGCCATTGTTTCTTAATTATATGTGTATATGTCACTGTTTGTCATCTACATGTAAAGATGTCACTGTTTATTAAGTATATGTGTAGGTGTCATGGTTTGTCAAGTTTATTTGCAGGTGTCACTGTTTGTCAAGTATATGTGTATGTGTCACTGTTTGTCAAGTATATTTATATGGCTCACTGTTTGTCAAATACATGCATATGTGTCACTGTTTGTCAAATAAATGTATATGTGTCACTATTTATCAAGTATATGTGTAGGTGTCATTGTTTGCCAAGTAAATGTATATGTGTCACTATTTATCAAGTATATGTGTAGGTGTCATTGTTTGCCAAGTAAATGTATATGTGTCACTATTTATCAAGTATATGTGTAGTCATCACTGTTTGTCAAGTATAATTTTATATGTAGGCATCACTGTTTGTCACATATATGTATGGGTGTCACTGTCAGTCAGGTATATGTGTATATGTTACTGTTTATCATGTATATGTGTAACTGTCATGTATATGCATGGATATCACTGTTTACCAAGTATATGTGTAGGAGCAAATGAAACTTAACAATCAACATTAATGAGCTCAATGGAGTTGCAAGTTTTATTTGCTCCATTGAGTTCATAAGTGTAAGACTGTCCCCATTCATTTACAAGAACTGGCTCTGTAAGTGCCCCTACAAAATGCTCTCTTTGTTCAGTTGTTCAGACTTGGGTCAGATGTAACAGTTTCATGTCTTCTTCATTATACTTCACTTGACATCTGACTGCACAATGCTGATGATTTCTGCTGGGTATATTGTTTTGTCTGTCCAACTCTGTCCGTCATTCCATCAGGTATTTTGGCCTGTAACTTTGTCATGCATAGATGAATTTTGTTAGTACATGCTACAAAATTTGATGATCAACATAACATAATAACATGTCCCGAGTAAGAAGCACACCTGTACCTCAAAGGTCAAAGTCACACTTTGAGTTTGTTTGACAACACATTGAGTCTGTGTAAGATTTCATGTCCAGTCTGTAACTTTGTCATGCATTGATGAATTTTATAAATACTTGCTGTAATTGATCAACATAACGTGACGCCGTGTCACGAGTAAGACCCACACCCGTAGCTCAAAGGTCCAAGTCACACTTTGAGTTTGTTTGACAACACATTGAGTCTGTGTAAGATTTCATATCCAGTCTGTAACTTTGTCATGCATAGATGGATTTTATAAATACTTGCTACAATTGATCAACATAACGTGACGCCTTGTCACGAGTAAGACCCACACCCGTACCTCAAAGGTCCAAGTCACACTTTGAGTTTGTTTTACAACACTTTGAGTCTGTGTAAGATTTCATGTCCAGCCTGTAACTTTGTCATGCATAGATGGATTTTATAAGTACTTGCTACAAATGATCAACATAATGTGACGCCATGTCGCAACTAAGACCCACACCAGTACCTCAAAGGTCACGGTCACACTTCGAGTTTGTTTGACAACACTTTGAGTCTGTGTAAGATTTTGTGCCCAGCCTGTAACTTTGTCATGCATAGATGGATTTTATAAATACTTGCTACAAATGATCAACATAATGTGACACCTTGTCGCAAGTAAGATCCACACCTGTACCTCAAAGATCACGGTCACACTTTGAGTTTGTTTGACAACACTTTGAGTTTGTTTGTCAACACTTTGAGTCTGTTTAAGATTTCGTGCCTGGCCTGTAACTTTGTCATGCATAAATGGATTTTATAAATACTTGCTACAAATGATCAACATAACATGATGATGTGTCGTGAGTAAGACCCACACCCATAACTTAAATGTCAAGGTCACACATAGATGGATTTTGTTAATACTTATATACTACAAATGATCAACATAACATGACGACATGTCGCGCGTAACACCCAGACTCCCACTTCAATGGTCAAGGTCACAATTTAACTTTGCTTGATGACACTTTCAATCTGATTGAGATTTCGTGTCCGGTCTGTAACTTTTTCACTTATGGATGAATTTCAAAAACACTTGGCTCATTTCATCAGCATGACATGACGACGTGTCAAGTGTAAGACCCACATGCATACCTCAAAGGTCAAGGTCACACTGAGTTTGTTTGATCTATGTCAGATTTCGTGTCCAGCCTGTAACTTTGTCACCTATAAATCGATTTTATAAATACTTGCTACAAATGATCAACATAACATAATGCCGTGTTGGGAGTAAGACTCACATCTGTACCTCAGAGGTCAAGGTCACACTTTGAGTTTGTTTGACAACACTTTGAGTCTATGTGAGATTTCGTGTCAAGCCTTTAACTTTGTCACCTATAAATGGATTTTATAAATACTTGCTACAAATGATCAACATAACATAATGCCGTGTTGCGAGTAAGACTCACATCTGTACCTCAGAGGTCAAGGTCACACTTTGAGTTTGTTTGACAACACTTTGAGTCTGTTTGAGATTTTGTGTCCGGCATGTGTCATCCATAGATGGATTTTGTTAATACTTGCTACAAATGATGAACATAACATGACGACATGTCGTCCATAACACCCAGACTCCCACTTCAAAGGTCAAAGTCACAATTTAACTTTGTTTAATGACACTTTTAGTCTGATTGAGATTTCGTGTCCGGTCTGTAACTTTGTCACTTATTGATGAATTTCAAAAACACTTGGCTCAATTCATCATCATGACATGATGACGTGTCACATGTAAGACCCACATGCATGCCTCAAAGGTCAAGGTCACACTGAGTTTGCTTGGCAACACTTTGTCATGCACAGGTGGATTTTATAAATACTTGCTTCAAATCATCAACATAACATGATGACATGTCTCACCCAGAATCCCACTTCAATGGTCATGGTCACAATTTAAGTTTGTTTGACAACACTTCGAGTCTGTGAGATTTTATGTCTGGCCTTTAACTTTGTCATCTATAAATGGATTTTTGTAAATACTTGCTACAAATGATCAACATAAAATAATGCCGTGTTGCGAGTAAGACACACATGCATACCTCAAAGGTCAAGGTCACACTTTGAGTTTGTTTGACAACACTTTGAGTCTGTGTGAGATTTTGTGTCAAGCCTGTAACTTTGTCATGCATAGATGAATTTTGTTAATACTTGCTACAAATGATCAACATAACATGATGACATGTCACACGTTATGACCAGACTCCCATTTTAAAGGTCAAGGTCACAATTTAACTTTATTGATGACACTTTAAGTCTGATTGAGATTTCTTGTCCATTCTGTAACTTTGTCACCTCTGAATGAATTTTAAAAACATGTGTAAGACCCACATGCATACCTCAAAGATCAAGGTCACATTTTTAGTTTGTTTGACAACACTTTGAGTCTGTGTGAGATTTCATGTCCGGCCTGTAACTTTGTCATGCATAGATGGATTTTATAAATATTTGCTAAAAATGATCAACATAACATGATGACATGTTGCAACCAGACTCCCACTTCAAAAGTCAAGGTCACAATTTAGGTTTGTTTGATGATATGACACCTGCATTTACCTTTAGAAATATCCAGACCATTACATCAGATGTCAAGGCCAAGGTCATGCTTTAATGTAAAAAAAACAACATGAAATTGCATGTCTAGTCTGAAACGTCAGTTCATTACTCTTGATATGTATGGATACAACACTATCTATTATAACATATATTGTTATTTTCACAGACCATTTGGGGGGCATGCGACACTTACCAGTGACATTTCTTGTTTAAAGAGTACTTACCATCTGTATACCAACAGAATAATAAACATGTACATGTATATTCATATCAAATTCTTTCATAGAACGGAAGGATTCAGTTGATGGTTTCTTCATTCCTGATGCTGGTTGTCTGTGTTCAGCTTGTTGCTCTTCTATTGGCTGTCTTGAGTGTTTTCTACTCCTATTCTTTAACATACTCTTTACTTTGACATGATCCAGTGTGTTGGAAACAATCACTGCAACAGCAACTCAAGTTCCTTTTCCCCAGCTTAGTAATCACTAGTGGACTTGACAGAGTTTGCAGGTCCAAGAGGAAGATTAGATGGGGACTTAAAGGGAAAACACAAATTATATGTATACCAATTTTTTTAAAGAGAAGATCTACCATTGGATCATCATCAATATTTGGCATGTAGTATGTTTCTTTCTATATTTGAAATCAAAACAAACTACTGCTCCAATATTGTCTTTGTGTCTCCTTGAATATCCAAGCTCTCAGTTGAAAGATTTTGCTAACAGCATTCAAATACATCTACCACATTTTCTTTCACCCTTCTTTTTCTGATGACTGCTTAGTGACATTGATTCTCAACTGTTGCACCCAAACCATCACACACATGGTTTTAAGATACGGTGCAACTTTTGGCTTCTTTCCCTTGCATTGGACTGCAGTCCGTCTGTTGATTCATGCACTTCCTATATTTGGAAACCTGCTTCTTCCAAAAGATACTTGGCTTTGTTTTCAAACTTAACAGTATCAGAATCATTTTTGTATTGGCATTAAAACTAATAAATGGCATGCTTGACTGCTGTCTCCTTGGTAGTTCCTGTGCTGTTGCTTATGTCTAGTCTGATTTCTGTCAAAAAATCGTAACTGTACTTCTGAAGCGGCAACCATTCTGGTTTCTTCTGTTTCTTTCATGCCTTCTCTACAACTGCCATTATCACTGACTGATACATAGAACCTTTATGTAATGGCAGATAAACCAGTTTCCAATTGCTAATTACTGACTGATAGTTGGAATCTTTATGTAATTGCAGATATACCAGTTTCCAATTGCTAATTACTGACTGATAGTTGGAATCTTTATGTAATGGCAGATATACCAGTTCACATTTGCTAGTTACTGACTGATAGTTGGAATATTTATGTAATGGCAGATATACCAGTTTCCAATTGCTATTTACTGACTGACAGCTTGAACATTTATGTAATGGCAGATATACCAGTTTCCAATTGCTAATTATTGACTGATAGTTGGAATCTTTATGTAGTAGCAGATATACCAGTTTCCAATTGCTAATTACTGACTGATAGTTGGAATATTTATGTAATGGCAGATATACCAGTTTACATTTGCTAGTTACTTACTGACAAATGGAAACTTTATATAGTGACAGATATACCAGTTTCCATTTTGCTAATTACTGACTGACAGTTGGAACCTTTATATAGTGGCAGATATACCAGTTTCCATTTGCTAATTACTGACAGACAGCTGGAACTTTTATATAGTGGCAGATATACCAGTTTCCATTTTGCTAATTGGCTGATAATTGGAACCTTTATATAGTGGCAGATATACCAGTTTCCATTTTGCTAATTACTTACTGACAGCTGGAACCTTATATATTGGCAGATATACCAGTTTCCATTGTGCTATTTACTTACTGACAGCTTGAAGCTTTATATAGTGGCAGATATACCAGTTTCCATTGTGCTAATTACATACTGACTGCTGGAACCTTTATGTAGTGGCAGATATACCAGTTTCCATTTAAAACTTATGACTAACAGCTGGAACCTTGATGAAATGGCAGATATACCAGTTTCTATTTTGCTAATTACTGACTGACAGCTTGAACCTTTATGTAGTGGCAGATATACCAGTTTCTATTTTTCTAATTACTGACTGACAGCTCAAACCTTGATGTAGTGGCAGATATACCAGTTTCTATTTTGCTTATTACTGACTGACAGCTTGAACCTTTATGTAGTGGCAGATATACCAGTGTGCATTTGCTAATAACTGACTGACAGCTCGAGCCTTTATGTAGTTGCAGATATACCAGTTTCTATTTTGCTAATTACTGACTGATAACTGGAACCTTTATATAGTGGCAGATATACCAGTGTGCATTTGCTAATAACTGACTGACAGCTTGAACCTTTATGTAGTGGCAGATGTACCAGTTTGCATTTGCTAATTACTGACTGACAGCTGGAACTATTATATATTGGCAGATATACCAGTTTCCATTTTGCTAATTACTGAATAACAGTTGTAACATTTATATAGGAGCATACCAGTTTCCATTTAAAACTGATGACAAACAGCTGGAACCTTTATGAAATGGCAGACATACCAGTTTCCACTTGCAAGTTGCTGACTGACTGCTGGAACCTTTATATAATGGCAGATATACCAGTTTGCAACTTATTGACTGAGAGTTGGAACCTTTATATAATGGCAGATATACCAGTTTCCATTTGCTAATTACTGACTGACAGCTGGAACCTTTATGTAGTGGTGGCATATATATAAGTTTGCATTTGCTAATTACTGGCTGACAGCTCAAACCTTTATGTAGTGGTAGATGTACCAGTTTGCATTTGCTAATTACCTACTGACAGTAGGAACTTTTATATAGTGACAGATATACCACTTTCCATTTTGCTAATTACTGAATGACAGTTGTAACATTTATGTAGTGGCAGATATACCAGTTTCCATTTTGCTAATTACTGACTGACAGTAGTAACCTTTATATAGTGGCAGATATACAAATTTCCATTTGCTTATTACTTACTAACAGTTGAAACCTTTCTATAGTGGCAGATATACAAGTTTCCATTTGCTAATTACTGAATTACAGCTATAACCTTTATGTAGTAACAGATATAGAAAATTTGAGTTAATTTTACTATTTATCTATAGTATACTTACGACAACATTACATATGCTAATACTCGATTTGCCATAATCCACGAAAACAGAAAGACTTAATTATCCTCTATAAGTAACGAGTTACTATCCTTTGCTATAAATATGCGCATGCGCGAAAGCAACTTCCTCTTTCTGAGGAGGGGAGGGCTTGTAATGTTGTCGTAAGTATACTATAGACAAATAGTAAAATTAACTCAAATTTTCTATATTGGTCTATTTATATCTTACGACAACATTACATATGCTGACTTTAACATAAAAGCCTGGGGAGGAGAGGATAGATAAGTCAAAATAAAAGTGAACAGGGGAGCCTGTAAAAAATTATCTTAAGAAACTAAGATAAGTCATGTAAAAATCAGTTATGAATTTTAACATAGAACTAAACTAAATAAACTTTAACAGTGCTACAAAACTTACATACTTTGTAGAACCATCTGGAAGTGCTGTAACATCTCCGAAGTAGGAGAAGACCAAAGTGTCTAGTTGTAGAAGACTTTCATTCCAACAAGTACACTTGTAATCCATTCCATATTATAAAGTAGCAGAAATAACTTACTCTGCCTGTGTAGACGGAAGAAACTCTAGTCAAAGATACCTGGAGACACGGCAGTCAAAAGGTCAAAATATTTTTAGTAATATATATCTATCTTATATATATACTTACATAAATCTACAAAATCAGAACTTCAGAAGTTGATTAGGAGATCCATGTATTGATATATTGATATATTATGTTAGAGAAACATAACATAAATCCTAGATTAACGAATATCAGTAAGATGAAAATTAAAATGTAAATAAATTTATTTGATCAGGAATCCTGATACATAAAACACCCACCAAAAGGAGCTAGATTATGTAGTCTAAAACCATAAACTTTGTTAAAAACAAACTCAATCTAGAGGTTCACCTCTGATCACAAACTGAGCTACCACAACAGAACTTAGAGTCAGGAAATATAAAAAGATGAGTAATCTCTTATATAGAACTTAGTTAAGGAGTTATGGGAACTCCAGTAACATGCTCATAGGATACGATTCTGAGAATTAGAATTCAGCCAAGCAAGAGAAGAAGACAATGTTCTAACTTCTTGTGCTGTTGGGTTTGCTCATGGAAGTACTACTTCTTCTAACTCATAAGAAGACATAATAGTCCCTACAATCCTTCTTGATATGAAAGCAAGAGAAAACTCTCTTGTGGTTTCTGGGAGATAAGCAACGAAAAGCCGTTTCCTGTACTTGCGCCATGCCTTAGAGCTATCTCAGTAGATTTTAATGTTCTCACTGGACATAAACCAGAAGAAGAAATCTCGTTACCTGAGGTGTTTGTAGGTAGGGCTGGAATAACCAGTTGTTGAATAGCAACCAAAGAAGGTTAATGCTATGAGAGAAACCCTGGAAAGAAAAGCAACGTAATGGAAGGGCCACCTACCGCGAAGTAAATGGAATCTTGAGTTCCTGATAATGCATGTAGCTCACTACGTCAATACCTGAAGTTATAGCTAACAGGAAAGTAGTTTTAAAAGTTAATCCAAATCTCAAACAAGATATAAGTGATTCGGATGTAGGACCTGAAATAGCCTACAGGACCTGGAGACAGTCCCCTTCTGGAGTGACATAAAAAGAAGCGGGATTCTCTAACTATGTTAGAAAGTAGACGACTATCGGACTTTCCTGTAACCTGCCTAAGTGTTACAGAAATGGCTGAACAATAATCTTAAACTGAAGATGGTGAAAGACCTTTATCGTTGAAAAGTGACAAAAGAAATCTGATAGATAATTGAAAAGTGTGATTGCATAGATCGAATGACCCTGACTCACCCTTTTCCAACCAACCTTTTCATCTGTACTCATAAAGACATTTGTAGAAAAACTTCTAGAAATACCGACTGAAAGAACTCGAGTAGCAAATCATTCTGTTTCGAGATGTCGTTAGATAAGAGACAGGCGTAAAGATGAAACACTTGTCTTGGCGTGAACTAGCAGATCAAGAGCTAGACACACCAGGCCTCATCTGAGAGGGAATACTACTGGAGGAGCCACTAATAGAGAGATAACAGTGTAGGAAACCATGGATGTCCAGTCCAAAATGGTGTTATCATCAGCAGCAAACCGTCTTCTCTCTGTGCTTTCAGAAGTACCCAAGATAGAAGTGGAGGTGGAGGGTTTGCATTTTAGTCTACAGCACCCGGAATTCCCAGGCGGTTTGAACCTCAGACCACCTGCTTTCGAGATGGACGCCTTAACCATTACACCACGAAAGACGGTATTACTTGAACAGACCCTGCCAAGGAATTGACAGAGCGTCTACTGCCCCTGACAGAGGATCTGAAACTGGAGAAACAAGGTTGGGAGTTGATTGATCAACCGAGTAGCAAATAGATCTACAAGGTGTGTCCCAAAGTTGGAACACCTGATCTAGTGTAGATCGATGTACCATCCCTTCTGTGTGAAATATCTGGGTTTTCCTGGAAAGGGAATATACCAGAATATTCAGTTTGCCTGTAATATACCTGGCTCTGAGAGAGAGTACCAAGTCAGAGTCTCCTTTGCAAAGTTCGAGAGCTCCTGAGTATGAGCACCCCCCCCCCTTCTTGTACACATAAGAAGCTAAGGTTGTGTTGTCCGTGGTTAGCGTGACCGAGTGACCTCGTACTGACACTAGAAAGGATGTAGGGACGGAAATACTGCCCTCATCTGCAATATGTTTATATGGCTCGTTAATAAATGAATGAACGAATGAATGAAAGAATGAAAGAAGTTCCCTGTCTGAGGCAGAGGGAACTGAAAGAAGATGTTCCAGTTTTACCTGACATAATCTTAATCTTTCTAGAGAAGGATCCAAAAAAGCTTCCTGTAGTTGGAAATGTGCTCTTAGGCAAGTAAATATTTGACAAAGAACCAATACCGACTTGTTCCCATTGGAAAGAAGTCCAGCTCTAGAATTAGACATAGAAAATGTCTTGAGTGTTGCAGAGCCAAGTCCCTGGAATTGGAGGTTAGGAGCCAGTCCTCCAGATAATAATGGAGACAAATATCTGTATAATGCACCTGGAATCATGAGCACTTTACTATTCTAGTGAAAACGTAAGGTGCTAGTGATAAACTGAAGGGAAGAGCTCGAACTGATAGGTTGAACCTTGCCAAGGGAAGCGAAGGTATCGTCTGAATCTGGTTGTATAGGAAAGTGAATGTAAGCAACTTACAGATCAAGAGACGTTACCCACTCGTTCTTTGTAGTTCCATCGATAATGGTTCTCCATACCCCTGTTCTATTGGAACTATGAAAAGACGACTGTAGCACCCCTGCTTGGGAGAGGAGGGGGATACCGGTTCAATTGCAGTGAGACAGAAAATTCTAGACATGTGTCGAAATCTACTGCTTCATTTGATCCCAGAGAATTACTAAGCATCTTGGGTGAAAAGAAACCGTTGGGGATTGACCCAAAAAAGCATTAGATACCCCTCTGGATCACTGAAAGGGTGTAAGGGTCTGCGAAAAATAATTTTCCCCGGACTCTGAGAAGGTAGAAAGTCTACCTCTTGAGAGAATGTCTAGCCTTGGGATCTTCAAATTTAAGTTGGAAGAACCCAGCAAAACTGGAAAGAACCTGGAAATTTTCCAGAAAGGGCACCCCTATTGGTCAGGCACTAGACCTCCTCTGCCCTCGCCCCTGCCTCTATATGACTTGCTTCCTTTATGGTTAAAAGTAACCCTGGAAGAAAGATCCCGAGTAAAATGGGGCCTTAAGACCCAACTACTGGAGTCCTACTGAATGGAGCTTGAGGAGCTATAAATGGAACCATACTGGAGGTCTGGTATGAAGTTTGGCCATGGCTAACCGCTGAAACGAGGGGTTCTCAAACTCTATTCTACGAATCTTAACCACTTCTTGGAAATTAAGTCCAAGAAGTGTATAAGAGTTAAATGGTCCATCCTACAGACTAGAAACCAGCTGTTGGTTTAGAGAACTCTGCTCCAAAAGAAAAGTCTGACTCCTTAAAGAAAGGAAATATTGAAAGCCTGACGAAATACTCCATCATATTGGCGTTGTCCTTAACCATTGACTATAGGAATAGATGCAGCTCGAGGAGAGCTTCAGGTGACGGTTTATGGTCCTGCCGGAAAGACAAGATACCACAGATGCTATAAAGCGACGGGTTCTCCCCTCCTGAACGACCATCCTCAGGGAAGCGGACACCGATCGAGTACTGTTGACCGGCGAACCCTCTTGCGGAAGAGCAACCTCCGCCCCCATAATATCCGAGTGAAATTGGGCCTGAACTTCTTAACATGCCAACGAATTTAAAGAATTAATAACAGTTCTTCAAATCCGTGCCCAACCTGTCTGACGTAATAACCTTAGAAAATTGAGAGGAAGGGCCATAAGGGACCATATCTTCCTCTCTAAGCTCTGATGTAAAATAGTCATCAAATGAGATACCTGACTACTCTGTGGTAGTCGAAAGGATAGAGTTAGGTGGAGTGTGAGTCTTAAATAAAATTCTAAGGCTGAGTTACCCTGAACAGTAATGTAAGTATAAACCACTGTGAGACAAAGTTCAGGGCCAAATATATCTCTAAGCAGAGAAAACATCTCTGAGTAATGGGGAAAGGGTGTTCCCAATTTCTCGACCAAATGGCCTTGTTATCAATGGAAAGAGAAGCAACCATCGCCCCTGGAAAGGGGACTGGCAGTTGGTTAGCAGGGAGTGAAGGGACTACGTGGTCAGGAGTGAAACCCCTGGAAAAATTAGATCTAGTTGAGTGAGAATGTACTCGAGATCTCTGGGTTGTGGTACCAGCCCTAGCCCTATGAGACTCCTTTTAGACTGACCCGTAGGTCGAAGGTCTAACTGAGGGTGTAACTCCAACACCAAAGATGCCTTCTTTCAAGATACATTGCTCCATTGGAAGGCCCTTATAATAATTAGGGAAAACTCCTCATGGTTAAAACACCATTGTTTTATTTAAAGGGCACCCCCCACGTGCCTTTGTAAATTTGATTCCGGTAATTCCGGTAAGGTATACATATATTATTGGGGGTAATGTATAGATATGTCATTGGAATTCCACTGGTTAGTTTCCAAGACTATTAGAACTAGTGTAGAGACTCCCTTAGATCTGTCCCTAGATTCCCTATAATAAGAAGGGTAAAAGAAAACCAAAAGTCGGTGTCTCTTCCCTTAGATGAAGAACAAGAAACTTTACCTCTATTTCTTCTATGTTCCCTTCCACTCTCAGTGGAAGTCTTCCCTCGATCTCCTTCTGTTTCTGTCCTTGTGCTGCTGTTGTGCGCTGCTGGGACAGTGATAGCTGATTTTGAGGGAAATCTCTCGATCGTCTGCTGTTCAAGTCCTTGTGCTGCTGCAGAGAGCTGCTGGGACAGTGATAGCTAGCGAATGTGGAGGAGCTCCTGGAGCGTCTTCGTCCACCCGTTACTCTCTGGGTTTCGGTACTAGACCTAGCCCATAGAGACTCTTTGTAAACTAACCCGGAGGTCGAAGGTCTACGGAGGGTGTAGCTCTAACACCAACGGTGCCTTCCTCCAAGAGACATAGCTCCATGGGAAGGCCCCTGGAATCTGAGGGATATCTCCCCGTGGTGAATATACCTGGGTTACGAGATATCCCTGGATTTCCAAGATTGAGCTTTGTTAGGACATTTTGTACAAACGCAGGTTGTACAAATATCCTGAAATATAAAACAAAATTGGCGAACAATTTCGCCGGTTAGTTTGCACATATTATTTGTAAAAACAGTTAAATGACGAAGAAACTCGTCAACTATTTACTTTTTAATAATTTAACAGTGAAATTCTCGCGAAATTAAATTGAGAATTAAAACTGTAAAGCGAATTTATTCGCTATAAAAAGTAACACAACTACAAACTAATGAATGTGCTTCTTAATAAAACAATAAAACGCACTATATAACGAAGAAACCGTGGAAAATTAGCAATTTTTACGAGTAAATTCGAATTACCTACCTCGCACGAGGGTACGAAAACAGAAAGAGGAAGTTGCTTTCGCGCATGCGCATATTTATAGCAAAGGATAGTAACTCGTTACTTATAGAGGATAGTTAAGTCTTTCTGTTTTCGTGGATTATGGCAAATCGAGTATTAGCATATGTAATGTTGTCGTAAGATAAATAGACCAATATACCAGTTTCCATTTCCTTATTACTGACTGACAGTAGGAACCTTTTTTAGTGGCAGATATACCAGTTTCCATTTTGCTAATTACTGACTGACAGCTGGAACCTTTATGTAGTGGCAGATATACCAGTTTCTATTTTGCTAATTACTGACTGACAGTAGGGACCTTTATGTAGTGGCAGATATACTAGTTTCCATTTTGCTAATTAGTTACTGACACCTGGAACCTTTATATAGTGGCAGATAAACTAGTTTCCATTTTGCTAATGACTGACAGCTTGAACCTTTATGTAGTGGCAGATATACCAGTTTCCATTTTGCTAATTACTGACTGACAGCTGGAACCTTTATATAGTGGTAGATATACCAGTTTCCATTCGCTTATTACTGACTGACAGCTATAACCTTTATGTAGTGGCAGATATATCAGTTTCCATTTTGCTTATTACTGACTGACAGCTGGAACCTTTATAAAAGGGCAGATATACAAGTTTCCTTTTTGCTAATTACTTACTGACAGCTGGAACATTTATATAGTGGCAGATATACCAGTTTCCATTTTGCTTATTACTGACTGACAGTGGGAACCTTTATATAGTGACAGATATACCAATTTTCATTTTGCTAATTACTGAATGACAGTTGTAACATTTATATAGTGGCAGATATACCAGTTTCCATTTTACTAATTACTGACTGACAGTGGGAACCTTTATATAGTGGCAGATATACCAGTTTCCATTTTGCTAATTACCCAATGACAGTTGTAACATTTATATAGTGACAGATATACTATTTTCCATTTTGCTAATTACTGACTGACAGTGGGAACCTTTATGTAGTGGCAGATATACCAATTTTCATTTTGCTAATTACTGAATGACAGTTGTAACATTTATATAGTGGCAGATATACCAGTTTCCATTTTGCTAATTACTGACTGACAGTGAGAACCTTTATGTATTGGCAAATATACCAGTTTCCATTTTGCTTATTACTTACTGACAGCTGTAACATTTATATAGTGGCAGATAAACGAGTTTCCATTTTGCTATTTACTGACAATAGGAACCTTTATGTAGTGGCAGATAAACCACTTTCCATTCGCTAATTACTTACTGACAGCTGGAACCTTTATATAGTGGCAGATATACTAGTTTCCATCTGCTAATTACTGACTGACAATAGGAACCTTTGTGTAGTGGCAGATATACCACTTTCCATTCTGCTAATTACTTACTGACAGCTGGAACATTTATATAGTGGCAGATATACCAGTTTCCATTTTGCTTATTACTGACTGACAGTGGGAACCTTTATATAGTGGCAGATATACCAGTTTCCATTTTGCTAATTACTGACTGACAGTGGGAACCTTTATATGGTGGTAGATATACTAGTTTCCATTTTGCTAATTACTGACTGACAGTGGGAACCTTTATATAGTGGCAGATATATCAGTTCACATTTGCTAGTTACTGACTGACAGCTGGAACATTTATATAGTGGCAGATATACCAGTTTCCATTTTGCTAATTACTGTCTGACATTCTGAAATTTCATAAAGTGCTATGGCCACTATGAGTCAGTAGAGCGTCGTCAGGCCCTGTTGGGCCTCCTGTTTCATTTTGCATCCATGTGTACAAAAAATTTGAATCATTTCTGCTCATAACAAATCGCTAAGAGTGGGTGATTGAAGTTCTGACAAATTAAGGGGCTGGGTTGTATAAGGGTTCTGTACAGGGGACTATATTTTTTTTTTTACAGATGAATGGTATTGGAATTGAAAGTATTTCCGTTTCATAGCAATTAAGTTTTTGTTCAGTATGGGTGTGGTTGGGGTATCTATCTATAAGTTGTTAAGACGACCCCTCGAATGAGGGTAAATATTGTGGAATTTCAAAAAGTGCTATTGCCGCTATGAGTCAGTAAAGCGTCCTCAGGCCCTCTTGCTTTGGTATGCCATTACAGAAGTTTTTTCTTTGATATTTTCTGGTAGATTATTCCTTACTATTGGATGAGGGTATGTTAGACTTTGTTTAAATATTTCTTTGTTCAACCGTGTTACAGGTGCTTTTATATTAGCTCACCTGAGCCAAAAACTCATAGGTGAGCTTTTGTGATCGCCTGGTGTCCGTCGCCTTTCGTCCGTCGTCCGTCGTTAACTTTTAGATTATAACAACTTCTCCTCTGAATCCACTAGGCCAATTTTGATATAATTTCAGATAAATGTTCCTTGGGTGACCATCTACCAAGTTTGTTCAAGCTATCTTAATTCATCAAAAAACATGGCGGCCAGGGGGTGGGGTTAGTTTACTATATAAGCTATAGTAAAATCTTCTTGTCAGAAACAACTGGCTCGATTTTAAAATAATTTCACAGAAATGTCCCTTAGATGACTCTCTACCAAGTTTGTTCAAGCCATCTTGATTTGTCAAAAAACATGGCAGCCTGGGGGTGGGGCTAGTTTGATGTCAAATTACTTCCCCTGTTTTATAGCATAAATGTCTGTATATCGCAATTATTATTTTAAGAAGAGGTAATAAACTCTTTAAATAAACTCTTTTTTTTGCTATTATTATACAATATTATACCAGATATAAGATTTAAAAGATAATTCATCATAAAAAGATAAATGATACAATTATAATCAATGATTGAATATTATTCAAATATCATGAACCATTTTAAAATAGGTCTTTTCTGAATATAAAAGTCAGAGTTTTAATGGTTCAGACAGGGATGGTTTACTGCTTCATAATAAAGCTAGCTAGTTTCATCACAGCAAGAAGTCTGCTTGGGATTTTCAGTGTCAAAGTGTAATTGAAATCTTGGAGGAGGAGCTTAATTGTTTTTGGGGGAGAGTGCACTGCGACAAAGATTCTTTCAAGCGATATACTTTGGGAAGGCTTGTGTTTGAAACTCATAGGAATATTTATTGTATTGGAACTGCGGATTGTTTCATGCACAATAGTTTAGTCTAATGCTTTAGTTTGAAACCGTTCTCAAACATAACAGGTTAGTTTTTTGCTGGAACTGGATATTTATCTTAGTTTGAAGACTTAGCATCTATTGTAAAAACTTCAAAAGCCTTCTTGTCAGAATCTACTGACCTGATTTTGATGTAATTTCACTGACATTTACCATGGGTGATCTCTACCAAGTTTGAACTCTTCTACGCATCTGTTACAGCTTCAAAACAAATAAAAATTCTAACTACTTGCCCATCTCGTCTTTTTGGAATTTTGAGCATACATGTATTATGTAATCTACTTATGTTGGGTGACTCAAGGTCAGTCAGGTGAGCGATATAGGGCCATCATGGCCCACTTGTTTGTTTGTCTGAAGTTAAAACATTTCATTGATGTAGGCTGGGGTTGTTGACTTTGCTATTTTTTACATAAATTTTGCTTTCCGGAGATATATCCTGTAAAAAAACTGTTAGTATTTTTAATTCCTTCAAGCTTTCTAATGTGTTTTCAACATTATAATACAAGATAATTTTGCAATCCTAAATATGTGCATAATATTCTACAACACAAAACTACTTTAATGGTATCCTGCATTTATTCAATATTTGAAGTCAGTTTAAGTACATACATGTGATATTTTCAGGACCCCAACCTGTGAATTTAGTGTTTTTTTCCTGTGAGATTCATGACTAAAACTGTGAGTTTTTTTAACATATATTTTAGCACACGAAATTCAATCATTTTTATAAAAATTTACATATGTGGATATATGGATTTAATTATGAACATCATAATGATGTTTAAAATTAAAACTGTATAATTAAGTAACTTACAACATCTAACAGGAAAGAAGTTTCAAAAACAAATATTTTCTTTATTTATATTGTACTTTATTTTCATGATTTATGTCATTTTTCTTCTTATTTCTACATTGTTTCTATAACATTTCAATTCCATTCTTTGAGTTTAATTACACACACCAAAGTCCTGTATAGAAGGACTTCTTTTTATAATTCCTTGCACACTCTCTCTCTGCAGTTTTAAAAAGACACAGTCTTGTTCAGTTTGATACTTTTGACTGATTATTGATTTTGACTCTCAAAAGATTGAACAATTTCTCTATTCATAACTAGTAGTTCTGTTGTTGTGGGGATAGTGTATTCTTCAGTTTCTTCCTCAACCTGGTTGATAGACAACACTGGTCTGAATCATTGGCACAGCTTCATAACTGAAAAATATAAATTATCATTAAATAAATGCCGTATATTCCCTTATTAACGCTCCCACTCTAATAAACGACCCCCACCTATTTTTCTGGAAAATTAAAAAATAAAACGTATATATATATATATATATGGAGATAATTATTTGTGAATAACCAAGACATAAATGTACAGACCAGACTATGGCGAGTGCGCCTAGCTACAATGCAAACCATAGATACAATATCAAGGCCTCTGCCAAACCAATAAATTTGGTGTCGACCATGACTTATATACTATGGAATTACATGCAACACATCTGGACAGGGTGGACATATTTACATACATGAAGTGATAGCTTTATATGAGTAGGATCCAGTTAAGGATTCATGACTACTCACATGCTATATAAAGGACAGATTTATAAACCCGTTGGATCATATAGATACAGTGAATTCATATATATTTAATTTCATAAAGGGAGATAATTAAATTCACAACAACGGAATTTACGATTTTTGGGATCTTTTCAGATGCTCATTCACAATTAAGGGAATATATATATATATATATATATATATGCAAGTGGAGTGCGTATTCCCCCATCTTTCCCAGATCGATTATTTTGTTACACAGACAACAATTAGCGGAGTGTTTATTACCTTTGAACTCTTTAACCCATTGTTTATATCTTGGGTGACCACTTAACCACTTTTGGTTGAATAAACATTTCCCCATATTTGCCATTTAAAACTAGTAAATATGCCGTCTGTCATTTAACACATGACACATTAACACAGTACACTGACCATAAATTCGGATATTCCAGTACACAGACTAGTAATTTCATACAGATTTTCAGCTTTTTTTCATCCTATGTTGATTGTTTCATTCACTCTCAAATAATTCTGGACCACTTTTTCGGGGATTTAAACCAGATTTAAGGTTTTTTCCAGGGCTTTATTGGTTTTATTGTATTTTTAACTGTTGTTAAATTTGCTTTTTTTTTATCTTTGATAAGCGCCCCCACCTTGTAAAATGTAACGCCCCCAGGGGCGTTTATAAGGGAATATACGGTATTTGTTTTTATCTGCAGTTTTTGGGGGCGGTGCTTTAGCAGCCGCTCTCAGAGATAACATGATTTTATTTTCAATACCGCAAATCTACAACCATGTTTCGTGTTAATGCAAACCTAACAACCACTTGTCAAATAGTTCCACCTGATAAGCGCTCAAACTCACTATAAACAGTAGATTCGCCTATTTCAACAAAAACATTAATATTATAGCATACAGCAACGATTTATACGGGGTGATATAGGGCCCTAGAAAATATAAATGTAAGAATCAATTATTAATGTCGACATACACATTTCTACTTTTCGTCTTTTAAACGAATTGTTTCACTGTTGCGCTAGAGAAATCAATTAAGAAAATAGTAAATGAATATACTCAAAGTGGAATTCATCATGCTAGATTCAGAGTACTTTGATATTTTATATATACTGTTTATGATAGAAAGCTTGGCATCTCTGAAAATATCACGAGTTGAATTGAAGATACATATTCATATCATTGAGTTGAACTAATATCTTGAAGTTGGACATTTGCCAAATTTAAGAGTTATTATTCTTACTATAGCAGAAATACACTTTCAAAGGCAAACAATTCAGTAACGTTTCTGACATATTCGAGAAAAGAGTCAACGTTAAGCATAGAACATGTAGATTCTGTACCATGTATAAGAATCAAAGGTAATCGGGATATTCTACTTCAACGTATGCAAACTGACCTGTTTGTCTAAAACAAAAGCGACATTTTACATCTTATATGCTCCACCCCCATCAGCACTATAGTGCTTTGATTTAACTTGTGGTTTCACATAAGCTTTTGGAAGTGACAGGATACATTACAGGTGGAGTCTGATATTGATTATTTTTATTCATAATCATTTGTAATATTAAATAGTATTTTCATTATACCCCCGACAAACGAAGTTTTGAGGGAGTATACTGGAGTCACCCTGAGGTCGATCTGTCGGTTTGTCGGTCCGTTGCAATTTTCCTTGTCCGGAGCATCACTTGAAAAGTACTGGATGGAATTTCATCAAACGTCATACAATGGTAGAATATAATGAGAGGAAGTGCAGTGTACAAGAAACATAACTCTATTCTTGCTAATTACAGAGTTATTGCCCTTTGATATTTTTTCTTGTCCGGAGCATAACTTGAAAAGTACCAGATGGAATTTCATCAAGCTTCATACAATGGTAAAATATAATGAGAGGAAGTGCAGTGTTTAGGGAACATAACTCTATTCTTGCTAATTACAGAGTTATTGCCCTTTGATATATTTCCCTTGTCCGGAGCATTACTTTTAAAGTACTGGATGGAATTTATTCAAACTTCATACAATGGTAGAATATAATGACAGGAAGTGCAGTGTACAAGAAACATAACTCTATTCTTGCTAATTACAGAGTTATTGCCCTTTGATATATTTCCCTTGTCCGGAGCATCTCTTTTAAAGTACTGGATGGAATTTCATCAATCTTCATACAATGGTAGAATATAATGAGAGGAAGTGCAGTGTACAAGAAACATAACTCTATTATTGCTAATTACAGAGTTATTGCCCTTTGATATTTTTTCTTGTCTGGAGCATAACTTGAAAAGTACCTGATGGAATTTCATCAAGCTTCATACAATGGTAGAATATAATGAGAGGAAGTGCAGTGTACAAGAAACATAACTCTATTCTTGCTAATTACAGAGTTATTGCCCTTTGATATATTTCCCTTGTCCGGAGCATTACTTTTAAAGTACTGGATGGAATTTCATCAAACTTCATACAGTGGTAGAATATAATGACAGGAAGTGCAGTGTACAGGAAACATAACTCTATTCTTGCTAATTACAGAGTTATTGCCCTTTGATATATTTCCCTTGTCCGGAGCATTTCTTTTAAAGTACTGGATGGAATTTCATCAAACTTCATACAATGGTAGAATATAATGAGAGGAAGTGCAGTGTACAAGAAACATAACTCTATTCTTGCTTATTACAGAGTTATTGCCCTTTGATATATTTCCCTTGTCTGGTGCATTACTTTTAAAGTACTTTTAAAGCCATCAGTGATAACAGTTTAATAAAGTTCATGAAAGAACCAAGTTGATGAATACATGGAGTTCGAGCAAAGCAGGTTCGATATTGTATTCCTAGTGCTCTTGTTTGTTTCTTATCCATAAAATTGTTGTCCCTCAACATAACTCGAAAAAGTATAACATTTATTGATTGCCATGAAAGCTTGTACACTGCACAATAATTAAAAAGACCGTTTTTAATTTTAACAAAACCATAAAAAAATTAACAATACAAACAACTCAATCCATAACATTCTCTTTTATTAAGAATTTTTTTTGTCTGGAGCATAACTTTAAAACTATTGGATATAATTTAATAAAACTTCATACAATGGTTAACCATTTTCTGTCATGGCTGCGTTGGGGGGTATTCATCACTACAGTGATAGGTCTATTTTTTTTGTATGTTTAAGCATTTCCAGCATTCACTTCAATATGAATGTTTTTTCATCCTGGTCTTGTGCATTCACCTAAAAAATATATATACACACCTCCCAAAACAGGCACCTTATGTCTAGTCTCTGGACATAGGAACTCCAGGGATCAAAGAACACCTCATGGAATCACAAACGTGTAATCATCTTTCCAACAAAAACCTGGTAGGACATAAATTAATCATCTGAGTAAATGCAATGTATATATTGCTTTAACAATATGAAAACAAAAATTCAAGACTGACCTACAAACACCAAACATCAATTCAATGTGTTAGTAATCAATTATAAAAATACAATACAAATCTCTTCTAGTTGTTAACTTACAGACAATTGTTCGCAGAACCTCCATCTACCAAACACTCGTTTTCTATATGATATGCTGAGACAAATGTGTTTCCTTTAAGTCATAAACCCACTTCAACTATAAAGATTGTCTTCCAGTTGTAATCCTTTAATTACATAATCAATTAACACCTACTCCCCTAAGGCATACTGCTGAGGACATATGTTTTGTTTTCCAAATTATTGGGTGCGCGTCATTCGGTTTACTTTGATTTGTTCCCCAAATACAATAAGCGTAAACAAACTAAAAGGTGGATGTTACTGTAAAACTCAGAAAATAGTGGTCAATTTCTCTACTTCTTTTGAAATATGGTTTTACCATGAGATTTTGATTTTGAATTGGTAAAAAAACTGTGAGGTTTTGTCTCACACCGTGAGGTATCACATATATGAAAGTATAATGTGACTGGGTGGGGTATCATATCACGTGTCTGCGGCATGATATTCCAGTGTGAAAGCATTTAGAAAAACTGTCTCAAGTAGACACTGTCATGATATAACTAAACAATTGTTGAATGCAACGTCTCACACCATACAACAACTCATGGCGTCTAATAGCAGTCCCACCTTTAGTACTTTGAGGATTGTTAACAAGTTACCAAACAAATGCTAAAGGTGTTATCCAATGTTTTAGAACTGTATAATGAGATGATAATAGTCTGCAAGTCTTCGTAACCAGTGTGTATGATAAATTGACAAAAATCAATGTAGATTGAATGGGAATTACAAATTGAGTTCTTTACACTAATTACATTGTAAGATTCACGTGGCACTTGTTGATAATATTAGTACATTGATTTTGCTTAGTAATTCTTCAGGACTTTCTGGAAGGTTGGCTAAAAATACAATTCCTAAAATATCACAGAACAGAAGAATAAAGAATAAAATGCCTGTGAAGTTGCAACCTGTGTCTGTTTCATTAGTATGGTCTAATGGTAGAGTGTCCACCTTGCACATAGAAGGTTGTGGGTTCGATCTCCAGCAGGCTTAGACATACCAAAGACTTGGTACTAGCAGCTTGCTTGATGTTCAGCATTTAGGGGAGGGTTCTAGATCAGGGCATACATTCATCAACAATCTAAGTCTGCGAATAGGACTCGGACTCAAATCTTACATTTTTGTAAAACCCTGTAAACATACAATTATGGGTAATAAAGATGATTATGTAACATTTTCTGTTAGATAATCATTGAAACTGCTTGTTTTTGCAAATAAATACAGCAAATCGCTTCTTAAATAGATGTTATTTGGATATGAAATTTTCGCAGGTCGAATCTGAGTCTGAATCTCAGACTCAAAATATTGATGAATTTAGGACCTGGTCATGCAGCAGCCCGGTGTATAATGTGACTGGGTGGGATTTCATACATGTGTCTGCAGCATGATACTCCACTGTGGCAGCACTCAGAATACTGTCTCAAGTACACACCGTCACAATGTAACTGAACATTGCTTAAAGCAACCCTAAACACCTTAAAACACTAATATTATCTTATTCACACAAACACAATCTCAGAAAGTACAAGTGTACAAAGGTGTTTAAATATGATC
The DNA here is from genome assembly GCA_029582155.1 of Panopea generosa. Taxonomy (NCBI): domain Eukaryota; kingdom Metazoa; phylum Mollusca; class Bivalvia; order Adapedonta; family Hiatellidae; genus Panopea; species Panopea generosa. The sequence goes on along the minus strand of CM055904.1, from coordinate 27,496,393 downwards.
AATAAAAGATATGATTTCCAAATTGGTTCTTTATTCTATCGACGACAACTAACCCTTCCCAATGACAATGTGATATTTTCAGTTATAAGATCAGGCTAAGATAAATATTTTATGAAAAATATTATGATATATGACCTTAGCATATAGAGGTGTAATGATTCATTGATACATCGATGAATCGTGATTCACCTTTCCGCCATGTGTGTATCGGGTGTTAAATGAAACTTCCAATAGATCTCGATGCAATGCATTCTTTAGACCTATGATGCATCAATATGATTGTCAGATATCGTGCATCACAATTTCATTCTTTTTTTTTCTTTTTTTTTAATTTTCAGCTACCATTATTATGGTAACCCATTTATTTACATTTTCACATACAGCATATACATATTTTTTAATGAACCAAAATAAAAATGTCTTTGTATTGTGAAAGTAATAAAGAGAGAGAGTAGATAGAGATAAAGATAGAGAAAGATAGAGAAAGAAAGAGAGAGAAACAGAGGTGGACAGACACAGAGAGAAGTGGGGGTAGCCAGCAGCCATGCATGTAAAGAAGCGCAATGCAATGCAATATTATAAATAAAAATTGTTTGCATCATCCCATTAACAACATAAATATATCAAAATGATTTTAATAAAACATTTATCGATAAAATATCTCCATTTTTCATTATGTAAATGCAATTTGTCATTTTTAAAGGCAATCATTTTTTCAATTTCAATACATTTAAATAAGTATAACTTGTATCCAATGGCATTAGAAATGGTTTTTCTACATTTGTTTAAGAAAATATAATGTTTTGCTGATATTATTATAAAATTTATCACAGCTTTGTTTGTATTATTGGCTGAATATCCTAAAGTTATGTTAAATAAATTAAATGTCACATCAGTGTGAAATTTACGCAAAAGAATTTGTAAACTTGACCAGAAAGTTTGTGTATGAACAAATTCCCAAAATAAATGGTTAACGGTTGTGTGCCCATAGCACAAAAACACATAGTTCGAATGAACTAATTTGAATTTCAATAACATTTTATTTGTTGCAACTATTCTCATTCAATATTTATATTGAAAATTGTGTAGTTTAGTGGAAATAACACATTTTAATGGTATACTATATATATTTATATGTTTCCGGTCAATAATTGCACCTTGAAATTCTTTTTCCCATTTTTATTGTTGTGTGTTTATGTAGGTAGGTTCCTTATGAAGTTGATAATTGTATAACATTTTATTGACATGTTTAGACTGTATTATTCTATCTAGAAGAGATTGTTTAACAATTTAGTTATTTGTTTGTTCATCTTTTAGTTAAGCTTTAAAGTGTTTTGGAATACACGAGTAGTCAAAAGTGTAAAACGTTTTCAATCTATAATCATTTATATGTTCAATATATTTTACCCCTTTGTCAAACCATCCTTTGTAAACAACTGTTTTGTTGCTTATTTTCAAATTTGAATTATTCCAAATAACACATTTACTAATATTTTCAGACGCATCATCATTACATATTTTTCTCCATTCAGTTAAAATATTTTGGAGTAAAGCGTTTTTTGGAAATAAGTTATTTATATTAGTACAATTTATATCACATTCAAAAATTAGGTAACCACCATAATGTTTTAATTTATTTAGATATATTTTTATGCCTCCCCAAAACATTTTTGGATGGCATATAGTAATCACAGCGTCCGTCTGTCTGTCCGTCCATCCTTCAGTCCGTCCTTCCATCCTTCCATCCGGTATTTCGTTTCCGGCCTGTAACTTTGTCATGCATAGATGGATTTTGTTGAAACTTTCTACAAGTGATCAACATAACATGATGACGTGTCGTGAGTAAGAACCACACCGATACCTCAAAGGTTAAGGTCACAATTTGAGTTTGTTTGTCAATACTTTGAGTTTGTCATGCATATATGGATTTTGTTGATACTTGCTACAAATGATCAACATAACATGACGAAGTGTCGCGAGTAAGACCCACACACCTACCTCAAAGGTCAAGGTCACAATTTGACTTTGTTTGACAACACTTTTGAGTTTGTGTGAGATTTCGTTTCCGGCTTGTAACTTTGTCATGCATAGATGGATTTTGTTGATACTTGCTACAAATGATCAATATAACATGATGACGTGTTGCGAGTAAGACCCACACCTGAAAGGTCAAGGTCACAATTTGACTGTTTGACAACACTTTGAGTTTGTGTGAGATTCCGTTTCCGGCCTGTAACTTTGTCATGCATAGATGGATATTGTTGATACTTGCTACAAATGATCAACATAACATGATGACGTGTTGCGAGTAAATCCCACACCCGTACCTCAAAGGTCAAGGTCACAATTTGACTTTGTTTGACAACACTTTGAGTTTGTGTGAGATTTCGTTTCAGGCCTATAACTTTGTCATGCATAAATGGATTTTGTTGATACTTGCTACAAATGACTGACATAACATGATGCCGTCCTTCCGTCCGGTATTTCGTTTCCGGCCTGTAACTTTGTCATGCATAGATGGATTTTGTTGATACTTGCTACAAATGATCAACATAACATGATGACGTGTCGCAAGTAAGATCCACACCCGTACCTGAAAGGTCAAGGTCACAATTTGATTTTGTTTGACAACACTTTGAGTTTGTGTGAGATTTCGTGTCCGGTCTAAAACTTTGTCACCTATGGATAAATTTCAAAAACTCTTGGCTCAATTCATCAGCATGACATTACAAAGTGTCACGTGTAAGACCCACATGTGTACCTCAAAGGTCAAGGTTACACTTTCAGTTTGTTTGACAACACTTTCAGTCTGTGTGAGATTTCTTGTCCGATCTATAACTTTGTCATCTATGGATATATTTTCAAAACACTAGGCTCAGTTGATAAACATGACATAATTAAGTGTCGCATGTAAGACCCAGAACCTTTCCTCAAAGGTCAAGGTCACACTTTCAATTTGTTTGATATTGCGTGTTTAGTCTGTGACTTTGTCTTTAACTTGGCTCAATTTATCATGATGACGTGTCATAAGAAAAACCTAGACACTGTCACACTTTGAGTATGTATGACAACACTTTGAATCTGTTTGAAATTTCACGTCTGTCTTATAACTTTATCATGCATGGATGGATTTCAAAAACACTTGGTTCAATTTATCAATTGATCAACAATTGATCTGTAACCTACATTTAGGGATTTTAAAATAGCTTGACACAAGTGATCAGCATGTCATGATAATGTTTCACCTGCATTTAACTGTTGAAATACCCAGACCATTACATCAGGAATTGCATGTCTAGTCTGAAACATTAGTCCATTACCTTTGATATTCATATACACATCGCTACCTATTATATCATAAATTGTTATTTTTCACAGACAATTTGGGGGGCATGTGACACTTACCAGTGACATTTCTTGTTTTCCATAAGCCTGTGCTATTGTTCGTAATTTGCTTGATCCAACTTGCTTTAAGAGAAAATATTATTTTTTCCAAGTCGAGCATTTTTAGTCCCCCCTCCTCAAATTGTTGTATAAGTGTAGATCACTTTATTTTACTCGGTTTATTGTTCCATACAAATTTATACATATATTCAATTAGCTGTTTTATTGTGTCTTTTGGAGGGTTTGGTAAAACTGTTAATAGTTAAATTAGTTTGGAAAGAGCAAACGTTTTTAGCACTGTAATTTTACCAAGTAGTGTTAATTTTCTATGCTGCCAGCTTTTCATACAGTTTTTGAATTCTTCTACTTTAGGAGCCAGATTAAGTTTAAAAATATCTTGTGTTGTGTACTAAAAACCATTCCCAATGCTTTTGCCTTATCTGATGATCAACAGAATTTCTTTTCTTCGGAGTATTTTATATGTATATTTTTCAATGAACCGGCTTTTAATATGTTACATTTTGAGGGGTTGAGTTTTAACCCAGATATATAACTAAACGAATCAAGTATATTAATTAAGTTTTCAAATGATTGTTTTGATCCATCGGTGACGAAAGTCGCATCATCTGTAAAAAACATATTTTTTATATCTAAACCTGCCATGTGTATGCCTTTAATATTTTTTTTATTTACAATTTCATACTACAACAACTCAATGCATATAATAAAGAGATAAGGTTATAGTGGACAGCCTTGTCGAACACCTCTTTGTATAGGGAAAAAATCAGTTGCATGACCATTATTTATAACACTACATTTGGCGTCTTAAAATAATTCTACCCATCTTATCAAAATGTTGCCAAAGTTAAAGTGTTTTAAAACGTCAATTAAAAAGGTACGGTTAAGGCTATCGAAAGCTTTTCCAAAATCAGAGAAAAATAATAGCGCTGGTATATTTTCTTCTTCTACAAAATCCAAAATTTCAAATAAGAGCCTTATATTTTCACCAATATACCTTCCTTTAATAAATCCAGTTTGACTATTGCTTATTATAGAATTTAAAATTAATTTGACTCTGTTTGCAATGGCTTTGGTTGCAATTTTATAATCTGTTATGGACTCTTCCATTAAACTTCCCTACTATCTGTAATGGTTTATCCGAAATTGACAACCTTTCGCCCAGCGGGTGACAAAATATGTAGACAAACAATCGGATTATGAATCCAATTACCATGACTAAATCCCGTCGCTGCATTTTATTTATTGTTACATTGGAACAGATTAAATTAAAAAATGAATCAATTTAAGAGTTGAGATGTTGCAATTGGTTATGGACCGGAAACCCAACTGAGTGGACTGAACGTTGAGTGAAGGCGGAACTAACAAAGCAAACACTGAAAGGAGTATTAAATAAAGATATTATAGAACGCTCAGATATACATTGCTTGTGAGCGAATACATGCGTTTGTGAGTGCATTAAATTAACCGCACTAAATCGAGTGCATGCGAACAGAGTGCAAACAGAGTACAAACTGGGCACAAACGGAGTGCAATTATGGGTTACTTGAGTGGTTTAGGGTCTGTAGCTCAGCTGTGGGCCTAGTGAGCCACTGAGCACTTGGTTATGGTAGTAGACCACTGAGCGTTCTGTTATGGTATTGAGCTAGTGAATGCTTATTATTTAGTTAGCTCAGCTTTGGGCCTATTGAGCCACTGAGCATTCGGTTATGGTATTGCGCTAGTGAATGCTCATTATTGAGTTAGCTCAGCTGTGGGCCTAGTGAGCCACTGAGCGTTCAGTTATGGTATTGAGCTAGTGAATGTTCATTATTAAGTTAGCTCAGCTATGGGGCTTAGTGAGCCACTGAGCGTTAGGTTATGGTACTGAGTTAGTGAATGCTCATTATTTAGTTAGCTCAGCTGTGGGCCTGGTGAGCCACTGAGTGTTCTGTTATGGTACAGAGCTAGTGAATGCTTATTATTTAGTTAGCTCAGCTGTGGGCCTGGTGAGCCACTGAGTGTTCTGTTATGGTACTGAGCTAGTGAATGCTCATTATTTAGTTAACTCAGCTGTGGGCCTGGTGAGCCACTGAGGGTTCTGTTATGGTACTGAGCTAGTGAATGCTCATTATTTAGTTAGCTCAGCTGTGGGCCTGGTGAGCCACTGAGCGTTTGGTTATGGTATTGAGCTAGTCAATGTTTATTATTTAGTTAGCTCAGCTGTGGACCTAGTGAGCAACTGAGCATTCATTTATGTTAGTGAGCTATTGTGCGCTTGTTCATCACATTGTGTCACTGAGCATTGTAATTAAACTGTCTGGCAGAATGACAGTTGTATATAATATAGATATGTTAGTATATTGATTAATTAGCTGATTCTCAGTTTATAACTGAGGGACCCACACTGCGAACATTAATATAGCTCTGTCATGTTACAGCAATTTTACCCATAACCAGCTCTCAAACTGATTAAAAGGCTCATTAAACTTCCGAAAGGGTCATTTTTAGTTTTAATTTAAGTAAATTTTACTCTTCTAGATGATAGAATACATGTTTATTTGATAACTGAGAGAAATTGCAAACGAAAAAATAAATATAAAGCACATTATGAGTACATAATTAAGAACAGTTTTGTTTACAAATTAATGTTCGTCTCTTTTTAATAAACACCTTCAGCAGAAAACATGTAGTTACGAAGCTTGTAATATATGATCAATTCATTTCAGAGTGAAACATAGTATGGGGAACTGTAGGAGATGCAGTTAAAAAGTAAATAACCGCTTGCGGTTTACTAGATAGTTTTTATTCCTTTATTCCCCTCAGTGTATTAATGAACTGAAACCCACAAGCTAATTCATTGCACGTAAGCAATGAATTGTTCATATAAAATTAAAAATAAAATTACTTTTTTAATAACTGTACTAAACAAACCACCCTTTGTAGCCTCTCAGTATTGACTGTGATACAGTGATTTGTGTTGTAATAGTGCGTGCGATAGTATCACACATACATGCAAGGGAGGATCCTGAGCAAGAGTTACCAAACCAAACTAGTATTCTGTACTCATTGTTTTTCAGTGCATATAAATGATATTATGCGTACTACATTAGATACAGTTTTATTGCAGACATCAATATATATTTTAAAAAACAAACAAACCCAATAGCGATACATAATATTAGTGAAGCCATAACTTTTCTAATCTTGTTAATGAACCCCTTATCTAAGTCATAATCCGTACACTACCACTGCAGTATTCATTTGCATTCTTCCAAACACTGGTGGAGGTAAAGTCGGAAAGCAACAGAGTCATATGGAATTATAAAAAGTAAACAAAAAGTTAAAAGTTCGGTCCGCTCGTCTAAGAAATACACATTTCGATCGAAGTTATTTATTTTCTCGCTTTTTTAAAAACAGTCACCGAGGGATCTACATGAATGATTTTAGCAATACTATAAATACATTTAATTACAATCATTTTTGTTTTTATCAAAAAATATGCATTTTGGAAGTTTAATGAGGCTTTAAACCAACCAAACATAACAAAACCATCAATTTGATGCCAATCGGAATAAATACTAACAGAAAACTAAGACAACTGAAAGTTTTTACAGATGATCATAAACAAAACTAGTTTAACTTTTAGTCATACGCTATTATCAAATCTCCACCAACCTGTAAAAGCTGTTGTTTTATCATGACCATATACTCGTGACTTACATAGTGCCAATATGTCAATGGTTTGGCCTTTTTCATTACAATATACATTAACAGATTAATGTAAGCAAACATGGCAGTCATGATGGCAGTTATATTGATTATTGGCAGAAATGTTGATACATGTAGAATGTAATTGTTCCATTTTGTACATATATAATACTTATGATACTGCTGTTATTTCAGTAATCGGCATGCAGTCTATAGCATGGGCAGCAAGGTTCAGAAGGAGGTGGGAGAAGTCAGTATTCTGGTGAACAATGCTGGCGTGGTGACAGGCAGAAAACTTATGGATTGTTCAGATGAAATGATAGAAAACACTTTGAATGTAAATCTATTGGCCCATTTCTGGGTAGGTTTTATGCTGTTTATAACCTCTCTGACACATATCATCTTGTAGTTGAGATTTGTGTAGTCTTCAAGAACTTTAATTTGTTTAGCTAATTTCCATCCATTCTAAGGAATGACACCAGAATCAAACTTCCCAGGGAAGCAATCATTTAAGCTTCAAGCATGTCTCCAGCAGGTACCATTGTGATATGACTGGATGTTTATTGAAACATACACTGCAGGGCGGCAGTGGATAGAGGGTTGATTGTTCATGTCAGTGGTTACAGTTCCACTACATGCTCTGCTAGATGGCCTCTTAAAAACTCAGTACTGTTGAACTCAAGAGTAATTCATATAAACTTTGAGCTGTCACTGCAATTAAGCTGAAGTAAATTGGTACAAATTTAATGAAACTCTCAGTTATTAGTATCTTAAAAAAACCACTTAGCTTTCTGACTGTCTGTAATAGACTCTTTCACCATTTCACAGTCACTTAGAAGGAGTGTTAGTGACAATTTAGTGTTTGCGGCAAACTCATTTCACCATTCCACAGTTACTTAGAAGAAGTGTTAGTGACAATTTAGTGTCAGTGGCATCCTCATTTCACCATTCCACTGTTACTTAGAAGGAGTATAAGTGACAATTTAGTGTCAGTGGCATCCTCATTTAACCATTCCACTGTTACTTAGAAGGAGTGTTAGTGACAATATAGTGTAAGTGGCATCCTCATTTCACAATCCCACTGTTATTTAGAAGGAGTGTTAGTGACAATGTAGTGTCAGTGGCATCCTCATTTCACCATTCAACTGTTACTTAGAAGGAGTGTTAGTGACAATTTAGTGTCAGTGGCATCCTCATTTCACCATTCAACTGTTACTTAGAAGGAGTGTTAGTGACAAGTGTCTGTGGCATCCTGATTTCACCACTCCACTGTTATTTAGAATGAGTGTTAGTAACAATTTAGTGTCAGTGGCATCCTCATTTCACCACTCCACTGTTATTTAGAAGGAGTGTTAGTGACAATATAGAGTCAATGGCAACCTCATTTCACCATACAGAAATTATTTAAAAGGAGTGTTAGTGACAATATAGTGTCAGTTGCAACCTCATTTCACCATACCGATATTATTTTGAAAGAGTGTTAGTGACAATTTAGTGTCAGTGGCAACCTCATTTCACCATACTGATATTATTTAGAAGGAGTGTTAGTGACAATATAGTGTCAGTGACATCCTCATTTCACCATACTGATATTATTTAGAAGGAGTGTTAGTGACAATATAGTGTCAGTGCATCCTCATTCCAATGGTACTTAGAAGGAATGTTAGTGACAATATGGTGTCAGTGGCATCCTCGTTTCACCATACTGATATTATTTAGAAGGAGTGTTAGTGACAATATAGTGTCAGTGGCATCCTCATTCCAATGGTACTTAGAAGGAATGTTAGTGACAATATAGTGTCAGTGGCATCCTCGTTTCACCATTCCACTGTTAATTAGAAAGAGTGTTAGTGACAATATAGTGTCAGTGGCAACCTCATTTCACCATACAGATATTATTTAAAAGGAGTGTTAGTGACAATATAGTGTCAGTTTCAACCTCATTTCACCATACCGATATTATTTAGAAAGACTGTTAGTGACAATATAGTGTCAGTGGCAACCTCATTTCACCATACTGATATTATTTAGAAGGAGTGTTAGTGGCAATATAGTGTCAGTGGCATCCTCATTTCGCCATCCCACTGTTATTTAGGTGTGTTAGTGACAATATAGTGTAAGTGACATCCTCATTTCGCCATTCCACTGTTACTTAGAAGGAGTGTAAGTGACAATATAGTGTTAGTGACAATATAGTGTTAGTGACATCCTCATTTTACCATTCCACTGTTAAGTAGAAGGAGTGTTAGTGATAATAAAGTGTTAGTGACATCCTTATTTCACCATTCCTCTGTTATTTAGAAGGAGTGTTAGTGACAATATAGTGTTGGTGGCATCCTGATTTCACCATTCCACTTTGATTTAGAAGGAGTGTCATTGACAATATAGTGTTAGTGACATCATGATTTCACCATTCCACTTTGATTTAGAAGGAGTGTCAGTGAAATTTAGTGTCAGTGACATCCTGATTTCACCATTTCACAGTTACTTAGAAGGAGTGTTATTGACAATATAGTGTTAGTGGCATCCTCATTTCACCATTCCACTGTTATTTAGAAGGATTTTAGTGACATCCTTTTTTAACCATTCCACTATTATTTAGAAGGAGTGTTAGTGACAATTTAATGACTGCGAGTCAAATAATGTAGATGTTTGTAAAATTGTAAGTTAAATGGTTATAAAGTCCAGAAGGGCTTATGAGATGGTGCGTTGTCCGTCGTCTGTCATCTGTTAGCAGCACTTTCTCTGAAACCACTAGGCCAATTAAACTCAAACTTCACATGGATGTTTCTATTGCATAGGAGACTATACAGAAGATTTTTTTTTTTCGATCTGAAATTTAAGATGGCCGTCGTTACTAAAAAAAAGTCACAAACTTAAAAAATCTTCTTCTCATGAACCGCCAAACAGATTTTGAAAATATTTATGTAGTATTATGATTACCAACTATAGTTTTATTAGAATTGTTCAAATGGTGTCCGTGGGGTTAAAAATGACCCGCCCTGAGGGTTCAATTAGGGGACACATGTCATTATAATAAACATTTTTTTTTTTTTTGTAAAAAAGGAACTGATTTTGTCAATATTTTCACAGAACCATTGTTCGGTCAAGGAGGTTCAGATCTGTTAAAATGACTTGGTTCCACTGTCTCAAGGGGTCAGGAGGGGGCCAAAAGGGTAAAAATTGCGAATTGTTTTCTTAAGAACCGGTAAATGATATTTGTTCATATTTGGCATAATCTATCCTTATGTGTAGGGCACTTCAAGGTGACTTTTACTTTTACAAAGGAATATTATAGGGAAATTCATTTTCACATCCATGTGTACAAAAAACCCCACCTCTATGTAAAATCTAAAGCGTTTCTGCTCATAACAAGTCCCTATGAGTGGGTGATTGAAGTTCTGACAAATCAAGGGGCTAGGTTGTATAAGGGTTCTGTACAGGGACAGTTGGAGTTTTTTTTACAGATGAATGGTATGGGAAGTTTAAGTATTTCCTTTTCAAAGCAATTAACTTTTTGATCATTGTGGGTTTGGATGGGGTATTTATTCATAAGTCTTTAAGACGACCCCCAAAGAGGGTAAATATTGTGAAATTTCAAAAAGTGCTATGGCCACTATGAGCCAGTAGAGCATCCTCAGGCCCTCTTGAGCCTCTTGTTTTAGTTTTGATTTAGACTTATATATTTCTTATGTAACGACATGCTGCGGGTTAAATTAAGATTCATTAATCTGGCAAAAATTGCAATCAAATAAAATTTGCACTCGGGCAGGGTTCTTTTGTGGTCAATAGACCCGTAAATTACCAATTAATTATTTACTCAAGTAACCATTCAGACATAGAAATAAACAAATCAGAACCTGTATTCACTGCCTACATGATAGTAAATAAATTGTTTGACCAATTGTGAAAGACTGACCATGTGCACGCACGCACATAATTTATCCAATTTAACAGCTCTGACAAATCAAGAAGTCAAAAAAGACACTATACATGTATAATTTTATGATAAAAAAGATCCAATTATAATAATATTTAAAAAAAATTATAATAAAATATAAAAAAAAGTAATACAAATAATAATACAATAAACATTTTCATTAGTTTTAAAATTTTACAAATATTTTTGTCTTGTGAAAGTAACAATGCTGATTTTTAGTTTTATTATCTGCTTTTTATACGAAATTGTTCCCACATCTGCATTTCTGTGATGCAGTGTGATGTAATCATGCATCAGCAAATATCAAAGGAATAAAGTTGCATCAGAGAAATCAAGGAATTTTTTAGTTCTTTGGTGAAATGTTACATGAAAAAACTTGAAAGTGGCATGTTGACATCCTTTTTTTAATGTTGTTTGATTACGTAGTTAGGAAGAAACTGTATCAAATTAGTGATTTACACTGATCAAATTAATGAAGTAGGTATAAACCTATGGAATTATTAATTACAAATACAATATATTTAGTTTGCATTGAAATCTATAAATAAACAATTAAACCACTGGGTATATCAAAGAAATTACTGACACAAACACATTGCGGTCTGGACAATAGAAGTCTGTTAAACGTGCGATATTCTTTGATCACATAGGCCACTGATCACACATCAAATGATAGACCTTCCATTAAACTTCCCTACTATCGGTTATGGTTAATTCAAAATTGACAACCTTTCGTTCAGCGTGTGACACAATATGCAGACAAACATTCAGATTAATAATCAAATTACCATGAAGAAGTCCCATGGATAAATATATGTAGTACTCCAAAAGAACAGCTTAATTTAAAAATTCAATATAGAATCATTTTATGAGTTGAGATGTTGTGATTTCTTAAGCGCCGGAAACCGAACTGAGCAGACTGAATGTTGAGCAAACACTGAACGAACAGAGTGAACGCGGAATGGAATATTAAATAAAGATAGTATAAACAACTCAGATATGAAGTTTTCATCGCTTGTGAGCGATGCTTGCGTTTGTGAGTGCATTAAATTAACTGCACTAAATTGAGTGCATGCAAGCGGAGCGTGATCGATCGAACTGAGTGCGAAAGGAGCACGAACTGAGCGTGAACGGAGTGCAAACAGAAAGCAATTATGGGAAACTTTAGCGATTTACGTCTCACACACCAATTAATTTTGTACTGTTCTACATATAGAGACATGCACTTCTGGAACACTGGATAAATTACCAATGGTTCTAAAAGTGCCTTATTCCCATAGATAGTCCTCTGCTGGTCCAAATATGCAGAAAAAAACATGGGGTTGACCAGGTTGCTTTTTCACAATTTCGATGGTTTGATGGCATCCCTTCATTTTTGACAATTTTGCCCATTTGTTGCAGTGTATCACTACGCATCTTTAAACTGTTATAGCATCATCAAACAGTTCCAAGGGGCACCCAAACTTTGCAGAAATCATGAAAATGTTCCAATGTTCCCATATGCACAAAGAAATATGACATTTTATGCATTTTTTAAAAAAAAATTACCCAACCGCTTTACACAGCTCTAATTTCTTGGGCGTAATAATCTTGCTACCGTCATGTAAGGGAAGTAATTGTTCAGTGAGACCTTTAGGGCCTTTATATAGTAACAACTGAGGATGCCCTAATGGCTCATAGTGACCATAGCACTTTTTGAAATTTTACAATATTAATCCTCTTTGGGGGGGTTGTCTTAACTTATGGATAAATACCCCCACCACACCCGACTGAATAAAAACTTAATTGCTATGAATAAGAAATACTTTAAGTTCCCATACCATTCATCCGAAAAAAAATATAGTCCCTGTACAGAACCCTTATATATTCCCAGCCCCTTGATTTGTCAAAACTTCAATCACCCACTCTTTGAGGGATTTGTTGTGAGCAGAAATACTTTAGACTTTAAATAAAAGTTTATTTGTACACATGGATGTGAAAATGAAAAAAACTTTCAGTGTTCTTTATAATATTCCTAGTATGTAAAAGTAAGGGTCACCTTGCAGGGCCCCTATATATCCCAGCCACTTGATTTGCAAAATCTTCAACCCCTTGCTGATATAAGGATAATTTATATCATATATGAAAATGTTTGACAGAAAGGTTATTGAGAAAAAGATTTATAAAAATTCCCAATTTTAACCACAGACCCTCCTCTTTATTGAATAAAATCAAATTTACTGTTACTAGACAATTCTTTAGATATGAAATTTGACAACATTTTACACAAATGGATGAAAAAATGAGAATTTTTGATTTTCTCATAGTATTCGTATGTAAAACTCAAAGTCTCCTTAGAGGGCGTGTATGCATTCCAGTGCCCTTTGATTTGTACAAACTAAGAACTTGAATCATAGGGACAATTTGTATCAAATGTGAACAAATTTGACCGACTGGTTGTTGCGAATAAGATTTATAACAAAATGTTCAATTTTAACCATTTTATGACCCTGTCTGGCCCCTTTGGGAAAGTCAGTCCTTTTTATTGAACAAAATCTTATTTGTTCAATAAAAAGAAGATGCTTCAAAACACAAACAGAATAAAAAAAATCATAAATGGAATTTTCCATTTTCCAATAGTATTCCTATATAAGATTGAAAGTCCCCTTACAGGACCCCAATAAATACAAACCCCTTCATTTGTACAAACTTTAAACCCATACTCATTGGGATAATCCATATCATTACAAACTAATTTGACTGACCAGTTTTTGAGAAGAAGATTTTTGAAAATTTTCTATTTAAAACCCTTTTTTGACCCACCCTGACCCCTTTGTATTTATCGATAAGTTGTTAAAGAGGGCAAATACTGTGAAATTTCAAAATGTGCTATGGCCACTATGAATCAGTAGAGCATCCTCAGGCCCTCTTGGGCCTCTTGTTAGTGATTGGTGGCCATCTTGAATTTCAGATCTGTATGGTCTCCTATGCAATAGAAACATCCATGTCAAGTTTGAGTTTAATTCACCTAAAGGATTCAGAGAAAGTGCTGCTATCAGACGACGTACGACAGACAACAGACGATGGTCAACGCGCCATTGCATCAGCCCTTCTGACCATTGGCCAGCAAACTTAAAAATGAGCATGTTTTAAGCAGGTTATTGCCTACATAAATTATGTTGATTATCATTACTCGGCCCAGGACGAAAACTAAGCCTGTTACTTTTGTCGTCAAATGTCTTGCTACAACAAATGAACGTCTGACGTCATTTCCATTTGGTTTGTTTTGTTCAGTTTAAAAAGTTATCTTAAAGAGCTTAACATGATTTATATAGATACTAAAATCGGCATATATGAAAATGAATAAATGATTGAAGACCACATATATGGATTATTTTGTTCGACTTCCCGAGTTCCTTACTTGTAATTAGCCCTTGAGTGGTGCAACAAATGTGTTTATTAAAGGGAGTGTATCAAGATAAAGTACTATAAAGGTCTTAAATAATAAGATAATTATCAAAATGGATAAAAGTCATCTCATTATCACTAATAAATATAAACCGAATAGTTTTAATATGTCAAATCCACGGAAACGTGACAAAATGGATAATTAAATTGGTGTGGGAAACTTGAAACAAAAGCCCCTCTCTATATTAGACAGCACTTAAATACTGTTTGATGACCTTCGTATCGTCATTCTGATTCTTTCTATGATAAAACAAGTTTTACTAGGTGTAAACCTGTCGAATGGATCAAATTGAAGTTGAAATGATATCATGTGACTGACATTTAATATGTCACAAAATATGGTGCCATTTTAAGCGGGAAACCTATTTTAGTCTACAGAAGCATGTAGCCCAAGTTAGGAAAAGCCCCTTTCAATATATTAATTTAAATGTTTATATTTAAATAGATATATTTTTGTCAGTGATTATATATAGGCATGGTAGATTGGGAAATTTAAAATTGTATAATCCTGATATATTCCCTTTAAAGATATTAATACATGACAGAGCCAGGACTTGGCTAGATACTAGACTAGGTTTAAGATTAATTTTCTAACAAATTGGTATTGAAGATAATTACGCTTTTCGTAAGTAGCCAAAGCAGCTATTCAAAAATGAAATATTGATTTCCAACTAATCCAAAAATAAAATGCATTACATAAATGTGTTATCGAACAGTAGACATCCATTTTATTAAGTAGATGTTAACTTTCAGACAGTGAAGTGTTTTCTACCCTCCATGTTGAAGAGGAATCATGGACACATCGTCAGCCTAGCAAGCTCTGCTGGACTCGTTGGGATGAAAAATCTGGCTGACTACAGTGCCTCGAAATTTGGGGTTGTGGGCTTCACTGAAGTGCTTAATTACGAGATTGTGTTCTCAGGTTACACAGGGGTGCATACCACTCTTGTGTGCCCTGCATTTGTGAAGACAGGCATGTTTGATGGATGTAAAGTAAGGTAAGGTTTTGTCAATGAGGTTGTACTGTAAGATGAGAAAACATGCTCTTCCATTGTAATTTTATGGATCAAATTCTTTATTTGCCAAAGATGTCGTCTGTTAGTAAAACTACTGTTAGAATCAATTATATTTACTAGCCAGTACAAACATATACATATAACTTACATTTACCTCCAAATATGGTGTTGTCAGTAAACATTGCCAGTACAAACATATACATATAACTTACATTTACCTCCCAATATGGTGTTGTCAGTAAACATTACTAGTACAAACATATACATATAACATGCATTTACCTCCCAATATGGTGTTGTTAGTAAACATTACTAATACAAACATATACATATAACATACATTTACCTCCCAATATGGTGTTGTCAGTAAACATTACTAGTACAAACATATACATATAACTTACATTTACCTCCCAATATGGTGTTGTTAGTAAACATTACTAGTACAGACATATACATATAACATACATTTCTTTCCCGTTATGGTGTTGTCAGTCAACATTACTGGTACAAACATATACATATAACTTACATTTACCTCCCAATATGTTGTTGTCAGTAAACATTGCCAGTACAAATAGATACATATAACTTACATTTACCTCCAAATATGGTGTTGTCAGTAAACATTACTAGTACAAACATATACATATAACATGCATTTACCTCCCAATATGGTGTTGTTAGTATACATAACTAGGACAAACATATACATATAACATACATTTACCTCCCAATATGGTGTTGTCAGTAAACATTACTAGTACAAACATATACATATAACTTACATTTACCTCCCAATATATTGTTGTCAATAAACATTACTAGTACAAACATATACCTATATAACATACATTTACCTCCCAATATGGTGTTGTAAGTAAACATAACTAGTACAAACATATACATATAACTTACATTTACCCTCCAATATGGTGTTGTTAGTAAACATAACTAGTACAAACATATAAATATAACTTACATTTACCTCCAAATATGGTGTTGTCAATAAACATTACTAGTACAGACATATAAATATAACTTACATTTACCCTCCAATATGGTGTTGTTAGTAAACATTACTAGTACAAACATATACATATAACTTACATTTACCCTCCAATATGGTGTTGTTAGTAAACATAACTAGTACAAACATATAAATATAACTTACATTTACCTCCAAATATGGTGTTGTCAATAAACATTACTAGTACAGACATATACATATAACATACATTTACCTCCCAATATGGTGTTGTTAGTAAACATTACTAGCACAAACATATACACATAAAATACATTTACCTCCCAACTTGGTGTTGTCAGTTAACATTGCTAGTACAGACATATACATATAACTTACATTTCCCTCCCGATATGGTGTTGTCAGTCAACATTACTGGTACAAACATATACATATAACTTACATTTACCTCCCAATATGTTGTTGTCAGTAAACATTGCCAGTACAAATATATACATATTACTTACATTTACCTCCCAATATGGTGTTGTCAGTTAACATTACTAGTACAAACATATAAACATAACATACATTTACCTCCCAGTATGGTGTTGTCAGTTAACATTACTAGTACAAACATATAAACATAACATACATTTAACTCCCAGTATGGTGTTGTCAGTAAACATTACTAGTACAAACATATAAACATAACATACATTTACCTCCCAATATGGTGTTGTTAGTAAACATTACTAGTACAGACATATACACATAACATACATTTACCTCCCAATATGGTGTTGGCAGTAAACATTACTAGTACAAACATATACACATAACGTACATTTACCTCCCAATATGGTGTTGTTAGTAAACATTACTAGTACAAACATATAAACATAACATACATTTACCCCCCCAGTATGGTGTTGTCAGTTAATATTACTAGTACAAACATAGACACAAAACTTACATTTATCTCCCAATATGGAGTTTTCAGTTAAGATTATTAGTACAAACATATACATATAACTAACATTTACCTCCCAACTTGGTGTTGTCAGTTAACATTGCTAGTACAGACATATACATATAACTTACATTTCCCTCCCGATATGGTGTTGTCAGTCAACATTACTGGTACAAACATATACATATAACTTACATTTACCTCCCAATATGTTGTTGTCAGTAAACATTGCCAGTACAAATATATACATATTACTTACATTTACCTCCCAATATGGTGTTGTCAGTTAACATTTCTAGTACAGACATATACATATAACAAACATTAATCTCCCAATATGGTGTTGTCAGTTAACATTACTAGTACAACCATATACACATAACATACATTTACCTCCCAATATGGTGTTGTCAGTAAACATTACTAGTACAACCATATACATAAAACATACATTTACCTCCCAATATGGTGTTGTCAGTAAACATATACACATTAATTACATTTATCTCCCAATATGATGTTGTCAGTAACCATTGCTAGTACAAACATATACATATAACATACATTTACCTCCCAATATGGTGTTGTCAGTAAACATAACTAGTACAACCATATACATAAAACATACATTTACCTCCCAATATGGTGTTGTCAGTAAACATATACACATTAATTACATTTATCTCCCAATATGATGTTGTCAGTAAACATTACTAGTACAACCATATACACATAATATACATTTACCTCCCAGTATGGTGTTGTCATTAAACATTATTAGTACAATCATATACACATAACATACATTTACCTCCAAATATGTGTTGTCAGTAAACATTACTAGTTCAAACATAAACACATAACATACATTTACCTCCAAATATGGTGTTGTTAGTAAACATTACTAGTACAAACATATAAACATAACATACATTTACCTCCCAATATTGTGTTGTCAGTTAACATTACTAGTACAACCATATACACATAACATACAATTACTTCAAAATATTGTGTTGTCAGTAAACATTACTTCTATTTACATATAAACATAACATACATTTACCTCCAAATATGGTGTTGTTAGTGAACATTACTAGTACAAACATATACAGATAACATACATTTACCTCCCAATATTGTGTTGTCAGTTA
Organism: Panopea generosa; assembly: GCA_029582155.1. NCBI lineage: Eukaryota > Metazoa > Mollusca > Bivalvia > Adapedonta > Hiatellidae > Panopea > Panopea generosa. Next base: position 27,477,804 of record CM055904.1, on the reverse strand, counting down.
ACATTTCTAGTACAACCATATACACATAACATACATTTACTTCCAAATATTGTGTTGTCAGTAAACATTACTAGTATTAACATATAAACATAACATACATTTACCTCCCAATATGGCGTTGTCAGTTAACATTACTAGTACAAACATATAAACATAACATACATTTACCTCCCAGTATGGTGTTGTCAGTAAACATTACTAGTACAAACATATAAACATAACATACATTTAACTCCCAGTATGGTGTTGTCAGTAAACATTACTAGTACAAACATATAAACATAACATACATTTACCTCCCAATATGGTGTTGTTAGTAAACATTACTAGTACAGACATATACACATAACATACATTTACCTCCCAATATGGTGTTGGCAGTAAACATTACTAGTACAAACATATACACATAACGTACATTTACCTCCCAATATGGTGTTGTTAGTAAACATTACTAGTACAAACATATAAACATAACATACATTTACCCCCCCAGTATGGTGTTGTCAGTTAATATTACTAGTACAAACATAGACACAAAACTTACATTTATCTCCCAATATGGTGTTTTCAGTTAAGATTATTAGTACAAACATATACATATAACTAACATTTACCTCCCAATATGGTGTTGTCAGTAAACAATACTAGTACAAACATATACACATAACATACATTAACCTCCTAATATGGTGTTGTCAGTTAATATTACTAGTACAAACATATACATATAACATACATTTCTCTCCCAATATGGTGTTGTCCTTCAACATAACTGGTACAAACATATTAACATAACATACATTTACCTCCCAATATGGTGTTGTCAGTAAACATTACTAGTACAAACATATAAACATAACATACATTTACCTCCCATTATGGTGTTGTCAGTTAATATTACTAGTACAAACATATACACAAAACATACATTACCTCCCAATATGGTGTTGTCAGTAAACATTACTGGTACAAACATATACACATAACATACATTTACCTCCCAATATGGTGTTGTCAGTAAACATTACTGGTACAAACATATACACATAACATACATTTACCTCCTAATATGGTGTTGTCATTTAATATTACTAGTACAAACATATACACCTAACATACATTTACCTCCCAATATGGTGTTGTCAGTAAACATTACTAGTACAAACATATACTTATAACATACATTTATCTCCCAATATGGTGTTGTCAGTAAACATTACTGGTACAAACATATACACATAACATACATTTACCTCTTAATATGGTGTTTTCAGTTAAGATTATTAGTACAAACATATACATATAACTAACATTTACCTCCCAATATGGTGTTGTAAGTAAACATTACTGGAACAAACATATACATATAACATACATTTACCTCCCAATATGGTGTTTCAGTGAACATTATTAGTACAAACATATACACCCGGCATACATTTACCTCGCAATATGGTGTTGTCAGTATAAATTGCTTGTGCAAACATATACACATAACATACAATGACCTCCCAATATGGTGTTGTAAGTAGACATTGTTGGTACAAACATATACACATAACGTACATTTACCTCCCAATATGGTACAAACATATACACATAACATACACTTACCTCCCAATATGGTGTGATCGGTAGACATTACTAGTACAAACATACACACATAACAAACACTTACCTCCCATTATGGTGTTGTCAGTAAACATTGCTTGTACAAACATATACATATAACATACACTTACCTCCAAATATGGTGTTGTCAGAAGACATTACTGATACAAACATATACACATAACATACACTTACCCCTCAATATGGTGTTGTCAGTAAACATTACTGGTACAAACATATATACAAAACATACATTTACCTCCCAATATGGTGTTGTCAGTAAAAATTACTAGAACAAACATATACACATAACATACATTTACCTCCCAATATGGTGTTGTCAGTAAACATTACTGGTACAAACATATACATATAAATTACATTTACCTCTCAATATAGTGTTGTTAGTAATTATTACGAGTACAAACATATACACATAACATACATTTACCTCCCAATATGGTGTTGTCAGTAATTATTATTGGTACAAACATATACACATAACATACATTTACCTCCCAATATGGTGTTGTCAGTAAATATTACTGGTGCAAACATATACATATAACTTACATTTACCTCCCAATAAAGTGTTGTCAATAATTATTATGGGTACAAACATATACACATAACATACCTCCCAATATGGTGTTGTCAGTAATTATTATGGGTACAAACATATACACATAACATACATTTACCCTTCCAATATTGTATTGTCAGTAAACATTACTAGTACAAACATATACATATAACATACATTTACCTCCCAATATGGTGTTGTTAGTAAACATTACTGGTACAGACATATAAACTTACCTCCAAATATGGTGTTGTCAGTAGACATTACTGGTACAAACATATACACATAACATACACTTACCTCCCAATATGGTGTTGTCAGTAGACATTACTGGTACAAACATATACACATAACATACACTTACCTCCAAATATAGTGTTGTCAGTAAACAATGCTGGTACAAACATATACACATAACATATATTTACCTCCCAATATGGTGTTGTCAGTAAAAATTACAAGTACAAACATATACACATAATAACATTTACCTCCCAATATGGTGTTGTCAGTAAACATTAATAGTGCAAACATATATATATAACTTACATTTACCTCCCAATACAGTGTTGTCAGTAATTATTACGGGTACAAACATATACACATAACATACATTTACCTCCCAATATGGTGTTGTCAGTAAACATTGCTAGAACAAACATATACACATAACATACATTTACCTCCCAATATGGTGTTGTCAGTAATTATTACGGGTACAAAAATATACTCATAACATACATTTACCTCCCAATATGGTGTTGTCAGTAAACATTGCTAGTACAAACATATACACATAACAAACACTTACCTCCCAATATGGTGTTGTCAGTAGACATTACTGATACAAACATATACACATAACATACACTTACCCCTCAATATCTTGTTGTCAGTAAACATTACTGGTACAAACATATATACAAAACATACATTTACCTCCCAATATGGTGTTGTCAGTAAAAATTACTAGAACAAACATATACACATAACATACATTTACCTCCCAATATGGTGTTGTCAGTAAACATAACTGGTACAAACATATACATATAAATTACATTTACCTCTCAATATAGTGTTGTTAGTAATTATTACGGGTACAAACATATACACATAACATTTATTTACCTCCCATTATGGTGTTGTCAACAATTATTATGGGTACAAACATATACACATAACATACATTTACCTCCCAATATGGTGTTGTCAGTAAATATTACTGGTGCAAACATATACATATAACTTACATTTACCTCCCAATACAGTGTTGTCAGTAATTATTACAGGTACAAACATATACACATAACATACATTTACCTCCCAATATGGTGTTGTCAGTAAACATTGCTACAACAAACATATACACATAACATACATTTACCTCCCAATATGGTGTTGTCAGTAATTATTACGGGTACAAAAATAGACTCATAACATACATTTACCTCCCAATATGGTGTTGTCAGTAAACATTGCTAGTACAAACATATACACATAACAAACACTTACCTCCCAATATGGTGTTGTCAGTAGACATTACTGATACAAACATATACACATAACATACACTTACCCCTCAATATCTTGTTGTCAGTAAACATTACTGGTACAAACATATATACAAAACATACATTTACCTCCCAATATGGTGCTGTCAGTAAAAATTACTAGAACAAACATATACACATAACATACATTTACCTCCCAATATGGTGTTGTCAGTAAACATAACTGGTACAAACATATACATATAAATTACATTTACCTCTCAATATAGTGTTGTTAGTAATTATTACGGGTACAAACATATACACATAACATTTATTTACCTCCCATTATGGTGTTGTCAATAATTATTATGGGTACAAACATATACACATAACATACATTTACCTCCCAATATGGTGTTGTCAGTAAATATTACTGGTGCAAACATATACATATAACTTACATTTACCTCCCAATAAAGTGTTGTCAGTAATTATTATGGGTACAAACATATACACATAACATACCTCCCAATATGGTGTTGTCAGTAATTATTATGGATACAAACATATACACATAACATACATTTACCCTTCCAATATTGTATTGTCAGTAAACATTACTAGTACAAACATATACATATAACATACATTTACCTCCCAATATGGTGTTGTTAGTAAACATTACTGGTACAGACATATACACTTACCTCCAAATATGGTGTTGTCAGTAGACATTACTGGTACAAACATATACACATAACATACACTTACCTCTCAATATGGTGTTGTCAGTAGACATTACTGGTACAAACATATACACATAACATACACTTATCTCCAAATATAGTGTTGTCAGTAAGCAATGCTGGTACAAACATATACACATAACATATATTTACCTCCCAATATGGTGTTGTCAGTAAAAATTACAAGTACAAACATATACACATAATAACATTTACCTCCCAATATGGTGTTGTCAGTAAACATTACTGGTGCAAACATATATATATAACTTACATTTACCTCCCAATACAGTGTTGTCAGTAATTATTATGGGTACAAACATATACACATAACATACATTTACCTCCCAATATGGTGTTGTCAGTCAACATTGCTGGTACAAACAGATACACATAATGTACATTTACCTCCCAATGTGGTGTTGTCAGTAGACATTGCTGGTACAAACATATACACATGACATACATTTACCACCCAATATGGTGTTGTCAGTCAACATTGCTGGTACAAACAGATACACATAATGTACATTTACCTCCCAATGTGGTGTTGTCAGTAAACATTGCTAGAACAAACTGATACATATAATGTACATTAACCTCCCCATATGGTGTTGTCAGAAAAAACATTGCTAGTACAAACATATAAACATAACATACACTTACCTCCCAATATGGTGTTGTCAGTAAACATTTCTAGTACAAAAATATACACATGACATATATTTATCTCCCTTTATGTAGTTGTCAGTAAACATTACTGGTACAAACATATACACATGGTATACATTAACCTCCAAATATGGTGTTGTCAGTAAACATTGCTGGTACAAACATATACGCACAACATACATTTACCTCCCAATATGGTATTGTCAGTAGACATTGCTGGTACAAACATATACATATAACATACATTAACCTCCCAATATTGTGTTGTCAGTAGACATTTTTGGTACAAACATATACACATAATGTACATTTACCTCCTAGTGTGTTGTTGTCAGTAAACAATGCTAGTACAAACATAGACACATAATGTACATTCACCTCCTAGTGTGGTGTTGTCAGTAAACAATTTTAGTACAAACTTATACACATAACGAACATTTACCTCCTAGTGTGTGGTGTTGTCAGTAAACAATGCTTGTACAAACATGTACACATAATGTACATTTACATCCAAATATTGTGTTGTCAGTTAACATTACTGGCATAAATATATACACATAACAAACATTTACCTCCCATTATGGTGTAGTCAGTAAACATTATTGGTACAAACCTAATATTATACACATTACATACATTTACCTCCCAATATGGTGTTGTCAGTAAATATTACTAGTATAAACATATACATATAACATACATTTACCTCCCAATATGGTTTTGTTAGTCAACATTTCTGGTACAAACATATACATATAACATACATTTACCTCCCAATATGGTGTTGTTAGTAAACATTACTGGTACAAACATATACATATAACATACATTTACCTCCCAATATGGTGTTGTCGGGAAACATTACTGGCACAAACATATACATAAAACATACATTTACCTCCCAATATGCTGTTGTCAGTAAACATTACTGGCACAAATATATACCCATAACAAACATTTACCTCCCAATTTGGTGTTTTCAGTTAATATTACTAGTACAAACATATACATATAACATACATTTATATCCAAATATGGTGTTTTCAGTAAACATGACTACTACAAACATATACACGTAACATACATTAACTTCCCAATATGGTGTTGTCAGTAAACATGACTACTACAAACATATACACGTAACATACATTAACCTCCCAATATGGTGTTGTCAGTAGATATTGTTGGTACAAACATATACACATGGAATAAATTTAACTCCCAATATGGTGTTGTCAGTTAACATTACTAGTACAAACAAATACACATAACATACATTTATCTCCCAAAATGGTTTTGGCAGTAAACATTACTGGTACAAACATATACACATGGAATACATTTAACTCCCAATATGGTGTTGTCTGTAAACATTATTTGTACAAACATATACACATAACATACATTTACCTCCCAGTATGATGTTGTCAGTAATCATTATTAGTATAAACATATACACATAACATACATTTACCTCCCAGTATGATGTTGTCAGTAATCATTATTAGTATAAACATATACACATAACATACATTTACCTCCCAGTATGATGTTGTCAGTAATCATTATTAGTATAAACAAATACACATAACATACATTTACCTCCCAGTATGATGTTGTCAGTAATCATTATTAGTATAAACATATACACATAACATACATTTACCTCCCAGTATGATGTTGTCAGTAATCATTATTAGTATAAACAAATACACATAACATACATTTACCTCCCAGTATGATGTTGTCAGTAATCATTATTAGTATAAACATATACACATAACATACATTTACCTCCCAGTATGATGTTGTCAGTAATCATTATTAGTATAAACATATACACATAACATACATTTACCTCCCAGTATGATGTTGTCAGTAATCATTATTAGTATAAACATATACACATAACATACATTTACCTCCCAGTATGATGTTGTCAGTAATCATTATTAGTATAAACATATACACATAACATACATTTACCTCCCAGTATGATGTTGTCAGTAATCATTATTAGTATAAACAAATACACATAACATACATTTACCTCCCAGTATGATGTTGTCAGTAATCATTATTAGTATAAACATATACACATAACATACATTTACCTCCCAGTATGATGTTGTCAGTAATCATTATTAGTATAAACATATACACATAACATACATTTACCTCCCAGTATGATGTTGTCAGTAATCATTATTAGTATAAACATATACACATAACATACATTTACCTCCCAGTATGATGTTGTCAGTAATCATTATTAGTATAAACATATACACATAACATACATTTACCTCCCAGTATGATGTTGTCAGTAATCATTATTAGTATAAACATATACACATAACATACATTTACCTCCCAGTATGATGTTGTCAGTAATCATTATTAGTATAAACATATACACATAACATACATTTACCTCCCAGTATGATGTTGTCAGTAATCATTATTAGTATAAACATATACACATAACATACATTTACCTCCCAGTATGATGTTGTCAGTAATCATTATTAGTATAAACATATACACATAACATACATTTACCTCCCAGTATGATGTTGTCAGTAATCATTATTAGTATAAACAAATACACATAACATACATTTACCTCCCAGTATGATGTTGTCAGTAATCATTATTAGTATAAACATATACACATAACATACATTTACCTCCCAGTATGATGTTGTCAGTAATCATTATTAGTATAAACATATACACATAACATACATTTACCTCCCAGTATGATGTTGTCAGTAATCATTATTAGTATAAACATATACACATAACATACATTTACCTCCCAGTATGATGTTGTCAGTAATCATTATTAGTATAAACATATACACATAACATACATTTACCTCCCAGTATGATGTTGTCAGTAATCATTATTAGTATAAACATATACACATAACATACATTTACCTCCCAGTATGATGTTGTCAGTAATCATTATTAGTATAAACATATACACATAACATACATTTACCTCCCAGTATGATGTTGTCAGTAATCATTATTAGTATAAACATATACACATAACATACATTTACCTCCCAGTATGATGTTGTCAGTAATCATTATTAGTATAAACATATACACATAACATACATTTACCTCCCAGTATGATGTTGTCAGTAATCATTATTAGTATAAACATATACACATAACATACATTTACCTCCCAGTATGATGTTGTCAGTAATCATTATTAGTATAAACATATACACATAACATACATTTACCTCCAAAAATGGTTTTGGCAGTCATTACTGGTACAAACATATACACATGGAATACATTTAACTCGCAATATGGTGTTGTCTGTAAACATTACTTGTACAAACATATACACATAACATACATTTAACTCCAAATATGGTGTTGTCAGTAAACTTTATTAGTATAAACATATACACTTGACATACATTTACCTCCCAGTATGGTGTTTTTAGTAATCATTATTAGTATAAACATATACACATAACATACATTTACCTCCCAATATGGTGTTGTCAGTAAACATAACTAGTACAGTCATATACACATGGCATACATTTAATTCCCAATATGGTGTTGTCAGTAAACATTATTAGTATAAACATATACACATAACATACATATACTTCCCAATATTGTTATGGCAGTAAACATTACTAGTGCAGACATTTACACATGGCATACATTTAACTCCCAATATGGTGTTGTCAGTAGACATTACTAGTACAAAGATATACACATGGAATACATTTAACTCCCAATTTGGTGTTTTCAGTTAATATTACTAGTACAAACATATACATATAACATACATTTATATCCAAATATGGTGTTTTCAGTAAACATGACTACTACAAACATATACACGTAACATACATTAACTTCCCAATATGGTGTTGTCAGTAAACATGACTACTACAAACATATACACGTAACATACATTAACCTCCCAATATGGTGTTGTCAGTAGATATTGTTGGTACAAACATATACACATGGAATAAATTTAACTCCCAATATGGTGTTGTCAGTTAACATTACTAGTACAAACAAATACACATAACATACATTTATCTCCCAAAATGGTTTTGGCAGTAAACATTACTGGTACAAACATATACACATGGAATACATTTAACTCCCAATATGGTGTTGTCTGTAAACATTATTTGTACAAACATATACACATAACATACATTTACCTCCCAGTATGATGTTGTCAGTAATCATTATTAGTATAAACATATACACATAACATACATTTACCTCCCAGTATGATGTTGTCAGTAATCATTATTAGTATAAACATATACACATAACATACATTTACCTCCCAGTATGATGTTGTCAGTAATCATTATTAGTATAAACATATACACATAACATACATTTACCTCCCAGTATGATGTTGTCAGTAATCATTATTAGTATAAACATATACACTTAACATACATTTACCTCCCAGTATGATGTTGTCAGTAATCATTATTAGTATAAACATATACACATAACATACATTTACCTCCCAGTATGATGTTGTCAGTAATCATTATTAGTATAAACATATACACATAACATACATTTACCTCCCAGTATGATGTTGTCAGTAATCATTATTAGTATAAACATATACACATAACATACATTTACCTCCCAGTATGATGTTGTCAGTAATCATTATTAGTATAAACATATACACATAACATACATTTACCTCCAAAAATGGTTTTGGCAGTCATTACTGGTACAAACATATACACATGGAATACATTTAACTCGCAATATGGTGTTGTCTGTAAACATTACTTGTACAAACATATACACATAACATACATTTAACTCCAAATATGGTGTTGTCAGTAAACTTTATTAGTATAAACATATACACTTGACATACATTTACCTCCCAGTATGGTGTTTTTAGTAATCATTATTAGTATAAACATATACACATAACATACATTTACCTCCCAATATGGTGTTGTCAGTAAACATAACTAGTACAGTCATATACACATGGCATACATTTAATTCCCAATATGGTGTTGTCAGTAAACATTATTAGTATAAACATATACACATAACATACATATACTTCCCAATATTGTTATGGCAGTAAACATTACTAGTGCAGACATTTACACATGGCATACATTTAACTCCCAATATGGTGTTGTCAGTAGACATTACTAGTACAAAGATATACACATGGAATACATTTAACTCCCAATATGGTGTTGTCAGTAAACATTACTGGTACAAACATATACACATGGCATATATTTACCTCCCAATATGGTGTTATCAGTAGACATTGTTTGTACAAACATATACACATAACATACATTAACCTCCCAATATGGTGTTGTCAGTAGACATTGTTGGTACAAACATATACACATAACGTACATTTACCTCCCAATGTGGTGTTGTCGGTAAAGGTGCTTGTACAAACATATACACATAACATACATTTACCTCCCAATATGGTGTTGTCAGTAGACATTGTTGGTACAAACATATACACATAACGTACATTTACCTCCCAATGTGGTGTTGTCGGTAACGGTGCTTGTACAAACATATACACATAACATACATTTACCTCCCAATATGGTGTTGTCATTAAACATTGCTTGTACAAACCTATACACAAAATATACATTTAACTCCCAATATGGTGTTGTCAGTTAACATTGCTTGTACAAACATATACACATAACTTATATTTACCTCCCAATATGGTGTTGTCAGTAAACATTACTAGTACAAACATATACACAAAACATACATTTACCTTCAAATATAGTGTTGTCAGTAAACATTACTGGTACAAACATATACATCTAACATACATTTACCTCCCAATATGGTGTTGTCAGTAAACATTACTAGTACAAACATATACACAAAACATACATTTACCTTCAAATATGGTGTTGTCAGTAAACATTACTGGTACAAACATATACATCTAACATACATTTACCTCCCAATATAGTGTTGTCAGTAAACATTACTGGTACAAACATATACATATTGAATACATTAACCTCCGAATATGGTGTTGTCAGTAGACATTGTTGGTACAAACATATACACATAACACACATTAACCTCCCAATATGGTGTTGTCAATAGACATTGTTGATACAAACATATACACATAACGTAAATTTACCTCCCAATGTGGTGTTGTCAGAAAACATTGCTTGTACAAACATATAGACATAACTTATATTTACCTCCCAATATGGTGTTGTCAGTAAACATTACTCTTACAAACATATACACAAAACATACATTTACCTCCCAATATGGTGTTGTCAGTTAACATTGCTTGTACAAACATATACACATAACTTATATTTACTTCCCAATGTGGTGTTGTCAGTAAACGTTGCTTGTACAAACATATACACATAACTTATATTTACTTCCCAATATGGTGTTGTAAGTAAACGTTGCTTGTACAAACATATACATATAACTTATATTTTCCTCCCAATATGGTGTTGTCAGTAAACATTACTAGTACAAACATATACACAAAACATATATTTTTCTCCCAATATGGTGTTGTCAATAGACATTGTTGGTACAAACATATACACATAATGTACATTTACCTCCCAATATGGTGTTGTCATTAAAATATTGCTAGTACAAACATATACACATAACGTACATTTACCTCCCAATATGGTGTTGTCAGTAAACATTGCTAGTACAAACATATACACATGGCATACATTTACCTCCCCATATGGTGTTGTCAGCAGTAATTGCTGGTACAAACATATACACATTACATACATTAACCTCCCAATATGGTGTTGTCAGTAAATATTGCTAGTACAAACATATACACATGACATACATTTACCTCCAAATATGGTGTTGTGAGTAAACATTACTAGTACAAAAATATACACATGACATACATTTACCTCCAAATATGGTGTTGTCAGTAAACATTGCTAGTACAAACATATACACATAACATACATTTACCTCCCAATATGGTGTTGTCAGCAGTAATTGCTGGTACAAACATATACACATAACATACATTAACCTCCCAATATGGTGTTGTCAGTAAACATTGCTAGTACAAACATATACACATGACATACATTTACCTCCCCATATGGTGTTTTCAGCAGTAATTGCTGGTGCAAACATAGACACAAAACTTACATTTATCTCCCAATATGGTGTTTTCAGTTAACATAACTAGTACAAACATATACACATGACATACATTTAACTCCCAATATGGTGTTGTCCTTCAACATAACTGGTACAAACATATACACATAATTTACATTTACCTCCCAATATGGTGTTGTCAGTTAACATTACTAGTACAGACATATACACATAACTTACATTTACCTTCCAATATGGTGTTGTCAGTTAACATTACTAGTACAAACATATACACATGACATACATTTAACTCCCATTATGGTGTTGTCCTTCAACATAACTGGTACAAACATAAACACATAACTTACATTTACCTCCCAATATGGTGTTGTCAGTTAATATTACTGCCACAAACATAGACACATAACTTACATTTACCTCCCAATATGGTGTTGTCAGTTAACATTACTGGTACAAACATAGACACATTACTTACATTTACCTCACAATATGGTGTTGTCAGTTTATATTACTGGTACAAACATAGACACATAACATACATTTATCTCCCAATATGGTGTTGTCAGTAAACATTACTGGTACAAGCATATACACATGGCATACATTTACCTCCCAATATGGTGTTGTCTTTCAACATTACTAGTACAAACATAATTATACAAATGACATACATTTACCACCCAATATGGTGTTGTCAGTTTATATTACTGGTACAAACATAGACACATAACATACATTTATCTCCCAATATGGTGTTGTCAGTAAACATTACTGGTACAAACATATACACATGGCATACATTTACCTCCCAATATGGTGTTGTCCTTCAAAATTACTAGTACAAACATAATTATACAAATGACATACATTTACCTCCCAATATGGTGTTGTCAGTCAACATTACTAACCTTACAGTATTTATATAATCATGAGTTATTGGACAGGCTCTTGAACTTTCAAAATTCCATTATTATTGTCGGAGTTATGGCCTTTGAATCATAACATATTGAATATTTGATGTTGTGTGCACTCTAACATCTGCAGTTTTCATTGGATCTTCACAAACTACCACAGTAGTCATATAACCTTAATGTCTTGGACACATTTGTTAATGGCAAAATCAGATAATAAGTGTCAAAGTTATGGTCCTTGAATTGTCAAAAATTTGTATATTTTTCATTAGCTCCCCTGAGCAAAGCTCAAGGTGATCTGTTCAGATTGCCTGTTCGTGAACTTTTTGTTGTGTGCACTCTAGCACCTGCTTTATTCATTTGATCTTCACTAAACTTATAAAGTAGTAAGTTATATAATCATATTATCTCAGACAAGCTCTTGAACTGGCCAAATTGTATTATTTATGTCAGAGTTATGGCCCTTGAAACATTAAAAAATGCAATATTTCATTGTGTGTGCACTCTAGCACCTGCATTTTTCAATTGATCCTTACCAAACAAACACAATAGTTATATAAGCATAATATCTTATACAAGCTTTTGAATTGGCCAAATCATTTTTTTTAATGTCAGAATTATGGCCCTAGAAACATTGAAAATTGCACTATTTAACGGTGTGTGCACTCTAGCACCTGCATTTTTTATTTGATTCTAACCAGTACTAACTTGCAAAGTAGTTATATAACCATTATATCTTAAACAAGTTTGTAAACTACCAAAATCGGATTATCAGTGTCAGAGTTCTGGCCCTTTAATTATCAAAAACTGCACTATTTGACCTTGTATGCACTCTAGTACCCTCATTTTTCATTTGATCCTCATCACGCCAGCAATTGGAGCATTGCTTTCAAGATTTTGAAAGTAAAAGCAGAAGTCTATTTTTACCGAAGAAAAATCTATATTTTGCTTTATAGTATACTAGTATATAATGTTTGATTATCACACATTTATAATTTTTATGACGAAAACATCATGCCCATGCAGAACCCATGTCAAATGTAAATTTAAGAAATCGGGGACGATACCGGGTCATTTTTGGAAGGCGATCATGGCGATGCCTTCTATAGGGATGGCGCAGCCCATAATATAATTTTATTCAAAACCTTTGTTATTACTGTTGAAGGCGATTTCATTTCTTCCGACCGATAAAATAGTTCCAACAGTTTCAAAATGCAATTGCCTTAGCAGAGGACGTAGAAATGCAAATTTGTATAGGTAAACATACAGTTTCCACTAAAATGATATGAAATTCAAACGACTAGTGTGCATTAGTATAGCAATTGTAAAATTAGTCCTCCCCTCCTTCAGCGTCCCAAGTGATGATAAATATATTTTTGCCGCCATCTTTTTGGCAGGGAAAAATTGAAATTGTTGTGTCAATACCACAGTTTCAGATTGACGTTCGATTCAGAATTATTTATATTACCGTAATTAAAAAAAGGCTGAAATACTTTAAAAAGGTAGTATACTTGCTTTGTATATTTGAAATATCAATTTGAATTCGAACAAAGGCCAATGTTTGTTTTTTCCATATTTGTCGTTTGTGAAATAAGTCACCTTTTTATTGACATTTACGCTTTATATGATTGTGTTTTTTCTTTTTTATACATGTGCTATAAAATCAGACCTCGTAGTATGCCTGCCACATTTTAAATATTATCTATAACATCGAAAAAGATAAAAAATATTAGATTTCTTAACACCACCTGTTCGGCTTTTTGTGGTGTTTTTGAAGTCAGAAACACATTATATGGGGTGTATCTCAAAAGTTGAGGGAGGCAACTGATGTTCTACTATGATGTTTGTTTATTTCTTTCTATCTTGTTGGCAACCAAGCTGTGCAACTTTTTCCCTTGGGCCAAAACAGCATCTAAAAATAGCGGGTTCCCCAAATGTTTAAAAATAGACTAGAATATTAGATAGAGTGCCTTCTGATCAGCTGCAAGCTCAACAGCGAATGCCACTAAAATTTCAGAATAAAACATGAATACAAATACAAGTAGATTATTTTATTTTTGTTTCTACGTTGACCGCAAAAATCTACTGATGCAAAAATCTACCCAGAAGGGCTAATGCAATGGTGCATTGTCCGTTGTCTGTCTTCCATAAGCAGCACTTTCTCTGAAACCACTGATCTGAAATTCAAGATGGCCGCTGTTCATAAAAATAGTCTAAAACTTCATCTTCTTATGAACCGCCCACAGATTTTGAAAATATTTATGTAGTTATGATACATATAGTTCTGTTAGATTTGTTCAAATGATGTCCCTGGGGTTAAAAATGACCCCACCCCGAGGGTTCAATTAGGGGACACATGTCATTATAATAAACATTAACTTTTTTTTAAAAAAAACAAATATGATTTTACCTATATTTTCACAGAAGCATTGTTTGGTCAAGGAGGTTCATATTTGTAAAACTGACTGGGTTCCACTGTCTTAAGGGCCCCAAAAGGGCAAAACTTGGAAATTAAAAAAATTGTTATCTTAAGAACCGGTTCAGTCAGAATTGTTCATATTTGTCATAAATTATCCCTATGTGTAGTGGTTTGAATGAAGATAAGAATTAAGGGGCTAATATTTATAGGGGTCTTGTAAGGAGACTTAGAATTTTACATAGGGAAAACATAGAAATCCCCTTTTTTCATCCATTTAGGTAAAATAATAATTCAGTTTGAGTTCTGAAGTATCATCTGATCATAGGAAATATGATTTGGTCCAATAAGGAGAATTGACTTTCCATAAGGGTCAAAAAAGGTTTAAAATTGAAATTTTTCAAAAATCTTCTTCTAAACAACCGGTCAGTCAAATTTGTTCACCCTACTTGATGTAAATTATTTCAATGAATATGGGTTTAAAATTTGTACGAATCAAGGGCCTCATATTTATAGGGGCCCTGTAAAAAAAAAAAAGGGACTTTGAGTTTTATATAGGAATACTATTGGAAAACGGAAAATTCTCTTTTTTTTTCACCCATTTGGGCAAAATTATTATTCAATTTGAGTGCTGATGCATCGTCTAGTCATAGAAAATAAGATATGGTTCAATATTCTTAACAACTGGTCAGTCAGATTTGTTCATATTTGATATAAATTATCCCTATGATTATCCCTTTGAAATTGTAGTTTGTACAAATCAAGGGGCAATTTGAATTCTACATAGGAATACTAAGGGAAAATGGAAAATTCTCATTTTTTCGTCCATTTGTTTAAATATGTTGTTCAATTTGAGATTAAAAGCATTGTCTAGTAACAGTAAATTTGATTTTGTTCAATAAAGAGGATTGAATTTCCATCAGGGGCCAGGGGGTGAAAGGCAATATGGTTAAAATTGGGAATTTTCATAAATCTTCCTCTCAATAACCTTTCAGTCAAACTAGTTCATATTTGATATAAATTATCCTTACACCAGCATGGGTTAAAGATTCTGCATATCAAGGGGCGGGAACCTTGCAAGGTGACACTTTTACATAGGAATATTATAAGGACAACTTTTTTTTTCATTTTCACATCCATGTGCACAAAACAACTTTTCTGCTGTAAGGGTTCTGTACGGGACTATATAATTTTTTTACAGATGAATGGTATGGGACTTTAAAATAATTCCTTTTCATAGCAATTAACTTTTTGTTCAGTATTGGTTATTCATAAGTTGTTAAGACGACCTCCAAAGAGGGTAAATATTGTGAAATTTCCAAAAGTGCTATGGCCACTATGAGCCAGTAGAGCATCCTCAGGCCCTCTTGGACCTCTTGTTTAATCCTAAATCTACTAATCTGAAATCTCAGATTCAGCAAATCCATAACATTTATGACGACAGTCTGTGCCATAAACCTTTCATTACCAGACTAGAGACATTCCAAAATTACATAGTCAGAATTCATTTCTTGCGAGTTCGTAAATAACAGAAGACATAAACTTAACATTAAGTTTTATTTTCCAAATTATTATCATTGAATCATTCTTTTATTCATTTTTAGCGAAGAAATTACAAAAATTTCTCCCTTTATCATGTTCAAATATATTCATTTCAATATGGTCAACAAACTAGTTGGGCTATATGCTTGGAAAATTTTGTAGTCCGCTTAAAAATGTCATAGACTGGTTCTTGGACTATATATATATTTCACAGACTGAGGTTGTTTAGTTTATTAGCTCACCTGAGCCGAAGGCTCACAGGTGAGCTTTTGTGATCGCTTGGTGTCCGTCGTCCGTCATCAGTCTTCTGTCGTCCGTCGTTAACTTTTAGCTTCTAACAACTTCTCCTCTAAAACCACTGGGCCAATTTTGATATAACCTTACAGAAATGTTCCTTTCTGGGTGACCCTCTACCAAGTTTGTTTAAGCCATTTTGATTCGTCAAAAAACATGGCCGCCAGGGGACGGGGCAAGTTTAATTAGTAAAAACTTAAAAATCTTCCTGTCAGAAACTACTGGCTCGATTTTAAAATCATTTCACAGAAATGATCCTCGGGTGACCCCCTACCAAGTTTGTTCAAGCCATCTTGATTCGTCAAAAAACATAGCAACCAGGGGGAGGGGTCAGTTTACTCTATAAGCTATAGTAAAAACTTAAAAAAAATCTTCTTGTCAGAAACTACTGGTTCGATTTTAAAATAATTTCACAGAAATGTTCCCTGTGTGACCCTCTACAAAGTTTGTTCAAGCCATTTTGATTTGTCAAAAAACATAGCAGCTCGATTTTAAAATAATTTCATAGAAATATTCCTTGGAGGAACCCCTACCAAGTTTGTTCAAACGGTAGTGAATCGTCAAAAAACATGGCGGTCAGGGGAGAGCTATAGTAAAAACTTAAAAAAAAGTCTTCTTGTCAGAAACTACTGGCTCGATTTTAAAATAATTTTACAGAAATAGTCCTTGGGTGACCCTCTACTAAGTTTGTTCAAGCCATCTTGATTTGTCAAAAATCATGGCCGCCAGGGGGCGGGGTAAGTTTTATTAGTAAAAACTTAAAAAATCTTCTTGTAAGAAACTACTGACTCGATTTTAAAATAATTTCACAGAAATGTTCCTTGGAGGAACCCCTACCAAGTTCGTTCAAACGGTAGTGATTCGTAAAAAAACATGGAGTTCAGGGATGGGGTTAGTTTACTATATAAGCCATAGTAAAAACTTAAAAAATCTTCTTGTCAGAAACCACCGGATCAATTTTAAAACAATTTCACAGAAATGTTCTTTGGGTGACCCTTTACCAAGTTTGTTCGAGCCGTTGTGATTTGTTAAAAAACATGACCGCCACAGTGAGGTGTTAGGTTACTATATAGGCAGCTAAAGTAAAAAGTTCAAAAGCCTTCTTGTTAGAATCTACTGACCTGATTTCAATGTAATTTTACTGATATTTACCATGAGTGAATCTCTACCAAGTTTGAACTCTTCTACGCATCTGTTACATCTTTAAAACAAATAAAAATTCTTGCCCATCTCATTTTCATGGAATTTTAAGTGTACATGTATTATATAATCTACTTAAGTTGGGTAGCTCAAGGTCAGTCAGATGAGCAATATAGAGCCACCTTGGCCCTCTTGTTATAAAATGAATTGCATCTGTCTTTCAGATATTTTGTTTTATATGATTTTATGCTTGTAGTTACATTATTTGGAAGACTTTTGTTGCAACTAACATAACTATGATCATGTGTTTGATAGGTCATTTATGAATGTTTTGGTTTATGATTTCAAAAAGGCATACAATAAAAAATAACTGTATACAGTTATGTCATCAACAACTAAAAATTAGAAAATATCCATATTTTTTCATAATTATAATAAATTTTTTTTTATCTCTCTTTAGATCTGTATGAGCTCATTGATTAATCCGTATATTATAGTCTGATAAGAAATTAAAGAAAGACAACATGATGGGCGAAAATGTGAACACGGTCACGTGGTCATTCAGGCCTTTGATTTATTTATACAACAGTACAATCACAATGGCTGAATCCATGTCCAGGAAACAGCACTATGTGATTGATCAGTGTATTATATGCAATTTCTTTTTCTTGAATGTCCAGATAACATCAGAAATTTATCTATCAATGCCATGGTGTAAATTTCAACAAACTGCGAATGTAATAATAAATCTGATTGGCTGAATTTTAATGAATATTAATTACATGAAACAACAGTTTCAGGTGATCTCCTATGCATGCTCATCAGATCTATTGTGCGTAGAGTATTGAAGCTTAAGTTGATCTGGTTTAATGAGATTGAGTAGTTATATAACCATAGACAAGTTCTTAAACTGGCCAAATTGGAATATTAATATCAGAGTTATGTCCCTTGAATTGTCAAAAGCTGCACTATTTCACCTGGTGTGCACTCTACCACTAGCATTTTTCATTTGATTCTCTTCAAACTTACACAGTTGTTATATAACCATAATATCTTGTTGAACTGGCCAAATCGGGTAATTAATGTATTTGCATTGTCAAAATTGCATTATTTGACCTTGTGTGCATTCTAGTACTCGCTGCAGCTTTCACTTGATGTCTACCAAACTTACATAGTAGTTATATAACCATAATGTCTTGGACAAGTTCTTGAACTGGTCAAATCAGATAACTATTGTCACAATGGGTTATTTGATGTTGTGCACACTCAAGCACTTGCAGTTTTATTTGATCCTCATTAAACTATATAACTATAACATCTAGTACAAGTTTTTTATTTTTGAACTAGCAATATTGGATTAGTGTTTGAGTTACAGCCCTTGAATTCTCAAAAATTGTGTTATTTGACCGTGTGTACATCTAGCACTTGCTGTTTTCATTAAATCTTTGGTAGACTTGCACAGTTATTATTTAAACATAACATATTGAATGAGTTCTTGAACTGGCCATTCGGATAAATATTGTCAGAGTTGTGGCCTTTAAATTGTCAAAAATTGTAAAATTGTGTATTTTATGTTGTGTGCACTCTAGCACTCACAGTTATTTTTATATTTGGTATTCATTAGACTTTATACAGTTGTTACATAACGATAATATCTTAGACAAGTCTTTGGCATTGTTTCCTCTACCACAGATGTGCAATTTAGGGCCATTATAACTGGCACTCTTGTTTGAATAGTAGCATTTATAAATCAAGCCCATGAAATGATAGTAAAAGTGGGAGCATTGGTTCAGTGTATATTGTATTGCCTGCCACAGAGGATAGAGTCAGACACTTGACCCTGTGACCTTTCAGGGACAACAATCAGTACTGCCTTCACTTAGGAAATAGACTACAGAGTGCTGAGTTGTCTTTGTCACTGAGCTGAAATAAATTAATGTAAACTAAATGACAGTATTATAGTTGTAGCTGTACACCTGGATTTTATAAATGTTGTCATACATGGGTATTATTTGAAGATTTGTTGTTGGTATAATAGCTGTCTGTCCATTAACATCTGACCTTCTCTGTCTAGACCAAAAGACATTAACACAGTAGTGTTTCACAATTTCAGTTTGTTTAAATACACTTTGAGTCTGTGTGAGATTTTGTGTCCAGCCTGTAACTTTGTCATGCATATATGGATTTTAATGATACTTGCTACAAATGCTCAACATAACATGACGATGTGTCGCGAGTAAGACCCACATCCATAACTCAAAGGTCAAGGTCACTATATGAGTTTGTTTGACAACACTTCGAGTTTGTGTGAGATATCGTGTCTGGCCTGTAACTTTGGTATGCATAGATAGATTTTTATAAATACTTGCTACAAATGATCAACATAACATGTTGACACGTTGCAAGTAAGACCTACACCTGTACCTCAAAGGTCAAGGTCACCATTTGAGTTTGTTTAACAACGCTTTGAGTCGGTGAGATTTTGTGTCCGGACTGTAACTTTGTAATGCATAGATGGATTTTAATGATACTTGCTACAATTGATCAACATAACATGATGATGTGTCCCGATAAGACCCACAGTCATACCTCAAAGGTCAAGGTCACAATTTGAGTTTGACAACACTTTGAGTCTGTGTGAGATTTCGTGTCCGGCCTGCAACTTTGTCATGGATGGATTTTTATAAATACTTGTTATAAATGACCAACATAATATGTTGCACTTAATACCCAAACTCCCACTTCAAAGGTCAAGGTCACAATTTACTTTGTTTGACAACACTTTCAGACATTTTGACATTTCTTGTCAATTCTGTGATCTATGGATAAATTTTAAAAACACTTGGCTCAGTTGATCAACATGACATAAGTGTCGCATGTAAGACCCAGAACCTTTCCTCAAAGATCAAGGTCACACTTTCAATTTGTTTGATATTGTGTGTCTTGTCTGTGACTTTGCCTTTGCCTTTAACTTAGCTCAATTTATCAAGATGACATGACGACGTGTCGTAAGTAAGACCTAGACCCATACCTCAAAGGTCAAGGTCACACTTTTAGTATGTATGACAACACTTTGAATCTGTTTGAGATTTCAAGTCAGTCCTTTAACTTTATCATACATGGATTGATTTCAAAAACACTTGGCTTAATTTATCAATAATTGATCTGTAACTTTGTCTTACATTTTGGGATTTTAAAATAGCTTGACACAAGTGATCAGCATGTCATGATGATGGTTCAACAGCATTTAACTGTTGAAATACCCAGACCATTACATCAGATGTCATGGTCAATGTTACACAAAGGTCAATGTCTTGCTTTAATGTAAAAAACATGAAATTGCATGTCTAATCTGAAACATCAGTCCGTTTCTCTTTATATTCATGGATACATCGCTACCTATTATAACATAATTATATTGTTATTTTTCAACGACCATTTGGGGGGCATGCGACACTTACCAGTGACATTTCTTGTTATATTAACCAGCACCCATTTCTGAAATTGTAAAAGTTTGTTTATGTTTGTGTTATATGTGTAAGAGTATTTTTAAATAGCTGACACAAAATATTTAAGAATGGGTAAAACAGGAAAGACATGTTTATTGTTGGACTAAAAAGGAATTTTCGGTGCCAAAATTGAAACCGACTATGTGATTGTGTATTGCAATCAACAAAATATATGCGCATAGATTGTCAAATCCATTCACTAAAACATGAGTAGTACCTGTTGTTAGTTGTGCGTTTGATAACATGTTTAAGCATGTTGAAACAAAGGTGATGAAGTTGATCTTTAGCTCTACTGGCCAAAGGCCAGAAGGGCTTATACAATAGTGCTTTGTCCGTTGTCTGTCATCCATTAGCAGCACTCTTTGAAACCACTAGGTCAATTAAACTCAAAGTTTCTATTGCATAGGAGATTATACAGAAAAATCTTTTTTATCAGAAATTCAAGATTCACCATAACTAAAAATAGCCCAAAACTTAAAAAATCTTCTTATGAACCGCCTAACAGATTTAAAAATATTTATGTAGTAATAATAACAAAATACAGTTTTATTACATTTGTACAAATGTTCCTGATAGTTCAATTATTATAATAAACATAAACATAAATACTTTTTTCCTCAAAATTTTTTGGGTGGCATATAGTAATCGCAACTTTTGTTCGTCCGTCCATCCGTCTGGTATTTCGTGTCCGGCCTGTAACTTTGTCATCCATAGATGGATTTTGTTAATACTTGCTACAAATGATCAAAATAACATGACGTCATGTCCCGAGTAAGATCCACACCCGTACCTCAAAGGTCAAGGTCACACTTTGAGTTTGTTTGACATCACTTTGAGTCTGTGTGAGATTTCCTGCCTGGCCTGTAACTTTGTCATGCTTACATGGATTTTATAAATACCTGCTACAAATGATCAACATAACATGACGACGTGTCACGTGTAACACCCAGGCTCCCACTTTCAAAGTCAAGGTCACAATTAACTTTATTTGATGACACTTTAAATCTGTTTGAGATTTGTGTCAGGTCTGTATCTTTGTAACCTACGGAAAAATTTCAAAAACACTTGGCTCAATTCATCAGAATGACATGATGAAATGTCACGGGTAAGACCCACACTCATACCTTAAAGGTAAAGGTCACACTTTCAGTTTGTTTGACAACACTTTGAGTCTGTGAGATTTCGTGTCCAGCCTGTAACTTTCAATCACTCTCAGTTTGTTTGATATTTCGTGTCTGATCTGTAACTGTGTCTATAACTTGATTCAATTGATCAAGATGACATGACGATGTGTTGCACATAAGACCCAGACCCATACCTCAAAGATCAAGGTCACACTTTGAGTGTGTTTGACAACACTTTGAGTCAGTTTGAGATTTCAAGTCCAGTCTATAGATTTATCATACATGGAGGGACTTTAAAAATTGATCAACATGACAAAGTGTCGCGTTAAGACCCAGAACCTTACCTCAAAGGTCAAGGTCACACTTTCAGTTTGTTTGATATTTCATGTCATGATGATGTGTCACCTGCATTTACTAGTAAAAATACCCAGACATTTACGTCAGATGTTAAGGTCAAGGTTATACAAATGTTTAGGTCACAGTTCAATGTAAAAAAACATGAAATTGCGTGTCTAGTCTGAAACGCCAGTCTATGGCTCTTGATATTCATGGCTACAGTGGTACCTATTATATGCATTGACATACCTATTGGAAATTCAAAATCTGCAGCATGGGTCTGGGCTCAAATTCTTCACTGGTTCAAGATCTGCAATTATTAACCAAAAAATATACCTTGACAAGGATTTTTTTTCTTCTAAATTCACTGGTTTTGCAGCACTTGTCAATTTCCAGAGAAATAATGGGGCCAACAATACGTCACTGAAACCATTCGATCCATCAAATCTAAAATGATACTACTACCTCCTTCATGTGTATTCCCGGAGTATTCAAGGGAGATAATAGTGGTGTGAGTTCTTTTCATAGTAAATAACTTTTTGTCCATAAAATGCCTGGGCAGTGGGTATTTTCCACATAGGGTCATGATAGGGCCCATCATGGTCTATATAGGCAGGGTGTAATTTAGCGAAAAGAGTGTTGGTCTTTCATGCTAAGCCTGGCCATGCTCCTCAAAACTCAGGAATTGAGAGTGGTTCATATAAACTTTTTTTCACATTCCAGCTTTTTAAAAATAAATTAGTGTAAACTAATGGTTTATACAATGTATTGTGAAATTAGTGTAAACTAATGGTTTATACATGTATTGTGAAATGCGTGTAAACTAATGGTTTATACAATGTATTGTGAAATTAGTGTAAACTAATGGTTTATACATGTATTGTTAAATTTCAGAAATGCTAAAAATGCAAAACATGACCACTATAATCCAGTAGAGAATCCTCAGATGCTCTTGGTCCCCAAGTTATGATTTGTTTTCAAGAAACTGTTTACATTAAAGAATTAGGGTAAATAAGGAACATTATGAAACAAATATTAGATGTCTGTAAAAGGTTTGAACTCTATGTAGTTTAGTTGAACCATAGCAAAATTATACAATGGCTATAAAGCATGAGATATTGCCTCTTTGTTTAATGTAAAATTATAACCACATTTGTTTGACTGGTTTTTAGCTCTTCTTTTTTAAAAAGTGACCCTGGCGTCGTTGTCGTCTGTCGGTTTAAGTTTTATATTTAGCTCAGCTTTTTCTCTGTTTCTGAACAACCTAAACTTCATAAAAAACATTCTTACTATGTTATAGAAACAATGTATATGACTCACTAACCTAATCTTCCATACTTTGGACTTTCAGACCTTATGTTAAAGTTTTTTGTTTAGCTCGGGTTTGTTATGGATTTTTTTAGCTCACCTGAACCGAAGGCCTGGTAATCGCCTGGTGTCCGTCGTCTGTCATCCATTGACCGTCGCCTGTTGGCCATCGTTAACTTTTAGCTTCTAACAACTCCTCTGAAACCACTGGGCCAATTTTGATAAAACTTAAGAGAAATGTTCCTTGGGTGACCCTCTACCAAGTATCAAAAAACATGGCCGCCAGGGGGCGAGGCAAGTTTAATTAGTAAAAACTTAAAAAATCTTCTTGTCAGAAACAACTGGCTAGATTTTAAAATAATTTCAGAAAAATGCTCCTTGGGTGACCCTCTACCAAGTTTGTTCAAGCCATCTTGATTCGTCAAAAAACATGCGGCCAGGGGATGGGGTTAGTTTACTATATATAAGCTATAGTAAAAACTATAAAACGTTCTTGTCAGAAACTACTGGCTCAATTTTAAGATAATTTCACAGAAATGTTCCTTGGGTGACCCTGTTCCAAGTTTGTTCAAGCCATCTTTATTTGTCAAAAAAACATGGCAGCCAGGGTGTGGGGTTAGTTTACTATATAAGCTAAAGTAAAAACTTAAAAAATCTTCTTGTCAGAAATTACTGTCTCAATTTTTAAATAATTTCACAGAAATGTTCCTTGGGTGACCCTCTACCAAATTTGTTCAAGCCATCTTGATTCATCAAAAAACATTGCGGCCAAGGGGTTGGGTTAGTTTACTAAATAAGCTATAGTAAAAACTTAAAAAATCTTCTTGTCAGAAACTGCTGACTTGATTTTTAAATAATTTCACAGAAATGTTCCTTGGGTGACTCTCTACCAAGTTTGTTCAAGTCATCTTGATTCATTAAAAAACATGGCTGCCAGGGGGTGGGGCAAGTTTAATTAGCAAAAACTTAAAAAAATTTCTTGTCAGAAACTCCTGGCTCGATTTCAAAATAATTTCACAGAAATGTTCCTTGGAGGACCCTTCACCAAGTTTGTTCAAACCGTAGTGATTCGTCAAAAAACATGGTGGCCAGGGGGTGGGTTAGTTACTATATAAGCTATAGTAAAAACTGAAAACACTGGGCCAATTTTGATATAACTTCACAGAAATGTTCCTTGGGTGACCCTCATGGTGGCCAGAGGGTGGGGTTAGAAACCACCGGATCAATTTTAAAACAATTTCGCAGAAATGTTCCTTGGGTGACCCTTTACCAAGTTTGTTCAAGCCGTTGTGATTTGTTAAAAACATGACACAGTGAGGTGCTAGTTTACTGTATATACAGGCAGCTACAGTAAAAAACTTCAAAAGCCTTCTTGTCAGAATCAACTGACCTGATTTCAATGTAATTTCACTGACATTTACCATGAGTGAACCTCTACCAAGTTTGAACTCTTCTACATAAAAAAATTTCTTGTAAGAAACTCCTGGCTCAATTTTAAAATAATTTCACAGAAATGTTCCTTAGAGGACCCTTCACCAAGTTTGTTCAAACCGTAGTGATTCGTCAAATAACATGGCAGCCAGGGGGTGGGGTTAGTTACTATATAAGCTATAGTAAAAACTGAAAACACTGGGCCAATTTTGATATAACTTCACAGAAATGTTCCTTGGGTGACCCTCTACCAAGTTTGTTTAAGGCATCTTGATTCGTAAAAAAAAATGGCCGCCAGGGGGCGGGGCATGTTTAATTAGTTAAAACTTAAAAATCTGTTATATCTTCAAAACAAATCAAATTTTTAACTACTCGCCCATCTTGTTTTTCTGGAATTTTTAGTGTACATGTATTATATAATCTACTTGAGTTGGGTGACTCAAGGTCTGTCAGTTGAGCGATATAAGGCCATCTTGGCCCTCTTATTTTTTATATGTAAAGTTGTTGTACCCATTGCTTGTATATAACCTGTGTTTATATTTCTGTTGCATATTCTATTTATTTGATATTCATGTAAATAAAAAGGATAAAAATTAAAAATACATTTTGTTTATCTATTATATATACAATGTTCACGCATTGGGCAAATAGACAATTGGCCTACACACTTATAACAACACACAACATAATGTTTGTGTAGAATAGAAGAAAATGATGCATGTAAACAGTAGAATTTACCATGATTTAAGATAAATACACAGTACACATCAATATAAACAAAGTTTATATCATGTGTAAAGATAACAACAACGTGTTATATTGAATAAAAAACAAACAAATAGAGGTATTTACATGTACAACATAGACTCCTGATAAATCGACTTCGGATATTTCAAATTATTTTTACAGTCCCATGAAATTTGAAATAACGAGTTTTGACTGTAGTTGGAATGAACTTGACCTTATATGCCTTTCTTTGACAATTTTAGCTCTTCTGTCCAAAGGCCAGAAGGGCTTATGCGATTGCGCATTGTCCGTCATCCATTAGCAGCACTTTCTCTGAAACCACTAGGTCAATTAAACTGAAACTTCACATGGATGTTTCTTGTATAGGAGACTATACAGAAGACTTTTTTTTTTCAATCTGAAATTCAAGATGGCCATCATTACTAAAAATAGTCCAAAACTTAATTGGGAATTACAAAAATCATTTTCTTAAGAACCGGTATGTCAAATTTGTTCATATTTAGCATAAATTATCCCTATGTGTAGGGGTTTGATTGCAGATAAGAATTTAGGGGCTAAAATTTATAGGGACCCTGTAAGGGAACTTAGAATTTTACATAGGGATACTATTGGAAAACAGAAAATTCTCTCTTTTTTTCATCTATTCTGAAACCACAAGGCCAATTAAACTAAAACTTCACGTGAATGTTTCTTTTGCATATGAGGCTTTACAAAGGATTTTTTTTTTTCGATCTGAAATACAAGATGGCCACCATTACTAAAAATAGTCCAAAAATTCTTCAAAAAAATCCTCTTCTCATGAACATCCCAACAGATTTTCAAAACATTAATGAATGATAACCAACTATAGTTTTGTTAGATTTATTCAAATGGTGTCCGTAGGTTAAAAATGACCCCAGAAGCATTGTTTAGTGAAGGAGGTTCAGATTTGTAAAAATGACTTGGGTTCAACTGTCTCAAGGGGTCAGGAGGGGCCCAAAAAGGGTAAAAATTGGGAAGTACAAAAACTGTTTTCTTAAGAACCGGTATGTCAGATTTGTTCATATTTAGCATAAATTATCTTTATGTGTAGGGGTTTGATTGCAGATAAAAATTTAAGGGCTAAAATTTATAGGGACCCTGTAAGGGGACTTAGAATTTGACATAGGAATACTTTGGGAAAACAGAAATTTTTTGCATCCATGTGTACAAAAAGTCTTCTTTTTAAAATCTAAAGCATTTCTGCTCTTAACAAATTTCTAAGAGTGGGCGATTGAAGTTCTGACAAATCAAGGGGCTGAGTTGTAAAAGTGTTCTGTACAGGGACTGTATTTGTTTTACAGATGAATGGTATGGGAATTTAATTGCAATTAAGTTTTGGTTGTGTATAGGTGTGGTGGGGTTTTTTATCCATAAGTTGTTAAGAGGACTCCAAAAGAGGGTAAATATTGTGAAATTTCAAAAAATGCTATGGCCACTATGAGTAAGAAGATCATCCTCAGGCCCTCTTGGCCCTCTTGTTTACAAAGTACAGCTGCATGTAATTTAATAGATGTGCTGTATGTATCAACATTTTAGAGGTAATGCTTCTTCAAATGTAGAAGATATTAAGGCAATTGATGTTACAATAATTATATATATATACACAGTCGAAACTCGTTATTTCGAATTCCACGGGACTGTAAAAATTATTTGAAATATCTGGTATTCGGTTTATCAGGAGTCTATTTTTGTGCAACATTTTACCGTTACCCCACCAACTTCATAAATCAATGAAAATATATGTGTTCACGTGTACATTTGTTTTTTACTCAATGTAACATGTTGTTGTTATATTTTCTTATGATATAAACTTTGTTCATATTGATGTGTACTGTGGATTTACTTTAAGTCATGGTAAATTCTACTGTTTACATGCGTCGTTTTCTTCAACACAAACTTATGTTATGCTATTTGTCTATTTGCCCTGTGCGTGAACATTGTACTTTTTAAGTGTGATATAATAGAAAAACAAAAATGTGCATTAAATGTCTACACTTTTTTTTTAAAATGACAATCAAAAAAATAGAATATGGAACAGAAATATAAACATGGGTTATATACAAGCAATTGTTACAACAACTTTACAAATAAGAATCAGACGAACAAATCTTCGAACACTTCAGCGTTGTTTGTCTAATTAGCGTGTGTCTCACTTGTGTTTGTATCATAAACTTTTTATGACACAATTAACTTACTTGCCAGTACAGACACAGAAAGCAATAAATTACAGGTATGGGATCAACAATTATCAACTTCAACGGTTTGACTTTCATCTTCACACGGTGATAAAAATTTGAAATCAGGAGTGAGAAATCAATAGATTTTAGGATGGAAGAACCGAAGAACTGATTCGAAAAGTGAATAATTTCAATTACTGGAATTTGATATATCAGGAGTTAATTAATATAGAAATAGAAGGGGAAAAAACGGGACTGATAGTTTCCGACCTCTAATGTCTTTATTTATGTACCTATTTTGACGAAAATTTTATTTGGCTTTATATCAACAAGACCCAGGTCAGTATGACAATTGATGAAATTGGCGCATATTAATTAGGTGATCTTGACTCTGATTGGCTGACGGTTTCCGGCCTCTAAAATCTTTATTGATGGACCGCTTTTGATGAAACTTGGTATTTGGCTTTATTGATATCTACAGTGTAGTTACAAAGCGGGGGCATCTGTGTCCTGTTGACGCATTTCTAGTCATTTCTACAACCCTTATAAATAAAAAATCAAATTGAAGAAAGGTGGGTCAAATTATTGAAACTGTCTCTGAGAAATGATAACAAACACAATGTGCTACTAGCAATAGAGCACTGTAGAAAAGAAAATTATATTAAAGTCACAACCGGACTTGGTAACTATAAAATTATTGGTATTGAAAATGCTTCTACAGTAATACCAGAAAGTCTATATTTGTTAGAATAATTCTTTTCATGGGAAACGTTGTAGTTTCCACATCAACTGTTAGTAAAATAACACCAAAATATATTAAACAAGGCATACATATCCAATTAGCTAAACAGCAAAAGTCACTAGTAGAACTAGTTGCCTTTATGTAATATATGATATGGTCCATGTCATTGTGACCTCTCTGGTTAACAAAGCAGTAAATTAAATTATGCAGAATGAAATCATAGAAATATAAAGCTGGGCCACTTATTAATATAGAATAGTTAAATTTCAAAAATGAACATTTGACACTGAACACCAACTGCACCTGTTAACATTAAAATCATAAAATCTTCAGCAACTTTAGATATATAGATATTTCATAATCTAGACCAACACCTACATAAGAAAAGCATTTCTATCATAAGGCAAGTATATTGTTATCATTATTATGTCTGCAGCATTTCCGGACAAATGTATATTAGGTTTCCTGTCCTTTATCAGCGCAGCGGTACATATAAATGAAACTCTATGGATGATATTCAATAAATGTTAAAATATAGTCTTAAGTCGAAAACTGTAACAGTTGTACTGCAAAACTAAGGAAATAAATACAGTGGTTAAATTCCTATGTATGTTAAATAATAACTCTTGGTGAATCAGTGATTAGTTTGCCAAATCTGACTGTTTTAAATCTGAGCCAAATTCAGTTTGAACAGAAATGCAGCTGATATGATCTGATAGTGAAATCATATTAAATGTATATAAAGATAGCTAAACTAACTACATGTATTGAAGTCCTATTCAAATGTTAATAGGAATTGTTAGAATTATTATAACAACTACTAGTGCATATTTTAGCGCAGAAGATCGGCTGTTATCATTTTAAAAAAAGAATAAATCGAATGTCCTCATATGTTCTGAGAGAGACTAGCCAATGTCTAAAATCTATGTTGATGATCTATTACCGCATGTATTATACACAGTAGTGATCATTGTATTAAGCAATTATGAGAATGTCATAGGAAACATAATCTAACTTTATAGTATATCAATCAAAATAGAACTCAATCAAACAAGCAGTGTGTAATGTGTGTAGTTGGTTATCATGAACATTTATTAAAGCAAAGCATAGTGAATTTCAAAGAAATATTGATTTACCACAGTTCTTACAACATGAACTGTTTTCTGTTCTACTTGCTCTGATCTAAAGATCTGATACAGTTAATGACCCTCCTAAACACATGATCTTGGTCATATTCTAGAGTTAGGAGTAAGTAGCCAGAAACTTGTCCGAGGCAAAAGTAGACCAAAAGGGATACAAAATACGTTTAAATCTTGTAGAATATAATGTTTTCTGTATAAATGACACGGCACCAGAAATCAAAATTGTATAGCCAGCTTTTCCATCAAATATGTGTTTTTTTTACCTTAAAAAAACAACATTTCATTGATCTTACTAAATATGTAAAACACACTTTGTTTAATATCTAAATGACTAAATTGGAACAAGAATGCAGAAATTTCACAACTGGAGAGCTCACTGAGAGTTACAGCAAACCACGGAGAAACAGATACATTAGTGTGAACATGTGTTGTGACAGTGTATCAATTATTTTAAGAAATCAGCATAGCAATATATAAGAATCATGCTGATCACTAAGGTCAAATTATTTAGAACAACCCATAGGTGAACTGTATTTCCTGGCAGTTGATACATATACAATGCAAAGTAAATTGTAATACAAATCAAGAGTACATGATTTAATTTATGAAAAGGAGACTATTCAAAAGGCGTGTCTTAATATTCTTACAATGCCATGTTAATGTAATGTGATGTACTTGCAAAGCCCATAACATAACTTATTACATATTATGTTGTTGCGGTCTTGATGATCACTGTCGAAACAACATATACCTGCGCATTGTTAAGATATATCAAAACATACTTCCAGTCATGAAGTTTATGGACGTGTACATGTTCATCAAATTTATCAACGTTACAAGTATTGTGTATAGAAAAGGTTTCGTTTTATTAATTAAGGTTAACTATTCTTCGCTACATAAAGCTTAGTTTTACTGCAATAACTTATTTAATCTTTTGTCAATCAAAACACAGATAGACCAATATCATATTACTGTAAAGGTAAATACAGGGTGTCCGAAAAGAAAGGTAACACTTTCTCACTTTCAGAACTTTGCTTTAATGTTAAAGAATTTGCATCAAAATACGCACATAAATAAAGCAAAGATATAAGTTTTTTTTTGTAAAAAGTGAAGTAAATATGTCCAACAACATCATTTTTACAATATTTTTAGTACAAAGTACCTTTTGTGTCAAATAGCGTCATGTCAGTTATTAATGACGTTCTCAAGATGATGGCCCTTCAAAACTTTTCCCTGTTGTACTCGCACTCAACATTTGTCAAAGGCTTGTTGTTCCCAGTCAGCTGTGTTGAAATCATTACACTGATGAGTCTAGATTACTAGATACAGCTCAGAGTATAGAGTGTTGGCCACTCATGCCATAAGCAGAGCGGTATTGTAGTGGATAGAGTGTTGCCACTCATGCCATA
Source organism: Panopea generosa (assembly GCA_029582155.1). Taxonomy (NCBI): domain Eukaryota; kingdom Metazoa; phylum Mollusca; class Bivalvia; order Adapedonta; family Hiatellidae; genus Panopea; species Panopea generosa. Next base: position 27,445,250 of record CM055904.1, on the reverse strand, counting down.
AGCAGGGCAGTATTGTAGTGTATAGAGTGTTGGCCACTCATGCCATAAGCAGGGCAGTATTGTAGTGGATAGAGTGTTGGCCACTCATGCCATAAGCAGGCCAGTATTGTAGTGTATAGAGTGTTGGCCACTCATGCCATAAGCAGGGCAGTATTGTAGTGGATAGAGTGTTGCCACTCATGCCATAAGCAGGGCGGTATTGTAGTGTATAGAGTGTTGGCCACTCATGCCAGAAGCAGGGCAGTATTGTAGTGTATAGAGTGTTGGCCACTCATGCCAGAAGCAGGGCGGTATTGTAGTGGATAGAGTGTTGCCACTCATGCCAGAAGCAGGGCAGTATTGTAGTGGATAGAGTGTTGGCTACTCATGCCATAAGCAAGGCAGTATTGTAGTGTATAGAGTGTTGGCCACTCATGCCAGAAGCAGGGCAGTATTGTAGTGTATAGAGTGTTGGCCGCTCATGCCAGAAGCAGGGCGGTATTGTAGTGTACAGAGTGTTGGCCACTCATGCCAGAAGCAGGGCAGTATTGTAGTGGATAGAGTGTTGGCCACTCATGCCAGAAGCAGGGCAGTATTGTAGTGGATAGAGTGTTGCCACTCATGCCAGAAGCAGGGCAGTATTGTAGTGTATAGAGTGTTGGCCGCTCATGCCAGAAGCAGGGCGGTATTGTAGTGTATAGAGTGTTGGCCACTCATGCCAGAAGCAGGGCGGTATTGTAGTGTACAGAGTGTTGGCCACTCATGCCAGAAGCAGGGCAGTATTGTAGTGTATAGAGTGTTGGCCACTCATGCCATAAGCAGGGCGGTATTGTAGTGGATAGAGTGTTGGCCATTCATGCCAGAAGCAGGGCGGTATTGTAGTGTACAGAGTGTTGGCCACTCATGCCAGAAGCAGGGCAGTATTGTAGTGTATAGAGTGTTGGCCACTCATGCCATAAGCAGGGCGGTATTGTAGTGGATAGAGTGTTGCCACTCATGCCAGAAGCAGGGCAGTATTGTAGTGGATAGAGTGTTGGCCACTCATGCCATAAGCAAGGCAGTATTGTAGTGTATAGAGTGTTGGCCACTCATGCCAGAAGCAGGGCAGTATTGTAGTGTATAGAGTGTTGGCCGCTCATGCCAGAAGCAGGGCAGTATTGTAGTGGATAGAGTGTTGGCCACTCATGCCATAAGCAGGGTGGTATTGTAGTGGATAGAGTGTTGCCACTCATGCCAGAAGCAGGGCAGTATTGTAGTGGATAGAGTGTTGGCCACTCATGCCATAAGCAGGGCAGTATTGTAGTGGATAGAGTGTTGGCAACTCATGCCAGAAGCAGGGCAGTATTGTAGCGGATAGAGTGTTGGCCACTCATGCCAGAAGCAGGGCAGTATTGTAGTGGATAGAGTGTTGGCCACTCATGCCATAAGCAGGGTGGTATTGTAGTGGATAGAGTGTTGCCACTCATGCCAGAAGCATGGCAGTATTGTAGTGGATAGAGTGTTGGCCACTCATGCCATAAGCAGGGCAGTATTGTAGTGGATAGAGTGTTGGCCACTCATGCCAGAAGCAGGGCAGTATTGTAGCAGATAGAGTGTTGGCCACTCATGCCAGAAGCAGGGCAGTATTGTAGCGGATAGAGTGATGGCCACTCATACCAGAAGCAGGGCAGTATTGTAGCAGATAGAGTGTTGGCCACTCATGCCATAAGCAGGGCAGTATTGTAGTGGATAGAGTGTTGGCAACTCATGCCAGAAGCAGGGCAATATTGTAGTGGATAGAGTGTTGGCCACTCATGCCAGAAGCAGGGCAGTATTGGAGCTAATAGAGTGTTGGCCACTCATGCTATAAGCAGAGTGATATTGTAGTGGATAGAGTGTTGGCCACTCATGCCATAAACAGGGCAGTATTGAAGTGGATAGAGTGTTGGCCACTCATGCCATAAGCAGGGCAGTATTGTAGTGGATAGAGTGTTGGCCACTCATGCCATAAGCAGGGTGATGTTGTAGTGGATAGAGTATTGGCCATTCATGCCATAAGCAGGGTGATGTTGTAGTGGATAGAGTGTTGGCCACTCATGCCAGAAGCAGGACAGTATTGTAGTGGATAGAGTGTTGGCCACTCATGCCATAAGCAAGGCGGTATTGTAGTGTATAGAGTGTTGGCCACTCATGCCAGAAGCAGAAGGGTATTGTAGTGGATAGAGTGTTGGCCACTCATGCCATAAGCAGGGCACTATTGTAGTGGATAGAGTGTTGGCCACTCATGCCATAAACAGGGCAGTTTTGTAGAAGACAGAGTGCCAGAAGTTGTAGGTTCAATCCCCAGCCTTTTAAAAAACAACTCTCAGTATAGGTTCTACCCAGGAAGTGGATTCAAGATTAGTGCATAATTATAATATTTGAACTTTCTTCACAAATGATCTATATGAGTGATATAGGGCCATCTTGGTCCTCTTGTTTTAAATTACATGGCTCAGAGGCATTCATTGTCTGTAACAGTACTATTATGTTATGTATATTAAATCAGTAAAAAATGTGATCCTCTTGTAGCAGACTACCCAATATTCCCAATCCATTTCATGATATTTCTAGTTTACTTACATTTCCTTATATCAAAGCTAAATATCCCAGGACTTTTCCATCAGACCTGACTTGGACATATATTTTTCTCAAAGTATTTCACCCTGAACACAGTAACCATGTCTGATTCCTTTTTTTGGAAGGCGAGCGTAGTGAAAGCTTCTATAGTGATTGTGAGACATCAAAATGGAATTTGTTCTATAACTATTATTATACTGTTGACAGCTATTTCATTTCCTCAGACCGATAAGATAGTTCCAAAAGATTCAAAACGCAATTGCTATAGCAGATGACGTAGATATCAAAATTTTATTTTATTGCGATTTTTGTTCTATCAAACAGAGAGTAAAACACTTCAAATACACAGTAGTCGAAACACTGGTGTATATGATACCACTGAGGTATATGATCCCCCTCGTGTTTATGATCCCCCTGATGTATATGATCCCCTGATGAAAATGATCACTCCTAGTGTATAATTTTATAATCCCCCTGATGTATATAATCCCCCTGGTGGATATGATCCCAATGGTGTATATAATCCTGTGGGGTGTATTATCCGCTGTTGTATATGATCCCACTGGTGTATATGATCCACTAGTGTATATGATCCCGCTGGTGTATATGATCTGTTGGTGCATATGATCCCGCTGGTGTATTTGATCTGCTGGTATATATGATTGCACTGGTGTATATAATTCACTAGTATATATGATCAGTTGGTGCATATGATCCTGCTGGTGTATATGATCCACTAGTGGATATGATCCTGCTATGGTATATGATCCACTTTTGTATATGATACCACTGGTGTATATGATCCCGCTGGTGTATATGATCCACTAGTGTATATGATCCCGCTGGTGTATACGATCTGTTGGTGCATATGATCCCGCTGGTGTATTTGATCTGCTGGTATATATGATTCCACTGGTGTATATAATCCACTAGTATATATGATCAGTTGGTGCATATGATCCTGCTGGTGTATATGATCCACTAGTGGATATGATCCTGCTGGTATGATGCTGCTAGTGTATATGGTCTGCTGCTGCATATGATACTGCTCGTGTATATGATCCTACTGGTGTATATTATCCTGCTGGTGTATATGATCCTGCTGGTGTATATGATCTGCTGCTGCATATGATCTTGCTGATGTATATGATCCTGCTAATGTATATGATCTGCTGCTGCATATGATGTTTCTGGTGTTTATGTTCCTGGTGGTGTATATGATCTGCTGATGCATATGATCTTGCTGGTGTATATGATCCTGCTGGTGTATATGATCTGCTGCTGCATATGATCTTGCTGGTGTATATGATCCTGCTAGTGTATATGATCTGCTGGTGCATATGATCCTGCTGGTGTATATGATCTGCTGCTGCATATGATCTTGCTGATGTATATGATCCTGCTAATGTATATGATCTGCTGCTGCATATGGTCTTTCTGGTGTTTATGTTTCTGGTGGTGTATATGATCTGCTGGTGCATATGATCTTGCTGGTGTATATGATCCTGCTGGTGTATATGATCTGCTGCTGCATATGATCTTGCTGGTGTATATGTTCCTGCTAATGTATATGATCTGCTGCTGCATATGATCTTTCTGGTGTTTATGTTCCTGGTGGTGTATATGATCTGCTGGTGCATATGATCTTGCTGGTGTATATGATGCCGTTGGTGTATATGATCTGCTGTTTCATATGATCTTGCTGGTGTATATGATCCTGCTGGTGTATATGATCTGCTGCTGCATATGATCCTGCTGGTGTATATGATATTGCTGGTGTATATGATCCTGCTGGTGTATATGATCTTGCCGGTGTATATGATCTGCTGCTGCATATGATCTTGCTGTTGTATATGACCCCGCTGGTGCATATGATCTTGCCGGTGTATATGATCTGCTACTGCATATGATCTTGCTGGTGTTTATGTTGTGGTGGTGTATATGATCTGCTGATACATATGATCTTGCTGGTGTATAAGATCCTGCTGGTGTATATGATCTGTTGGTGCATATGATCTTGCTGGTGTAAATGATCCTGCTGGTGCATATGATCTGCTGATGCATATGATATTGCTGGTGTATATAATCCCGCTGGTGTAAATGATTTGCTGGTGCATATGATCTTGCTGGTGTATATGATCCCACTGGTGTATATGATCTGCTGCTGCATATTATCTTTCTGGTGTATATAATCCTGCTGGTGTATATGATACCACTGGTATATATGATCCTGCTGGTGTATATGATCCTGCTGGTGTATATAATCCTGTTGGTGTACATAATCTTCTGGTGTATATGATCTGTTTGTGCATATGATCCCGCTGGTGTATATTATCTGCTGCTGCATATGATCTTGATTGTGTCTATGTTTCAGGTGGTGTATATGATCTGCTGGTGCATTTGTTCTTGCTGGTGTATTTGATCCTGCTTGTTTATATGATCTGCTGCTGCATATGATATTGCTGGTGTTTATGTTCCAGCTGGTGTATATGATCTTGCTGGTGTATATGACTCCTAAGTGTATATGATCTTGCTGGTGTATATGACTCCCTGGTGTATATGATCTTGCTGGTGTATATGACTCCCTGGTGTATATGATCTGCTGGTGTATAATATTATGATCATGCTGGTTTATTTGACTCCCTGGTGTATATGATCTTGCTGGTGTATAATATTATGATCTTGCTGGTGTATATGACTCGTAAGTGTATATGATCTTGCTGGTGTATATGACTCCCTGGTGTATATGATCTTGCTGGTGTATATGACTCCCTGGTGTATATGATCTGCTGGTGTATAATATTATGATCTTGCTGGTGTATATGACTCCCTGGTGTATATGATCTTGCTGGTGTATATGACTCCCTGGTGTATATGATCTTGCTGGTGTATAATATTAAGATCTTGCTGGTGTATATGACTCCCTGGTGTATATGATCTTGCTGGTGTATATGACTCACTGGTGTATATGACTCCCTGGTGTATATGATCTGCTGGTGCATATGATCTTCTGCTGTATATGATCTGCTTGTGTATACAATCCCGCTGGTGTACATGATCTGCTGGTGCATATGATCTTGCTTTATGATCCTGGTGGTGTATTTTAACTGCTGGTGTATATGATTTGCTGGTGTATATGAATAGCTGGTGTATATGATCCCCTGGTCCTATTGGTGTATATGATCCCCCTGGTGTATATGATCCCGCTGGTGTATATGAACCCGCTGGTGTATATGATCCTGCTGGTGTATATGATCCTACTGTCGTATATGATCCTGCTGGTGTATATGATCCTGCTGGTGTATATGATCCTACTGGTGTATATGATCCCGCTGGTGTATATGATCCTGCTGGTGTATATGATCCCGCTGGTGTATATGATTATGCTGGTGTATATGATCCCACTTGTGTGTATGATCCTGCTGGTGTTCTGCTACATTATGTTGAGACTTTCAGAGAACATTTGGATGGATAATTACAACTAGAATGAACAAAACTGCAATTGAGGTAGAAGTGTGACAATAAAACAGGACGTATACTCCCAAATATTTTCTTTGGTTTCTTTGTATTTTGACATTTGGAATTTTGTTGCTCTGGATTGGGAAAGAAGGTTCTATTTGCCATTTTAAATAGGCCCCTAAAAACTACTAATATATATTCTGTCATACGGTACTGATGTATATTCACATTGGAAATTACTTCTAGTCTCATTTTATGCCAAATATACTACTGATTTCGAAAATAATTTGAAAGGTATATTCCTCCTTAAGTCACACATTAACCCAGAGATGTATAAATATGTAATCAAGTCACTCATTAACCCAGTGATGCATAACTATGTAATCAAGTCACTCATTAACCCAGAGATGCATAACTATGTAATCAAGTCACTCATTAACCCAGAGATGCATAACTATGTAATCAAGTCACTCATTAACCCAGAGATGCACAACTATGTAATCAAGTCACTTATTAACCAAGAGATGCATAACTATGTAATCAAGTCACTCATTAACCCAGAGATGCATAACTATGTAATCAAGTCACTCGTTAACCCAGAGACGTATAACTATGTAATCAAGTCACTTGTTAACCAGATATGTATAAATATTTAATCAAGTCACTGGTAAACCCATATATATATATATATATATATATATATATATATATATATAAAAATTATATATAAAAATGTAATCAAGTCACTGTTTAACCAGATATGTATAAATATGCAATCAAGTCACATGTTAACCCAGGAATATATAAATATGCAATCAAGTCACTTGGTACATTCAAAACTAACATGACTTCGCTTGTTAAAATTACAATCTTCGAATCACCGGCTGGCAAAAATCTCCGTCATGAATTACTACAATGCGTCTCATTGTCTTTCGTCTCTCACTATTGATTCCAAACGAAAAGTTAACCGTTTATTGCGGGATGGTAGTACATGAGTATTGGTTAACCGTCTAAGATCATGGAAAGACTGGTTTGATTAATTGATCGTCTATAGCCCTCGATGGCACAAAGAGCACAATACATTCTAAGAAGAATGGTAGCGCAGTTGAAAGAGTGTTGACGGCTTACTCCAAAGGTTGCGGGTTTGATCGTCTTAATGACAATACAGATTACCAGTCCTGGTCTATTTATTCATCATCAAAAGAGTCAATGAGCCTTACAGCAAAACTAAGCATGTGTCTCTGAAACTTATAATGTATTATTTAAAAAAAAATTTCCATCATAATTCCTGTTGTTCTAATAATTGACAATTGTGATGTCCACATTTCACTAGCAGTTCCGTAGACAAAAAAAATGACGGTTTTGTATGTGTGCCAAACAGACACGCTATCATTAATGCTATAGACAAACTAGTTGCCACTAAATAGCAGAAGTATATATAACTAGTGTGCACAAAATACTAATATAATGGTAAGAACAAACTTGTTTAATTATCACAAAACGGATATCTCATGCGCTATACCGACGTTGACATTTGCTTTTTAAAAACGTTTTTTTTTAAGTATGGTAGGGTTAAACAATTGAGTATCATAAAAAATCAAGTTTGTCAATTTTTTTAAAAATCTCTTAATAATTGTACAATAAATAGTGTAAAATTATATAAAAATTATGAAAAATGTGCTTGGTTTGTTTTTTGGTAATTTTGATTTGAAGCAGTTTTTTCGAAAAAATCGAGAAAAAATAGTTCCCGTTTTTTTATGGTATTTTCAGAATTTGACGTTCGTCGTAATTTTTGCATTTGTAAATCCATACATCTGCCAAATGTGAACATGGTGATATACGTTTCTATTCTGTACATTAGGAATAACTCAACTGATGTCGAAAAATACGCGATTTTGCTGCTATATATTGGGACGTCAAAAAGGCTGAATATGGCCATGTTTACGAGGTCACAAATAAATATATATTATATTGACCGCTGCAAAAAATACATATTCACATATTAGAAATTACTTCTAGTTTTATAATATGCTAATTATACCACTGATTTTGAAAATAATTTAACGTTTATCAACCGTCGAAAAACTTAATGAAAAAAAAAATTTCCGTTTTTCACTAATATTTTCAGAATTTGGTGTTCGTCCTAATTATTGCATATGTAAATTCATGTATTCGTTGAATGTGTACATGGTGATATGTGTTTTGATTATGTACATTTGGTTAAACTTGAGGTTGAAAAATATGCGATTTTGCTGCTATAAATCGGAACGTCAAAAAGACCAAACATGGCCATGTTTACGACGTTATCGGTAAAGAAGTATTATATTTACCATAGAAAAAAAGCATATTCAAATTGGAAATTACTTCTAGTTTCATTACATACCAAATATTCCACTGATTTCGAAAATAATTTAAAAGGTATATTCCTCCTTAATTACATATTTATACATCTCTGGGTTAACGTGTGACTTGATAACATAGTTATGCATCTCTGGGTTAACGAGTGACTTGATTATATAGTTATACATCTCTAATTTAACGTGTGACTTGATTACATAGTTATGCATATCTGGGTTAATGTGTGACTTAATTACATAGTTATGCATCTCTGGGTTAATGTGTGACTTAATTACATAGTTATGCATCTCTGGGTTAACAAGTGACTTGATTACATAGTTATACATCTCTGGGTTATCGAGTGACTTGATTACATAGTCCTACATCTCTGGGTTAATGTGTGACTTAATTACATAGTTATGCATCTCTGGGTTAACATGTGACTTGATTACATAGTTATGCATCTCTGGGTTAATGAGTGACTTGATTACATAGTTATACAACTCTGGGTTAACAAGTGACTTGTTTACATAGTTGTGCATCTCTGGATTAACGAGTGACTTGATTACATAGTTATGCATCTCTGGGTTAACAAGTGACTTGATTAGATATTTATACATATCTGGTTAATGTGTGACTTGATTGCATAGTTATACATCTCTGGGTTAACGAGTGACTTGATTACATAGTTATACATATCTGGGTTAACGAGTGACTTGATTAGATATTTATACATCTCTGGTTTAACGAGTGACTTGATTACATAGTTATGCATCTCTGGGTTAACATGTGACTTGATTACATAGTTATGCATCTCTGGGTTAACGAGTGACTTGATTACATTGTTATACATATCTGGTTAATGTGTGACTTGATTAGATAGTTATGCATCTTTGGGTAAATTAGTGATTTGATTACATATTTATACATCTCTGGGTTAACCAGTGACTTGATTACATATTTATACATCTCTGGGTTAACATGTGACTTAATTACATATTTATACATCTCTGGGGAAACAAATGATATGATTACATATTTATACATTTCTAGGTTAATGTGTGACTTAATTACATATTTATGCATATCTAGATTAACAAGTGATGTTATTACATAGTTATACATCTCTGTGTTAACCAGTGACTTGATTACATATTTATACATATCTGGTTAACCAATAACTTTATTACATAGTTACATATATCTAGGTTATAGACAAGTGACTTAATTACATATTTATACATCTCTTGGTTAACAAGTGATTTGATTACACATTGATACATCTCTGGGTTAACCAGTGACTTGATTACATAGTTATATATCTCTGGGTTAATGAGTGACTTGATTGCATATTAATATATTTCTGGGTTAACCAGTGACTTGATTGCATATTTATACATCTCTGGGTTAACCAGTGACTTGATTACATAGTTATGCATCTCTGGGTTAACCAGTGATTTGATAACATAGTTATATATCTCTGGGTTAACTAGTGACTTGATTACAATCATGTTGATATATATTTGGGTTATTCAGTGACTTGATTACATATTTATACTTCTCTGGGTTAACAAGTGACTTGATTGCATATTTATATATATCTGGGTTAACCATTGACTTGTTTGCATATTTATACATCTCTTGGTTAACCAGTGACTTGATTGCATATTTATATATCTCTGGGTTAACCCTTTACTTCATATAAACGCCTTTAGACACTTCTAATATCTAAGACGCCTTTGGACCCCTAATAATTACATATTTATTACACCTCTTACATATTTATATATTTCTGGGTTAACCAGTTGTTATTGTTGTGGTATGGTGTTTAGCGCCGCTTTCAACAATTTTTCACTCATAACGCGACGGTGTCTACTTGAGACAGTATTCTGAGCGCTGTCACACTGGAGTATCATGCCACAGATACATGGTATGATACCCCACCCAGTCACATTATACTGACACCGGGCCGACCAGACCTAGAACTCTCCTCTAAATGCTGAGCGTCAAGCGAGGAAGCTTCTAGTACCATTTTTAAAGTCTTTGGTATTACCCAGCCAGGGATCTAACCCACGACCTTCCGCATGCGAGGCGGATGCTCTACCACTAGACCACGCCGCAGTCTTGGGTTAACCAGTGACTTGATTGCATATTTATACATCTCTTGATTAACCAGTGACTTGATTGCATATTTATAAATCTCTGGGTTAACCAGTGACTTGATAACCTATTTATACATCTCTTGGTTAACAAGAGACTTGATTGCATATTGATATATCTCTCTGGGTTAACCAGTGACTTGATTGCTTATTTATATATCTCTGGGTTAACCAGTGACTTGATTACATATTGATATATGTCTGGGTTAATCAGTGACTTGATTACATATTTATACATCTCTAGGTAAACCAGAGACTTGATTAAATATTGATATATCTCTGGGTTATAGACCAGTTACTTGATTACACATTGATATATCTCTGGGTTAACCAGTGACTTGATTACAGATATATATCTCTGGGTTTACCAGTGACTTGATTACACATTGATATATCTCTGGGTTAACCAGTTACTTGATTACACATTAATATATCTCTGGGTTAACCAGTGATTTGATTCACATATTTATATATCTTTTGGTTAACTGCAACAATTCCATTAAATTGAAGGAGACCAAAGACATCAAGATAAAGTAGAAATGCTCAAATGTTTTTTTTTTAAAGGATTTTTTTCAGATTTAACTGTTTGACAGTATTATATTAGTATTTATTATGACTTTTGATACACATGTATTGCAGATTTCCAGTAGTGTTACCTCCCTTGGAGATAAGTGACTGTGTAAACAGAATCATGCATGGAATATTGACCAATCAGATTGCAGTGTGCATGCCTCGACATCTCTATCTATTTTGTGTTCTAAAAACGTATGTATCTATCGGATATTTAGATAATTTTCATATATTTTTTTCTGTCATTGAATTAGTCCAACCACTGGTCACAACAGCCAATTTAGGCAAAAGGTGTTCTTTTGTGATCGGTCTGTGTCTGTCATCTTTTCATCTCAATTTCTAGAACTTCTAAAAAGGGTAGGTCTTGCCTTGTGTGATGGGGCATTGTCTTGATGAAAGATAACATGATCTTAAGATAGCTCTGGTTGTTTCTTTCTTAGCGCCTTAACCAAATGTCTCCTCAGAACCTGTGAAAATAATAATAATGAAAATAGAATATATTTATTTCATTTAATTAATCCTATTTTTTAGCTCACCTGAGCCAAAGGTGTCTGTCGTCCGTCGTCCGTCGTTAACTTTTAGCTTCTAACAGCTTGTCCTCTGAAACCACTGGGCCAATTTTGATATAACTTCACAGAAATCTTCCTTGGGTGACCGTCTACCAAGTTTATTCAAGCCATCTTGTTCGTCAAAAAACATGGTCCCATGGGGGCAGGGCAAATTTAATTAGTAAAAACTTTAAAAATCTTCTTGTCAGAAACTACTGGCTCGATTTTGATATAATTTCACAGAAATGTTCCTTGGGTGACCCTCTACCAAGTTTGTTCAAGCCATCTTGATTCGTCAAAAAACATGGCCCCCAGGGGGCAGGGCAAGTTTAATTATTTAAAATTTTAAAAATCTTCTTGTCAGAAACCACTGGGCAAATTTTGATATAACTTCACAGAAATGTTCCTTGGGTGACCCTCTACCAAGTTTGTTCAAGCCATCTTGATTTGTCAAAAAATAGGCCGACAGGGGGCAGGGCAAGTTTAATAAGTAAAAACTTAAAAAATCATCTTCTTGTCAGAAACTACTGGCTCGATTTTAAAATAATTTCACAGAAATGTTTAATGGGTGACCCTCTACCAAGTTTGTTCAAGCCATCTTGATTCGTCAAAAAACATGGCCACCAGGGATTGGGATTAGTTTACTATCTTCTTAGTTTAAACAATATTTATTCGTTTTCAACATATTACATATAAATATATTCAAATATACAGCGATACATAACAATAGAATTGAGAAGAAAGATATTTCTAGCTTATACAAAGTCTCTCTTCTGAAAGAGGGGGCAGGGCAAATTTAATTAGTAAAAACTTTAAAAATCTTTTTGTCAGAAACTACTGGCTCGATTTTGATATAATTTCACAGAAATGTTCCTTGGGTGACCCTCTACCAAGTTTGTTCAAGCCATCTTGATTCGTCAAAAAACATGGCCCCCAGGGGGCAGGGCAAGTTTAATTAGTTAAAATTTTAAAAATCTTCTTGTCAGAAACCACTGGGCCAATTTTGATATAACTTCGCAGAAATGTTTCTTGGGTGACACTGTACCAAGTTTGTTCAAGCCATCTTGATTCGTCAAAAAACATGGACCCCTTTGGGCAGGGCAAGTTTAATAAGTAAAAACTTAAAAAATCATCTTCTTGTCAGAAACTACTGGCTCGATTTTAAAATAATTTCACAGAAATGTTTAATGGGTGACCGTCTACCAAGTTTGTTCAAGCCATCTTTATTCGTCAAAAAACATGGCAGACAGGAGGCGGGTCAAGTTTAATTAGTAAAAACTTAAAAAATCTTCTTGTCAGAAACAACTGGCTCGATTTTAAAATAATTTCACAGAAATGTTCCTTGGAGGACCTTTCACCAAGTTTGTTCAAACCGTAGTGATTTGTCAAAAAAACATGGCGACCAGGGGGTGGGGTTAGTTTACTATATAAGCTATAGTAAAAACTTAAAAAATCTTCTTGTCAGAGACCACTGGGCCAATTTTGATTGAACTTCACAGAAATGTTCCTTGGTTAACCCTCTATCAAGTTTGTTCAAATCATCTTGATTCATCAAAAAACATGGCTGCAAGGGGGCAGGGCATGTTTAATTAGTAAAAACTTAAAAAATCTTCTTGTCAGAAACTTCTGGCTTGATTTTAAAATAATTTCACAGAAATGTTCCTTGGGTGACCCTCTACCAAGTTTGTTCAAGCCATCTTGATTTGTCAAAAAACGTGGCCGCCAGGGGGCAGGGCAAATTTAATTAGTAAAAACTTAAAAAATCTTCTTGTCAGAAACTACTGGCTCGATTTTAAAATAATGTCACAGAAATGTTCCTTGGGTGACCCTCTACCAAGTTTGTTCAAGCCATCTTTATTCATCAAAAAACATGGCCGCCAGGGGTCGGGGTTAGTTTACTATATAAGCTATAGTAAAAACTTAAAAAATCTTCTTGTCAGAAACCAGCTGGGCCAATTTTGATAAAACTTCACAGAAATGTTCCTTGGGTGACCCTCTACCAAGTTTGATCAAGCCATCTGTATTTGTCAATAAAACATGGCCACCAGGGGGTGCGGCAAGTTTAATTAGTAAAAACTTAAAAAAACTTCTTGTCAGAAACAACTGGCACGATTTCTAAATAATGTCACAGAATTGTTCCTTGGAGGGCCCTTCAGAAAGTTTGTTCAAACCATAGTGATTCGTCAAAAACATGGCGGCCAGGGGGTGGGGTTAGTTTACTATATAAGTTATAGTAAAAACTTAAAAAAATCTTTTTGTCAGAAACAACTGGGTTAATTTTGATATTACTTCACAGAAATGTTCCTTGGGTGACCCTCTACTAAGTTTGTTCAAGCCATCTTAATTCGTCGAAAAACATGGCCGCCAGGGGCAGGGGCAAGTTTAATTAGTAAAAACTTAAAAATCTTCTTGTCAGAAACTACAGGCTTGATTTTAAAATAAATTCACAGAGATGTTCCTTGGTTGACCCTCTACTATGTTTGTTCATGCCATCTTGATTTGTCAAAAAACATGGCAGCCAGGGGGTGGGGTTAGTTTACTATATAAGCTATAGTAAAAACTTAAAAAATCTTCTTGTCAGAAACTATGGCTCGGTTTTAAAATAATTTCACAGAAATGTTCCTTGGGTGACTCTCTACCAAGTTTGTTCAAGCCATCTTAATTTGTTAAAAAACATGGCAGCCAAGGGGTTGGGTTGGTTTTATGTCAAATAAATGCCCTTGTTTTATAGCATAAATGTCTGTATATAACAATTATTATAAGAAGAAGTAATAAACTCTTTAAATAAACTTTTTTTTTGCTATTATTATTATACCGCCGACAAACGAAGTTTTGAGGGGGTATATTGGAGTCACCCTGTGGTCGGTCTGTCGGTCGGTCTGTCCGTTGCAATTTTCCTTGTCCGGAGCATCACTTGAAAAGTACTGGATGGAATTTCATCAAACGTCATACAATGGTAGAATATAATGAGAGGAAGTGCAGTGTACAAGAAACATAACTCTATTCTTGCTAATTACAGAGTTATTGCCCTTTGATATTTTTTCTTGTCCGGAGCATAACTTGAAAAGTACCGGATTGAATTTCATCAAGCTTCATACAATGTTGGAATATAATGAGAGGAATTGCAGTGTACAGGAAACATAACTCTATTCTTGCTAATTACAGAGTTATTGCCCTTTGATATATTTCCCTTGTCCGGAGCATTACTTTTAAAGTACTGGATGGAATTTCATCAAACTTCATACAATGGTAGAATATAATGACAGGAAGTGCAGTGTACAAGAAACATAACTCTATTCTTGCTAATTACAGAGTTATTGCCCTTTGATATATTTCCCTTGTCCGGAACATTACTTTTAAAGTACTGGATGGAATTTCATCAAACTTCATACAATGGTAGAATATAATGACAGGAAGTGCAGTGTACAGGAAACATAACTCTATTCTTGCTAATTACAGAGTTATTGCCCTTTTATATATTTCCCTTGTCCGGAGCATTACTTTTAAAGTACTGGATGGAATTTCATCAAACTTCATACAATGGTAGAATATAATGACAGGAAATGCAGTGTACAAGAAACATAACTCTATTCTTGCTAATTACAGAGTTATTGCCCTTTGATATATTTCCCTTGTCTGGAGCATTACTTTTTAAGTACTGGATGGAATTTCATCAAACTTCATACAATGGTAGAATATAATGAGAGGAAGTGCAGTGTACAAGAAACATAACTCTATTCTTGCTAATTACAAAATACAAAAAAGTATAACATTTATTGATTGCCATGAAAGCTTGTACACTGCACAATAATTAAAAAGACCATTTTTAATTTTAACAAAACCATAAAAAAATTAACAATACAAAAAACTCAATCCATAACATTTTCTTTTATTAAGTATTTTTTTTGTCTGGAGCATAACTTTAAAACTATTGGATATAATTTAATAAAACTTCATACAATGGTAAACCATTTTCTGTCATGGCAGCGTTCTGGGGTATTCATCACCTTCAGTGATAGCTCTAGTTATACAATATTATACCAGATAGAAGTTTTAAAAGATAATTCATCATAAAAAGATGAATGATACAATTATAATCAATGATTGAAATATTATTCATAAATAATGAACCATTTTAAAAAAGGTATATTCTGAATATAAAAGTCATGTTTTTATGGTTCAGACAGGGATGGTTTACTGATTCATAATAAAGCAATACCATATTTTTAACTAGTTTCTTCACAGCAAGAAGTCTGCTTGAGATTTTCAGTGTCAAAGTGTACTTGAAATCTCGGAGGAGAAGCTTAATTGTTTTTTGGGGGAGAGTGCACTGCGACAAAGATTCTTTCAAGTGATAGGCTTTGGGGCGGCTTGTATTTGAAACTCATAGGAATATTTATTGTGCTAGAACTGTGAATTGTTTCATGCACAATAGTTTAGTCTGATGCTTTAGTTTGAAACTGTTCTCAAACATAACAGGTTAGTTTTGTGCTGGAACTGGATTTTTATATTAGTTCGAAGACTTAGGTTTGGAACAGTCTCCAAACGTATAGGCAGCTATAGTAAAAATTTCAAAAGCCTTCTTGTCAGAATCTACTGACCTGATTTTGATGTAATTTCACTGACATTTACCATGGGTGAACCTCTACCAATTTTGAACTCTTCAATGCATCTGTTACATCTTCAAAACAAATCAAAATTCTAACTACATGTACTTACTGTCTGAATGATGTATATTATACATATACTTACTGACAGAGTTGTGTATAATATTCATATACTTACTGTCTGAGTTATGTATATTGTTTATATACTTACTGTCTGAGTTATGTATAGTATGCATATACTTACAGTCGGAGTTATGTATAGTATGCATATACTTACTGTCCGAGTTATGTATAGTATGTATATACTTACTGTCCGAGTTATGTATAGTATGTATATACTTACTGTCCGAGTTATGTATAGTATGCATATACTTACTGTCCGAGTTATGTATAGTATGCATATACTTACTGTCCGAGTTATGTATAGTATGCATATACTTACTGTCTGAGTTATGTATAGTATGTATATACTTACTGTCTGAGTGATATATAGGATGTATATACTGACTGTCTGGGTTATGTATAGTAAACATATACTTACTGTCTGAGTTATGTAAAGTATGACTATACTTGCTGTCTGAGTGATGGATAGTATGCATATACATGCTGTTTGAGTTATGTATTGTATGCATATATTTACTGTCTAAGTTATGTAAAGTATGCATATACTAACTGTCAAAGTTATGTATAGTATTGATATACTTATTGTCTGAGTTATGTATAGTATGAATATACTTACTGTCTTAGTTATGTATAGTATGCATATACTTACTGTCTGAGTTATGTATAGTATGAATATACTTACTGTCAAAGTTATGTAAAGAATGAATATACTTACTGTCTTAGTTATGTATAGTATGAATATACTTTCTGTCTGAGTTATGTATAGTATGTATATACTTACTGTCTGAGTTATGTATAGTATGTATATACTTACTGTCCGAGTTATGTATAGTATGAATATACGTACTGTCAGAGTTATGTATAGTATGAATATACTTACTGTCAAAGTTATGTATAGTATGAATATACTTACTGTCTGAGTTATGTATAGTATGAATATATGTACTGTCTGAGTTATGTATAGTATGCATATACTTATTGTCTGAGTTATGTATAGTATGAACATACTTACTGTCTTAGTTATGTATAGTATGCATATACTTACTGTCTGAGTTATGTATAGTATGAATATACTTACTGTCAAAGTTATGTAAAGAATGAATATACTTACTGTCTTAGTTATGTATAGTATGAATATACTTTCTGTCTGAGTTATGTATAGTATGTATATACTTACTGTCTGAGTTATGTATAGTATGTATATACTTACTGTCCGAGTTATGTATAGTATGAATATACGTACTGTCAGAGTTATGTATAGTATGCATATACTTACTGTCTGAGTTATGTATAGTATGCATATACGTACTGTCAGAGTTATGTATAGTATGAATATACTTACTGTCTGAGTTATGTATAGTATGCATATACTTTCTGTCTGAGTTATGTATAGTATGAATATACTTACTGTCTTAGTTATGTATAGTATGAATATACTTTCTGTCTGAGTTATGTATAGTATGTATATACTTACTGTCTGAGTTATGTATAGTATGTATATACTTACTGTCCGAGTTATGTATAGTATGAATATACGTACTGTCAGAGTTATGTATAGTATGAATATACTTACTGTCTGAGTTATGTATAGTATGCATATAATTACAGTCGGAGTTATGTATGGTATGCATATACTTACTGTCCGAGTGATGTATAGTATGCATATACTTACTGTCCGAGTTATGTATAGTATGCATATACTTACTGTCCGAGTTATGTATGGTATGCATATACTTACTGTCCGAGTGATGTATAGTATGCATATACTTACTGTCCGAGTTATGTATAGTATGCATATACTTACTGTCAGAGTTATGTATAGTATGCATATACTTACTGTCTGAGTTATGTATAGTATGAATATATGTACTGTCTGAGTTATGTATAGTATGCATATACTTATTGTCTGAGTTATGTATAGTATGCATATACTTACTGTCCGAGTTATGTATAGTATGCATATACTTACTGTCCGAGTTATGTATAGTATGTATATACTTACTGTCCGAATTATGTAAAGTATGCATATACTTACTGTCCGAGTTATGTATAGTATGCATATACTTACTGTCCGAGTTATGTATAGTATGAATATACTTACAGTCAAAGTTATTTCTAGTATTAATATACTTACTGTCTGAGTTATGTATACTATGAATATACGTACTGTCTGAGTTATGTATAGTATGCATATACTTACTGTCTGAGTTATGTATAGTATGAATATACTTACTGTCAAAGTTATGTAAAGAATGAATATACTTACTGTCTTAGTTATGTATAGTATGAATATACGTACTGTCTGAGTTATGTACAGTATGATTATACGTACTGTCTGAGTTATGTATAGTATGCATATACTTACTGTCTGAGTTATGTATAGTATGAATATACTTACTGTCAAAGTTATGTAAAGAATGAATATACTTACTGTCTTAGTTATGTATAGTATTAATATACTTTCTGTCTGAGTTATGTATAGTATGTATATACTTACTGTCTGAGTTATGTATAGTATGTATATACTTACTGTCCGAATTATGTATAGTACGAATATACGTACTGTCCGAGTTATGTATAGTATGGATATACTTACTGTCTGAGTTATTTATAGTATGCATATACTTACTGTCCAAGTTATGTATAGTATGCATATACTTACTGTCCGAGTTATGTATAGTATGCATATACTTACTGTCCGAGTTATGTATAGTATGCATATACTTACTGTCCGAGTTATGTATAGTATGCATATACTTACTGTCCGAGTTATGTATAGTATACATATACTTACTGTCCGAGTTATGTATAGTATGTATATACTTAGTGTCCGAATTATGTAAAGTATGCATATACTTACTGTCCGAGTTATGTATAGTATGTATATACTTAGTGTCCGAGTTATGTATAGTATGCATATACTTACTGTCCGAGTTATGTATAGTGTTAATATACTTACTGTCAAAGTTATGTCTAGTGTTAATATACTTACTGTCTAAGTTATGTATACTATGAATATACTTACTGTCTTAGTTATGTATAGTGTTAATATACTTACTGTCAAAGTTATGTATAGTGTTAATATACTTACTGTCAAAGTTATGTCTAGTGTTAATATACTTACTGTCAAAGTTATGTATAATATGAATATACTTACTGTCAAAGTTATGTATAGTGTTAATATACTTACTGTCTGAGTTATGTAAAGTATGAATATACGTACTGTCTGAGTAATGTATAGTATTAATATACTTAATGTCAAAGTTATGTCTAGTGTTAATATACTTACTGTCAAAGTTATGTATAATATGAATATACTTACTGTCAAAGTTATGTATAGTGTTAATATACTTACTGTCGGATTTATGTATAGTATGCATATTCTTACTGTCAAAGTTATGTATTGTATGAATATACTGACTGTCAAAGTTATGTATAGGTTTATATACTTACTGTGTTAGTTATGTTTAGTGTTTATATACTTAAATACTGTCTGAGTTATGTATAGTATTGATATGCTTACTGTCTGAGTTATGTATAGTATTGATATGCTTACTGTCTGAGTTATGTATAGAATTGATATACTTACTGTCTGAGTTATGTATAGTATTGATATACTTGCTGTCTGAGTTATGTATATTATTGATATACTTGCTGTCTCAGTTATGTATATTATTGATATACTTGCTGTCTCAGTTATGTATAGTATTGATATGCTTACTGTCTGAGTTATGTATAGTATTGATATACTTGCTGTCTGAGTGATATATAGTATTGATATGCTTACTGTCTGTGTTATGTATAGTATTGAAATGCTTACTGTATGAGTTATGTATAGTGTTTATATACTTACTGTCTTAGTTATGTATAGTGTTTATATACTTACTTTCTTAGTTATGTATAGTGTTTATATACTTACTGTCTTAGTTATGTATAGTGTTTATATACTTACTGTCTTAGTTATGTATAGTATTGATATACTTACTGTCTGGGTAATGTATAGTATTGATATGCTTACTGTCTGAGTTATGAATAGTATTGATATACTTACTGTCTGAGTAATGTATAGTATTGATATACTTACTGTCTAGGTAATGTACAGTATTGATATACTTACTGTCTGTGTAATGGATGGTATTGATAAACTTACTGCCCGGGTGATGTATAGTATGTATATACTTACTGTCTGAGTGATGTATAGTATGTATATACTTGAAGTCTGAATTATGTATAGTATGTATGTACTTGCAGTCTGAGTTATATATAGTATGTATATACTTGCAGTCTGAGTTATGTATAGTATGTATATACTTGCAGATTGAGTTAAATAAAGTATGTATATACTTGCAGTCTGAATTATGTATAGTATGTATATACTTGCTGTCTGAGTTATATATAGTATGTATATACTTGCAGTCTGGGTTATGTATAGTATGTATATACTTACTGTCTGAGTTATATATAGTATGTATATACTTGCAGTCTGGGTTATGTATAGTATGTATATACTTACTGTCTGAGTGATGTAAAGTATGTATATACTTGCAGTCTGAGTTATGTATAGTATGTATATACTTGCAGATTGAGTTAAATAAAGTATGTATATACTTGCAGTCTGAATTATGTATAGTATGTATATACTTACTGTCTGAGTTATATATAGTATGTATATACTTGCAGTCTGGGTTATGTATAGTATGTATATACTTGCAGTCTGAGTGATGTAAAGTATGTATATACTTGCAGTCTGAGTTATGTATAGTATGTATATACTTGCAGTCTGAGTTATATATAGTATGTATATACTTGCAGTCTGAGTAATGTATAGTATGTATATACTTGCAGTCTGAGTTATGTATAGTATGTATATACTTGCAGTCTGAGTTATATATAGTATGTATATACTTGCAGTCTGAGTAATGTATAGTATGTATATACTTGCAGTCTGAGTTATGTATAGTATGTATATACTTGCAGTCTGAGTTATATATAGTATGTATATACTTGCAGTCTGAGTAATGTATAGTATGTATATACTTGCAGTCTGAGTGATGTAAAGTATGTATATGCTTGCAGTCTGAGTTATGTATAGTATGTATATACTTGCAGTCTGAGTTATATATAGTATGTATATACTTGCAGTCTGAGTAATGTATAGTATGTATTATACTTGCAGTCTGAGTTATGTATAGTATGTATATACTTGCAGATTGAGTTAAATAAAGTATGTATATACTTGCAGTCTGAATTATGTATAGTATGTATATACTTGCTGTCTGAGTTATATATAGTATGTATATACTTGCAGTCTGGGTTATGTATAGTATGTATATACTTACTGTCTGAGTTATATATAGTATGTATATACTTGCAGTCTGGGTTATGTATAGTATGTATATACTTACTGTCTGAGTGATGTAAAGTATGTATATACTTGCAGTCTGAGTTATGTATAGTATGTATATACTTGCAGATTGAGTTAAATAAAGTATGTATATACTTGCAGTCTGAATTATGTATAGTATGTATATACTTACTGTCTGAGTTATATATAGTATGTATATACTTGCAGTCTGGGTTATGTATAGTATGTATATACTTGCAGTCTGAGTGATGTAAAGTATGTATATACTTGCAGTCTGAGTTATGTATAGTATGTATATACTTGCAGTCTGAGTTATATATAGTATGTATATACTTGCAGTCTGAGTAATGTATAGTATGTATATACTTGCAGTCTGAGTTATGTATAGTATGTATATACTTGCAGTCTGAGTTATATATAGTATGTATATACTTGCAGTCTGAGTAATGTATAGTATGTATATACTTGCAGTCTGAGTTATGTATAGTATGTATATACTTGCAGTCTGAGTTATATATAGTATGTATATACTTGCAGTCTGAGTAATGTATAGTATGTATATACTTGCTGTCTGAGTGATGTAAAGTATGTATATGCTTGCAGTCTGAGTTATGTATAGTATGTATATACTTGCAGTCTGAGTTATATATAGTATGTATATACTTGCAGTCTGAGTAATGTATAGTATGTATTATACTTGCAGTCTGAGTTATGTATAGTATGTATATACTTGCAGTCTGAGTTATATATAGTATGTATATACTTGCAGTCTGAGTAATGTATAGTATGTATTATACTTGCAGTCTGAGTTATATATAGTATGTATATACTTGCAGTCTGAGTTATATATAGTATGTTTATACTTGCAGTCTGAGTTATGTATAGTATGTATATACTTGCAGTCTGAGTTATGTATAGTATGTATATACTTGCAGTCTGAGTTATGTATAGTATGTATATACTTGTGGTCTGAGTAATGTATAGTATGTTTATACTTGCAGTCTGAGTTATGTATAGTATGTATATACTTGCAGTCTGAGTTATATATAGTATGTATATACTTGCAGTCTGAGTTATGTATAGTATGTATATACTGACTGTCTGAGTGATGTATAGTATGTATTATACTTGCAGTCTGAGTTATATATAGTATGTTTATACTTGCAGTCTGAGTTATGTATAGTATGTATATACTTGCAGTCTGAGTTATATATAGTATGTTTATACTTGCAGTCTGAGTTATGTATAGTATGTATATACTTGCAGTCTGAGTTATATATAGTATGTATATACTTGCAGTCTGAGTTATATATAGTATGTTTATACTTGCAGTCTGAGTTATATATAGTATGTATATACTTACTGTCTGAGTGATGTATAGTATGTATTATACTTGCAGTCTGAGTTATGTATAGTATGTATATACTTGCAGTCTGGGTTATATATAGTATGTATATACTTGCAGTCTGAGTTATGTATAGTATGTATATACTTGCAGTCTGAGTTATATATAGTATGTATATACTTGCAGTCTGAGTTATATATAGTATGTATATACTTGCAGTCTGGGTTATATATAGTATGTATATACTTGCAGTCTGAGTTATGTATAGTATGTATATACTTGCAGTCTGAGTTATATATAGTATGTTTATACTTGCAGTCTGAGTTATATATAGTATGTATATACTTGCAGTCTGAGTTATGTATAGTATGTATATACTTGCAGTCTGAGTTATATATAGTATGTATATACTTGCAGTCTGAGTTATGTATAGTATGTATATACTTCCAGTCTGAGTTATATATAGTATGTTTATACTTACTGTCTGAGTTATATATAGTATGTATATACTTGCAGTCTGAGTTATATATAGTATGTATATACTATACTTGCAGTCTGAGTTATATATAGTATGTTTATACTTGCAGTCTGGGTTATATATAGTATGTATATACTTGCAGTCTGAGTTATGTATAGTATGTATATACTTGCAGTCTGAGTTATATATAGTATGTTTATACTTGCAGTCTGAGTTATATATAGTATGTATATACTTACTGTCTGAGTGATGTATAGTATGTATTATACTTGCAGTCTGAGTTATATATAGTATGTTTATACTTACTGTCTGAGTTATATATAGTATGTATATACTTGCAGTCTGAGTTATATATAGTATGTATATACTTGCAGTCTGAGTTATGTATAGTATGTATATACTTGCAGTCTGAGTTATATATAGTATGTATATACTTGCAGTCTGAGTTATATATAGTATGTATATACTTGCAGTCTGAATTATGTATAGTATGTTTATACTTGCAGTCTGAATTATGTATAGTATGTTTATACTTACTGTCTGAGTGATGTATAGTATGTATATACTTGCAGTCTGAGTTATATATAGTATGTATATACTTACTGTCTGAGTGATGTATAGTATGTATATACTTGCAGTCTGAGTTATATATAGTATGTATATACTTACTGTCTGAGTGATGTATAGTATGTATATACTTACTGTCTGAGTGATGTATAGTATGTATATACTTGCAGTCTGAGTTATGTATAGTATGTATATACTTGCAGTCTGAGTTATATATAGTATGTTTATACTTGCAGTCTGAGTTATATATAGTATGTATATACTTACTGTCTGAGTTATGTATAGTATGTATATACTTGCAGTCTGAGTTATATATAGTATGTATATACTTGCAGTCTGAGTTATATATAGTATGTTTATACTTGCAGTCTGAGTTATATATAGTATGTATATACTTGCAGTCTGAGTTATGTATAGTATGTATATACTTGCAGTCTGAGTTATATATAGTATGTATATACTTACTGTCTGAGTTATGTATAGTATGTATATACTTGCAGTCTGAGTTATATATATAGTATGTATATACTTGCAGTCTGGGTTATATATAGTATGTATATACTTGCAGTCTGAGTTATGTATAGTATGTATATACTTGCAGTCTGAGTTATATATAGTATGTTTATACTTGCAGTCTGAGTTATATATAGTATGTATATACTTACTGTCTGAGTGATGTATAGTATGTATTATACTTGCAGTCTGAGTTATGTATAGTATGTATATACTTGCAGTCTGGGTTATATATAGTATGTATATACTTGCAGTCTGAGTTATGTATAGTATGTATATACTTGCAGTCTGAGTTATATATAGTATGTATATACTTGCAGTCTGAGTTATATATAGTATGTATATACTTGCAGTCTGGGTTATATATAGTATGTATATACTTGCAGTCTGAGTTATGTATAGTATGTATATACTTGCAGTCTGAGTTATATATAGTATGTTTATACTTGCAGTCTGAGTTATATATAGTATGTATATACTTGCAGTCTGAGTTATGTATAGTATGTATATACTTGCAGTCTGAGTTATATATAGTATGTATATACTTGCAGTCTGAGTTATGTATAGTATGTATATACTTGCAGTCTGAGTTATATATAGTATGTTTATACTTACTGTCTGAGTTATATATAGTATGTATATACTTGCAGTCTGAGTTATATATAGTATGTATATACTATACTTGCAGTCTGAGTTATATATAGTATGTTTATACTTGCAGTCTGGGTTATATATAGTATGTATATACTTGCAGTCTGAGTTATGTATAGTATGTATATACTTGCAGTCTGAGTTATATATAGTATGTTTATACTTGCAGTCTGAGTTATATATAGTATGTATATACTTACTGTCTGAGTGATGTATAGTATGTATTATACTTGCAGTCTGAGTTATATATAGTATGTTTATACTTACTGTCTGAGTTATATATAGTATGTATATACTTGCAGTCTGAGTTATATATAGTATGTATATACTTGCAGTCTGAGTTATGTATAGTATGTATATACTTGCAGTCTGAGTTATATATAGTATGTATATACTTGCAGTCTGAGTTATATATAGTATGTATATACTTGCAGTCTGAATTATGTATAGTATGTTTATACTTGCAGTCTGAATTATGTATAGTATGTTTATACTTACTGTCTGAGTGATGTATAGTATGTATATACTTGCAGTCTGAGTTATATATAGTATGTATATACTTACTGTCTGAGTGATGTATAGTATGTATATACTTGCAGTCTGAGTTATATATAGTATGTATATACTTACTGTCTGAGTGATGTATAGTATGTATATACTTACTGTCTGAGTGATGTATAGTATGTATATACTTGCAGTCTGAGTTATGTATAGTATGTATATACTTGCAGTCTGAGTTATATATAGTATGTTTATACTTGCAGTCTGAGTTATATATAGTATGTATATACTTACTGTCTGAGTTATGTATAGTATGTATATACTTGCAGTCTGAGTTATATATAGTATGTATATACTTGCAGTCTGAGTTATATATAGTATGTTTATACTTGCAGTCTGAGTTATATATAGTATGTATATACTTGCAGTCTGAGTTATGTATAGTATGTATATACTTGCAGTCTGAGTTATATATAGTATGTATATACTTACTGTCTGAGTTATGTATAGTATGTATATACTTACTGTCTGAGTGATGTATAGTATGTTTATACTTGCAGTCTGAGTTATATATAGTATGTATTATACTTGCAGTCTGAGTTATATATAGTATGTATATACTTGCAGTCTGAGTTATGTATAGTATGTATTATACTTGCAGTCTGAGTTATATATAGTATGTTTATACTTGCAGTCTGAGTTATATATAGTATGTATATACTTACTGTCTGAGTGATGTATAGTATGTATATACTTACTGTCTGAGTTATATATAGTATGTATTATACTTGCAGTCTGAGTTATATATAGTATGTATATACTTGCAGTCTGAGTTATGTATAGTATGTATATACTTGCAGTCTGAGTTATATATAGTATGTATATACTTGCAGTCTGAGTTATGTATAGTATGTATATACTTGCAGTCTGAGTTATATATAGTATGTATATACTTGCAGTCTGAGTTATGTATAGTATGTTTATACTTGCAGTCTGAGTTATATATAGTATGTATATACTTACTGTCTGAGTTATGTATAGTATGTATATACTTGCAGTCTGAGTTATGTATAGTATGTATATACTTGCAGTCTGAGTTATATATAGTATGTATATACTTGCAGTCTGAGTTATGTATAGTATGTTTATACTTGCAGTCTGAGTTATATATAGTATGTATATACTTACTGTCTGAGTTATGTATAGTATGTATATACTTGCAGTCTGAGTTATGTATAGTATGTTTATACTTGCAGTCTGAGTTATATATAGTATGTATATACTTACTGTCTGAGTGATGTATAGTATGTATTATACTTGCAGTCTGAGTTATGTATAGTATGTATATACTTGCAGTCTGGGTTATATATAGTATGTATATACTTGCAGTCTGAGTTATGTATAGTATGTATATACTTGCAGTCTGAGTTATATATAGTATGTATATACTTGCAGTCTGAGTTATATATAGTATGTATATACTTGCAGTCTGGGTTATATATAGTATGTATATACTTGCAGTCTGAGTTATGTATAGTATGTATATACTTGCAGTCTGAGTTATATATAGTATGTTTATACTTGCAGTCTGAGTTATATATAGTATGTATATACTTGCAGTCTGAGTTATGTATAGTATGTATATACTTGCAGTCTGAGTTATATATAGTATGTATATACTTGCAGTCTGAGTTATGTATAGTATGTATATACTTGCAGTCTGAGTTATATATAGTATGTTTATACTTACTGTCTGAGTTATATATAGTATGTATATACTTGCAGTCTGAGTTATATATAGTATGTATATACTATACTTGCAGTCTGAGTTATATATAGTATGTTTATACTTGCAGTCTGGGTTATATATAGTATGTATATACTTGCAGTCTGAGTTATGTATAGTATGTATATACTTGCAGTCTGAGTTATATATAGTATGTTTATACTTGCAGTCTGAGTTATATATAGTATGTATATACTTACTGTCTGAGTGATGTATAGTATGTATTATACTTGCAGTCTGAGTTATATATAGTATGTTTATACTTACTGTCTGAGTTATATATAGTATGTATATACTTGCAGTCTGAGTTATATATAGTATGTATATACTTGCAGTCTGAGTTATGTATAGTATGTATATACTTGCAGTCTGAGTTATATATAGTATGTATATACTTGCAGTCTGAGTTATATATAGTATGTATATACTTGCAGTCTGAATTATGTATAGTATGTTTATACTTGCAGTCTGAATTATGTATAGTATGTTTATACTTACTGTCTGAGTGATGTATAGTATGTATATACTTGCAGTCTGAGTTATATATAGTATGTATATACTTACTGTCTGAGTGATGTATAGTATGTATATACTTGCAGTCTGAGTTATATATAGTATGTATATACTTACTGTCTGAGTGATGTATAGTATGTATATACTTACTGTCTGAGTGATGTATAGTATGTATATACTTGCAGTCTGAGTTATGTATAGTATGTATATACTTGCAGTCTGAGTTATATATAGTATGTTTATACTTGCAGTCTGAGTTATATATAGTATGTATATACTTACTGTCTGAGTTATGTATAGTATGTATATACTTGCAGTCTGAGTTATATATAGTATGTATATACTTGCAGTCTGAGTTATATATAGTATGTTTATACTTGCAGTCTGAGTTATATATAGTATGTATATACTTGCAGTCTGAGTTATGTATAGTATGTATATACTTGCAGTCTGAGTTATATATAGTATGTATATACTTACTGTCTGAGTTATGTATAGTATGTATATACTTACTGTCTGAGTGATGTATAGTATGTTTATACTTGCAGTCTGAGTTATATATAGTATGTATTATACTTGCAGTCTGAGTTATATATAGTATGTATATACTTGCAGTCTGAGTTATGTATAGTATGTATTATACTTGCAGTCTGAGTTATATATAGTATGTTTATACTTGCAGTCTGAGTTATATATAGTATGTATATACTTACTGTCTGAGTGATGTATAGTATGTATATACTTACTGTCTGAGTTATATATAGTATGTATTATACTTGCAGTCTGAGTTATATATAGTATGTATATACTTGCAGTCTGAGTTATGTATAGTATGTATATACTTGCAGTCTGAGTTATATATAGTATGTATATACTTGCAGTCTGAGTTATGTATAGTATGTATATACTTGCAGTCTGAGTTATATATAGTATGTATATACTTGCAGTCTGAGTTATGTATAGTATGTTTATACTTGCAGTCTGAGTTATATATAGTATGTATATACTTACTGTCTGAGTTATGTATAGTATGTATATACTTGCAGTCTGAGTTATGTATAGTATGTATATACTTACTGTCTGAGTTATATATAGTATGTATTATACTTGCAGTCTGAGTTATATATAGTATGTATATACTTGTAGTCTGAGTTATATATAGTATGTATATACTTGCAGTCTGAGTTATGTATAGTATGTTTATACTTGCAGTCTGAGTTATATATAGTATGTATATACTTACTGTCTGAGTTATGTATAGTATGTATATACTTGCAGTCTGAGTTATGTATAGTATGTTTATACTTGCAGTCTGAGTTATATATAGTATGTATATACTTGCAGTCTGAGTTATATATAGTATGTATATACTTGCAGTCTGAGTTATATATAGTATGTATATACTTGCAGTCTGAGTAATGTATAGTATGTATATACTTGCAGTCTGAGTTATGTATAGTATGTATATACTTGCAGTCTGAGTTATGTATAGTATGTATATACTTACTGTCTGAGTTATATATAGTATGTATTATACTTGCAGTCTGAGTTATATATAGTATGTATATACTTACTGTCTGAGTTATGTATAGTATGTATATACTTACTGTCTGAGTTATATATAGTATGTATTTACTTGCAGTCTGAGTTATATATAGTATGTATATACTTACTGTCTGAGTTATGTATAGTATGTATATACTTACTGTCTGAGTTATATATAGTATGTATTATACTTGCAGTCTGAGTTATATATAGTATGTATCTACTTGCAGTCTGAGTTATGTATAGTATGTATATACTTGCAGTCTGAGTTATGTATAGTATGTATAAACTTGCAGTCTGAGTTATATATAGTATGTTTATACTTGCAGTCTGAGTTATATATAGTATGTATATACTTACTGTCTGAGTTATGTATAGTATGTATATACTTACTGTCTGAGTTATATATAGTATGTATTATACTTGCAGTCTGAGTTATATATAGTATGTATATACTTGCAGTCTGAGTTATATATAGTATGTTTATACTTGCAGTCTGAGTTATATATAGTATGTATATACTTACTGTCTGAGTGATGTATAGTATGTATATACTTACTGTCTGAGTTATGTATAGTATGTTTATACTTGCAGTCTGAGTTATGTATAGTATGTATATACTTGCAGTCTGAGTTATATATAGTATGTATATACTTGCAGTCTGAGTTATATATAGTATGTATATACTTGCAGTCTGAGTTATGTATAGTATGTTTATACTTGCAGTCTGAGTTATGTATAGTATGTATATACTTACTGTCTGAGTTATGTATAGTATGTATATACTTACTGTCTGAGTTATGTATAGTATGTATATACTTGCAGTCTGAGTTATGTATAGTATGTTTATACTTGCAGTCTGAGTTATATATAGTATGTATATACTTACTGTCTGAGTTATGTATAGTATGTATATACTTACTGTCTGAGTTATGTATAGTATGTATATACTTGCAGTCTGAGTTATATATAGTATGTATATACTTACTGTCTGAGTTATATATAGTATGTTTATACTTGCAGTCTGAGTTAAGTATAGTATGTATATACTTGCAGTCTGAGTTATTTATAGTATGTATATACTTGCAGTCTGAGTTATATATAGTATGTATATACTTGCAGTCTGAGTTATATATAGTATGTATATACTTGCAGTCTGAGTTATGTATAGTATGTATATACTTACTGTCTGAGTGATGTATAGTATGTATATACTTACTGTCTGAGTTATGTATAGTATGTATTATACTTGCAGTCTGAGTTATATATAGTATGTATATACTTACTGTCTGAGTGATGTATAGTATGTATATACTTGCAGTCTGAGTTATGTATAGTATGTATGTACTTGCAGTCTGAGTTATATATAGTATGTATATACTTGCAGTCTGAGTAATGTATAGTATGTATATACTTGCAGTCTGAGTTATGTATAGTATGTATATACTTGCAGTCTGAGTTATATATAGTATGTATATACTTGCAGTCTGAGTTATGTATAGTATGTATATACTTGCTGTCTGAGTGATGTATAGTATGTATTATACTTACTGTCTGAGTGATGTATAGTATGTATTATACTTGCTGTCTGAATTATGTATAGTATGTATTATACTTGCTGTCTGAGTTATGTATAGTATGTATATACTTGCTGTCTGAGTGATGTATAGTATGTATATACTTACTGTCTGAGTGATGCACAGTTAGTAGATACTTGCTGTCTGAGTGATGTATAGTATGTATATACTTGCTGTCTGAGTGATGTATAGTATGTTTATACTGACTGTCTGAGTGATGTATAGTATGTATTATACTTACTGTCTGAGTGATGTATAGTATGTATTATACTTGCTGTCTGAGTTATGTATAGTATGTATTATACTTGCTGTCTGAGTTATGTATAGTATGTATATACTTACTGTCTGAGTGATGCACAGTTAGTAGATACTTGCTGTCTGAGTGATGTATAGTATGTATATACTTGCTATCTGAGTGATGTATAGTATGTTTATACTGACTGTCTAAGTGATGTATAGTATGTATTATACTTACTGTCTGAGTGATGTATAGTATGTATTATACTTGCTGTCTGAGTGATGTATAGTATGTATATACTTGCTGTCTGAGTTATGTATAGTATGTATTATACTTGCAGTCTGAGTGATATATAGTATGTATTATACTTACTGTCTGAGTGAAGTATAGTATTTATTATACTTGCTGTCTGAGTGATGTTAAGTATGTATTATATTTATTGTCTGAGTGATGTATAGTATGTATTATATTTGCAGTCTGGGTGATGTATAGTATGTATATACTGACTGTCTAAGTGATGTATAGTATGTATTATACTTACTGTCTGAGTGATGTATAGTATGTATTATACTTGCAGTCTGAGTGATGTATAGTATGTATTATACTTACTGCCTGAGTGTAGTATGTATTATACTTACTGTCTAAGTGTTGTATAGTATGTATATACTTACTGTCTGAGTGATGTATATTATGCAGATACAGACCCTAAACCGCTCAAGTACCCCATAATTGCACTCCGTTTGCGCTCAGTTTGCACTCCATTCGTGCTCCGTTTGCGCTTAGTTCGCGCTCCGTTTGCGCTCCGTTTGCGCTCCGTTTGTGTGCACTCGATTAAACGCGGTTAATTTAATGCACTCACAAACGCAAGTATTCGCTCACGAGAGCTGTATAGCTGAGTGCTCTATTTAATACTCCTATTAGCGTTCGCTTCGTTCAGCGTTCACTCAACGTTCAGTTCGCTCAGTTCGTTTATCGGCCCATAACCAATCGCAACATCTCAACTCTTTAAAATGATTCTATAACTTATTGACTTTTTAATTTAATCTGTTCCAATGGAGCAATTAAATGTATCCATGGGATTTAGTCAAGGTAAATTAATTCATAATCCGAATGTTTGTCTACATATTATGTCACCCGCTGGGCGAAAGGTTGAACAAGTATCGATAGTAGGCATGTTTAATGGAAGTGTCTATGTTTTGATATGTGATCAGTGGTCTGGATGATCAAAGAATATCGCACGTTATACCGGCTTCTGTTATCCAGACCGACATGTGTTTGCGTCAGTATCTTCTTTGATACACCGTAAGCCGTTTGTTACAGTAAAGCAATAAAGTTTGTCCACAAAATTTACATAAACATCATCAACATAAACTAAATATATTGTTATTAATAATTAAATTTAATTAATAATTCCATACTGTTGATACCTCGTTGGCCTTATGATAATCCATAAATCTGCTCAGTGTAAGCAGTGACTTAACAACATGTGGATATATCACTGGTTTTGTTAATGTTCAAACTAAAATAAGCTTTATAATCAATAATATGCACTGCATCGGTGATGAAAAATTTATTATAATCTGTGCGATGCAATTCGACATTATAATAAATGATTTTTAAAAAATAATAATCTTGTAGCGTTTTTCTCGATTTGGGTCCAAATGTGGCTTCACTAAAACTTAAAAAAGATATTCCGATATTTTAAGTTTTTATAATTATTTTCGTTATTATTATGTATATAAATATACTTGCAACGAATTTTTTTCCGTGATTTTCTCAAATTATTCTTTCACTGATAGTATGCTTTATGTTAATATATTATTTAAAATGACAAACTATATTAAACTTGTTTGAAACTACACCCACTGTGCTATACCACTAATTATATGACATGCAGCAACACACCCGTGGTGTTAATTAAGTTATGTCACATGCCAGTGAGAGCCGTGTCAATTAAGTTATATGCTAAAGTGGTGACTTATCGGTCTATTGACCACGGAAGATATGTATGATTTCATTTTGATTGTAATTCGTGCCAGATGGATGAATCTTAATTGAGCCAACATTATGTGATTGAAAAGAAAAGATAAAAAAGAAAAACTGCCAGCCAATTAGCAACAAATAAAAAACAATTTAAGATATTGGTTATTCGAAGTTTCAGAACGCTTTAGTATGTAAATATCATGATGTTAATATCATTAAATTAACGAACCGAAAAACCCACGCCAGTTCTGTGTGAATGGTAGAAAGTAAGACATACACGTATTAAGGGATGTGTATTCAAGGCTGTCATTTGACCACAGCTGCCATAGCGATTTCGTATAAAAAACAGATCAGAATTGTTAATTTATAAAATAAAACAATTCTACAATGTTAAAACTAATAAAAATTAAAGACATATCTCTTAATAATTCCTTGTAAAATTGTAATATTTTATTTGTATTATTTTTTATTATTTGTTTTATTTTTTTAAATATTATTATCATTGGAACTATTATTATAATATACATATTGACTTATTGATTTGTCACAGCTTTTATATCGGATACGTGCGTACGTGTATCTGGTCAGTCGTTCACAATTAATATAACAATTTAATTACTATTATGAAGGCAGAGTTGCATGGCAATCATCAAAACAGATACCCATGGTGAGAACCACAAGTGTGTCAATAAATAGTTAATTGGTGATTAATCGGTCCATTGATCACGAAGAACCCTGCCGGTGTGTAATTTTCATTTTGATTATAATTTGTGCCAGATGAATGAATCTTTATTAAACCCGCGACATGTGATTGGATAAGAAATATAAAGTCAAAATCAATACTAAAATATGCAGATTTTTTATAATATTATTATTATCATTATTATTATTTATATCTATTATATATTTTTTATTATTTATTACTATTATTACTAATATTATTGTTATTATTGCTATATTACTTTATTATTATATTATTATTATCTGAGTATTTTTTCTTCTTTATTATTATTATTATTATTATTATTATTATTGTTGTCATTTCTTACTTGTTGCCCCTTTCACAGATTTTACAGTGGCTTAATTGTTACGTGCTTACGTGCACGTGATCAGGCGTATCGATTTTATAGGAAAGCCGGAAAACAATATATTTACTATTTCATAGGCAGTGAATACATGTTCTTTTTTGTTTATTTAAACCTTCCTCATGATCAAAAGCTGTTCTTTAGTCAATATAAAACTACAACCTCAAAAAGGTCACCTAGAAATTTACGTTTGCTAGTTTTTATATCCTGTGTCTAATGTGTTATTTCGGTCTGTCGTGTTAATTTGGCATACATACATTTATTTTACATTAATTTAATTTAGCTTGATTGGTAAGTAAGCTCAGAGCTTATGCATATCATTCTCCAGTGCATTCCCTTATTAGATCTGGTATTGAATTGTGTGTCGAGAGGTCGGGTAGAGCCTGGGTCAAACTCGCAACCTCTGCCATCTGAAGCCAGCACCCTATCCGCTGTACTACTGACCCACTTTATATTTAGAATACAATTAATTTATTATTATTATTTTAATGAGATGTGCACGACTATAATGTTTCCACTTTAATTGCAATATAACAGTTTTACGTAGATTTGTTCACAACTAAGCACAAACTCAGTGTAACTATGCTTGGGGAAAATATAAAACTAAAGTCCAAATTAAATTGAAAATTGGTAATTTTTATTTTGCCGAAATACCCAAACAAATAGAATCATAATCATATAATTTTACGCATATCTATGTTTTGTTTGATTCACGCATGCTTTGATATGTTTGTATTTGGAGCAGTATACGGTTAAATCGAAATAAAGTACATGTTTTTAATGTTCTATAACTAATTTATATCGAAATTACATGGCAAATAGTGAATTCATATTACATCTTTTCGAATTGTTATTTACACAATATATATAATTTTTATATTTATGTTGCGCAAACCAAATCATGCTTAAACATGCAACTAAATTAGCCTTGAAACCGTAGATAACCATTGATGTGTCGTCTATTGTATAATAGGTATTTTAAACATTATTGTATTGATCAGCTAAATATTGATATTTATGTTATAATTGATAAATTGTTGACCAAAATAAGTTTTATCATGCGTTTTACAGTAAAACATTTATATTAACTACATGGTTTATATTTATGTGAAAGAAAATTTCTTTTTAATCTCGATTTTAAGTAACGAGTTCACGATCAAATAATGAAAAAAGAGTGTATCTGAATGAACAAGTGCACTCAGTAGCGCACGAATAGTTCTGTTATCAGTTATCTTACTATGTCTAGCGTTTACTGCATATACTGCGCATCTGAGTGCACTCAGCGTTTCTGAGTGCATTCAGCATGTCTGAGTGCACTCGATCTATTTCATGCGTTCAGGAGTGCGTTTATTATTCAAAATCCAGTGTTTGCTTACGGTCCATGTCTGCTCCGTCAGCGCTCAATCTGCGCTCCGTTCGCGCTCCGTCTGCGCTACGCTACCGCTCCGCTTACTCTCTGAGTGCACTCCGTTTGCATGCAATTGGGGTACTTGAGCGGTTTAGGGTCTGTACTTGCTGTCTGAGTGATGTATAGTATGTATCTACCTGTTGTCTGCATTATGTATAGTATGTATATTCTTGCTGTCTGAGTGATGTATAGTATGTATATACATGATGTCTGAGTGATGTATAGTATGTATATACTTGCTGTCTGAGTGATGTATAGTGTTTATATACTTGCTGTCTGAGTGATGTACAGTATGTTGATACATGCTGTCTGAGTGATGTATAGTTTGTATATACTTACTGTCTGAGTGATGTATAGTATGTAGATACTTGCTGTCTGAGTGATGTATAGTATGCAGATACTTGCTGTCTGAGTGATGTATAGTATGTTTATACCTGCTGTCTGAGTGATGTATATTATGTATATACTTGCTGTCTGAGTGATGTATAGTGTTTATATACTTGCTGTCTGAGTGATGTATAGTATGTTGATACATGCTGTCTGAGTGATGTATAGTTTGTATATACTAACTGTCTAAGTGATGTATAGTATGTAGATACTTGCTGTCTGAGTGATGTATAGTATGCAGATACTTGCTGTCTGAGTGATGTTTAGTATGTATATACCTGCTGTCTGAGTGATGTATATTATGTATATACTGTCTGAGTGATGTATAGTATGCATATACTGTCTGAGTGATGTATATTATGTATTATACCTGTTGTCTGAGTAGTGTATAGTATGTATTATACTTGCTGTCTGAGTGATGTATAGTATGTATATACTGTCTGAGTGATGTATAGTATGTATATATTGTCTGAGTGATATATAGTTTGCATATACTTACTGTCTGAGTGATGTATAGTATGTATATACTGACTGTCTTAGTGATATATAGTATGTATATACTTACTGTCTGTGTTATGTATAGTATGTATTATACTTGCTGTCTGAGTGATGTATAGTATGTATATACTGTCTGAGTGATGTATAGTATGCATATACTTACTGTCTGAGTGATGTATAGTATGTATTATACTTGCTGTCTGAGTGATGTATAGTATGTATATACTGTCTGATACTGTATAGTATGTAGATACTTGTTGTCTGAGAGATGTATACTATGTATATACCCTACTGTCTGAGTTACGTATAGTATGCATATACTTACTGTCTGAGTGATGTATAGTTTGTAGATACTTGCTGTCTGAGTGATGTATAGTATGCATATACTTACTGTCTGAGTGATGTATAGTATGTATATACTTACTGTCTGAGTGATGTATAGTATGTATATACTGTCTGATACTGTATAGTATGTAGATACTTGCTGTCTGAGAGATGTATACTATATATATACCCTACTCTCTGAGTTACATATAGTATGCATATACTTACTGTCTGAGTGATGTATAGTATGTAGATACTTGCTGTCTGAGTGATGTATAGTATGCATATACTTACTGTCTGAGTGATGTATAGTATGTATATACTTACTGTCTGAGTGATGTATAGTATGTATATACTTACTGTCTGAGTGATGTATAGTATGTATATATTTACTGTCTGAGTGATGTTTAGTATGTAGATACTTGCTGTCTGAGTGATGTATAGTATGTTTATACTTACTGTCTGCGTGATGTATAGTATGTATATACTTACTGTCTGAGTTATGTGTAGTATTGATATACTTGCTGTCTCAGTTATGTATAGTATTGATATACTTACTGTCTGGGAAATGTACGTTATTGATATACTTGCTGTCACAGTAATGTATAGTTTGTATATACGTGCTGTCTGAGTGATGTATAGTATTTATATACTTGCTGTCTGAGTGATATAAAGTATTTATATACTTGCTGTCTGAGTGATATATAGTATGTTTATACTTGCTGTCAGAGTTATGTATAGTATGTATATACTGACTGTCTGAGTGATGTATAGTATGTATATATTGACTGTCTGAGTGATGTAAAGTATGTATATACTTACTGTCTGATTGATGTATAGTATGTAGATACTTGCTGTGTGAGTGGTGTTTAGTATGTATATACTTGCTGTCTGAGTGATGTATAGTATTTATATACTTGCTGTCTGAGTGATGTATAGTATGTATATACTTACTGTCTGAGTTATGTATAGTATGTTTATACTTGCTGTCAGAGTGATGTATAGTATTAATATACTGACTGTTTGAGTGATGTATATTATGTATATACTTGCTGTCTGAGTGATGTATAGTATGCACATACTTACTGTCTGAGTGATGTATAGTATGCATATACTTACTGTCTGAGTGATGTATAGTTTTTATATACTTACTGTCTGAGTGATATATAGTATGTATATACTTACTGTCTGAGTTATGTGTAGTATGTATATACTTATTGTCTGAGTGATGTATAGTATGTATATACTTGCAGTCTGAGTGATGTATAGTATGTTTATACTTGCTGTCTGAGTGATGTTTAGTATGTAGATACTTGCTGTCTGAGTGATATATAGTATGTATATACTTGCTGTCTGAGTGATGTATAGTATGTATATACTTGCTGTCTGAATGATGTTTAGTATGTAGATACTTGCTGTCTGAGTGATGTATAGTATGTATATACTTGCTGTCTGAGTGATGTATAGTATTTATATACTTACTGTCTGAGTTATGTGTAGTATGTTTATACTTGCTGTCTGAGTGATATATAGTATGTATATACTTGCTGTCTGAGTGATGTATAGTATGTATATACGTGCTGTCTGAGTGATGTTTAGTATGTAGAGACTTGCTGTCTGAGTGATGTATAGTATGCATATACTTATTGTCTGAGTGATGTATAGTATTTATATACTTACTGTCTGATTTATGTGTAGTATGTTTATACTTATTGTCTGTGTGATGTATAGTATGTATATATTGACTGTCTGAGTGATGTATAGTATGTAGATACTTGCTGTCTGAGTGATGTATAGTATGTATATACTTGCTGTCTGAGTGATGTATAGTATGTATATACTTACTGTCTGAGTGATGTTTAGTATGTTTATACTTATTGTCTGAGTGATGTATAGTATGTATATACTTGCTGTCTGACTGATGTATAGTATGCATATACTTATTGTCTGAGTGAGGTATAGTATGTATATACTTACTGTCTGAGTGATGTATAGTATGTATATACTTGCTGTCTGAGTTATGTATAGTATGCATATACTTATTGTCTGAGTGCTGTTTAGTATGTATATACTTGCTGTCTGAGTGATGTATAGTATGTATATACTTGCTGTCTGAGTTATGTATAGTATGCATATACCTATTGTCCGAGTGATGTATAGTATGAATATACTTACTGTCTGAGTTATGTATAGTATGTTTATACTTATTGTCTGAGTGATGTATAGTATGCATATACTTATTGTCTGAGTGATGTATAGTATATATATGCTTGCTGTCTGAGTGATATATAGTATGCATATACTTATTGTCTGAGTGAGGTATAGTATGTATATACTTACTGTCTGAGTGATGTATAGTATGTATATACTTACTGTCTGAGTGATATATAGTATGTATATACTGACTATCTGAGTTATGTATAGTATGTTTATACTTATTGTCTGAGTGATGTATAGTATGTATATACTTGCTGTCTGAGTGATGTATAGTATGCATATATTGTCTGAGTGATGTATAGTATGTATATACTTATTGTCTGAGTGATGTAAAGTATGTATATACTTACTGTCTGAGTGATGTATAGTATGTATACGCTTGCTGTCTGAGTGATATATAGTATGCATATACTTATTGTCTGAGTGAGGTATAGTATGTATATACTTGCTGTCTGAGTTATGTATAGTATGCATATACTTCTTGTCTGAGTGCTGTATAGTATGTATATACTTGCTGTCTGAGTTATGTATAGTATGCATATACTTATTGTCTGAGTGCTGTATAGTATGTATATACTTGCTGTCTGAGTTATGTATAGTATGCATATACTTATTGTCTGAGTGCTGTATAGTATGTATATACTTGCTGTCGGAGTTATGTATAGTATGCATATACCTACTGTCCGAGTTATGTATAGTATGTATATACTTACTGTCCGAGTTATGTATAGTATACATATACTTACTGTCCGAGTTATGTATAGTATGTATATACTTACTGTCCGAATTATGTAAAGTATGCATATACTTACTGTCCGAGTTATGTATAGTATGCATATACTTACTGTCCGAGTTATGTATAGTATGAATATACTTACTGTCTGAGTTATGTATAGTATGTATTATATGTACTGTCTGAGTTATGTATAGTATGAATATACTTACTGTCTGAGTTATGTATAGTATGAATATACTTACTGTCTGAGTTATGTATAGTATGAATATATGTACTGTCTGAGTTATGTATACTATGAATATACTTACTGTCTTAGTTATGTATAGTGTTAATATACTTACTGTCAAAGTCATGTATAGTGTTAATATACTTACTGTCTGAGTTATGTATAGTATGAATATATGTACTGTCTGAGTTATGTATAGTATGCATATACTTACTGTCTGAGTTATGTATAGTATGAATATACTTACTGTCAAAGTTATGTAAAGAATGAATATACTTACTGTCTTAGTTATGTATAGTATGAATATACTTTCTGTCTGAGTTATGTATAGTATGTATATACTTACTGTCTGAGTTATGTATAGTCTGTATATACTTACTGTCCGAATTATGTATAGTATGAATATACATACTGTCCGAGTTATGTATAGTATGGATATACTTACTGTCTGAGTTATGTATAGTATGCTTATACTTACAGTCGGAGTTATGTATAGTATG
This sequence comes from Panopea generosa, assembly GCA_029582155.1. Classification (NCBI taxonomy): domain Eukaryota; kingdom Metazoa; phylum Mollusca; class Bivalvia; order Adapedonta; family Hiatellidae; genus Panopea; species Panopea generosa. The sequence continues at coordinate 27,404,427 of CM055904.1, read as the reverse complement.
CATATACTTACTGTCTGAGTTATGTATAGTATGCATATACTTACTGTCTGAGTGATGTATAGTATGCATATACTTACTGACCGAGTTATGTATAGTATGCATATACTTGCTGTCTGAGTTATGTATAGTATGCATATACTTACAGTCGGAGTTATGTATAGTATGCATATACTTGCTGTCTGAGTTATGTATAGTATGCATATACTTACAGTCGGAGTTATGTATAGTATGCATATACTTGCTGTCTGAGTTATGTATAGTATGCATATACTTACTGACCGAGTTATGTATAGTATGCATATACTTATTGTCCGAGTGATGTATAGTATGCATATACTTATTGTCGGAGTGCTGTATAGTATGTATATACTTGCTGTCTGAGTTATGTATAGTATGCATATACTTATTGTATGAGTGCTGTATAGTATGTATATACTTGCTGTCTGAGTGATGTATAGTATGTATATACTTGCTGTCTGAGTTATGTATAGTATGCATATACTTATTGTCCTAGTGATGTATAGTATGTATATACTTACTGTCTGAGTGATATATAGTATGTATATACTTGCTGTCTGAGTGATGTATAGTATGTATATACTTGCTGTCTGAGTTATGTATAGTATGCATATACTTATTGTCCTAGTGATGTATAGTATGTATATACTTACTGTCTGAGTGATATATAGTATGTATATACTTGCTGTCTGAGTGATGTATAGTATGTATATACTTGCTGTCTGAGTTATGTATAGTATGCATATACTTATTGTCCTAGTGATGTATAGTATACATATACTTACTGTCTGAGTTATGTACAGTATGCATATACTTACTGTCCGAGTTATGTATAGTATGCATATACTTATTGTCTGAGTGATGTATAGTATGCATATACTTATTGTCTGAGTGCTGAATAGTATGTATATACTTGCTGTCTGAGTTATGTATAGTATGCATATACTTATTGTATGAGTGCTGTATAGTATGTATATACTTGCTGTCTGAGTGATGTATAGTATGTATATACTTGCTGTCTGAGTTATGTATAGTATGCATATACTTATTGTCCTAGTGATGTATAGTATGTATATACTTACTGTCTGAGTGATATATAGTATGTATATACTTGCTGTCTGAGTGATGTATAGTATGTATATACTTGCTGTCTGGGTTATGTATAGTATGTATATACTTTCTGTCTGAGTGATGTAAAGTATTTATATACTGACTGTCTGAGTGATGTATAGTATGTATATACTTGTTGTCTGAGTTATGCATAGTATGTAGATACTTACTGTCTGTGGGAGTTATGCATAGTATGTATATACTTACTGTCTGAGTGAGATATGTATAGTATGTATTATACTTGCTGTCTGAGTGATATATAGTATGTATATACTGACTGTCTGAGTCATGTATAGTATGTATATACTTACTGTGTGAGTGATGTATAGTATGTATTTACTTACTGTCTGAGTTATGTATAGTATGCATATACCTACTGTCTGAGTGATGTATAGTATGAATATACTTACTGTCTGAGTGATGTATAGTATGAATATACTTACTGTCTGAGTGATATATAGTATTCATATACTAACTGTCTGATTGATGTATAGTATGCATATACTTACTGTCTGAGTGATGTATAGTAGGTGTCGTTAGTAAGACCCAAACCTGTACCTCAAAGGTCTAGATCACAATTTCAGTTTGTTTAACAACACTTTGAGATTTTTTGTCCCACCTGTAACTTTGTCATGCATAGATGGATTTTAATGATACTTGCTACAAATGATCAACATAACATGGCGACGTGTCGCGAGTAAGACCCACACCCGTTTCTCAAAGGTCAAGGTCACTATTTTAGTTTGTTTGACAACAGTTCGAGTTTTTGTGAGTTTTCGTGTCCAGCCTGTAACTTTGTTATGCATAGATGGATTTTAATGATACTTGCTACAAATGATCAACATAACATGAAGACGTGTCACGAGTAAGACCCACACCTGTACCTCAAAGGTCAAGGTCATAATTTGAGTTTGTTTAACAACTTGTGTCTGAGATTTTTTGTCGAGCCTGTAACTTTGTCATGCATAGATGGATTGATCAACATAACATGACATGTCACGAGTAAGACCCACACCTGTAACTCATAGGTCAAAGTCGTGCTTTAATGAAAAAACATGAAATTGCATGTCTAGTCTGAAACATCAGTCCATTACTCTTTATATTCATGGATACATCGCTACCTATTGTAACATAATTATATTGTTACAGGGTTCGACATTAACTTTGTTTTCTACCAGACCACAGTCTAGTAACTCAGTAAAACTGCTACACCTGACCAAACTTCAACTAGACCAGACCAATATTGTAACTATGACTCCGGACATAGTACTGAAAGTTTTCGCATAAGTTTTCTTTGTTTCAGTTCTGCCTTTTGTATTTTTGTTGTTATCATCCCGATCTTTTCTCCCCGGTGAAGCCAAAATTGAATAGAGACATGTCGAAAGGTGTTGTTCATCATTAATATCAATAAATCATAAATTGGTCTTCTAATGTCGTAAAATATAGGATGGAAATAACTGAAGCCGATCATACCCGGAAGAGTAATGCCGCTTAATATATTGCATCATTAGAACAGGTTAGAGTTATGCCGCTTAGTTTGGGCTGCTTAGTAATTCTACATTATGTGCTTTCGCTTTGCTGTAATGCTACAAATTATCGATAGTTAATGATACAGACCGTAATCCGTTCAAGTACACCAAACAGACGCAAATGAAACGATATACAAACGGACTAAAAATGCAAACGAAACGATAAACGAAACGATAAACGAAACAATTAACGAAACGAAACGATAAATGAAACGATTCACAGACGCAACAGGGCGAACGATCCATGAACGATACAAAACAATAATGCAAACTTTAAACTCATCAAATAATAAAGATTCGGATATCCTCTAATATTGTCGTAATTATATTGACAATGAAATAAATAATAAAACGAAATGATTGCTCTCTTTGTCATTTAAAATCTTTAAATTGCTATACCTGTAACTTTAATTTAATTTCTTTGTTATAGGTTTTAATCCCGAATTATTCATGAAAAACATCGCCTCGGGCATTGTTTCTTTACTTGTAAAAGTGTGATAAAACAATCAGATGACGCATGACCTGCTTACACAACTACCCCAATTAACTGATTTAATTATCTGAACACCGATTTATGTTGCTGTTCTGTTATATGATTGCTAATCAGGGAAAGTTTTCACGCAATTTTAGAAAACCTGTTTGTTACACCAAAACCTTTCCACTTAGGGCTTTTACAGAATTGTATATAAAAATAGTTCATATATATATATAACAAACACACGTAAAGGGTTGGTGTTTGTTACTGGGTATCTTCCAAAATGTTTGTTTTCAATATAGGCATTTGTTAAAAAAAGATTACTATTAAGCTGATAGAGTTATTAACAACTACACATACCTAAATTTGTGTACAGAATGAACACGCTGTCCCTTTCACTATCACCTTGTGCCTATGTCCGATGACGTCACCAGTGAAACAAACATTTTATTCACTAAGTGGGTATCTTTGACATTTTTGATGGAAGGATATCAAAGAAATTCTATCGGTGTAATGTACATAAAATTCCTTGAAAGCGTCAGACGGAAGTACATGTACCAGCGATTTTAGAAGCCATGCCACAAGACATAAAACGTTTACCCTTAAAGGCATCTTTTTTATGGAAACATCCCCGCCTCCCCCATGCATTTACCGTAGTGAAATAGAACGCGACCTTAAATGACGCAAGAAACTGTCAGAGTGACGACATTGCACATTGCCACGAGGTCAAAAATCAATTGTGTCGGAGTTATAGACATAAAGTGTGTGCGTTCGCTACATAAATTAAGGCATGTGTATTTGTAAATATATTTATCTTTGCGGATTATAAATATTTTTTGTTTAATGAATTGTTATAATTGTTTAACATGACAATCTATCGAAATTCATAACTGGAATTAAAATTGGAAAAATACCTGTAAATAAAATAAATACTTGTTGAGGCGTCTATACTCGGTTTCTTGCATAATAGCAGATTATACACCACTGCAGATATAAAAAACACGGACTGGTTCACATTTATTTACTATATACTTTTTCGATACCGTAATTTTAACGTTAGTGTAAACTAGTCTGGCAATGTTTGGCCAATGTTTGTCATTGAATCAATTAAAATGCACCTGCCAACGAGCATGTAATACAGACCGTAATCCGTTCAAGTACACCAAAAATGCATTTTAATTGCATTTGTTTTGCGTGTCAAACGCGTTTGTTTTGCGTTTGAAATGCATTTTAGTTTTGTTAATGGTTTGCATTTTTTTTATGATAAACGTTAGAGAAAATACGAAAATGCAGTTCAAAACGATAGTGAACACATTTTTGTCTGCGTTTGCGTTTGAATCGTTTAGCATGTATCGTTTAGCGTGTATCTTTTACCATTTAACGTTTACACGACATGTTCACCAATCGCATCATCTCTGGTTGTCCAATTGTATAAATAATAAGAACTAGATATTTAAAGAAATTGCCGGGTTTTATATGATAATATATTGATTAAAATAATTCTGAAATATTGCTAACTAAGCCACCCTATGTTAGATATGGTCTACCATATAATAGTTGATGATTTGTAGCACGACAGCAGATTAATATGTTTCATAAAACTCAATCATTGAAATTTATTACACATGGTACGGGGCATGTCAATTACATCAGATAAACACGTTACGGTCACGTAATCATTAGATTATCAGCTCAGGTTTTGGTGCTTTTTAACTGATTTCTTAATTTTAATTTAACATGACCAGTCAGGCTACCTACTCCAGTACAAGATTATTTCAACTATTATTAGCTTCATTTAAATGAACTGGTATCGATATATTGCTCAACTGTAGCTTACATTATATTTTAAATTCTTGCTGGAATGATTTCAGATAATGTTTAGGAAGTATTTCTTGATATGCTTGACCAATTGTATTATTCTAGTCATGCAATTGTAGTATTTAGGGTTGTTATACCTACATGGTATGCCTTAAGTTAGGCATTGGCATATACCTATCCTGTTATTTGTCAGCAATGGTTCTGAATTTATAAAGCAATTTTAAAGTTTGAATGACACAATAAGTAATAAGAAGGTAATAAAATCCATCTATTCACTTTCTTGTTTTCCAAAAAAAATAATAATGATAATGAAAATAGATATTACTGTTGATGAATTAATTTGCTAATTTATTTTTAACAGACAAGCAATAATTATAGCTTCATTTTACCACCCAACTTTTTATTTTGTCTTCCAAATGGTACATATTTTCTGAAATAGCTGTTGTTTTCGAACAGCATCAAGCCAGTCAAGCGCGTTGTCCCTACGACAGCTCTTTTATTTGATTTTATTCAAACTTACACAGTAGTTATGTAACCATAATATCAAAGACACATTCTTGAGCTGGCCAAATATGATAATTAATGTCAGAGTTGTGTCTCTTGAAACATGAAAAATTACACTATTTGACCCTGTGTACACTCAAGCACCTGCATTTTTAATTTGATCCTTACCAAACGTACACAGCAGTTATATAACCATAATACCTCTGACAAGTTCAATAACTTGTCAAATCCAACAATCTATGGCTAAATTGAATAATTAATGTTATGACCCTTGAATCATCAAATATTGCGTTATTTGACATTGTGTGCACTCTAGCACCTGCAGTTTTCATTTGATATCTGCCTAACTTACACAGTAGTTATATAACCATAATATCTCAGACAAGTTCTTGAACTAGCTAAATTGTATATTTTTGGTTGGAGTTATGGCCCTTGAATCATAAAAATATGTGTTTTATTTTTTGTGCACTCTAGCACTCTTAGTTTGTATTTGATTTTATTCAGACATACACAGTAGTTATGTAACCAAAATATCTCAGGAAAGTATTTGAACTGGCTGAACCAGTTAATTTTGGTCGGAGTTACGGCCCTTGAATCATAACAAATTATGCTATTTGATCTTATGTGCTCTTTAGCAATTGCAGTTATCATTTGATCTCCACCAATCTTACACAGTAGTTATACAATGTATAATATCTTTGATAAGTTTTCGAGCTGGCCAAATTAGATTAATATTGTTGGAGTTATGGCACTTGAATTGTTAAAAATGGCGTTATTTGAAGTAATGTGCACTCTAACACCTGCTGTTTTCGTTTGTATTTATCAAACCTTACATTATCAAAATTTGCTTTCTTTTGAATTGTCTTCTGTGCAACAGGTGAGCACTTGAGGGTCAATTTGGCCCTCTTGTATTATATATATTTATCAAAGTAACAAATTACTCCCATTTTATTATATGTACAATGTATTTTTCAAAGTTACTTATTTCACCCATTTTATTAAATATAATAAATTTATTGGTTTGGCAGAGGCCTTGATATTGTATCTATGGTTTGCATTGTAGCTAGGCGCACTCGCCATAGTCTGGTCTGTACATTTATGTCTTGGTAATTCACAAATAATTATCTCCATATATATATCATGCATTGTGAATGAGCATCTGAAAAGATCCCAAAAATCGTAAATTCCGTTGTTGTGAATTTAATTATCTCCCTTTATGAAATTAAATATATATGAATTCACTGTATCTATATGATCCAACGGGTTTATAAATCTGTCCTTTATATAGCATGTGAGTAGTAATGAATCCTTAACTGGATCCTACTCATAAAAAGCAATCACTTCATGTATGTAAATTTGTTCACCCTGTCCAGATGTGTTGCATGTAATTCCATGGTATATAAGTCATGGTCGACACCAAATTTATTGGTTTGGCAGAGGCCTTGATATTGTATCTATGGTTTGCATTGTAGCTAGGCGCACTCGCCGTAGTCTGGTCTGTACATTTATGTCTTGGTTATTCACAAATAATTATCTCCATATATATATATATATATATATATATATTTAAGTGACTAATTACTCCCATTTCATTATATATATTTATCAAAGTAACTTATTACACCGATTTTATTATAAATATTTATCAAAGTTACTAATTATGCCCATTTCATTATATATATTTATAAAAGTAACTAATTACTCCCATTTTATTATATATATTTATCAAAGTAACTTATTATGCCCATTTCATTGTATATATTTATAAAAGTAACAGATTATTATATATATTTATCAAAGTAACTAATTATACCATGATTATATGTATTGATTTGCTGTCTAGCATGGTAAACTGATGTGGACTACAGCTGTCTAGCATTGTTAACTGATGTGGCTTACAACAGCTATCTAGCATGGTAAACAGATGTGAGCTACAGCTGTCTAGCATGGTAAACAGATGTGGACTACAGCTGTCTAGCATGGTTAACTGATGTGGGCTACAACAGCTGTCTAGCATTATTAACTGATGTGGGCTACAGCTGTCTAGCATTGTTAACTGATGTGGGTTACAACAGCTGTCTAGCAATGTTAACTGATGCGGGCTACAGCTATCTGGCATTGTTAACTGACGTGGGTTACAACAGCTGTCTAGCATGGTAAACAGATGTGGGCTACAACAGCTGTCTAGCATGGTAAACTGATGTGGGCTACAGCTGTCAAGCATGGTAAACTGATGTGGACTACAGTTGTCGAGCATTGTTAACTGATGTGAGCTTCATCTGTCTAGTATGGTTAACTAATGTGGGCTACAACAGCTGTCTAGCATGGTTAACTGATGTGGGCTACAACAGCTGTCTAACATGGTAAACTGATGTGGGCTACAGCTGTCTTACATTGTTAACTGATGTGGGCTACAGCTGTCTAGCATTGTTAACTGATGAGGGTTACAACAGCTGTCTAGCATTGTTAACTGATGTGGGCTACAACAGCTGTCTAGCATGGTTAACTGATGTTGGCTACAACAGCTGTCTAGCATGGTAAACTGATGTGGGCTACAGCTGTCTAGCATGGTAAACAGATGTGGGCTACAGCTGTCTAGCATTAACTGATGTGGGCTACAGCTGTCTAGCATTGTTAACTGATGAGGGTTACAACAGCTGTCTAGCATTGTTAACTGATGTAGGCTACAGCTACCTAGCATTGTTAACTGATGTGGGCTACAGCTGTCGAGCATGGTAAACTGATGTGGACTACAGTTGTCGAGCATGCAAAACAGATGTGGACTACAGCTGTCTAGCATGGTAAACTGATGTGTACTACAGCTGTCTAGCATGGTTAACTAATGTAGGCTACAACAGCTGTCTAGCATGGTTAACTGATGTGGGCTACAACAGCTGTCTATTATGGTAAACTGATGTGGCCTACAGCCGTCTACCTTGGTTAACTGTTGTGCGCTACTACAGCTGTCTAGCATAGTAAACAGATGTGGCCTACAGCTGTCTATGACTATAATCACTTCTAGCACATTTGCTTCAAACATGTATATCAGAAACACTCTTGATTAAAATCTTAGAGCTCATACAAACTTTTCTTTTCTTTCAGAATATTACCTGTAGAAGCCATGTTGGAGATTACAAAATTTTTTGGTGCTTCATCATTTATGGACACGTTTATTGGGCAACGTGAACAAGGCATTAAATCTAAAACTGTATTAAATGGGCAAAATGTACAAAGAGACAAGAAAGCAGTGTGATTAACATGCACAAGTTGCTTGTACATCATCTATTAGAACTGTTATTTATCATAGCTGATATTCATCAAAGTAAATCTTTGTTATTAATCAAAAATAGGTTTCTCATCATTTTTAAATCTTATATTCTGATCTGTGTTTTTGAGATGAGCTTTTTAAATCACTAATTGTGTGTTGTCCATCCTAGCATACATCCATCCATCTGTCCATCCATCCACCTGTCCATCTGTCCATCCATCCACCTGTCCATCCATCCATCTGTCCATCCATCCATCCATCCATCTGTCCGTCTGTTCGTCCGGGCAAACAAATGGGTAGTTAAGTGTCTAGGGTTTAGGGTTAGTAATTTTTATGGACAGTTGAAAAGCTGTTGAAAAATAATAACGTGGCTGTTTCTAGACACTTAAAAAACAGCATTTAAGTGGCTTTTTATACCCCCGACAATCGAAGTTTTGAGGGGGTATACTGGAGTCACCCTGAGGTCGGTCTGTCGGTCTGTCAGTCTGTTGGTCTGTCGGTCCGTCGGTCCGTCGGTCTGTCCTTTGCAATTTTCCTTGTCCGGAGCATCACTTGAAAAGTATTGGATGGAATTTCATCAAACGTCATACAATGGTAGAATATAATGAGAAAGTGCAGTGTACAAGAAACATAACTCTATTCTTGCTAATTACAGAGTTATTGCCCTTTGATATTTTTTCTTGTCCGGAGCATAACTTGAAAAGTACTTGATGGAATTTCATCAAGCTTCATACAATGGTAGAATATAATGAGAGGAAGTGCAGTGTACAGGAAGCATAACTCTATTCTTGCTAATTACAGAGTTATTGCCCTTTAATATATTTCCCTTTGATATTTTTTCTTGTCCGGAGCATAACTTGAAAAGTACCGGATGGAATTTCATCAAGCTTCATACAATGGTAGAATATAATGAGAGGAAGTGCAGTGTACAGGAAAGATAACTCTATTCTTGCTAATTACAGAGTTATTGCCCTTTGATATATTTCCCTTGTCTGGAGCATTACTTTTAAAGTACTGGATGGAATTTCATCAAACTTCATACAATGGTAGAATATAATGAGAGGAAGTGCAGTGTATAAGAAACATTACTCTATTCTTGCTAATTACAGAGTTATTGCCCTTTGATATATTTCCCTTGTCTGGAGCATAACTTTTAAAGTACTGGATGGAATTTCATCAAACTTCATACAATGGTATAATATAATGAGAGGAAGTGCAGTGTACAAGAAACATAACTCTATTCTTGCTAATTACAGAGTTATTGCCCTTTGATATATTTCCCTTGTCTGGTGCAGTACTTTTAAAGTACTTTTAAAGCCATCAGTGATAACAGTTTAATAAAGTTCATGAAAGAACCAAGTTGATGAATACATGGAGTTGGAGCAAAGCAGGTTCGATATTGTATTCCTAGTGCTCTTGTTTGTTTCTTATCCATAAAATTGTTGTCCCTCAACATAACTCGAAAAAGTATAACATTTATTGATTGCCATGAAAGCTTGTACACTGCACAGTAATTAAAAAGACCGTTTTTAATTTTAACAAAACCATAAAAAAATTAACAATACAAACAACTCAATCCATAACATTCTCTTTTATTAAGAATTTTTTTTGTCTGGAGCATAACTTTAAAACTATTGGATATAATTTAATAAAACTTCATACAATGGTTAACCATTTTCTGTCATGGCGGCATTCGGGGGTATTTATCACTACAGTGATAGGTCTAGTTTTCTCTAACGTGGCTAAAATTTTCTAAAATTTAGCCACACAAGTATACGATTGACGCAAAGAAGCCACTTAAATACCCATTTGTGAGAACTTCCGTTTGTCCTTCCTTATGTCCATCCATCCAACCACCTGTCCATCCATCCATCTGTCCATCCATCCACCTGTCCATTCCTCCATCTGTCCTTCCATACATCTGTCCATCCATCCACCTGTCCATCCATGTGTCCATCCATCCATCTGTCCATCCATCCACCTGTCCATCTATCTATCAGTCCATCCATCCATCTGTCCATTTATCCATCTGTCCATCCATTTACCTGTCCATCCATCTATCTGTCCATCCATCCACCTGCCCATCCATCCACCTGTCAAACAGCGTACTTCAGTTTTTGCCAAGTTTGACCTGCATGTTATCTACATGATTCATTAAGCATGAACACCAGTATTTCTGATGCTTATGCAGGATTGATTCAAGTGTCACTCCATATGTTCCAATATAGCTGGGTGAACCTGTGAGTCTCACCCAACAAGAGCCACATTCTTCAACAAATGTTGTGTCAGTAATTTTACTATATTGGACACTTTTGATGGGCATTAAGGCTTGTTTGAATTGTAATTTTGTACAATTTCATTCTAAATTTTCTGCCACAATGCTTCATTGTATCCAACTTCTATTTCAACAGTGGATTCTGATAGGGGCCCGTTTTTTCTAACGTTTGTAAGTTTACAAACTTTTTACTGTTAAAATGACACGTGTCATTATAATAAACATATGTTATTTTTTTAGCTCATCTGAGCAAAGTTCAGGATAAGCTATTGTGATCTACTTTTGTCCGTTGTCTGTCTTCCGTCTGTCGTAAACTTTTGCTTCATTTTCTTAACAACCAGATAGTAACATTTATTTTGTTATAATTTGGCATAAATTATCCCAATGAGTAAGAGTTTGAATGAAGATAAAAATCAAGGGGCTAATAGTTATAGGGACCCTGTAAGGGGAATTAGAATTTTACATAATTTGGGAAAACAGAAAATTTTCATTTTTAACTTCACTATTCTATAAAGAGGGAGTTTTTATACTCGTCCCAGCGTCGGCGTCCCATCTACGTTTACTCTTTAGTGATACCATGTTCCAGCCATATAACTGCAAGCATAATGCACACTTATGAACAACTTGCACTAAAACTTTTACACAATGTGACTTTAACTTTAAATTAAGGAGCCTGATATCTTACATACTGACTCGGAGCATGCATGCTTATACCAAGTTCCAGCCATATAACTGCAAGGTGCACACTTATGAACAACTTGCATGAAAACTTCAATGCCATTCAAAATTTGAAAGGAAGTGAAAGTTAAATCAGTGGAACGACTTAGACCTTATTCTGGCTATTATTAGATCACATGAGTTGAAAGTTTGAGTGAGCTATTCTAATCACTTGTTAGCTCACCTGAGTCAGCTTTATTTATCATTTGTTCAGTTGTTAGCTCACTTGAATGAGCTATTCTAATCACTTGTTAGCTCACCTGAGTGAGTTATTCTGGTCGCCTTATGTCTGCCATCTGTCTGTTAACTTTTTGTTGTGTGCACTTTAGCACCTACATTTTTCATTGGGTCTTCACAAAACTTACATAGCAATTATATAACCATAATATCTTGTTCGTCTGATTGTTTAGTAGTCATAAAATATATCTTCTAAGATGAAGAATTGTTCCAGCTCCAGTGTTACAATATGATGACTTTTCAGCTTGTATTTGTGATGGAAAAGTCATCGTTCTCCTGGAATTGTTTGTAGGGACGAGAGAGCAGCTGGATAAAAACACGGACATATTGTAAACATGCGACAGAAAAAAAGTGTTTGTTATGTGAGACCTCGAGCCTTATGTACAGTGTGCAGTGGTTTAAAAAGAGATTAAAATCATGGTAATTAAAATGGCTTATTTAATGTTTGTGGTGTATTGTTATTCTGGTTATTTTTATTGTTTACTTGTGATTGTGTATGGCAAATGACCCCTTTGTCCAGCTTATTTAATGTTTGTGGTGTATTGTTATTCTGGTTATATATTGTTTACTTGTGATTGTGTATGGCAAATGACCCCTTTGTCCAGCTTATTTAATGTTTGTGGTGTATTGTTATTCTGGTTATATGTTGTTTGTTTGTGATTGTGTATGGCAAATGACCCCTTCATCCAGCTTATTTAATGTTTGTGGTGTATTGTTATTCTGGTTTTATGTTGTTTGTTTGTGATTGATTGGCAAATGACCCCTTCATCCAGCTTATTTAATGTTTGTGGTGTATTGTTATTCTGGTTATATGTTGTTTGTTTGTGATTGTGTATGGCAAATGACCCCTTCGTCCAGCTTATTTAATGTTTGTGGTGTATTGTTATTCTGGTTTTATGTTGTTTGTTTGTGATTGATTGGCAAATGACCCCTTCGTCCAGCTTATTTAATGTTTGTGGTGTATTGTTATTCTGGTTATATGTTGTTTGCTTGTGATTGTGTTTGGTAAATGAACCCGTTGTCCAGTTTATTTAATGTTTGTGGTGTTGTTATTCTAGTTATATATTGTTTGCTTGTGATTGTATTTGGCAAATGGCCCCTTCGTCCAGCTTATTGAATGTTTGTGGTGAATTGTTATTCTGGTTATATATTGTTTGCTTGTGATTGTGTTTGGCAAATGACCCCTTTGTCCAGCTTATTTAATGTTTGTGGTGTATTGTTATTCTGGTTATATGTTGTTTGCTTGTGATTGTGTATGGCAAATGACCCCTTCGTCCAGCTTATTTAATGTTTGTGATGTATTGTTATTCTGGTTATATATTGTTTGGTTGTGATTGTGTTTGGCAGATGACCCCTTCGTCCAGCTTATTTAATGTTTGTGGTGTATTGTTATTCTGGTTATATATTGTTTGCTTGTGATTGTGTTTGGCAAATGACCCTTTCGTTCAGCTTATTTAATGTTTGTGGTGTATTGTTATTCTGGTTATATGCTGTTTACTTGTGATTGTGTTTGGCAAATGACCCTTTCGTCCAGCTTATTTAATGTTTGTGGTGTATTGTTATTCTGGTTATATATTGTTTGTTTGTGATTGTGTTTGGCAAATGACCCCTTCGTCCAGCTTATTTAATGTTTGTGATGTATTGTTATTCTGGTTATATATTGTTTGTTTGTGATTGTGTTTGGCAAATGACCCCTTTGTCCAGCTTATTTAATGTTTGTGGTGTATTGTTATTCTGGTTATATATTGTTTGTTTGTGATTGTGTGTGGCAAATGACCCTTTCGTTCAGCTTATTTAATGTTTGTGGTGTATTGTTATTCTGGTTATATATTGTTTACTTGTGATTGTGTTTGGCAAATGACCCCTTCGTCCAGCTTATTTAATGTTTGTGGTGTATTGTTCTGGTTATATGTTGTTTGCTTGTGATTGTGTATGGCAAATGACCCCTTCCTCCAGCTTATTTAATGTTTGTGGTGTATTGTTATTCTGGTTATATGTTGTTTGCTTGTGATTGTGTGTGGCAAATGACCCCTTCGTCCAGCTTATTTAATGTTTGTGGTGTATTGTTATTCAGGTTATATATTGTTTGCTTGTGATTGTGTTTGGCAAATGACCCCTTCGTCCAGCTTATTTAATGTTTGTGATGTATTGTTATTCTGGTTATATGTTGTTTGTTTGTGATTGTGTTTGGCAAATGACCCCTTCGTTCAGCTTATTTAATGTTTGTGGTGTATTGTTATTCTGGTTATATATTGTTTGTTTGTGATTGTGTTTGGCAAATGACCCCTTCGTTCAGGTTATTTAATGTTTGTGGTGTATTGTTATTCTGGTTATATGTTGTTTGTTTGTGATTGTGTTTGGCAAATGACCCCTTCGTCCAGCTTATTTAATGTTTGTGATGTATTGTTATTCTGGTTATATGTTGTTTGCTTATGATTGTGTTTGGCAAATGACCCCTTTGTCCAGCTTATTTAATGTTTGTGGTGTATTGTTATTCTGGTTATATATTGTTTGCTTGTGATTGTGTTTGGCAGATGACCCCTTCGTCCAGCTTATTTAATGTTTGTGGTGTATTTTATTCTGGTTATATGTTGTTTGCTTGTGATTGTGTTTGGCAAAAGACCCCTTTGTCCAGCTTATTTAATGTTTGTGGTGTATTGTTATTCTGGTTATATGTTGTTTGCTTGTGATTGTGTTTGGCAAATGACGCCTTTGTCCAGCTTATTTTATGTTTGTGATGTATTGTTATTCTGGTTATATGCTGTTTGCTTGTGATTGTGTTTGGCAAATGACCCCTTTGTCCAGCTTATTTAATGTTTGTGATGTATTATTATTCTGGTTATATGTTGTTTGTTTGTGACTGTGTTTGGCAAATGACCCCTTTGTCCAGCTTATTTAATGTTTGTGGTGTATTGTTATTCTGGTTATATGCTGTTTGCTTGTGAATGTGTTTGGCAAATGACCCCTTTGTCCAGCTTATTTTATGTTTGTGGTGTATTGTTATTCTGGTTATATGCTGTTTGCTTGTGATTGTGTTTGGCAAATGACCCCTTTGTCCAGCTTATTTAATGTTTGTGATGTATTATTATTCTGGTTATATGCTGTTTGCTTGTGATTGTGTTTGGCAAATGACCCCTTTGTCCAGCTTATTTAATGTTTGTGGTGTATTGTTATTCTGGTTATATGTTGTTTGTTTGTGATTGTGTTTGGCAAATGACCCCTTCGTCCAGCTTATTTAATTTTTGTGGTGAATATATATTGTTTGTTTGTGTTAATGTTTCTTGTTGGTGTCATATTAATTGTTTTTGGAGGAAGTCCCCCACAAGGCAGTTATTTATTGGTATTAGCAGAATTTGACTTCTTGTGTATCCGTGTTAGATCTTTGCCTAAAAATGTTCGTTTAGAGTTATTCTATTTATTATTGTATATTGGTGAGAGAGTGATTGGCAGTTGACAGAGGGAGATCTACACCACTTGACTACAGAAGCCCTCTAATTGTCATATCACTAAATACTTATTATGGTTTCATCGCACTGGTAGTGGAGGAAAATCCTGGATTTATTTTTACTTCTTATGGATCTGTAGATTTCTAGTATTTATGTTAATCGATCCACAATTCCAAAGACCTGGGTTTTTATTTCTGGTCACCATGTTTACTGATAATTGTTTAAGTCCTTTATGCTTTACCCTATAGTACATCCAGGGAGTCGTGCATCTTAAGTGCTTTACACATTGAAGAAGGGATGTAGTACTGCATAATATATTATGTTAGTCTCATGCTGATCTTATATTTTTAGCTCACCTTTTAGCTATTCTAATTGCCAATTGTCCGTCGTCCATTCGTGAACTTTTTGGTTGTGTGCACTTTAGCACCTGCAGTTATCATTGGGTATTCACCAAACTTACATAGTAGTAATATAACCACAATATCTTAGACAAGTTTTAGACTTGGTCAAGTCAGATAAATATATTGCTGGAATTACGGCACGTGAATTGTCAAAAATTGTGTTATTTTGAAGTTGTGTGCATTCTAGTACCTGCAGTTTTCATTGGGTATTCACCAAACTTACATAGTAGTAATAT
This sequence comes from Panopea generosa, assembly GCA_029582155.1. Taxonomy (NCBI): domain Eukaryota; kingdom Metazoa; phylum Mollusca; class Bivalvia; order Adapedonta; family Hiatellidae; genus Panopea; species Panopea generosa. The sequence goes on along the minus strand of CM055904.1, from coordinate 27,388,393 downwards.
AACCACAATATCTTAGACAAGTTTTAGAGCTGGTCAAGTCAGATAAATATATTGCTGGAGTTATGGCACTTGAATTGTTAAAAATTGCGTTATTTTGAAGTTGTGTGCATTCTAGTACCTGCAGTTTTCATTGGGTATTCACCAAACTTACATAGTAGTAATATAACCACAATATCTTAGACAAGTTTTAGAGCTGGTCAAGTCAGATAAATATATTGCTGGAGTTATGGCACTTGAATTGTTAAAAATTGCGTTATTTTGAAGTTGTGTGCATTCTAGTACCTGCAGTTTTCATTGGGTATTCACCAAACTTACATAGTAGTAATATAACCACAATATCTTAGACAAGTTTTAGAGCTGGTCAAGTCAGATAAATATATTGCTGGAGTTACGGCACTTAAATTGTCAAAAATTGCGTTATTTTGAAGTTGTGTGCACTCTAGTACTTGCCGTTTTTATTGGGTCTTCACCAAACTTACATTGTAGTAATATAACCACAATATCTTAGACAAGTTTTAGAGCTGGTCAAGTCAGATAAATATGTTGCTGGAGTTACGGCACTTGAATTGTCAAAAATTGCGTTATTTTGAAGTTGTGTGCACTCTAGTACATGCCATTTTTATGGGGTCTTTACCAAACTTACATAGTAGTAATATAACCACAATATCTTAGACAAGTTTTAGAGCTGGTCAAGTCAGATAAATATATTGCTGGAGTTACGGCACTTAAATTGTCTAAAATTGTGTTATTTTGAAGTTGTGTGCATTCTGGTACCTGCAGTTTTTATTGGGTCTTCACCAAACTTACATAGTAGTAATATAACCACAATATCTTAGACAAGTTTTAGAGCTGGTCAAGTCAGATAAATATATTGCTGGAGTTAGGCACTTGAATTGTCAAAAATTGCGTTATTTTGAACTTGTGTGCATTCTAGTACCTGCCGTTTTTATTGGGTCTTCACCAAACTTACATAGTAGTAATATAACCACAATATCTTAGACAAGTTTTAGAGCTGGTCAAGTCAGATAAATAATTATATTGCTGGAGTTACGGCACTTAAATTGTCAAAAATTGCGTTATTTTGAAGTTGTGTGCACTCTAGTACCTGCAGTTTTTATTGGGTCTTCACCAAACTAACATAGTAGTAATATAACCACAATATCTTAGACAAGTTTTAGAGCTGGTCAAGTCAGATAAATATATTGCTGGAGTTACGGCACTTGAATTGTTAAAAATTGCGTTATTTTGAAGTTGTGTGCACTCTAGTACATGCAGTTTTCATTGGGTCTTCACCAAACTTACATAGTAGTAATATAACCACAATATCTTAGACAAGTTTTAGAGCTGGTCAAGTCAGATAAATATATTGCTTGAGTTACGGCACTTAAATTGTCAAAAATTGCGTTATTTAGAAGTTGTGTGCACTTTAGTACCTGCAGTTTTCACTGGGTCTCAACCAAACTTACATAGTAGTAATATAACCACAATATCTTAGACAAGTTTTAGAGCTGGTCAAGTCAGATAAATATATTGCTGGAGTTACGGCACTTGAATTGTCAAAAATTGTGTTATTTTGAAGTTGTGTGCACTCTAGTACCTGCAGTTTTCATTGGGTATTCACCAAACTTACATAGTAGTAATATAACCACAATATCTTAGACAAGTTTTAGAGCTGGTCAAGTCAGATAAATATATTGCTGGAGTTACGGCACTTAAATTGTCAAAAATTGTGTTATTTTGAAGTTGTGTGCACTCTAGTACTTGCCGTTTTTATTGGGTCTTCACCAAACTTACATTGTAGTAATATAACCACAATATCTTAGACAAGTTTTAGAGCTGGTCAAGTCAGATAAATATGTTGCTGGAGTTACGGCACTTGAATTGTCAAAAATTGCGTTATTTTGAAGTTGTGTGCACTCTAGTACATGCCATTTTTATGGGGTCTTTACCAAACTTACATTGTAGTAATATAACCACAATATCTTAGACAAGTTTTAGAGCTGGTCAAGTCAGATAAATATATTGCTGGAGTTACGGCACTTGAATTGTCAAAAATTGCGTTATTTTGAAGTTGTGTGCACTCTGGTACCTTCAGTTTTTATTGGGTCTTCACCAAACTTACATAGTAGTAATATAATCACTATATCTTAGACAAGTTTTAGAGCTGGTCAAGTCAGATAAATATATTGCTGGAGTTAGGCACTTGAATTGTCAAAAATTGCGTTATTTTGAAGTTGTGTGCACTCTGGTACCTTCAGTTTTTATTGGGTCTTCACCAAACTTACATAGTAGTAATATAACCACAATATCTTAGACAAGTTTTAGAGCTGGTCAAGTCAGATAAATATATTGCTGGAGTTACTGCACTTGAATTGTCAAAAATTGCGTTATTTTGAATTTGTGTGCACTCTGGTACCTGCAATTTTCATTGGGTTTTCACCAAACTTACATAGTAGTAATATAACCATAATATCTTAGACAAGTTTTAGAGCTGGTCAAGTCAGATAAATATATTGCTTGAGTTACGGCACTTGAATTGTCAAAAATTGTGTTATTTTGAAGTTGTGTGCACTCTGGTACTTCAGTTTTCATTGGGTCTTCACCAAACTTACATTGTAGTAATATAACCACAATATCTTAGACAAGTTTTAGAGCTGGTCAAGTCAGATAAATATATTGCTGGAGTTACGGCACTTGAATTGTCAAAAATTGCGTTATTTTGAAGTTGTGTGCACTCTAGTACCTGCAGTTTTTATTTGATATTCACCAAACTCACACAGTAGTTATATATCTATAATATCTCAACTGACCAAATCTAAATGTCAAAAATTGCTTTTTTTTGCTTAAAAATGGAACTAACCATTCATTTGGTCTGGTCTGCTTTATAATCACCTGATGTGTTATTAAACATGATTGGCTTTGCACGTCATAGAACTGTTTGTGTTTGTATGTTATATACATTGGTTTTGTAGTTTATTTTGACAGCTGAATTTGTTTCTTGGAATCAGTATTTTATAGTTGTATGTAAAAATAAATAATTTTAACTACAAAACATATTGCTTTTTCAAAACCCTTAAGTTGATATGAGCCAAAGGCACAGTATTATGCCTATACTATCAAGGGCTAACAGACCATCAGTGAAACTAACCACTCTTTCTTGGGATCTTCCAAGGTTAACCAGTACTGGGGCACACTCATCTCTGCACGTAACAGTCACAAAACTGAATTGTGACAACAACAAAAAAAGTTACCCTTTTTTCTTGTAGATTTGATAGCACCCCCATTGTTCACCGAAGCTTAACCAAACTTGCATGGCAGTTATATAACCACAATATCTCTGACAAGTTCTTGAACCGACGTGATTCATCAGCAAAGGCCCTTGCCACAGGGGTTACAAGCAGATTTTAAAGGAAACTTTAAAAAGTATTTTTTCTGAAAGTTCAAGCCATAAACCTTATAACTACAAGATCTCCGACGAGTTGTTGAACCAGCATGATTCTACTACAAATGCCCCCACCATACGGCTTACAAGCACACTTTATGGAAAACAGGTCCACTGAGGGTCATATTTGGGGCCACCCAGGGGTCACTGCTTAACGTATAGCAATATCGAAAAATGTTAAATGTTCATGTAAACACAATAGCAACACCATTTCTCATTGACCAAACATTCATCAATCCAGGGGTCGTGAGTTTGAATCCCCCGCCCGGCAACAGTTTCCGTGATGATTGATATATGACATTGTGTCTCATTATCAGTCGTCTCTCACTACTGATTCAAGTGGGAAAGTTATCAGATACTTGCAGAGATGGGGTGTGCTCGAGTACTGGTTAATCCCAGGAAACAGTGGTTAGGTAAACTGATCATCTGTTAGCCCTCGTTGGCTTAAAAATGATGCTAGATATTCAATCAATCAATGACCAAACTTGCACAGTGGTTATATATCACAAGATCTCGGGACAAGTTCTTGAATCAGCGTGATTCAACTACAAACGCCCCTACCACAAGACTTTTTAAAGGAAACTTTAAAAAATATTTTCTCTGAAAATTCAAGCTGTAGACCTTAGATATTTAACATGTATCATTGTATGGAGATCCCCTTAAAGGGTTGTTGAAGTCGGGTCCCCAGCGTCAGATTCAGGCAGGCCACAGGGATCACTGTTTTATATAGGAAAAATGTTAAAGTTTTCGTGTTGGCGCGAGAGCAACCACATTTTTAGTTTCACTGGTCAATGGCCAGCAGCATTAATAGTTATATAACCACAAGATCTTGGAGAATTTACCAAAAACAATTCTTTAAGCAGTTTGATTCAAGTAGAACGATTTTCGCTCTCTTTGGTCCAAAATATCTTATACAAGTGTTTGAACTGGCTTAATCAGATAATGTTTGTCAGATTATGACCCTAGAATTAGAGCTGTGCATTGGCATTATTTCATTTGTGATGCATATTACAATACTTCATTTTCAGAAAGAAACTTATCACAATACACATTGCCTATGAAAATAATAATCAATGCATTTTGCAATATTTAAGTCGTGTTGCTTTGCGCATCATGATACTGATTTTTAAACTGTATCTAATGCAACCATCATAATGGTTTAATAAGGGGTATGTAATAACTATGCTCATATGCAACCTAAAATTTATTAACAGAGAACAATAGAACTTATTACACTGTTTAACTGCTAGAGTGATGAAATAACATAGTTGGATAGTAACTGATGGGCATGAGATGCTGTCCATAATACTCATCATGTGTTAAGTTTATGCTAAGTTATTTTAGCTCTATTGCAATGAAAGATTACCTATACAGGACCAACATTACACAGGACCAACCGTACATAGGACAAAATGTACACTGGATCAACCATACACATACATGGGACCAACCATACATGGTACCAAACATAAACAGGACCAAACAAACACAGGACTAACCATACACAGGACCAAACATACACATGACCAAACCTACAAAGGACCAACCATACATACAACCATCTGTACACATGACCAAACCTACACAGGACCAACCCTACATACAACCATCTTTACACATGACCAAACCTACACAGGACCAACCATACATACAACCATCTGTACACATGACCAAACCTATACTGGACTAACCTTACATACAACCATCTGTACACATGAACAAACCTACACAGGACCAACCCTACATACAACCATCTTTACACATGACCAAACCTACACAGGACCAACCATACATACAACCATCTGTACACATGACCAAACCTACACAGGACCAACCGTACATACAACCATCTGTACACATGACCAAACCTACACTGGACCAACCCTACATACATCCATCTGTACACATGACCAAACCTGCACAGAACCAACCCTACATACAACCATCTTTGCAAATGACCAAACCTACACAGGACCAACCATACATACAACCATCTGTACACATGACCAAACCTATACTGGACCAACCTTACATACAACCATCTGAACACATGACCAAACCTACACTGGACCAACCCTACATACAACCATCTTTACACCTGACCAAACCTACACAGGACCAACCATACATACAACCATCTTTACACTTGACCAAACCTACACAGGACCAACCATACATACAACCATCTTTACACATGACCAAACCTACACAGGACCAACCATACATACAACCATCTGTACACATGACCAAACCTACACTGGACCAACCCTACATACAACCATCCGTACACATGACCAAACCTACACAGGACCAACCCTACATACAACCATCTTTACACATGACCAAACCTACACAGGACCAACCATACATACAACCATCTGTACACATGACCAAACCTACACAGGACCAACCTTTCATACAACCATCTGTACACATGACCAAACCTACACAGGACCAACCATACATACAACCATCTTTACACTTGACCAAACCTACACAGGACCAACCCTACATACAACCATCTGTACACATGACCAAACCTACACTGGACCAACCTTACATACAACCATCTGTACACATTACTAAACCTACACAGAACCAACCATACATACAACCATCTTTACACATGACCAAACCTACACTTGACCAACCTTACATACAACCATCTGTACACATGACCAAACCTACACAGGACCAACCCTACATACAACCATCTTTACACATGACCAAACCTACACAGGACCAACCATACATACAACCATCTGTACACATGACCAAACATATACTGGACCAACCATACATACAACCATCTGTACATATGACCAAACCTACACATGACCAACGGTACATACAACCATCTGTACACATGACCAAACCTACACAGGACCAACCATACATACAACCATCTGTACACATGACCAAACCTACACAGGACCAACAATACATACAACCATCTTTACACATGACCAAACCTACACAGGACCAACCATACATACAACCATCTGTACACATGACCAAACCTACACAGGACCAACAATACATACAACCATCTGTACACATGACCAAACCTACACTGGACCAACCGAACACAGGACCAAACCTTCACAGGACCAACCATATGGATGACCAAACTTAAGTAGGACCAAACATACGCATGACCAAACATACAAAGGACCAAACATATGCAGGACCAAACAAATGCAGGACTGACTATACACACGACAAAATATACCCAGGACCAAACATACACAGGACCAAACCTACACAGGACCAACATTACACAGGATCAACCATACACAGGACCAAACTTACACAGTACCAACCATACACAGGACCAACCATACACATCATACACGGGACCAAACCTACAAGTGACCAACCATACACAGGACCAAACAAACACAGAACCAAACCTACACATTACCAAACCTACACAGGTCCAACCATACACAGGACCAACCATACACAGGACCAGCCATACACAGGACCAAACCTACACAGGACCAGCCATACACAAGACCAGCCATACACAGGACCAAACATACACAGGACCAGACATACACAGGACCAATCCTACACAGGACCAGCCATACACAGGACCAGCCATATACAGGACGAACCATACACAGGACAAACCTACACAGGACCAGTCATACACAGGACCAAACCTACACAGGACCAAACATACACAGGACCAAACCTACACAGGACCAGCCATACACAGGACCAGCCATACACAGGACTAAACCTACAAAGGACCAACAATACACAGGACCAACCATACATAGGACCAACCATACACAGGACCAAACCTACACAGGACTAACAATACACATGACCAACAATGCACAGGACCAGCCATGCACAGGACCAAACCTACACAGGACCAACCATACACAGGACCAAACATACACAGGACCAACTATACACACGACCAGCCATACACAGGACTAAGCCTACACAATACTAACAATACACAGGACCAACCATACACAGGACCAGCCATACACAGGACCAAACCTACACAGGACTAACAATACACATGACCAACCATGCACAGGACCAGCCATGCACAGGACCATACTTGCACAGGACCAAACCTACACAGGACCAACCATACACAGGACCAAACCTACACAGGACCAACCATACACACGATCAGCCATACACAGGACTAAACCTACACAAGACCAACAATACACAGGACCAACCATACACAGGACCAGCCATACACAGGACCAGCCATACATAGAACCAAACCTACACAGGACCAACAATACCCAGGACCAACCATACACAGGACCAAACCTACACAGGACCAACCATACACAGGACCATACATACACAGGATCAACCATACATAGGACCAACTATTCACAGGACCAACCATACACAGGACCAATCATACATAAGTCTAACCATACATAAGACCAACCATACACAGGACCAAACATACACAGGACCAACAATACACAAGATCAAACCTACACAGGACCAGCCATGCACAGGACCAAAAATACACAGGACCAACGTATAGTTGGACCAAACATACACATGACCAACAATACACATGATCAAACCTACACAAAGCCAACCATACACAGAACCAAACATACACAGGACCAACCATACACAAGACCAAACCTACACAGGACCAACAATACACAGGACACACCAGAGACAGTACCAACCATACACAGGACCAAACCTACACAGGACCAACAATACACATGATCAAACCTACACAGGACCAAACCTACACAGGACCAACCATACACACAGGACCAACTATTCACAGGACCAACCATACACAGGACCAATCATACACAGGTCTAACCATACACAAGACCAACCATACACTGGACCAAACATACACAGGACCAACAATACACAAGATCAAACCTACACAGGACCAAACAAACACAGGACCAAACCTTCACAGGACCAACAATACACAGGACCAACCATACACAGGACCAAACATACACATGACCAACAGTACACATGATCAAACCTACACAGAACCAACCATACACAGGACCAACTATACACGAGACCAACCATACACAGGACCAACCATACACAGGACCAAACCTACACAGGACCAACAATACACAGGACACACCATACACAGTTCCAACCATACACAGGACCAAACCTACACAGGACCAACAATCACATGATCAAACCTACACAGGATCAACAATACACAGGACCAACAATACACAGGACTAACCATACACAGGACCAGCCTTACACAGGACCAAACTTACACAGGACCAACCATACACAGGACCAACCATACACAGGACCAAACCTACACAGGACCAACAATACACAGGACCAACAATATACAGTACCAACCATACACAGAACCAAACCTACACAGGACCAACAATACACATGATCAAACATACACAGGACCAACCATACACAGGAATAAACCTACACAGAACAAACATACACAGGACCAAACCTACATAGAACCAAACATACACAGGACCAAACATATACAATGTATATTTGGTCCTGTGTAGGTTTTGTCTCCTTGGTCTGTCTGTCTGTCTGTCTGTCTGTCTGTCTGTCTGTCTGTCTGTCTGTCTGTCTGTCTGTCTGTCTGTCTGTCTGTCTGTCTGTCTGTCTGTCTGTCTGTCTGTCTGTCTGTCTGTCTGTCTGTCTGTCTGTCTGTCTGTCTGTCTGTCTGTCTGTCTGTCTGTCTGTCTGTCTGTCTGTCTGTCTGTCTGTCTGTCTGTCTGTCTGTCTGTCTGTCTGTCTGTCTGTCTGTCTGTCTGTCTGTCTGTCTGTCTGTCTGTCTGTCTGTCTGTCTGTCTGTCTGTCTGTCTGTCTGTCTGTCTGTCTGTCTGTCTGTCTGTCTGTCTGTCTGTCTGTCTGTCTGTCTGTCTGTCTGTCTGTCTGTCTGTCTGTCTGTCTGTCTAATTATCTATCTATCTCATCATTACATCTTTGGCTTAAATTTTTTACTTGTTCTATCATTGTGCTCCATCATTTCAAATTATCCCACATGCTCAGTATTGCTACTCTCTCATCTTTATCACCACCTTCCTGATCATCTGTACTCTCTGTTGACTGTTTCTTTGTTTGCTACCTACCTGCACATTGTATTCAAACAATTCCCTGTTCTCAATGCTGATACCTTTTCCTCATTGTCACCTTTATTATCACTCTTGTTCTCAGTTTTTGGTGTATGTAGCACCTCTTGTTTATCTGTGCATGGTTCATTCATTCTCCATTGTCAACTTAACCCCCACCCAGCCCACTCTCTCTCTTTCCATGTATCTTTATCTTCATTTCTATGCATGTTTTCTTTGTAACATCTTCTTTGGCTTTACACTTTAAACTGGCTCTGTCATTTTTCTCCATCATTTCAAACAATCCCACATGCTCAATATTGCTACTCTTTCCATCTTCATCACCATTTTCGTCTATCTTGTTGTCAGACTTTTTGCTGTCTCTGATCATCTGTCTAGTCTCTATTGACTTTGTCTTTGTTTGCTACCAGCACATTGTTTTCAAACAATAACCTGTTTTCAATGCTTATACTGTTTACCTTATTGTCACTCTTCTTCTCAGTTTTTGGTCTGTCTGGCACTTTTTATTCATCAGTGCAGTTCATCATTTCTCTTTTGTCAACTTCCCGCCCCCACTCCCAATCTCTCTCTCTCTCTTCATCTATTTTCATCACTATGCATGTTTTCTTTGTCTCTTCTTTTTTTGCTTTTCAATTTCTAATGGTTCTATCCTTGTTCTCTACCATTTCAAATAATCTAAATGCTCAATACTACTACTCTTTCCATCTTTATCACCATCTTCATTTATTTTGTCACTTTCTGTTGACTGTGTCTTCATTTGCCAACTGCACATTGTTTTCAAACAATGGCCTATGCTGATACCTTTTACCTCATTTTCACCCTTAGTATTAATCCTGTTCTCAATTTTTGGTTTATCTGGCACTTCTTGTTCATCTTTTTATTTTTGTCCATTATCATGTTGGTTTCAATCCACTGCATGTTCTTATTAGTGCACAGTTCTCCTCATTTTCAGCCTCTTTGTCTATCTTCTCATTGTCTGCTTTCTCTGTTACTTCTTCCTTTTCAATTTTAAGAACAGGGACAAAAATTAATGATTAGGTATCCAGTAGGCAGATGAAACGTCTGTTTTTGTTGAAGTCCACAAGATATATGCACTAATTTCACATTATAGGGCAATGTATCGGTACCAGTTCATGAAAACGGAACTTAAGCTGAAATAATTTATATAACACTGTGTAAAATGTTGACTCCTTAGGCGGGTCAATTTTGCCCCCAGTGTTCTGCTTTTGAACAGATTTGAGAGAGGACCACAAACTGATCCTATTTGTAAAACGTCTAAGCTCAATGCCTTGTACTTGTACTACAAACTTTAACCTGCTAAAAAACTATAACCAAATTTCTAAGCTCTACACCTAAAAGGACAATAAGTCTGCCAAAATGCAATCAAGATTTATGTTTTTTGTCTTTATGGGTTTCCTAGATGATGCTGAACACACATGTGAAATTTCATTCATATCCAAAGGTAGGTTGATGAAACATGAAATATATACCTGCTCCAAATGGGCCATAATTCTATCAAAATGCAACCCAGAGTGATTCTTGTCTCTGTGCATTCCATTGATGATGCTGAACACAAATATATCCAATAAGTGGTTGTATAGATATCTTACCTGATAAAAAACTTTATTCTGAAAAACCAATGCTGGGCAAGTACAATAGCCCCCACCCTATGAATAGTCAAGCTAAAAATGAAAACGTTGCAACAAATCTAGGTATTTTGAGATGTACCCTGAAATTATCTTGCCACTAGGAGAATAAAAACTGCACAAATCATTCATGGTGCGCAGAAGATTGGGATTAAGTAGGTGAATTATGTTTTCAATATGTAATTGTGTAGTTTGATACAAATTGCTACCAAACTTGCTTTATAATCAAAGAGATAAATGTAACTTTGGTCCTTCAGGAGTATCAAATCACAGTATAGGTAAATATATATGCTTTGATAATAGTATTAAATATGCTTAGCTTTTATGTTGTTCTTTGAAGAAATAGTAAAGTTTGCCCTTAGTAAATTTAACTTCACATTATAGGGATATGTATCGGTATCAGTTCATGAAAATGGAACTATAGATGAAATAATCTTGTATCTGCATGCAGTTGAGCACAGCTGGATACCCTTTAATGAAAATGAAAAAAAACAAAAAACAATTAGATTAAAAAAAAAAATTAGACTCTTTCTTTTTTTAAAGAAATGAATTTATATCTGAACTTCAACTTTTGTAGATACATTTTTTTTTAGTTTTCTCTATATATAACACTATGTAAAATGTTGACCCCTTAGGTAGGCCAATTTTGCCCATAGGGTCATAGTTTTGAACAGATTTGAGAGAGTATATATATATATATTGCAAATATTCTAACTAAACATATATACAATTAAGTAAATTTAACATTTCTGATTTAAAAGGAATAGTTATAATTGTCAGGATTTCATAATTTCAAAATTATCAAAAAACATTATTTTCTCCAATATATCATGCCTATAATGATACTCAATGACCCAGTATACAGTATTGCCAAAAGGATATCTATTTAAGCATGCCAAAATGATATACTGAAAAGGATTTCCTACATGTAACTTGGGCTAGATGCCTAGATTAGACTAAAATATAATTTGTGACGTATCAAATGGGTCACATAATTCCATTTTGATTTCAATTTGATCTGTCATACGTGTTTACACTATGTAAAGGTTGAATCATCTTAGAAAGCGTATGAATAACGATGTGAAGGTTGCCAAGGAGTATTTAACTTGAGTGCTATCTATTTTTAGAATAGGGATTTCATTTCAAGTTCCTCAATCCAATAAAAGTATTGATTTTTTCATGTTGTGGATGATTAGACATACCAACCATTGGATTTTATTTATTAATGATAATGAGATGGTTTTTTATCCATTTTAATAATAATTTCATTTTTTAAAGGGAGTATATCAGAAAAAAAAGCTATAAATGTCTTAAAAATTAGAATTATTTATAAAACTGTTAAAACACATCTCATTATCATTAATAAATAAAAGACGAATGCCTAAATACCTAAAATCTACCAAAATGTGACAAAATCACTTTTAAATCTGAGTGGTAAACTTAAAACAAAATCCCAATTCTAAAAAAAGACAGCACCTAAATTCTGCTAGACTAACTTTGTCATTCGGACTCTGTCTAAGATGAAACAATATTTACTACATGTAAACCTGTGTAACAGATCAAAATGAAATCACGTGACTTATTTTTAATAGTCACAGAACATGTTTCAATTTTAAGCGGGAAATCTATTTTAGTCTAACCTAGATGCATAGCCCAAGTTAGGAAATCCCTTTCCAATAAATTATTTTGACATGTTTTAATAGCAATCTATTTGGCAATATGGGGTTAGTGAGTATATAGGCATGATATATTGGAAAAAAATGTTTATGGCCAATTTTAAAAGTTTGAAAAATCCTGATAAATTTCCTTCAAGACATTTATAGGGTTTTTATCCTGATATACTCCCTTTAAGTCATTTAGGATATTTTAGATTATGCTTAACAATTCATTAAAACTATAAAGTTGTAGTGATTTAGCAAAATTCTGTTACATAATAAATAATATGTATTTAAAACATGCTACCAGATAAAATCTCAAACCATTAAGATCTACTTAAGATTGTTTAAAGTTCCCATTAGAAAACTCTCCATTTCATTTAATGTCTCTTTCATGTTTGATGTCAATTATGTTTTAAACATAAAACAGTAAACATGCATTGGGTGGATTAATGTTTTTTGCACGAAATAAAAGTGTGTCTAATAATACGGTTTTCAGTAGTAACCATGTTTTTTTTGTTTAATCTTGCCAGATGATAGTAGCCGTCAGTCAATGATAGTAGTTGGCAGTCCATGATAGTAGTCGGCAGTCCATGATAGTAGTCGGCAGTCCATGATAGTAGTCGGCAGTCCATGATAGTAGTCGGCAGTCCATGATAGTAGTCGGCAGTCCATGATAGCAGTCGGCAGTCCATGATAGCAGTCGGCAGTCCATGATAGTAGTCGGCAGTCCATGATAGTAGTCGGCAGTCCATGATAGTAGTCGGCAGTCCATGATAGTAGTCGGCAGTCCATGATAGTAGTCGGCAGTCCATGATAGTAGTCGGCAGTCCATGCTAGTTTGATTGATTATATTACTGATTTATACTCTCAGTTAGAAAATGATGTTAATTACTAGACAGTGTTATTTCCCCTTTATTTAACCATTATATAAAATGTAATCAAAACATTTTATTGTTTCGGATGAAAAAAAACAGAAAATATTTAAATATTTAATAGAGTTTTAAATAGTTGTAAGTTTAAACGATTGTGATCAAAACGTAATGTTATTCCTTTGTGCTGTTAAATCATAATTGAATTATGTAAATAAAGTAAATATGAATACAATAAAATTCAAAACATCATTTGAATACATGTATCTAGGAATTAAATTGTCTCCTATGCAAATGAGTGAGTTTGAAAAAAATATTTTAAATATGTCTCAGAATCATTTTTAAAATGGATATGAAAATGTTTTCTATATTAATTGTAAGATGTAAAAAAGATGAATTTTGTGTTCACAAGTAAACAAGTTCACGTGTGACAGGACTGGCGGGTCTCTTGTAGAAGCAGATGCCAAGCAAGTTTTGAAATGAATAAATATTTTATTTCTATTTGTTAATTTAATAATTTAGCATAGATTAGGTTAATTCGATAAACTTATTATTGATTCTGCTAGTCAAAGTTGGGGTGTTGTGCAAATGTAGGACAAGGTCGTAGGTTCGAATCCTGCTCACTCCAAAAAACTTTATGTGAGAAAGTTTCCAGTTACTTGCAGAAGGACGGTGGTTCTACTCAGTCTGACTCATTATGAGGACTTCCTCCACCAGTATTACCCGATATGCCATATATAACCTGAAAACCCATTCAACAAGGATCCAACTGTATTTAAAAGCTTAAAATCATGAATATTTAGCACAAAAGATGACATAATCATGTTTACAAAAGACGACCAATCATGTTTACAAAAGACTGCATTATCATGTTTACAAAAGACGACATAATGATGTTATCAAAAGACGACGTAATCATGTTTACAAAAGACGACGTAATGATTTTAACAAAAGATGACGTAATGATGTTTACAAAAGACGACGTTATGATGTTTACAAAAGCAATGTAATCATGTTTACAAAAGAGGATGTTATCATGTTTACAACAGACGACATAATGATGTTTATTTATGTTAATTTTAAAATTAGTTATAAACATTTTTCCCAATGCATCATGTCTATATAAACATTTTTCCCAATGCATCATATAAACATTTTTTCCCAATGCAATCATGTCTATATAAACATTTTTTCCCAATGCAATCATGTCTATATAAACATTTTTTCCCAATTCATCATGTCTATATAACCATTTTTTCCCAATGCATCATGTCTATATAAACATTTTTTCCCAATGCATCATGTCTATATAACCATTTTTTCCCAATGCATCATGTCTATATGTGCTCGCTAACCCTGCATTGCCAACACGATAACTATTTTAACATACTAAACTTATATATGGAAAAGGGATTTCCTTACTTGGGCTTTACAACTAGGTTAGACTAAAAAAGATGGCAACATTTTTGTGATGTATTAGTCAATTGTGTCGCGTGGTTTCATTTTGATATACAGCTCCCTTGGATGGCACTCCCTATATCTTGGTTAGCTGTGTTGACCCCTCTTTTTGAATATATGATGTAGAGTTTTGACCCCTATTTCTTTTGTATAATGCAATGTAAAGCTTTGTCACTCCTATTTGGACACATAATGTAGATTTTTGACCACTTGTTCAATCTATAGTTGTGTAAATATTTTTCACTGCAATATATTTTCTTCAAATACAAAAATAAATATTTTGTTCATAAGATCTTAATGAAATCCAGAGCTTATGCCATTGTTTAGACAAAATTTTATCTAGATTAAATGTAGAGTTTTTACCCCTATATGTAGAGTTTCGTCCACTATCATTGGTTTGAATGTAGAGTTTTTCACTACTATTGGTTTGATTGTAGAGTTTCATCCAATTTATTAGTTTAAATGTAGAGTTTCGTCCACTATTGTTGGTTTGATTGTAGAGTTTTGTCCAATTTATTGGTTTAAATGTAGAGTTTCGTACAAAGATGGAAATGCTGACGATATGTACAAAGAGGGAAAACGCTGACGATTTAGATATAGAAGGGGAACACTAACGACACATTTTGAAATTGTTAATTTAATCAAGGACTCTATATAATTCCTTAATTTAATATTGTAGCTCTATTATAAGTGTTAATAATATTAATAATAACAGATCTAATAATAAAAATAATAATTTTAATGATAATAGATCTAATTGCAGCTCAATTATTGGTGTTAATAAATATATTCATACTTATTATTTTGCTAAATGTTAGAATTTATTAATTTGACATAGACATGAATAATTACATTACATTATGCAATAATATTGCAGTCCCACGCTGGCTGGCGCTGACCAGCATATAGACTGAAAATTAAAACACTGATAATATGTAGAAACAGAGACTATGTCTAGTCTCTGGTAGAAAGAAGGGAAACGCTGATGCTATAATGAAAATGTAAACAACACAAAATATCTATATTGCTAATATGATCAATTATTAAATAATATAGCCTGAATATATTCATACTTATTATTTTGCTAAATTTCATGTTAAAATTAATTAATTTTGACATACATAACTACACTAGTTATAGTCTTATTGCAGTCCCATGCTGGCGCTGACCAGCATCAAGGAATTATATAGATAATTCTATACAAGTCCTTGCCATATATAGACTAAGAATCAAAACGCTGACAATATGTAGGAAGAGGGAAAACGCTTACGAATTTATCTCAAGAATTTTGTGAATTATACATGCGCCAAGCATTGATAGACTTACATGACAATATTTAATTTTCTCTAATATGCCATTACCTTAAGCATTAACCTACGTTGGACCAGCCCTGTCTTTAATTGCTAGTCAGAACCATTGTATGAGACGTGTAATGCCCCCCGCAGGCAGCTATGCACTTGTTGATTGCATATTAACGATATTAGCGTCAATTTCTGCATGTCACACTGTGTCGTCTGCATTTTCACTGTAATTAAGAGTAAGCATGTAATATACATTAATTAATTTTACGCCCATCTTTAATTGTAAGTAATGTAGCACATTATAAAACATTAATATTAAAACTCATTGATCAGCGCCATCATGGTGCAATATCATAATATGCAGTGTAGTTATGTATGCAATATTATCAAATTATTATTGTTAAATGCAGCTTGGGACTGCAATATTATTACAATTAGTGTAGTGTAGTGTAGTTTGTTTATTCTCTTTAATTCCTCCAGTTACAGAGATTGTATGATACTTGAATACGCTGCAAGGTGACAAACAGAGAATAGGAAAACAAAAATGCAAGAACATTAGCAAATTGTAGTGGGCAAGAATGAATATTTACACATTCGCTTGCTCGCTTGCAAGTGGTCATACGCATCCATCCACCCTCACATGTACGTATGCATACATATGAGTACACAAGTGCACACAGAAGCCAGTAAACATTCGCATACATCCACCCTCACATGTACGCATGCATACACATGAGAACACAAGTGTAGCAGAAGCCAGTAAACAGACACATCCATCCACCCTAACACGTATGCATGCATACACATGAGTACACAAGTGCATACAGAAGCCAGTAAACATTCGCATCCATCCACCCTCACACATACGCATGCATACACATAAGTACACAAGTGCATACAGAAGCCAGTAAACATTCGCATCCATCCACCCTAACACGTACGCATGCATACACATGAGTACACAAGTGCACACAAAAGCCAGTAAACATTCGCATACATCCACCCTCACATGTACGCATGCATACACATGAGTACACAAGTGCACACAGAAGCCAGTAAACACTCGCATACATCCACCCTCACAAGTACTTATGCATACACATGAGTACACAAGTGCACACAGAAGCCAGTAAACATTCGCATACATCCACCCTCACATGTACGATGCATACACATGAGTACACAAGTGCACACAGAAGCCAGTAAACATTCACATCCATCCACCCTCACACGTACTCATGCATACACATGAGTACACAAGTGCACACAGAAGCCAGTAAACATTCGCATACATCCACCCTCACACGTACGCATGCATACACATGAGTACACAAGTGCACACAGAAGCCAGTAAACATACGCATCCATCCACCCTCACACTTACGCATGCATACACATGAGTACACAAGTGCATACAGAAGCCAGTAAACATTCGCATCCATCCACCCTAACACGTACGCATGCATACACATGAGTACACAAGTGCACACAGAAGCCAGTAAACATTCGCATACATCCACCCTCACATGTACGCATGCACAACATGAGTACACAAGTGCACACAGAAGCCAGTAAACATTGGCATACATCCACCCTCACACGTACGCATGCATACACATGAGTACACAAGTGCATACAGAAGCCAGTAAACATTCGCATACATCCATCCTCACACATACGCATGCATACACATGAGTTCACAAGTGCACACAGAAGCCAGTAAACATTCGCATACATCCACCCTCACACGTACGCATGCATACACATGAGTACACAAGTGCACACAGAAGCCAGTAAACATTCGCATACATCCACCCTCACACGTACGCATGCATACACATGAGTACACAAGTGCACACAGAAGCCAGTAAACATTCGCATACACCCACCCTCACACGTACCCATGCATACACATGAGTACACAAGTGCACACAGAAGCCAGTAAACATTCGCATACACCCACCCTCACACGTACCCATGCATACACATGAGTACACAAGTGCACACAGAAGCCAGTAAACATTCGCATACATCCACCCTCACACGTACGCATGCATACACATGAGTACACAAGTGCACACAGAAGCCAGTAAACATACGCATCCATCCACCCTCACACGTACGCATGCATACACAGGAGTACACAAGTGCACACAGAAGCCAGTAAACATACGCATACTTCCACCCTCACACGTACGCATGTGTGCACATGAGTACACAAGTGCACACAGAAGCCAGTAAACATACGCATCCATCCACCCTCACACGTACACATGCATACACATGAGTACACAAGTGCACAGAGAAGCCAGTAAACATACGCATCCATCCACCCTCACACGTACGCATGCATACACATGAGTACACAAGTGCACACAGAAGCCAGTAAACATACGCATCCATCCACCCTGACTCGTACGCATGCATACACATAAGTACACAAAGAAGCCAGTAAACATACGCATCCATCCACCCTCACACGTACGCATGCATACACATGAGTACACAAGTGTAGCAGAAGCCAGTAAACATTCGCATACAGTGACATGTAATGACACTATGCACTGGCTTCAGATGAATGTATATAGTAATCAAATAAATGTTTCAATCCAAAGCAAACATTTTGCAATATACTGAAATGTGTCTTTGTAAAAGTTTTCATGCACGGCAGTATTACCGAAGTCCTTTGATGCCTCTCCTAGCAAGCATCATATCATATTTTCTTTGTCAATGTTTATTAAATTGTTACCAAATCTATTTTTGTAACTTAAAAACATATAATTTATGAAGTCCTGATGGATCGATTGCGTCAATGGGCACGTCGTTATTATATGTAAGTTTGCGTCGTGGTAAATATGTTCACAGAAATTGCACACACGCGCAATTTTTGGCTGAGTATTTGTCCACATTTTGCTTACAATAACCGAATTGTTCAAGGAAGTCTTGTTCGAGGCACAAGTCCATACAATAGCTGGTTCGATAACAGTTTGTAATGCCATGAATCGTTCAAATACACATTCAGTGCTATCGTTCATACGATTGTTTATTTTCATAGAACTGCACTTTTTTACCGTTCTTTTCCAGCATGTTTTGTTTGAAAATATACCAGTTTCAATATAATTAATTATGGAACTTGTCAGGTTATACTTATTGATAATCTTTAAAATATCAGGTATAAAACCTCTTTGTTTATTATCAGATCTAGTAACATACATGGACAGACGGCTGTTAAAATGCGTTTTGATAGTATATCGTGTGGTAAGGTACATAGGTTTTGAAGAAATCCTAATTTTCTTTTATTAATTATTAAGAAATTGTGCCATGTTTTAGAAAAGCACAAAATTTGGTACAAACATAGAACAAGGTTAGCTGATTATTTTGACATCGATACCCGCTTTCAAAATGGCGGAAAATCCAAGATGGCCACCAAAATGGCTGCCAAATTTAACAAAATCCCTTTTTGTCTTTATATTAACAGAAGTTAATGATATCTGATAGCGTTTTATGACTGATGTTATCAAGATATATTTATATTCGTTGAATTTAATGCTTTAATTGCGGAAGAAGATTTTAAATATAAAAATATGCAAAATGTAGACTTAAAATCTTACAAAATAGCAACAATTTCTATAATTTGAATATTCTATTATAATTTTGCCCAACTTTTTCATAGATATTTTCCAAAAATAATAGTTACACATTTTATAAAGATATTAAGTTAAAGTGTCTAATGATATAGAGCAAAACATTAAATTTATATTCAAAATATGCTGGGTGGGGTAAATCAATATTAAATGTATATAAATACTGATGTGACCTCATATTTACATTATTTAGCGTACTTTACCATGTAAATGTAACGAAATATGTTAAAGGTTCATAATTAAATTTTAAAAAAAATGTGAGATGTAATAATATTTAAGTGAGTGATATGAAAACATACATATTGGTTTAAAATGTAAAAAATACTTAAATGCCGGTATGTTTTTAATTATTTTAATGCTTTGCTGTACTGATTTATATAATTTCTATGCAATACAAGTATCAAAACTCTAAGGATACATACAGCAGACACATGTGTTTGTTGTCTCAAAACTATCAGTTACAAGTTGTTGCTTATTCATTATTTCATAAATCTAGAATTCAAAAGCATCATTAGTTTCATGATAAACTTTTTTAACAGAATGCAGAATAATCATAGTCATTTTGTCACACGACAGTATGTTGGAAGGATCAGCTACCTATTCAATCATTGACAAATGCGCCCTTCTACCTCAATCTGTTCAGTCTATTCGTCAGTCAGTAAGCATCACTGGGCGTCTACAGGCAAACCTTTTCAATATCAAATAAACTACCTCTATTGCTTGTGACCAGCCTCTAACAAATTCAATAAAACTGACCTGGTATATTCGAAGATAATAGTACTAGTATTGAGTATTGGGACGGCTTCTTTGAACAATCTTGGCAACTGGCTTAGAGGTTGTAATGTTAAGAGGTGCTTTGGGTTATAAATAAGAACGACACTGTATGTGCTCTAACTAATGTATTTACTAAGAGATGTATATGCAAGAGAGTCTGTCCAAGATTGACCAGCAGTGGTATCATAGAGGCTTATCAGTGAATTGACTGACATGAAGTAGGCGGAGCTACGATACTATTACATCTTCCTTCTTTTCAAAATAAACTACCAACTAAACATCTTGTCGATGAATTCCCAGAGAGAATTCAGCTTTAACCAATGGGATTTATTATGTAAGCTTAATGGTAAAATAAACACATTACATTTAAACTTATGCCTATAAATGTAATCTAACTGCAGCAACTGGCAGCTGTATTAGCTGTTTGACACTCGATCTGGTCAAAGATTAAGTTCATGGCAGGGTTAATTCATCTTTCCCATAGTTTTATGTTTACAAGTAGAGTTATGTTGTCTTAATGAAATGACGCATGTTACAACTTATAGTTATATTATTAAAGTCATCTGCTGGTCACGGGAAGTTAATGAGATATAACAAGTGTCATAATGAATTAACAATAACCAGTGTTATACAACAAACAAACATTATTATTGCAACCAGAAATGTTGCCAAGAAATTGTATTGTAAGTAGTGCAACTATGTACTACTTAAATGTTGTTTATATAAGCATTTCCTATATATTGTTTGTAATAGCCCAATGCTATTTTGACACATATGATTACATCCAGTCTTCATTTTGCACCCGATTGTCATTTTACATTTTTACATTGGTTCAATCATTTTTCATTTTACAAGCCTCCCATATCTCGACACATATGGTTTGGTGGGAGAATGTTCATCCTGTTGTGGTAATGGCGATGTATCTCCAGAGATAGGTTGTGGGATTGATTCTTTGTGCAGCGACTGAAAGGCAAACTTTTCAATATCCGTTTGGTGTGCAAATATCAGAATCATGGGTGTTAATGATATGATGAGGCTCATTTGTCTTCAATAAATGACGCCTGTTTCGCCTATACTAGGCCCCATCAGAGGTTTTAACCGAATAAGACCTGTCGTTGTGCTTTTCAGTTACAACCGCTGGTACCCAAGTTTTGTTTTGTTTTTGGATCCTAGCTGAATCCCCTACCTTTAAGATCTGAAGTGATTTAGCTTGCCTATTATAATAATATTTCCCTTTTGCTCTTGTGAGATAAGTTTTTGCTTAATGCTGTCTGGAGAGATATATGTTGGACAGAGGTTTTCCTTTGAAGCAGTTAACATTGACCTTAAGTGTCTGCCCATTGATAGCTGTGATGGAAAGTACCCACTGTCTAGGGGTGTGGTTCTGTATTCAAGAAATGCTAACAACGGGTCTGATTTGGCTGACTTAGCTTTTGTGAGAATTCTTTTGCATATTTGCACATATTTCTCAGCAAGCCCGTTTGACTTTGGATACTGTGGAGTAGAAGTCACATGATTGAAATCCCATTCCTTAGCAAACTGAGAAAATTCCTGTTGTCAGAGAAAAGGGTTTCACAGAAGAACTCTGTTGTACACAGCGGTTCTTTTTGATAAGAGTTACGATGCTGTACACAAATAGTGCAGTTAAGCACTAGACTGGTTATGTCATTTGAAATTCCTGGCCAGTACATGACCTCACGTGCCCTTTTCAGACATTTATCAGTACCTGGGTGCCCGAGATGAATTATATCAAGCATGTTTGATCGAAGGGATTTTGGTATCACTATCTTATGACCTTTCATCACAATTCCATCAACTAGGGTTAATTCATCTCGATAAGTCCAGAACGGAACTATATCAGGTTGACATTGATTTCTAGAGGCCTTGTATGATAATTGTTTTAAGCTTACACAGTTGTATATCTTGCTCTGTGTGTAGTCTGATTTCTTGGAACCTGGATAATCCGGCCCCACTCCAAAACGGCCATGGAGAATCCGGCCCCTGGACAACCCGGCCCCATTTAGCATGGTCAATCCAGCCCCACTTTTTATTTCTATTTTATATAAGAATATCCGTGTTAATTATTATATTATTACATATATAACAATTATTAAATACATAAATATATGATGCAGCTATTAATAATTAAAATATTCATGAAATAAACATGGTAGCGTTAAACTTGATAATTTGTGTCGAACATTGTAATAACAAGTATACGGGTTTTTAAATGATTTAACAATCAATTTAACGGTTTTTAAAAATTGAAGGTGAACTTGATTTCTCGGGTCGTAAACTGAGCAAACAATTACAACAATTATTTGAACAAGGAAAACAATTTGCGTTTGCTTGAAAGCGTATCATTTAAACGATTAAACCAAAGACGTAACAATGAAAATCAATTTGTGTTTGATTACAAATATCTAAACGCCAATACAGACGTCGCATATTGTGCAAACAAATAAACATGTTTTACATTCATCCCAGTTATTAGAATAATGAAATCAATTTGCGTTTGATTTAAAACTAATCTTGATTCGGGCAATATGCAAACAAAAAAATAGAAACAATGTTGACACATTTGCATTTAGTAAAACGTCTCTTTTGATATATAAAAACTGTAAATTAAAAGCGTACCGCTTTTCGTTAATCAAAGGTAGATCTAATACTTTGGTCGCGCATCATGCAAACAAATTAACATGTCTTTTCATACATTACAAATATTGAAACAATGGAAATGTAGCAAGTACTAATAGAGTACCATCCGCATGTGTATAAAAGTACAAATATTCAATATCAATTTTATATACATGATTTGATGTGATACTTAAACGGATCTATTTGTTGGTATACTAGATTTTAGTGTTTTATATTGTTAACTTTGATAACTTTAAAATGGATGATTTGTGTATAGCCTGTCAGAACACGGTGCAGCCGAGGCAACATGCTGTTTTGTGCGACAAATGTCAAAGGTGGCAACACGGGCTTTGCGAAACTGGTAAGTTATTGTGTTGTCTTTTTTAAATAATTTGATATTAGTATAAAATATTTTTAAAAAAAAAAACAGTTTATATAGTACTTTCATTAACAATCATTGATTATTATATGTGTTCTATGTAATTCCCGTTACCAGTCATTTTTTCAATAACAATCCCGCAGTAATTAAGTGCATTTCAAATTATATAATAACTATTCAGTATGTTACTTTTTTAACTAGAAATACCAAAAAATAAATGCTATAATTTATAAAATAAAAGTGGGACCGGATTGACCATGCTAAATGGGGCCGGATTAACCAAGGACGTTTTGTCTAGGGGCTGGATTGGTTGCGGGGCCGGATTTGCGTGGGGCAATGATTATAAAATGGAAATGTATGTCTTTCGTGATAGTTGTCTTAATTACATGTATATATATATATGTATATCTGCGTTGACTAATGGCAGCGCTTGTTATTGTATGGTAACGTGTGTGTTTGTGTGTGTGTGTTTGTGTGTGTAGGCATAAAAGTCGCTCATGTCCATGTAAAATCACAAATACTTATTGTTAGCTCAATTTACCCCGTGCACCCTAACTAAATATAGAACTCGTCGGTGTAAAAGAACCAGAACACCAGAACAAACCTGTTTGTCAGCCAGGTGCAGCATGTTGATTTAGATGTGTGTTTGTTACAAAGAATAGAGATGAATATATAAAACAATGTTTTTATATATATTTATATTTACCGGTTTATTATGTGTCAATAATGTACGTACACCATTATTATCGAGTGGATATGTATATATTAGACATGTATATATGCAAGCAAGCGTGCGTGCTTGCGTGCGTACTTACATGGATGTGCGTACGTATGAGCGTATGTGTGTACGTATGTATGTGCTTGTGTACGTATGTATGTGCATGTGTGCGTATGAATGTGCGTGAGTGCTTGTGTACGTATGTATGTGCATGTGTTCTTGTGTACGTATGTATGTGCATGTGTGCGTATGTATGTGCGTGAGTACTTGTGTACTTATGTATGTGCATGTGTGCGTATGTATGTGCGTGAGTACTTGTGAAAGTATGTATGTACATGTGTGCGTATGTATGTGCGTTAGTACTTGTGTACGTATGTGTGCGTATGTATGTGCGTGAGTGCTTGTGTACGTTTGTATGTGCATGTGTGCGTATGTATGTGCGTGAGTACTTGTGTACATATGTATGTGCGTGAGTATTTATGTACGTATGTATGTACATGTGTGCGTATGTATGTGCATGAGTACTTGTATACGTATGTATGTGCATGTGTACGTATGCATGTGCGTGGGTGCTTGTGTACGTATGTATGTGCGTGTGTACGTATGTGCATGTATACGTATGTATGTGCGTGAGTGCTTGTGTACGTATGTATGTACATGTGTATGTATGTATGTGCGTACCTATGAGCGTATGTATGTGCGTGTGTGCGTATGCATGTGCTTGTGTACGTATATATGTACATGTGTACGTATGTATGTGCTTGTGTACGTATGTATGTGCATGTGTACGTATGTATGTGCATGTGTACCTATGTATGTGCTTGTGTGCGTATGTATGTGCATGTGTACGACGTATGTATGTGCATGTGTACGTATGTTTGTGCATGTATGTATGTGATTGTGTACGTATGTATGTGCATGTGTACGTATGTTTGTGCATGTATGTATGTGATTGTGTTCGTATTTATGTGCATGTGTACGTATGTATGTGCGTATGCATGTATGATGTGCGTGCGTGCGTGCGTGCGTGCGTGCGTGCGTGCGTGCGTGCGTGCGTGCGTGCGTACATTCATTTTTATGTTTTTCCTCAGTACAAGTGGCATGATGAACTGTTTGTGGTCGTGTACAAGAGTACCATGTAGTTATACAGAGTCAATTCGTAAAAATAACTATTTGTTCTATAGTTGGCCAATGTCTTAGCATACATACTCGGGGATATTCTAAAAGCATTTCTATTTTCCCCAGTTTATAATTGGTGTGAATCTAGATAATTTAGATATATTGTATAATGTAGCATTTTTTGTTTGTTTTTCTTTTTTCTATTTTATCTTATTCATATTTTGTTAAATTCCTCATGCGACTTGTTGTTTTTTTTCTTATTGGTTTTTGGTTGTAAAAATGGCTATAGTGCATCCGCTTAACATTTTTCAGTAAATTATATAATGATAACTCAACTACCGCTCGTTTTCACAGCTCAGTACTGGGGTGCTAGCGGCGTGTGGAACTGGTTGTGATTTGTGTACAAGAGTTAACCATATAGCTTAACAGAGACAATGTGTAATTATTTTTTTCTTCTTTTTTATAGTTGGCCCATGTCATAACATGCACACTCATGAATATTCTATAAAGGATTTCAGTTTTTCTCTCCATAATTGGTGTTTAGATATCGGTACATATATACAATTTTGCCTGTTTGTTAATTGTGTGTTAAGAAAAGACATGAAATATATAGCACTGACCAATGTAAGACTGGCACACATATGTCTTTATATGTTGTTTTTATCCCCCCTCCCCCCCCCCCCCCCCCAACCCTGGCATATAGTAATCGCAGCGTCCGTCCGTCCGTCCGTCTGGAGCGGCAGTTGTGGGTTGCGTTGCCAGAACAGAATGGCATTGTGGGTTTTTTTGGTACTTGTGGGGTGCAATGTTCACCCCACAAGTGCGAAAATGCGTCCAAATGGCATTGTGGGGTTAATTTTATTTTTTTCACATTTTTCTTTTACTTTTTTTTCACCTTTTTTCATTCTTTTTTAGTGTCATTAGGATTGGATCTCAAGGTTTGTGACATAAGGGTAAGAAAGAAAATAGGTTTTGTTTTGTTTTATGAAAAAAAGATGTTTTTAACATATCAAAACCGCATCCCACAACATCACTTCCACCACGTCCGTCCGTCCGGTATTTCGTTTCTGGCCTGTAACTTTGTCATGCATAGATGGATTTTGTTGATATTTGCTACAAATGACCAACATAACATGACAAAGTGTCGCAAGTAAGACCCACACCCGTACCTCAAAGGTCAAGATCACAATTTGAGTTTGTTTGACAACACTTTGAGTTTCTGTGAGATTTCGTGTCCGGCCTGTAACTTTGTCATGCATAGATGAATTTTAATGATACTTGGACAAATGATCAACATTACATCATGACATGTCGCGAGTAAGACCAACACCCGTACCTCAAAAGTCAAGGTCACAATTTGAGTTTGTTTGACAACAATTTGAGTTTGTGTGAGATTTCGTGTCCGGTCTGTGACTTTGTCACGCATAGATGGGTTTTATAAATACTTGTTACAAATGATCAACATAACATGACGCCGTGTCGCGAGTAAGACCCATACCCATACCTCAAAGGTCAAGGTCACACTTTGAGTTTGTTTGACAACACTTTCCGTCTGTTTGTGATTTCGTGTCTGGCCTGTAACTTTGTCATGCATAGATGGATTTTGTTAATACTAGCTACAAATGACCAACATAACATGGTGATTTGTCACACCCAGAATCCCACTTCAAAGGTCAAGGTCACAATTTAACTTTGGTTGATGACATTTTCATCCTGATTGAGATTTCGTGTCTGGTCTAAAACTTTGTCACTTTTGGATAAATTTCAAAAACACTTGGCTCAATTCACCAGCATGACATTACAAAGTGTTACGTGTAAGACCCACATGCTTACCTCAAAGGTCAATGTCACACTTTGTGTTTGTTTGACAATACTTTCAGTCTGTGTGAGATGTCTTGACCGATCTATAACTTTGTCATCTATGTATATATTTTAAAAACACTTGGCTCAGTTGATGAACATAACATAATTAAGTGTCGCATGTAAGACCCAGAACCTTTCCTCAAAGGTCAAGGTCACATTTTCAATTTGTTTGATATTGCGTGTCTGGTCTGGTCTGTAACTTTGTCTTTAACTTGGCTCAATTTATAAAAAAAAACATGACGACGTGTCATAAGTAAAACCTAGACACGGTCATACATTGAGTTTGTATGACAACACTTTGGATCTGTTTGAGATTTCAAGTCTGTCCTTTAACTTTATCATACGTGGATGGATTTCAATAACACTGGGTTCAATTGATCAATTGATCAACAATTGATCTGTAACTTATATTTAGGGATTTTAAAATAGCTTGACACAAGTGATCAGCATGTCATGATAATGTTTCACCTGCATTTAACTGTTGAAATACCCAGACCATTACATCAGATGTCAAGGTCAAGGTTACACAAAGGTCAAGGTCACGCTTTAATGTAAAAAAACCCACATGAAACTGCATGTCTAGTCATTAGTCCATTACTCTTGATATTCCTGGTTGTATCGCTACCTATTATATCATATATTATTATTTTTCACAGACCATTTGCTGTTGTTTGTTTGTTTTTTGTTTTTTTATTATAGTTGTAAATATGCTTTAATGCGTTTGTATATTATTTCCGTGAAATTTAGATGAGTTCAATACAACCTGTATTGGCATGTTACAAATTGTTCTATCTGTCCTACTTGGCTATTGTTATTTCAAACTTTGTTTTTAGGGGGTGGGGTTCAATTTTTTTTTTATATTTTTATTTATTTCATTGTTTTTGTTGTTGTTGTTTTGTTGGGGATTTTGGGGGGAAAAAATGGACCTTAAGAAAAGCGCTCACCTGTTTATGGTGAGTGCACATATATAATGTGTGAATATATATATTTATATTTGCTTTAGTCATAACATACAATTAGCACAAGTCTATATCTAAAATGTACGCATATATATGTATTTTTACGTCAAATCATACATAATTATTTTATAGCTTTTTTTGTTGTTGTTGTTTGTGTTTGCTTTAAATGTATTGCATTCAATAATAAACATTGTCTTATTAGTTTATATCTTAGCAGTCATTGAAATGCCTGTATTACTTACACAGTTTACTCTCTAAAATATGCTAAGTTTTTTCTAATTTTTTATCGTTTATTCCTTTTCCTCTCTTCTTTCATTTCTTTCTAATATGTGGGCACTTCCGGGTTTCAGTTTGCGGTAAGAATAGGTGATATGGTGGTATTTTTTAAGAATATTTTTCTTTTGCCCAATGGGTAGTGGAATTTGTGCTTGGAGACTATAGGATTATTCAATGGTTGCAGCATGCTGGTGCATGGCAGTTTTAAACTCAAGATATCTGGATCTTGTATATATTTTGTTAGCTTAGTTTTAAAATGTTGACAAATCCCACTTATACTCAAAGATTGTATTGAAAACATTGAATTTAAAATTATCTTCTTTTTTTCTACTGCAAGCAGGTAATATTGAGACTAATCCAGGCCTTACAAATGAACAACATAACCTGTCTATAATACAATGTTACATGAGTAGCATCAGGAATAAGTTAAACTTTATTACAGATATTTTTTCTGACTTCGATATTTTATGTTTTACTGAAATACATCTAGACCAAAACTTTCCAGACAATTTTTTACACCTCAGTAACAATCTCGATATATCATACAGAAAGGATCGTACAAATCATGGAGGGGGTCTCTTAGCTTATTTCTCGAAAAACATAATCCATTCAAGGCGAATGGATTTGGAAATATTTTTGAAGAATCAATTTTGGTCCACATCAAAACAAATTCGGAGAATTTTTACTAGGGTTATTCACAGCCCTAAAACAGATGACAAAGAGTTTTTTGATAATTTTAACAAAAATATAAAACAAGCGTATGAAGTCTCAAAAATGTAGTTCTGTTAGGAGATTTAAATGAAGATTTGCTGAATCACAATTTTAATAAACTAAAAAATGTACTTATATTTAACTCTATAACCAATACTATACACGAACCCACAAGAATCAATGCCATTTTTGACCCCATAATTATTCCACAATATATGCCTAATACAGACTCAGGCATAATTAAAATTCCGTCTACTGTAAGAGACCATAATGCTACATACATCGTTTTGCCTTTTCCTCATCAGATACATGCCAGTTATGAAAGAACAGTATGGTTATATAACAAAACCAATTTTCAGTTACTAAATGAAAATAATTATTTCACATGACTGGATTGATTTAAACAATTTAACACTTGACGAGGCATGCAGTAATTTCACTGAAATATTTTTGGCTATGGTTAAATTATGTATTCCCTCTAAAGTTATTACTATTTTTCCAGACAATAAACCCTGGTTCGATTCTGAGCTTAGAAAATTTTCAAGAATTAGAGATCGCTTTAAAAATATAGCAATCAGAAGAAAAAAAACTAATTGATTGGAATAAATATAAAAAAAACATGCAAAAGAAAACCTTTTTATTAATCAGGAAATGAATATTACAAATCTGCAATGCAATGACAGGCGTGGCTTTTGGAAAATGATAAGAGATTTTGTTAAAAACAACGGTTCCTCGACTAATATTCCACCGCTTATTGAAAATACCATGCATGGTGACAAATCATTCTATATATCTAACGAAGAGAAAGCAAACTACTTAAATAAATACATTGTTTCTACATCCACGGTAGATGATGAAAATGTTTTTCTGCCGAATTTTACTCGTATAACTGAAAATTCACTTTCAAGTATTATTATATCAGAAAAAGAAATAATTGATGTTATCACACACTGAACGTAAACAAAGCTCGTGGCCATGATTTGATAAGTTATAAAATTCTAAACGGAGTTGCACAATCAATATCGAAACCACTTGCTATTCTTTTTAATCGTTCTCTTAGTGAATGTGCATATCCCAAAGTATGGAAAATTGCCAATGTCACACCGCTGTATAAAAAAGGTGACAAGTCAGATGTTTTAAATTACAGACCTGTGTCTTTGTTAAGTTGTTGTGGCAAGCTTTTTGAGACAATCATTTTTAAAAATATGTATTATTTCCTGTATGATAATAATTTAATGTATAAACATCAATCAGGCTTTTTACCTAAACATTCAACAACATACCAACTCATTGACATTTACCATCATATTTGTCAAATATTTGATAATAAACAATTTGCATGCATAGTATTTTGTGATATATCTAAAGCTTTTGACCGAGTGTGGCATAGAGGACTACTTTTTAAACTTAAAGAAAACGGTATAAATGGAAATCTTCTTAATTGGATTTCTCATTACTTAAATAACAGATCTCAAAGTGTCGTTTTCCAATCATCAGAATCTAAATTTGAAAAACTAACTGCAGGTGTACCTCAAGGCTCTGTCCTTGGTCCTTTAGTGTTCCTTATTTATGTCAATGATATAGCTAAAAATCTCCTTAATTTGATCAGAATCTATGAAGATGATAGCTCATTATACTACTCTGCTTCTTCAGCTGAAGATAATCAAAGTATTATCAATCATGATTTATTATATACATCGTGTTAGGCCAAACAGTGGCCGGTTAATTTCAATCCGAACAAGACAAAAGCTGTGTTTTTTACCTTAAGAAATTGTGACTCACTTCCTAAATTGTTTTTTAATGACATTCCTCTTATATATATATCTTAACTTTTAATAATGATGGAAAGTGGAAAACACATATTTAAAACATTCTTTCTTCAGCCCCAATAGGAGTCTTGAGAAAACTAAAATTTAAAGTCGGTAGAAATGCTCTTAATCAAATATATTTTTCCTATATGCGTCCTATTTTAGAGTATCCATCTGAAGTTTAAGACGGTTGCACTGTGCACATCTCAGACTCCATAGAAAAAAATCAGAATGAGGCAGCGCGAATTACAACTAGTCTCACACGATCTGCATCATTAGAAAAGTTATACTAGGAATGTGGATGAGAGAAACATAAATGGAGACGTGAACTCCGAAAGAACTATTTTATGTTTAAAGTTCGTAATAACATTGTCCCTTCCTATATTAATGATTTTATTCCGTCATATGTTGGTGAGACAACACAATACCCACTTAGAATTAGAAACACTTTTACTATGCCACACTGTAGACAAATTTGGTGAAAAAAATCATGTATACCTTCATCCATTTCTTTGTGGAATTCTTTATATACTAGCGGAAAAAAGAAACTGTGCATGTGTAAAATGTTCATGTATCGCTCAATTTTATAGATTAAAGCTTGAAACTTTACACAGGTAAGTTGTGTATCCCTCTCGGTCAATTACACAGGTCAGTGCATGAGTTGCACGGGTAGTTTGTCTGTCTGACCAACATCTTCGTTTTCGCGATTTTTTCGGCCAGCAGTCAATCGCAAACACGTTTGTCGCCTAAACCTGTGTAAAAGCATAGTGTTGATACCTGTATGACACAAAACCAGCATAATTTTGAAAAACGTCTTTGATACGCCATGCCAAGATTGAATGAAACTGACAGATGTCGCGCCGTAGGCATGATTAGGCTGATGTACGTCATTCTGACGTTGCCAGACAATTTGGTGTGCACCGAAATACTGTGAACGCCTTTTGGAGACGGTATCAACAGTTTGGGACCACCAGAGACCGGCCTCGGTCAGGACGTCCACGCGTAACGTCTCTAATTGCCAGGATACATACATCCGGGTCGTTCATCTCCTTGAACGACTCAGAACTGCTACTTTGACGGCTAGAAGTATTCATGGCCTTAAAAGAATAAGTCCCCGAACGGTACGTAATCGATTGCTTGAATGATGCATACGTCCATGACGTCCAGCCATACGTCCTGTTCTCCAGCAACGTCATCGTGTAGCACGTTTTGTCTGGTGTAGACGACACATACACTTCACGCAACAGGACTGGGCACGTGTTCTTTTCACTGGTGAGTCCAGGTTTCATCTCGACAGCAGCGACGGTCGTTTTAGAGTGTACCGTTGTGTTGGTGAACGTTTCCATGACAGTTGTGTGATTCAACGACGTCCATTCGGCGGAGGTAGTGTCATGGTTTGGGGTGGCATCTCATCCCGTGGCAGAACAGCTCTTGTGGTTGTGGACGGCACACTTACAGGCATCAGATATCGTGACGAAATCACGGAATCTGGAATGGTATTCCCCGGGCATTTTTCAGCAAACATGTCGCATCAATGAGGCGTCGTTGCCAAGTATGCATCGATTGCAATGGTGGACATACACGGTATTGATTAGATGAACTTTGTTTAGAGAACGTCTCTGAAAACTGATCTCTATCCAAGACGCTGCTGATGCATTAACCATATCTATTGAGCTGGTGTTAAATAAAGGTTAGATAAAACCCTGTTGAATTTTTTTTGCGATTTCATATATATCTCCTTAGTTATAGCATATTATACCCATGCACAGTTTCTTTTTTCCGATAGTATATATATAAACAATCTAAAATTCAGTTCATTCTGTAAATGAAGCGATACAATTGAGGACGTAGAACACTTTTTCTTTGACTGTTCCATTTATAGAAATAATCAACTAGATTGTTTCACCCTCTTAATGTTAAAAAACTATTATTTGGCGATAAGAGTTTATCTTTAAACGCAAATAAAAAAATTATTGAATCAGTACATGATTTTATTTAAACAACAAAAAAATTTAACGATTAATAATGATTAAGTTTTACATATTTGTTTTTATTAAGTTTGCAAAATAATAGAACCTATCAATGCCAGTTGACTGCTGCTTCTATTGAAATTATTTATCACGAGCAGCAGGCTGTTAGTGGGAGGTGCCAAACAGATGAGAAGCGAACAATCAAAATA
The DNA here is from genome assembly GCA_029582155.1 of Panopea generosa. Lineage (NCBI taxonomy): Eukaryota > Metazoa > Mollusca > Bivalvia > Adapedonta > Hiatellidae > Panopea > Panopea generosa. The sequence continues at coordinate 27,354,842 of CM055904.1, read as the reverse complement.
ACTGTATATAAACTTTGTTATGCAGCAACTAACTCGCTCTATCTCATTTTTCTTCTTTTCTCTCTTCCTTTCTTAAAAGAAAACTCACCTAAATATTGTTTTGTTTTTTCTCTTTTCCATAATATTTGTCAATTATTTTAGTTTGTAATGTTTTTTATGCCATTGTTTAAAACAATTATGTAATCTGTAGGGGAAGGGCCGAATCTAATGTTGGCAGAACATTTGGCCCAACCCAATTTCATGTAAAATTATGAAATAAAATATGATTAAACTACTAATCTTACAAAAGCTTATTGAAGTTGTTTCTCGAGATATTTTTAGATATTTATAGGACTGAAAAATTATGTTGAGACTGAACTTTCTTTGAAATGTATACAGCTTTCTATCATCTTGGAGACTGAATTTTGAAATAAAGCGTTTTTGTCAAACATTCTTAGTTAGTTTCATAAATTGATATCCAGAAGTATGTATTTTGTTGTAACCATACAACAGCAAATAACGGTTTGTAAAAAGTAACATTTACTAAATTAGTTCGATCCGTATCCTTATATAATGTTCAGGGCTACATCTGACACAACCTTTTATATTTCTTTTCGACTTCACTATTGTTTGCCAAGGTTTCAGTTTTGAAGTACTTTGATTTGTGAAAATATACAAGAAAGCGGTGAGCCCAACCGTTTGCGAGTACTAGTATTCAATTTCAAAAATATATTATTCACGCTTGGTTATTTTCCAAACCACCACATAAATGTGATGCAATAAAATGTTCGGTAGCATTTCCGTCGATGGTCCTGTCATGTGAAATATTAAGAACAAAGGTGAGTCATCTTTAATGTGTCGGTATTGGCCTTTTGTTTAATAAAAGAAAATAAAAAAATTGGAAATGTTATCAGACATGTTATTATAATTAATTGTTAAGAGGGTTAAATGCCATTTTCAACATAGATTATCAATAAATACAGGTGACCGATTGTGAAATTTTGGGAGTGCAGTATCATATGTCAATAGCTGTGTTGCAAAAAGTCGAGTCATCATCGAGTGTCAAGTGCATCAAGTCTAAAACTAATTGCGACTCGAGACTTCTGTCGCTCGATATACATGTACCGATATTCTTATTCGACATTCGACGTGTGGCACTCAGTTTTAATATAAACTATCTTTTTAATGTGTTTTACAACATTTGCTGCGAAAGAGGTGATATCGCATGTGCCATTCTGGATACAACTCACAATCAGGCGCAGGCTGCGGTATAAGTACTTCGGCGAAGACCTTGTTTATATCTAAGTGTTCATGACAGAATTTGTGAGTATATCGGATTAACCCGCATTGTTTCGTCAACGCCTTGACAAGCCAGCTACGTCTATGGTTATGTTGATATTTTTATGCTGAATAGCATTTTTTAAAACGCATATTTTTACAACAATTACTGAGTAAAAGTATTTACAACATAGACAAATCACAGTAGAAGATTCCCTGTGTGGAACCAGTACTAAGCATATGCTGATAAAGTGTCTTGCTTAAGGACATCACATCTGACCGTGGCTAACCTGGAATGGTTGTGGGAACAATATTAGAATATGTCACAGTACCTATTGCGATATACAGTATTGTATAAACCCCGCGTGGTAGTACTGACGATAATTGAATACCCAGTTAGATACTGTTCATAGCTGTGTTTGTTTGACAACTTGTATGCTGTTAGCTGTATTTGATTGACAACTTGTATATGTTCATAGCTGTATTTGATTGACAACTTGTATATGTTCATAGCTGTATTTGATTTTACAACTTGTATATGTTCAACTGTCATGATGGAGCTAAACACAAGTGTACGTTGGCTCATGTATTGTTTTATTTTGACATTCATAGTGTTTCTAAGTGCGAATTTCATGTCTCTACGGACATTCGCTTATAAACCATCCTGGATAATTGATGACATTGGTGATATGACTTATAGAACAACTATACAAAATGACACCAGCAGGAAATTACCATCATTAACATCTCCTTATATATATACAGATATACCGCATAAAAAACAGTTAATTTTAATAAAGTTCAAGTCAATACATCTTTTAATACGAGTAACCAGCTCCATAAAATTTTGTGGTGGAATAAACCTGTCTGGATGAACACAACGAATGCTCTGAAAAAGTGCGTATATAAAAACTGTGAAATAACGTATGATCAGAAAGAGTTCACAAAAAGGAGTGCAGTCATAATGTCATTTGTTGAAAATTTAGAGAAATACCCACCGATAGGTCGAAGTGAGAGAAATCAAAATCAACCCTGGATATTTTTTACTCTTGAAACACCTGTGCATACTTCGGCAATACGACAAATGAAGGAACCCAATTGGCAGAATGTGTTTAACTGGTCTTGGACATATCGTCAGGATTCAGATATTTTTTCTCCATATGGAAAACTTCAAAAGATGAAAAAGAAGGTTACAACAAAAAACTATACTGAAATATTCCAAAAGAAAAGAAAATTTGCAGCATGGTTGGTAAGCAACTGTAAAACTCACGGAGTGAGAGAAAAATTTGTAAAAATACTAAAACGTTACATACAAATAGATATATTTGGTGTTTGTGGAAAACTAGCCCCGAAAAATATTCGAGAAATAATAAGTAGTGATTACAAGTTCTATCTTAGTTTCGAAAACACTTTGTGTCGTGATTATGTCACGGAGAAATACTTTGCAAACTATAATCTTAACGTTATCAACATAGTAAGAGGTGGTTCAAATTATAACGACATTTTACCAAATAAATCCTTCATAAATACAGCCGACTTTACATCGATAAAGGAGTTAGCCGATTTTATGACGCGCCTAGGTTCCGATGAGAAGGAATACACAGATCGCTTGAAACAGAAGGATTTATATGACGCGATTGATCGTTCTTTTAGGATCCCTGATGCAATATGTTCGATCGGTGAACGGCTACAAAATCTGGACAAATATAGGAGGAGTGATGTATCAAATTGGTTTGGAACATGTAAAAAAGCAAATGATTGACACAATTGAGCGGCATAACTGGTATTTTTGTCCTTTCACGCCCTGATACGCAATTGTGCACCTTTTTGTGTCATGGTAACATCATTCTTGTGTTTAAAGTCTGTATATAATTTAGGCTGAAATATTTTCGAAATGGTTCATGGGTGGATGTGATTTCTTGCTGCAGATGAGTAGAACAAAAGCAGTCATAGCACATACTGAAACAGGTCATCACTGGTGCAACAAAGGTAGTGACTTTTATAGGATTTTAACAGATGGATGTATTAATGAGCATTTGAGGACTTATGTCTTTTAAAAATATAAGAGAACAATTTCATAAGCTGATACAATTTCCTAGTTAAAAAAATTAAAAAAAAATATTTTTACCGTGGGAATCCAAGAGATTTTTTTATATAGAACAAAGAACAAAATCCAACTGTGTAGTGAGACTTGAAGAACAATATCAAATTCTTGAGAAATACATTACACAGATGATATTTTTCTGTTAGAACATTATTAAATGCTTTTAATTTAGCGAATTTGAGTATTTGAAGATGTATTTTTTTGAGAAATTAGTGGGTTGTGACAATAATATGAAAATATTATAGCTATATATTGATTACAATGTAAGTAAACTAAATTGCATTTTTGCATTAATCTGTTGTTTTTTTGTGAGAAAAATGTACTCATAAGTGTATGGCAATAAATAATAGGGACTCAGTTTAACATTTCTGCCAACATAGCAATGTACACAGTAATTACAAATTGCCAGAGGCTTGAAGGAAGGTCTTCTTGGACTATTTGAAATTACATGATGACATATTGTGGACATGTTTACAGCATGAACGGTGTCCATATTTCCTATTACAGATATTTATTTCACTATTTTATGTATGTTATTTGACATTGGCTATATTAGAACTGTACTTCACCCACTTTATTATCGTAGGGTCATCATAATTTTTCACAGAGAAACATGTACGGGTCTCAGTTGCTAATATTACTTTGTTTTTAGTTGCGACTTGGCGCTTGACATTTTATTCTGTATGTTTGTCGAAAATGTTGGAAAATCGTACCATTTTGTAATTTTCCGGTATCCGATTTAGTTTCTTGTACATGTTATTGCAATAAAATTCTTACGGTAACTGTACTACTTTAGCAAATTAATATACTTAATATCACATAACCGTACATGAGTCTTAATTCTAAATACTTTCGATTACAAAAAAAAATCCCTAGCCTCTATTGAAACTTGCAAATGATTTAATTCTTGAAATAGCACTTTTCATACAAAAACATGTTAAACAAGAAATGTCACTGTTAAGTGTCACATGCCCCCCAAAATGGTCTGTGAAAAATAAAAATATATGATATAATAGGAAGCGATGTATCCATGAATATCAAGAGAAATGGACTAATGTTTCAGACTAGACATGCAATTCAATTTTTTTTACTTAAAGCATGACTTTGACCTTTGTGCAACCTTAACCTTGACATCTAATGTAATGGTCTGGGTATTTCAACAATTCAATGCAGGTGAAACGTTATCATGACATGCTGATCACTTGTGTCAAGCTATTTTAAAATCCCTAAATGTAAGTTACAGATGAATTGTTGATCAATTGATAAAATAAGCCAAGTGGTTTTGAAATCCATCCATGTATGTTAAAGGACAGACTTGAAATCTTAAACCGATTCAAAGTGTTATCATACATATTCAAATTGTGACCGTGTCTAGGTTTTACTTATGGCACGTCGTCATGTCATCTTGATAAATTGAGCCAAGTTAAAGACAAAGTCACAGACCAGACACGCAATATCAAGCATATTGAAAGTATGACCTCAACCTCTGAGGAAAGGTTCTGGGTCTTACATGAATTGTTGATCAATTGATAAATTAAGCCAAGTGGTATTGAAATCCATCCATGTATGTTAAAGGACAGACTTGAAATCTTAAACCGATTCAAAGTGTTATCATACATACTCAAAGTGTGACCGTGTCTAGGTTTTACTTATGACACGTCGTCATGTCATCTTGATAAATTGAGCCAAGTTAAAGACAAAGTTACAGACCAGACACGCAATATCAAACATATTGAAAGTATGACCTCAACCTCTGAGGAAAGGTTCTGGGTTTTACATGCGACACTTAATTATGTCGTGTTTATCAACTGAGCCAAGTGTTTTAAAATGTATCCATAGATGATAAAGTTATAGATCGGACAAGAAATCTCACACAGACTGAAAGTGTTGACAAACAAACTCAAAGTATGACCTTGACCTTTGAGGTATGCATGTGGGTCTTATACGTGGCACTTTGTAATGTCATGCTGATGGATTGAGCCAAGCGTTTTTGAAATTTATCCTTAGGTGACAAATTTTCAGACCGGACACGAAATTTCAATCAGACTGAAGGTGTCATCAACCAAAGTTAAATTGTGATCTTGACCTTTGAAGTGGGATTCTGGGTGTAGCGTGCAACACAACGTCATGTTATGTTGGTCATTTGTAGCTAATATTAACAAATCCATCTATGCATGACAAAGTTACAGGCCAGACACGAAACCTCAAACAGACGGAAAGTGTTGTCAAACAAATTCAAAGTGTGACCTTGACCTTTGAGGTATGGGTATGGGTCTTACTCGCGACACGTTGTTATGTTATGTTGATCATTTGTAGCAAGTATTTAAAAAAAATCTATACGTGACAAAGTAACAGACCGGACACGAATTCTCACACAAACTCAACTAGTTGTCAAACAAACTCAAATTGTGACCTTGACCTTTGAGGTATTGGTATGGGTCTTACTCGCGACACGTTGTCATGTTATGTTGATCATTTGTAGCAAGTATTTAAACAAATCTATACGTGACAAAGTCACAGACCGGACACGAATTCTCACACAAACTCAAAGTGTTGTCAAACAAACTCAAATTGTGAATTTGACCTTTGAGGTACAGTGTGGGTCTTACTCGCGACACGTCGTCATGTTATGTTGATCATTTGTAGCAAGTATCAACAAAATTCATCTATGCATGACAAAGTTACAGGCCGGACACGAAATCTCACACAAACTCAAAGTGTTGTCAAACAAACTCAAATTGTGATTTTGACCTTTGAAGTACGGATTTGGGTCTTACTTGCGACACGTCGTTATGCTATGTTGATCATTTGTAGCAAGTATCAACACAATCCATCTATGCATGACAAAGTTACAGGCCAGACACGAAATACCGGACGGAAGTTCTGGTGGAAGTGATGTTGTGGGGTGCGGTTTTTATATGTTATAAAAAGATTTTTTGTTATAAAACAAAACAAAACCTATTTTCTTTCTAACCTTAATGTCACAAACCTTGAGATCCAATCCTAATGACACTTAAAAAGAATGAATGAAAAAGTAAAAGAAAAACGTGAAAAAAAATGGAATTAACCCCACAATGCCATTCTGCATTTCGACTTGTGGGTGCACATTTTGCACCCTACAAGTACCAAAAAATCGCACAATGCCATTCTGTACTGGCAACGCAACCCACAACTTATCCCCGACACGTACGGACTGACGGGCAAACGGACGGACGGACGGACGCTGCGATTACTATATGCCACCCAATTTTTTTTTCGGGGGGGGGGGGGGGGGGGGGCATAAAAACACTGAAATCATTATGAAATAAAGCTACTACCCTTGTAAACATAAGTTCTAGGAAATGTGTACACTTTTAGACAATACAAAACAGATAAAACATTCAGCAATTTGAAAATATCATAGGTTAATGATGGAAAAATGGTGAAATTGCTAAAGATATTAGTACATGTATGTAATTTGTCCTACATCGTTAAAATCTACATGGATCAACTTTACATAACTAGACAGAAACTTAAAAAACATAAATGTTAATGTAGACATTTAAGTATGAGTTCCTTAACTCGGTTTATAGGGAGTATATCAGGCAAAAATGCTAAAATAAAGTCACGGGACTCATTTATTACATCATAAAATATGCTGCCATTTTATATTTTTTAGGTATGTTTAAATAGATATCTTTTTGGCAATACGGGCCATTGATTATATATAGGCATGGTTTATTGGAGATAAATGTTTAAGCCAATTTTAAAATTTGGAAAAATCCATTATCAATGGGTGACAAAAATTTTATTTCAGTATTAAAATAAGTTTTTCTTACTTTTTTGCTGTGAACGTCGATAGCGCATCAACTATCAATTCATGCACCACAATCTCCGTAATGGTTGATATACAACATTGCGTCTCATTATCATGTGTCTCTCACCACTGATTCAAGTGGAAAAGTTATCAGTTACATCTGGAGACATTCTGAAGAATTTTTCTTAGACTTGAACTCAAGAATGATTTTTGAAAAACACACTTAGAGGCCGTTGTTTGAGACCTAAATTTGCATGCATGAAGAAACATTTAATATATAGTCAAATGAACTCTCACAATTATTATATCTGCCATGGAAAACTAGATTATTAAGGCTGAAATTTGGCTTTACAAGCTCAAGTCTAAGAATATTCACAAGGACGGTTTGTGAATACGACACCTGGTTAGACTTCCATGTTCCCAAGAAACAGTGGTTAGGTAATCTGATCTGTGGTTAGGTTGTCTGTAAGCCCTTAATGGCATAAAATGACGCTAAATATTCCATTAATCAGTAAATTTTACTTCTTATTTTAAAAAAGGCTAAAATGACAAAATTATCATACTAAAAAAAAATAGTATAAAATTCTTCATTTCTTTAAATCAAGGAATTATATGGAAAAGGAAAGTCAACTTACTGATTGAGATTTTGTGAATGTTTGCATAACCGTACATGAGTCTTAATTCTAAATACTTTCGATTACAAAAAAAAATCCCTAGCCTCTATTGAAACTTGCAAATGATTTAATTCTTGAAATAGCACTTTTCATACAAAAACATGTTAAACAAGAAATGTCACTGTTAAGTGTCACATGCCCCCCAAAATGGTCTGTGAAAAATAAAAATATATGATATAATAGGAAGCGATGTATCCATGAATATCAAGAGAAATGGACTAATGTTTCAGACTAGACATGCAATTCAATTTTTTTTACTTAAAGCATGACTTTGACCTTTGTGCAACCTTAACCTTGACATCTAATGTAATGGTCTGGGTATTTCAACAATTCAATGCAGGTGAAACGTTATCATGACATGCTGATCACTTGTGTCAAGCTATTTTAAAATCCCTAAATGTAAGTTACAGATGAATTGTTGATCAATTGATAAAATAAGCCAAGTGGTTTTGAAATCCATCCATGTATGTTAAAGGACAGACTTGAAATCTTAAACCGATTCAAAGTGTTATCATACATATTCAAATTGTGACCGTGTCTAGGTTTTACTTATGGCACGTCGTCATGTCATCTTGATAAATTGAGCCAAGTTAAAGACAAAGTCACAGACCAGACACGCAATATCAAGCATATTGAAAGTATGACCTCAACCTCTGAGGAAAGGTTCTGGGTCTTACATGAATTGTTGATCAATTGATAAATTAAGCCAAGTGGTATTGAAATCCATCCATGTATGTTAAAGGACAGACTTGAAATCTTAAACCGATTCAAAGTGTTATCATACATACTCAAAGTGTGACCGTGTCTAGGTTTTACTTATGACACGTCGTCATGTCATCTTGATAAATTGAGCCAAGTTAAAGACAAAGTTACAGACCAGACACGCAATATCAAACATATTGAAAGTATGACCTCAACCTCTGAGGAAAGGTTCTGGGTTTTACATGCGACACTTAATTATGTCGTGTTTATCAACTGAGCCAAGTGTTTTAAAATGTATCCATAGATGATAAAGTTATAGATCGGACAAGAAATCTCACACAGACTGAAAGTGTTGACAAACAAACTCAAAGTATGACCTTGACCTTTGAGGTATGCATGTGGGTCTTATACGTGGCACTTTGTAATGTCATGCTGATGGATTGAGCCAAGCGTTTTTGAAATTTATCCTTAGGTGACAAATTTTCAGACCGGACACGAAATTTCAATCAGACTGAAGGTGTCATCAACCAAAGTTAAATTGTGATCTTGACCTTTGAAGTGGGATTCTGGGTGTAGCGTGCAACACAACGTCATGTTATGTTGGTCATTTGTAGCTAATATTAACAAATCCATCTATGCATGACAAAGTTACAGGCCAGACACGAAACCTCAAACAGACGGAAAGTGTTGTCAAACAAATTCAAAGTGTGACCTTGACCTTTGAGGTATGGGTATGGGTCTTACTCGCGACACGTTGTTATGTTATGTTGATCATTTGTAGCAAGTATTTAAAAAAAATCTATACGTGACAAAGTAACAGACCGGACACGAATTCTCACACAAACTCAACTAGTTGTCAAACAAACTCAAATTGTGACCTTGACCTTTGAGGTATTGGTATGGGTCTTACTCGCGACACGTTGTCATGTTATGTTGATCATTTGTAGCTAGTATTTAAACAAATCTATACGTGACAAAGTCACAGACCGGACACGAATTCTCACACAAACTCAAAGTGTTGTCAAACAAACTCAAATTGTGAATTTGACCTTTGAGGTACAGTGTGGGTCTTACTCGCGACACGTCGTCATGTTATGTTGATCATTTGTAGCAAGTATCAACAAAATTCATCTATGCATGACAAAGTTACAGGCCGGACACGAAATCTCACACAAACTCAAAGTGTTGTCAAACAAACTCAAATTGTGATTTTGACCTTTGAAGTACGGATTTGGGTCTTACTTGCGACACGTCGTTATGCTATGTTGATCATTTGTAGCAAGTATCAACACAATCCATCTATGCATGACAAAGTTACAGGCCAGACACGAAATACCGGACGGAAGTTCTGGTGGAAGTGATGTTGTGGGGTGCGGTTTTTATATGTTATAAAAAGATTTTTTGTTATAAAACAAAACAAAACCTATTTTCTTTCTAACCTTAATGTCACAAACCTTGAGATCCAATCCTAATGACACTTAAAAAGAATGAATGAAAAAGTAAAAGAAAAACGTGAAAAAAAAATGGAATTAACCCCACAATGCCATTCTGCATTTCGACTTGTGGGTGCACATTTTGCACCCTACAAGTACCAAAAAATCGCACAATGCCATTCTGTACTGGCAACGCAACCCACAACTTATCCCCGACACGTACGGACTGACGGGCAAACGGACGGACGGACGGACGCTGCGATTACTATATGCCACCCAATTTTTTTTTCGGGGGGGGGGGGGGGGGGGGGCATAAAAACACTGAAATCATTATGAAATAAAGCTACTACCCTTGTAAACATAAGTTCTAGGAAATGTGTACACTTTTAGACAATACAAAACAGATAAAACATTCAGCAATTTGAAAATATCATAGGTTAATGATGGAAAAATGGTGAAATTGCTAAAGATATTAGTACATGTATGTAATTTGTCCTACATCGTTAAAATCTACATGGATCAACTTTACATAACTAGACAGAAACTTAAAAAACATAAATGTTAATGTAGACATTTAAGTATGAGTTCCTTAACTCGGTTTATAGGGAGTATATCAGGCAAAAATGCTAAAATAAAGTCACGGGACTCATTTATTACATCATAAAATATGCTGCCATTTTATATTTTTTAGGTATGTTTAAATAGATATCTTTTTGGCAATACGGGCCATTGATTATATATAGGCATGGTTTATTGGAGATAAATGTTTAAGCCAATTTTAAAATTTGGAAAAATCCATTATCAATGGGTGACAAAAATTTTATTTCAGTATTAAAATAAGTTTTTCTTACTTTTTTGCTGTGAACGTCGATAGCGCATCAACTATCAATTCATGCACCACAATCTCCGTAATGGTTGATATACAACATTGCGTCTCATTATCATGTGTCTCTCACCACTGATTCAAGTGGAAAAGTTATCAGTTACATCTGGAGACATTCTGAAGAATTTTTCTTAGACTTGAACTCAAGAATGATTTTTGAAAAACACACTTAGAGGCCGTTGTTTGAGACCTAAATTTGCATGCATGAAGAAACATTTAATATATAGTCAAATGAACTCTCACAATTATTATATCTGCCATGGAAAACTAGATTATTAAGGCTGAAATTTGGCTTTACAAGCTCAAGTCTAAGAATATTCACAAGGACGGTTTGTGAATACGACACCTGGTTAGACTTCCATGTTCCCAAGAAACAGTGGTTAGGTAATCTGATCTGTGGTTAGGTTGTCTGTAAGCCCTTAATGGCATAAAATGACGCTAAATATTCCATTAATCAGTAAATTTTACTTCTTATTTTAAAAAAGGCTAAAATGACAAAATTATCATACTAAAAAAAAATAGTATAAAATTCTTCATTTCTTTAAATCAAGGAATTATATGGAAAAGGAAAGTCAACTTACTGATTGAGATTTTGTGAATGTTTGCGATATCTCGTTTTCAATCATCTTCCATTCATCTCAGGAACAAAAATCAAAATTCTTACATTGCAAAATGAAATTCTTATCAAAACAATACCATTCCAAGCAATTTGTGTTTAAAAGTGTTAAAGTTCTTCTATTTACAAAAAAAAGATACTGCAGCTAAAATAACAACAAATCACGAGAACTTTGTGTGCTATTTTAGGGGGGGGGGGGGGGGGGGGGGCTATTGTTCTCGCCCCGGCGTTAGCGTCGGCATTGGTTTTTAGGTTAAAGTTCTTTATTAGCTAAGATATCTATGCAACCACTCATTGGGTATGAATGAAACTTCACTTGTGTGTTCAGCATCATCACTGGAATACACAGAGATAAGAACATAACACTGGGTTGCATTTTATCACAGTTACGTCCTTTTATACTTAATTATTTAGGAAAAAAATGTTATCAGGTAAGATGTCAATGCAACCACTCTGGGTTGCATTTGGCAGTTATTGCAATTTTTGGACATATTTTTTCGGGTTAATAGGCAAATTTCTTATTTGGAACCATTAAATAAACAATTAGTTTAATGTCATTTTCAACACATTAATAGAGTGTGGATACATATATGGTATATATATATATATGGTATATACCATAATATACTATAAATAAAGCTGGACTCAAACCCATGGCCTTGGTGATGAGAGGTTAGTGATCATGAGATGGACCTTATACCTACGGACCAGGGAGAAGCCTAAAACGAGTACATTATATATCATAATATCTAAAACAATCTGTTTTATTAGCTCTACTGGCCAATGGCCAGCAGGGCTTATGTCATGGTAAATTGTCCGTTGTCCGTCATCGTCCATCCGTCCTTCTGTTAACCTTTTTCTTGTAGACGCAATGGCACTTTCTTTTTTCTTTGCATCTTAACCAAACCTACACAGCAGTTTATTACTTTAAGATCTCGGACGATGATACGACCAAGAATGTCCACACCACAGGGCTTATAAGCACATTTTTAGCGAAATTTTACAAAATATTTTATTTCAAAATTCAAAGCCTGTACCTAAGAATTTTTATATTTTACATTGCATGGAGATCCCCATAAAGATTTGTTGAAGTTGGCTCCTTTGGAGCAAGTCTGGGTCTGTCACAGGGACACCGTTTTAGATAGAGTTAAGTGTTGAAAATGTTGTAGACGAGTTCTTGAACTAGCTTGATTCGACCACAAATGTTCCCGCCACAGGGCTTATAAGCACATTTTATGCGAAACTTTAAAGCATCTTTATTTTTCATTGAATCTTAACAAACTTGCTCAGCCGTTATATTACCATAACAGAGATCTCGGACGAGTTCTTGAATCAGCGTTTTTCGACCACAAATGCCCCCACAGAGCTTATGAAGACATGTTAAGCAAAACTTTAAAAAAACGTTTTTCTCCGAAAATTCAAGGCTTAGACCTTTGATATTTTACATGTAGAAACGCATAGGGGTCCCCTAAAATATTTGTTGAAGTCGGGTCCATGGGATCGAATTTGGAGTCGCCACACGGTTCACTATTTTACATATAACTATATAGGGAAAATGTTGTAGACGCGACAGCACCTTCATTTTTCATTGAATCTTAATCAAACATGCCATCAGTTATATAACCACAAAATCTCGAACGAATTTTTGAACCAGCTTGAATCAATCACAAACGAAAGTTTAAAACACATTTTCCATGAAAGTTCAAGGACTAGACCTTTGATTTGTTACATTAAGCATTGCATGAATATCTCCTAAACGATTTGTTTTAGTATGGTCGGGTCCCTTGGGTCAAATTTAGGGTCACCGCAGGGGTCAGTATTTTACATAGAGTTATGTTATAATCACATTTTGAATGAAACTTCTCTATTTTATTGCGATGTATTCTTTAGACATTCGATGGATTGACATCGGAATTCAATTATTGATGAAACATAAAACAAAAACGAACGGGTTCTCTAAAAAAGCAAGACGAACTTTTGGATATAAACCGGCTCAATACGTTACTAATATTACGGACAGCATCTCCTTCCCATCAGGTTCTATTGCACTCTCTCGCAGTTATGCAGTGTAATAAGTTCTGTTTTTCACTGTGAATAAAGATACGTTTAGTTGCATACGAGCATAGTTAGTACATGCTATGGTGACAGTTTAAGATATAGTTTAAATATCAGTATCGTGATGCGCATTACATCGCAACTTAAATATTGCAATTTGCATTGCCTCTTATTTTCACAGACAAGATGTATCGTGATACGTATCGTTCTGAAAATGAAGTATCGCGATATGCATCACAAATGAAAAAAAAAAAAACAGTGCATAGCCATAGTATCATACATCTGTATATAGTGTTATAATAATTATATCTATAGTGTGATAATGGGTCGCCGCGCCCTGCCCACTGCCCCTATCTGCGCCTGATGTGCCGTTTAATAAAACATATCGTAGTCCAGTCCAATATAAACAGTGCAAGTGATAAATAAGAAACGGCCTGGAGTAATTTACAGAATATGTTTGTAAACAGCATGGCATCAAGCATGGGGTGCAATACAATGCTTGATCTCACAAACATCTGAGAGTAGTCAAATCAATATTTTCAAAATCAGTTTATAAACAGAAATGAATGCATTGACATTAACAAGACTTCATTTATATATTCAGCTGTAATAAATCGTCAAGTACGCTACCGTGAAGAGATATTAATCGATTGGAAAATGTACAATGTCACATTCGGTCAATAAAAACATATTATTACATGATTAAATTGCAACATGTTGCACAACACGCGATCGAATATCTTAATGTATCATGTATACAGTGAAAGAAACATCGCTTTTATAACCACCTGATTTTACTGAAAGTTAAGCAACGTTGTACGGGGTAAGTACATGGATTGTCTTTATCATATGCGATTTTTGCATGCTTTTCTTAAAGACAAACGTCTTGACGAATTGTGCAGATAAAATGTTTGAGGCTGGTAGTAAGATCTGATTGGCTGAGACAAACACACCTATGCAAAGGTAAAATTATAATAAAATTTAAAAAATATTTATTCGGACGGAAGTCATAGTAGTCATTTTGTACAAGTTTGTCATAGAAAATATCTAATAATATCAAAAAATGAATATAGAAATAAACATCCAAATGATACTCTTTTGAACTTTTATGGAAATTTCCGAGTGAGTCCGATTGTTTCAATCAACCAATCAAAAACGTTCTTCTATTATCAATGAAAATATTTTATTCTATTCTCGGACGAAACTGTCAAAACTTTTGTCTTTTAGAAATGCAAGCGTCACATATGATCAAGACTAGTACACGGATGGATGAGAGAAATCACTAAAATGTTATATCTATGTACGCTTTATTTGTGTGTGCGTCGAGAGTCTTCTTATTTTGTTTTTTGGGGAATAAGGTCGGGTCGCTTCGTCGTAATGACGAAAATAGAAAACAAACACACAAACCAATGAAAATCGTAAATATGAATGCTAAAACCAGCTTTTGGTTAACGTCATTGTTCAATGTTGTTTTAAACTGTTAAACTGGTATTGAACTTCACTGAAAAGCATTAAGAATTAAAAAAAATCGAAAAAAGGTAATGAGGCGACTCTGGCCCTCATAACGACCAAAATATAACTACTGACGACAGTATAGGTGTATAGAATTTTGGATTGGATTGACGAGTTCTCGGTCCAGGTAAGCCATATATAGTATATGAAATAGTTCAAAGTTATTTCTAATGGGATATAACGCAATATTTGCGACATGAGACATGGTGTATGATATATGACATTAGTGTAGGAATAACTCAGAATGAATATTAGCAATTAAAGGGGTCAGAGCAATGGGAGGTAAGTGGTCATTAAGCGAAAGTTTTAACTTCACTTATATATTCAGCTACAATTTATAGGCAAATAAAGCATTATTTACCACAGAGCTACACTTATATTACAATGTTCATATTGCCATCTGTTGTCAAAACACGATAAATGTATAATGTATAGAAAGTCAATGGGGAGAAAATTATTCTTGTTAAATGCGTTATGCTTAATTACAAATGTTCAATGGAATATGTTTAATGTATAATTCTTTATTCATATTCTTAAATGATTAGTTCAAAATCCTTAATGGCAAATGCCTGCTTCATCAATTTCTATTTCTTAGTTCTAAATATAATTTCTTCATGTCAAATGGTTTATTTAATATTTCAATTTAATGTATTTTAGATAGAAAATGCTTATATGGAAAGCTATTCCGTCTCATAATGCAAATTCTATTAATCAGTTCATAGCTTTATATTTACAAATGTAGCACATATATACCTTTTTACTTCTTTTGTTTATGTTAAATTAATGTTGTACTTTGTAAATATGTTGATGGCCTCATGGATGATTGAATTTATTCAAATTAGTTCTCACGTCAATAAAAGTCTTTGTTATAAATAGTTTTGTTATTAGTATTATTATAATCAATTAACTCTTAATTCGTAGTATTTATGTAATGTGTAATTCGTATGTTAAATGCCATTTCTGTCTTGCGAACAAATAAAGAACTCACTATAAAATGTGGGGTGCAAGAGTATTAGCTAAAATCAATTAAAATTTCAATATTCCACATTAAATTTCCGTATTTTGATAACAGAGTGTCTGGTAAAGCTCAATGTCTTTCCTCAGATGACGTCATTATCTCCGATTGACGGTTGTATTTGCAATCTTATTATATTATGTCTATTCATAAATGATCTTGTAGCTTACTTAAAGAATAGTTTTAGTCAATAAATGTATGTAACAGAGGACATGTGTGACCTCTATGCTCTTCTTTACGCGGATGATGTTTCTAATTTTATTGAAACAGATATCCAATTACAACTGCAAATCAATTGTATATCTATGTTTTTGTATTTTACTCCACATGAAAATCAACTTAGATCAGACTAAAATATTGGTCTATAGAAGTGGAGGCACTTTAAGAAACTACGAAAACTGGTATTACAAACAAAAGCTTATTGAAGTCGGTTCTCTGTATATTTTAGGCTTTTATAGGACAGCAATTTTTTTGTGGACTAAAAACAGATGAATGTGCCTTGAAAACAGCTCTTAACAGTTAAGAGATACGACAGCGTACCCCTATGCAGCTCGTCTGTGAGATTGAAATTTCTTTGCAATATAACATTTAACTTGAAAATTGAACTGTCTTTGTTATATAACATTTAACTTGGAGATTGACCTCTCTTTGAAATCTAACATTTAACTCGGAGATTAAACTGTCTTTGTAATATAACTTTCAATTGGAGATTGAACTGTCTTTGTAATATAACATATAACTTGAAAATTGAACTGTTTTTGTAATATAACAATTAACTTGGAGATTGAACGGTCTTTGTAATATAATATTTAACTTGAAAATTGAAATGTCTTTGTAATATAACATATAACTTGAAAATTGAACTGTTTTTGTAATATAACAATTAACTTGGAGATTGAACGATCTTTGTAATATAATATTTAACTTGAAAATTGAAATGTGTTTGTAATATAACATATAACTTGAAGATTGAACTGTCTTTTTGTAATATAACATAACTTGTAGATTGAACTGTCTTTGTTATATAACATAACTTGTAGATTGAACTGTCTTTGTTATATAACATTTAACTTGAAAATTGAACTGTCTTTGTAATATAACATATAACTTGAAGATTGAACTGTCTTAATTATATAACATTTAACTTGAAAATTGAACTGTCTTTGTAATATAACATATAACTTGAAGATTGAACTGCCTTTTTGTAATATAACATATAACTTGAAGATTGAACTGTCTTTGTTATATAACATTTAACTTGAAAATTGAACGGTCTTTGTTATATAACATTAACTTGAAAATTAAACTGTCTTTGTAAAATAACATATAACTTGAAGATTGAACTGTCTTTGTAATATAACATATAACTTGAAGATTGAACGGTCTTTGTTATATAACATTTAACTTGAAAATTGAATTGTCTTTGTAATATAATATATAACTTGAAGATTGAACTGTCTTTGTTATATAACATTTAACTTGAAAATTGAACTATCTTTGTAATATAACATATAACTTGAAGATTGAACTGTCTTTGTTATATAACATTTAACTTGGAAATTGAACTGTCTTTGTAATATAACATATAACTTGAAGATTGAACTGTCTTTGTAATATAACATTTACCTTTGAGATTGAACTGTCTTTGTAATACAACATTTACCTTGGAGATTGAACTGTCTTTGTAATATAACATTTAACTTGGAGATTGAACTGTCATTGTCATATAAAATTTAATATGAAGATTGAACTTTCATTGAAATGTATACAACTATCTATCATTTTGGAGACTGAATTTTGAAATATTTCTTTATAGTCAATATTCTTTGTTTAATAAACTGTTATCCAATATTATATATTTTGTTGTAACCATACAACAGCAAACAACGGTTTGTAAAAAGTAACCTCTACTAAATCAGTTCGATCCGTATCTTTATATAATGTTCAGGGCTACATCTGACAAAACCTTTTTTAATTCTTTTCGACTTCACTATTGTTTGCCAAGGTTTCAGTATTGAAGTACTTTGATTTGTGAAAATATACAAGAAAGCTGTGAGCCCAACCGTTTGCAAAGTATTCAATTTCAAAAATATTTTGTTAACGTCTGGTAATCTTCCAAACCACCACATAAATGTGATGCAATAAAATGTTCGGTAGCATTTCCATCGATGGTCCTGTCATGTGAAATATTGACAACAAAGGTAATCATCTTTAATGTGTCGGTATTGGCCTTTTGTTTAAGAAAGAAAATGTTATCAGACGTGTTATTATCATTAACTGTTAAGAGTGTTTAATGCCATTTTCAACATAGTTTGTGAATTTAGATATGAAATTAATCAATTCGTGTTGCCAAAATATAAATAAATACAGATGAGTGATTGTAAAAATTGGGGAGTGCAGTATCATATGTCAATAGCTGTGTTGCAAAAAGTCGAGTCAACATTGCGTGTCAAGTGCACCAAGTCTAAAACTAATTGCGACTCGAGACTCAACTTATGTCGCTCGATATACCGATATTCTTATTCGACATTTGGCACTCAGTTTCAATATAAAACTATCTTTTATAATGTGTTTTTAGAACATTTGCTACGGAAGAGGTGATATCGCATGTTCCATTCTGGATACAACTTGCAATCAGGCGCAGGCTGCAGTATAAGTACTTCGGCGAAGACCTTGTTTATATCTAAGCGTTCATGACAGAATTTGTGAGTATATCGGATTGACCCGCAAAGTTTCGTCAACGCCTTGACAAGCCAGCTACGTCTATGGTTATGTTGATATTTTTATGCTGAATAATATTTTTTAAAACGCATATTTTTACAACAATTGCTGAGTAAAAGTATTTACAACATAGACAAATCACAGTAGAAGATTCCCTGTGTGGAACCAGTACTAAGCATATGCTGATAAAGTGTCTTGCTTAAGGACATCACATCTGACCGTGGCTAACCTGGAATGGTTGTGGGAACAATATTAGAATCTGTCACAGTACCTATTGCGATAGATAGTATTGTATAAACACCGCGTGGTAGTACTGACGATAATTGAATACCCAGTTAGATACTGTTCATAGCTGTGTTTGTTTGACAACTTGTATGCTGTTAGCTGTATTTGATTGACAACTTGTATATGTTCATAGCTGTATTTGATTGACAACTTGTATATGTTCAACTGTCATTATGAAACTAAACACAAGTGTACGATGGCTCATTTATTGTTTTATTTTAACATTCATAGTGTTTTTAAGTGCGAATTTCATGTCTCTACGGACATTCGCTTATAAACCATCCTGGATAATTGATGACATTGGTGACATGACTTATGGAACAACTATACAAAATGACACCAGTAGGAAATTACAATCATTAACATCTCCTTATATATATACAGATATGCCGCATAAAAAAAAACAGTTAATTTTAATAAAGTTCAAGTCAATACATCTTTTAATACGAGTAACCAGTTCCATAAAATTTTGTGGTGGAATAAACCTATCTGGATTAACACAACGAATGCTCTGAAAAAGTGCGTATATAAAAACTGTGAAATTACGTATGATCAGAAAGAGTTCACAAAAAGTAGTGCAGTCATAATGTCAATTGTTGAAAATTTAGAGAAATACCCACCGATAGGTCGAAGTGAGAGAAATCTAAATCAACCCTGGATATTTTTTACTCTTGAATCCCCCGTGCATACTTCGGCAATACGACAAATGAAGGAACCCAATTGGCAGAATGTGTTTAACTGGTCTTGGACATATCGCCAGGATTCAGATATTTTTTCTCCATATGAAAAACTTCAAAAGATGAAAAAGAAGGTAACAACAAAAAACTATACTGAAATATTCCAAAAGAAAAGAAAATTTGCAGTATGGTTGGTAAGCAACTGTAAAACTCACGGAGTGACACGGAGTGAGAGAGAAATTTGTAAAAATACTAAAACGTTACATACAAATAGATATATTTGGTGCTTGTGGAAAACCAGCCCCGAAAAATATTCGAGAAATAATAAGTAGTGATTACAAGTTCTATCTTAGTTTCGAAAACACTTTGTGTCGTGATTATGTCACGGAGAAATACTTTGCAAACTATAATCTTAACGTTATCAATATAGAAAGAGGTGGTTCAGATTATAACGACATTTTACCAAATAAATCCTTTATAAATACAGCCGACTTTACATCGATAAAGGAGTTTTTTATGATTTTATGACGCGCCTAGGTTCCGATGAGAAGGAATACACAGATCGCTTGAAACAGAAGGATTTATATGATGCGACTGATCTTTCTTTTAGTATCCCTGATGCAATATGTTCGATCTGTGAATGGCTACAAAATCTGGACAAATATAGGAGGAGCTATATTGATGTATCAAATTGGTTTGGAACATGTAAAAAAGCAAATGATTGACACAATCAAGCGGCATAACTGGTATTTTTGTCCTTTCACGTCCCGATACGCAGTTGTGACACTTTTTTGTGTCAGGGTAACATCATTCTTGTGTTTAAAGTCTGTATATAATTTAGTTTGAAATATTTTCAAAATGGTTCATGTGGGGATGTGATTTCTTGCTGCAGATGAGTAGAACAAAAGCGGTCATAGCACATACTGAAACAGGTCATCACTGGTGCAACAAAGGTAGTGACTTTTATAGGATTTTAACAGATGGATGTATTAATGAGCATTTGAGGACTTATGGCTTTTAAAAAATATATAAGAGAGCAATTTCATAAGCTGATACAATTTCCACATTAAAAAAAATAACAAATACAAAATGTTTTTTTATATCTGTTTTTTTATTTTACGTGGAAATCCAAGAGATTTTTTTATATAGAACAAAGAACAAAATCCAACTGTGTAGTGAGGCTTGAAGAAATATATCAAATTCTTGAGAAATACATTACACAGATGATATTTGTCTGTTAAAATATTGTTAAATGCTTTTAATTTAGCGAATTTGAGTGTTTGAAAACGTATTTTTTTGAGAAATAGTGGGTTGTGACAATTATTTGAAAATATTATAGCTATATATTGATTACAATGTAAGTAAAATAAATTGCATTTTTGTATTAATCTGTTTTTTTTTGTGAGAAAAATGTGCTCATAAGTGTATGGCAATAAATAATAGGGACTCAGTTTAACATTTCTGCCAATATAGCAATGTACACAGTAATTACAAATTGCCAGATGCTCGAAGGAAGGTCTTCTTTGACTATTTGAAATGACATGATGACATATTGTGGACATGTTTACAGCATGAACGGTGTCCATATTTCCTATTACAGATATTTATTCACTATTTTATGTATGTTATTTGACATTGGCTATATTAGAACTGTACTTCACTCACTTCATTATCGTAGGGTCATCATATTTTTTACAGAGAAACATGTACGGGTCTCAGTTGCTAATATTACTTTGTTTTTAGTTGCCACTTGGCGCTTGACATTTTATTCTGTATGTTTGTCGAAAATCGAAAATCGTACCATTTTGTAATTTTCCGGTATCTGATTTAGTTTCTTGTACATGTTATTGCAATAAAATTCTTACGGTAACTGTACTACTTTAGCAAATTAATATACTTAATATCACATAACCGTACATGACTCTTAATTCTAAATACTTTCGATTACAAAAAAAAATCCCTAGCCTCTATTGAAACTTAAAAATGATTTATTTCTTGAAATAGCACTTTTCATACAAAAACATGTCAAACAAGAAATGTCACTGTTAAGGACAGACGGACGGACGCTGCGATTACTATATGCCACCTAAATATATTATTTTTTTGTGGTGGGGGGGGGGGGGGGAGGAGTCATAAAAACACTAAAATCATTATGAGGTAAAGCATACTAACCTTGTAAACAAAAGTTCTAGGAAATATGTACACTTTTAGACAATACAGAACAGAAAAAAACATTCAGCAACTGGAAAATATCATAGGATAATGATGGAAAAATGGGTGAAATTGCTAAAGATATAAGTATGTAATTTGTCCAACATGTTAAAATCTACATGAATCAACTTTACATAACTAGACAGAAACTTAAAAAACATAAATTTTAATGAAGACATTTAAGAATGATTTCCTAATCTCGATTTAAAGGGAGTATGTCAGGAAAAAATGCTAAAAATGACTAAAAATATATAATAATTATTAAAATGGATAAAAGCACCATTGATATATAAAATCCAAATGGTTTGGTATGTATATCCACCAAAACCTGACAATATCGATATTTAAATCGATATTCTAAGATGAAACCATTTCATAACGCGTTAACCTGCTTTAAGCTTTTAAGTATTTACTTAGCTAAGTATATGTAGGTGAAGCTCTTTCTTGCTCTACAAGATAGCGGACAAATGTCTTGCTTGGAACCATTAAATAAAACAATGATAATGTAATTTTCAACACATTGCTGCTGGATACATAATATGTTTATGGCATCTGGTTAAAGCTTTGTGTTTAGCTCATATCTTCACAAACACATTCATATTATGTCGTACAAACAATGTATGTAACTAAGTTAACCAAATTTCATACTTTGGGCTCTTAATCTTTTGGCTAAAGCTTTTAGATCGACTATTTGTAGAATAAGGAGTGGTGGGGGCTATTGTACTCGCCCCGGCGTTGGCGTCGGCATTGTTGTTTTTTTTGGTTAACGTTATTTATCAGCTAAGATATCTATGCAACCACTCATTGGGTATGAATCAAATATCACTTGTGTGTTCAGCATCATCACTGGAATACACAGAGATAAGAACCATAACACTGGGTTGCATTTTGGCACAGTTACGGCCTTTTATACTTGATTATTTTATCTGGTAAGATGTCTATGCAACCACTCTGGGTTGCATTTGGTAGTTATTGCACTTTTTGGACTTAATTTTTCGGGTTAATAGGCTAAATTCTTATTTGGAACCATTAAATAAACAATCAGTTTAATGTTATTTTCAACACATTAATAGAGTGTGGATACATATATATATGGTATATATCATAATATATTATAAATTATATTATAAATAAAGCTGGACGCAAATCCATGGTCTTGGTGATGAGAGGTTAGTGATCATGAGATTGACCTTATACCACCGGACCACGGAGAAGTTTATAATTAATACGTTATAGATCATGATTTCTAAAACAATCTGTTTTATTAGCTCTACTGGCCAAAGGCCAGTAGGGTTTATGTCAAGGTCAATTGTCAGTTGTCCGTCATCGTCCATCCGTCCTTCTGTTATAGACGCGATGGCACTTTCTTTTTTCTTTGCATCTTAACCAAACCTACACAGCAGTTTTATTACTTTAAGATCTCAGATGATGATACGACCAAGAATGTCCCCGCTACAGGGCTTATAAGCACAATTTAAGCGAAATTTTACAAAACATTTTATTTCAAAATTCAAGGCCTGTACCTAAGAATTTTTACATTTAACATTGCATGAAGATCCCCATAAAGATTTGTTGAAGTTGTCTCCTTTGGAGCAAATCTGGATCTGCCACAGGGACACCGTTTTAGATAGAGTTAAGTAGTGAAAATGTTGTAGACGAGTTCTTGAACTAGCGTGATTCGACCACAAATGTCCCCGCCACAGGGCTTATAAGCACATTTTATACGAAACTTTAAAGCATCTTTATTTTTCATTGAATCTTAACAAACTTGCTCAGCCGTTATATTACCATAACTGAGATCTCGGACGAGTTCTTGAATCAGCGTTTTCCGACCACAAATGCCCCCACAGATCTTATAAGGACATTTTAAGCACAACATTAAAAAACGTTTTTCTCCGAAAATTCAAGGCCTAGAACTTAGATATTTTACATGTAGAAACACATGGGTGTCCCCTAAAATATTTGTTGAAGTCGGGTCCCTAGGATCGAGTTTGGAGTCGCCACAGGGTTCACTGTTTTACACATAATTATATAAGGAAAATGTAGACGCGACAGCACCTTCATTTTTCATTGAATCTAAATCAAACATGCACATCAGTTATATAACCATAAAAATCTCGAACGAATTTTTGAACCAGCTTGAATCAACCACAAATGCACCTGCCGCAGGGCTTATAAGTACATTTTAAACAAAAGTTCATTTTCCATGAAAGTTTAAGGACTAGTCCTTAGATTTTTTACATGTAGCATTGCATGAATGTCTCCTAAACGATTTGTTTTAGTCGGGTCGTGTCCCTTGGGTCAGATTTAGGGTCACCCCAGGGGTCACTTTTTTACATAGAGTTATATCGGGAAAATGTTGTAGACGCAACAGCACCTTCATTGTTCATTGAATCTTAACCAAACTTGCACAGTAGTTATATAACCACAATATCTCGGAGGAGTTATTGAACTATCTTGATTTGACCAGAAATGCCCCCCAACACAGGGCTTATAATCACATTTTGAATGAAACTACTCTATTTTATTGCGATGTATTCTTTAGACATTCGATGGATTGATACGATAGTCAGATATCTTGCATCGGAATTCCATTATTGATGAAACATTAAACTATCATATAAACTCACAAACATAAACGAACGGGTTCTCTAAAAAAAGCAAGACGAATTTTTGGATATAAACCGGCTAAATATTTTACTAATATTACGGACAGCATCTCCTTCCCATCAGGTTCTATTGCACTCTCTCGCAGTTATGCAGTGTAATAAGTTCTGTTGTTCTCTGTGAATAAAGATACGTTTAGTTGCATACGAACATAGTTATTACATACTATGGTGACAGTTTAAGATATAGTTAAAACATTAGTATCATGATGCGCATTACATCGCAACTTAAATATTGCAATTAGTATCGCCTATTTTTTTCACAGACAAGATGCATCGTGATATGTATCCATCTGAAAATGAAGTATCGCGATATGCATCACAAATGAAAAAAAAACAGTGCATAGCCATAGTATCATACATCTGTATATAGTGTTATAATAATTATATCTATAGTGTGATAATGGGTCGCCGCGCCCTGCCCACTGCCCCTATCTGCGCCTGATGTGCCGTTTAATAAAACTTATCGTAGTCCAGTCCAATATAAACAGTGCAAGTGATAAATAAGAAACGGCCTGGAGTAATTTACAGAATATGTTTGTAAACAGCATGGCATCAAGCATGGGGTGCAATACAATGCTTGATCTCACAAACATCTGAGAGTAGTCAAATCAATATTTTCAAAATCAGTTTATAAACAGAAATGAATGCATTGACATTAACAAGACTTCATTTATATATTCATCTGTAATAACTCATCAAGTTCGCTACTGTGAAGAGATATTTATCGATTGGAAACTGTACAATGTCACATTCGATAAATAAATACATATTATTACATGATTGAATTGCAACATGTTGCACAACACGCGACCAAATATCTTAATGTATCATATGTATGCAGTGAATGAAACATCGCTTTTATAGCCACCTGATTTTACTGGAAGTTAAGCAACGTTGTAAGGGGTAAGTACATGGATAGTCTTTATCATATGCGATGTTTGCTTGCTTTTCTTAAAGACAAACGTCTTGACGAATTGTGCAGATGAAATGTTTGAGGCTGGTAGAAAGATCTGATTGGCTGAGACAAACACACCTATGCAAAGGTAAAATTATAATAAAATTTAAAAAATATTTATTCGGACGGAAGTCATAGTAGTCATTTTGTACAAGTTTGTCATAGAAAATATCTAATAATATCAAAATAATGAATATAGAAATAAACATCCAAATGATACTCTTTTGAAATTTTACGAAAATTTCCGAGTGAGTCCGATTGTTTCAATCAACCAATCATAAACGTTCTTATATTATCAATAAAAATATTTTATTCTATTCTCGGACGAAATTGTCAAGACGTTTGTGTTTTAGAAATGCAAGCGTCCCATATGATCAAGACTAGTACACGGATGGGTGACCGAAATCACTAAAATTGTATATCTATGTACGCTTTATTTGTGTGTGCGTCGAAAGTCTTCTTATTTTGTTTTTTGGGAATAAGGTCGGGTCGCTTCGTCGTAATGACGAAAATAGAAAACAAACACACAAACCAATGAAAATCGTAAATATGAATGCTTAAACCAGCTTTTGGTTAACGTCATTGTTCAATGTTGTTTTAAAATGTTAAACTGGCATTGAACTTCATTGAAAAGCATTAAGAATTAAAAAAAAATCGATTTTTTTTCATAAAAAAGGTAATGAGGCGACTCTGGCCCTCATAACGACCAAAAAATAATTACTGAAGACAGTAAATGTGCTTAGAATTTTGGACTGGATTGACGAGTTCTCGGTCCAGGTAATCCATATATAGTTAATGACATAGTTCTTAGTTATTTCTAATGGGGTTTAACGCAATATTTGAGACATGAGACATGGCGTATGATATATAACATTAGTGTAGGAATAACTCAGAATGAATATTAGCAATTAAAGGGTCAGAGCAATGGGAGGGAAGTGGTCATTAGGCGAAAGTTACAACTTCACTTATATATTCAGCTACAATTTATAGGCAAATAAAGCATTATTTACTACAGAGCTACACTAATATTACAATGTTCAAATTGCCATCTGTTGTCAAAACACGATAAATGTATAATCTATGGAAAGTCAATGGGGAGAAAATTATTCTTGATAAATGCGTTATGCTTAAATACAAATGTTCAATGGAATATATCGTGGGCTCAGCGCAAAACTATTGTAACTCCGTTTTCTCCAAAAATTGTTTTTTTGCATAAATTACTATAGTTTTACAATGTGCATCTTGTGTTAAAATTTGGTCCTGATATTTTAAATAATTTTGAAGATATTCACTTTTGGTGAAAATATTGTATCTCAAATACACTAATTCTTTAGCGCAAAACTATTGTAACATGAGTTACAATAGTTTTGCACCAAATAATATCTTGGAAACCTTTATTTATATTGGTGCAAAACTATTGTAACTTGAATTTAAATTTTATTAAACCCAGTTATCATGTATAACCACACTTTTATTTAGTCCAAGAATATTGCAAGATCTTTCAAGATTTTGAAGAAATACAGATAAAGAGATGTTAAATGTTTTATTGATTTGGACATTAGTGACAATAAAATGGATGATTAATATAGTTATTGTGCTATAAAAGAACCATTTGTTGATATTTTGTTAAAAAATCTGATTATTAAAATTTGCAGTGAATTTTTTGGTTCGCATTTTTTTTTAATAAAAAGGCCGTCCATTCTCACAATATTACTCAACACACTTTTAATTTATACCAATTATAACTTTACCAAACCAATATATCCCTTTTGAATACTTCCAGAATGAGATATGACCTTGTACAATCAGTATTATTCTTTTTAATATATCAGTACTAGAATTCAACAGTATCTAATTATTTTAAAATGGCTGTTATATTTTAGATATTGATAAATGTTGGTTTCTCAGAGTTAACTTTTAATCATACCAATTGAATAAAGCACAATATGGGTAGTGGGGTTGGTATGTGGTATGGTGGATACAGAGTGTACAGCATATAGTTGAGATGGTGAAGTGGATCTAGATGGTACAGCAGCTGCTGGTAATTTTGTTGGTATGATGGATCAGGGAGTACATCAGGGTGCTGTAGTTGGTATGATGGATGTAGAGGGTACAGCTGGTACTGTAGTTGGTATTGCTGGTAGTATAGGGGGTATACTGGGTGAAGAGGGTACAACTGGTAGCATAGTTGGTATGGTGGGTGTTGAGGGTACAACCCAGGTGGTGGGTGTTGAGGGTACAGCTGGTAGTGTATTTGGTATGGTAGGTGAAGAGGGTATGACAGGTAACATAGTTGGTATGGTGGGTGTATAGGGTATGGCTCCTACCATAGTTGGTATAGTGGGTTTGAATACGACAACTGGTAACATAGTTGGTATGGTGGGTGTAAAAGGTAAAGCTGGTAGCGTAGTTGGTATAATGGGTGTAGACGGTATGGCTCTTACCATAGTTTGTATAGTGGGTTTGGATACAACAACTGGTAACATAGTTGGTATGGTGGGTGTAAAAGGTACAGCTGGTAGCGTAGTTGGTATGATGGGTGTAGAGGGTATGACTTGTACCATATTTGGTATAGTGGGTGTGGATACGACAACTGGTAACATAGTTGGTATGGTGGGTGTTGAGGGTACAACCCAGGTGGTGGGTGTTGAGGGCTCAGTTGGTAGTGTATATGGTATGGTAAATGAAGAGGGTATGACAGGTAACATAGTTGGTATGGTGGGTGTATAGGGTGTGGCTGGTAGCATAGTTTGTTTAGTGGGTGTAAAATGTACAGCTGGTAGCGTAGTTTGTATGATGGGTGTAGAGGGTATGGCTCGTACCATAGTTGGTATAGTGGGTGTGGATACACCAACTGGCAACACAGTTGGTATGGATGGTGTTGAGGGTACAGCTGGTAGTATAGTTGGTATGGTGGATGAAGAGGGTATGACAGGTAACATAGTTGGTATGGTGGGTGTGGATGGTACAACTAGTAGCATAGTTGGTATGGTGAGTGTTGAGGGTACAGCTGGTAATGTAATTGGAATTGTGGGTGTTGAGGGTACAGCTGGTAGTGTAGATGGTATCATGGGTGTAGACTGTGAGTACAGCTGGTAGTGTAGTCGATATGTTAGGTGTAGAGGGTACAGCTGGTAGAGCTGTCGGTAAAGTGATAAAAGAGGTTACAGTAGGTAGAATAGTTGGTATGTTGGGTATAGAGGGTACAGCTGGTAACATTGTTGGTGTTGTGAGTGTAGAAAGTACAGCAGGTAGTGCAATTGCTATTAGTGATGAAGCGGGTACAGCTGGTAGTGTAGTTGGTATGGTGAGTAGCATAAATGGTATAGCGGGTGTGGATGGTACAACTGGAGGCATAGTTGGTATGGTGGGTGTTGAGGGTACAGCTGATAGTGTAGTTGGTATGGTGGGTAAAGAGAGTACAGCTGGTAATGTAGATGGTATCGTAGTTGTATATACAGTACAGCTGGTAGTATAGTTGATATGGTGGGTGCAGAGGGTACAACTGGTAGTGTTGTTGGTATAATGGGTGTAAAGGTTACAGCTTGTTGCGTTGTTGGTGTTGTGAGTGTAGATGGTACAACTGGTAATGTATTTGGTACTGTGGGTGTTGAGGGTACAGCAGGTAGTGTTGTTGGTATAGTGGGTGTAGAGTATACGACTGGTAACATAGTTGATATTGTAGATGTAGAGGGTACAGCTGGTAATGTTGTTGGTAGAGTGGGTGTATAGAGTGTTTGGCTGGTAGCGTAGTTGCTAAGGTGGGTGTAGAAGGTATGGCTGGTAGCATAGTTTTTATAGTGGGTGTAGATGGTACAACTAGTAATGTAGTTGGTATTATGGGTGAAGAGGGTACATCTGGTTGTGTAGATGATATCATGGGCATAAACAGTACAGCTGGTATTATAGTTGGTATGGTGGGTGTTGAGGGTACATATGGTACTGTAGTTGGTATTGTGGGTGAAAAGGGTACATCTGGTTGTGTAGATGATATCGTGGGCATAAACAGTACAGCTGGTAAGGGTTCATCTGGTTGTGTAGATGATATCGTGGGCATAAACAGTACAGCTGGTAGTAAAGTTGGTATGGTGGGTGAAGAAGGTACAGCTGGTAGTGTAGTTGGTATTGTGAATATGGAGGGTATAGCTGGTAGTGCAGTTTGTATTCTCGGTGTAGAAGGGACAGCTAGTAGTGTAGTTGGTAATGTGAGTATAAAGGGTACAGCTGGTAGTGTAGTTGGTATTGTGAGTATAAGGGTACAGCTGGTAGTGTAGTTGGTACTGTGAGTATAAAGGGTACAGCTTGTAGTGTAGTTGGTATGGTGGGTAATGATAATAAAGCTTATAGTGTAGTTGGTATGGAGGTTGTATAGGGTACAGCTGGAAGTATAGTTGGTATTATGGGTGTAAAGGGAACAATGAGTGATTAAGATGGTTGATATGGCATAGTGGATGTAGTAAGTATGGTGAGTAGTTATAATGGTATGGTGGATACAGAGTGGACATTGAGTAGTGGTGTTGGTATAGTGAATATAATGGTTGCAACGGGTAGTGATGTTGATATTAAGGGGGTAGTGAGTAGTGAAATTAGTAAAGAATTATAGAGGATGTAGAAGGAACAGTGAAGAGTTGAGATGGTATGGTGGATGTAGTGTCCATGAAACAGACGGTAGTGATGTTGGTATGGTGAACGCAGTGGGTAAAGTGGGTAGTGATGTTGATATAATGTGGATTGTGACTAATGAAGTTGGTATGGTGGATGTTTAGGGCACAGGTAGTGCTGTTGGTGTTTTTATGTAGAAGGTACAGTGTAGTTGAATCTAAATGGTGGGTGTAGAGAGTACAGTAAGTAATGGGGTTCTGGTTGGTATTTAAGATAATGGTTGGTAGAGAGAAAACAGTACCTATATAATGGAGCAATTTAGAGGTACCATTGGAGTGAATGTAGATGTTACAGCGGATAATGGTACTGGATTGGTGAGTGTAATGGTTCAGTAGTTAATTAGGTCAGTATGATGGATGTAATGGATGCAATGGGTAGTGGGGTTGGTATGGTGGATGTTAAAGGTACAGTCACTGTGGATAGTTGAGTTGGTATGATGACAGAGTCGATAAATGTAATGAATTTAAAGGATCAGTGTCTTATGGATTTGGTTTGGCGAATGTTAAGGATGTAGTTGAAAATGGTGCTAGTATATTAGATGTAGAGTGTAGAAGTGATGATGTTGGTATGGTGGTTGTATAGGGTACAGTGGGTATAATGATGTTGGTTTGGTGGGTGTAAAGGGTACAGTACCATGGTGGTGGAGTTGGTACATGTATGAAGACTGAAAGGTGTTTAATTAATTTGGTATGATGGATTTTGAAGGTGCAGTTAGAATTGGAGTTAGTATGACGAATGTAGATGGTACAGTTGTTAATGATGTTGGTACAGTGGGGCCCATGGGGTACAGTACCCACTTACCGCTTGTTTAAATTTCAACGATAACTTTTTCCAAATTTTTAATTAAATAAAACACAGGTATCTTTTTGTCTAATTGTCTAAAAATAAGGTTTTAACCAAAACAATCATGTAGTATGCAATTTGATCTCAACTGCCTATTGCACCCCAGGTAAAAATTCCTCAATAATTTTTTAAAACTGAAAACAAGTTTTAAAATCTTGTTTGATATATACTGGTATATTAATATCAAAATGTCACATTCTTAAACATGACTGTTAGTTACGATTATGCTGTGGTCCAGAAAGTATCCGCATACTATATAAATTTACACAATATCAATTTCTA
Source organism: Panopea generosa (assembly GCA_029582155.1). NCBI lineage: Eukaryota > Metazoa > Mollusca > Bivalvia > Adapedonta > Hiatellidae > Panopea > Panopea generosa. The sequence goes on along the minus strand of CM055904.1, from coordinate 27,323,490 downwards.
AATATGAATTGGAAATATAATTATATATATATTAACTTATATTAACATAATTTAATACTTTCATAACTGAAATATTATGCTTTACATTGTTAATGACATAGGTTAATTGATTGTTAACACGAGAACTATCAAAATTATTGTATTTATATGCTAAAACATAAATAATACAGCTTAATATACTTTTGTATATGTTTTTCTTTATTTCCAATACTTCTAATATGTTTGTGTTAACCTTTAATATAATTAAAATTAGTTTTGGAGTAATAACAACTTAATTTTAATCAGTTTTATATTGAGTTACAATATTTTTAAACTAAGAAATTAATTATTTATCTCATAAAACTTGGTGCAAAACTATTGTAACTTAAGTTACAATAGTTTTGCACCAAATATAAATTCAGTTTTATTGAATTTTCAACGCAACACTATTGTAACTGAAACTTTTACAAATAAATCAAGTTATATTAAAGCTTTAATTGATAACACTTGTTTATATTGTAAATAATGCAGTTTTCATTTGAATTTTGAAAAATATTGGCAAAAATATCTAAAGAAGAAAATAAAAAACAGTTTTTTCCTCCTCCTGAACAATTTGCAAAAACCTAGTTACAATAGTTTTGCGCCAAGCCCTCGATATTTAATGTATAATTCTTTATTCATATTCTTAAATGATTAGTTCAAAATCCTAAATGGCAAATGCCTGCTTCTTAGTGTTTGGTTTTTATTTGTATACATATGTTTATAGCGTTTTATTATCAATTTCTATTTCTTAGTTCTAAATATAATTTCTTCATGTCAAATGGTTTATTTAATATTTCAATTTAATGTATTTTAGATAGAAAATGCTTATGTGGAAAGCTATTCCGTCTCATAAAAAATGCAAATTATATTAATCAGTTGATAGCTTTATATTTACAAATAGAGTAAATATTCTTAGCACATATATACCTTTTTACTTCTTTTGTTTATGTTAAATTAATGTTGTACTTTGTAAATATGTTGATGGCCTCATGGATGATTGAATTTATTCAAATGAGTTCTCACGTCAATAAAAGTCTTTGTTATAAATAGTATTGTTATTAGTATTATTATAATCAATTAACTCTTCATTCGTAATATTTATGTAATGTGTAATTCGTATGTTTAATGCCATTTCTGTCTTGCGAACAAATAAAGAACTCACTATAAAATGTGGGGTGCAAGAATATTAGCTAAAATCAATTAAAATTTCAATATTCCACATTAAATTTCCGTATTTTGATAACAGAGTGTCTGGTAAAGCTCAATGTCTTTCCTCAGATGACGTCATTATCTCCGAATGACGTCAGTACCAAAGCGCCACCTAGTGGTAGCATAACGGGTAAAGCTCCGAACCGAGTCACATTGCATCACAAAAGCATGAAATACATTGGTAAAAATGTACGGTAGTATGGTTTATCAGATATTTTTAATCCCGATAATGGAATACAATACGAAAAACAAAAGCTCTTGAGCTTCAAAGACAATTTGCTAACATGCTTGGTTTGTATTTGTCTATATTTTATACGAATCCGTTTCATCATTAATTTCCATCTATAAACTCGATTTTTTCTCAGTTCGTTAGTGATTTGATTTTTTTTACAATCATGCTACTAATACAATTGATAGAGAAAAAATAAATATCAATGAGTCTCTTTTCGTGGTACTTTGCAATAAAACATACAAAAAAGTGTGACTGAATCAGGAACTCAAACCCAGGATCCTGAACTGATAGAAAAGTACTCTCTCACCAGTGCTATCAACATAGATGTCACCAATCCCCATATCTTTATAATAAATAGCGTATACCAACTTTAGGTTCCATATCACCGACTATCATAACTAGATGGTCCCAAGAAATTTTAAATGGATACGTAAAATATTTTCCTCTATGTGATCAACACACTCATATTTCTGTATTGGACAAATTTAGAATGCCAGAGACGAGCTGCTCGCAGGACGATGCGTGACTTTAGCCGCACTTTCAGTGTCACAAATATGCTAAGTAAATTTAATTGGAGACCCTTGACCTCCGTTTAATCGGCCAGAGACTGATTATGTTATATAACATCTCTCATAAAAAAGATGGAACCCCACCTGAAAATGATCTCATTCCAAATAAAAGCTCAAGTCGTTTATCACATTCTATTGTCGACCATCAAATGCAGACGCTCATTCTACATTGGATTTTTTGTAGACAGTATGGTGACACAAGAATTCCTAAATTTCAACCAAGCAGTGTGTCATGAAGAACATATGTCTCTTTGGTATATCTCTTATTTCAAGCATTGATTCTCTTCATTCTTGTAAGTTGATACGCGTCAAAGTCTAGGTCTCTAACAGGGGCTATCAGAAAGAAACAATTTGAGCTGGGCTAATGCGTAATAGTTAGTGTTCATTTAGTACAAAATTAACAATTAAGAAACCCAAAGGGAGCGACCACTAACTGGCTTAGTGGTTAACGTCATTTGACGGAAAGTTTGAAAGAAACTGGGCAGAGCTACGATGAAAGCTGAGATGACTGACGTTTTAAAGTTGATGTTTGCTAAGGCCGTTTCTAAGCATTGCTCGCGCGGCTTTGTAGTGTGCACATGACTTGATCAGAATTGATTAAGAACAAACTTAATAATTAGATAATTATGTAGGCTGTTTTAACAAATCAGAGAGACACATTTTTGAAAATTGAAGCGATTATATTGGTTGTCAAATGAGGTTAAACACGTATTAAATTGATAGATGTGAAATATCACCGACGTAGATACTGCAGGCACGGGACTGTATTTTTCCGGAAAATAAAGAGTTAAAAATGTGTAAGTAATTGGTAAGTTTTCCATAAAATAAATACACACAAAGCCCCTAAGAATGCACTTTAGGCCAATCATTTTTTTTCTACAATCTGGCGGAGGACCCCCAGATACCCACACCCATAAACATGGCCTATACTTTTTAAATAACCAAGCTACGTCTCTATGAATTAATGAGAAACGGATTCATATAAAATTTAGAAATGTACACATAAACTGTATCGGTAACTTTTCTCATTTTTAAATTTCAAGAACTTTTTTTTATTGTCTTTCATTCTCGCGAGTAAAGGAAACGTGATAAACGTTGCTAGCGTACATTTTTGAATATTTTAACTAGGGTATTGCGTGCCGCGATTTGTAATGCGGTTCGGTTCGAATACGAAAATTGAAGTTGCAATGGAATTAAGCTAAGATTCTTGCATCCCACAGTTCTTAGCGAGTTCTATTCTGCTCGCAAGACAGAAATAACAAATGGTATAAAAATTACACATAACGTATTGAAAATTAAGAGTTCAGCGATTATAATAAACATCTAGGCATTTTGTATTTAAAATATTTATAGTTATTCATTTGGCATGAAGAACAAAAAACACTATGCAAATGATAAACAAGTATTTAGAATGAATGATTTTGAACTAATAACTTGGAATGATTAACAAAGAATTGAACATTAAACATAATAAATTGAACATTTAGAGTGAAACAGTTTTGACCCCGTTGGATTTCCATAGTATTTTTTATTTTTCTAATCAGTTCATGGAAAATAACGTGTTGTACATACATAGGCTTTATTTGATGTGTACGTCAGCACATGTAACATAGTACTTTGGACTGGTTTGACGAGTTCTCGGTCCAAGTGAGTTATTAAGTATATTCGTGGGCCTTCACACTATTTTCATGTAATATCGGAACAAGGCAAGGTTGTATTTGCAATCCTATTATAGTATGTCTATTCATAAATGATATTGTAGCTTTTCTTAAAGAATAGTTTTAGTCAAGTAATGTATGTAACAGAGGACATGTGCGACCTCTACGCTCTTCTTTACGCGGATGATGTTTCTAATTTTAGTGAAACAGATATCCAATTACAACTGCAAATCAATTATATATCTTTGTTTTGGTGATTTACTCCACATGAAAAGCAACGTAGAAAAGACTAAAATAATGGTCTATAGAAATGGAAGCACTTTAAGAAACTACGAAAACTGGTATTACAAACACAAGCTTATTGAAGTCGGTTCGCTGTATATTTTAGGCATTTATAGGACAGCAAATTTTTTGTGGACTAAAACAGATGAATGTGCCTTGAAACCAGCCCTAAACAGTTAAGAGATATGTCAGCGTACCCCTATGACGCTCATCTGTGAGATTGAGCTTTCTTTGAAATCTAACATTTAACTTGGAGATTGAACTGTCTTTACAATATAACATTTAACTTGAAAATTGAACTGTCTTAGTTATATAACATTTAACTTGGAGACTGACCTGTTTTTGAAATATAACATTTAATTTGGACATTGACCTGTCTTTGAAATATAACATTTAACTTGGAGATTGACCTGTCTTTGAAATCTAACATTTAACTTGAAGATTAAACTATCTTTGTAATACAACATTCAACTACATTGAACTGTCTTTGTAATATAACAAATAACTTGGAGATTGAACGGTCTTTGTAATATAATATTTAACTTGAAAATTGAAATGTCTTTGTTATAAAACATATAACTTGAAGATTGAACTGTCTTTGTAATATAAACTTTAACTTGAAAATTGAACTGTCTTTGTAATATAACATTTACCTTTGAGATTGAACTGTCTTTGTAATACAACATTTACCTTGGAGATTGAACGATCTTTGTAATATAATATTTAACTTGGAGATTGAACCGTCTTTGTAATATAACATTTAACTTGGAGATTGAATCGTCTATGTAATATATAGGAGACTGAACTGTCTGTAATATGACATATAACTTGAAGATTGAACGGTCTTTGTAAAATAACATTCAACTACGAGATTGAACTGTCTGTAATATGACATATAACTTGAAGACTGAACGGTCTTTGTAATATAATATTTAACTTGAATATTGAACGGTCTTCGTAATATAACATTTAACTTGGAGATTGAACCGTCTTTGTAATATAAAATTTAACTAGGAGACTGAACTGTGTTTGTAATATAACATTTAACTTTGAGATTGAACTGACTTTGTAATATAACATTTAATATTAAGATTGAACTGTCTTTGTTATATAGCATTTAACTTGGAGATTGAACTGTCTTTGTAATATAACATTCAACTAGGAGACTGAACTGTGTGTAATATGACATTTACCTTGGAGATGGAACTCTCTTTGTAATAAAACATTTAATATGAAGATTGAACTGTCTTTGTAATATAACATTTAACTTGGAGATTGAACTGTCATTGTCATATAAAATTTAATATGAAGATTAAACTGTCATTGAAATGTATACAACTATCTATCATTTTGGAGACTGAATTTTGAAATATTTCCTTATAGTCAAACATTCTTTGTTTAATAAACTGTTATCCAGTATTATATATTTTGTTGTAACCATACAACAGCAAACAACGGTTTGTAAATAGTAACCTCTACTAAATCAGTTCGATCCGTATCTTTATATAATGTTCAGGGCTATATCTGACACAACCTTTTTTATTTCTTTTCGGCTTCACTATTGTTTGCCAAGGTTTCAGTATTGAAGTACTTTGATTTGTGAAAATATACAAGAAAGCTGTGAGCTCAACAGTTTGCAAAGTATTCAATTTCAAAAATATATTGTTCACGTCTGGTAATCTCCCAAACCACCACATAAATGTGATGCAATAAAATGTTCGGTAGCATTTCTGTCGATGGTCCTGTCATGTGAAATATTGACAACAAAGGTGAGTCATCTTTAATGTGTCGGTATTGGCCTTTTGTTTAAGAAAGAAAATGTTATCAGACGTGTTATAATCATTAACTGTTAAGAGGGTTTAATGCTATTTTCAACATAGATTGTGAATTCAGATATGAAATTGATCCATTCGTGTTGCCGAAATATCAATAAATACAGGTGACCGATTGTGAAATTTGGGGAGTGCAGTATCATATGTCAATAGCTGTGTTGCAAAAAGTCGAGTCAACATCGAGGGTCAAGTGCATCAATTATAAAACTAATTGCGACTCGAGACTCAACTTCTGTCGCTCGATATACCGATATTCTTATTCGACATTCGACATTTGGCACTCAGTTTTAATTTATACTATCTTTTTAATGTGTTTTAGAACATTTGCTGCGAAAGAGGTGATATCGCATGTTCCATTCTGGATACAACTTGCAATCAGGCGCAGGCTGCAGTATAAGTACTTCGGCGAAGACCTTGTTTATATCTTAGCGTTCATGACAGAATTTGTGAGTATATCGAATTGACCCGCATAGTTTCGTCAACGCCTTTGACAAGCCAGCTACGTCTATGGTTATATTGATATTTTTATGCTGAATAATATTTTTCAAAACGCATTTTTTTACAACAATTGCTGAGTAAAAGTATTTACAACTGTATAAACATCGCGTGGTAGTACTGACGCTAATTGAATATATAGTTAGATACTGTTCATAGCTGTGTTTGTTTGACAACGTGTATGCTGTTAGCTGTATTTGATTGACAACTTGTATATGTTCATAGCTGTATTTGATTGACAACTTGTATATGTTCATAGCTGTATTTGATTTTACAACTTGTATATGTTCAACTGTCGTGATGGAACTAAATACAAGTGTACGACGGCTCATGTATTGTTTTATTTTGACATGCATAGTGTGTGTAAGTACGTATTTCATGTTGTCTCTACGGACATACGCGCATATACCATCCTGGATAATTGATGGCATTGGTGATATGACTTATGGAACAACTATACAAAATGACACCAGCAGGAAATTACCAGCATTAACATCTCCTTATATATATACAGATATGCCGCATAAAAAAACAGTTGATTTTAATAAAGTTAAAGTCAATACATCGTTTAATACGAGTAACCATCACCATAAAATTTTGTGGTGGAATAAACCTGTCTGGATGAACACAACGAATGCTCTGAAAAGGTGCGTATATAAAAACTGTGAAATTACGTATGATCAGATAGAGTTCACAAAAAGTAGTACAGTCATAATGTCAATTGTTGAAAATTTAGAGAAACACCCACCGATAGGTCGAAGTGAGAGAAATCAAAATCAACCCTGGATATTTTTTACTCTTGAAAAACCCGTGCATACTTCGGCAGTACGACAAATGAAGGAACCCAATTGGCAGAATGTGTTTAACTGGTCTTGGACATATCGCAAGGATTCAGATATGTTTTTGTCCATATGGAAAACTTCGAAAGATGAAAAAGAAGGTTACAAAAAAAAAAAAATATACTGAAATATTCCAAAAGAAAAGAAAATTTGCAGTATGGTTGGTAAGCAACTGTAAAACTCACGGAGAGAGAGAAAAATTTGTAAAAATACTAAAACGTTACTTACAAATTGATATATTTGGTGCTTGTGGAAAACCAGCCCCGAAAAATATTCGAGAAATAATAAGTAGTGATTACAAGTTATATCTTGGTTTCGAAAACTCTTTGTGTCGTGATTATGTCACGGAGAAATACTTCGTGAACTACAATCTTAATGTTATCAATATAGTAAGAGGTGATTCATATTATAACGACATTTTACCAAATCAATCCTTCATAAATACAGCCGACTTTACATCGATAAAGGAGTTAGCTGATTTTATGACACGCCTAGGTTCCGATGAGAAGGAATACATAGATCGCTTGAAACAGAAGGATTTATATGACGTGAATTTGTATAATTCTTTTTGTGTCCCTGACGCAATGTGTTCGATCTGTGAACGGCTACAAAATATGGACAAATATAGGAGGAGCTATATTGATGTTTCAAATTGGTTTGGAACATTTAAAAAAGCAAATGATTTACACATTCTAGCGGCATAACTGGTATTTTTGTCCTTTCACGTCCCAATACGCAGTTGTGCCCCTTTTTGTGTCACGGTACCATCATTCCTGTGTTTAAAGTCCGTATATTATTTAGTTTGAAATATTTTCAAAATGGTTCATGGGGGATGCGATTTCTTGCTGCAGATTAGCAGAACAAAAGCGGTCATAGCACATACTGAAACAAGTCATCACTGGTGCAACAAAGGTAGTGACTTTTATAGGATTTTAACAGATGAATGTATTTATGAGCATTTGAGGACTTACATCTTTTAAAAATATAAGAGAGATTTCTGAGAAAAAAAAACAACAACTTTTATATCTGTTTTTTATTTTACGTGGAAAGTCAAGACTTATTTTATATAGAACACAGAACAAAATCCAACTGTGTAGTGAGACTTGAAGAAAAATATCAAATTCTTGAGAAATACATTACACAGATGATATTTTTCTGTCAGAATATTGTTAAATGCTTTAAATTTAGCGAATTTGAGTGTTTGAAGATGTATTTTTTTGAGAAATTAGTTGGTTGTGACAATAATATGAAAATATTATAGCTATATATTGATTACAATGTAAGTAAAATAAATTGCATTTTTGTATTAATCTGTTGTTTTTTGTGAGAAAAATGTGCTCATAAATTGTATGGCAATAAGTAATAGGGACTCAATTTGATATTTCTGCCAACATAGCAATGTACACAGTAATTACAAATTGCCAGATGCCGGAAGGAAGTTCTTCTGGGACTGCCTGAAATTGCATGATAACATATTGTGGACATGATTACAGCATGAACAGTGTCCATATTTCTTATCACAGATATTATCTTTCGTTTATGTTATTTGACATTGGCCATATTAGAAATGTACCTCAACCACTTCATTATCATAGGGTCATCATAATTTTGACTGAGAAACATGTACGGGTCTTTGTTGCTAATATTGCTTTGTTTTTTTGTTGCAACTTGACATTTGACATTTTATTCTGTATGTTTGTCGAAAATGTTTGAGAATCGTACCATTTTGTAATTTTCCGGTATCTAATTTAGTTTCTTGTACACGCGATTGCAATGCAATTCTTATGGTAACTGTACTATTTTAGCAAATTTACATACGGGATGTCACTTAACCGTACATGAGTCTTAGTTCTAAATACTTTAATGTCAAAAAAATCTCTAGCCTATATTGAAACTTGCAAATGATTTAATTCTTGAAATAGCACTTTTCATACAAAAGCATGTCAAAACATTGAAATCATTATGAAATAAAGCATAGTACACTAAAAACATAAATTTTAGACTATGTGTACACTCTTAGACAATACTTGGACGTTTTAAAAGAAAAACATTCAGCAGCTTGTAAATGTTATAGGATAGTGATGGAAAAATAGGGAAAATTGCTAAAGATACTAGTATGTAATTTGTCTGAAGTCTACATGAATCAACTTTGAAACGAACTTTCTGGTCGGATAATCATCTAACATAGTAGAGCTCTCTCTTAACATTCACATTATTATATCACCATAATATCTCGGACAAGTTCTTATTGACCAAGTCTAGTTGTTTGAGGTATGGTCTTTACATTATCTTCTGTGCAAAAGGTGAGCAATTTAAAGCTGTTATGGATCTCTTGTTGTTCTCAATAGTTTGGAAATTATGCCATGGACACTACTATTATTAAACCCCCAACTTTTACTGCCAAAGTAATATGCAGCATAAATGATCAGTAAGTGTGCAGAATAAACACAGAATCTCAATACCTGCACAACTGCCAAGTTTCAGCAAATTTTATAATAAGAATAATAATAGTGTCACCATTGACAAGCTGAGTTGCAAGGATACCTGTACTGTATGTCTGAATGTTTAGCTTAAAAATCTTATAAAATGCTGTTGTATATATTCAATACTTAGACATTCATAAAAAATTATCAGTAACTGATACTTTAATATCAGCTTAATTACAGTTAACTAGGTTCTGTAACAGCAGATATTTAATGTGTTCGCTAATTTACAATAGTTAGCTACTAACATTACTTTAGTTGGTTAGCATACACCACTGCAAGCTATTTTGTCATCTATATTTATGCACATAAATTTATTTTTTTAAAAATGTTTTTAATGGCATATCCAGGTTTATTGGTGGAGGAAGATCTCAAAAGGAATCTGAGTAGAAGGAAATTTCTATTTGTATTTGTGTGGAGCGGATAGTCCAGTGGTTGAGCAACAAACCCCATTTTGAGCATTGCGAGTTTGACCCCCCTTCAAGGCTAAGTGTGGTGTCCTTGAGCAAGGAACTTTTTTCCGCATGTGCTTAGTACTGGTTCTTCCTACGAAGTTTTCTAACATGATTTGTAAAAGTTATAAAAAATTGCTTCTTATTCAAAATTAAAGAAATAAGTTTAAACTAAACTCGACTTCTTGCATTTTTCTGTCACTTACAGGCATGCTTTTCATGACCATGTTGACTTGCAAATCCATACCTTTTGATAGGTCTGGACAAGTGTCGCTTAGAAATTTCCTGCTTAAGGTGTCTGCAATAGGGATTTGCTTTGAGAAGAAATGCTTAAGTTCAAGGTTATATCTCTGTAACCGTAACAACATGCGTTGTAGACGAGCGGGAGCGGCGTAGAGCGTTTTTTTGGAAAATTGATACCAACGGCAGGTGGTCGGTTTCGACATGCACCTTGCGCCCATAAACACATTTGTGGAACCGCTCGCCCCCAAATACAATGACGTACATCTCCTTTTCTATTTGAGCATAGTTAATTTCGGATGATGTGAGGGATTTCGATGCGTAAGCAATTGGTTTGCCGTCCTGCATTATGGCCGCACCCAGGCCATACTTGCTTGCATCTACTTGAAGTGTTAATGCTTTCTTGGGATCATAATAGGACAAGATACTACCCGGTTGTGTTATAACCTGTTTAACCTTATTAAAAGCTTCTACCTGAGGTTTGTCCCATGAAAATTCAACATCCTTTGATAACACCTGTCTCAAAGGACTTGTTATTTCGGCCAGATTTGGGGCATATCTCGAAAGATATGTAACAATCCCTAATATTGTCTCTACCTCAGCTTTGTTTGTTGGAGAGGGCAATTCTTTAATAGCCTTGACCTTTGCTGGATCTGCTTTAAGACCCTCAGATGTAAGCAAATGTCCGAAGTACTGTACTTCCGTGACACCTACTTGGAGTTTCTCTTCATTAAAGCGGATGTCATTGACAATTGCAACTACCCCACTAAGACCCTCAAAGCTTTCGTCGACTTTGCGGATGAATTCGTCACCAGAACATACCAGACCAAATGGTAGTCTCAAATAACGATATCTGCCAAATATGGTGTTAAAGGTAGTTAGACAGGAGGACTTTGAAGCTAGTTTGATGATTCAGTAACCGGATCGGGCATCAAGTTTGGTGTTTCTAACACGGACGATTTTGTGAGGGGTGTTACCTGACCGTTCCCTTCAACAGAGTATGTTAATTTAATTAGTCTGAAATCGATACATGACTGGAGACCAAACAAGTGTTTTGACTTAGTGTCAACAACATGAAATGTCACAGGACCCGTTTGACCTATCGCCGGATGCCTGCACTGTAGTGTGACACAACCCTTAACCTTAAGCTTACTACCGTCATATGCAGACAGAGTAGACAGAGATTTATCTAACTTATTCTTTAGACCCAGATTCTGATACACATCAAACGGTATGATATTTACCTGAGCTCCAGTGTCCAGCTTGAACTTAATTCTTTGTATTGATTGTCCCACGTCTATCTCTGAAAATACCTGGCCATTCACCACTTTGGACTCAACACTATCAACAAAGATGTCTGAATTATCTGAGTGTCCATTTCCTACCTCGTGAACCTTGGCGGACTTTCACACTGACATAAAGTGGTTCCATTTTGAACATTTGAGGCACTGTTTACCATGTGCCGGACACTGCTGCTTTGTTTTGTGCTGTGAGCCACCACAGTTATAACACTTATGTTTGTTGTGTACATTCTGTAACTCTGTTTGTTTTGGTCTTGAACCGACAGCACCCTCTCAATTGTTGGTCGCACCCTGGTATAAATCCCAGGTTGGACCTCCCTTGTGCCCTCCTCGCTTTGTTCGCGGTCTGTGTTAACGTTATCAGATGGTTGGCCGGGCTGCATGGAACGTAAATAATCGACCCCAAAAGCACAGTCCAAAGCTAGAGATTTGAGTTTTGTTATGAACTGTTCTATTGTGTTTTTTTCCTTGGATTTCGTTGTTGAATTTAAATGTCGCAAACACGGGATTTAATCTGGGTTGCACGTGCGCCTGGAATGCATTAAATGTTAATTCTACTGACTTTTTCTGTTCATCTGACAAGACGAGAGTGTTATAATTTCTCTGCCTGTCTTTCCAATCAAGAGAAGTAGATATGTTATTTTCACTTCTTCGGTTTGCTTTACCAGGGCTCCCGCAAAAATTAGTCCCGAATGCTGTCGAAATTTCTTGAATTGCTCTGAGACATTCCCACTTTTCCAATTCATTGATGGTATCGGCACACCAGCTAATTCCATTTTGTGTGGATGAATAAATATATTCAATATTCCAAATAATTATTTAAGTAATTCCGTCACTTCACTAAGAATGTCCACTAATAATGTCCAGGAATTATTGAAATCCGTAACTTCTGACACCATGTAATGTTAAGAGGTGCTTTGGGTTATAAATAAGAACGACACAGTATATGCTCTAGCTAATGTATTTACTACGAGATGTATATCGCAAGAGAGTCTGTCCAAGATTGACCAGCAGTGGTATCAGAGAGGCTTATCAGTGAATAGACTGACATGAAGTAGGCGGAGCTAAAATACTGTTACAGAGGTAATGACTGCATTAGTGCTCTAGAAAGTGCAGATAACATATCAGAGCGCCAGGTAATTTTTCAAGGCCACCCACATAAAAGAACACTTGCTTGTGCATTTCACATACGTATGTAAAATGATTTTGGATTAAAAAAACAAAATACAGATAATGGCCGCAGTAAACGTTTTTCTTGTTTGCATCACCGCAAAATTTTTAACTGATCTGTTACCTTGAAGTTCCGTCAGGTCGCTGTAAGAAGGCAACTTCAGCTTAACAATTGTTTCTTGTTGAACTTTTACTTTGGTTTCTTGTTCACATTTATAACATGATTTTGGTGGACGAGATAGCAAAACAGTTTGCAAATGACAAAATTGTAGTGAACACATCGTTATTTTCTTGAGTACCAACAGACCAGCCAATGAATACAATAACACGCTTGTAAAATGAGATGGAGGGATGTTGACCTAATAATATGGATGGTATAGTGAGATGGGGAAAGCAGTTAATGAATTTTAGATGTCGTTGGAAAATAAATAAAAAATAACCTAAAGGAAAGGAGCAAATGTTCAACATCACAAAGTAAGGCCTGAAGTAAACGTGACTGAGGGAGGGATGGTTAATCTATTTGTAAAACACTCTTGAGATATGTTGGAATTTGACGCAGACAATGATATAGGTTTAGTTTATAACAATTTATATAGCTAGACTGCGAAGTAAGATCAGAATTTATATGAATCACTCTGGAATCCATTTTCTAGGTAGAACCAGAGTTGATTTTGAGAAACCAGGGGATCAAGTTTGGGTTCGAACTCTGGCATGAACGGCCAACCAAAGCACTACTACCACGCTTGTCAAGTCATGTGCGAAAGGTTTGAAACTTGCCTAGTTTTGAAGAAAAAAACACCAGTTCATCTCTATCAAATGAAATATGCGCATTGGATCAAATCTGACCTTCAAACAAAACCCAGTGTACAACTAAAAAAACACAATAACTATGTTATTCTTGGTGACACAATCTACGTGAAATCCAAAACCATAGAAGACATCCCAATATTTCGGTTAAAATGTGTTAAAACTAAGTATAAGAAGAGAACTCTCCGATGTAAGCAGATTGGTTGGGATGAGTATGTGCATGATAATATTTAACAGGATCTACGATAGGAAATGGAATACATAGAAAGCCATGTAAAGCTCCAAACTTCCGGGATGCATTTCTTGGGGTTAATGATATCAAGAAAGAACTTTCAATAATTAGTACATGTATATGTATTTCAAACAAGCACATATATGGTCTGCAACTAAATCTATATTAAATGTCATGATAGAAAGCAGTTACATATATCCTGAATTTAGCCATTGATTTAAGTTGACAAACTGATTTGAATGTGAATTGGGTTGGATTTTGGAACTGGATGATACTTCTAGTATGCGTACCGTTTCATATCAACTTGATAAAGAGAGGACGAGATCCCTGCCAACATTTCATTCATTCATGGTGTGTGACCAAACTTCATCATTATTTAGCGGGAAAAGAGTAGGGGAAACCGGAGACAATAAGGCATTTGCAACTTTATTCACTACTTTCTGTAAAGAATCAATAAAGGTGTAATGTCATTTATAGAGTGATTTGTAGTTTAAGTTTAATTTACACGTATTTATTTTACTTCGATTGTGAAAAGTTCTTATACAAATAACGTTCGAAGTCTTCTTGTGTAGAACCAGTACTAAGCATATGCGGAAAAAGTGTCTTACTCAAGTATACCATACATGGTGGAGGATCAAGCCCACGACCCTGCGACCATGGGTTCATTGCTCTACCACTACACCACGCGCTCCATAAGTGATTTGTATTCGTCCCAACAAGAACTTAATCAACTGTGAGAAGTCCTTAAAGGAATTGTTCACACATAAAGGTGACGAACCTAAATATCGACAGCTAAGCTATAGCAAAGCACTTAGCAAACAGCTTATCTGGTCTTTTCCTATCACCATTCCAAGCCCCAAAAAAAAACAGATTGGGAAAAGGTATGGGAACCAATCTGGTCGTCTTTCTATATGCTGACAAAGGGTCTTTCAAAAGATGTAAATATACAAAGGCTTAATGTATTGTGTACATATATAATATACCAGTAGCTGTTGGATATTTCTAAAATTTAATCTTTAATTTGTTCTAGCATTGACTGATGCTGGCACATAGTGTCATATTGAATTACCCCACCCACTTTAAGTTGCATATAGATACAAACATTTCCTATGCATTGTTTTAGCAATTTTGTATCTTACATGTCCATGCATGTCTTTTTGTAAAATTCGATGAAAACGTTGTGCAAGTATAAAATAATATCTAAATAATAGAAATGTTTGCTAATTTTGACGATCTCAGCCATTAGTTTTTTTTCTCTCTTAGAATAATTTGTCGCAATAAAACCATTAAAATATTAAATATAAGTATAATTTGATAACATTAGTCATAAGGAGTTTTAAAATTTCATAAAATACTGTAAATATAAGGACAAACGTGAAATTTGTAATTTGGATTATCCGCCATTTTGAAAGTGGGTCTCGGTGTCAAAATAATTAATTAACTTTGTACTATGTTTGTGCCAAGTTAGGTGCTTTTCTAAAAAAAAGACACAATTCTCTCAATATACAGCACAATATTGCCCCACTTGAATGGCCTTTGAACAAAATCGAAAAATATTGCTAGTTGTTCAATGTTGTTAACAGATAGGTTGGATCAAAGTTCTGAACCGTAGACTAATGTTGGGATACATATTTATATGAATGAGTGATGCTGATACTACGGGATTAACATTATTTACATTTAGACCGATAGGTATTATAGAGTAAAAAGACGATGTGGCTTTAGTCACTGCATTGTCAATCATGTCGTTCTGGTTTAGCTTGTCATTGAAATATATACCAACATATTTTACATTAGTAACACTATAAACGTATACCTGTCTTAGGTGGAATTCAGGGGTACTCTTTGGCATCCGATTTGTCACCAAAGACTATAACATTGTTTTTAATGGGGTTAATTACATATATCCACCAAGAAGAGTAAATATAGGCAATGTAGATATCATAATTGTATGGAAAATAGTCATCGTCTCACTCTTTATGAACAAAATCTTATTTAAAGAAGAGAGACGGGAATTCCTTAGGACGCGCTACTGGCTCATATGTGCCATTTTTATTGACCATGTATGGAAAATACTCATCGTCTCACTCTTACTGGACAAAATGTTATTTAAATAAAAGAGACATGAGCTCTTTGGGAAGCTTTACTGGCTCACAGTAGCCATCAGTATTGACCAAGTATGGCAAATACTCCTCGTCTCATTCTTACTGGACAAAATGTTATTTAAACAAAAGAGACAGGTGATATTTAGGATGCTCTACTGGCTCATAATGGCCCTTTGTATTGACCATGTATGGAAAATTCTCCTCGTCTCAGTCTAACTGGACAAAATGTTATTTAAACAAAAGAGACATGAGATCTTTAGGATGCCATACTGGCTCCTAGTAGCTATCTGTATTGATCATGTATGGAAAATACTCCTCGTGTCACTCTTACTGGACAACATGCTATTTAAACAAGAGAGACAGGAATCTTTAGGATGCTTTACTGGCTCATAGTGGCCATCTGTATTGACTTTGTAAGGAAAATACTCCTCGTCTCATTCTTACTGGACAAAATGTTATTTAAACAAAAAAGACAGGAGATCTTTAGGATGCTCTTCTGGCTCATAGTAGCCATCTGTTTTGACAATGTATGGAAAACACTCCACGTCTCATTCTTACTGGACAAAATGTTATTTAAACAAAAGAGACAGGTGATCTTTAAGACGCTCTACTGGCTCATAGGAGCCATCTGTATTGACCATGTATGTAATATACTCCTTGTCTTATTCTTACTGGATAAAATGTTATTTAAACAAAAAAGACAGGAGATCCTTAGGAAGCTCTACTGGCTCACAGTAGCCATCTGTAATGACCATGTATGGAAAATATTCCTCGTCTCATTGCCACTGGACAAAAGATATTTAAACAAAAGAGACAGGATATCTTTAAGACGCTCTACTGGCTCATAGTAGCCATTTGTTTTGACAATGTATGAAAAATACTCCTCGTCTCATTCTTACTGGACAAAACGTAAATTAAACAAGAAAGACTGGAGATCTTGAGGACGCTCTACTATCTCATAGTGGCCATCTGTATTTACCATGTATGAAAAATATTTCTCATCTCATTATTACTGGACAAAATGTTATTTAAAGACAGGATATCTTTAGGAAGCTCTTCTGGCTCATAGTGGCCATTTGTATTAACAATGTATGGAAAATACCCCTCGTCTCATTTTTACTGGACAACATGTTGTTTAAACAAGAGAGACAGGATATCTTTAAGACGCTCTACTGGCTCATAGTAGCCAACTGTTTTGACAATGTCGGAAAAATATTCCTCGTCTCATTCTTACTGGACAAAATGTTATTTAAAGACAGGATATCTTTAGGAAGCTCTTCTGGCTCATAGTGACCATTTGTATTGACCTTGTATGGAAAATACACCTCGTCTCATTTTTACTGGACAAAATGTTATTTAAACAAGAGAGACAGGAGATCTTTAGGATGCTCTAATGGCTCATATAAGCCATCTGTTTTGACATTGTAACGAAAATATTCCTCGTCTCTTAAGGAAACTGTACTGGCTCATAGTTGCCATCTGTATTGACCAGGTATGGAAATTCTCCTCGTCTCACTCGTACTGGATAAAACGTTATTTAAACAAGAGAGACGAGAGTTCCTTAAGAAGCTCTACTGGCTCATTGTGGCCATCTGTAATGACCATGTATGGAAAATACTCCTCGTCACATTCTTACAGGACAAAATGTCATTTAAACCAGAGAGAGAATAGATTCTTAGGAAAGTATACTAGCTCAAAATGGCCATCTGTATTGATCATGAAAATATTCCTCGTGTCACTCTTACTAGACAAAAGGTTATTTAAATAAGAGAGACAGGAGATCTTTAGGACGCTCTACTGGCTCATAGTAGCTATGTATGAAAAAAATAAACCTTGTCTCATTCTAACTGGACAAAACGTTATTTAAACAAGAGAGACAGGAGATCTTGAGGACGCTGTACTGGCTCATAGTAGCCATCTGTATTGACCATGAATGAAAAATACTCATTGTCTCATTCTTACTCGACAAAACTTTATTTAAACAAGAGAGACAGGAGATCTCGATGACGCTCTACTGGCTCAAAGTAACCAACTCTATTGACCATGTATGAAAAATACTCCTTGTCTCATTCTTACCGGACAAAACGTTATTTAAACAAAAGAGACAAGAGATCCTTAGGATGCTCAACTGGGCCATAGTGGCCATCTGTATTGCCCGTGTATGGAAAATACTCTCGTCTCATTCTTGCTGGACAAAATGTTATTTAAACACGAGAGACACGAGGAGCTCTTTAGGAAGCTTGACTGGGCCATAGTGGCCATCTGTATTGACCATGAATGGAAAATACTCCTCGTTTCACTCTTACAAGACAAAATTTTATTTAAACAAGAGAAACAGGAGATCTTTAAGAACTATACTGGCTCATAGTGGCCATCTGTATTGACCATGTATGGAAATTGCTGTCGTGTCACTAGACAAAATGTTATTTATTCCTAAGGACGCTCTACCGGCTAATAGTATGGAAAATACTCTTTGTCTAACTGTATTTGAACAAAACGTTATTCAAACAAGAGGGACAGGAGATCCTTAGGAAACAATACTTGCTCATATAAGCCATCTGTATTGACATTGTAACGAAAGTATTCCTCGTCTCTTTAGGAAACTTTACTGGCTCATAGTGGCCATCTGTATTGACAATGTATGAAAAATACTTCTCGTCTCTCTCTAACTAGACAAAATGTTATTGAAACAAGAGAGACAGAAGATTCTTAGGATGCTCTAATGGCTGATAGTGGCCATTTGTATTGACCATGTATAGGAAAAGCCCCTCTTGTCTTTATGAAAGGATAGTGGCTCATAGTGGCCATTTGTATTGACAACGTATGAAAAATTCCACTCGTCTCACTCTTACTAGATAAAATATAATTAAAACAAGAGAGACAGGAGATCCATAGGACCCTCTACTGTATTGACCAATCTTATTCTTACTGGACAAAGTGGTATTTAAACAAGAGAAACAGGAGTTCCTTAGGACGCCCTACTTGCTCATAGTGGCCATTTGTATTTGCCATATATGGAAAATACTCCTCGTCTCATCCTTACTGGACAAAATGTTATTTTAACAACAGAGACAGGAGCTCTTTAGGAAGCTTTACGGGCTCAAAGTAGCCATCTGTATTGACCATGTATGGAAAATTCAGTTGTCTCACTCTTACTGGACAAAATGTTATTTAAACAAGTGAGGCAGGTTTTTCTTATGACACTCTACTGCTTCGTAGTGGCCATCTGTATTGACCTTGTATGTAAAATACTCCTCGTCTCACTCTTACTAGACAAAATGTTACTAAAAAAAGAGAGACAGGAGATCCTTAGGACGCTCTACAGGCTGATAGTGGCCATCTGTATTGACATTGTATGGAAAATACTCCTCGTCTATTTATGAAAGGATACCGGCTCATAGTGACCATTTGTATTGACAATATATGGAAAAATTCCCTCGTCTCACACTTACTGGACAAAATATTATTAAAACAAGAGAAAATTGAGATCCTTAGGACCCATTACTGGCTCATAATGGCCCTTTGTATTGACCACGTCTCATTCCTACTGGACAAAATGTTATTTAAACAAGAGAGACAGAAGATCTTTAAGATGCTCTACTGGCTCATAGTAGCCATCTGTATTGACCGTGTATGGAAAATACTCCTGGTCTCATTCTTAATGGACAAAATGTTATTTAAACAAGAGAGACAGGAGCTCTTTAGAAAGCTTTACTGGCTCATAGTAGCCTCTGTATTGACCATATATGGACAATGCAGTCGCCTCACTCTTACTGGACAAAATGTTATTAAAACAAGAGACACAAGGATCTTTAGGACGCCCTACTGGCTCATAGTGGCCATGTATTGACCATGGGTGGAAAATACTCCTTGTTTCTCTCAGTGGACAAACTGTTTTTTAAACAAGAGTGACAGGACACCCTTAGGACCCTTTACTGGTTCATAATGATCCTTTGTATTGACCACGTCTCATTCGTACTGGATAAAATATTATTTAAACAAGAGAGACAGGAGCTCTTTAGGACACTCTACTTGCTCATAATGGCCATCTATATTGACCTTGAGTTGAAAATACTCCTCCTCGTCTCACTCTTACTGGACAAAATGTTATTTAAACAAGAGAGACAGGAGATCTTTAGGAAGCTCTGCTGGCTCATATTGGCCATCTGTATTGACAATGTATGGAAAATAGTCATTGTCTCACTCTTACTAGAAAAGTGTTATTTAAACAAGTGAGGCAGGCTTTCCTTAGGACACTCTACTGGCTCATAGTGGCCATCTATATTGACCTTGTGTTGAAAATACCCCTCCTCGTCTCACTCTTACTGGACAAAATGTTATTAAAAAAAGAGAGACAGGAGATCTTTAGGACGTTCAACTTTCTCATAGCGGCCATCTGTATTGACTTTGTATAGAAAATACTCCTCCTCGTCTCATTCTTACTGGACAAAATGTTATTAAAACAAGTGAGACAGGAGATCTTTAGGGCGCCCTACTTGCTCTTAGTGGCGAACTATTTTGTCCATGTATGAAAAATACTCCTCCTCGTCCCAATCTCACTGGACAAAATGTTATTGAAACAAGATAGACATAAGCTCTTAAGAAAGCTTTACTGACTCATAGTGGTCATCTGTATTGACCATGTATGGAAAATATTGTCGTTTCACTCTTACTAGACCAAATAGTTTTTAAACAAGAGAGACAGGATATCCTTAGGATGCTCCACTGGCTCATAGTGGCTTTCTGTATTGACAATGTATGGAAAATACTCTCGTCTCATTCTTGCTGGACAAAATGTTATTTAAACAAGAGAGATCCTTAGGAAACTGTACTGGCTCATAGTGGCCATCTGTACTGGCCATGAATGGAAAATACTCTTCGTCTCACTCTTACAGGATAAAACGTTATTTCAGCAAGTGAGACAGGAGTTTTTGAGAATGCTCAACTGGCTCATAGTGGGGATTTTTTATTGACCTTGTATAGAAAATACCCCTCGTCTCACTCTTACTGGACAAAACGGTATTCAAAGAATATCCTTTTGATGTTCTACTGGCTCATACTGGCCATTTGTACTGACCATGTATGGAAACTAATCCTTGTCTCACTCTTACTGGACAAAATGTTATTTAATCATGTGAGACAGGAATTCTAATGGATGTTCTACTGGCTAATAGTGACTAATTGTATTGACCATTTATGGAAAATACTCCTCGTCTGTTTGTATCTTCTTTTGTGTCATAATTCGGAATTTCCATTAAGTTCTTCAAAATTATCTTAAGTTATCTAAAATTGTATAAAACTATCTAAAGTTATTTAAAGTTATTCAAAATTATATAAAGTTATCTAAAGTTATCATATAAGTCATTATTGAAATAGAAAGCACTGGTGGAAAAAGAAGAAAAGAGTCAAAGAACTTTTTGATAAAATTAATAGTGCCATAGTGGAGCATAAGATGAGAAAACAAACAGGTCAAGAAACATACCAGGTATTTAAACCCATTACTTCCGGTTACTAAGGAAATACGTGATCAAGGGAGGGATCAAAGTCGAGCAATAGCTATCCTAGAACAGAAATTTGCTGAATTACCAAAAGAACAAACTAAAGAATTACATGATTTGATGAGTAAGCCGCCGGCGATAGAAGATGCTTCTGATATGAGCAATCGTTTGAGGAGCCTGCTGAAGAACAAGCAGAGGAAGAGCATGTAATCAAGCCCAAAGTCATAAATCTAGATAAGGGACTTGAAGATGATAATGTTGTATTATTAAATGATATGTGTGGCATTGTTATGCAAATAAGAATTATATTTTGTTTATTTTTTAAAATATTTAGTCTATTTTGAGCATACATAATGATTATTAGTTACTAGCTCTTTTACTGATGAACATGTATAACACATTACAGAGCGGACATAAAACCCACCATCTCGATGATACGGACATAATCTATTTATCAATGCATTCAGACAACCTTTTTACTGTAGGCCTATGTGTGTGTTTACATGTGATTTATTTATTTTTTTTTTTTTATTGTTTTTGTTTTTTGTGTTTTTTTTTAATTCTACATTTGTTCTGTATTGCCAGTATACTCAGACCGTTTCATGATGCATAGATGTGTTATTATATACATCTATAGGTTAAGCAGACCTGACCTGTCACCGGATCTATATGAATATAACCATCTGAAACAAGAGAGAATTACTGGTTTAGCTACTGATATTAACTTTAATTCCTCAGTTTGATCTTTGTTATCATACTGTATGTATATATATATACGCATGTGTATGTTGGTATCTGTATGTACATGCATGCTTACGTCTGCTACATATGGATGCATATATATCCGTGTTCTTTAAGTATTTTGAACACCTGGTGAGACAAAACACTTACTTTATTCAAGACAGATCCTTTATTATCTTAAAAAAAATTATTTGATTTATCCATTTAATATTTTTGAAACTAACTTTGGTTTACTCCTACTCGACTCAAACTTGTATATATAATGTTTTTCAAATACAGTCTTTATTTTCTCTTAATTGTCTCTCAATTGTCTACTTCTGCTTTCATCTCTCTATTACTGGCTGGCATTCTCAGTATTTTTTTTGTGTATGTATATGGAATGATGGTGACATCTTGTGTGATCCTTTCTTTAGTGTAACATCGGTCTATTTAATGGCCGTAGCATATTGGCACATTATACACTTATTTTCAAGGTATCTTTAACAAACTTGGTATACTGACTATTAGACAATATATTTAGAATTACCTCTATTGTTAATACAATTTTGAGTGATTTTGTTGATAGAGTTGATTTTAAGATAATTTTATTACTGCTTCTTTTGAATGCAGGAGACATAGAGAGCAATCCCGGACTGACTGTTCTATCGATCTTACACTGTAATATTAGAAGTATTATAAATAATAAATTATAATGATAAGTTTTATTGTTGAAAACCTTTTAGACCATGATATTCTTTGTTTGTTATGAAACTCACCTTGATAATCAGATACCAAATGACTCTTTAATACTTAATGAAAACTTTGATATATTTTATTGAAAGGACCGTTCTAATCATGGAGGGGGGATACTTATTTATGTTTCAAATAGTGTTATTCATTCCAGGCGAAATGACTTGGAAATATTTTATAACGAATTAATTTGGATAAATGTCAAAATCAAAAATGAAAATATACTATAAGGTGTGTTCTATAGTCCCAAAACCGCAGATACCACGTTTTTCGATAACCTGAATGTGAATATTGAGAAGGCTTATGAAAAATATCGTCGTCCTAGGTGATTTTAATGAAAACCTTCTAAACTCATCATTCCATAACCTGAAAGATATATTAACCTTAAACTTACTTATCAATACTATAAATGAACCCACCAGAAATCTAGCCATCCTTGATCCAATCATTGTACCATATGATATGCCATATAAAAATGATGGTACTATAGAAGTTCCAGCTAACATAAGTGATCATAAAGCAACATTTATAATATTACCATTCCCATACGAGCTAAATTCTACATATAAAACATAAATATGGTTATACAACGAAACAAATTTTAATCTCCTTTATGATAAAGTTGAATCATATGATTGAGACTGCTTAATAAACTGCTCTTTTAATGAAGCATGCGACAAGTTTACATATATATTTATTAAAGGGTTAAAACTTGCATACCATCTAAAATAGTAACTGTTCGTCCAAACGACAGGCATTGGTTCGATTCAGATGCTAGAAAATATCTAAAAATAAGGGATAGACTTAAGAAAATTGCATTTAAATCAGGTAAGGCAAATGATTGGTGTAAATATAAGCAATCTAGAAACAAAGTAAATAACATAAAAAAAAACAAGCTAAAGAAAACTTTTTTAATAATCTGGAAATTTCATTAAACGATTTATAGTCGAACGATAAAAGAGGCTTCTGGAAAATTATTAGACATTTTGTTAAAAATTCAGACTCTTCATCTACAATTCCACATCTTTGTAAAACAAATATAAATGGCACTAAAGATTTTCTTATTTCTTGCAAAGAAAAGGCTGAGCACCTTAATGACTATTTTACATCTATATCGATCCAAGGTGAGATAAATGTCCAACTACCAGTATTTACCCTGAAAACATATGAGAGTCTTACAAATTTTGTTATATATCTGACATTTTAAACACTGTTAATACAAATAAAGCATGTGGCAATGACTCTATAAGCCATTAGATGCTTAAAGGGGAACGCAACCCTGTGTATAAAACAGGATAATATGAATAGCTATGAGTTCAGCTTTCTATTAATAGTATTATTATGCATAAATTCGAGTCCATAAAGATATATCAGCTCGGTTTGTAACGGTCATTTTCGCACATCGACTTTATGGTGGAAGTCGCCATATTGGATACCTGCGTGACGTCATAACTGCACTTCCGGTTTAAAACATAATTGATTTATACGCTACAGCAGATGTAGAAACGTGCAATTATAGTCACCGGCAAAAGTACTCGCAAGACTAATAAAATGGATTTTAGTAACGGAGAAGGACTTTTTGCCTACAACTTTGAACCAGAATTTTCAGAAGCAGAGTTAAATGAATTAGAAGACGAGAGAAATCGTGAGACGGCACAGTTGTTCACCACGTGAAAGATTTTTGCAGCTGCAGAAACAGTGTAATGATGCTTTCGTCTGACGAAAATACGTGCTGCAGATGCAATTTCACACTATTGGAAATTCAGAAGATTTAGAATGTATCACAGAAATAATACAGAGATGTCACAGCAATGTCTTATGAAGTTTTCACCCAAAAAGATGATAACTGTTAAACAGTCACACCGATCATGAACCAGAGATCAAACCCGAAACCCATCAATCACAACTCTGACATCTTATCATGTAGCCTGACATTGATGATTGAATTTTTCAAAATAGTAAAATTACCCTTAGCTTGATAAAAAAAAGTAATTATTGCCGTCAGTGTTGATGTAGATCCAGACGAGCCTGCACATTCATGCTGTACTATCAGGGTTTATACTGTTTGCTACTCAGTCAATACATTATCAAAAGAAAAACACTAATTAGACCAAGAATGGAATTAAGGGAAAATGTTTTGTTACATATATTTACCTGTCTAAGAGAGAATAAGAAATAATATTATATCTCTTTTCTTATCGTGTTTAGCTGGTGCGGCCATTGTTGCGTACTGAGAAATGGCTGATAAAATTTTGATTTCATATCCTTTTTAGTAAATTGAGATGAAGCATGAATGAGTTGGTTTTTTTTGTGTTGTTTTACATAACTGGCACTGTCTTTTGGTTATTCAAATGGTGTTACTACCCAATTTGATATATGATGATTATCTATTCTACCAGTTCTCTGAACATATATGAATGTGTCTCCTTATAGGGAGTGTCATATGGAATATAATGTCTACAGGCATATTGCACAAAGTGTATGTTACTGTCCAGCTACTGGCACCCTGCTGAGCTTTCATAATTCACCAACACCACATTCACACCATGTGGTAATGAGAAATACCCTGCCACATTGTGCATATTGTACCCTAATAAGCGTGATCACCCCAGGTTTAATGACCCCAGGGTTTATGACAGGATGTTATATCACACAGTATTATGCCTTATTACTAATTTAAACATTTTCAGTTAATTAGGGTTTCAATATTAATGCAGACTTACAAGTAAAAAAATTAAGTTATATGATTTTATGAATATTTTTCATAAATTGTATACCAGAACACTATTTTAACAGTAAAAAAAACTTTTCATGTATTAATGAATAAATAAAGGAACAAAGGTTTTACTTTATCTTTTTTCATTGCGAAGTTGAGGTAGTTCAAATGTCTATTCAAGAATAATGACCTAGTTGACTGTGAAAAAGCCATATATCAATAAACTAAATTGCCTATTGATTATAAAATGAGTTTATGAACAATTAATGGTTGACTGAATATTTAGCATCATTTTTTGTCATCGAGGGTTTACTGTTCAGATGTTCAGTTAACCTAACCACTGTTTCCTGCAAAGGTTAACCAGTACTCGAGCACACCCAACAACCGCAAGTAACTGATAATTTTACCACTCGAATCAGCCGTGAGAGACAAATGATTTTAAGACACAATGTTGTATGTCAGTCATCACAGAGACTGTCGCCGGGTTGGGATTCGAACTCGAAACACCAGGATTGATAGTTAGACACGTAACTGACTGAGCTAATCGGGCCTGTCACAATTAATTGGCCTTAATTTGTATTTTAATAATAACTTTTAGATACCATGTCGTTTTCACACCTTATGTTTTGGCATTAACCTCTTGTTTTTATTGTTAATTGGATTATCACACCTGTTCAAACAGACTGCAATTATAATATTGTGAAAGTTTGCTATATCAATTTCGCAATATTTTGGAAGAGTATATAAAATTACAAATTAAATTTTAGAAATCAGCTGAGCTATATGTTATTAGCACATTTTTAAGAGCTTCCCACTGGATAATATACACTAAGTTTATATGTATGTCGCATATGGTCATCTTCGTACTGAAATCATCAGAAATTGTATCCTTGGGTAGTAGTACGCCAAGGCATTGGAACGCTTCATTCTACAATCTTAAGTCCTACCCCAAAGTATAAAGGTGTTTTGCGCGTGATGTCACCAGAAGCTTGACACTGAGGCAATGTGAAATCACATATTAGGAAAACTAAAAACAACGCTGCCCACAAAACATATCGCATTACTCCACTCACTTATTCCGCTGAAGAAAACAATATTTATGGTTAAGTCCTTCAATTCAGAATAGTTTTCGCGTTTAATTGTCTTCCTTCGATGTTCACTAATGTACTGTTTATCTATCTATCAATTGTTTACGTGAATTAGTGTATATACAAAAGAGTATCAGTAGAGAGCAGTCACTAACGACACAATACAATTTGCGCGATAACTAGAACGGAAGTGCAGTTATGACGTCACCGAATACCTCCATCACAAAAGAGCTACAAAATGGCGGCGCCCATAGCATTTAGGAAACGCTTGAAATCATGATATTTAATGTCATTTTTCTCATTTGATAAATTTCGTACAATTAAAATTTGTTGATTTTTGTGTTATTTACATGTCTATTTAACGATAAATAGCCATTTATATTCTGACGTGCGGTACCCTTTAAAGGGGTAACAAAACCCATATCTAAACCTTTAGCCATACTTTTAAACTGCTCTCTGAATGAAGGGATTTATCCTGACGTTTGGAAGATAGCAAATGTTACACCAATATATAAAAAAGGTGACAAGTCTATAGCTTCAACTATATACCAGTTTCTTTACTTACCTGTTGTGGTAAGATATTTGAAAGAATTATTTTTAAACACATGTACAATTTTCTTCTTACAAATAAGTTATTGTAAAAATATCAATCAGGATTTCTACCAAACCATTCAACAACATTTCAGTTAACAGACATCTATCATCATATCTGCAAAACCTTTTGATAGCAAACAATTTTCTTGCATGGTATTCTGTGACATATCGAAGGCTTTTGATCGTGTCTGGCATCAAGGACTCTTATTCAAACTTAATGAAATTGGCATAAATGGTACACTACTAAATTGGTTGTCAAGTTATCTGAAACACAGATTTCAAGGTGTTGTTATACAATCATCAGTATCCACTATTAAGTATATAAATGCAAGTTATCCCCAAGGGTCTGTCCTTGGACCTCTATTATTTCTAATATATGTTAACGATAGGGCTGATTCACTATTAAGTTTAACTATGTTGTATGCGGACGATAGTTCCTTATATTATTCTGCAACTTCTACCCAGGATCTTGAAGGTATTATAAACTATGATCTTGATATTATATCTAAATGGTCTAAACAATGGATGGTGAACTTTAATCCGAACAAAACTGAAGCTATGTTCTTCTCTTTAAGAAAACCTGATAGACTACCTAACATTATATTTGAAAATACTTCTTTACAATTTGTTAATTCTCATAAACATCTTGGTGTTACTATAAGCCATGATGGTAATTGGTCAACACATACTGAAAGCATATTACTTTCTACTTCCAAGACAATACGCATTATGAGACGCTTAAAATTCACTATTGGAAGAAACGCACTCAATCAAATGTATATATCGTATGTGAGCCAATTCTAGAGTATTCACCATTGGTCTGGGATAGTTGCACAGTGCAACTCACAGATTCAATAGAAAAACTACAAAACGAAGAAGCACGAATTGTCACAGGACTTACCCGATCAGTATCTATTCAAAAACTGTATAATGAATGTGGATGGGAACCACTTAAAAAGAGAAGAGAAATTCAAAAATATTACCTTATGTATAATGTATATCACTCAAATATTCCAAGTTATATAAATGATCTTTTCCCACCTCTAGTTGGTGCAACAACTGAATACCCACTTAGAAACAGGGATAACTATACTACTCATACTGTAAAACAGAGATAATGCGAAAAAACATGCATTCCCTCTTCTATTTCTCTTATGAATCAGCTTAATGAAAATATTAGAGCAGCGCATTCACTTTCAATCTTTAAAAATACATTACGCCAAAATACTAAATTTAAAATACCACCATATTATTCTCATGGCAAACGATGTGTCTCAGTTTATCATGCAAGGCTTAGAAACAACTGTAGTAATTTAAATTCCGATCTTTGTAGAAATCATCTGCACCCATCACCTTTCTGAGTGTGTCAAGAGGTTATAGACGATGCTGAACACTTCTTCTTTAAATGTCCTAGATATAGCAATCAAAGACTCGTTTTGTTTCAAACAACACGAGCATAACATCCATTAAATATTAATTTACTACTGAGTGGAAGTGAAACTATATCTATAGTAGATAACATAACTATTGTAGATGCTGTCCATAACTTTATTAAAGATACCCATAGATTTTGATATCATAATAATAATAATAATAATAATAATAATAATAATGATAATAATAATAATAATGATAATAATAATAATAATAATAATAACAATAATAATAATAATCATAATAATAATGATTACAAATAACAAATGATTTTAAATATATTATTTATCTAGTCAGAAATATACACCCACTTGTGTGCTAGTATGCCCTGTCCAAACACAAAGTTATGATATCTGAGAATGCCTGTCATAAGGGAGACAAGAAAATATAATCATATACTTTTTACTATTTTTCCTTTTATCTGCTTACAAAATCTCTCTCTCTCTCTCTCTCACCCAAGTATTTCTTCCTCTCACTCAATCACCTACTGTATGTTTATATTTGTTTATATTGGCATAAACATGTAATTCTTTAGGACGCTCTGCTGGCTCATAGTAGCCATCTGTATTGACCATGTATAAAAATACCCCTCGTCTCATTCTTACTGGACAAAATAATATTTAAACTAGACCTATCACTGTAGTGATGAATACCCCCGAACGCCGACATGTATTGTTAATTTTTTTATGGTTTTGTTAAAATTAAAAACGGTCTTTTTAATTATTGTGCAGTGTACAAGCTTTCATGGCAATCAATAAATGTTATACTTTTTCGAGTTATGTTGAGGGATAACAATTTTATGGATAAGAAACAAACAACAGCACTAGGAATACAATATCGAGCCTGCTTTGCTCGAACTCCATGTATTCATCAACTTGGTTCTTTCATGAACTTTATTAAACTGTTATCACTGATGGCTTTAAAAGTACTTTAAAAGTACTGCACCAGACAAGGGAAATATATCAAAGGGCAATAACTCTGTAATTAGCAAGAATAGAGTTATGTTTCTTGTACACTGCACTTCCTCTCATTATATTCTACCAATGTATGAAGTTTGATGAAATTCCATCCAGTACTTTAAAAGTAATGCTCCGGACAAGGGAAATATATCAAAGGGCAATAACTCTGTAATTAGCAAGAATAGAGTTATGTTTCCTGTACACTGCACTTCCTGTCACTATATTCTACCATTGTATGAAGTTTGATGAAATTCAATCCAGTACTTTAAAAGTAATGCTCCAGACAAGGGAAATATATCAAAGGGCAATTACTCTGTAATTAGCAATAATAGAGTTATGTTTCTTGTACACTGCACTTCCTCTCATTATATTCTACCATTGTATGAAGCTTGATGAAATTCAATCCGGTACTTTTCAAGTTATGCTCCGGACAAGAAAAAATATCAAAGGGCAATAACTCTGTAATTAGCAATAATAAAGTTATGTTTCTTGTACACTGCACTTCCTCTAATTATATTCTAGCATTGTATGAAGTTTGATGAAATTCCATCCAGTACTTTAAAAGTAATGCTCCGGACAAGGGAAATATATCAAAGGGCAATAACTCTGTAATTAGCAAGAATAGAGTTATGTTTCCTGTACACTGCACTTCCTCTCATTATATTCTACCATTGTATGAAGCTTGATGAAATTCCATCCGGTACTTTTCAAGTTATGCTCCAGACAAGAAAAAATATCAAAGGGAAATATATCAAAGGGCAATAACTCTGTAATTAGCAAGAATAGAGTTATGTTTCTTGTACACTGCACTTCCTCTCATTATATTCTATCATTGTATGAAGCTTGATGAAATTCCATCCGGTACTTTTCAAGTTATGCTCCGGACAAGAAAAAATATCAAAGGGCAATAACTCTGTTATTAGCAAGAATAGAGTTATGTTTCTTGTACACTGCACTTCCTCTCATTATATTCTACCATTGTATGACGTTTGATGAAATTCCATCCAGTACTTTTCAAGTGATGCTCCGGACAAGGAAAATTGCAAAGGACAGACCGACAGACCGACAGACCGACAGACTGACAGACCGACAGACCGACAGACCGACCTCAGGGTGACTCCAGTATACCCCCTCAAAACTTCGTTTGTCGGGGGTATAACAAGAGAGACAGGAGATCTTTATGATGCTCTACTGGCTCATAGTAGCCATCTGTATTGACCATGTATAAAAATATCCCTCATCTCATTCTACCTGGACAAAATATTATTTAAACAAGAGAGACACGAGATCTTTAGAATGCTCTACTGGCTCATAGTAGCCATCTGTATTGACCTTGTAAGGAAATTACCCCTCGTCTCAGTCTTACTGGACAAATGTTATTTAAACAAGAGAGACATGAGATCTTGAAGTAATCTACTGGCTCATAGTGACCATATGTATTGACCATGTATTGAAATTACCCCTCGTCTTATTCTTACTGGACAAATGTTATTCAAACAAGAGAGACAGGAGATCTTTAGGAAGCTCTACTGGCTCTTAGTAGGCATTTGTATTGACCATGTCTGGAAAATACCATTCGTCTCATTCTTACTGGACAAAATGTTATTTAAACAAGAGAGACAGGAGATCTTGAAGTAATCTACTGGCTCATAGTGACCATATGTATTGACCATGTATTGAAATTACCCCTTGTCTTATTCTTACTGGACAAATGTCATTCAAACAAGAGAGACAGGAGATCTTTAGGAAGCTCTACTGGCTCTTAGTAGGCATTTGTATTGACCATGTCTGGAAAATACCATTCGTCTCATTCTTACTGGACAAAATGTTATTTAAACAAGAGAGACAGGAGATCTTAAGGACGCTCTACTGGATCATAGTATCCATCTGTATTGACCTGGTATAGAAAATACTCCTCGCCTCATTCTAACTGGACAAAAAGTATTTAAACAAGAGAGACAGGAGATCTTTAGGAAGCTGTACTGGCTCGTAGTGTCTATCTGTATTGACCTTGTATAAAAAGTACACTTTGTCTCACTCTTACTGGACAAAATGTATTTAAACAAGTGAGACAGGAGATCCTTATGATGCTCTACTGGCTAATGGCGGCCGTCACTATTGACCATGTATGGAAATACTGGACAAAACGTTATTTAAAGGAGAGGGACATGAAGGTCTTAGGACACTCTACCCGTTCATAAAGGCCATTGGTATTGAGCTTCTATAGTAAAGGAATAGTACCACCACTGAAAAAATAATGGCGGTTATAAATAATCCTTGTTTTTCTTCTTTAAAATGGACTGACCTTATTTTAATGCTCATTTTTTTTATTTAAATGGCATTATTGATGTATTTTGAACCTTTTGACAGCATTGTGATGTTTGAATTGTGAATTTAGAAAAAAAATTCATGCTTGGAAATTGGGGTATGAATACATGATTTCTGAAGTCTCCTTTCACTTTGTCAACAGTGTACACACTCAGCAGAAAAAAAATCTCTTATTTGACACATGGCTCCTACTTTTCTTACAATATTTTGATAGTGCAGAGGTTGACAAACAGTAAAAGTAAGATTTACTTCTTTCATTTGGGTCTCTCTATGAATGGCTAGCCTTCAAACTTTTATTATTTTCTATAGAATAAAGAACAAAAATCAATGGTGGGTTTACACCTAAATACGTCGTGTGTCACTCATAGTGGACGAAGATTTATTTAAAAAGGGGTAGGAGACCCTAAGGTTGCTCTATTGTCTCATACTAGCCATCTGTCCGGACCTTGTTTCATATATTCTTTGTCTGACTCTTAATGGAAAAAACATTATTTAAACAAAAGGGCCTTAGGACGCTCTACAGTACTCAAATTACTAGTTGCTGTATGTATTGATCTTGTATGTACTACACCTCTCACTTCACTCTTCCTGAATAAAACGTATTTCAAACAATGCTCTACAGACTCATAGTAGCCATCTGTCTAGACCTTTGAAAAATAAATAAATATATAGCAACGTGACTATTCTCAAATTTGAGATACTTATCAGGGTTGACGGTCATTTTTTTTTTTCAATGTTAGGTATGTTTAAGGGTACCTACGCGTGTTGGAGTCAAAGGGGTGTTTCCTTTCTTATTTATTTGTTGGAGCTGAATACTACAAAGAAATGTACATAATCTGTGCCCTCTGCTGGTTTTGAAGGTGACACCTAATTCATGTTTCAACATGTTTCATCCGAGTCTCTGGTATACCATCTAGGAATATTTGTATATGTGGGAGAAAATAACAGCACACACTTACTTGTATATTAAATAATTTAATTATTCTTCCGGACAACAAAAGGTATAATTTAAAATCATCTAAAAACAGATATATTACCAAAACACAATGTTTATTAAACAATCATTCAGTTTCTCAGGCAGGAAGAAATGCAATTCAGTTTCTATTCATATTCAGCTTTTAGCTCCTCTATTTGGAGTTAAACAAAGTATAAGAAATATTCATTAGCAAATATTTAGAAAACTGGGCTGTGTTCAGCACTGTTAAACAGCAAATACGTTTAATGCCTGGTTTCCTAAAATTATCGGATACTGCATGCAAATATGAGGTTGAATTATTGTCCAGGAAAATATATAAGCTAACACTGGCAAACGTATAAGTGAACTGAATGCAGCCCTGGGTATATTCTGCTTCTACACTGATGTCTGTGTGATTGAAGTTTCATTTGTTTAATGGGTTATATATTTTATTGAAAGCCATGTTGTTCATGGGTATTGTACATTGTGTACACATGTATCTAATCTTAACGATTTCCCTTCTCAAAATAAAGACATATAAAACTATTATTATCATTATATATCGTATGTCAATTTCAAACTTCTTTATATGCTTGATCCATACAAATAATTAAAATAACAACTGAGAAATAGGTGAGCAACTTGGGTCTCTTGTATAAGAAATCCCAACATGCCATCTATCAGAATAATGGTAGAGGAAAAACGATATATTTTGAATCTATTTCATGCAAAGCCAATCAAAGAATGGTGAAGGAGTATTAAGTATTACCAGTACCCCTGTCCGTTTGGTGAAGGAGTATTACGTATTACCAGTACGCCTGTCCGTTTGGTGAAGGATTATAAAGTATTACCAGTACCCCTGTCCATTTGGTGAAGATGTATAAAGTATTACCAGTACCCCTGTCCGTTTGGTGGAGGAGTATTAAGTATTACCACTACCCCTGTCCTTTTGGTGGAGGAGTATTAAGTATTACCAGTACCCCTGTCCGATTGGTGGAGGAGTATTAAGTATTACCAGTACCCCTGTCCGTTTGGTGGAGGAGTATTAAGTATTACCAGTACCCCTGTCCGTTTGGTGGAGGAGTATTAAGTATTATCAGTACCCCTGTCCTTTTGGTGGAGGAGTATTAAGTATTACCAGTACCCCTGTCCGTTTGGTGGAGGAGTATTAAGTATTACCAGTACCCCTGTCCGTTTGGTGAAGGAGTATAAAGTATTACCAGTACCCCTGTCCGTTTGGTGAAGGAGTATTAAGTATTACCAGTGCCCCTGTCCTTTTGGTGGAGGAGTATTAAGTATTACCAGTACCCCTGTCCATTTGGTGAAGGAGTTTTAAGTATTATCAGTACCCTTGTCCTTTTTGTTGGAGGAGTTTTAAGTATTACCAGTACCCCTGCCCGTTTGGTGAAGGAGTATAAAGTATTAACAGTTCCCCTGTCCGTTTGGTGAAGGAGTATTAAGTATTACCAGTACCCCTGTCCGTTTGGTGGAGGAGTATTAAATATTACCAGTACCCCTGTCCGTTTGGTGGAGGAGTATTAAGTATTACCAGTACCCCTGTCCGTTTGGAGGAGGAGTATTAAGTATTACCAATACCCCTGTCCGTTTGGTGAAGGAGTATTAAGTATAACCAGTACCCCTGTCCGTTTGGTGAAGGAGTTTTAAGTATTACCAGTACCCCTGTCCGTTTGGTGAAGGAGTATTAAGTATTACCAGTACCCCTGTCCGTTTGGTGAAGGAGTATAAAGTATTACCAGTACCCCTGCCTGTTTGGTGGAGGAGTATTAAGTATTACCAGTACCCCTGTCCGTTTGGTTGAGGAGTTTTAAGTATTACCAGTACCCCTGTCCGTTTGGTGAAGGAGTATTAAGTATTACCAGTACCCCTGTCTGTTTGGTGAAGGAGTATTAAGTATTACCAGTATCCCTGTTCGTTTGGTGACGGAGTATAAAGTATTACCAGTACCCCTGTCCGTTTGGTGAAGGAGTATTAAGTATTACCAGTACCCCTGTCCTTTTATTGAAGGAGTTTTAAGTATTACCAGTACCCCTGTTCGTTTGGTGAAGGAGTATAAAGTATTACCAGTACCCCTGTCCGTTTGGTGAAGGAGTATAAAGTATTACCAGTACCCATGTCCTTTTATTGAAGGAGTTTTAAGTATTACCAGTACCCCTGTCCGTTTGGTGAAGGAGTATTAAGTATTACCAGTACCCCTGTCCGTTTGGTGAAGGAGTATTAAGTATTACCAGTACCCATGTCCGTTTGGTGGAGGAGTATTAAGTATTACCAATACCCCTGTCCGTTTGGTGGAGGAGTATTAAGTATTACCAGTACCCCTGTCCGTTTGGTGAAGGAGTATAAAGTATTACCAGTACCCCTGTCCGTTTGGTGAAGGAGTATTAAGTATTACCAGTACCCCTGTCCATTTGGTGAAGGAGTATTAAGTATTACCAGTACCCCTGTTCGTTTGGTGAAGGAGTATAAAGTATTACCAGTACCCCTGTCCATTTGATGAAGGAGTATTAAGTATTACCAGTACCCCTGTCCGTTTGGTGAAGGAGTATTAAGTATTACCAGTACCCCTGTCCTTTTATTGAAGGAGTATTAAGTATTACCAGTACCCCTGTCTGTTTGGTGAAGGAGTATTAAGTATTACCAGTTACCCTGTCCGTTTGGTTAAGGAGTATTAAGTATTACCAGTACCCCTGTCCGTTTGGCGAAGAAGTTTTAAGTATTACCAGTACCCCTGTCCGTTTGTTGGAGGAGTATTAAGCATTACCAGTACCCCTGTCCATTTGGTGGAGGAGTATTAAATATTACCAGTACCCCTCTCCGTTTGATAAAGGAGTATTAAGTATTACCAGTACCCCTGTCCGTTTGGTGAAGGAGAATTAAGTATTACCAGTACCCCTGTCCGTTTGGTGAAGGAGAATTAAGTATTACCAGTACCCCTGTCTGTTTGATGAAGGAGTATTAAGTATTACCAGTACCCCTGTCCGTTTGGTGAAGGAGTATAAAGTATTACCAGTACCCCTGCCCGTTTGGTGAAGGAGTTTTAAGTACTACCAGTACCCCTGCCCGTTTGGTGAAGGAGTACTAAGTACTACCAGTACCCCTGCCCGTTTGGTGAAGTAATTTTAAGTACTACCAGTACCCCTGTCCGTTTGGTGAAGGAGTATTAAGTACTACCAGTACCCCTGTCCGTTTGGTGAAGGAGTTTTAAGTATTACCAGTACCCCTGTCCATTTGTCTGATAAAAAATTGCCTTTTGATAAAAAACTTGTGTTCAGGTTTATCATTATGTAATAATTTCCTGTGTACCAGTCTGTACAATTATAAAATCAAGATCGACATTCATCTATGTATTCCAAATTAGATAGGAGTTCTGGCCCCTTTTCAACTTAATTTTTTATAAAAAATATTTTTTTATTAATAGCAGCACTTTGTCAAATTGTTTCTGGAAGAGGCGGTGGGAGGTAACATTGGATGGTGGCGGAATAACGCCAAATAATGGTGGGATTCATGACTATTTTTTGTATATTTCCTGATTTATTTATTGAAAATATGAGTCTATTTGCCAAATATTTGACATTTTATATATTTTATAAACACCACTCTCCTCATTAACATTATATTTTCACCCTAACCAGTCTTCTACTGGTATGGAAATGATTTAGTGGCGGTTTCACCCTAACCTTTCTTCTACTGGTGTAGAAATGAATTAGTGGCAGTTTCACTCTAACCATTCTACTAGTGTAGAAATGATTTAGTGGCGGTTTCATCCTAACTAGCCTTCTACTGGTGTAGAAATGAATTAGTGGCAGTTTCACCCTAATCATTCTACTGGTGTAGAAATGATTTAGTGGCGGTTTCACCCTAACCAGTCTTCTACTGGTGTAGAAATGATTTAGTGGCGGTTTCACCCTAACCAGTCTTCTACTGGTGTAGAAATGAATTAGTGGCGGTTTCACCCTAGCCAGTCTTCTACTGGTGTAGAAATGATTTAGTGGTGGTTTCACCCAAACCCGTCTTCTACTGGTGTAGAAATGAATTAGTGGCAATTTCACCCTAGCCATTCTAATGATTTAGTGGCGGTTTTATGGTGGAAAATCATTGCACTGCTGAAGGAGGTGATGAAGCTGCATGAAAGATGCATACCGCACTGAGTGTTGATATTTGAGGTGAACCTACTACTTCTGAGTGCTAAACACTATATCCATTACATTACCACACCGCTCTTAGTATCAAGTACTGTTTTGGTAACCGGTAGATCCTTACTGAAACAGTAACCCATTAGTTGTAATTTTATTTTATTTCAATCTAATATTGTTTAGAGATTTTTTTGCTATCACGCTTGTAAAATGGCATATATCTTTATCTCATTTGCAAGAAATAATTATACTGGTGCTTGGAATTCATTTCTGTTCAACTCTCTTACAAAGTTCATATGACCAGACCATTGAACAAAAGTGAACGTAAAACTCCTTGATTTCATGTTTAATTTTGAGCAAAATTTTGTACAAGACACCTGTGATACACAACATTTTCTACAAGGCACCTGTGATACACACAACATTTTGTACAATGTACCTGTGATACACAACATTTTGTACAAGACACCTGTGATACACAATGTTTTGTACAATGCGCCTGTGATACACAACATTTAGTGCAATACACCTATGATACACAACATTTTGTACACGGCACCTGTGATACACAACTTTATGTATAAGGTACCTGTGATACACAACATTTTGTACAAGGCACCTATGAACTGCACCAAGCTGGTGAAGTGAGGTTATTGCTAGGTTAGAACTGCACCGAGATGGTGGAGTACGGTTATTGCTAGGTTAGTCCTACACCGAGATGGAGGAGTGAGGTTATTGTTAGGTTAGAACTGCACAAATATGGTGGAGTGACGTTATTGCTAAGTTAGAACTGCACAGAGATGGTGGAGTGAGGTTATTGCTGAGTGAGAACTGCACAGAGATGGTGGAGTGAGGTTATTGCTGAGTTAGAACTGCATCGAGATGGTGGAGTAAGGTTATTGCTAGGTTAGGACTGCACCAAGATGGTGGAGTGAGGTTATTGCTTAGTTAGAACTGCACAAAGATGGTGGAGTGAGGTTAATTCTAAGTTAGAACTGCACTGCAATAGTGGAGTGAGGTTATTGCTAAGTTAGAACTGCACTGAGGTGGTGAATTTAAAACTGCACTGAGATGGTGCAGTGAGGTTATTGCTAAGTTAGAACTGCACTGAGATGGTGCAATGAGGTTATTGCTAAGTTAGAACAAAACCAAGATGGTGGAGTGAGGTTATTGCTAACTTAGAACTGCACCAATATGGTGAAGTGAGGTTATTGCTCAGTTAGAACTAAACTGAGATGGTGGAGTGAGGTTATTGCTAAGTTAAAACTGCACCAATATGGTGGAGTAAGGTTATTGCTAGGTTAGAACTGCACTGAGATGGTGGAGTGAGGTTATTGCAAAGTTAGAACTGCACTGAGATGATGGAGTGAGATAATTGATAAGTTAGAACTGCACTGAGAAGGTGGAGTGAGGTTATTGCTAAGTTAGAACTGCACCAATATAGTGGAGTGAGGTTATTGCTAGGTTACACAGATCCCAACTATTGAATGCACACATCAACAACTTTAAACAATTCAAAATCTTGTTTATCTACTTACTGGATCCTTTAATAAATATAAGTATTGTCATCTTTAAACAATAGTTCAGATTGTTGTTTGAATTCAAATAATGACTTTAAAGTTAATTTGATGAACATATTTAGAATAAAAACAGTCTAATTATTTGAAAAGAATCTATAAAATTAAAGCATAAACTGTAAAATTTTTCTAACAAACAATGATCAACGTTATACAGGAAATGATTATTTTAAAAGTAAAGTAATATCTGATTAACTTCAAAATAAATTATATAACAGATTTAATTAACAAAAAATAAATAACATATCATATTCAAATGGATTAACAACTCTAAAGCAAAGGCATT
This sequence comes from Panopea generosa, assembly GCA_029582155.1. Taxonomy (NCBI): domain Eukaryota; kingdom Metazoa; phylum Mollusca; class Bivalvia; order Adapedonta; family Hiatellidae; genus Panopea; species Panopea generosa. Next base: position 27,284,507 of record CM055904.1, on the reverse strand, counting down.
CTGTAAAGGCTGTCAAAAATCTCAAATAATACGGAAGAGACTAACACCCGGCCAGATTGCAGCTGACCTGACCACAGGAAAAAGGCATTGTGGTGTGGGTAATATTAATAATTGTTAATGCTGCTTCAATACATTTATATCAAACAGCATGTAATGCCCTTTGCATTGTTATTATGAAATATATGAAAAATTAAAAAAAATATGTATTAGTTTAGGGATCTCAGTATCACTAAAACAGTCACGTTGTACACGTTACACCATATAGCAGTGAGGTATCACTATAACAGTCACGTTGAACATGTAACACCATATAGCAGTGAGGTATCACTATAACAGTCATGTTGTACATGTTACACCATATAGCAGTGAGGTATCACTATAACAGTCACGTTGTACATGTTACACCATATAGCAGTGAAGTATCACTATAACAGTCAAGTTGTACACGTTACACCATATAGCAGTGAGGTATCACTATAACAGTCACGTTGTACACGTTACACCATATAGCAGTGAGGTATCACTATAAAAGTCACGTTGTAAACATTACACCATATAGCAGTGAGGTATAACTATAACAGTCACGTTGTACACGTTAGACCATATAGCAGTGAGGTATCACTATAACAGTCACGTTGTACACGTTACACCATATAGCAGTGAGGTATCACTATAACAGTCACGTTGTACATGTTACACCATATAGCAGTGAGGTATCACTATAACAGTCACGTTGTACATGTTACACCATATAGCAGTGAGGTATCACTATAACAGTCACGTTGCACATGTTACACCATATAGCAGTCACGTTGTACATGTTACACCATACAGCAGTGAGATATCACTATAACAGTCACGTTGTTCACATTACACCATATAGCAGTGAGGTATCACTCTAACAGTCACGTTGCAAACGTTACACCATATAGCAGTGAGGTATCACTATAACAGTCACGTTGCACACGTTACACCATATAGCAGTGAGGTAACGCTATAACAGTCACGTTGCACACGTTACACCATATAGCAGTGAGGTATCACTATAACAGTCATGTTGCACACGTTACACCATATAGCAGTGAGGTATCACTATAACAGTCACGTTGCACACATTACACCATATAGCTGTGAGGTATCACTATAACAGTCACGTTGCACACGTTACACCATATAGCAGTGAGGTATCACTTTAACAGTCACGTTGCACACGTTACACCATATAGCAGTGAGGTATCACTATAACAGTCACGTTGCACACGTTACACCATATAGCAGTGAGGTATCACTCTAACAGTCACGTTGCACACGTTACACCATATAGCAGTGAGGTATCACTGTAACAGTCATGTTGCACATGTGACACCATAAAGCAGTGAGGTATCACTATAACAGTCACGTTGCACATGTTACACCATATAGCAGTGAAGTATCACTATAACAGTCACGTTGTACATGTTACACCATATAGCAGTGAGGTATCACTATAACAGTCACGTTGTACATGTTACAACATATAGCAGTGAAGTATTACTATAACAGTCACGTTGTACATGTTACACCATATAGCAGTGAGGTATCACTGTAACAGTCATGTTGTACATGTGATACCATATAGCAGTGAGGTATCACTATAACAGTCACGTTGTACATGTTACACCATACAGCAGTGAAATATCACTATAACAGTCACGTTGTACATGTTACACCATATAGCAGTGAGGTATCACTATAACAGGCACGTTGTACATGTTACACCATATAGCAGTGAGGTATCACTATAACAGTCACGTTGTACATGTTACACCATATAGCAGTGAGGTATCACTATAACAGTCACGTTGTACATGTTACACCATATAGCAGTGAAGTATCACTATAACAGTCAGGTTGTACATGTTACACCATATAGCAGTGAGGTATCACAATAACAGTCAGGTTGTACATGTTATACCATATAACAGTCACGTTGTACATGTAACACCATATAGCAGTGAAGTATCACTATAACAGTCACGTTGTACATGTTACACCATATAGCAGTGAAGTATCACTATAACAGTCACGTTGTACATGTTAGACCATATAGCAGTGAGGTATCATTATAACAGTCAGGTTGTACATGTTATACCATATAGCAGTGAGGTATCACTATAACAGTCACGTTGTACATGTTACACCATATAGCAGTGAGGTATCACTATAACAGTCACGTTGTACATGTTACACCATATGACAGTCACGTTGAACATGTTACACCATATAGCAGTGAAGTATCACTATAACAGTCACGTTGTTCATGTTACACCATATAGCAGTGAGGTATCACTATAACAGTCACGTTGCACATGTTACACCATATAGCAGTGAGGTATCACTATAACAGTCACGTTGTACATGTTACACTATATAGCAGTGAGGTATCACTATAACAGTCACGTTGTACATGTTACACCATATAGCAGTGAGGTATCACTATAACAGTCACGTTGCACATGTTACACCATATAGCAGTGAGGTATCACTATAACAGTCACGTTGTACATGTTACACCATATAGCAGTGAGGTATCACTATAACAGTCATGTTGTACATGTTACACCATATAACAGTCACGTTGTATATGTTACACCATATAGCAGTGAAGTATCACTATAACAGTCACGTTGTACATGTTATACCATATAGCAGAAAAGTATCACTATAACAGTCACGTTGTACATGTTACACCATATAACAGTCACATTGTACATGTTACACCATATAGCAGTGAGGTATCACTATAACAGTCACGTTGTACATGTTACACCATATAACAGTCACGTTGTACATGTTACACAATATAGCAGTGAAGTATCACTATAACAGTCACGTTGTACATGTTACACCATATAACAGTCACGTTGTACATGTTACACAATATAGCAGTGAAGTATCACTATAACAGTCATGTTGTACATGTTACACAATATAGCAGTGAAGTATCACGATAACAGTCATGTCAGAAATGCACAAAAAAAAAACATAACCAGATTTTTGTTTGAGAGATTGAGGAATAATTATAAGAACATGGAAATAAAAATAAACAATAAAGTTACTGAGCTCTTGTCTTGAAACTGGATCAAAATGCTGGGAGTAACAATGAGGATATTGTGTTGTATATTCATGTACAATGATCAGAACTGCATGCTAGTGTGTTAATATCATTTTCATATCCATGTACAGAAGCCTTATTGTCAGAGAAAACAAAACAGTCTATGTGCACAAACAAGGACACTTCATGAACAACTGGTAGTGCATTGTTTATACATCACATGATTATATACAGGACATATCAAAACATACTTCTTGATACAATAACAAAACATCTTGTATAAATCTAATACGCTATTGTGAAACTACGTCATTCTATTCAAAGTTAGACTTGTCCAATCCATGTAACACATTATTATTGAATCTGCTGTATTGTATAATTTATGTAACAGTTAAATATGCTGTCATCCCTAATATGGTAGGTTCAATCTAAAAATAGAATGTCATAGTTTCATTATTGGGTTTATAGTATTGCAGTTTATACACTGATTACAAAAATAATGTGAAAATAACATTTTCATAAAAAATGATGGATTTCTATCTAAGTTACAAAGTGAGCAATATCATTTCTGAACTGCGACTTTTATTTCTAATGATATCAAAACAGTTGTGCAGTTCAGGCTACACAGTGTATTTGTGAAAACATAGGATGTTAGGATGTTCATTAAATAATCATTCATCCTCAAAAAATATACTGAATCAATCACTTTCATGCTTCTAATTAAAAAAGTACCAAACATTGACATCTTCTATTGTAAATTAGCTTTTTTACAAACATATACAAAACAAGAACAAACAAACATAATTATACAAAACAAGAACATACAAACATATAAAAAACAATAAAACATACAAACATATACAAAACAAGAATATACAAACATAAACAAGAAAATATCGGTGGAACCGATCGATGCTTCCCAAGTGAGTATTTGACGCTCAATTAAAGGGCCATAACTCCATGAAAAATCATCAAACCAGAACACAAAGATATTATGCGCATTTCCACTTGGTAGTGATGCATCCTAGCAAGTTTCATAAAATTCCAACATTGGGTTGTAGAGAAATAGCACGGACAAGAATTTGGTCATGGACAGAATCAAAGGGCCATAACTCTGTGAAAAATCATCGAACCAGAAAACAAAGATAATATGCACATCTGCACTTGATACTGATGCATCCTAGCAAATTTCATTAAATTCCAACCAGAGGTTGTATAGAAATAGCCCGGACAAGAACTTGGGGACACACGCACACACGGACGAAGCGGCGACTATATGCTTCCGCCTCTTGGGGGAGCATAACGAGAACATACAAACATATACAAAACAAGAACATACAAACAAGAACATACAATCATATACAAAATGAGAACATACAAACATATACAAAACAAGAACATACAAACAAGAACATACAATCATATACAAAACAAGAACATACAAACATATACAAAACAAGAATATACAAACAAGAACATACAATCATATACAAAACAAGAACATACAAACAAGAACATACAAACATATACAAAACGAGAACATACAAACATATACAAAACAAGAACATACAAACAAGAACATACAAACATATACAAAACGAGAACATACAAACATATACAAAACAAGAACATACAAACAAGAACATACAATCATATACAAAACAAGAACATACAAACATATACAAAACAAGAACATACAAACAAGAACATACAAACAAGAACATACAAACAAGAACATACAAACAAGAGCAAACAAAAATATACAAAACAAGACTATTGTAACAAAATAAGCTAGTTTATGTAGCCTGAATTCTAAGTGTCAGCTAGTACAAAGTATGTACAATGTATACCGGTAGATGTGTATAGAGTCACGTGGCACAGGTTTGTTAAACTTATCACTAGATAGATAGAGATAAAAGATTTTAACGATATAAAATCCATTGAGAAATGAGCATTTTAGAAAAAGGGTTTATTATTGTAAAACTAATCATACTTTACTAGTATCCTTTTTTGTACATTTTGAATCGTACAATAATCAAATGACAACTTAATTCCATGAGTTTCTTGAGATACACCTGTGGTATGTGGTTATTTGTATATATATCACGAGTGAAAATAAAAATCTCTGTCAGCAAATTCCACAATGCGGAGCATTGTGACAAACAGTGTACAACATTATAACTTGACTATGACATACAGTACCTCAGTGAGTACTTTTTATATAATAGTTAGTAATTTAAATATCCGATAGCTATATTTCGACATATTAGGCAGATCTAAGTAAATTTTTCTACAAATTGTTGATAATAGTGTCAAACTAGAATGTGGTGAATTTAATTTCATATCCCCAGTATTGAGAGTTGTTTATTAGGATACAGGCTGGGGAATTTCGGAACGTATTTTTTAGGATGTTTATATTGTGTTTAAAATGAAGTATTGAAAATAGGCATTTTGAAGTGTAACATTTGTAATTGAATTATGTAAGTTTATTCTGTTATTTTGCGAAGCCAGTAGATACAAAATTTGTTCATCAATATATATATTGTATAATGTGGAAATATGTAGAGATGTATATGCTACCACCAGATGTAATAGAAGATGATAAGAAATGAATGTACTGTTATCATATATTGATAGAATTATCATGAAATGTGAAAGATGGTAAGAAATGAATGAACTGTTATGATAAATTGAAAGAACTACCATGAAAGTAATAAGATGGTAAGAAATGAATGTTCTATTATGATATACTAATGAAACTACCATGGAATAGCAGTAATATACTAGTGAGTAGCAGTTTGCATTGCAACATCAGTAATATACTAGTGAGTAGCAGTTTGCATCGCAATATCAGTTATATACTAGTGAGTAGCAGTTTGTATTGCAACATCAGTTATATAATAGTGAGTAGCAGTTTGCATCGCGACATCAGTTATATTATAGTGGGTAGCAGTTTGCATCGCAACATCAGTAATATACTAGCGAGTAGCAGTTTGTATTGCAACATCAGTTATATAAAAGTGAGTAGCAGTTTGCATCTTGACATCAGTTATATAATAGTGAGTAGCAGTTTGCATCGCGACATCAGTTATATAATAGTGAGTAGCAGTTTGCATCGCAACATCAGTAATATAATAGTGGGTAGCAGTTTGTATCATGACATCAGTTATATACTAGTGAGTAGCAGTTTGCATCTTGACATCAGTTATATAATAGTGAGTAGCAGTTTGCATCGCGACATCAGTTATATAATAGTGGGTAGCAGTTTGTATCATGACATCAGTTATATACTAGTGAGTAGCAGTTTGCATCTTGACATCAGTTATATAATAGTGAGTAGCAGTTTGCATCGCGACATCAGTTATATAATAGTGAGTAGCAGTTTGCATCGCAACATCAGTAATATAATAGTGGGAAGCAGTTTGTATCATGACATCAGTTATATACTAGTGAGTAGCAGTTTGCATCTTGACATCAGTTATATAATAGTGAGTAGCAGTTTGCATCGCGACATCAGTTATATAATAGTGGGTAGCAGTTTACATTGCAATATCAGTAATATAATAGTGAGTAGCAGTTTGTATCAGGACATCAATTATAAAATAGTGAGTAGTAGTTTGCATCGCGACATCAGTTATATAATAGTGGGTAGTAGTTTGCTTCGCAATACCAGTAATATAATAGCGAGTAGCAGTTTGCATTGTGACATCAGTTATATAATAGTGGGTAGCAGTTTGCATCGCAACATCAGTAATATAATAGTGAGTAGCAGTTTGTATCTTGACATCAGTTATATAATAGTGAGTAGCAGTTTGTATCTTGACATCAGTTATATAATAGTGAGTAGCAGTTTGCATCGCGACATCAGTTATATAATAGTGAGTAGCAGTTTGTATCTTGACATCTGTTATATACTAGTGAGTAGCAGTTTGTATCTTGACATCTGTTATATACTAGTGAGAAGCAGTTTGTATCTTGACATCTGTTATATACTAGTGAGTAGCAGTTTGTATCGCAACATCAGTAATATACTAGTGAGTAGCAGTTTGTATTACGACATCAGTTATATACTAGTGAGCAGCAGTTTGTATCGTAACATAAGTAATATACATGTTAGAAGCAGTTTGTATCGCAACATCAGTTAAATATTAAGTTTAATCAAGTGAACAATTTTAGTGTAATTACAGTGGACAGTGTTAGTGTAATTACAGTAGACACTGGTCAGTGTTAGTGTAATTATAGTGGACAGTGTTAGTGTAATTACAGTAGACACTGGACAGTTGGAGTGTAATTACAGTGGACAGTGTTAGTGTAATTACAGTGGACACTGGACAGTGTTAGTGTAATTACAGTGGACAGTGTTAGTGTAATTACAGTGGACAGTGTTAGCGTTATTCAGTGGACACTGGACAGTGTTAGTGTAATTACAGTGGACAGTGTTAGTGTAATTACAGTGGACAGTGTTAGTGTAATTACAGTGGACACTGGACAGTGTTAGTGTAATTACAGTGGACAGTGTTAGTGTAATTACAGTGGACACTGGACAGTGTCAGTGTAATTACAGTGGACACTGTTAGTGTAATTACAGTTGACAGTGTTAGGGTAATTACAGTGGACAGTGTTAGTGTAATTACAGCTCAGATCATTATCAGATCGGTATTTTTTTCATGTCTGTTCATCTTGTTAATTTGTACATACTGTATAATTGTATATACTGTACAATTGTATATACTGTATAATTGTATATATAATGTATAATTGTACATACTGTACACTTGTATATACTGTATAATTGTATACATACTGTATAATTGTACATACTGTACACTTGTATATACTGTATAATTGTAAATACTGTATATACTGTACAATTGTATATACTGTATAATTGTATATATACTGTATAATTGTACATACTGTACACTTGTATATACTGTATAATTGTAAATACTGTATAATTGTATATACTGTACAATTGAATATAATGTATAATTGTATATTCATGATTTTATCTATGTAAAAATGAAATTTTAAATTTTATTTTGAGTATAGTTGTATTCTACCCTAGTGAGTTGTCGGCCCTTGCTCATTTTGCTACAAATATACAAAAAAATACAAAACAAGAACATACAAAAATATACAAAACAAGAATATACAAAAATATACAAAACAATATACAACATCTGCAAATTAACCCAGAGAAGCAGAATATGGCTTACATGTATTACTAAATCTTTTTAAAGTACAAAGATTTTACTTTTATTCAAAATGTATACAAAATCATGAATAAAAAGTAAACTAAGATATATGTAAAATGGAATGACAGGAATTCTACTGGCTTATAAGCTGGTAGTAATAAGGCAATAACTGGCACAGATGTTAGTTATATACTTATATAGCACACATTTAACATAATTATTTATTGTCTATACCACAGACAATATTGTGGTTTATTGTTTGAATTAGCCTACCACAAATTCTGTATCATTAACTGGGCAAATTATTTATCTCCTTGGCCCTCATGTCAACAGCTCGAAAACATCTGAACAAAATATTTATGTATATGTCTCTGCTTGCCTGGCTCAGTTGGTATCAAATCTCCAGTGCTCATCAATTTGTTGAATATTATTTTTATGCCATCAGACGATCAGTTAACCCAACCATTTTTACTTGGCATCCTGGAAGGATAAATTTGTACTCAAGCACACTCATCTCTGCAAGTTATTGGTAACTTTCTGACTTCAATCAGTTGTGAAAGACTAATGACATTGAGATGGGATGTTGTATATCAATCATCATGGAGACTGTGGTTGAGCGGTGATTCAAACTCATGACCTCTGGATTTTTAGTTGGAAGTACATGTATGTACTAAATATGGACAAATTTGGCTGGTTGGTTCTTGAGATAAAGATTTCTTTAAAAAATCCTTATGTTAAACTGATAAGTCCCTTTGGTGACCAATTGTGACACGAGGGGTTCAACAAATCTGAGAGAAAATGTTTAAATGATACTACATGCAAAGTATCAAAGATCCAACCTGGTACTTTTTTTAGAACTTTTAGAAAACAGAACAAAAAAACAACTGATCAGCCCTTTGAACCAACCCAATTTTAACCTTAGAATCATAACTTGTATAAACTTGAGACATCTCTAAGTAATAATGCTTCACACATTTGATAAAAATATGTCGAGTGGTTTCAACAATATCACAATAGGTGACCACATGTGGGCATATATATCAACAATATCACAACAGATGACCACATGTGGGCATATATATCAACAATATCACAATAGATGACCACATGTCACAGTCGTATATAAACAATAGAGGTACCACAAATATGTATTAAGAAATAGTTAACGACATGAAGGTGTGGCCATATATATATCAATATCACAATAGGTGACCACATGTGGGCATATATAATATATATCAATATCACAACAGCTGACCACATATGGGCATATATATCAATATCACAACAGCTGACCACATATGGGCATATATATCAATATCACAATAGGTGACCATATATATCAATATCACAATAGGTGACCACATGTGGGCATATATATCAATATCACAATAGGTGACCACATGTGGGCATATATGTATCAATATCACAATAGGTGACCACATGTGGGCATATATATCAATATCACAATAGGTGACCACATGTGGGCATATATGTATCAATATCACAATAGGTGACCACATGTTGGCATATATATCAATATCACAATAGGTGACCACATGTGGGCATATATATATCAATATCACAATAGGTGACCACATGTGGGCATATATGTATCAATATCACAATAGGTGACCACATGTGGGCATATATATCAATATCACAATAGGTGACCACATGTGGGCATATATGTATCAATATCGCAATAGGTGACCACATGTGGGCATATATATATATATATATCAATATCACAATAGGTGACCACATGTGGGCATATATATCAACAATATCACAATAGATGACCACATGTCACAGTCGTATATAAACAATAGAGGTACCATAAATATGTATTAAGAAATAGTTAACCACATGAAAGTGTATATATCAACAATAGAGGTATCACAAATATGTATTCAGAAATAGTTAACCACATGAAGGTGTATATATCAACAATAAAGGTATCACAAATATGTATTCAGAAATAGTTAACCACATGAAGGTGTATATATCAACAATAAAGGTATCACAAATATGTATTCAGAAATAGTTAACCACATGATGGTGTATATATCAACAATAGAGGTATCACAAATATGTATTCAGAAATAGTTAACCACATGAAGGTGTATATATCAACAATAGAGGTATCACAAATATGTATTCAGAAATAGTTAACCACATGAAGGTGTATATATCAACAATAGAGGTATCACAAATATGTATTCAGAAATAGTTAACCATGTATATATCAACAAAATATGCCTCAAGCAATAGTTACCCACAAGGTGGTGTGAATAGGAATAATGGAAGCACAAAATATTCTTCAGTAATCTATGTTTATGAATGCATATACAACTGTGGATGGTATCACAAATAAAATAAAGTATGAGATCGAGATGCTGGACAATGTAAGGCTGGCATATTCATATGAGGATACATTTCCACCTTCTGTCGTACATTTGGTGTGGCTCATATCTCATACTCCTTCTCAATCTCATCTAGAAGGGCCTCTTCAGAAGTGTCATATCTTGGCAAGGTTCTAGAAAATATTCAGATAAGAAATAAACAATAAGCATATTGTATTGTCATCATATCAATGAACAATTCAACAAATTCAACATAATGTCAGGCTGTATAATATCAAGCATTACACAGGCAATTGTGCCACAAGTGATGGAACATGTACACTATAATGTCAGGCATAACACAGGCAATTGTGCCACAAGTGATGGAACATGTACACTATAATGTCAGGCATAACACAGGCAATTGTGCCACAAGTGATGGAACATGTACACTATAATGTCAGGCATATCACAGGCAATTGTGCCACAAGTGATGGAACACATACACTATAATGTCAGGCATTACACAGGCAATTGTGCCACAAGTGATGGAACATGTACACTATAATGTCAGGCATAACACAAGCAATTGTGCCACAAGTGATGGAACACATACACTATAATGTCAGGCATTACACAGGCAATTGTGCCACAAGTGATGGAACACATACACTATAATGTCAGGCATTACACAGGCAATTGTGCCACAAGTGATGGAACACATATACTATAATGTCAGGCATTACATAGGTAATTGTGCCACAAGTGATGAAACATGTACACTATAATGTCAGGCATTACATAGGCAATTGTGCCACAAGTGATGGAACATGTACACTATAATGTCAGTCATTACACACAAGTGATGGAACATGTACACTATAATGTCAGGCATTACACACAAGTGATGGAACATGTACACTATAATGTCAGGCATTACTTAGGCAATTGTGCCACAAGTGATAGAACATGTACACTATAATGTGTCAGGCATTACATAGGCAATTGTGCCACAAGTGATGGAACATGTACACTAAAATGCCAGGCATTACACAGGCAATTGTGCCACAAGTAATGGAACATGTACACTATAATGTCAGCCATTACACAGGCAATTGTGCCACAAGTGATGGAACATGTACACTATAATGCCAGGCATTACACAGGCAATTGTGCCACAAGTGATGGAACATGTACACTATAATGTCAGGCATTACACAGGCAATTGTGCCACAAGTGATGGAACATGTACACTATAATGTCAGTCATTACACAGGCAATTGTGACACAAGTGATGGAACATGTACACTATAATGCCAGGCATTACACAGGCAATTGTGCCACAAGTGATGGAACACATACACTTTCATGTCAGGCATTACACAGGCAATTGTGCCACAAGTGATGGAACACATACACTATAATGTCAGGCATTACTTAGGCAATTGTGCCACAAGTGATGGAACTTACACAATATAATGTCAGGCATTACATAGGCAATTGTGCCACAATTGATGGAACACATACACTTTAATGTCAGCCATTACACACAACTGATGAAACATGTACACTATAATATCAAGCATTACACAGGCAATTGTGTCACAAGTGATGGAACATGTACACTATAATGTCAGGCATTACACAGGCAACTGTGCCACAACTGATGGAACATGTACACTATAATGCCAGGCATTACTTAGGCAATGGTGCCACAAGTGATGGAACACATACACTATAATGTCAGGCATTACACAGGCAATTGTGCCACAAGTGATGGAACACATACACTACTATGTCAGGCATTACATAGGCAATGGTGCCACAAGTGATGGAACACATACACTATAATGTCAGGCATTACACACATAATGGAACATGTACATTATAATGTCAAGCATTGCACAGGCAATTGTGCCACAAGTGATGGAACACATACACTATCATGTCAGGCATTACACAGGCAAGTGTGCCACAACTGATGGAACACATACACGATAATGTCAGGCATTACTTAGGCAATTGTGCCACAAGTGATGGAACACATACACTATAATGTCAGTCATTACACAGGCAATTGTGTCACAAGTGATAGAACATATACACTATAATGTCAGGCATTACAGAGGCAATTGTGCCACAGGTGATGGAACATATACACTATAATGTCAGGCATTACATAGGCAATTGTGCCACAGGTGATGGAACACATACACTATAATGTCAGGCATTGCACAGGCAATTGTGCCACAAGTGATGGAACATATACACTATAATGTCAGGCATAACATAGGCAATTGTGCCACAGGTGATGGAACACATACACTATAATGTCAAGCATTGCACAGGCAATTGTGCCACAAGTGATGGAACACATACACTATAATGTCAGGCATTACACAGGCAATTGTGCCACAAGTGATAGAACACATACACTATAATGTCAGGCATTACACACAACTGATGAAACATGTACACTTTAATATCAAGCATTACACAGGCAATTGTGCCACAAGTGATGAAACACATAAACTATAATGTCAGGCATTACACAGGCAATTGTGCCACAAGTGATGGAACATGTACACTATAATGTCAGCCATTACACACAAGTGATGGAACATTTACACTATAATGTCAGGCATAACACGGGCAATTGTGCCACAAGTGATGGAACATGTACACTATAATGCCAGGCATTACACAGGCAATTGTGCCACAAGTGATGGAACACGTACACTTTAATGTCAGGCATTACACAGGCAAGTGTGCCACAAGTGATGGAACACGTACACTATAATGTCAGGCATTACACAGGTAATTGTGTCACAAGTGATGGAACATGTACACTATAATGCCATGCATTACACAGGCAATTGTGTCACAGGCACATGTACACTATAATGTCAGGCATTACACAGGCAATTGTGTCACAAGTGATGGAACATGTACACTATAATGTCAGGCATTACACAGGCAATTGTGTCACAAATGATGGAACATGTACACTATAATGTCAGGCATTACACAGGCAATTGTGCCACAAGTGATGGAACATGTACACTATAATGTCAGTCATTACACAGGCAATTGTGCTACAAGTGATGAAACATGTACACTATAATATCAAGCATTACACAGGCAATTGTGCCACAAGTGATGAAACACATAAACTATAATGTCAGGCATTACACAGGCAATTGTGCCACAAGTGATGGAACATGTACACTATAATGTCAGGCATTACACACAAGTGATGGAACATTTACACTATAATGTCAGGCATAACACAGGCAATTGTGCCACAAGTGATGGAACATGTACACTATAATGTCAGTCATTACACAAGCAATTGTGCCTCAAGTGATGGAACACGTACACTATAATGTCAGGCATTACACAGGCAATTGTGCAACAAGTGATGGAACACGTACACTATAATGTCGGGCATTACACAGGCAATTGTGTCACAAGTGATGGAACATGTACACTATAATGTCAGGCATTACACAGGCAATTGTGTCACAAGTGATGGAACATGTACACTATAATGTCAGGCATTACACAGGCAATTCTGTCACAAATGATGGAACATGTACACTATAATGTCAGTCATTACACATGCACTTGTGACACAAGTCATGGAACATGTACACTATAATGTCAGGCATTACACAGGCAATTGTGTCACAAGTGATGGAACATGTACACTATAATGTCAGGCATTACACAGGCAATTGTGTCACAAGTGATGGAACACGTACACTATAATGTCAGTCATTACACAGGCAATTGTGCCACAAGTGATGGAACATGTACACTATAATGTCAGGCATTACACAGGCAATTGTGTCACAAGTGATGGAACATTTACACTATAATGTCAGGCATTACACAGGCAATTGTGTCACAAGTGATGGAACATGTACACTATAATGTCAGGCATTACATAGGCAATTGTGTCACAAGTGATGGAACATGTACAATATAATGTCAGGCATTACATAGGCAATTGTGCCACAAGTGATGGAACATGTACACTATAATGTCAGGCATTACACAGGCAATTGTGTCACAAGTGATGGAACATGTACACTATAATGTCAGGCATTACACAGGCAATTGTGTCACAAGTGATGGAACATGTACACTATAATGTCAAGCATTACACAGGCAATTGTGTCACAAGTGATGGAACATGTACACTATAATGTCAAGCATTACACAGGCAATTGTGCCACAAGTAATGGAACATGTACACTATAATGTCAGGCATTACACACGTGATGGAACATGTACATTATAATGTCAAGCATTGCACAGGCAATTGTGCCACAAGTGATGGAACACATACACTATAATGTCAGACATTACTTAGGCAATTGTGCCACAAGTGATGGAACTAACACAATATAATGTCAGGCATTACATAGGCAATTGTGCCACAAGTGATGGAACACATACACTATAATGTCAGTCATTACACACAACTGATGAAACATGTACACTATAATATCAAGCATTAAACAGGCAATTGTGCCACAAGTGATGGAACATGTACACTATAATGTCAGGCATTACACATGCAATTGTGCCACAAGTGATGAAACATACACTATGATGTCAGGCATTACACAGGCAATTGTGCCACAAGTGATGAAACATACACTATTATGTCAGGAATTACACAGGCAATTGTGCCACAGGTGATGAAATACATACACTGTAAATTAAACAGGCAATTGTGCCACAAGTGATGAAACATACACTATACTGTCAGGCATCACACAGGCAATTGTGCCACAAATGATGAAACACATACACTATAATGTCAGGTATTATATTGTGCCACAATACAATACAGGTATTGACACTTGTACATAGAGGTATTACAGCTTGTACATACAGGTATAACAGCTTGTACATACAGGTATTACAGCATGTATATACAGGTAAAATAGTTTTTACATACAGGTATTACAACTTGTATATAAAGGTATTACATATTGTACATAAAGGTATTCATCTTGTACATACAGGTATTACAGCTTGTACATGAATGTATTACAACTTGTACATACAGGTATTACAGCTTGTACATACATGTATTACAGCTTGTACATACAGGTATTACAGCTTGTACACACATGTATTACAGCTTGTACATACAGGTATTACAGCTTGTACATACAGGTATTACAGCTTGTACATACATTTACATGTATTACAACTTGTACATGCAGGTATTACAGCTTGTACCTACAGGCATTACATCTTGTATATACAGGTATTACAGCTTGTACATACAGGTATTACAGTTTGTATATACAGGAGGTATTGCCACTTGTACATACAGGTATTACAACTTGTACATTCAGGTACTGTAGTTTGTGCATACAGATGTATTGCCTTTTATTACAGTACTTACTCTCTTTTCTGTACAGGCTGACTATACATCAAGTCTGGGTTTGGACCAGTCTTTGCAAAGTTTGTAGAAGTCCCTGAAATAAACAGAAAAACAAGAAGGTCATGTTGGCCCTACATTGCTTACCTTTGACAGAGGATACTATGCCAAAGAAGGCAATGAAGTTAGTAATTTGTGATATTATTGATATAAAAATACCATGTAGAATTTCAAGATATTATTTTTTGATGGATAGAGCAGTAGATGAATGAAAAAAATAGATGTTAATCATATGTTAAAAATAACATAACACTTTTTAATTATATAACATAAAAACATGTCACAATGTTCAAGGCAGTTCAAATCAAATAATGGTGTGCATTTAAAAATGTTAAAAAACAGAAACACAAAATAAATGTCAGTGATAAGTTTCACATATCCCCCAATTGGTCAAAATGAAAATAATGATATGTTTTGTAAGTAGGTATTTAAATATATCAATAAATATCAAGAGTTATGGACTAAAGTTACAGACTAGACACAATTTCATTTTTACCTTAACCTGACCGGCCTGTGTTTTGCAGGTGATACATCATCATGACATGTTGGTCACTTGTGTCAAGTTAATTAAATCTCTCCAATATTTGTAAGACATATTTACAGACCAGACATAAAATCTTGAAAGTGTTACCTTGACCATTTAGCCGGGCCCGATAAACTCAGTCGGTTACGCGTCTGACTATCAATCCAGGGGTCTGAGTTCAAATCCCCTGCCCGGCAACAGTCTCCGTGATGATTGATATACGACATTGTATCTCATTATCATTCGTCTCTCACCACTGATTCAAGTGGGAAAGTTATCAGTTACTTGCGGAGATGGGGTGTGCTCGAGTACTGGTTAATCCCAGGAAACAGTGGTTAGGTTAACTGATCGTCTGTTAGCCCTCGATGGCATAAAAATGATGCTAAATATTCAATCAATCAATCATTGACCATTTAGGTATGGTTTTGGGTCTTACATGGAACATTTCGTCATGTAATGTTGATCAATATCAGTGTTTTCTCCAGCTCCAATTTTTCAAGTCAATGATGACCCACTGACTTAAAATCTGGGGGTTATTTTCAAAATCTGGAGGTCATCAGTTGACTAGTTTTAAACTTAATCAATATAAATAAATGGTGGTAAAAAGTACATAATTTACTGAAACAGTTTTAATTCTTGTTTCACACAAATTTCTCAATCAAAGCTGCAATTTAAGTTAATAACAAAACAATTTAACTTCAAACAAATGTTTCACTTCTGGCAACAAGTTACAACAACTAGAAACTAGTTGTTTTTATAATCATGGCCATAGGGCCATGAACTTTTCAAATGGCATGGCCTCAGCTTGATCACCATGGCCCTAACTATAATGAAAAACACTAAATTATTTCAACATTTTATATTTCAGCTGAGCTTCATGTTTACCATTACTAAGCAATATACTCTTTGGAAAACAAAACTTTGTTGTAACCATTTTCTCTTCTGGCTGATTGCTAGACTCATTTTAGAGTAATGTTGCCTTGATATAAAAACATTTTAATGGTTACTTAACAATAATTATTAAAAATTAGTCATTTCTCAAAATGAATATAATTTTCTAAAAGTTTATTTTCTTTTTTCCATAACCTTTTAAACATCCGTTAAAGAAACATAAACCGTGCCGGGAATACCTCCGTACAAACATGGACTGGCCTATGTTTAAACTAGTATTAAAATGTCACGCATCTCGATACCTTATAGCAAACAAAATAAAAAGGTTTTCAGATAGAGATGGTTTCCATCCATGCATGACAAAGTAACAGGCCGGATATGAAATCTCTAACAGACTCAGTGTTGACAAACAAACTTAAAGTGTGACCTTGACCTTTGAGGTAGGGGTCTGGGTTTTACACACAACACATCATGATGTCATGTTGATTAACACAGTTTTTTAAATCCATCTATGGATAACAAAGTTATATAGACCCGACATGAAATAAACAAGAGGCCCAAGAGGGCCTGAGAACGCTTTACTGACTCATGAACCCTTGGGACGAAGTCATTTTTAACCCTAAGGACACCATTTGAACAAATCTAACAAAACTATAGTTGGTCATCATTACTACATAAACATTTTGAAAATCTGTTGGGCCGTTCAAGAGATGAAGATTTTTTAACTTTTGGACTATTTTTAGTAATGGCGGCCATCTTGAATTTCAGATCGAAAAAAAATCTTCTGTATAGTCTCCTATGCAACAGAAACATGCATGTGAAGTTTCGGTTTAATTGGCCTAGTGGTTTCAGAATAGATGAAAGAAAAAGAGAATTTTCTGTTTTCCCATAGTATCCCTATGTAAAATTGTAAGTCCCCTTACATGGCCCCTATAAATTTTAGCCTCTTAATTCTTATCTGCAATCAAACCCCTACACATAGGGATAATTTATGCCAAATATGAACAAATCTGACATACCAGTTCTCAAGAAAACGACTTTAGTAATTCCTAATTTTTACCCTTTTGGGACCCCTCCTGACCCATTAAGATGGTAGAACCCATTCATTTTTACAAATCTGAACCTCCTTCACCGAACAATGCTTCTGTGAAGATATAGGCAAAATCATTTCCATTTTTAAAAAAAAAAAAAAAATATTATAATGACATGTGTCCCCTAATTGAACCCTCGGGCGGGGTCATATTTAACCCTAGGGACACCATTTTAATAAATCTAATAATACTATAGTTGGTTATCATTACTACATAAACATTTTGAAAATCTGTTGGGCCGTTCATGAGAAGAAGGTTTTTTAAGTTTTAGACTATTTTTAGTAACAGCGGCCATCTTGAATTTCAGATCGAAAAAAAAATCTTCTGTATAGTCTCCTATGCAACAGAAACATGCATGTCAAGTTTCAGTTTAATTGGCCTAGTAGTTTCAGAATAGATGAAAGAAAAATATTTTTTTTTATTTTCCCAAAGTATCCCTTTGTAAAATTCTAAGTCCCTTTCCAGGGCCCCTATAAATTTTAGCCCCTTAATTCTTATCTGCAATCAAACCCCTACACATAGGGATAATTTATGCCAAATATGAACAAATCTGACATACCGGTTGTCAAGACAATGATTTTAGTAATTCCCAATTTTTACCCTTTTGGGGCCCCTCCTGACCCCTTAAGACAGTGAAACCCATTCATTTTTACAAATCTGAACATCCTTCACCAAACAATGCTTCTGTGAAGATATAGGCAAAAGCATTTCCATTTTTAAAAAAAAATAAAAAAAATATTATAATGACATGTGTCCCCTAATTGAACCCTCGGGGCGGGGTCATATTTAACCCTAGGGACACCATTTGAACAAATCTAATAATACTATAGTTGGTTATCATTACTACATAAACATTTTGAAAATCTGTTGGGCTGTACATGAGAAGAAGATTTTTTAAGTTTTGGACTATTTTTTAGTAACAGCGGCCATCTTGAATTTCAGATCGAAAAAAAAATCTTCTGTATGGTCTCCTATGCAACAGAAACATGCATGTGAAGTTTCAGTTTAATTAGCCTAGTAGTTTCAGAATAGATGAAAGAAAAAGAAAATTCTTTGTTTTCCCAAAGTATCCCTATGTAAAATTCTAAGTCCCCTTACAAGGCCCCTATAAATTTTAGCCCCTTAATTCTTATCTGCAATCAAACCCCTATACATAGGGATAATTTATGCCAAATATGAACAAATCTGACATACCAGTTGTCAAGACAACGATTTTAGGAATTCCAAATTTTTACCGTTTTGTGGCCGCTCCTGACCCCTTAAGACAGTGGAACGCATTCATTTTTACAAATCTGAACCTCCTTCACCAAACAATGCTTCTGTGAAGATATAGGCAAAATCATTTCCATTTTTAAAAAAAAAAAAAAAAAATTATAATTACATGTGTCCCCTAATTGAACCCTCGGGGCGGGGTCATATTTAACCCTAGGAACACCATTTGAACAAATCTAACAATACTATAGTTGGTTATCATTACTACATAAACATTTCGAAAATCTGTTGGGCCGTTCATGAGAAGAAGATTTTTTAAATTTTGGACTATTTTTAGTAATGATGGCCATCTTGAATTTCAGATCGAAAAAAAAATCTTTTGTATAGTCTCCTATGCAACAGAAACATGCATGTGAAGTTTCAGTTTAATTGGTCTAGTGGTTTCAGAGAAAGTGCTGCTAACAGACGACAGACGACGCGCCATCGCATAAGCACTTCTTGCCTTTGGCCAGTAGAGCTTAAAACAGATTTGAATTGTTGTCAAACAAACTTTAAGTGTGACCTTGACCTTTGAATTAGCGGTCTGGGTCTTACGCGCAACATATTGCATCAATTCAGCCAAGTGTTTTTGAAGTCCATCCAGGAATGACAAAATTACAAACCATCCTTGACCTTTGAGGTACAGGTTTACATCTTTCATGACATGTTGTCATGTCATGTTGATAATTTTAAAAACTGATGGACACTGCGATTTCTATATGGGGGGAGCTGTCATTTACTCCAGATGTTTGGTATTTTGTTGCTTTTAAACATCTGACGTAAAATATTTGGTAGGCATATGCTGCCCCAATGCAACTCCCCATTCATCCCACTGTTCCTACACCTAAGTTATAATAATTATTTTCAAATATTTTAGATGAAGAAATATATCAAAATAATTAAACTTCTTGTTCTCAGATTTATATATATATAATATACATTTTAGAAGTTGAACAAATGCCTCTTGATCAATTTTAGAAGGGGAATAAAAGCCCCTTTGTGAATTTTAGAAGGTGGACAAAAGCCCCTTTGTGAATTTTAGGAAGTGGACAAAAGCCCCTTTGTGAATTTTAGGAGGTGGAACAAAAGCCCCTTTGTGAATTTTAGAAGGTGGACAAAAAGCCCCTTTGTGAATTTTAGAAAGTGGACAAAAGCCCCTTTGTGAATTTTAGAAGTTGGACAAAAGCCCCTTTGTGAATTTTAGAAGTTGGACAAAAGCCCCTTTGTGAATTTTAGGAGGTGGACAAAAGCCCCTTTGTGAATTTTAGAAGGTGGACAAAAGCCCCTTTGTGAATTTAAGAAGGTGGACAAAAGCCCCTTTGTGAACTTTAGGAAGTGGACAAAAGCCCCTTTGTGAATTTTAGAAGGTTGACAAAAGCCCATTTGTGGATTTTAGAAGTTGAACAAAAGCCCCTTGGTTGATTTTAGAAGTTTGACAAAAGCCCTTTGGTTGATTTTAGAAGTTGGACAATAGCCCCTTGTTGATTTTTATGTTGACACAAGCCCTTTGTGAATTTTAGAAGTTGGACAATAGCCCCTTTGTCAATTTTTGAAAGTGGACACAAGCCCTTTGGTCGATTTTAGAAGTTGGACAAAAGCCCCTTGGTCAATTAAGAAGGTGAACAAAAGCCCCTTGGTCAATTTTTGAAGGTGGACAAAAGCCCCTTGGTTGATTTTTAAAAGTGGACAAAAGCCTCTTGATCAATTTTCAAAGGTTGACACAAAAAAGCCCCTTTGTGAATTTTAGAAGGTGGACGAAAGCCCCTTTGTGAATTTAAGAAGGCGGACAAAAGCCCCTTTGTGAATTTTAGAAGTTGGACAAAAGCTCCTTTGTGAATTTTAGAAGGTGGACAAAAGCCCCTTTGTTAATTTTTGAAGGTGGACAAAAGCCCCTTTGTGAATTTTAGGAGGTGGACAAAAGCCCCTTTGTGAATTTTAGAAGGTGGACAAAAGCTCCTTTGTGAATTTTAGAAGTTGGACAATAGCCCCTTGGTCGATTTTTGAAAGTTGACACAAGCCCTTTGGTCGATTTTAGAAGTTGGACAATAGCACCTTGGTCAATTTTTGAAAGTGGACACAAGCCCTTTGGTCAATTTTAGAAGTTGGACAAAAGCCCCTTGGTCAATTATGAAGGTGAACAAAAGCCCCTTGGTCAATTTTTGAAGATGGACAAAAGCCCCTTTGTGAATTTTAGAAGGTGGACAAAAGCCTCTTTGTCAATTTTAGAAGTTGGACAAAAGCTTCTTTGTGAATTTTAGGAGGTGGGCAAAAGCCCCTTTGTGAATTTTATAAGGTGGACAAAGGCCCCTTTGTGAATTTTAGAAGGTTGACAAAAGCCCCTTTGTGAATTTTAGAAGGTGGATAAAAGCCCCTTTGTGAATTTCAGGAAGTGGACAAAAGCCCCTTTGTGAATTTTAGAAGGTGGACAAAAGCCCCATTGTGAATTTAAGAAGGTGGATAAAAGCCCCTTTGTGAATTTTAGAAGTTGGACAACAGCCTCTTTGTGAATTTTAGGAGGTGGACAAAAGCCCCTTTGTGAAGTTTAGGTGGACAAAAGCCCCTTTGTGAATTTTAGAAGTTGGACAAAAGCCCCTTTGTGAATTTTAGAAGTTGGACAAAAGCCTCTTTGTGAATTTTAGGAAGTGGACATAGCCCCTTTGTGAATTTTAAAAGGTGGACAAAAGCCTCTTTGTGAATTTAAGAAGGTGGATAAAAGCCCCTTTGTGAATTTTAGAAGTTGGAAAAAGCCTTTTTGTGAAATTTAGGAGGTGGACAAAAGCCCCTTTGTGAATTTTAGAAGTTGGACAAAAGCCCTTTTGTGAATTTAAGAAGGTGGACAAAAGCCCCTTTGTGAATTTTAGAAGATGGACAAAAGTCCCTTTGTGAATTTTAGAAGGTGGACAAAAGCCTCTTTGTGAATTTTACAAGTTGGACAAAAGCCTCTTTGTGAATTTTAGGAAGTGGACAAAAGCCCCTTTGTGAATTTTAAAAGCTGGACAAAAGCCTCTTTGTGAATTTTAGAAGGTGGACAAAAGCCCCTTTGTGAATTTTAGGAAGTGGACAAAAGCCCCTTTGGGAATTTTAGAAGTTGGACAATAGCCCCTTGGTTGATTTTAGAAGTTGGACAAAAGCCCCTTGGTCAATTATGAAGGTGAACAAAAGCCCCTTGGTCGATTTTTGAAGGTGGACAAAAGCCCCTTGGTTGATTTTTAAAGGTGGACAAAAGCCTCTTGATCAATTTTCAAAGGTGGACACAAAAAAAGCCCCTTTGTGAATTTTAAAAGGTGGACAAAAGCCCCTTTGTCAATTTAAGAAGGTGGACAAAAGCCCCTTTGTGAATTTTAGAAGTTGGACAAAAGCCCCTTTGTGAATTTTAGAAGATGGACAAAAGCCCCTTTGTGAATTTTAGAAGTTGGACAAAAGCCCCTTTGTGAATTTTAGAAGACGGACAAAAGCCCCTTTGTGAATTTTTGAAGGTGGACAAAAGCCCCTTTGTGAATTTAAGAAGGTGGACAAAAGCCCCTTTGTGAATTTTAGAAGGTGGACAAAAGCCCCTTTGTGAATTTTAGAAGGTGGACAATAGCCCCTTGGTCGATTTTAGAAGTTGGACAAAAGCCCCTTTGTGAATTTTAGGAGGTGGACAAAAGCCCCTTTGTGAATTTTAGAAGGTGGACAAAAGCCCCTTTGTGAATTTTAGAAGTTGGACAATAGCCCCTTGATCGATTTTTGAAAGTGGACACAAGCCCATTGGTCGATTTTAGAAGTTGGACAATAGCCCCTTGGTCGATTTTTGAAAGTGGACACAAAGCCCTTTGGTCGATTTTAGAAGGTGAACAAAAGCCCCTTGGTCGACTTTTGAAGGTGAACAAAAGCCCATTGGTCGATTTTTGTAGGTGGACTAAAGCCCCTTTGTGATTTTTAAAGGTGGACAAAAGCCTCTTGATCAATTTTCAAAGGTGGACACAAAAAAAGCCCTTTTGTTAATTTTAGAAGGTGGACAAAAGCCCCTTGACTATTTTAATAGTTATTTTGCATATTATGAATTTTACTGTACTGATGCTACATTCGGAATACACACTATTTTAATTTTCAACCATAAAAAACATAACAAATTATTCATAGAAACAATGTAAACTATTGTTGTATGGTGTTTAGCATCGCTTTCAACAATTTTCAGTCATATCACGACGGTGTCTGCTTGAGACAGTATTCTGAGCACTGTCACACTGGAGTATCATGCCTCAGACACATGGTATGATAACCCACCCAGTCACATTATACTGACACCGGGTTGACCAGAGAACTCTCCTCTAAATGCTGAGCGTCAAGCGAGGAAGCTTCTAGTACCATTTTTAAAGTCTTTGGTATGACCCGGCCGGGGATTGAACCCACGACCTTCCACATGCGAGGCGGACGCTCTACCACTAGACCATGCCGCGGTCCCAATGTAAACTAAATATGAATAAAATGGCTGGTTGGTTCTTGAGTGGAAGGTTTTTTTTTAAATTGACATTTTTATTCTTTTTGGGGTCCCTTATAGATAATAAATCCCCTTTAATGGACACAGTCTCGGCTGTTTTGACTAAACAATGACCCAGGCATCGAGAAAAATAAAATAATTCCAAAAATAGATGAAAAATATTGAAATTTCTGTCTTCCCACAATATTTCTATGTAAAATCAGTCCCCTTAAGTAGTCCCTTCTCATAAGGATCATTTACACCAAATATGAACATAAGGATCATTTACACCAAATATAAACATAAAAATCATTTGCTCAAAATATGAACAAAAGGATCATTTACACCAAATATGAACATAAGGATCATTTACACCAAATATGAACATAAATATCATTTGCTCCAAACATGAACATAAGGATCATTTACACCAAATATAAACATAAGGATCATTTACAACAAATATAAACATAAAGATCATTTACACCAAATATGAACATAAGGATCATTTGCACCAAATATAAACATAAGGATCATTTACACCAAATATGAACATAAGGATCATTTACACGAAATATAAACATAAGGATCATTTACACCAAATATGAAAATAAGGATCATTTACACACAATATGAAAATAAGGATCATTTACACCAAAATATGAACATAAAGATCATTTACACCAAAATATAAACATAAGGATTATTTACTTCGAATATGAACCTAAGGATTATTTACACCGAATATGAACATAAAGATCATTTACACCAAAAATGAACATAAGGATCATTTACACCAGATATAAACATAAAGATCATTTACACCAAATATGAACATAAGGATCATTAACACCAAATATAAACAAAAGGATCATTTACACCGAATATGAAAATAAAGATCATTTACACCGAATATGAACATAAAGATAATTTACACCAAATATGAACATAAGGATCATTTACACCAATTATGAACATAAGGATCATTTACACCAAACATGATTATAAGGATCATTTACACCAAAATATGAACATAAGGATCATTTACACCAAAATATGAACATTAGGATCATTTACACCATATATGAACATAAGGATCATTTACACACAATATGAACATAAGGACCATTTACACCAATTATTAACATATTAACATAAGGATCATTTACACTAAATATGAACATAAGAATCATTTACACCAATTATTAACATATTAACATAAGGATCATTTACACACAATATGAACATAAGGATCATTTACACCAATTATTAACATATTAACATAAGGATCATTTACACTAAATATGAACATAAGAATCATTTACACCAAATATGAACAATTTTTGCTGGTAGGTTCTCGAGCTTAAGAATTTTTAATGAAAATTTCCCAACGTTAAACTGACAAGTTGTCATAGCAGGGAAAATTGTGACCTAGTGTCATGGCTTGAAAAAAAGGGTAAGCCCCTGGAGTGTGACAATTTTGACCCCATGTTAATAATTTAAATAAACCTGAGAGAGCTCCAAGTAAGAGAGTAATGTGGGAGAATATTGGACATCCAGGATTTTTCGGACAATCTGAAAATGTACTTATTACATAGTTCTGCATGCACTACACTTGTTTTCAGACCCAATCAAGGCAGCTGATGCATTAATTAAATGCAATAATAAAATCACCTCAGGTAACAAACGGGTGTTTATGCACTGTAACAATATATGACGACAGTTTTGATTGGAAGAGAGAGGTTCATGTAAACAAGTTTCCACTCATGTTTTCTCCCAGATAGAGCTGGCAACAATTTTTAAGAAATTGAAACAAATATACCGGGCATGATTTATTGTATTATAAACAATAATTTAGATGAAAATAAAAGTGTCCAATAAACCACTGATGAATAATTCAATACGCTGTCCGATGAATCCCACTTGAGATTTCATTATCCGATAAACCCCATTTTGTTGTCTGGTAAACAAAAATAACTGTCCCATACTCCCCACGCAGTGAGTGCTGTACTTGATAAAATAGTTGACTGGTACATGTGTCCGATTTACCCCTATATTACTCAAAAGCCTCAAACAAAATCAGAGACATTTCAGAGAAAAATAGTGAAGAGATATAAACATACTTGTCAAGCACTCTTTCTACCCTTACCTGCATTGCCTGTATAAATATCTTCAGTAAAGATATCTTTATTCTGGAAAAAAATAAGTGATTTTATATTAGACAAGAATCCTGCATTTAAAACTTTTATAAGCCAGTGAAGCCTCCATTTCTGAACAAAACATTTTAAAACATCATAATTTTGCATGTTAACTTTTAAGTTTTTGTAAAAACCTCTTAAAGCTTGAAAAATAATTGACTAAGATTGTATTAATAACATGTATGATAGTGTTCACACAGGAGAAAACAAGTTGTATTAATTTTGTAAATCTCTTTCAGAATAAAAAAGTCCTGCTATATTACATTGACATAATATGAACACATTTATATATACAATCGTGTATGTATAAATTATTATCAGGTATTGTTTGAGTCCATAGGAAAATGGGTGCTCCCCCTTCAATGTATATACAGTGAAAGGAAAAAGAAAGTATACATACCTATAAACGTCGACAGGTCAAAGAACAATAAATGTATTGCATATAAATTTTGTATATTTATATTTCATCATATTGTTGAATCAAAAAACAAACATTTAATTCATTTCAAAGCAAAACAATAATAAACAAAACAATAAGAAACAAGAAATGTCACTGGTAAGTGTCGCATGCCCCCCAAATGGTCGTTGAAAAATAACAATATAATTATGTTATAATAGGTAGCGATGTATCCATGAATATAAAGAGTAATGGACTAATGTCTCAGATGAGACATGCAATTTCATGTTTTTTTACATTAAAGTGTGACCTTGACCTTTGTGTAACCTTGACATCTGATGTAATGGTCTGGGTATTTCAACAGTTAAATGCTGCTGAAACACCATCATGACATGCTGATCACTTGTGTCAAGCTATTTTAAAATCCCTAAATGTAAGACAAAGTTACAAATCAATTGTTGATAAATTGAGCCAAGTGTTTTTGAAATCCATCCATGTATGATAAAGTTAAAAGACAGACTTGAAAACTCAAACAGATTCAAAGTGTTGTCATACATACTAAAAGTGTGACCTTGACCTTTGAGGTATGGGTGTTAGTTTTACTTATGACACGTCGTCATGTCATCTTGATAAATTCAGCCAAGTTAAAGGCAAAGTTACAGACCTGAGACACACAATATCAAACAAATTGAAAGTGTAACCTTGATCTTTAAGGAAAGGTTCTGGGTCTTACATGCGACACTTAATTATGTGATGTTGATTAATTGAGCCAAGTGTTTTTAAAATTTATCCATAGATGACAGACCGGACAAGAAATGTCAAAATGACTGAAAGTGTTGTCAAACAAAGTTAAATTGTGACCTTGACCTTTGAAGTGGGAGTTTGGGTATTACGTGCAACACATCGTCATGTTATGTTGATCATTTATAACAAGTATTTATAAAAATCCATCTATGCATGACAAAGTTGCAGGCCGAACATGAAATCTCACAGACTCAAAGTGTGACCTTGACCTTTGAGGTAAGGGTGTGGGTCTTACTCGCGACACATTGCCATGTTATTTGATCAATTGTAGCAAGTATCATTAAAATCCATCTATGCATGACAAAGTTACAGGCCAGACACAAAATCTCACAGACTCAAAGTGTTGTTAAACAAACTCAAATAGTGACCTTGACCTCTGAGGTATGGGTGTGGGTCTTACTGGCAACACATTGTCATGTTATGTTGATCATTTATAAAATCCATCTATGCATGACAAAGTTACAGGCCCGACACGAAATCTCACACAAACTCAAAATGTATTCAAACAAACTCAAATTGTGACCTTGATCTTTGAGGTACAGTTGTGGGTCTTACTGGCAACACATCGCCATGTTATGTTGATCATTTGTAGCAAGCATCAACAAAATCCATCTATTCATGACAAAGATACAGACCGGACACAAAATACCGGACTGAAGGACGGACGGACGTTCTAACCAATGGGTATTTAAGTGGCTTCTTTGCGTCAATCTTATTACTTGTGTGGCTAAATTTTAGATAATTTTAACCACATAAGAGAAAAAAGCCACATAAATGCTGTTTTTAAGTGGCTAGAAACAGCCAAGTAATTATTTTTCAACTGCTTTTCAACTGTCCATAAAAATTACTAACCCTAAACCCTAGACACTTAACTACCCATTTGTGTGCCCGGACAGACAGACAGTCAGAAGGATGGACTAATGGCTAGATGGACGGACGGACAGTGCGATTACTATATGCCACCCCAAAAATTCGGGGGGTGGAGGGCATAAAAATCAGTTCATTTTCCATCACATGAATAAACTAAGCCAATAATGAAATAATTTTAAAAACCAAAATGTATACTTTCTTTTTCCTTTCAGTGTATATATATATAGCAGTCACCTCTATTATTGTTAAGCAAGCACTTCTTTTAACCAGCCATGTGTGCTACTTCCCATTTATATATTTTCAAGGCAAATGAACCTGTATTAAGCAACAACCTGTCTTAAAAGGCCATATTTGTTCTTTCCCTCGACTGGGTGCTAAGTAAAGAGAAAAAAGGGGCCACAACTCCTGTAAAATTTAACGGGACATTGGCAAATACAAATCTTGACCTGTATTTTAAATTATACAGCTTCACACTAAATAGTAATTAATAAAAACATAGACCCTTTCAGAAGTAATTGATCAGAAACCATTATTTAACCAAAACTTAAACCAAAATAGCGTCATATCTCGAGTAAAACTTGACTGACATTGACAAATATTGACCAGTATTATATGATTATATAACTTAACAAAAACTATTTAAACCAATTTGACATCTGAAGAAGGAACATCAAAATCATTGACGTAAAGAAAGAACCAGGTTAAGAAGGTAAGGTACGTATCTTTAATTTTCCATTTCATGCAGTAAACCTCAGTCAATCATGTTCACAATTATAATAAATTGTTTGATTTTAGTTTATATGTCATGACAGATATGTCATCTATTGTTTGATCTTAGTGTACATGTCATGACAGGTATGCCACCTATTTCTTGATCTTAGTTGATATATCATAACAGGTATGTCATATATTGCTTGATCTTAGTTTATGTCATGCCAGGTATGTCATCTATTGCTTGATCTTAGTTTATGTCATGACAGGTATGTCATCTATTGCTTGATCTTAGTTTATATGTCATGACAGGTGTGCTACCTACTATTTGATCTTAGTTTATATGTCATGACAGGTATGTCATCTATTGCTTGATCTAAGTGTACATGTCATGACAGGTATGCCATCTATTGCTTGATCTAAGTGTACATGTCATGACAGGTATGCCATCTATTGCTTGATCTAAGTTAATATGTCATGCAAGGTATGTCATCTGTTCATTGATTTTAGTTTATATGTCATATATTGCTTGATCTTAGTTTATGTCAAGACAGGTATGTCATCTATTGCTTGATCTTAGTTTATATGTCATGACAGGTGTGCCACCTATTGCTTGATCTTAGTTTATATGTCATGACAGGTATGTCATCTATTGCTTGATCTAAGTGTACATGTCATGACAGGTATGTCATCTATTTCTTGATCTTAGTTTATATGTCATGACAGGTATGTCATCTCAAGCTTGATCTAAGTTTATATGTCATAACAGGTATGTTATATATTGCTTGATCTTAGTTTATGTCATGACAGGTATGTCATCTCAAGCTTGATCTAAGTTTATATGTCATAACAGGTATGTTATATATTGCTTGATCTTAGTTTATGTCATGACAGGTATGTCATCTATTGCTTGATCTTAGTTTATGCCATGGCAGGTATGTCATATATTGCTTGATCTTAGTTTATATGTCATGACAGGTGTCCTACCTACTATTTGATCTTAGTTTATATGTCATGACAGGTATGTCATCTTTTGCTTGATCTAAGTGTACATGTCATGACAGGTATGCCATCTATTGCTTGATCTCAGTGTACATGTCATGACAGGTATGCCATCTATTGCTTGATCTTAGTTGATATGTCATGCAAGGTATGTCATCTGTTCATTGATTTTAGTTTATATGTCATAACAGGTATGTCATATATTGCTTGATCTTAGTTTATGTCAAGACAGGTATGTCATCTATTGCTTGATCTTAGTTTATATGTCATGACAGGTGTGCCACCTATTGCTTGATCTTAGTTTATATGTCATGACAGGTATGTCATCTATTGCTTGATCTAAGTGTACATGTCATGACATGTATGCCATCTATTGCTTGATCTTAGTTTATATGTCATGCCAGGTATATCATCTGTTCTTTGATTTTAGTTTATATGTCATGACAGGTATTCCATCTATTGTTTGATCTTAGTGTACATGTCATGACAGGTATGCCACCTATTGCTTGATCTTAGTTTATATGTCATGACAGGTATATCATATATTGCTTGATCTTAGTTTATATATCATGGCAGGTATGCCACTTATTTCTTGATCTTAGTTTATATGTCATGACAGGTATGTCATCTCAAGCTTGATCTTAGTTTATATGTCATAACTGGTATGTCATATATTGCTTGATCTTAGTTTATGTCATGACAGGTATGTCATCTATTCCTTGATCTTAGTTTATGTCATGACAGGTATGTCATCTATTGCTTGATCTTAGTTTATGTCATGACAGGTATGTCATCTATTGCTTGATCTTAGTTTATGTCATGACAGGTATGTCATCCATTGCTTGATCTTAGTTTATATGTCATGACAAGTATGTCATATATTGCTTGATCTAAGTGTACATGTCATGACAGGTATGCCATCTTTTGCTTGATCTAAGTGTACATGTCGTGACAGGTATGCCATCTATTGCTTGATCTTAGTTGATATGTCATGCAAGGTATGTCATCTGTTCATTGATTTTAGTTTATATGTCAAGACAGGTATGTCATCTATTGCTTGATCTTAGTTTATATGTCATGACAGGTGTGCCACCTATTGCTTGATCTTAGTTTATATGTCGTGACAGGTATGTCATCTATTGCTTGATCTAAGTGTACATGTCATGACAGGTATGCCATTTATTGCATGATCTTAGTTTATATGTCATGCCAGGTATGTCATCTGTTCCTTGATCTTAGTTTATATGTCATGACAGGTATGTCATCTATTGCTTGATCTAAGTGTACATGTCATGACAGGTATGTCATCTATTGCTTGATCTTAAATTATATGTCATGCCAGGTATGTCATTTGTTCCTTGATTTTAGTTTATATGTCATGACAGGTATTCCATCTATTGTTTGATCTTAGTGTACATGTTATGACAGGTATGCCATCAATTGCTTGATCTTAGTTTATATGTCAAGACAGTATGCCACCTATTCCTTGATCTTAGTTTACATGTCATGACAGGTAAGCCACCTATTGTTTTATCTTAGTTTATATGTCATGGCAGTATGTCATCTATTGCTTGATCTTAGTTTATATGTCATGGCAGTAATGCCACCTATTTCTTGATCTTAGTTTATATGTCATGACAGGTATGTCATCTATTGCTTGATCTTAGTGCACATGTCATGACAGGTATGCCATCTATTGCTTGATCTTAGTTTATATGTCAAGGCAGGTATGTCACCTATTGCCTGATCTTAGTTTATATGTCATGACAGGTATGCCACCTATTGCCTAATCTTAGTTTATATGTCATGACAGGTATGCAATATATTGCTTGATCTTAGTTTATTTGTCATGGCAGATATGCTATCTATTGCTTGAGCTTAGTTTATTTGTCATGACAGGTATGCCACTTATTGCTGAATCTCACTTTATATGTCATGACAGGTATGCCATCTATTGCTTGATCTTAGATTATTTGTCATGGCAGGTATGCTACCTATTGCTTGATCTTAGATTACAAGTCATGACAGGTATGCCATATACTACTTGATCTTAGTTTATCTTTCATGACAGGTGTGCCACCTATAGCTTGATCTTAGTTTATATGTCATGACAGGTGTGCCACATGTTGCTGGATCTTAGTTTACCTTTCATGGGAGGCATGCCACATATTGCTTGATCTTTAAGTCATGACAGGTGTGCCACCTATTGCTTAATCTTAGTTTATATGTCATGGCAGGTATGCCACATATTCCTTGATCTTAGTTTATATGTCATGACAAGTATGCCACCTATTGTTTGATCTTAGTTTATATGTCACAACAGGTATGCCATCTATTGCTTGATCTTAGTTTATTTGTCATGGCAGGTATGCTACCTATTGCTTGATCTTAGTCTATATGTCATGACAGGTATGCCACCTATTGCCTGATCTTAGTTTATATGTCATGACAGGTATGCCACTTATTGCCGAATCTTAGTTTAAATGTCATGACAGGTATGCAATCTATTGCTTGATCTTAGTTTATTTGTCATGGCAGGCATTCCACCTATTGTTTGATCTTAGATTACAAGTCATGACAGGTATGCCATATACTACTTGATCTTAGTTTTCCTTTCATGACAGGTGTGCCACCTATAGCTTGATCTTAGTTTATATGCAATGACAGGTGTGCCATCTGTTGCTGGATCTTAGTTTACCTTTCATGGGAAGCATGCCTAATATTGCTTGATCTTTATGTCATGACATGTATGCCACCTATTGCCGAATCTTAGTTTATATGTCATGACAGGTATGCCATCTATTGCTTGATCTTAGTTTATTTGTCATGGCAGGTATGCTACCTATTGCTTGATCTTAGATTACAAGTCATGACAGGTATGCCATATACTACTTAATCTTAGTTTATCTTTCATGACAGGTGTGCCACCTATAGCTTGATCTTAGTTTATATGTCATGACAGGTGTGCCATCTGTTGCTGGATCTTAGTTTACCTTTCATGGGAGGCATGCCACATATTGCTTGATCTAAGTGTCATGACAGGTGTGCCACCTATTGCTTGGTCTTAGTTTATTTGTCATGGCAGGTATGCCACCTATTCCTTGGTCTTAGTTTATATGTCATGACAGGTATGCCATCTATTGCTTGTTCTTAGTTAATATGTCATGACAGGTATGCCACCTATTGTTTGATCTTAGTTTATTTGTCATGGCAGGTATGCCACTTATTGCCGAATCTTAGTTTATATGTCACGACAGGTATGCCATCTATTGCTTGATCTTAGTTTATTTGTTATTGCAGGTATGCTACCTATTGCTTGATCTTAGTTTATATGTCATGACAGATATGCCACCTATTGCCGAATCTTAGTTTATATGTCACGACAGGTATGCCATCTATTGCTTGATCTTAGTTTATTTGTCATGGCAGGTATGCTACCTATTGTTTGATCTTAGTTTATTTGTCATGGCAGGCATTACACCTATTGTTTGATCTTAGATTACAAGTCATGACAGGTATGCCATATACTACTTGATCTTATTTTACCTTTCATGACAGGTGTGCCACCTATAGCTTGATCTTAGTTTATATGTCATGACAGGTGTGCCATCTGTTGCTGGATCTTAGTTTACCTTTCATGGGAGGCATTTCACATATTGCTTGATCTTTATGTCATGACAGGTATGCCACCTATTGCCGAATCTTAGTTTATATGTCATGACAGGTATGCCATCTATTGCTTGATCTTAGTTTATTTGTCATGGCAGGTATACTACCTATTGCTTGATGTTAGTTTACAAGTCATGACAGGTATGCCATATACTACTTGATCTTAGTTTATCTTTCATGACAGGTATGCCACCTATAGCTTGATCTTAGTTTATATGTCATGACAGGTGTGCCATCTGTTGCTGGATCTTAGTTTACCTTTCATGGGAGGCATGCCACATATTGCTTGATCTTTATGTCATGACAGGTGTGCCACCTATTGCTTGATCTTAGTTTATATGTCATTGCAGGTATGCCACCTATCTTGATCTTATTTTATATGTCATGACAGGTATGCCATCTATTGCTTACTCTTAGTTTACATGTCATGACAGGTATGTCACCTATTGTTTGATCTTAGTTTATTTGTCATGACAGGTATGCCATCTATTGCTTGATCTTAGTTTATTTGTCATGGCAGGTATGCTACCTATTGCTTGATCTTAGTTTACAAATCATGACAGGTATGCCATATACTTCTTGATCTTAGTTTATCTTTTATGACAGGTGTGCCACCTATAGCTTGATCTTAGTTTATATGTCATGACAGGTGTGCCATCTGTTGCTGGATCTTAGTTTACCTTTCATGGGAGGCATGCCACATATTACTTGATCTTAGTTTATATGTCATGACAGGTATGTCACCTATTGCTTGATCATAGTTTATGTCATGACAGGGATGCCACCTATTGCTGGAACTTAGTTTACCTTTCATGGGAGGCATGCCACATATGATTTTATCTTATTTTACCTGTTATGACAGGTGTGACACCCATGTTAGCATAGTTTACCTGTCATGACAGGTCAATCTGCCTACCACATTGTGGTTTAATTCTATATGAAGTCATTAACTGTAATTGATCGCTTTACTTAGACACATGACTAGCTGATTTTGGCTAGATATTATATACAGCCAAGCACAGTTAGAAGGCATTGACTATAATGAATAGAATATGCTCATAATTTGGGTCAAGCTGGTGACCAAACCAGCAACCTCTGGCATGAGTGGCCAACACTCTCTCCACTACACTACCGCCCCGCTTAAAATAATTATTAAATATTTCAAATAAAGAGATATACATTGTATATTTCTAAATATTATACAGTTGATGAATGTTAACAAATTGTCATTTTCATACTAAAAATAGTACTGACCATAACAGGTAGTATATAAAAGATGGTAATAGCTCTTGGATAAAAACAAATACTTAAAACAGAACAAATTAAATGCTTAAATGCTGTTTTAGAAAAAGACTTCAGAGTGGTACTCCCGACTTGTTACAGAAATAAATTGATATAAATAGTTCTAACGAAAACAAATCCAAAACACAGGTGATTACGCAAGTGCCACCTTGTGGTTACACAATTGAAATTTGGTCTATCACAGGTCTGCTTTATTACCTGTGTGGTCAATGTCCCTACGTTAGCTTCTTTAAACTTGCTCACATCAAATGATTCCATTGCATTCTGAAAAAAGAACAAATGATATTAAAATTGTGAAAAATACAATATTTCATGATTTCTGATTGTTCTTTATGCACGGTGTTGGTATATAATTAACTCGGATATTGTACTATGATATGGAATAATATTAATTAACAAGGCAGGTTTAAACCCAAGTATCTACTATTTGTATGACTACAAGCTAAACGATCCATGTGAGTAAAAAGGTGCTTATGTAAATGCCCCCAAACAAGTGGGTTGAACCAAACATGTTTTGCAATGATGACATTTGTGAATGAATATCAAATTTATCAATTGATAAATGAATTCTACCTGCACATTTCATTCAACAATGTTAGTTGAAAGCTGTGCCTGGTCAGTCAGTTGTGCATCTGACTATCACTGGTTAAATCAAACCATGCTAGATAACTGAGAAACTCTACAAGTTGGAGGATCAGCAATATGCAGAATGTTTGTTAAACTTCAGGTAATTCAAAGCATTAAATGTTTTTAGTTCATTAGAAATTCTCATTTATTCAATAATGGATGATCAACCTCACTACACAATCATGGAAAACTGGTGAAAAAAAAATGTTAATAATGTTTTGATCAATAATTATGCCTACAGCCAGCAGAGTGAGGACAAGGAGTTACCAATACCCGTTCTTGTTTTCTCTGAAATGACAATATTTTCAGCCACTAAAATTTGGAAGTTTACCAAGTATAATTTATGTTGGTTAAATTAGGGTACTACATGCATACTGTTTAGTAAGAATAAGATCTTTATGTGACAGTTATACTTCACAAACAGCAGCAAATCAAAATTTAACTGTAAAATTTGAAACAATAGCGCTATGATGGCCTTAAATCCCTCACGTTTGATATAGAGGACTGTCCCCAATTAAGGGATTTTTTAAAAAATTCAAGGGACATAACTCAGCATTTATTATCAAATAAGGCCTTTTCAAAATATTATACAGGATCTTATTGTTACGGCTTCTGTTAGAAACAAGTGCTAGAGTGAAATCAAATAATAATTGTTACCGCTTCTGTTAGAAACAAGTGCTAGAGTGAAATCAAATAATAATTGCTAGATTGTCATCCCCATTCAACCATAATGTTCATGCCACCCTGACCTTTTTATTTTCATTAAAAAAAAAGTAAAAAAAAAGGTAAAAATAAATCCTCCTTCCCTCCCCTTCTTTAATGAAAATTTTGATGATAAGCTAGCAAAGAATTTATAATGACCTAACACAATTTTTGATGATTCAAGTGCCATAACTCCAACATTAATTACCTGATTTTGCATGTTCCAAATTTTGCCCAAAATATAATTGTTATGTAACTACTGTGTAACTTTGTTGAGGATCCAATGAGAACTGCCAGTGCTAGAGTTTACACCAAGTCATGCTAGAGTTTACACCAAGTCAAATAATGCAATTTTGAATGATTTAAGTGCCATAAGTTTGACATTAATTATCCAATTTTACCAGTTCAAAAATTATCCGAGATATTATATTAACTACAGTAAATTTCATAAAGAATAAAACGAAAACTGCTAATGCTAAGATTGCCCACTAGTAAAAACACATTTTTTATGATTCCTGGGTCATGTTACTTTGATATTAATTATCAAATTTGGCAAGTTCAAGAATTTTGTCTAAGATAATATTTGATAATGTTGGAGGAAGGAGTTATTAAATTAGTACAGATATGTGCGAGTGATATTACATGATACGTTTGATATTATTTTTGTGTTGAGAAAAGTGGACTCATTATTACTGTACACTTTGTATTATGTATTGAACTAATGTATGATTGTATTGTAACATGTGTACTAATACGCCTTTTGGTCTTTTGTATTGAACAAAGTTTTTCTATATTATGATTTATGTGTAAGTTAAGTGAGGATCACGTGAGAATTTCCAGTGTCATATAATGTCATTTTTGCTGTTTAGTTATATTGTAACATATTAATATGTTAAATGGTCATGCATTGTATTAACTTTTGGAATAAACATATCTACAACCATACCTACATATTACGATACCAGCACTTTTTTGTTAAACATTAATTAAATTTGAAAATGATATTGTGTATGTAACTGTATGTATCTGTTCGTTTGCTCGTGAATTATATGAATAAAAAATTAGTTTAAAAAAGGTTTAGTTATCATAAATATCAGATTTGGCCAGTTCCAAAACTTGTCTGAAATATTATGGTTATGTAACTATTGTTACTGTGAGTGCACACAAAATTAACAGAATAATTTAAGGGTCATAACTATTGAAACAAAATATCCAACTACTGACTATCAGTTCAAAAGGTTATCCAAACTATAAAGTTGGTGAAGATCCAGTAAAACACAACCTTGATCAATTAGTTGATGAAATTCAATGCAGATAAATGTAAAGTTATAAGAATAACAAATAAAGAAAAATACTACCATATTCCCTTATGAACCTAATTCAGAACTTAAAACAATAAAAAATACAAAATACTTAGGCGTCATGCTCAGTCATGATTTTAACTCATACAGACAATGTAACATCAAAAGCAAACACAAAACATAAAAACAAATAATGAAAAGATAAAAAAGAAGGCCTACAACACTTATCTGGTATGCAAGAAGGAAATATCTAACCCTAGTATAAATGCAGATATCATCTTAGAAAGAGTCCAAATGATGTCAAGCAGTAGTTAAATGCTGTCTATTTTTAGAATGAGGATTTTGTTTCAAGTTGACCACTCCAATTTAAATATCGATTTTGTCATGTTTTTGGTGGATTTGCCATACCAAATTATTCAGATTTTATTTATTAATGACAATGAGATGCTCTGTATCCATTTTAATAATTATTTTAACTTTTAAGACATTTCTAGCGTGTTTTCCTGATATAACTTTAATATAAGAAATATAGTTATTTTTAACCCTTTACTCCACAGATACGTGTTTTCCAGCACCAATTACAGAAGGCCTTTGAAAAAAGTACAGGAAGAGTTCAGATTGCTCGTAACGAGCAATCTGAACACTTCCTGCACTGTTTCCACACTGTTTCCACTCTGTTAAACATAATTCACCCATTGCTGATACGTGGTGAATTAATGCTTTCAATTTGGAAGAGTCCAAGAAAATGCTTATGGAGCAATGAGTTAAATGAAAATACATTGTATATGTATAGCTTTGTTGTTTTTAAACCATATTTCAGTTTTTACTAGTTCTTTAGCACCTCCCAGAAATAATAAAAACTATATTGCTGGGAGTAATATTGTAACCATGTAATAAATCTTATAATATTTTTATGAATAATATGTAATATTGTACCATATTGCTATATTAGAAGTTTCTATCAAAAGTAATTAATACAGTAAATAAGACTAGATAGTTTTATCAAAGTGCACAAGTAGATAAGCTCAGAGTCATGGGGGGTCACATATGTTGTACATCCTGGGCTGGAAGGAAATATTAGTGCCAGAAGGTTTGTATAATAGTCTGTCACAAATTGGGTACATCCTGTATAGTGTAAATGATAAGTTGTTTGAGTGATGGGTATTAGTAGTTAATGAATGGAACTGACCAATGAAAGAAAGGATTAATTAGGTTGATTAGGAAGTTTAAAGATTATGAGAGGGATGATTGAGTGATACTAAATATGGGAGGAGTTTGTGAAGAAAGAGTGTGAAATATGAAAGTATGTAGGTAGTAAGAAAAAGGAGGTTGAAAGATTAGGAAGTGAAGGAAGGAAAGGAGATGGTAGGGTTAAGAGGTGAAAGTAGATTGAGAAGTGAAGGTTAAGATAGTTAGGAAATAAGGAGAAAGAAAGTTAAATAGGGAACATTTGGAGTGAAGACGAATTAAGAAGTTAATGTTAAAGTGAACTGTGAGATATGAACTTGATGATTAAATGGAAATTAAAAATGATGTAAATTGAATATAAGTGATATAGTAATAATTGAACATTCCTCAAATGAGATAACGTATGAAATACGACTGGTCACATATGGTGGTTGAATCCATCAGTACAGATCAACGGTAAATTAAAAGAGTTGTAAAGAAAGTATGCAGAGAGTTGGAATGGAACAACGAGCAAAAACGGGATCACTGGTGTTTAATTGAATAAGCCAAATCCAACCGTGGATTCAGAACAAGGTGATGAGTGATTTGGAATATTAGAAAGTGAAATCAGTATCAAATCAATCAGAGATGATGACTTTGATGACTTTGTAGAAGTGACGAAGTGAGGAAGTATATAGGTAATGGACCTCACTATTTAAACTATGTATACAAACACTGAAAGACATATTATAACCATGAAGAATCAACATTCAATTGAGGAGATGCTTAGTAATTTTACGAGAATGGCAGAAACAATTACAGATGGTGATGAAGATGAGAGGGACAGAATTCAAACAAATGTTTTGGATACAAACGAATTGAAGCAGTCTGAGTGAGGACACAAAGGAACTGTGAGAGATACTGGCAGGACACAAGTTGAGAGGGACATATAAGAACTGGCTGAAGGGAGATGGTGTTTTATGTGGTAGGTGCAATGATTTGTCCTCTAAATGTTGCTTCAAGAATGCCACTTGTCATAAATGTGGTCAACATATCTCATAATTAATGGTACAAACCAGTCTTTAAAAAAAATGAGGATAGGCAAATATAACACACACAAAAATAATATATATATATAAAATTATAAAATAAAATAAATAAATAAATGAAAGAATAATAATGATAAAAAAAATATATATATAAGGTATAGGGATGTAGAAGCTAAAAAAAAAAAGTTTATATATATATTATATAGCATTATGCTTCTGTTCTAATCCTTTGATCTAATAGATGACTTGTTGTCATTGCATTTACATGCTTATGTTGTAAATACATAAATTAAATATGTTTTAAACTAAGGCAATGGAAAGACATTATATATAAATTATGTTTAAAGCAAGGTAAAGGAAGGACAAACTGGGTTTATGGCGATAACCTATTAGAGGATACAAGGAAGGAATTTCATATTAAATATAATTATATTGTCTGGTAAGGTTCGTAAACGCCCACAACTTTAAAATGTCAGTCAGAATAAAATTTACAAATAATAGGCATATACATTTTAAATATTCAGCTGCACATATATACGGCAATGAATATAAGAGATAGGAAGCAAGTCCTGATCACGCATTATATGCAGGAATAACAGTGTTAAATAATTTAAATTTGGTTAAACAGAATTCAGATGTTATTATCAAAATAAAATTAATATAAATTAATTGTGCAAAATTTTGGACATTTTAATTGGGGTAGGGTAATACAAGTAATCTAGAATTCACACTTTGACCTAATTTGTTATTTTTAACTTAAATATCTTGTCATCTATGCATTATGTGAGACCCAATTAATTGTCATTTTCTATAGTTGAGGAAAAAGAATGTTAAGGAAATGAAATGATTAAGGGAACTTAAGGGATATGTCTAAAGATTGACAATAAAGTATCCATGTTCTCTAGGGAGATATAGAATAACCATTGTGGTTTAGGAAGGGACACAGAGATTAATGAATTATGAGTTAATGAAAGTATTATATTACTAAATTATGTGTTCTTGTTATTATATGAAAATAATATGTGATATTAACTAATGTGCTGAATAAAGTTGTACAATTGCAAAATATACAAAAGGCATTCTTAAAGTTACAAATAGAAACATTGATTGTACCTTACCAATGGAATATATTGACTTATGTGATACATGTACATTGATTGTAACTGTACCTTTATAATACCAATCAAGAATTATATGATGTGTAGGACAGTGTTGCAGAAAGGTGTGAAGAACAATTGAATGACGACGAATCAAGTTATTAATTCAAATATGGATTATATGTTTCAAGTGATCGACAGAACATTATTTTATATCCATACATTTTATGTGTTGT
This sequence comes from Panopea generosa, assembly GCA_029582155.1. Lineage (NCBI taxonomy): Eukaryota > Metazoa > Mollusca > Bivalvia > Adapedonta > Hiatellidae > Panopea > Panopea generosa. The sequence continues at coordinate 27,243,059 of CM055904.1, read as the reverse complement.
GACATTGTATATATGCATTTGACACATTTCATTACATTTTCCATTAATGACATGAATTAATAATTACATCCATGAAGTATACGTCATATTTTTCTATGGATAAATTGTATGTTTAAAAAGTAATGAGTGTACAGTATAATAATTTATGAATGCAAATATTATTCATATAATATTTTGTCTATTTGTCTAAGTATGAAAGTGTTGTGTTTTTTCAAGATAATGCTTATAATATTTTTTGTATGAAGGTTTTTGGAGCAAACTTGAAGGGAGGGCGAAAATGTGTAACCATGTAATAATTCTTATAATTATTTATGAATAATATGTAATATTGTACCATATTGCTATATTAGAAGTTTCTATCAAAAGTAATTAATACAGTTATTAAGACTAGATAAATAATCACTTATATATAATCCAGGCCTTCTAAAATTGCCGTTTTTTCGGTTTTTGGACCGATTTCTGAAGTTCTAAACCGATTTTCGTTTCAAAGTTTAATAAAAAATCGGTCCAGATATTTTCAAAGTTTAATAAAATATCGGTCCAGATATTTTTTATCGGTCGTATAAAATCTCATAAATTGCTCTTACCATGCAATACTGACCTGTGAAATACGCCTTGCGGCAATATCATTTGACCCAATAATCCGATTTTTTTGTCACCTGCTGTGCGAAATGATGTCAATTTTGACTAAAACATAATGATATTAGGGGGAGTTTATCAGAAGAGTCTATCGCTCTGTAGCACGCCTTCAATATGTGATCAGCGACCCATAGCGTTCTGTCGGTTCATCAAAAGAATGTGTTTGTGTCCGTAATTTCTTTGATATACCGCTTGCCAAATTATACAGCCGGTCACAATATGAACCTAAAACTTATGGCTGCATGATGGGGATGAGATTCAGGGTGATCAGTCTAGTTTACCTTCAACTTTGCTTTTAGTTGAAAACTCTGCAATTTTGTTTATAAAATTTAGATTTCTTTAACATGCTTATGAGGTTCTTTGTTCATTCTGCTGACTGAATAAGTGGAAAATTAACCCAAGCAGGATATTTTTTTAATAAGCATGTATTGGTAATGTAAAACTAATATTCATTTATTCTATTAATAATCACATTGATTTTTAGATTTTATTGATGAATATCATCAAATAAAACACAATTTCTCCATTTATATTACATGCATTCAACACCAAATTTTGTAATTAAAAGCAGGCATCAGAAAATCAATCATCAAATCAGAGAAACACCCGCTGACTTAATAAGCGAAAAACACCTTCTGCAAGTTTAATATTAACAATATTGTACATGATACAGAAATGTATTATTGATTGATTCATTTCAAATGAGATCCGAGAGGCAATTGCAACAAGAGGGCCAATTGGCACTAAAACGCTAACCTGTGGCAGAGGAGACAATGCCAAAGAAGGCAATTTTTAATAATGCAAGGCCATACCTCAGACATTTTGGTCAATTGACATATTATGTTTATGTAACTACTGTGTCAGTTTGGTGACTATCAAATGAAAACTGCAGGTGCTAAAGTGCACATAATTTTAAATAATGCAATCCAGTGCCAGCAAAATATTTATCTGATTTGGCCAGCTCTTAAACTTGTCTAAGACAAGATATGGTTGCATAACTACTGTGTAATTTTGGTGAAGATAAAAATGATAACTGTGAGTGCTAAAGAGAGCACATAAGATAAAATAGCATACTTTTTTATGATTCAAGTGCCACAACTCCAACAACATTTATCTGATTTGGCCAGCTCTTGAACTTGTCTAAGATATTATGGTTATATAACTACTGTGTAAGATTGGTGAAGATAGGGCTAGAGTGCCCATAAGATCAAATAACATAATTTTTGATGATTCAAGGCCAAAATTATCCATTTTAGCCAGTTCAAAAACTTGTCTGAGATATTTTGATTACATAACTACAGTGTATGTTTGATTAAGATCAAATGAAAACTGAGAGTGTAAAGAGTGCACACAAAATAAAATATATATAACTTTTGATGATTCAAGGGCCTTAACTCTTACACTTATTTTCTGATTTTACCAGTTAGCAATCTTGTCCAAAATATTATGGTTAAAAAATGTAAACAAAATGTGCTTGTGTTAAATTTGGATTTATATACAAAATTATTTATAAATATTCAAAATAAAATGAATGGATGGATTAAGGAATATCCTGTAAATCATTCTTTATTAACTATTAAAAGAAATATATTTAAAAAAGAAGTTACTTGAACAAAATCAATGACATGCTATTACAGCAATAAACCAGTAGGCCATATGCATAACATCAGACTGAATCATATATGTGCTATATACAGCGGCGGATCAGAAACATCAGACTGAATCATATATGTACTAGGATCAGAAACATTAGACTGAATCATATATGTGCTATATACAGCGGCGGATCAGAAACATCAGACTAAATCATATATGTACTAGGATCAGAAACATTAGACTGAATCATATATGTACTAGGATCAGAAACATCAGACTGAATCATATATGTGCTATATTCAGTGGCGGATCAGAAACATCAGACTGAATCATATATGTACTAGGATCAGAAACATAAGCCTGAATCATATATGTGCTTTATACAGAGGTGGATCAGAAATATTAGACTGAATCATATATGTGCTATATACAGCGGCGGATCAGAAACATCAGACTAAATCATATATGTACTAGGATCAGAAACATTAGACTGAATCATATATGTACTAGGATCAGAAACATAAGACTGAATCATATATATGCTATATACAGTGGCGGATCAGAAACATCAGACTGAATCATATATGTTCTAGGATCAGAAACATCAGACTGAATCATATAATCATGTGCTATATACAGAGGTGGATCAGAAACATTAGACTGAATCATATATTTGCTATATACAGCGGCGGATCAGAAACATCAGACTGAATCATATATGTACTAGGATCAGAAACATTAGACTGAATCATATATGTGCTATATACAGTGGAGGATCAGAAACATCAGACTGAATCATATATGTGCTATATACAGTGGCGGATCAGAAACATCAGACTGAATCATATATGTGCTATATACAGTGGAGGATCAAAAACATTAGACTGAATCATATATGTGCTATATACAGCGGCGGATCAGAAACATCAGACTGAATCATATATGTGCTATATACAGCGGCGGATCAGAAACATCAGACTGAATCATATATGTGCTATATACAGTGGAGGATCAGAAACATTAGACTGAATCATATATGTACTAGGATCAGAAACATCAGACTTAATCATATATGTGCTATATACAGCAGCAGATCAGAAACATTAGACTGAATCATATATGTACTATATACAGTGGAGGATCAGAAACATCAGACTAAATCATATATGTGCTATATACAGTGGAGGATCAGAAACATCAGACTAAATCATATATGTGCTATATACAGTGGCGGATCAGAAAGATCAGACTGAATCATATATGTACTAGGATCAGAAACATTAGACTGAATCATATATGTGCTATATACAAAGGTGGATCAGAAAAATTAGACTGAATCATATATGTGCTATATACAGTGGCGGATCAGAAACATCAGACTGAATCATATATGTACTAGGATCAGAAACATTAGACTGAATCATATATGTGCTATATACAGAGGTGGATCAGAAACATCAGACTGAATCATATATGTACTAGGATCAGAAACATTAGATTGAATCATATATGTGCTATATACAGCGGCGGATCAGAAACATCAGACTGAATCATATATGTGCTATATACAGTGGCGGATCAGAAACATCAGACTGAATCATATATGTACTAGGATCAGAAACATTAGACTGAATCATATATGTGCTATATACAGAGGTGGATCAGAAAAATTAGACTGAATCATATATGTGCTATATACAGTGGCGGATCAGAAACATCAGACTGAATCATATATGTACTAGGATCAAAAACATTAGACTGAATCATATATGTGCTATATACAGAGGTGGATCAGAAACATCAGACTGAATCATATATGTACTAGGATCAGAAACATTAGATTGAATCATATATGTGCTATATACAGCGGCGGATCAGAAACATCAGACTGAATCATATATGTGCTATATACAGCGGCGGATCAGAAACATCAGACTGAATCATATATGTGCTATATACAGAGGTGGATCAGAAACATTAGACTGAATCATATATGTACTAGGATCAGAAACATCAGACTGAATCATATATGTGCTATATACAGTGGCGGATCAGAAACATCAGACTGAATCATATATGTACTAGGATCAGAAACATTAGACTGAATCATATATGTGCTATATACAGAGGTGAATCAGAAATATTAGACTGAATCATATATGTGCTATATACAGCGGTGGATAAGAAACTCAGACTGAATCATATATGTGCTATATACAGAGGTGGATCAGAAACATTAGACTGAATCATATATGTACTAGGATCAGAAACATTAGACTGAATCATATATGTACTAGGATCAGAAACATCAGACTGAATCATATATGTGCTATATACAGAGGTGGATCAGAAACATTAGACTAAATCATATATGTGCTATATACAGTGGCGGATCAGAAACATCAGACTGAATCATATATGTGCTATATACAGTGGTGGATCAGAAACATTAGACTGAATCATATATGTGCTATATACAGTGGCGGATCAGAAACATCAGACTGAATCAAATATGTGCTATATACAGAGGTGGATCAGAAACATTAGACTGAATCATATATGTGCTATATACAGTGGCGGATCAGAAACATCAGACTGAATCATATATGTACTAGGATCAGAAACATCAGACTGAATCATATATGTACTAAGATCAGAAACATTAGACTGAATCATATATGTGGTAGGATCAGAAACATCAGACTGAATCATATATGTGCTATATACAGCGGCGGATCAGAAACATCAGACTGAATCATATATGTACTAAGATCAGAAACATTAGACTGAATCATATATGTACTAGGATCAGAAACATTAGACTGAATCATATATGTGCTATATACAGTGGCGGATCAGAAACATCAGACTGAATCATATATGTGCTATATACAGAGGTGGATCAGAAACATCAGACAGAATCATATATGTACTAGGATCAGAAACATTAGACTAAATCATATATGTACTAGGATCAGAAACATCAGACTGAATCATATATGTGCTATATACAGAGGTGGATCAGAAACATCAGACTGAATCATATATGTACTAGGATCAGAAACATTAGACTGAATCATATATGTGCTATATACAGAGGTGGATCAGAAAAATTAGACTGAATCATATATGTGCTATATACAGTGGCGGATCAGAAACATCAGACTGAATCATATATGTACTAGGATCAGAAACATTAGACTGAATCATATATGTGCTATATACAGAGGTGGATCAGAAACATCAGACTGAATCATATATGTACTAGGATCAGAAACATTAGATTGAATCATATATGTGCTATATACAGCGGCGGATCAGAAACATCAGACTGAATCATATATGTGCTATATACAGTGGCGGATCAGAAACATCAGACTGAATCATATATGTACTAGGATCAGAAACATTAGACTGAATCATATATGTGCTATATACAGAGGTGGATCAGAAAAATTAGACTGAATCATATATGTGCTATATACAGTGGCGGATCAGAAACATCAGACTGAATCATATATGTACTAGGATCAAAAACATTAGACTGAATCATATATGTGCTATATACAGAGGTGGATCAGAAACATCAGACTGAATCATATATGTACTAGGATCAGAAACATTAGATTGAATCATATATGTGCTATATACAGCGGCGGATCAGAAACATCAGACTGAATCATATATGTGCGATATACAGAGGTGGATCAGAAACATTAGACTGAATCATATATGTACTAGGATCAGAAACATCAGACTGAATCATATATGTGCTATATACAGTGGCGGATCAGAAACATCAGACTGAATCATATATGTACTAGGATCAGAAACATTAGACTGAATCATATATGTGCTATATACAGAGGTGAATCAGAAATATTAGACTGAATCATATATGTGCTATATACAGCGGTGGATAAGAAACTCAGACTGAATCATATATGTGCTATATACAGAGGTGGATCAGAAACATTAGACTGAATCATATATGTACTAGGATCAGAAACATTAGACTGAATCATATATGTACTAGGATCAGAAACATCAGACTGAATCATATATGTGCTATATACAGAGGTGGATCAGAAACATTAGACTAAATCATATATGTGCTATATACAGTGGCGGATCAGAAACATCAGACTGAATCATATATGTGCTATATACAGTGGTGGATCAGAAACATTAGACTGAATCATATATGTGCTATATACAGTGGCGGATCAGAAACATCAGACTGAATCAAATATGTGCTATATACAGAGGTGGATCAGAAACATTAGACTGAATCATATATGTGCTATATACAGTGGCGGATCAGAAACATCAGACTGAATCATATATGTACTAGGATCAGAAACATCAGACTGAATCATATATGTACTAAGATCAGAAACATTAGACTGAATCATATATGTGGTAGGATCAGAAACATCAGACTGAATCATATATGTGCTATATACAGCGGCGGATCAGAAACATCAGACTGAATCATATATGTGCTATATACAGAGGTGGATCAGAAACAAAAGACTGAATCATATATGTACTAGGATCAGAAACATTAGACTGAATCATATATGTGCTATATACAGAGGTGGATCAGAAACATCAGACTGAATCATATATGTGCTATATAAAGAGGTGGATCAGAAACATCAGACTGAATCATATATGTACTAAGATCAGAAACATTAGACTGAATCATATATGTACTAGGATCAGAAACATTAGACTGAATCATATATGTGCTATATACAGTGGCGGATCAGAAACATCAGACTGAATCATATATGTGCTATATACAGAGGTGGATCAGAAACATCAGACAGAATCATATATGTACTAGGATCAGAAACATTAGACTGAATCATATATGTACTAGGATCAGAAACATCAGACTGAATCATATATGTGCTATATACAGAGGTGGATCAGAAACATCAGACTGAATCATATATGTGCTATACACAGTGAATCATATATGTACTAGGATCAGAAACATCAGACTGAATCATATATGTACTAGGATCAGAAACATCAGACTGAATCATATATGTGCTATATACAGAGGTGGATCAGAAACATCAGACTGAATCATATATGTGCTATACACAGCGGTGGACCAGAAACATCAGACTGAATCATATATGTACTAGGATCAGAAACATCAGACTGAATCATATATGTACTAGAATCAGAAACATCAGACTGAATCATATATGTGCTATATACAGAGGTGGATCAGAAACATCAGACTGAATCATATATGTGCTATATACAGCGGCGGATCAGAAACATCAGACTGAATCATATATGTGCAATATACAGCGGAGGACCAGAAATATCAGACTGAATCATATATGTGCTATATACAGCGGTGGACCAGAAACATCAGACTGAATCATATATGTGCTATATACAGCGGTGGATCAGAAACATTAGACTGAATCATATATGTACTAGGATCAGAAACATCAGACTGAATCATATATGTGCTATATACAGAGGTGGATCAGAAACATCAGACTGAATCATATATGTGCTATATACAGCGGCGGATCAGAAACATCAGACTGAATCATATATGTGCAATATACAGCGGAGGACCAGAAACATCAGACTGAATCATATATGTGCAATATACAGCGGAGGACCAGAAACATCAGACTGAATCATATATGTGCTATATACAGCGGAGGACCAGAAACATCAGACTGAATCATATATGTGCTATATACAGCTGAGGACCAGAAACATCAGACTGAATCATATATGTGCAATATACAGCGGTGGATCAGAAACATCAGACTGAATCATATATGTGCTATATACAGCGGTGGATCAGAAACATCAGACTGAATCATATATGTGCAATATACAGCGGAGGACCAGAAACATAAGACTGAATCATATATGTGCAATATACAGCGGCGGATCAGAAACATCAGACTGAATCATATATGTGCTATATACAGCGGTGGATCAGAAACATTAGACTGAATCATATATGTGCAATATACAGCGGAGGACCAGAAACATAAGACTGAATCATATATGTGCTATATACAGCGGCGGATCAGAAACATCAGACTGAATCATATATGTGCAATATACAGCGGAGGACCAGAAACATAAGACTGAATCATATATGTGCTATATACAGCGGTGGATCAGAAACATTAGACTGAATCATATATGTGCTATATACAGCGGCGGATCAGAAACATCAGACTGAATCATATATGTGCAATATACAGCGGAGGACCAGAAACATAAGACTGAATCATATATGTGCTATATACAGCGGCGGATCAGAAACATCAGACTGAATCATATATGTGCAATATACAGCGGAGGACCAGAAACATAAGACTGAATCATATATGTGCTATCTACAGCGGTGGATCAGAAACATTAGACTGAATCATATATGTGCTATATACAGCGGTGGATCAGAAACATTAGACTGAATCATATATGTACTAGGATCAGAAACATCAGACTGAATCATATATGTACTAAGATCAGAAACATTAGACTGAATCATATATGTGGTAGGATCAGAAACATCAGACTGAATCATATATGTGCTATATACAGCGGCGGATCAGAAACATCAGACTGAATCATATATGTGCTATATACAGAGGTGGATCAGAAACATCAGACTGAATCATATATGTACTAGGATCAGAAACATTAGACTGAATCATATATGTGCTATATACAGAGGTGGATCAGAAACATCAGACTGAATCATATATGTGCTATATACAGAGGTGGATCAGAAACATCAGACTGAATCATATATGTACTAAGATCAGAAACATTAGACTGAATCATATATGTACTAGGATCAGAAACATTAGACTGAATCATATATGTGCTATATACAGTGGCGGATCAGAAACATCAGACTGAATCATATATGTGCTATATACAGAGGTGGATCAGAAACATCAGACAGAATCATATATGTACTAGGATCAGAAACATTAGACTGAATCATATATGTACTAGGATCAGAAACATCAGACTGAATCATATATGTGCTATATACAGAGGTGGATCAGAAACATCAGACTGAATCATATATGTGCTATACACAGCGGTGGACCAGAAACATCAGACTGAATCATATATGTACTAGGATCAGAAACATCAGACTGAATCATATATGTACTAGGATCAGAAACATCAGACTGAATCATATATGTGCTATATACAGAGGTGGATCAGAAACATCAGACTGAATCATATATGTGCTATATACAGCGGCGGATCAGAAACATCAGACTGAATCATATATGTGCAATATACAGCGGAGGACCAGAAATATCAGACTGAATCATATATGTGCTATATACAGCGGTGGACCAGAAACATCAGACTGAATCATATATGTGCTATATACAGCGGTGGATCAGAAACATTAGTCTGAATCATATATGTACTAGGATCAGAAACATCAGACTGAATCATATATGTGCTATATACAGAGGTGGATCAGAAACATCAGACTGAATCATATATGTGCTATATACAGCGGTGGATCAGAAACATCAGACTGAATCATATATGTGCAATATACAGCGGAGGACCAGAAACATCAGACTGAATCATATATGTGCAATATACAGCGGAGGACCAGAAACATCAGACTGAATCATATATGTGCTATATACAGCGGAGGACCAGAAACATCAGACTGAATCATATATGTGCTATATACAGCGGAGGACCAGAAACATCAGACTGAATCATATATGTGCTATATACAGCTGAGGACCAGAAACATCAGACTGAATCATATATGTGCAATATACAGCGGTGGATCAGAAACATCAGACTGAATCATATATGTGCTATATACAGCGGTGGATCAGAAACATCAGACTGAATCATATATGTGCAATATACAGCGGAGGACCAGAAACATAAGACTGAATCATATATGTGCAATATACAGCGGCGGATCAGAAACATCAGACTGAATCATATATGTGTTATATACAGCGGTGGATCAGAAACATTAGACTGAATCATATATGTGCAATATACAGCGGAGGACCAGAAACATAAGACTGAATCATATATGTGCTATATACAGCGGCGGATCAGAAACATCAGACTGAATCATATATGTGCAATATACAGCGGAGGACCAGAAACATAAGACTGAATCATATATGTGCTATATACAGCGGTGGATCAGAAACATTCGACTGAATCATATATGTGCTATATACAGCGGCGGATCAGAAACATCAGACTGAATCATATATGTGCAATATACAGCGGAGGACCAGAAACATAAGACTGAATCATATATGTGCTATATACAGCGGCGGATCAGAAACATCAGACTGAATCATATATGTGCAATATACAGCGGAGGACCAGAAACATAAGACTGAATCATATATGTGCTATATACAGCGGTGGATCAGAAACATTAGACTGAATCATATATGTGCTATATACAGCGGTGGATCAGAAACATTAGACTGAATCATATATGTGCAATATACAGCGGAGGATCAGAAACATCAGACTGAATCATATATGTGCAATATACAGCGGTGGATCAGAAACATTAGACTGAATCATATATGTGCAATATACAGCGGAGGACCAGAAACATCAGACTGAATCATATATGTGCTATATACAGCGGTGGATCAGAAACATTAGACTGAATCATATATGTGCAATATACAGCGGAGGATCAGAAACATCAGACTGAATCATATATGTGCAATATACAGCGGAGGACCAGAAACATAAGACTGAATCATATATGTGCTATATACAGCGGTGGATCAGAAACATTAGACTGAATCATATATGTGCAATATACAGCGGAGGATCAGAAACATCAGACTGAATCATATATGTGCAATATACAGCGGAGGACCAGAAACATAAGACTGAATCATATATGTACTAGGATCAGAAACATTAGACTGAATCATATATGTGCAATATACAGCGGAGGATCAGAAACATTAGACTGAATCATATATGTGCAATATACAGCGGAGGACCAGAAACATCAGACTGAATCATATATGTACTAGGATCAGAAACATTAGACTGAATCATATATGTGCTATATACAGCGGTGGATCAGAAACATTAGACTGAATCATATATGTGCAATATACAGCGGTGGACCAGAAACATCAGACTGAATCATATATGTACTAGGATCAGAAACATTAGACTGAATCATATATGTGCTATATACAGCGGTGGATCAGAAACATTAGACTGAATCATATATGTGCAATATACAGCGGAGGACCAGAAACATTAGACTGAATCATATATGTGCTATATACAGCGGTGGATCAGAAACATCAGACTGAATCATATATGTGCAATATACAGCGGAGGACCAGAAACATCAGACTGAATCATATATGTGCTATATACAGCGGAGGATCAGAAACATCAGACTGAATCATATATGTGCTATATACAGCGGTGGATCAGAAACATCAGACTGAATCATATATGTGCAATATACAGCGGAGGACCAGAAACATCAGACTGAATCATATATGTGCTATATACAGCGGTGGATCAGAAACATTAGACTGAATCATATATGTGCTATATACAGCGGTGGACCAGAAACATCAGACTGAATCATATATGTGCAATATACAGTGGAGGACCAGAAACATCAGACTGAATCATATATGTGCTATATACAGAGGTGGACCAGAAACATCAGACTGAATCATATATGTGCAATATACAGCGGAGGACCAGAAACATCAGACTGAATCATATATGTGCTATATACAGCGGAGGACCAGAAACATTAGACTGAATCATATATGTGCTATATACAGCGGAGAACCAGAAACATAAGACTGAATCATATATGTGCTATATACAGCGGTGGATCAGAAACATTAGACTGAATCATATATGTGCAATATACAGCGGTGGACCAGAAACATCAGACTGAATTATATATGTGCTATATACAGCGGAGGATCAGAAACATCAGACTGAATCATATATGTGCTATATACAGCGGATGACCAGAAACATTAGACTGAATCATATATGTGCAATATACAGCGGTGGACCAGAAACATTAGACTGAATCATATATGTGCAATATACAGCGGAGGACCAGAAACATCAGACTGAATCATATATGTGCTATATACAGCGGTGGACCAGAAACATCAGACTGAATCATATATGTGCAATAAACAGCGGAGGATCAGAAACATCAGACTGAATCATATATGTGCAATATACAGCGGAGGATCAGAAACATCAGACTGAATCATATATGTGCTATATACAGCGGAGGACCAGAAACATTAGACTGAATCATATATGTGCTATATACAGCGGAGGACCAGAAACATAAGACTGAATTATATATGTGCTATATACAGCGGTGGATCAGAAACATTAGACTGAATCATATATGTGCTATATACAGCGGAGGACCAGAAACATTAGACTGAATCATATATGTGCTATATACAGCGGTGGATCAGAAACATCAGACTGAATCATATATGTGCAATATACAGCGGAGGACCAGAAACATTAGACTGAATCATATATGTGCTATATACAGCGGAGGACCAGAAACATAAGACTGAATCATATATGTGCTATATACAGCGGTGGATCAGAAACATTAGACTGAATCATATATGTGCTATATACAGCGGAGGACCAGAAACATCAGACTGAATCATATATGTGCTATATACAGCGGACGACCAGAAACATCAGACTGAATCATATATGTGCTATATACAGCGGAGGACCAGAAACATTAGACTGAATCATATATGTGCTATATACAGCGGAGGACCAGAAACATCAGACTGAATCATATATGTGCTATATACAGCGGTGGATCAGAAACATTAGACTGAATCATATATGTGCAATATACAGCGGTGGACCAGAAACATCAGACTGAATCATATATGTGCTATATACAGCGGAGGATCAGAAACATCAGACTGAATCATATATGTGCTATATACAGCGGAGGACCAGAAACATTAGACTGAATCATATATGTGCAATATACAGCGGTGGACCAGAAACATTAGACTGAATCATATATGTGCAATATACAGCGGAGGACCAGAAACATCAGACTGAATCATATATGTGCTATATACAGCGGAGGACCAGAAACATAAGACTGAATCATATATGTGCTATATACAGCGGAGGACCAGAAACATCAGACTGAATCATATATGTGCTATATACAGCGGAGGACCAGAAACATTAGACTGAATCATATATGTGCTATATACAGCGGAGGACCAGAAACATAAGACTGAATCATATATGTGCTATATACAGCGGAGGACCAGAAACATCAGACTGAATCATATATGTGCTATATACAGCGGAGGACCAGAAACATTAGACTGAATCATATATGTGCTATATACAGCGGAGGACCAGAAACATAAGACTGAATCATATATGTGCTATATACAGCGGAGGACCAGAAACATCAGACTGAATCATATATGTGCTATATACAGCGGAGGACCAGAAACATTAGACTGAATCATATATGTGCTATATACAGCGGAGGACCAGAAACATAAGACTGAATCATATATGTGCTATATACAGCGGTGGATCAGAAACATTAGACTGAATCATATATGTGCAATATACAGCGGTGGACCAGAAACATCAGACTGAATCATATATGTGCTATATACAGCGGAGGATCAGAAACATCAGACTGAATCATATATGTGCTATATACAGCGGAGGACCAGAAACATTAGACTGAATCATATATGTGCAATATACAGCGGTGGACCAGAAACATTAGACTGAATCATATATGTGCAATATACAGCGGAGGACCAGAAACATCAGACTGAATCATATATGTGCTATATACAGCGGTGGACCAGAAACATCAGACTGAATCATATATGTGCAATATACAGCGGAGGATCAGAAACATCAGACTGAATCATATATGTGCAATATACAGCGGAGGATCAGAAACATCAGACTGAATCATATATGTGCTATATACAGCGGTGGATCAGAAACATCAGACTGAATCATATATGTGCAATATACAGCGGAGGACCAGAAACATCAGACTGAATCATATATGTGCAATATACAGCGGAGGATCAGAAACATCAGACTGAATCATATATGTGCTATATACAGCGGAGGACCAGAAACATCAGACTGAATCATATATGTGCAATATACAGCGGAGGACCAGAAACATCAGACTGAATCATATATGTGCTATATACAGCGGAGGACCAGAAACATTAGACTGAATCATATATGTGCTATATACAGCGGAGGACCAGAAACATAAGACTGAATCATATATGTGCTATATACAGCGGTGGATCAGAAACATTAGACTGAATCATATATGTGCAATATACAGCGGTGGACCAGAAACATCAGACTGAATCATATATGTACTAGGATCAGAAACATTAGACTGAATCATATATGTGCTATATACAGAGGTGGATCAGAAACATTAGACTGAATCATATATGTGCAATATACAGCGGTGGACCAGAAACATCAGACTGAATCATATATGTACTAGGATCAGAAACATTAGACTGAATCATATATGTGCTATATACAGCGGTGGATCAGAAACATTAGACTGAATCATATATGTGCAATATACAGCGGAGGACCAGAAACATCAGACTGAATCATATATGTGCAATATACAGCGGAGGATCAGAAACATCAGACTGAATCATATATGTGCTATATACAGCGGAGGACCAGAAACATCAGACTGAATCATATATGTGCTATATACAGCGGAGGACCAGAAACATCAGACTGAATCATATATGTGCTATATACAGCGGTGGACCAGAAACATCAGACTGAATCATATATGTGCAATATACAGCGGTGGACCAGAAACATCAGACTGAATCATATATGTGCAATATACAGCGGTGGACCAGAAACATCAGACTGAATCATATATGTGCTATATACAGCGGAGGACCAGAAACATCAGACTGAATCATATATGTGCAATATACAGCGGAGGACCAGAAACATCAGACTGAATCATATATGTGCAATATACGTCGGAGGATCAGAAACATAAGACTGAATCATATATGTGCTATATACAGCGGAGGACCAGAAACATCAGACTGAATCATATATGTGCTATATACAGCGGTGGACCAGAAACATCAGACTGAATCATATATATGCTATATACAGCGGAGGACTAGAAACATCAGACTGAATCATATATGTGCTATATACAGCGGAGGACCAGAAACATCAGACTGAATCATATATGTGCAATATACAGCGGAGGACCAGAAACATCAGACTGAATCATATATGTACTAGGATCAGAAACATTAGACTGAATCATATATGTACTAGGATCAGAAACATTAGACTGAATCATATATGGGCTATATACAGCGGAGGACCAGAAACATCAGACTGAATCATATATGTGCTATATACAGCGGTGGATCAGAAACATTAGACTGAATCATATATGTGCAATATACAGCGGAGGACCAGAAACATCAGACTGAATCATATATGTGCAATATACAGCGGAGGATCAGAAACATTAGACTGAATCATATATGTGCTATATACAGCGGTGGATCAGAAACATAAGACTGAATCATATATGTGCTATATACAGCGGTGGATCAGAAACATTAGACTGAATCATATATGTGCAATATACAGCGGTGGATCAGAAACATTAGACTGAATCATATATGTGCTATATACAGCGGTGGATCAGAAACATTAGACTGAATCATATATGTGCTATATACAGCTGAGGACCAGAAACATCAGACTGAATCATATATGTGCAATATACAGCGGAGGACCAGAAACATCAGACTGAATCATATATGTGCTATATACAGCGGTGGATCAGAAACATTAGACTGAATCATATATGTGCAATATACAGCGGAGGATCAGAAACATCAGACTGAATCATATATGTGCAATATACAGCGGAGGACCAGAAACATCAGACTGAATCATATATGTGCTATATACAGCGGTGGATCAGAAACATTAGACTGAATCATATATGTGCAATATACAGCGGAGGATCAGAAACATTAGACTGAATCATATATGTGCAATATACAGCGGAGGACCAGAAACATCAGACTGAATCATATATGTGCAATATACAGCGGAGGACCAGAAACATCAGACTGAATCATATATGTGCTATATACAGCGGTGGATCAGAAACATTAGACTGAATCATATATGTGCAATATACAGCGGAGGACCAGAAACATCAGACTGAATCATATATGTGCAATATACAGCGGAGGACCAGAAACATCAGACAGAATCATATATGTGCAATATACAGCGGAGGACCAGAAACATCAGACTGAATCATATATGTACTAGGATCAGAAACATTAGACTGAATCATATATGTGCAATATACAGCGGAGGATCAGAAACATTAGACTGAATCATATATGTGCAATATACAGCGGAGGATCAGAAACATTAGACTGAATCATATATGTGCTATATACAGCGGAGGACCAGAAACATCAGACAGAATCATATATGTGCAATATACAGCGGAGGACCAGAAACATCAGACTGAATCATATATGTACTAGGATCAGAAACATTAGACTGAATCATATATGTGCAATATACAGCGGTGGATCAGAAACATTAGACTGAATCATATATGTGCAATATACAGCGGAGGATCAGAAACATTAGACTGAATCATATATGTGCAATATACAGCGGAGGACCAGAAACATCAGACTGAATCATATATGTGCAATATACGTCGGAGGATCAGAAACATTAGACTGAATCATATATGTGCTATATACAGCGGAGGACCAGAAACATCAGACTGAATCATATATGTGCTATATACAGCGGTGGACCAGAAACATCAGACTGAATCATATATGTGCAATATACAGCGGAGGACCAGAAACATAAGACTGAATCATATATGTGCAATATACGTCGGAGGATCAGAAACATAAGACTGAATCATATATGTGCTATATACAGCGGAGGACCAGAAACATCAGACTGAATCATATATGTGCTATATACAGCGGTGGACCAGAAACATCAGACTGAATCATATATATGCTATATACAGCGGAGGACTAGAAACATCAGACTGAATCATATATATGCTATATACAGCGGAGGATCAGAAACATCAGACTGAATCATATATGTGCAATATACAGCGGTGGACCAGAAACATCAGACTGAATCATATATGTGCTATATACAGCGGTGGATCAGAAACATCAGACTGAATCATATATGTACTAGGATCATAAACATAAGACTGAATCATATATGTGCTATATACAGCGGTGGATCAGAAACATTAGACTGAATCATATATGTGCAATATACAGCGGAGGACCAGAAACATCAGACTGAATCATATATGTGCAATATACAGCGGTGGATCAGAAACATTAGACTGAATCATATATGTGCAATATACAGCGGAGGACCAGAAACATCAGACTGAATCATATATGTGCTATATACAGCGGTGGATCAGAAACATTAGACTGAATCATATATGTGCAATATACAGCGGTGGATCAGAAACATAAGACTGAATCATATATGTGCAATATACAGCGGAGGATCAGAAACATTAGACTGAATCATATATGTGCAATATACAGCGGAGGACCAGAAATATCAGACTGAATCATATATGTGCAATATACAGCGGAGGATCAGAAACATTAGACTGAATCATATATGTGCTATATACAGCGGAGGATCAGAAACATTAGACTGAATCATATATGTGCAATATACAGCGGAGGATCAAAAACATTAGACTGAATCATATATGTGCAATATACAGCGGTGGATCAGAAACATAAGACTGAATCATATATGTGCAATATACAGCGGAGGATCAGAAACATTAGACTGAATCATATATGTGCAATATACAGCGGAGGACCAGAAACATTAGACTGAATCATATATGTGCAATATACAGCGGAGGATCAGAAACATCAGACTGAATCATATATGTGCAATATACAGCGGTGGACTAGAAACATCAGACTGAATCATATATGTGCAATATACAGCGGAGGATCAGAAACATTAGACTGAATCATATATGTGCAATATACAGCGGAGGATCAGAAACATCAGACTGAATCATATATGTGCTATATACAGCGGTGGATCAGAAACATTAGACTGAATCATATATGTGCTATATACAGCGGTGGATCAGAAACATTAGACTGAATCATATATGTGCTAGGATCAGAAACATTAGACTGAATCATATATGTGCAATATACAGCGGAGGACCAGAAACATCAGACTGAATCATATATGTGCTATATACAGCGGAGGACCAGAAACATCAGACTGAATCATATATGTGCTATATACAGCGGTGGATCAGAAACATCAGACTGAATCATATATGTGCAATATACAGCGGAGGATCAGAAACATTAGACTGAATCATATATGTGCAATATACAGCGGAGGATCAGAAACATCAGACTGAATCATATATGTGCTATATACAGCAGTGGATCAGAAACATCAGACTGAATCATATATGTGCTATATACAGCGGCGGATTAGAAACATTAGACTGAATCATAAATGTGCTATATACAGCGGCGGATCAGAAACATCAGACTTAATCATATATCTGCTATATAAAGTGGCAGATCAGAAACATCAGACTGAATCATATATGTGCTAGGATCAGAAACATTAGACTAAATCATATATGTGCTATATACAGTGGTGGATCAGAAACTCAGACTGAATCATATATGTGCTATATACAGCGGCGAATCAGAAACATTAGACTGAATCATAAATGTGCTATATACAGCGGCGGATCAGAAACATCAGACTTAATCATATATGTGCTATATAAAGTGGCAGATCAGAAACATCAGACTGAATCATATATGTGCTAGGATCAGAAACATTAGACTAAATCATATATGTGCTATATACAGTGGCGGATCAGAAACATTAGACTAAATCATATATGTGCTATATACAGCGGCGGATCAGAAACATTACACTGAATCATATATGTACTAGGATCAGAAACATTAGACTGAATCATATATGTGCTATATACAGCGGCGGATCAGATACATTAGACTGAATCATATATGTGCTATATACAGCGGCGGATCAGAAACATTAGACTGAATCATATATGTACTAGGATCAGAAACATTAGACTGAATCATATATGTGCTATATACAGCGGCGGATCAGAAACATCAGACTGAATCATATATGTGCTATATACAGCGGTGGATCAGAAACATTAGACTGAATCATATATGTGCTATATACAGCGGCGGATCATATATGTACTAGGATCAGAAACATTAATCTGAATCATATATGTGCTATATACAGCGGTGGATCAGAAACATTAGACTAAATCATATATGTACTAGGATCAGAAACATTAGACTGAATCATATATGTGCTATATACAGCGGCGGATCAGAAACATTAGACTGAATCATATATGTGCTATATACAGCGGCGGATCATATATGTACTAGGATCAGAAACATTAATCTGAATCATATATGTGCTATATACAGCGGTGGATCAGAAACATTAGACTAAATCATATATGTACTAGGATCAGAATCATTAGACTGAATCATATATGTGCTATATACAGTGGCCTATCAGAAACATCAGACTGAATCATATATGTGTTATATACAATGGCGGATCAGAAACATCAGACAGAATCATATATGTGCTATATACAGTGGCGGATCAGAAACATCAGACTGAATCATAAATGTACTAGGATCAGAAACATTAGACTGAATCATATATATGGTATATACAGAGGCGGATCAGAAACATTAGACTGAATCATATATGTACTAGGATCAGAAACATATATGTGCTATATACAGTGGCGGATCAGAAACATAAGACTGAATCATATATGTACTTGGATCAGAAACATTAGAGTGAATCATATATGTGCTTTATACAGCGGCGGATCAGAAACATCAGACTGAATCATATATGTGCTATATACAGCAGCAGATCAGACACATCAGACTGAATCATATATGTACTATATACAGTAGCGGATCAGAAACATAAGACTGAATCAGATATGTTCTTGGATCAGAAACATTAGAGTGAATCATATATGTGTTTATACAGCGGTGGATCAGAAACATTAGTCTGAATCATATATGTGCTAGGATCAGAAACATCAGACTGAATCATATATGTGCTATATACAGCAGTGGATCAGAAACATCAGACTGAATCATATATGTGCTATATACAGCGGCGGATCAGAAACATTAGACTGAATCATAAATGTGCTATATACAGTGGCGGATCAGAAACATCAGACTTAATCATATATGTGCTATATACAGCAGCAGATCAGAAACATTAGACTGAATCATATATGTGCTAGGATCAGAAACATCAGACTGAATCATATATGTGCTATATACAGCAGTGGATCAGAAACATCAGACTGAATCATATATGTGCTATATACAGCGGCGAATCAGAAACATTAGACTGAATCATAAATGTGCTATATACAGCGGCGGATCAGAAACATCAGACTGAATCATATATGTGCTATATAAAGTGGCAGATCAGAAACATCAGACTGAATCATATATGTGCTAGGATCAGAAACATTAGACTAAATCATATATGTGCTATATACAGTGGCGGATCAGAAACATTAGACTGAATCATATATGTGCTATATACAGCGGCAGATCAGAAACATCAGATTGAATCATATATGTGCTAGCCTATATACAGTGGTGGATCAGAAACATTAGACTGAATCATATATGTGCTAGGATCAGAAACTTCAGACTGAATCATATATGTGCTAGGATCAGAAACATCAGACTGAATCATATATGTGCTATATACAGCAGTGGATCAGAAACATCAGACTGAATCATATATGTGCTATATACAGCGGCGGATCAGAAACATTAGACTGAATCATAAATGTGCTATATACAGCGGCGAATCAGAAACATCAGACTTAATCATATATGTGCTATATAAAGTGGCAGATCAGAAACATCAGACTGAATCATATATGTGCTAGGATCAGAAACATTTGACTAAATCATATATGTGCTATATACAGTGGCGGATCAGAAACATTAGACTGAATCATATATGTACTAGGATCAGAAACATTAGACTGAATCATATATGTGCTATATACAGCGGCAGATCAGAAACATTAGATTGAATCATATATGTGCTAGCCTATATACAGTGGCAAATCAGAAACATTAGACTGAATCATATATGTGCTAGGATCAGAAACTTCAGACTGAATCATATATGTACTAGGATAAGAAACATCAGACTGAATCATATATGTGCTATATACAGCAGTGGATCAGAAACATCAGACTGAATCATATATGTGCTAGGGTCAGAAACATTAGACTGAATCATATATGTGCTATATACAGCGGCGGATAAGAAACATCAGACTGAATCATATATGTGCTATATACAGCGGTGGATTAGAAACATCAGACTGAATCATATATGTGCTTTATACAGCGGCGGATCAGAAACATAAGACTGAATCATATATGTGCTATATACAGCGGCGGATCAGAAACATTAGACTGAATCATATATGTGCTAGGATCAGAAACATTAGACTGAATCATAAATGTGCTATATACAGCGGCGGATCAGAAACATCAGACTGAATCATATATGTGCTATATACAGCGGCGGATCAGAAACATCAGACTGAATCATATTTGTGCTAGGATCAGAAACATTAGACTGAATCATAAATGTGCTATATACAGCGGCGGATCAGAAACATCAGACTGAATCATATATGTGCTATATACAGCGGCGGATCAGAAACATTAGACTGAATCATAAATGTGCTATATACAGTGGTGGATCAGAAACATTAGACTGAATCATATATGTTCTATATACAGCGGCGGATTAAAAACATCAGACTGAATCATATATGTGCTATATACAGTGGCGGATCAGAAACATCAGACTGAATCATATATGTGCTATATACAGCAGTGGATCAGAAACATTAGACTGAATCATATATGTGCTATATACAGCGGTGGATCAGAAACATAAGACTGAATCATATATGTGCTATATACAGCGGTGGATCAGAAACATCAGACTGAATCATATATGTGCTATATACAGTGGCGGATCAGAAACATCAGACTGAATCATATATGTGCTATATACAGCAGTGGATCAGAAACATTAGACTGAATCATATATGTGCTATATACAGCGGTGGATCAGAAACATTAGACTGAATCATATATGTGCAATATACAGAGGTGGATCAGAAACATCAGACTGAATCATATATGTGCTATATACAGCAGTGGATCAGAAACATCAGACTGAATCATATATGTGCTATATACAGCGGTGGATCAGAAACATCAGACTGAATCATATATGTGCTATATACAGCGGTGGATCAGAAACATCAGACTGAATCATATATGTGCTATATACAGCTGTGGATCAGAAACATCAGACTGAATCATATATGTGCTATATACAGAGGTGGATCAGAAACATCAGACTGAATCATATATGTGCAATATACAGAGGTGGATCAGAAACATCAGACTGAATCATATATGTGCTATATACAGCAGTGGATCAGAAACATCAGACTGAATCATATATGTGCTATATACAGCTGTGGATCAGAAACATTAGACTGAATCATATATGTGCTATATACAGCGGAGGACCAGAAACATTAGACTGAATCATATATGTGCAATATACAGCAGTGGATCAGAAACATCAGACTGAATCATATATGTGCTATATACAGCAGTGGATCAGAAACATTAGACTGAATCATATATGTGCTATATACAGCTGTGGATCAGAAACATCAGACTGAATCATATATGTGCTATATACAGAGGTGGATCAGAAACATCAGACTGAATCATATATGTGCTATATACAGAGGTGGATCAGAAACATCAGACTGAATCATATATGTGCAATATACAGAGGTGGATCAGAAACATCAGACTGAATCATATATGTGCTATATACAGCGGTGGATCAGAAACATCAGACTGAATCATATATGTGCTATATACAGCGGTGGATCAGAAACATCAGACTGAATCATATATGTGCTATATACAGCAGTGGATTAGAAACATCAGACTGAATCATATATGTGCTATATACAGCGGTGGATCAGAAACATCAGACTGAATCATATATGTGCTATATACAGCGGTGGATCAGAAACATTAGACTGAATCATATATGTGCTATATACAGCTGTGGATCAGAAACATCAGACTGAATCATATATGTGCTATATACAGCTGTGGATCAGAAACATCAGACTGAATCATATATGTGCTATATACAGCTGTGGATCAGAAACATCAGACTGAATCATATATGTGCTATATACAGCTGTGGATCAGAAACATCAGACTGAATCATATATGTGCTATATACAGCTGTGGATCAGAAACATCAGACTGAATCATATATGTGCTATATACAGCTGTGGATCAGAAACATCAGACTGAATCATATATGTGCTATATACAGCTGTGGATCAGAAACATTAGACTGAATCATATATGTGCTATATACAGCTGTGGATCAGAAACATTAGACTGAATCATATATGTGCTATATACAGCTGTGGATCAGAAACATTAGACTGAATCATATATGTGCTATATACAGCTGTGGATCAGAAACATTAGACTGAATCATATATGTGCTATATACAGCTGTGGATCAGAAACTATTAGACTGAATCATATATGTGCTATATACAGCTGTGGATCAGAAACATTAGACTGAATCATATATGTGCTATATACAGCTGTGGATCAGAAACATCAGACTGAATCATATATGTGCTATATACAGCTGTGGATCAGAAACATCAGACTGAATCATATATGTGCTATATACAGCTGTGGATCAGAAACATCAGACTGAATCATATATGTGCTATATACAGCTGTGGATCAGAAACATCAGACTGAATCATATATGTGCTATATACAGCTGTGGATCAGAAACATCAGACTGAATCATATATGTGCTATATACAGCTGTGGATCAGAAACATCAGACTGAATCATATATGTGCTATATACAGCTGTGGATCAGAAACATTAGACTGAATCATATATGTGCTATATACAGCTGTGGATCAGAAACATTAGACTGAATCATATATGTGCTATATACAGCTGTGGATCAGAAACATTAGACTGAATCATATATGTGCTATATACAGCTGTGGATCAGAAACATTAGACTGAATCATATATGTGCTATATACAGCTGTGGATCAGAAACATTAGACTGAATCATATATGTGCTATATACAGCTGTGGATCAGAAACATCAGACTGAATCATATATGTGCTATATACAGCTGTGGATCAGAAACATTAGACTGAATCATATATGTGCTATATACAGCTGTGGATCAGAAACATTAGACTGAATCATATATGTACTATATCAGCATGATAGAAAAAAAAATTGGTAATGAAAAGAGAAAAAGGGTATTTGATACTGATAAAATGACAAAGGCATTAGGCAAAATAAATGAGAAACTATCAAATGTGTACACAAAGACAGATGATAGCTTGCAGACAGTGATAAAAGACATTGTTTATCAAATGGAAAGAAAACTTCTTGAAAAAGAAGACAAAAATGACAAATTGAAGCAGATGATGAAACAATTGAATGAGAAGTTGGAGGAACTGAAACAAGAGGAGACAAATATGAAAAGGAAGATAAAAAACATACAATTTCAGTTGAGTGAAAAAGTAAATGAACTGGAACAATATGGTCATTGGAACAACATCAGAATGAGTCATTGAGAAAGGAAACGAAACAGCATACATGTAAGAAACGACAGAATTAGTATTAAAAACAATCAATGCTATCTTGGAGGGGTAAAGCTAAAGAGAAATGACATGGACATTGCACATAGAGTGGGGAAAAGAATAGACAAGCCGAGACAAATTATTGTGAAGTTTTTGTCTAGAATGGACCGAGATAAAGTGATGTCAAGAAAATACTAAAAGGGAACCTGCATCTATGAAGGAAAAGACCTCACATACATATATCAACATGTGCTGGCATGTCTTAGGTTGTGTGGTCCAGACAGGGTCAAAAGTTCAAAAACAAAATTGGAAATATACATGGACTGAGATACAAAGACTACCAGAAGTGGATAGATCTCAAATGGCCAGCTGGGTAGAAATATATCAAATACATAATGATCTTATCTGGTGAGAAATTAAAACAAAATGATGTCATTTCTAAATTTTATTATTTTCCTCAGCATCTTTGATTTTCATCTAAAGACAGAAAATAAATATTGTATACTTAAGGCCAAAAGTTGTGCACGGTTTCCAAAAATGAAAAAGACTAGAAAAGAAAACATATTACCTGTTTTGAAGCAAAAATATACAAAACAATTCATTGACTCACAATAATCCGAACTGTTGACAAATTTCATACATAAATAAAGATTTTTTACACATATTTGTAACACCACTATCAAGATCAATTTAACACGTTATTCAACAGTGCATTTGAACCTAGTCCAATACCCTGTGTATCTACAAGAGCTACACATCTCCATCTCATAGTCAACACTAGTTTATGCAGGAACCGCTGTGGCAAAGCAGCGAATTTGCAAATGATAAAGTTCCATAACAAGTTTTTTGCCATGCACTTTCTGCCGCAAGTACTCCCAGATATGCTGCAGGTACTCCCAGATATGCTGCAGGTACTCCCATATATGTCGCAGGTACTCCCAGATATGCTGCAGGTAATCCCAGATATGCCGCAGGTACTCCCAGATATGCTCAGTTGGGTTCATATCTGGGCTCAAGGAAGAATGTCAACATTGTTCTGCTGCAAGAAGTTCATCGTCAGCTTTGCCGAATAAGGATGTGCATTATATTGCTGCAGCACAAGTCCAGGATTCTGTTGCATGAAAGAGATAACCACCAGACGCAAACCTTCATCAACGTAACACTGAACTGTAATGCTACGTGCTCTAGTTACCCTAACCAAGCATGTTTGCCCAGATAGGTAAACCTTTCCATGGTTCTAATAGGCCACAAAAATGATTTCGCTTCTTGACACTAGCTTAGGTATCAGCAAACGGTCGGTACATGACTGACGACGATCATTATGAAATCAATTTAATATTTGTTGGTGAAGTTTACATGTTGCCAATCAATGACCATCTTTGATGTTGTCTAGCCTATTGTCTACAATTGCGGCAGTGAACTTGAGTCAAACGTGCACCACAATATGGACGTCTTGGATGTATTCCAACTTCACGTAGAAGACGTTGAATTGTACAAGCACTCACACAATGACGAGTTCGTACATTGGTGTTCCTGGCAGTCTCCTTTGGAACAATAAAACACCCATGTAAATGAGACAGAACAATCTGTCTGTCCTGCTGGAGTGTGGTTTCACGCAGACGTCCTGTCCTTTGGACGGTTGCGAACTGTCCCGGTTGCAACATACCATTGTCTTATACGTCTGATAGTGTGCTCATGCACACCAAAGTTCCTTGCAACTTGAGCAGCTGTGATTACAGCATGTAGCTACCAAACTGCGCGTGAATATTCCTCATTCAACAGTCCCATACTGACTTTGACGGTTTTTTTGCTTTTTTTGAGCTACCGTAAGGTTGCCCGTTTATTACCCCGTAATAGGTCTGCAGGGGCCGGGGCTATCCCGCTGCAAACCGCACAATAATAGCATGTTTACAAGTTTAGCAACATTTTGAAAAACATATTTGCATATAAGTGCAAAAAATTAAACATACATATCTCAAAACAGGATGGTTATACGTTGAATATTCACTATATATACTGGAATATTGGCTCGGACAAAACGTACAAGCTGATCCTTACAGATATCCCAGCATATATCGAAATCGTTTATTATAATTAATGTTTTTCACATTTCATATAAGTTATGTAAACTTGAAAAAAAGCAAAACGAAAGCACTGAGGAATTTATTATTTCGTTCTTTTTTCGATTTTGCATAATTGCAATACGTTAATGTTCACTATAAATAATAAATTATTTGAATATCGGTTCAGACAAAACGTACAAGCTGATCCTTACCGACATCTTGGCATATAGCGAGAATGTTTAGTTGAATTAATGCTTTTACACATTTCATAAATATATATATATATATATATATATATAAACTTTAGAACAAAGGGGTAATCTTATAATACTTATAAGCTAACAACTGTTGCCCTATATAGATAACATTTGCACAGGCCTCTCGTGTGTAAAGCAACCTTCACGAAACGAAACAGAAGAGTTAAGCTATATTTCAAGAGATGATGTTTTTAAGGAATGCAATATTCAACAAATCAAAAAGTGTTTGTGTCAATTCTCAATAAATAATTTATAGCGGCATTGTTGTTGTTTTTTCTTGGTTTTAAAAATACAATCTGGTTTTTTATACAACGTATTGTATTAAAAAATAATGTCTCTGAAATACGTATTTGTTTATCAAATTTACAGCTATTCCTGTACTTCAATATGTTCCATTTCAATTCAAATACAATAGTGTTTAATAAATTACATTTATTTGGAACATAGTAATAACCAAGTACAATGTAGGCAATTTGCAAATTGCGCAAGTCTATATCTAGTAAGTCGATTACTTTATTAAGTATAATCTCAAAGTTCGCTAAAACGGGTTTTATAATTTCGCAGCTAAAGAATAAGTGAACTATAGTTTCTCTTTCCTGTTTGCATATATTACAAAGACCGTTAGATACTCCCATTAAATTTAATCGGTGTTCAGTGAAAATTGAATTTTTTATATTATCCGGTATTCCTCGCATTTCTAGCTCATAATTTATTTTCAATAAAACGAAAGTTTTTAAAACAAGGATTTTCCTTGTAAATGTTAAATATCTTGACTTCCATAATTGTAGACAGTTTTTTATTTTGTTTATTTTGTCTAGCCATACTGCGTTGTTATCAATTTGGTAACCATGACATATGCCCAGTGTTTTCACGTTGTATTTTGTCCGACTTATATCGTTAAATGTCGGATTTTTCTTTTTTAATTTCCCTATAAAAAGGCCGGTTGTTTTTCCTTATTCATTTTTGCACCGGACGCAGTTTCGTATAGTTTCAACTGCTTAAATAGGTGCGGTAAAGACCTTTCGTTTTTTTTTTATAAATTGTGTGTCATCAACATATTGATTTAGCTTGATATTTAACTGTTTATTTTCGTGAATTGGTAGACTTAAACCTTCGATGTTGTTATCCTTTCTTACCGCACATGCCATGGCTTCGGCTTGAAGGATGTATAAAATCGGTGCAATCGGACAGCCTTGCTTTATTGAACGTGAGATATTGAAATATTTAGAAATAAAACCGTTAGTTTGTATGGCCGTTTTAGAAGATTTTAGTAGCATATGCACCCAGTTTATCATTTTTACACCAAATCCAAGACCACTCGACCCTGTCGAATGCTTTGGATGGTCAAGAAAGACCATTTACCCATCCAAATTTACTTAAGGATGTCTTGAATCAGCCTGTTTGATTCATTTATGAATCTACCGTTTACACATCCTTTTTGATTTGTGTTAATGAGCGTTGGTAGAATAGGATTAAATCTGAGTGCAAAGCAGTTTGCAATTATTTCTATATAATCTACATTTAGTAGAGTTAATGGTCGCCAATTTTTCAAGTTTTCACGTTCGCCATTTTTATAAATTAAGGATAATAAACCTTTATATTGAGACGAAGAGAGGTTGTTTTCGTTTAGAATTTCATGAATAACAATAATGAATTCGTTTTTAATAAGATGCCAAAATGTTTGGTACCATTCGGCAATGATGCCATCTTCACCGGGGGATTTACATTTTTTAAATTTAAGAATTGCAGTTTCGATTTCTGTTTCGTTTAAGTGTAACTCTAGATCACGGGCAGTGTCTGGATTCACTTTTTTATCTAAGCTAGATAAAAGAATACTAGCAGAATCAGAGTCTATTCCTTTGGATGTAAATAATTCTTTGTAAAATTGAACTTGTTCGTTTAAAATAGATGTTATATCATATTTCATTACCGAATCAGAGCCTTTTATTTTTGACCATAGTTTTTGTCTCCCCCTTTGTTTTTCAAGACCAAAAAAATATTTAGAAGATTTTTCGTTTTTCTCTATGTAATTAGCTTTAGATCTTATTCTTGCCGCGTTTGTTTGCATTTCATAGTAATGGTTAATTTCATTAGAAAGTTTATTGAATATTGGCAGTTTTTCATAGTCTGTTGTATTTTTGAGATCTTGTATTTGTTTTTCAATGTGTTTGATTTGCGCATATTTTTTGACTGTTCTTTACAGAAGTCCATTGAAAGTGTTTTTATTTTACGTTTAGTTAAGTCCCACCATTGTGTTTTCGAATTATACTTATTTATTTCATTTTTCAATGTACCCCAAAAGATTTTTATCACCTCCTTATATTCCAAATTTTCTAAAATACTTGCATTTAATTTCCATAGGCCCGGTCCGCGTTCAATATTAACTGTGTTTAATCAAAGTGAAATTGCGTCATTATCCGAGTATTGAAAGTGGCGAATTTTGACTTGGACTATCTCATTATCAATAGATTTATTACAAAGAAAATAATCAATTCTCGACTTTGCAGACGCACATGAGAATGTGAACTCTGTTTTGGTAGGGTTTCGTCTGCGCCAGACGTCCTCGAGATCAAGGCGTACTGATAATGTCATGTTTGAAAAAAAAAAGATATTTTGTTTAATCCAGTGTATATTAACACTTATTAGACACATTGGTAATGTCATATTTGGGAGATAAATATCTGTTTTTACTAAGCATATGGTAACCGTTATTGTACATATTGATAATATCATATTGATAAATAAGTATTTTTTTCTAATTAAGCATATATAAGCCATTTTCAGATTTTGTCTCAGATTTTTAATTTTTACTTTGCTTGGCCTGTCTACTGACCGGAGGAGGTGTAGACGAGTTATTGCTCCTTGTTCGCTTCTTCATTGGGGTTATCATGTCAAGTTCATCAGAAATACCATCCAATAAAAAGGTGGATAAGTTGCAATACAGACTTCGAGCACCATCTTCAGACATGTGAATTTCTTTTGGATCTGATTGGCTAAATAGACTTTTTACAGCTTGACCACTCCTTTTAAAAATATCATCATTGTCTATATAGTGCAAGTATTTTGCGTTTTTACAGTTTTCTAGCATACAGTTGTTTACATACTTTCCGTCATCATTAAATTTGTGCACAAACAAACTTTTTCCAATTCTTGGCATGATGCTTGAAAAAGCTACGGGAGTTTTTGGCCAAGATTTGGCAAGCTTATTGATAGCTAATTGGCAGTTCCTAGCAACTTCCTGTTTTTCATATTTAGAAATGTCGTTTGTGCCCAAATGCATGATGATAGCAGATATGTTTTGTTTACAGATAAATCCACTTTATATGACATTGAGTCAATGTTTTTGACAGTTTGTCCAGATATGGACGCATTTTGTATCTCGTTGTCAATTACATGTAATCTAGCACAGTTTGAATCACCAAATATCAAGTAAGTATTTCTATCCATTTGGTGAGTTTTTTGTTCAGAATTTTGTATGGGAACCGCCTTAAGTTCCATTTGTTCGAGTGTCGATATGGCTATGTTGTCAAGTGATCGTCAGTGCACGTTGTTGATTGGTTGCTGCTATGGTGATTTTGAACGTTAGGTTCATGTATCTCGCGAAGTTCGGTCGACTGAATGGGCAATTGATTGTCGCATGAGCAGTTATCACAATCGGTTATCGGCGTAACAGTTTCAAATTCATCGGCTAATTGGCCCTCCATTATATCGGCTGCATAGTCACCATACACGTTTTTTACGGGAATTCGTTTTGTTTGTGACCTACATTTTTACAGAAAAAGCAAATCACATTGTTTGGGCAATCCCTTTTCTCATGCTCTGTACTTTTACAGGTCCAGCATAGTTTTTGGTTTGTAGGTTTTTGGTTATTCGGACATTTGAAGTAGGGATGGGTCATAATGCCGCAGTGTTACACTGTGTGCGGTTATTGTCCGCAGAAACTCTCAGAGTAAATCTCCCTATCTCAACAGTTAGAGGCAATACTGAAATACAGTTCAGGATTTTTATGTAACGGGTTCTGTTTTCGATATTCGTTCCTTTGATTTTTGCTCTTGATATGCTTCCAGCATTGATTTCCCAAATTACGACATTTGGTTCAAAATAGTAGTGTTGGGCATCTCGAACGGGGCATCTTTTATTGTGATGTTTGTTATAATGTTTTCCATGTCCGTGATGTTGACAATTCTGTTTTGAATACGGATGTCCGCTATGATTAATTTGGTTTTTGACTGGTCATTGTTGACAGACATTATACACTCTTTTTCGGTGATCTGGATCGCTTTAATGTCAGTCGTAGTAATTATCCCATCCAAGGCTGTAATTACCTCGTCATGTGATAAGCGTTTTAGAAATTTAGTACTAAAGTGTACTGACAGCCGTCTAGTTAAAATGGACGCCATTACGGCAGTTCCACACAAAGGAAATTTGGCGCGCTTCTTGTAACCGTTAATAAAACTGACCTTTTGTGGTTGAATATCCAATATTCTTCCAATCCTACAAGGTTACCACACTCATATTCCTTATAGAACACAGTTTAATCCAATCAAGACAAGAAAACAGTTAATATCAGAAAAATACAGATTTCTTGACTTCACAAGAAAAAAAAACACAACCGGCGCCATTTAACAAGGGCAGAGATGTCTACTGACATTGACGTTAGTGGATCACACACCAATTAATTTTGTACTGTTCTACATATAGAGACATGCACTTCTGGAACACTGGATACATTACCAATGGTTCTAAAAGTGCCTTATTCCCATAGATAGTCCTCTGTTGGTCCAAATATGCAGAAAAAAACATGGGGTTGACCAGGTTGCTTTTTCACAATTTCGATGGTTTGATGGCATCCCTTCATTTTTGACAATTCTGCCCATTTGTTGCAGTGTATCACTACGCATCTTTAAACTGTTATAGCATCATCAAACAGTTCCCAGGGTCACCCAAACTTTGCAGAAATCATGAAAATGTTCCAATGTTCCCATATGCACAAAGAAATATGACATTTTATGCATTTTTTAAAAAAAAATTACCCAACCGCTTTACACAGCTCTAATTTCTTGGGCGTAATAATCTTGCTACCGTCATGTAAGGGAGGTAATTGTTCAGTGAGACCTTGAAGAGTAGAAATTGTCATGACATGTGACTGAAATTTTTGTCGAACAAACCTTTACCATTTCTAAATATAAAAATACGCCTTTTGAATTCATCGCGCAACTGTTTTTGAATTCATGCACCAAAATAAGATGGCGGTCACACATGCATAAATCAGTTTCGGACGACTCGAAAACAGGTAAAACTGCCAAAAATTTTAAGCCATTGTTACTTAATAAAAATAATTCTAGAAAAAGAAATACTTTGAAAATGTCCTTGTATTGCCTCCTATAGTGTATCTATCTGACTGCATATTCATTTTATTGTATATGCAACATTACATAACTTAAGTGTCAAAATACATGACCATATATGGATAAATAGTTGTTTTTGCTTCAAATAATGCTCTGTTTTATTGCAAAACTATATATTTGACTTTTTTTATATCTATAACAAACAAATATTAATGTTTGAAGGTGCCCAGCAACAATTTGCATGTCACTGACACTAACCATGCCCCCTTTTTCAATACATGAATGAATAACATACTTTTGTACATGCATTAGATTCATTATCAACTATGAATATATCCCTTACCAATTGAAGTATCTATTAGGCATATATTAAATTCCAATACTATTTTGTTTATTTTATCAATAAAAATAGCAAATGAAAGTAAAGTGTGCATGAAAGTCACTTTAAAGAAAGAAAATGAAACGATGAATGAAAATGACACAAAGTATGGATACAGCATATTTGGCTGGACCGATAAGCTCATTGCAAAAAGACAGTTTGCTAAAGCGCATCTCTTTACGACAAATTAGTTTGAAATAAATATATCAAAGAATATCGCGATAAGAAATACTTGTTGCGAGATGACTCGTTACTTTACAGATTTTCCAAAACTGCCATAAAAAAATGGGCAGTTAAAATAGAGTTGTTGCAATAATTATATGAAAATTAGAAATTGTCATATTGGAGAATGCTATACTGTTGAATGTGGAGAAAAATATTGTACACATTCAATAACAGACAGTGAAAAAACATCATCTTCAATGAGAAAAATCTATATTCTATAGCAAGCATCATGTATTTTTATTTGAAAAAAAAGTAAGAAGAACAACCGTACGGAATCAGATGATGGTACAAAAGTTTCAAGCACAGGTTAACTAAACGCTGAGAAATTATTACGCGAATCTGTTTCGCGTCATTTCAAAGATGTCGCATTTTAACATTTACTTGAATGTCCAAGAGTAGGTAAAAACTGTGTATAAGCCAGACCCAGCCACATAAATATCAACAATGAGGAGAAAAAAATGACAGTAAAACAAAAATGGCAGTCATACGCCATACCATTAAAATGAAACGCGACAGTTTGGCAGTCGGTATATCGAAAACTGGATACAGAGCTTTTGATAACAAATATCAATGACAAAATAATGAAACAGGAAATTTCTCCATAATTCATGATCAATATAATATTAATTGATAAACAGCGTCAAAAAAACAATATTGCTCATACGCGACCAACCGTATTGTCAAAAAAAATGCGTTAAAGAGTGGAAACAGTATCGCGACAAATGTTACCATTTTTATGTGGGTGGGGTATGAATTATACATAAATAATGAGTTTCTAACACAAAAAAAATGGTTTAACTTACATGAATCATGAAATCTGGATGCAGTGAATGCTCTAGACATGCTTTTGTTGTGATATATTAGCATCACTGTCTCTCTGTGTGACTTTCAAGTGTTTTTAAGTGCAAACTTCTATTCATTTTAGCCAGGATTTTGAAACAGATGGCTAAAATCAAGTCTTATCACATGATGCAGCAAAGCATATTTGCATACATGATCATTTCTTTTTCGGTTAAATAGATGATCTCACTTTGTGTTCCTTCCATTGAATTGAATAAATCCTGATTCCAACATTTCCTTGACAAATGTTCAGCTGCTCAGTCTCATTGCCCTATTTGCTTTACTGTTTTAGCTTCAAGTTTGGTTTTGCCTGTGTGACACTTCTCTATTTCACTCAAAGTCATCCATTTTTTCACAAAAATACATTTATTTTTCAATTTAGAGGTTTCAAATACAGTATTTCCCTTAGAAAGTGACATATTTTGAAAAAGAAAGTAAATATGAATCACAAAGATGCAGTTTCCTCCCAGCGTCTACCGAAAATGATCTGGTTCTTGAACGTCTCACACACCAATTAATTTTGTACTGTTCTACATATAGAGACATGCACTTCTGGAACACTGGATACATTACCAATGGTTCTAAAAGTGCCTTATTCCCATAGATAGTCCTCTGTTGGTCCAAATATGCAGAAAAAAACATGGGGTTGACCAGGTTGCTTTTTCACAATTTCGATGGTTTGATGGCATCCCTTCATTTTTGACAATTCTGCCCATTTGTTGCAGTGTATCACTACGCATCTTTAAACTGTTATAGCATCATCAAACAGTTCCCAGGGTCACCCAAACTTTGCAGAAATCATGAAAATGTTCCAATGTTCCCATATGCACAAAGAAATATGACATTTTATGCATTTTTTAAAAAAAAATTACCCAACCGCTTTACACAGCTCTAATTTCTTGGGCGTAATAATCTTGCTACCGTCATGTAAGGGAGGTAATTGTTCAGTGAGACCTAGTGGAATATTGATACAAACACCAGCAAATATTGTGTTTGGTCTAGCAGAAGACTAATAAACATGAACAGAACAGAATAATGCCTTATTTACACACGCAGCAAGTTGCACTGTATATTCTTGATCACCATGGTCAGTCAACCAAACCAATGTCACTTACAATTAAAATAAGATCTAGGATTTCCATGGTAAAAAAAGAATTCCACATAGAAAGTGTTTTTTTTTCATAACAGTAATGTAAACCCACCTAAAAATGGACAATAACTGGTAGGGTGACCACGCTGGTTTTTTTTAAAAGAGTGTGCAGTGACACCCTGAGATTTTTTTGAAAAAAGAAATCCTCAAATGCTCAAAAATCTGGGACAATGTTGTGAGATTACTGACATTCCTAATTCTGGGACAATGTTGTAAGATTACTGACATTTCTGATTCTGGGACAATGTTGTGAGATAACTGACATTCCTAATTCTGGGACAATGTTGTAAGATTACTGACATTTCTGATTCTGGGACAATGTTGTGAGATTACTGACATTCCTGATTCTGGGACAATGTTGTGAAGTTACTGACATTCCTAATTCTGGGACAATTTGCTGTGAGATTACTGACATTTCTGATTCTTGGACAATGTTGTGAGATTACTGACATTTCTGATTCTGGGACAATGTTGTAAGTGATCTGACATTCCTAATTCTGGGAGAATGTTGTGAGATTACTGACATTTCTGATTCTGGGACAATGTTGTGAGATTACTGATATTCCTGTTTCTGGGACAATAATGTAAGTGATCTGACATTCCTAATTCTGGGACAAGTTTGTGAGGTTACTGACATTTCTGATTCTGGGACAATGTTGTGAGATTACTGACATTCCTAATTCTGAGACAATGTTGTGAGGTTACTGACATTTCTGATTCTGGGACAATGTTGTGAGATTACTGATATTCCTAATTCTGGGCCAAAGGTGTGAGATTACTGATATTTCTGATTTGTGGACAACATTGTAAGTGATCTGATATTCCTAATTCTGGGACAATGCTGTGAGATTACTGACATTTCTGATTCTGGGACAATGTTGTGAGTAAACTGACATTCCTGAGTCTGGGAAAATGATGTGAGATTACTGATATTCCTGTTTCTGGAACAAAGTTGCGAGATTACTGACATTTCTGATTCTGGGACAATGTTGTTAGTGATCTGACATTCCTAATTCTGGGACAATGTTGTGAGATTACTGACATTTCTGATTCTAGGACAATGTTGTGAGATAACTGATATTTCTGATTCTGGGACAATGTTGTGAGAGAACTGACATTCCTGATTCTGGGACAAAGTTGTGAGATTACTGATATTCTTGATTTGTAGACAATATTGTAAGTGATTTGACATTCCTAATTTTGGGACAATGTTTTAAGTAAACTGACATTCCTGAGTCTGGGAAAATGATGTGAGATTACTGATATTCCTGTTTCTGGAACAAAGTTGTGAGATTACTAATATTTCTTATTCTGGGACAATGTTGTAAGTGATCTGGCATTCCTAATTCTAGGACAATGTTTTGAGTTTACTGACATTCCTAATTCTGGGACAATGTTGTAAGATTACTGTCATTTCTTATTCTGGGACAATGTTGTAAGTTATCTGACATTCTTAATTCTGGGACAAAGTTGTGAGATTACTGACATTTCTGATTCTGGGACAATATTGTAAGTGATCTGACATTCCTAATTCTAAGACAATGTTGTGAGATTACTGACATTTCTGATTCTGGGACAATGTTGTGAGATTACTTATATTCCTGATTCTGGAACAATGTTGTGAGATTACTGACATTTCTGATTCTGGGACAATGTTGTGAGATTACTGATATTCCTGATTCTGGAACAATGTTGTGAGATTACTGACATTTCTGATTCTGGGACAATGTTGTGTGATTACTGACATTTCTGTTTCTGGGACAATGTTGTGAGATTACTGACATTCCTAATTCTGGAACAATGTTGTGAGATTACTGCAATTTCTGATTTGTGAACAATATTGTAAGTGATCTGATATTCCTAATCCTGGGACAACGTTGTGAGAGAACTGACATTCCTGATTCTGGGACAATGTTGTAAGAGATCTGGCATTCCTGATTCTGGGAGAATGTTGTGAGACGACTGACATTCCTGATTCTGGGAGAATGTGTTGCAAGTTAACTGACATTTCCGATTCTGGGACAATGTTGTGAGAGAACTGATATCCCTGCTTCTAGGACAATGTTGTAAGTGAACTGACCATTCTCCTTCTGGGACAATGTTGTAAGTGAACTGACCATTCTCCTTCTGGGACAATGTTGTAAGCGAACTGATAACCCTGCTTCTAGGACAATGTTGTAAGTGAACTGACCATTCTCCTTCTGGGACAATGCTGTAAGTGAACTGACCATTCTCCTTCTAAGACAATGTTGTAAGTGAACTGATATCCCTGCTTCTAGGACAATGTTGTAAGTGAACTGACCATTTTCCTTCTAGGACAATGTTGTAAGTGAACTGACCTTTCTCCTTCTAAGACAATGTTGTAAGTGAACTGACATTCCTGATTCTGGGACAATGGTGTAAGTGAACTGACATTCCTGATTCTAGGACAATGTTGTAAGTGAACTGACCATTCTCCTTCTGGGACAATGTTGTAAGTGAACTGACCATTCTCCTTCTAAGACAATGTTGTAAGTGAACTGACATTCCTGATTCTGGGACAATGGTGTAAGTGAACTGACCTTTCTCCTTCTAAGACAATGTTGTAAGTGAACTGACATTCCTGATTCTGGGACAATGGTGTAAGTGAACTGACATTCCTGATTCTTGGCCAATGTTGTTAGAGTATTGACATTCCTGTTTTTGAGGCAATGTTGTTAGAGTACTGACATTTCTGATTCTGGGACAATGGTGTAAGTGAACTGACATTTCTGATTCTGGGACAATGGTGTAATTGAACTGACATTTCTGATTCTGGGACAATGGTGTAAGTGAACTGACATTTCTGATTCTGGGACAATGTTGTTAGAGTACTGACATTCCTATTCTAGGGCAATTTTGTGAGAGTAAATTAAGAAATTCACAAAGAGAACAATGTAAACTAAATAACTTGGTGAGCATGCATACACATTATATATAAAAAACAAGACAGTGAAGTGTGGGATACCAAGGTGAATTCACAATACTAATCTTCTACATCTTACCTTGTTTACATCTAAAATCTGCATCAGAAGGCATCAGAAATAAGAGGAGAATGTATGACAATTGTTAAATGATTTAAAGAGACTTCACTAAAAGCTGTAGCATGCAATTTTAAAACCATTAATACTAGTTTTGTTTTGGTACTCAGTCTTCACACATTCATTTTGTCTGCACACAATCATTTTGTACTAAGTCTTCACATTCATTCTGTACACAGTCTCCACACATTCATTTTGTTCTAAGTCTTCACACATTCATTGTGTACTTAATCTCCACACATTCATTTTGTACTCAGTATCCACACAGTCACTTTGTACTCAAATGCCACACATTCATTTTGTACTCAGTCTCCACAGTCATTTTGTACTCAGTCTCCAAACATTCATTTTATACTCAGACTCCACACATTCATTTTGTACTCAGTATCCACACTTTCATTTTGTACTCAGTCTCCACAGTCATTTTGTACTCAGTCTCCATACATTCATTTTGTACTCAGACTCCACACATTCATTTCATACTCAGACTCCACAAAAAAATTCATACTCAGTCTACACACATTCATTTCATACTCAGTCTCAACACATTCATTTTGTACTCAGTCCCCACAAATTCATTCTGTACTCAGTCCCCACACATTCATTTTGTACTCAGTCTTCACACATTCATTTTGTACTCAGTCTTCATACATTCATTTTGTACTCAGTCATCACACATTCATGTTGTACTCAGTCTTCACACATTCATTTTGTACTCAGTCATCACACATTTATTTTGTACTCAGTCTCCATACATTCATTTCAAGTAATTTCCAAAATGGCATGTTTGGTGCCGTAACAAGTTTTCGATCACAACCTGATTTTGATCTCTTTCAGAATTATGAACTTCGCGCACACATGTAGTTCAACTTCCTGCAAAAATGTAAAAAATAATGCCGTCGATACAAGTAAGAAAGTCTTAAGAAAGACTTAAAAAATGTGTTTCTCTCTATTTTTTTTTTCAGTTTAGGTAAGACCTTGACAAAAGCTAGGTTTGTTTATGAAAATCAATTCCAACCATGTCTGCTGAAAACTATTGCATAACAGGTCATGGTCAAACAGTTATAAACCTGATCGGCTGTGCATGTCAGAAATAATAGAGGTTCCGGAGGAGTACCCATCTTAAAGAAATGTGTTAAAAATGAATTTGAAATTATCACAGAACCCATGTTGAATGTAGAATGAAAACAAATAGTTGAAAGGTTTGTTATAAGAAGAGGTGGACTATTTTTTTCAGTCTTTTTATCCTCGCATGCGGAAGGTTGTGGGTTCAATCCCTGGCCGGGTCATACCAAAGACTTTAAAAATGGTACTAGAAGCTTCCTCGCTTGACGCTGAGTATTTAGAGGAGAGTTCTAGGTCTGGTCGGCCCGGTGTCAGTATAATGTGACTGGGTGGGGTATCATACCATGTGTCTGCGGCATAATATAACAGTGTGACAGCGCTTTGAATACTGTCTCAAGCAGACACCACCGCGATATGACTGAAAAATTGTTGAAAGCGACGCTAAACACCATACAACAACAACAACAGTCTTTTTATTTGTTACTATGTCAAATTCTTTTCTTTACTTGGACACATTACATCATCCAGTCATGTGATCAAAATTAAAGGGATTATATCAGGAAAAAAACGCTATAAATGTCTACACACGCACCATGTGCAATTGTTTTGATAAGCAACTGAAGGTGTTGACAATGTTTTTCACAAGATTTAAAAAGGTGTCCGCATTACCTTTCAATTGATTCATTAACCTCACAATCACGTGAAGTCTATGTAGTATGTATGCAATCAATCGGAACGAAACATTTAATAAAGTGTGTCACGACCATTTCTCGGATCAAGACACCTAGAAATAGATTGCAGTGTATAGTAAGTGAGCAAAACAATAAAATTGCATCTTAAATATATATATTTTTTAAAATAGATAAAAAGCATCTCATTATTATAAAGAAATAATATCCAAAAGGTTTGGCATGTCAAATCCACCAAAAAGTGACATAATCGATATATAAATTGGAGTGGTAATCTTGAAACGAAATCCTCATTCTTAAATTAGACAGCTTTTAAATACTGCTTGACGTCATTCAGACACTTTTTAAGATGAAACAATTTTACTACTTGTAAACCTGTATCAATGGCGGATCTACTTGTTAAAAAAACAAACGAAGTACACCTCTACCCCGCTCCTTTAACTCCCATATTTGATTGAAGTTCACTATATTTCTACTAAAAAACATGTGTGCCCGTTCAGATATTTTGTTGCCCTCCATTTAAACTGAAATCCTGGATCCAACCCTGTGTTTAACGGATCAAGTTGAAATCAAAATGAAATCACGCGACTCATTTAAACAGTCATTAAATATGTTTTACTTAAAGCGCGAAATCTATTTCATTCTAACTTAGGCGCATAGTCCAAGTTAGGAAATCCCTTTTTAATATATTATTTTGACATGTTTAAATAGATATCCTTTAGGTAACGCAGGGTCATTGAGTTGTATTGGAAAAACATGTTTTAAGCCTATTTCAAAAATCCTGATATATTCCCTTTAAGCCATCTTTGTTGTTTTACTTTTGATTTATTATTATTTATAAATTATTATTTTATATATATATTTAAACGTTATATATAAGCATTCAGTGTCAACATCCATTTTGCATTGACTATTCAACAGTGATTCTTATGTGATCGAAAACCAGTACCACCACCATATTCAAAAACATTATTTAATATTAAGTTGAATAACGTATTTCAAAGAGAATTTAATCTTGATGCTCAAATAAAGTAATAAAAGTTTGGTCAACACATGATATCTACCTCGTCAATATCCCATTCATCTGGATTTCTATAAATAGTCTTTTGTCTGATCAGCCCCTGGGGTTGTTGTTTATACTGCTCTCGTTGTAGACGTTGAGCATAAGTCTCTGGGTAAGAGGTTTGGTCGTTGCTAGAGTTATAATAGTTCTGTTCTTGTACCCGGTTGTTGTGAGCTCTCTTGGTTGCTGCTAGAACATCAGCAATGTCTTCACCCTCGGATTCAGAATCACTTTCAAACTTTCCTAAATCTCTCTTTGGTCCATTGTTGTTAATTAGTCCAGTTTTGGAAGAATTGTTTTTAGACTCAATCACTTTCTTTGAAGTATTGTTTTGATAACTTGATCCATTAACGATTTTTTTTTTGTGACTCGTCATTTGAATTGATATTTAAATTCACGACATCTTTTTTATGTTCATTTTTAACTGATTGTTTCACTTCTTTATGAGCTTCTATTTTAAGAGAAGATTTAGTTACATGGTCGGATTTTAAACTCTTTTCTTTACTGGAACCTGACCCCATAATTGAAGATTTAGTTCGATCAAACTTTGTTTTATAATGTAGAAACAACCTTTTAACAATAAGCTGATGAATGATTTATGAACTAACTGACATAATAAATAGGAAATTAACGAATCTCTCTGTAAATATAGACATATATCCGAACTTCATCGTTGTTGTCATCGTCGTCAATCACGGTGTCAATCACGGTATTTGCTTTACTGTTCGCACCGCGAACGTCACACAGCATAGGAATTTACGGATAGTTTGGACGATTCCAATCTCAAGATTTTGTGTATTGCCTCCAAAATATATCATTTTCAGAAAAAAATGTTTTCCAAATATAATATTCAAATCAGTTCTAGTTAATTCTAATTAGACCAATACAGAATTGCATTTAGAAAATAATTATATGACTCACTGCGAATTTAATAACCAGTTTTAAATGGGATCGTCCATTGTATCTGGGAATTCCATGCCTGTCCCGCAACTCCAATCGTACATAGTCGGCCAATTCCGCCATTCTTCGGTATTAGGATTGGGATAATTGGCGAGGTGGACCGAATGTACTCTAGGTGAGTTTACCGGTGTGGCGTATTTCCAGCACGTTGCAAGAATCTGTATTTTCAAAATAATATATCCACAAATTAACTTAAGATATGTATACATATTATTTTAAAATATATATGATCACACAATAGTAAATTTGATGGAACATAACAGCAAGTACGTCAGAAAATATATATAGTAAGTTTGAAAACATTATTATTAAATATGCAAATCGAAATGGATAATGATTGAGATTTTTACATTTAAGCACCGAAGTTTCGATTAAGCACACCACATTTGCCTTTTCCCTGAAGCCGGAAGTTGGCCGTGTCAGCCGAAACCTGGTCGGGATTCAGTATCAACCGTGTATTAAGTACCCTGTTCGCAGTTGTTTTTATCTTTTTTTAAATAATATATGCTGTTTCACTAGATTTTTGCATCTTTACATCAATAAACATGCATATTTCGTACAAACTCAAACTTACACATTCACTCACTCTAATTGCCACCTTTTTTCGAAGACCTAACCATTGGATGCTTTTTAAAAAAAGCCAACTTGTTTATTAATTGAACGTGTGCAAAAAAACAACAACACTGGGAATGGGTACTACTAAAACCCGGTAAAATTCCGGCCAATCCGGTCACTTTTCCGGCCGTAGGGAAAAGGCAAATGTGGTGTGTATACTTGCGATTATGTTGTTAACTGCTCTAATCCCAATAATTATGTACTGCCCTTGACATATGTATCAAGAAAATATATGAAAAAAATAAAATAACGCCTTAAATTTGGTCTTGAAGTTTACCTTTCAATGACGTTTTTGACGATTTTTCGCCGTTTTTGACTAATTCCGGCTGTGTTTGAATGGTTATTTAAAGTATATTCGTTCTAAATAACCATGGTTTTAATCAATTCAAAGTTTAAGATATGCTGAATCTATAACAATGAAAATAACACCAAAATCAATAACATATAATTGTTTATTTTGCTCGATACAGAGTACATATAATTTCTTTAAAAACCTGGCGATTTCACCGGTGTGGCGTGTTTACCGCATGTTGTAAGATTTAGACTATTAATTTGAATTAGTTTGCTACTATAATTGTAAACTAAATATCCATATCCACGCCCTGCTCAATTTGTGTCCATAAAAAGAAATAATTTAATATTTTGATTTACAATTTTAAATGCTACATATGCTTTTATTTGAATAGTGCTTAAGTTATTATCAAATAGTATAAGTTTGTGATTAATTTCGGCTAGTGATCATTTTTAACCTTTTGTGCTTACCTTTGAAGTACATGTACTTAGTTACTCATTAAAAATGGATAAGATCAAGACTATAATCATTGGACACAGTCAAAAACGTTATTTTTCAAACTACATCCATGAAGATATTCAGTGTTTTTGCTATCCTGTATCTTATGTGGAGAATCTGTTGGAATCACCAAGTATCCGAGAGATGATACCAATGTTATGTCATTATTTCAATGTATTCGTATACGTAACAAGTATTAAAATATTCAATATTGAATACCGAAATGCGCTTGAATATATACCTATCAGAATGAAAATATACATTAACATAACTCAATAACTTCTAGATTTATATTGACAATACATTTGTTCAATCATTATTGATGTTTAAACAAAGAAATTTACGTAAATTTGTTAAAAATAAGTGTACTTAGGTTATAATCGAAACCAAGGGAAGTAATTCATAATGACCGAAAGACACAGGCACACAAAAATAAGGTAAAAAGCACGAAATCATATATTTTATTTAATTTTTTCAAAAACAATTTTAAATTCATATCTGAAACATAAAACAATAGAACTTTAATCATTAATGTCTTATATAGGTGCATTTCGATTTCTTTCGGTTATTAGATATATTAAGGAATGTATTTTGGACGTATTTCGTTGTTTTTTTTCTCAGTCACCTGCTGCTTATGGTAAATTAACTCTACATTATAATCTACAATTAAGTCAAACAAGGTAAAATTAATCTTCGTCATTTAATACGGAAATAAGTAAATATTAACACCCAATCCGTTAAGTAAACTAGTCAACAACGTAATATGTTGATATAATCAACTGGTAGTATAATTATAAGGCAATTGAATAATCTCATCAAGGACTTGTATCCCTATAAAATTCCTTGATCTCATCAACCATCCATCATTATTCATTCATACAGATTTACAATAATTACCAATTAATTTTTAAATAATCATCTTGTCCTGCTCGCCAAAATGATGAGTTCAAAGCGCGAGTGTAAAACTC
Organism: Panopea generosa; assembly: GCA_029582155.1. Lineage (NCBI taxonomy): Eukaryota > Metazoa > Mollusca > Bivalvia > Adapedonta > Hiatellidae > Panopea > Panopea generosa. Next base: position 27,198,305 of record CM055904.1, on the reverse strand, counting down.
GATTTATGAATTGTGGGACAGGCATAGAAATCACTGCTTTGTGTGTGGGGGGGGAGGGGTTAATATACAGACTTCCCTTGAAAGTTACCGAAATGGACTTAGATTAAGCTTTAAATTTATGTTCTAGACAACTAAAGAGAAAATTGTATGAATAGTCGGGGAGCCCACAGCACTTCCGTCGTTAGCAACCTGGCGCAGCTAACACCACTGCACACGGTCCTGCTTACAAGCATACCACTCAATTCAGTTAATATCCTTTCGGTTCTATTTGTCTTTTGTGGGAACAATACACGTGGTTCTGTCTTTTCCGCCATTTGTATTAATACGGTAAGATGGCATGCTGAATGTTATGATATAATTTTCATATCTCTGTCTCAACCAACCAACAAATATTTATTGTTTTATTAATAAAACAAAGGGCATGATGTTTCTGGAATAATAAACTGTATTTTTTAAATCAAATTTTAAGAATTGAAGAAATATTGGGTTTTTTATTTATTTCAATATGTGTCGGAACATTTTGATGTTTTCGTATTTGGTACTTAGTAGTCGCTGCTTTAGTGTATTTTTCAAATATTGATAGGAAACTTTCACCACCATTGATAATTTATACATTCATATTTCCTCTTAAATTTATTATAAAACTAGTCAATGATTTACGACAGAGATTGAAGTGCATATTGTAAACGTACATTTCACCGTAGATCACGGGCATGGGGCTTGTCCCGAAAATGTTTTTTATTTCATACATAGAAAACTTAACAATTTCAAAGTGTTTTTTTTTTTTGTTGATAAATATATATTTATTGTTAAAAAAGTTTTAATTGAGGCCGTATGTCTATATTTCTGTGTAATTTACTGGAAAAAATTGGACACTGGTCAAAGTATCGTACCTGAGACCCCCACCACCCCAAAAAATAAAACAATAATATTTTTGTTTGTATTTATGTGTTTTATATGTTCACCTGAAAAACAAACGTAAATTATAAATATTATCAGGGTTCGACATTAACCCACGTCTGATTGACGAAGTCTAGTAAATACTTGGTCCGGTCGTGTTCTACTGGAGCATAGGTGGCCCAACTGGTCGTATTAAATTAAAATTAAGAAATCAGTTAAAAATCACCAAAACCTGAGCTGATAATGATTATCATTGAATCAATTAAAATGCAGCTGTCGACGAGCATGTAATATCATTGATTATCAATAATTTGTATCAATACGTAGCCTGTGTGGTTCTGGCTAAGAATAGAATCACTGTTGATCTCTGCAGAGGGGTAGGAATCCTCCGAATGGTTGTCATGTTCATTTTATCATTTTTTGTCATGTTCACTATTGCGGTTAAGTTATCAACCCCTGTGTGGTTTCAGGGAGCCATATGAGTGATGGCAAGAATTGGACCACTGTGGCTCATGCATGTCGTAAGAAGCGACAATTTGAGTAATACGAAAGAATTCGCTGATACTCTGCAGGTATCAAGGTTCTAGGTTCATTCTGCATATTCATTTGTTGGTGTAATTTTTACTAAATGTGTATGTTAATTTGTTGTTTTTGTACATGTAGAGTGAACCTGGAATCTTCCTTCCTGTTGGCGTCGAATAACCTATAATGTGTTGGTACGCTGTAAAACCCCATTCATTCATTCATTCATTGTATCAATACGGCAAACGCAAAAACACATAACGTAGAATTACTAAGCGGCCCAAACTAAGCAGCATAACTCTAACCTGTTCTAATGACGCAATATATTAAGCGGCGTAACTCTTCTGGTTACGATCAACTTCAGTTATTTCCCTTCTATATTTTACGACATGGGAAGACCAATTATGATTTATTGATATTAAAGATGAACAACAACTTTTGACATGTCTATTCAATTTTAGCTTCACCAGAGGAAAAGATTGGGATGATAACAATGACAAAAATACAAAAGGCAGAACTGAAACAAAGAAAACTTCTGAGAAAGCTCTGAGTACAACTTTCAGTACTGTGTCCGGAGTCATAGTTATGATATTGGTCTGAGCTAGTGGAAGTTTGGTCAGGTCTAGTAGTTTTACTAAGTTACTAGCCCGGTGGTCTAATGGAAAAAAAGTTAATGTCCAACCCTGATTATGACAAGATAATCATGATCCTCGTCACGGCAGTATCAATAGGTGCTCCATTGTGGCTCACACAAAAAATGTTTATTAACAAAACGTAATCTAACCACCATGTTTTACTCGCAAATGTTTGATCTCTTCAAAAATGTTTACTTCCAATGATCGACGTCGATGCATTCCTGAGTTACGTACATGATAACATGTAAAATATATGTCAATATTGCATTTACGAAAAAATCCCACACATTTGTAAACACAAATTTCCCCTTGTTTTATTAAGCCTTTCAGGCCTTGTAACCTCAGTTTAACAAGTTGTTAAAAACAACATACACAAAATATATTTCTACATGGTACCGTTCTAGAACACCTAAGAAAACTCCTTGCATATTTTTTTTCAAATGAACATATAAAACACATAAATATAAAAAAATATTTTGAGGGGGGATGGCGGGGAGAAGGTAGGGTGGTCCTAGGTATGATACTTTGACCTGTGGTCCATGCAGGTATCTCATTTGCAAATTTTTGGTGCCATTATTCTGACCCATTCCCAGTGACAAATGGTATCTTTTTTAGATAAAGCAATAAAATTCCCAATTTCATAATGCAAACCAAAAGAAATATTATGATTTTAATGTAGTCTGCTACAAGAACATCACAAAATTGTTGGGGTGGCATATAGTAATCGAAGTGTCCGTCCTTCTGTCCAGTATTTCATGTCTGGCCTGTATGCATAGATTGATTTTGTTAATACTTGCTACAAATGATTAACAGAACATGACGACATGTCGGGAGTAAGACCCACACCCGTACCTTAAAGGTCAAGGTCACACTGAGTTTGTTTGACAACACTGAGTCTGTGAGATTTTGTGTCCGGCCTGTAACTTTATCATGGATTTTTATAAATACTTGCTACAAATGATCAGCATAACATGACGATGTGTCGTGCACAACACCCAGCATCCAACTTCAAAGGTCAAGGTCACAATTTAACTTTGTTTGACAACACTTTTAAATCTGTTTGAAATTTTGTGTCCGGTCTGTAACTTTGTTACCAATAGATAAATTTTATACCCACTTGGCTCAATTCATCAGCATGACATGATGATGTGTTGCGAGTAAGACCTACACCTGTACCTTAAAAGTTGCACTTTGAGTTTGTTTGACAACACTTCGTCTTTGTGAGATATCATATCTGGCCTGTAACTTTGTCATGCATAGATAATTACATGCTACAAAAGATCAACATAACATGTCAATGTGTCACGCTCAGTTGATCAACATGATATGATGAATTGTTGTGTGTAAGACCCAGAACCTTTCCTCAAAGGTCAAAGTCCAGTGCTCCAAGAAAAGGATAGCCCGACATCCGGGGCTTGTCAAATCTGGATCAGACCCTGTGCCTTTTTCAAAGTTCCTTGCCTATTGGGGTTGTCTTAAAAATATCAGACAAGATAGTTTTCATGGTACACAGGTTTGCAAATATCTCTATTCAATACGACACAGGTCAAACTGTTGCTTAATGACAGTAACTTATCAGTAGAAACAATTGACCCCTGCAGTCAAATGTAATTAAATAATATTGAGGCAATATGAGCCATCCATTCACTTCGTTGTTTTCAAAAAAACAACCGTTGATAATGAAAATAAATAGTGTTGGTATTTTTAACAGACAAGCAATAATAACAGCTTAATTTTACCACCCTAGTTTTAATTGCTTTCCATTTGGTACTTATTTCCTGAAAAAGCTTGTTTTAGAACAGCATTAAAATAGTCAGGCGGCTGTCCCTCCGACAGCTCTTGTTAATTAAATACTAGAAATCTGTATCGTATTTACTTGCATGCATATTTTGTCTCTTTAAAAATAAACAATCTGAAAAACTATGACAAAGAAATGACACAAAATTGTTTCTGAAATTGTTACAGTATTTGTTCTTTCTACATTTCAACGCAATTATAATTATTAAATCATTTGCAAAGTAGACACTGAACGTTCTTCGGCAATAAGTTATAACACGAGGAAATTCTTTTTAAATCTCCAAGGAATCTATTCATCGCGAATCGTTCGCCAATTTTTTGTATGAGGTATCGAGGTGCGCATGCGCAACTTTCTAATCTGAGTTTTAACATCGGGCTATTTTCCGGTATTTGTCCTGGTTTTTTTTATTGGACGGGAAAATCGCGGGATCAAAGCGGATATTTATCTATATAAGCACTTGTTAAGACTTATTAGGAAGTTAGAATGCTAGGTGTAAAAAAAAAAAGGTTTCCCTCATTGCTTTCCAAAAATGTTCACATGTATGAACATGCTGCCGGCAAAAAGGTTATTCAGCCAATCAACCATTCATTCATCGTGGAACAGGTCTTTTTTCTGTTCCACCCTGCACCTGAGGAAGGCCAAAAAAGGAAGCATTTTTACATGTGAAATGAAAACAAACTGTGGCACAAACTTTGAAATTTAGGATTATGTCTTAAGTGTCGAAATTGGTTGGTAGTTTTGAAATATTTTCACAGATATATTAAATATATGAAATGAAATTCCTTTTATATATTTGATAATACTTTTTTTAACAGATTCTGTTGAATACCCAATCTAACCTATTGCAATATGGTGCACATGGTGCAGAACAAATGAGAATATATTGAAAGTGGAAAGAAATCATTCAAACTACAAAAGCAGACAAACTACAAAAGTATACAATATGTTGTCACCAAATGCTTTTGAAAAAGGTGTTATTACTTCGCATGCAAAATTGAGTACATGTGAGAGAAAATGAAGAAAAAATAACCAAAATCACTTGACCCTTTGATTTTGCATCTAAAAAAAATCAGCAAAAAAAAAAAATAGTCCTACCTACCAACCCAATTTTTTTTCAGCATGAAACCTTAAACACAACATTTATTTTTTTAGGCCATACTGGAACTAATGTGTTACACTGGTTTCAAGTCATGACTTTATTTTTCAGCTTGTCTTTAAACTGCTATAACGTGCTATCCCTGAGCCACCAAGATGGTCAAGGAAGACAAGCAAACCTGGAAGTCTAACTACTTCATCAAGATCGCTGTGAGTGTTATTAGTTTGTTTAAACAATATTTTATTCAAGAACTGTACATCAGGGGCCGGCAAAAACAGTCGTCGGCTTGTCCTGACGAGAGGTTGTTGCTGACAGATGAGTGATATTTACCAGTAACTAGTCTGTTGGACGAATCAACTTTGGAGGAAATATTATTGTACTTGTGGGTATTTCTGTGTAATGATAAAAGCCAACCCTATTCAACGTTTTCCCGTTAGCTGTTTTCACTTTTGAGACATAATTCAAGATTGGTAAATATTGAGTACCTCTTTATTTACGCTTGTTAGTACCAGCCACGCCTGGCTCCATAGGAAGCTTTGATTGAGATTACAATTGAATAGTGCTCGAGTGTTCCGGTGAATCTGTACTTGTTACAATGGAAAAATAAAGCAAAGACTTTCCAAATGAAAATGTCTCAACGAAAGTTGGGTGGGTTTTTTTTTTCCAAAGGATAAAACTCAAGAGACAGCTGATGTTGACATTGATAGAGAAGGTAAGCACACTGTTCTTCAAAATAGACCGCTAAAGTTGACATGGATAGAGAAGGTAAGCACACTATTCTTCAAAATAGACAGCTGAAGTTGACATGGATAGAGAAGGTAAGCACTGTTCTTCAAAATAGACAGCTGAAGTTGACATGGATAGAGAAGGTAAGCACACTGTTCTTCAAAATAGACAGCTGAAGTTGACATAGATAGAGCATTTCATAAGCTTTTTCTTTAACATAAGCACATCCTTTGCCATGAGGCCATCCATCAGTTTGTAGTAGGATCACAAGTTCACAACCTCCTACATTGTTGTCCTTTACAATCTCCAAAGTCTCAGAATGGTTCACTGTCTGAATACATGAAAATGTCACTTTGAATTAAATCTTTCAGTATGGACAAAATTGATAGTTTGTCAATGAAAAATGTTTCCATAAATAAAGTACAGTGCCATTGTATGGAGAGAAGGTAAGGGGGCAGATCAATGACCTGGTAGTGGTCATTGATTTTGGCATTTAGAAAGGGTTGGATACCATTAGTGATGAAACTAGACAGTAGTTGACTGTTGTCAATGTCAAGGTGATTTACAATAATTATCATTGCCCGCAGTTATTTTTCAATATTGAGTTTTATTTACTTGTGCAAGTTTTGGAAATGAAAGACTATTTTTCAGTAGATAATTATTCAGTTTATATAAAATTATAGGAAAATAATAACTATTTAGTAGTGATGGGCAATTGGAAATATTTGGAAATTGATTATCATATATAATCGTATGTATGAAATCAATTAATAATTATATTTATTGATTATAACCAAAAATGAAATTTAACGAGGAAGAGTTTTATAAAAAAACAAAAACAAGTTAAAATGCTAGCATTCATCACAAATTCCTCAGTTTGGTACGTTAGTTTGAACAGTTTTAAACTTTGTTCTAAGATTGTATCATTGGTTGAGAATTCATTAGTTATTTAGGCTCACTTTTGATTTTGTTGGTCTATTTATAGACTTTTAAAGTCTTATCTATACACATAATTTGTGTTTATTATAGATCTTCTAAAAGTCGGTTAGTGTTCTAGGTTTCCTATTATCACATTACCATACAGTCTATTAGTGTTCTAGGTTTCCTTTTATCACCTTACCATACAGTCTGTTAGTGTTCTAGGTTTCCTATTATCACATTACCATACCGTCTGTTAGTGTTCTAGGTTTCCTATTATAGTTCTTCTACTACAGTCTGTTAGTGTTCTAGGTTTCCTATAATATTTCTTATACTACAGTCTGTTAGTGTTCTAGGTTTCCTATAATAGTTCTTTTAATACAGTTTGTTAGTGTACTAGGTTTCCTATTATCACATTACCATGCTTACAAGCCAAATGAACTAAAGAAACAGCATTTTCTGTCAAAATCAATTATTTAATTTCACAATCAATAATCGAATCGCATGAGTATTTTCGATTAGTTATTGATTTTAATCAATTAATGTTACATACTGCTATTTTGAAAAAAAAGAACATTAACAAGGTTTAAAAAGATAATATTTTAATTCAAAACTATTCAGTGAAAGTCTTACTCAAATAAGGGATATAATCCTACAATCTCTTCCAGTGTGCACTGCTCTAAGAATGTTAAGTTAAAATTCAGATTCTGAAAGTTTGCCTATTCCTTTAACTATAACAACATAGGGGGAGGCACACTTGTACTTGATTTTAAATTAGTAAACTTTTAAGATTGACAAGATAGCATGTCTGAAAATGTCCATTATCTGGAATAATGAATAAATTTATGAAATTTTCTGTTCCTCAAAATACTTCACTTACCTTCAAATTAATTCGTGTTTTGACTGACTAGTAAGTTTTATTTTATTTTTTTATTCTTCAGCAACTTTTAGATGAATACCCCAAATGTTTCATCGTCAATGCGGACAATGTGGGCTCCAAACAGATGCAACAGATCCGTCAAGCTCTCCGAAATTCTGCAGGTATATAAGATTATTAATCTTTGGCCACCTATAACTGTCATGACTGACTTTTGTAAATGTCACGGGTTAGTAGGTGGGGAAATCATAACTGTCTCTAATGTAGATGTGAATGTAAGCCAGTAGGTGGGGAAATCATAACTGTCTCTAATGTAGATGTGAATGTAGGCCAGTAGGTGGGGAAATCATAACTGTCTCTAATGTAGATGTGAATGTAGGCCAGTAGGTGGGGAAATCATAACTGTCTCTAATGTAGATGTGAATTTAAGCCAGTAGGTGGGGAAATCATAACTGACTCTAATGTAGATGTGAATGTAGGCCGGTAGGTTGGGAAATCATAACTGTCTCTAATGTACATGTGAATGTAGGCCAGTAGGTGGGGAAATCATAACTCTCTCTAATGTACATGTGAATTTAGGCCAGTAGGTGGGGGAAATCATAACTGTCTCTTATGTAGATGTGAATGTAGGCCAGTAGGTGGGGAAATCATAACTGTCTCTAATGTAGATGTGAATGTAGGCCAGTAGGTGGGGAAATCATAACTGTCTCTAATGTAGATGTAATGTAGGCCGGTAGGTAGGGAAGTCATAACTGACTCTAATGTAGATGTTAATGTAGGCCGGTAGATAGGGAAATCATAACTGACTCTAATGTTGATGTTAATGTAGGCCGGTAGGTAGGGAAATCATAACTGTCTCAAATGTAGATGTGAATTTAGGCCAGTAAGTGGGGAAATCATAACTTTCTCTAATGTAGATGTTTATGTAGGCCAGTAGGTGGGGAAATCATAACTGTCTCTAATGTAGATGTGAATGTAGGCCAGTAGGTGGGGAAATCATAACTGTCTCATATGTAGATGTAAATGTAGTCAAGCAGGTAGGGAAATCATAACTGTATCTAATGTAGATGTTAATGTAGGTCAGTAGGTAGGGAAATCAACTGACTTTAATGTGGATGTGAATGTAGGCCAGTAGGTAGGGAAATCATAACTATCTCTAATAAAGATGTGAATGTAGACCGGTAGGTAGGAAAATCAAAACTGACTCTAATATAGATGCAAATGTAGGTTTGTAGGTAGGGAAATCATAACTGACTCTAATGTAGATGTAAATGTAGGCCAGTAGATAGGGAAATCATAACTGACTCTAATGTAGATGTAAATGTAGGTTGGTAGGTAGGGAAATCATAACTGTCTCTAATGTAGATGTGAATGTATGCCAGTAGGTAGGGAAATCATTACTGACTCTAATGTGGATGTGAATGTAGGCCAGTAGGTAGGGAAATCATAACTGACACTAATGTAGATGTAAATGTAGGTTGGTAGGTAGGGGAAACATAACTGACTAATGTAGATGTAAATGTAGGCCAGTAGGTAGGGAAATCATAACTGACTCGAATGTAGATGTAAATGTTGGTTGGTAGGAAGGGAAATCATAACTGACTCTAATGTAGATGCAAATGTTGGCTGGTAGGTAGGTAGGAAATCATAACCGACTCTAATGTAGATGTAAATGTAGGCTGGTAGGTAGGGAAATCATAACTGACTCTTATGTAGATGTAAATGTAGGCTGGTAGGTAGGGAAGTCATAACTGACTCTAATGTAGATGTAAATGTAGGTTGGTAGGAAGGGAAATCATAACTGACTCTAATGTAGATGCAAATGTTGGCTGGTAGGTAGGTAGGAAATCATAACTGACTCTAATGTAGATGTAAATGTAGGCTGGTAGGTAGGGAAAGCATAACTGACTCTAATATAGATGTAAATTTAGGCTGGTAGGTAAGAAAATCAGAACTGGCTCTAATGCAGATGTAAATTTAGGCTAGTAGGGAAGTCATAACTGACTGTGAGATTTTGTTTCCAGCCTGTAACTTTGTCATGCATAGATGGATTTGATAAATACTTGCTACACATGAGGGCTTTTCCAGAATTAAATGTATGGGGGGGGGGGGGGGGGTCAGACGGCAGTTTAATTAAAATTTTATGCCTGGTGGGTGTTTTCATAAAAAAAAAAATGATGCCTTGTTGGGTAAAAGCTTATTAAAATTTTATGCCTTGCCGGTATTTCCGTCTCTGAACCGAATTTTTTCTTCAACACCGTTTTTCTTCTCAAAATTTTATACATTTTCTGCCCAGATATTTCCTCCCGTCGTATACAAAAACATAAAATTGGCCTTCCCCATGTACCGCACCGAGTCAACATCGCGCAGCGTCTTGATTTCGGCGGGCGTCTTATCTTTATTGCAGCAGTTTTTTAAATTTACCTTGATTTGACCTTTATGTTTGCCACTGACACGCGTGTTGTAACGATTATAATACACAACCTCCAGACATGACCAAGTGAACGTTTTACGCGACTACACAGTTGGACACTCGATACACTGGTGATATTAATATTAGGAATTGTCTTCAAGTAACTTTTTCATCTCAAACTGATTGATCTTTTTTGTTAAGACCGCCATAATATAATTACATAACCCTACAACAACATATGATTTAATTTGTTTGTTTGAAACAAAGTATAATTATCTACCTTCGGACTTCCCGAAAAGGAACAAGAAACATACTCTTAGTCGTGAATAAATTATTAACACGGAAATGTACAAGCTAATCAGATGGCGGAATACACTCGTAGCAGGCCGTAACCCCGTCTACATTATTAAATTGATGCCGAGATGCCGTGTCACAAAATTATCTCAAGTAAATTTTACGAATTTTATATCAATATTTGACGTATCTGATATGTTAACAAATACTCCAATACGGATATGAATATACAGACGTGTATACAGGGCACTAGACAACTTTTGGAGACAGGTGCCCATACCCTCTGAAAGGGGAATTTTTCGTCGTCTGAAGACTAATAGGGGAATTTTTAGCCATATAAATATTACTACTTTTCACACTTATTAATACTGTTTTCAATCATTTCCAAAAGTTATAGTACTACTGAACAGAAATTCACAATATTTGCAGCAGTAACCTTCCTTAGAGGCACTATAATACAACCATTTGAAAGAGAGTTCATATCTAGTTGTGTCAAACAACATATTATCAGGAACTAATACATGACGTTTCTTACCAACATGGACAATGTCCGATTCACCATCAGAATCAGAACTGGACACAGCTTCAGACTGCGAGGCTTTACGTTTTTGGGAATCGGAACATGGCATGTCAGAGAATTTTTGAGGCTCTAGCGAGCTTGTAGTGGGATGGATCCCTGGGTTATCTAGATTTTGTTTTGCTTGCAAACTTTTATGTTTGAATAAGATGTCTTTTTTTTTTACAATTATCTGCTGTTTTCGATGTTATTTTTTCGCGGGTAATGTATAAATTTGATTATGTGACATTTTTCACCTGCTAAGGGCAATATCCGAATGAATCCATACCGACTTGTTATGAGAAAATTCATTGGACAATCAATCAAGGGAGAAGACTCGTGAATGTTTTATTGGATTCATACTCAAAACTATTCGTTCTTATGTCCGGCCAACGAGTAACTTCGTGATTTTCCTTCCGATTTTATTTTTGTTTTCGAGGGGATTTTTTCTTAGAAAGGGGAAAAAACATATTATTTTAGGAGGGGAATGGGGCCGATATTCGGCCCCAAAATCGGCCAAACGAGTGCCCTGGTATATTATTAAATTCTACAAAAACTACGATTCAACTCTACGGCGGCATTGCTATAATTATATGCATATCCACGCTGTTGGTCAGATAGTGTAAAACACTAATTTATTTGGCACAAAAAGAAACACCAAGAAATGCAAAGTCTATTGTGACAAAAAATCTAAATTAGGACATTGCGTTAGCAGTGAAAATAAAATTCACTTTCTCAGATATGTCATCCCACACCCTATACGCCTCATTTTTACCCCAGTGTCTGAAAAAATCATGGCGAAAAGCAGATATTTCTTAACGGTCGTACAAAAACATAAATTGGACTGTGAAATTGTCTTTGAGCATCCATAACCGGATTGTTTGCCATCGGGTGTGCGAAATGAGGTCAAATTAGATTAAACCTTTATCGATAGTAGGGAGTAAATAACATGTGTCATAATAATGTTTGTTTCACTGTCAGAGTGACGTCATTGGACATTGGCACAAGGCATTAATGAAAAGGACAGCATGTTCATTCTGTGCATAAATTTAGGCATGTGTAGCATAACTATAACTCTCTTTAAGGATCGTATCAATTTAATAGTAATTCTTTTTTAAGATATAAGTATACTGAAAATAAACATTTTAGAAGACAACTAGTTACAAACAAACACTAACCTTTAATTATTATGTTGTGTTTTTTTTCTCGTTTGTTATATGTAATGCCCCTTTATTTAATTCTCGACCTGACGTAATTTGTGATGTAATCACTTGCATATCGGCATTAGATCAAAAGTGTAACATCAGCGTACTTCAAAGAAAGTAGGCAACCGTCCAGACTAGTAATTTTGGAAGCATTACAATAAGAAAACATTAGAAAGGAGATTTTAGCCTCTTTTTTATTTTTATTTTGTGCATGGTGGTATTTTATCTAATTAAAATTTTATGCATGGTGGTATATATCACAATTAAATTTTATGCTCTGTGGGTAAAAAAAATAAGTGCCGTCCGACCCCCCCATACATTTAATTCTGGAAAAGCCCTGATCAACATAGCATGACGTGTCGCATGTTACACCCAGACTCCCACTTAAAAGGTCAAGGTCACAATTTAACTTTGTTTGACAACACTTTCAATCTGTTAAGATTTCGTGTCCGGTCTGTAACTATATCACCTATGGATGAATTTAATAAACACTTGGCTCTATTCATCAGCAACATGTCGCGCGTAAGACCCACAAGGTCCACTTTGAATTTGTTTGACAACACGTTGAGTCTTGTGTGAGATTTGGTATCTGTCATACATGATGGAATTCAAAACCACTTGGCTCAACTGATCATATATCATGACATATAGACGGTCAAGGTCACACTTTGAATTTGTTTGACAACCGTGAAGTCTGTGTTAGATTTCATATCCGGTCTGTAACTCTGTCATACATGGATGGATTTCAAAACCATTTGGCTCAATTGATCAACATGACATGAAAAAGGCCAAGGTCACAAATTCAGTTTGTTTGATATTTTGTGTCTGGTCTGTAACTTTTATTTTATATGGATACTTTCAGTCTGTTTAAGATTTCAAGTTAGGTCTGTAACTTTGCCGTACATGTATGGATTTCAAAATCACTTGGCTCAGTTTCATGACATGGCAACATGTTGCATATAAGACCCAGAACTTTACCTCAAAGGTTAAGGTCACACTTTCAATTTATTTGATATTTCATGTCTGGTCTGTAATTTTATTTTATATGGATACTTGAGCCTGTTTAAGATTTCAAATCAGGTCTGTTACTTTGTCATACATGGATGGATTTCAAAATCACTTGGCTCAGTTTATCAATCCATCAACATGACATGACATGTTGCGTATAAGACCAAGAACCTTACCTCAAAGGTTAAGGTCACACTTTCAATTTGTTTGATATTTCATGTCTGGTCTGTAACTTTGTCTTACATGGAAGGATTTTAAAATAGCTTGACATAAGTGATCAGTGTTTTTTTTCACCATTTTGGGAAGATGACCAATACCCTTGGAATTGGGAATTTTAGCGGCATTTTCATTAACATTGGGAAATTTTTTTGCATTAAATATATTTATAAAAAGTGTACACTTGCTTATCAGGCCATTTAATTAAATAATCAATGTCATACTAAATTCAGAATGGGGAAAACTTCCTTTATTTTATCAAGGAAGTATGGCAAGTTTCAATTTACATTTTTGAAGCTTTCAATTGGGAATTTTTACCATTCAATTGGGAAAAAAAAGATACTATTTGCCATTGGGAATATGACCCAATAACGGCTATAAAAATGGCCGAAAAAAAAACACTGGTGATCAACATAGTATGGTGATGAGTCACCTACATTAACCTGTAGAAATACCCAGACCTTTACATCAGATGTCAAGGTCAAGGTTACTTTAATGTAAAAACATGAAATTGCGTATGTTTTAAAATATATTGTTATTTTCACAGACCATTTTGGGTAGGGGTTACCAGTGCCGTTTCTTGTTTTTCTCTTCTTTTTTTTCCATTTGGGAATTTTTTTGGCCTCAGTTGGGAAAAACACCATGATTTTTTAATAGGAAGCCATCGAATTTCGGCCTCTGTTTAATACCTGTAAGGTATTAAAGCTCTGATGGCGGATCAAATTGAATTCAAAATGGAATCCCACAACTCATTTGATATTTCACAAGTTATGTTTGAATTTAAGTGGCAAATCTATTATAGTGTAACCTATATGCATAGTCCATGTTAGGAAATCCCTTTTCAATACATTATTTTACCATACATATTAAAATAGATGTCCTTTTGGCAATCGGAAACTGAATAAATATAGGCATGATATATTGAAAATAAATGTTTTTAGTTAATTTTAAAATTTTGAAACCTCTTGATATATTCCCTTTAAGAAAAACAAATAATTTCCATTCTTTCTCGGTTGAACGTTCTTCATAGGATTAGTCCATCGATATAAGATGAGTGACAGGTGAAACAAGGTGAATGACATAGGCCTGTTTGAGGCTCTTGTTTTGAGCATTAAATTGAATAATGATAAGTAATTGTATACATATGAATGATAACATAGATCAATAACAAATTTTTATAATAAGAAATGTAGAATGCATATCTCTTTTTATTTCCAGTTGTACTTATGGGCAAAAACACAATGATGAGGAAGGCTATCCGTGGTCATCTGGAAAGTAATCCAGCTCTTGAGAAGTAAGTGGCAAGCTCTCTGTAATGCTCATATAGTGCAACATTAATGCTGATCTGATGGCCCGTTATGATAAATTGCCTCAGGGCTATCATCTATTTCAAGTTCATGAAGAAAACAAACATGCTGTAACAATAGCACTGATATATACCCGGTTTTAGGTTATTGGTATATAAAGATGAAATGTAGAAATCGTGAAACTTTTTAAAAGAAGGAGTGTTATCCTACTATTGTAACATGTACAGACAATACTCTATCTGAGAAACTTTTGAAAGGCGAGCATAGGGATGCCTTCTATAGTGGTCGTGAGGGGCATTTTGTTCTGTAAACTTTGTTATACTGTGGGGAGCGATTTCATTTCCTCAGACAGTTTCAAAATGCAATTGCCATAGCAACTAACTAAAGATCCAAATTTTATTTTATTATGATTATTGTTCTGTCAAACAGAGAGCAAAACACTTCAAATATGCGATAGTCAAAGCATACAATTTCCACTAAAATGACATGAAATGCAGACGACTACTGCAAGGGGGAGAACCTACGTCACATGCATCGCTAAATACAGTAACAGGATGCTGCTTAATACAGTAACGGGATGCTGTTTCAAAAGCTGGTTTGGGTGATTTTTCATGTTGATACATATGTAGATTATATAGATCCCACCAACAGTTGCTCTTCATTCCAAATGTAAACGTTACCAGACATAACACTCAACTGGTAATCTGGAATTCTGTAGGTCACACTGAATTGTATATCAGTGAATTAGATTGCTCAAATACCCAGATGGTCAGTGGGAACTATAAAATCTACTCATGTACCCAAAATCGACAAGAAAAAATTACTTAAACCAACTGACCCTACCTAACAAAATGGTGCTGACTTTATTTATTATGAGTTACATAATTTGAGAAAATCATTTGATTTTTCTTAGATTTAAACCATTAATATTTTTATAATTTTAGGTAACATTACTCTAAAATGAGTTGAGCTATAAATAACCAGAAGAGAAATGCTTCTTGAAAAGTTAACACAACATATTTTTGTTTTCCAAGGAGTATTATGCTTAGTAACGCTAAACTTGTAGCTCATTTGAAATATAAAATATTGAAATTAATAATTCTGGTGTTTTTATTAAAAATAGCTAGGGCCATGATAATTTAGCTGAGGCCATGACAATTGAAAAGTTCTGTGGCCTGTGGCCATGATCATAAAAGAGTTAATGGCACACACTGCATTCAATGACTTCCATGCAGTAGAGTGTGTATGCTAAAACTATATTTTTGTTCTTATTTTGATTGGGTTTTGGTAAGTTACGACACAAAAGAGGCATTAGGAATTGAATTTCAAAGGCAAGTGACTGTTTTTGACATTAAATGATGAGGATGTCAGATGAATACGAAAATATTCATAATCTGAAAGCCATACAAACTTTACAGAACAAAGCATATAAATACTTATAGATAATATTGTCTAATAAAGTATGCGAAAATTGTAACCCGATCATCGTTTTTGTTATTTTGTAAAAATCGACTGGCTACATAAAGAGTTGGTGTCAAGCACTGCAGTGAGATGCTTTTAAGTTGCTATGTGTGTTTCATAGAAGCAGATTTTTACATATCGTGGCTTTTAAATATCAATAGAATTGGAAAACTTATTTTATATCTGTGGCGCATCAAATGTGGCCATGCACCAGAATTGCACACTTTCAAAGTTTACGACGAGGGTGGACTTTTGAGAAACCGGGACTTTTTTAAGCTATTGGTATTTATAAATGACTATTGACCCAAAATAGGAAACTTTTGACCGAGACGCAGTAAGTCAAGAAGTCATATTACATACAAATTTATTAGAAGTTTTTCCCCCCACTTCATTCATACTTTTATTGCATTGTTTTAACAGAAAAGCATATTCAAAAATTTCGTAGCCTTTCTTTATATGTTCTCCACTAACAAATTCTGCTATTAGGCCTGTGTTCATAACCATCATAATATATTCTCCGACATAAAATATTTCAAACTATTCAGAGTGCAATGTCACCAGTATTTATCTACATTCTGGATCCGCTCTTGATCAAAACGTCATCAATGCAAGTACGTAAACCTGACGTCATTATATAAACATATCAGTTGTGGAAAATGCTTTAATTGTATTTTAGCTTTGAAAAAGTGGTATTTCAGTGTCAGTTTTTATTTAGGAATATAATAAACTGTCCATTTAACTTGCTTTAGTTTTATCTAGCACAAATGGAGCTTGAATAGACTAGATCTATCAGCATGGGAACAGAAAGAATGTTTTGTTTGAACGTTTGACTCGGTAAGCGGATGACACCGGTTTCGACAGAATAAGTGGTCAATAATTAATATTATTTGACCTGTTTAGTTTGGTTTTCAACCAATCAGAGTGAAGCATTTATAATGATATATAATAATATACAACTATTGACCCGAGGATAAATAATTTAACCATTGACCACTTAAGCGGTAGATAGTTGTTATATTATATTGAATAACAGTTAAAAAGAGTAAATCAAGAAGTAGGTTTTCATATTTATTGGGAGTCTCCCCCTAAATGAAACATTCATTGCATTATGATAGACAGTGCCCCAGATAATTATTTTGGCATGGGGGTAATTTACCCCCATTTTGGGGGGTAAATTGGCATAATCTTAAATTTGAGTGGGTACCGTATTGATAAATAACAGCATAGAATATACACACATTTAACGTTGTTTGTATGCCAACTTGGGCTACTGAAAGATCAGTTTTACTTATTAAACCCTTCTTTCATGGCGGTTTAACCAGTACTAAAGCTCACACCACAACATTCCCAAATAAATCGGATGTGAGAGATGAATAACAATGGGACACATTGTATTATGTCAATCACCATAGAGTGGGGGCTTGGCAGTTGCCAAAGGAGTCAGACACTCCAAAATAATACTGTGGCAAAACGAGTCTAGGACCCGGGTTGGGACACAGTGTTTTTTTTCACCATTTGCGGAAGATGACCCATACCCTTGGAATTGGGAATTTTAGCGGCATTTTCATTAACATTGGGAAATTTTTTTGCATTTAATATATTTATATATTTATAAAAAGTGTACACTTGCTTATCAGGCCATTTAATTAAATAATCAATGTCATACTAAATACAAAATGGGGAGAACTTTCTTTATTTTATCAAGGAAGTATGGCAAGTTTCAATTTACATTTTTGAAGCTTTCAATTGGGAATTTTTACCATTCAATTGGGAAAAAAAGATACTATTTGCCATTGGGAATATGACCCAATAACGGCTATAAAAATGGCCGGAAAAAAAAACACTGGGACATATAAAAAATGTCACTTCAAGTCAAATTTGGAGAAGTATAACAATTCTTCTTTCAGTTAACCGACCAACTTCAATAAAATTTGAACATTGTTTTTAAACTTTGAGAAATGTATTTAAAATTGTATCCTGCAGTCAAATTTACTTACCAATCAAGGGCCGATTTCTGAATATTCTAGGCACCAACATTTGCCCAAACACTCGAGCCCTTGTGCTTTGTACATACTGCACATCTAAAGATCGTTGAACCATCAGCAGTTTCAATTTTAAGCCAAGGAAAAGAGACTCGCTCTGCCTCCTCCGTTCTTTTCATGCAAGAAACATGTGCCTTTTTGCCTTTGATGACTGTACTTATAATGTCATCTATATTAATTGGTTTAATAATATATATTGTAGGGATATCGGTACTTTGTACTGGCTCTTTTAAAGAAAAGAAACTTTCAAGTGTCTTCTGCTGTTTCAACATTTTTTTTTTTCATATCGTAAAAGCGCTTGATTTTCCACATGCGTTATGTTCGTCAAGCTTTTAAGTGAAAAGTAGACTGGGTTACTGTGCAATTATAATTGAAAACAATATATTTATGATTTAAAAAAATCATTTGTTGCAAACCAGTCACCTTTCACGGAAGTTTACATCAAAGTGAAAATAGAATTTAAATTTTATTTTACGCTGGTTGTTTTCATCCTTTGCATAGATCTAAAATAACGTGCGTTTTGCCTACGCATGGAAAATAATTATCATGCGTAAATTAGCTTATTTGTAGCGTAAATGACGCAAAAACGCATCTTATCTGGGGCACTGAATAGACTTGTGAAAAGCATATTTTATTAACTTTTCGTAACTGTTGAATATCTGGTCTCCTCTAATAGTTCCAACTTACCATAATATAGGCCTAATAATATTTTAAACTATTCAGAATGCAATGTCACTAGTATTAAACTGGATCCACTCTTGATCAAAACAATGTCATCAACGCCAGTACGTATACAACCTACTGTCATTATATAAACATGTATATCAGTTGTGAAAAATATTTTAGTGTTGAAAAAGATGTGGTATTTTAGTGTCAGTTAAACTTTACGGAATACAATAAACAGTTTAACTGTTGTTTTATCAAGCGTAAAAGGAGCTTGAATGGACTATCAGCATGAGAACAGAAAGAACGTTTTGTTTAAACTATAGACTCATAGGCGGATGGAATCGGTTTCAACAGAATAAGTGGTCAATAGTTCATTTTTAAAGGAATAAATGGTCAATAGTACATTTTATTTTTTTCAGTAATAGCTATATTGATTGTTTAAACTAATCATTATGTTTAAAAGTTTACCTCACTGACTTTGACCTACTGAATAGATTTTGAAAAAAGATGAATATCTGCTTGCGGTGGCTGTTTTGTTTTTTGCCTAACGTATGTTTCCACTCTTGTACTGCTCATTTATAAAATATTTGCTGTGTTCATACGATTTTGTTAAAAAAACAGTATATGGGGGGAAGGGGGGGGGGGAGGTCTCAAAAGTAAAATCGAGCCAACCCATGTTATTCTGTGTTGTTCGTTTCTTTCTTTCTAGGTTGTTTGGTTTATTGTAAAATAAATTGCATCTGTCTTTCAAATTCTTTGATCGATATGATTTAATGCTCGTAGCTACATTATGTGGAAGACTTGATGTTTATGCTTGTAGCTACATTATTCGGAAGACTTTTGTTGCAACTAACATAAAAACTATTGTCATGTGTTTGGTGTGTCATCAATGTGTTGGTTTATGATATCAAAAAGGCATGCAATAAAAAAAGAAACAAAACTGTATACAGTTATGACATAACCAACTAAAATTAGAAATTATCCATAGATCATCATTCTACAATTATAGAAATATTTTCATTATTGTAAAAAATTTCTTTCTAACTGTCTTCCGATCTGTATTCATTCATGAGTTCAACGGTAAATTCATGTATCATATTCTGAATTAGAGAAATAAAGACAACATGATGGGCAAGACTGTGAACGAGTGAGTCTTCCCTCGGACATTCAAATCTTTCAGCAGTGTCGTCTACCTAGAGTATTAAGAGTTCTATTAAAGTGAATAAAACGTCACGGTAGCTGGAGTAAACCGACACTTTTTTTAAGTACGGTCATATTGATTAAATGCCATTTTCACTTTGTATAAATCATAATTGTATGCCTTATGTACACAATATTTGTTGTTTCCACTTTTACTAACAGTGGCTTTTGTTGTACATATATTTAGGTTGTTACCACATATTGTTGGCAATGTTGGGCTGGTTTTCACAAAAGACGAATTGAACGATGTCAGAGAACTTCTACTGTGCAATAAGGCAAGTTGAAAACTTAATTTGTTTGCTTTGATTCCATATATTCTATTATTAATGCCCCCGGGGGCATTACATTTTACAAGGTGGGGGCGTTTATTAAAGATAAAAAAAGTCAATTTAACAACAGTTAAAAATACAATTAAGCCCTTGAAAAACCCTTAAATCCGGTTTAAATCCCCGAAAAAGTGGTTCAGAATTATTTGAGTGAATGAAATAATTGACATAGCGTGAAAAAAGCTGAAATCTGTATGAAACTACTTGTCCGCGTACTGGAATATCTGAATTTATGGTCAGTGTACACTTCACTTTAAATCACTTGGACGCTTGCTCTTATCAACGTAGAACAATGAGCTTTTAGTGTACACAGACTTACCACATTTTGCGAAATTTTGTAATGTTTTAATCGAAAGACGGCATTTTTACTAGTTTTAAACGGCAAATATGGGGAAGTGTATATTCAACCAAAAGTGGTTAAGTGACCCAAGATATAAACAATGGGTTAGAAAGTTCAAAGGTGATAAACACTCCGCTAATTGTTGTCTGTGTAACAAAATAATCGATCTGGGAAAAATGGGCGAATACGCACTCCACTTGCATATGTTTTATTTTTTTTAATTTTCCAGAAAAGTAGGTGGGGGGCGTGGGGCGTCTATAAGGGAATGTACGGTCTTGTATTGCAATCACAACCCTAGAAATTGAGGTTGACTGTTTGAGGTTATATGTTATAGCCTTGCCCTATCCATAGTGTTGAAGATCCCACGATGTGTTGAGTGGATTAATACAGTAATGTATAAATATACATATATATCTATTTAGAATAGAAGTAACTCCTCTAACTCAATTGGAAGTTACAGTTGCAGATTTACTTTATGTCAGTAGTTATTCTATTGTGAGTCTTGGCATGATTGCTTTTTTACCCTCGTCTTTGTAGACAGATATTCAGCATTATCTCTCAAGGTAAAATTATATGACTTCCATATCCAAAATGTTAGAAGCAGAGAAGCATAAAACTGCTCCTTTGTCTGCCTGTAAGACCAAATAAAAATATGTGTGGTTACCATAACATGCAAAAAAAACAACAGTAAATGGGGAGAATATTTTATATTTTAAAAAATATTTTCTTTACAAACCATTTTCCAATATGGACAGATATTGTGTCTTTCCAATTCCAATTTTTTTTGTTCAGGAGAAAATGATAATAACAATTTTATTACTCACTCTAATGAACAGAATTTTGTTTTTCAAATGCATATATAAATATGCCTTGATATTGTGTCTATGATTTGCATTGTAGCTAGGCATGGTCTGTACAGTTATGTCTGGTAGATAATTATTTGTAAACAACCAGACATAAATGTACATTGTGAAAAGATCCCAAACATTGGATACTTGTACCTTTGTGAATGGATTTTATGCGATTTACAAGTTTTTAACATGTCAGCTGGTCCAATAATTATCTTTTAATATATTTACTTCTCAAGTAATCAAACATTTTTTAAAAAAAAAAAAGTCTAAATGATAAAAGGAGGAGGCACCGAAAAGATAAAAATTGGGAATTACAAAAATTGTTTTCTTAACCGGTCAGTCATATTTGTTCATATTTGGCATAAATTATTCCTTTGTGTAGTGGTTTGAAGGAAGATAAGACTTAAGGGGCTTAGTTATTTTTCATATATTTTGGCAAAATCATCATTCAATTTGAGTTCTGAAGCATCATCTAGTCATAGAAAATATGATTTGTTTTAATAAGGAGAATTTACTTTCTATAAGGGGCCAAGGTTAGTCAAAAAAGGGTTAAAATAGAAAATTGTCAAAAATCTTCTCAACAACCAGTCAGTCAAATTTGTTCATATTTGATATGGATTATACCAATGACTGTGTTTAAAATTGTACAAATCAAGGGACACTGGTATGTAAGAGGGCTTAGAGTTTTACAAAGGGATACTATGGGAAAACGGAAAATTCTCATTTTTTCATCCATTTGGACAAAATTATTATTCAGTTTTAATTCTGAAGCATCATTTAGTCATAGGAATTAGGATTTGGTTTAATAAGGAGAATTGACTTTCCATAAGGCACAAGGGTGGGTAAAAAAGGGTTAAGATAGGAAATTTTCAAAAATCTTCTTGACAATGGGTCAGTCAAAATTTGCTCATATTTGATATACATGTAGATTATCCAAATGAGAATGAGTTTAAAGTTTGTACAAGTCAATAGAGCATCCTTTTCAAATACTAGTATGTAAGGAGTGTTGAAATTAAGGGCAAGGGTCCATTGGATCCCAGTAGGGTGACTTTCATTTTGGATAGCAATGCTATGAGAAAACATAATTCCTATTTATCTGATTTATAAGTTCTTCATACTCTTAGTCCATACAAAATTTGATAGGAAATGTGAAACCAGATGAGCATCCAGGGTTCGACATTAACTCTCTTTTTTTTTCCCACTAGCCCAGACCAGTATTGTAACTATGACATAGTACTGAAAGTTTGTCACAATCAGAGTTTTCTCATAAGTTTTGTTTGTTTCAGTGCTGCCTTTTGTATTTTTGCAGAGCTACAGATAAGGATTTGACAAAAATAGTACTTTACTACCTATTTTTAATTTCAAATTGTATTTATACAACCAGATTCTCGCATCAATTAGTATTTTGCAATTTTCAATTAGTATTACCATTAAACATTGTTATCAAACTAAAATATTACCTTTAATCCACTGCAATGTTTCAAAATACTTCAAGTGTTAATGACATTGCATTTTAAACAAACGCTACATTTGAAACGCATTTCAAGTCCATCACCTTCAACTAATAGCCATGGGTAATCATTTTTTCTATGATGAACACTTTTTCCAAAACAGTCGCACCCATATGTGTTTTACTCTTTGATTCAAAAACGTTCAATGAATGGTCTATTATGTCATTAATAACAAGGCTGGCGATTGTTTCAGGAGCAATGGAAACAGACGGTTGTGTTACGAAATTTATCATAAATGGTGTACTTGTGTCATAATTTTTTTTTAAACTCTACCTCTTTTAGAGCGTGAAGCTCTCTAACTCGCCATTTCCAAACGTGCTGAAGTTTCAGCTGTTTTCAATACAAAGAGAGGTAACCGATTATATCTACTTTTGATTTCATCAAACCTCTTATGAAAAGGGTGGTAACCGCGACACTTGTGAAATACTAAATATTACGGGACCGGGCGGTGTTGAGGTAAAAAATTACTGAACAGCGTTATCCATCAAAACAATGTTGAAATGTACTTCGGAATTCGCAATTTGTTTAATAACTCGCTGTTTTTAATTGCAAAGCGTTTTTTTACGCCCTGTTTCAAAGTTCAAATCGTTTTTATGATATATTAATTCGTTTTTACACCTAAATGCCTCTTATCTGTAGCTCTGTTTTTGTCAGCGTTATCATCCCGATCTTTTCCCCCAGTGAAGCCAAAATTGAATAGAGACATGTCAAAAGGTGTTGTTCATCATTAATATCAATAAATCATAAATTTGTCTTCTTATGTTGTAAAATATAGAAGGGAATTACTGAAGAGTTACGCCGCTTAATATATTGCGTCATTAGAGTTATGCCACTAAGTTTGTTTGGGCCCCTTAGTAATTCTACGTTACGTGTTTGCGCATTCACCACTGTAATGCTACAAATTACTGATAATCAATGATATTACATGCTGGTCGACAGGTGCATTTTAATTGATTCAATGAAAAACATTATCAGCTCTGGTTTTGGTGCTTTTTAACTGATTTCTGAATTTTAATTTAACACGACCAGTCGGGCTACCTACGTTCCAGTAGAACACGACCGGACCAAGTATTTACTATACTTTGTCGGTCGGACGTGTGTTAATGTCGAACCCTGGCATCTAAGGCCCAACTTGGGCCTCTTGTTAATCATGCTAAGTAATGGAAATGTATTTGTTTACATAGGTAAAAGCTCCTGCTCGTGCTGGAGCCATTGCCCCGGTAGATGTAATGGTGCCAAAGCAAGCGACTCCCTTAGGACCAGAGAAGACCTCTTTCTTCCAGGCTCTGCAGATTACAACTAAGATCACGAAGGGATGCATTGAAATTCTTGTGAGTCATTCTAATTTTAAAAACAAATGTATGAAGTATTTCTCAGAAATTCATGGATTTTTAGCTCACCTGAGCCAAAGGCTCACAGGTGAGCTTTTGTGATCATCTGGTGCCCGTCGTCTGTCGTCCGTTGTTAACTTTTAGCTACTATCAACTTCTCCTCTGAAACCACTGGGCCAATTTTGATATAACTTCACAGAAATGTTCCTTGGATGACCCTCTACCAAGTTTGTTCAAGCCATCTTCATCAAAAAACATGGCTGCCAGGGGGTGGGGTTAGTTTACTATATAAGCTATAGTAAAAACTTAAAAAATCTTTTTGTCACAAACTACTGGCTCAATTTTAAAATAATTTCACAGAAATATTCCTTGGGTGACCGTCTACCAAATTTGTTCAAACCATAGTGATTCGTAAAAAAAAATGGCGGCCAGTGGGTGGGGTTAGTTTACTATATAAACTATAGTAAAAACTTAAAAAATCTTCTCGTCAGAAACCAATGGGCCAATTTTGATATAACTTCACAGAAATGTTCCTTTGGTGACCCTCTACCAAGTTGTTCAAGCCATCTTGATTCATCAAAAAACATGCCCGCAGGGGGTGGGGCAAGTTTAAATTAGTAAAACCTTAAAAAATCTTCTTGTCAGAAACTACTGGCTCAATTTTAAGATAATTTCACAGAAATGTTCCTTGGAGGACCCTTCACCAAGTTTGTTCAAACCGTAGTGATTCGTCAAAAAACATGGCCAGGGGATGTGGTTAGTTTACTATATAAGCTATAGTAAAAACTTAAAAAATCTTCTTGTCAGAAACCACCTGATCAATTTTAAAACAATTCACAGAAATGTTCCTTGGGTGACCCTTTACCAAGTTTGTTCAAGCTGTTGTGATCTGTTAAAAAACATGACCGCCACAATGAGGTGCTAACTGCCTATATAGTAAAAACTTCAAAAGCCTTCTTGTCAGAATCTACTGACCTGATTTCGATGTAGTTTCACTGACATTTACCATGGGTGAACCTCTACCAAGTTTGAACTCTTCTACGCATCTGTTACATCTTCAAAACAAATCAAAATTCTAACTACTCGCCCATCTCGTTTTTCTGGAATTTTTAGTGTACATGTATTTTATAATCTACTTAAGTTAGTTGTCTCAAGGTCAGTCAGGTGACAATGTAGGGCCATCTTGGCCCTCTTGTTTTTTATCCCACCTGAACCAAGAATTGTGACTCCCGGAATGATAGTCGAACATGCTACTGACTGAGCTAACTTAATTCAAAAGAAATAACAGGTGAAATCAGGTATGAGACTCTTGTTTTCAAAGGTATCTTGATATATGTGTCAGCTACAAGCTATAGCTGAAACAATACTATTAAACAGAATTTATCTCGCAAGAGGAAAAGTTATCAGTTGCTTGTACAGATGGATGTATTCAAGTACTGGTTAATTTTACAGAATCTCAGGAAACAGTGGTTAGGTTAACTGATTGTCTGTTAAAAATGATGATAATTATTCAAACAAGTATTATTTTGTAAGACGACTTAGTATAAACTCATGCATGTCAGTATTTGACACAGTTTATTGGTAATTAATGCTGACAGGAATAAGTCTATCCTTTAAGTCACCAAGTAACGATTATAGCAGGTTGCTCTAATCTAGGTTAATTTTCGAGTTGAGCGATGATCATATCTAAACAGGCTGACTTAATCTAAACAGGCTGACTTACTGTTATTATTAGAAATTTGAGATTTACACTGACAGTTTTATTTTATATATTCATGATGTTTCAAACTGCCTTATAATGAGACTGCAGAATAATTCTTGTTTCCCTTTGTTTAGAAAATGTTTATTATTTGTAGAATGATGTCCACTTGATCCATATAGGAACAAAGGTGGGTGCCTCTGAAGCCACTCTCCTCAACATGTTGAATATCTCGCCCTTCTCATATGGTCTGGTAATTGAGAGAGGTAAGTTCCCCAGATGTTGAATATCTCACCCTTCTCATATGAACTGAGAGAGGTAAGTTATCATATAAAAAGATATAGGAATATTGAAATGACATGTCACGTTTTGGTCCCACAAACTTGCAAATGCACCTTCTATAGTTCAATCAAATTATAAAAATAAAATTGTATACGGAACATGGTCTGGACATGGTATTGGTTAGGAGTGTAACGATAGATCAAACTATTGATGCATCACGATAGTTACACGTTGATCAGTATTAAATAGCAATAGCTATCGTGATAGTTTCATGGACTATTGATGGTTTCGATTGTTATACTTTTATTTTATTTTCCCATCCATTTTATTGCAAATCATTGTCCGTTAATGTTTTTCTCGATTTCAAGCAATCACCATTCATAGTCTCCCCTTTTTGAATGACTAAAAGATTGCCATATGGAACACAGAGTTAATACACATTTCCCCCAAATGCATGTCGCATGCGACAATCATTCAAAAGATATGTTTGATTAGCAACATCTCTTAATTGCCCCGACATTAAATAATCACATCATTTAATAAACAAGTGACACGCGAGATCTACCACAATGATAAATTGACCTATGTCACAGACTTGTCAGTCAATCACTCGTGTGAATTAGAGATGTGTACAGGTAAGCCAATCAGAACGAGGCATTTGAAGGTTACTCCGCCTCAATATAAAATATTATTAACAGAAATAGCTTGATCTGAGATTGTTTTTGTTTTTGAGATTTAAAAATAGATTATTGATAAAGGTGTCGGCATTGATTGGTTAAGATTAACATCTTACTTGATTCATTAACCTCAGAATAATACTTTTAGTCTGCAGTATATATATAATCAATCAGAACGAAACATTTAAAGTATTTAGCCGCGACCGAAGCTCTCAGATCAAGACAGTAACAGATCGCAGTGTATAAGTAAGGGCATTACGCAAGTAAACAAAACAATGCATTCTCAGCATCTTATTTCAACAAAGCTACAATAAAATCCCGACTTAAAACGGTTTATTTTTTTAACAAATTAAAACATGTTTGTTATTGTAAATACGGAAATACCTGGATGTGAACCCAGATGCGGTAGGCTTGTATCACAAAAAAACCCAAAAAAACCAGTGCAATGTCTGATATTTTTATGTATACATCACTCGTGAACATTTATAATAAGCCTGTTGCAACATTGTTATCTTGTAAATGTATTCTAACTGGTAATTTCAATTATTGCAATAGTTACCGAATAATATCAATAGTATTGTGATAGTAAATAGTGATACTATCACAATAGTTGAAATTGGCCTCGATATTCAGCCCTAGTATTAGTGTTTTGTTTCAATGATTTTTAGCTCTACTGGCCAAAGGCCAGCAAAGCTTATGTTATGGTAAATTGTCCTTCGTCCGTCTGTAAACCTTTTTCTTGTAGAAGCAATAGCACCTTCATTTTTCATTGAATCTTAACCAGACTCTCACAGCAGTTATATAACCATAAGATCTTGGAGGAGTTCTTAAACCAGCGTCATTCGACCACAATGCGCCACAGGGCTTATAAGCACATTTTAAGCAAAACTTTAAAAAAAAATTACTGAGACCATAGATATTTTACATTAAGCATTACATGGAGGTCCCCTATAAGATTTGTTGAAGTTGGGTTCCTGGCCACCACAGGGGTCACTGTTTTATATAGAGTTATATAGGGCAAATATTGTACACGTGATAGTACCTTCATTTTTCATTGAATCTTAACCAAACTTGCACAGCAGTTATATAACCACAAGATCTTGGATGAGTTCTTGAATCAACGTGATTCTACCACAGTTGACCCCGCAACAAGGCTTATAAGCACATTTTAAACGAAACTTGAAAAAAACAACATTTTCACTGAAAGTTCAAAGCCTAGACCTTAGATATTTTATATGTAACATTGCATGGAGGTCCATTAAAAGATTTGTTGAAGTCGGGTCCCTGGGGTCAAATTTAGGGTTTCATCAAAGGGGTCACTGTTTTACATAGAATTATGTAGCACCCCCATTTTTATTTTTTGCGCCTTTTGTCCGTCAACGTGCGTCTGTAAACAATTGACATTTTTTACTTCTCACTGTAAGCTCAATCATAATGAAATGTTGTATGCAGCTTTGGTACCTAAGGGTGAATTGCATGGTCGCCACCCCCAATCATATGTGTCATTTATATACCTTGCCGTGTATGACTAGATCATTGTAGACCAATGTAAATATTTAAGCAAACATACCTTGCTGTGCATGAATAGATCATTGTACAGTCAAACATGTGCAAGTGGTCACCTATTAAGAAGCAACTTGTCTTGAGCAGCCATATTTGCTATTTTCCATGTCCATGTTATCAGAACATATTAACCTGTATTAAGCAACAATCTGTCTTAAAATAACACTTGACTTGCTGCTTAAAATATCAATTTAAATATTCATAATTTATTTGCATTGCAGTGTATGACTCTGGCAGTGTGTTTGAACCCAAGATTTTGGATATTAAAGATGAGGATCTCAGAGAAAGATTCATGCAGGTAATGTATATACATGTCTGAATCTAAGTTCTAGAATCCTGTTAATATATTTAATGTACTGGTATATGTTTTAAATGTGTGTTGTGTAATTGTGAAGCGCAATAGAATATTTTATAATTTTTGCGCAATATAAATGTAATGTATTGGTATATATATCTTGCCATTGCTTTCCATTCTGTCAAACTTTTTATAAGCAAAGGCCTTTAACATGCCTGCTACGAGTTTCTTCTGGTTCTGCAAAAGTGGGGACAAAATTGATATAAAAAAAAACAACAAACGAGGTAGGTCGTAAAGTAATAAATCAAAATAATAAATCAAGTCGATTGACTCTCCTATGGGTAATCTTAATTGAAATCAGTTGTCCTTGCAGAAAATGCTGGTAGTTTTATAGATATTTTGTTCAAGGTGATGTGGGATGATTGTTCTCGCAGAAAATGATGTAAGACAGTCCATGTCTATTTGATGTTAAAATATCTTTTTTGTTTCGAGGGAAGTGGGAAACCCTCGTACCACCACTAACCCCTCCAACACTCTTCATTAGGTTGACTCACATTACATGTGGTATTGGACTTGTTTAAGTCTCTGAATGTAAAACTCTTATTTAGCGCTGGCCAAAGGCAGGAAGGGCTTGTACGATGGTGTGTTGTCCGTCATTTGTCGTCCTTTAGCAGCACTTTCTCTGATATCACTAGGCCAATTAAACTCAAACTTCACATGGATGTTTCTATTGTATAGGAGACTATACAGAAGTTTATTTTCTATCTGAAATTCAATATATCCGCTGTTACTAAAAATAATATCTTCTTGTGAACCGCCCAACAGATTTTGAAATATTTATGTAGTTGTGATGAGCAACTATAGTTTTATTGAATTTGTACAAATGGTGTCCCTTGCTACAAATGATCAACATAACATGTCGTGAGTAATACCAACAACTGTACCTCAAAGGTCAAGGTCACATTTTGAGTATGGGATTTCGTGTCCCGCCTGTAACTTTGTCATGCAAAGATGGATTTTGTTAATACTTGCTACAAATAATCAACAAAACATGATGATGTGTTGCGCGTTACACCCAGACTCCAACTTCAAAGGTCATGGTCACAATTTAACTTTGTTTGATGACACTTGCAGTCTGATTGAGATTTCTTGTATGGCCTGTAACTTTGTGATGCATAGATCGATTTTATAAATACTTGCTACTTATGATAAACATAACATGATGACTTGTCACACTTAACACCCAGACTCCCACTTCAAAGGTCAAGGTCAACACTTTCAGTCTGTTTGAGATTTCGTGTCCGATCTGTAACTTTGTCACATATGGATAAATTTCAAAAACACATGGCTCAGTAGATCAACATGACATAGTTAAGTGTCTTATGTAAGACCCAGAACCTTTCCTCAAAAGTCAAGGTCACACTGTCAATTTGTTTGATATTGTGAGTCTGGTCTGTAACTTTGTTTTTAACTTGGCTTAATTGATCAAGATGACGTGACAATGTGTCACACATAAGACCTAGACCAGTACCTCATAGGTCAAGGTCACAATTTGAGTTTGTATGACAACACTTTGAATCTGTTTGAGATTTCAAGTCTGTCCTGTAATTTTATCATACATGGACGGATCTCAAAAACACTAGTCTCAATTTATCAACATGACATAGCAACGTGTCGCGTAAAGACCCAGAACCTTACCTCAAGGTCACCTTTTTAGTTTGTTTGCTGTTCCATAACTGGTCTGTAACTTTATCTTGCGTGGACGGATTTTAAAATAGCTTGACACAAGTCGGGCAATTACATTAATTTTTTATCACTTGTCTAGTCGGACAAGTATTTCTAAAATCTGCTAGTCCTGACAAAAAACTTTTCCTACTTTATTCTAGAATTATGGTACTAGTCTTATGGATTTAACTTAATAAACAGTTTTTTCAAGGTTAAAAAACATGCTGTGTTTCTGAATTTTCACTTGTCCAGTCTGGCTAGCAGCCTTATATTTTACTTGTCGGTACCGACGGTTCCGTTGTCTTGGACAGTCAGATTAGCTTTAATGTAAAGCCCTGCACAAGTGATCAGCATGTCATGATGATGTGTCACCTGCATTTACCAGTAGAAATACAAAGACCGTTACATCAGATTCAAGGTCAAGGTAACACAAAGGTCGATCAAGTTTTAATGTAAAAAAAAATGTGAAATTGCATGTCTGAAATGTTATTACTCTTGATATTCATGGATACATCGCTACCTATCATAACATATATTATATTCACAGACCATTTGGGGAGCATGCGACAATTACAGTGCATTTCTTGTTTTCTTTTAAAAAGGAACTGATTTTGCCTATATTTTTTTATAGAAGCATTGCTTTAGTCAAGGACGTTCAGATTTATAAAATGACTGGGTTCCATCGACTTAACTGGGGTTAAGAGGGGCCCAAAAGGGTAAAAATTAAGAATTACAAAAAATTGTTTTCTTATGAACCGGTCAGTCTAATTTGTATTCTTTTTTGGTGGTCATTAACTTCTTAGTTTTGGTCAGCCGAACAAGAAATTACCCGCCTGTGGCGAGAGGTCGACCGGCCTTTTCAGTCACTGCTTTCTAAAATTTGAAAAGTGTATATTTCCTGCCTTTACATTGAAATAAGAATGATATTTGACACATTATATCACTGGAAACTTAATTAAATAACGGATTATGTTTGTTATAGACCCTTTTTCAATTTCAGGTTGCGTGTTTAAAATACTAAGTCCACATCCAGGCACTCATATTACTTTAAATGTACCCTATGGTATTTCACATGTATTTCTACTGACTAAACTTTTTGTTTTGAGTATATTTATTGGAACTAAGAAAATGCTGTTTTACAGTGTATTCTATAAAATTGTTCAGAGAAATAATTGTTTACCATAGAAATGATACCATGGTTACATGATTGGGTGCTGTAATGAATCTGTAATTTATATCAAATTCATCCTGTACTAATATATAAAGTGACTGATTATTGTGTGACTTCAGGGCGTGCGAAACATAGCAAGTGTGTCCCTTGCAGTAGGTTACCCAACAGCCGCATCTGCCCCTCACTCCATTATCAACGGATTCAAGAGGCTCCTGGCCATTGCTGTTGAAACAGACATTGACTTCGAAGAAGCTAATCAGGTAATATGCCTATTTCACCAACCATCATTTGGAGAGCATCTTTAATGCAGATAACTGCACGGACTTTTTACCTCATTAAACAGACCGACATTTGGTGGCGTTGCAATAGATAAAAAGCTTTCTTTTTTTAAGCTCAACTGAGCTTTTCTGATTGCCCGTTATGCGGCAAGCCGTTTTTTGTGCTCTACAGAACCCCAGATGATATTTTAAGCCAGTGAGTAATTACTTGTCAAAATCAGAGTAGATGCGTACTCTTGAGCTTTTCAGAAAAGTAATGGGTAATTTGCATATGATATACAACCAAACCTGTGTTAAGTTGCAGCGTACAGCGGGAGGTACTATAATGGCCACTTGGAGCATGTTATTGTTGAATACAGACCAAGTATGGCAATAAATATAAAACTGACATGTTTGGCTGCTTAACACAAGTGGCTGCGTAACAGAGGTAATTTGTTAAATTCAATTAACTCTGACAAAAACACTTTGCTAAATTGATCAACATGACATGTGCAAGACCCACCAGAAACGTACCTCAAAAGTCAAGGTCACACTTTCTTTCTAAAACACATTTTTAATACGGAGATCTGGTCTTTAATTTTGTCACATGTTGACCTTGTATTTCAATAGTGCCTTAACTATGGAGAAGTTTTTCATTTTCAATATTTTTATACCTGCTACAAATGATCAAAATAACATGACTTGTCGCGAGTAAGACCCACACACATACCTCAAAGGTCAAGGTCACACTTTAATTTTATAAATACCTGCTACAAATGATCAACATAACATGACGTGTCGCACGTTACACTCAAGACTCCCACTTCAAAGGTCAAGGTCGCAATTTAACTTTGAGGACACTTTCAGTCTGAAATTTTGTGTCCAGTTTGTAACTTTGTCACTTATAGATAAATTTCAAAAACACTTTGATTAGTAGATCAACATGACATGATGTAGTGTCTTGTGTAGGACCCAGAACCTTTCCTAAAAGGTCAAGGTCACACTGAGTTTGTTTTACAACACTTTTAAGTCTGTTTGAGTCCAGTCTGTATCTTTATCATACATGGATGGATTTCAAAAACCCTTTGCTCAATTTATCAATTGATCAACATGATGTCACGATGAAGTGTCTCCTTAAGACCCAGAGCCTAACCTCAAAGGTCAAGGTTACACTTCCAGTTTGTTGCTATTTCATGTCTGGTCTGTAACTTTGTTTTACATGGAGGGATCAAAAATAGCTTGACACAAGTAATCAACATGATGATGTGTCATAGAAAATAACAGTATAAGCCTATAAGGTGTAAAACAGTGCACTATACACAACTAGTGTCAGTGATGACCTTTTCAAAGCTTTTTTTAGTTAAATGGTATGTTTGAACTAATAAAAATTAGAAGTATGTGTAAAATAGAAAGAACAGTTAAGAAACATTCTAATTTGACCTAAAACAGTTAATAGATTTACTTGTTAAAATAAGAGGGTAAGGTAATTTCACAATCAAAAATCAAAAATATGTTTTTTTTATAAAAAAAAATTAATAGTTGTAAATCTGTATCACAAGAAATATTGATTGATTGATTGATTGAATATTTAGTGTCGTTTTTATGCCATCAAGGGTTAACAGACGATCAGTTAACCTAACCATTGTTTCATGGGATTAACCATTACTCGAGCACACCTCATCTCCGCAAGTAACTGATAACTTTCCCACTTGAATCAAATTGTTTTGAAGTTGCAGCTTTGGTTGAGAAATTCATGTGAAACAGAGAGTAAAACTGTTTTAGTAAAATATATACTTTTTTACCTCCTTATCAAGTTAAAAACTAGCGAACTGATGACCCCCAGATTTGAAAATGACCACCATATTTTTAGTCAATGGGTCATCAATGACCCCCAGAACATTGGAGCTGGAGAAAACACTGATATATGTGAAGACAAAAATAGCATAGAAACATTCTGTTGCAATTTTGTCTTGGTTGACCCTAAAATAACCGTTGATTGACTGGGCTAATTGTTTAGTCATTACATTGGAGACTGGATGATTTAAGGAAATTTAATACACATATGGGGAAGCAGAGGCCCAAAAAGGGATAAAATTGTGGAATTCTAAAAGATCAAATCAGCAAAATTTGTTCATGGTCCAGCTATTCTAATACATGAGTATTCGAATACGTGAGTCAAATG
Organism: Panopea generosa; assembly: GCA_029582155.1. NCBI lineage: Eukaryota > Metazoa > Mollusca > Bivalvia > Adapedonta > Hiatellidae > Panopea > Panopea generosa. Next base: position 27,164,255 of record CM055904.1, on the reverse strand, counting down.
AGCTATGTTTCTATTTAAATGAGCTTTGTGACACCACACTACTATAAGTAAAGTGTCAATTATGTTACCTCATTTCAGACAAAGGAATACTTGAAGGACCCATCTAAGTTTGCAGCAGCTGCTGCACCGACTGCAGCTCCAGTTGCTGAAGAGAAGAAGGAGGTGAAGAAAGAAGAATCTGAGGAAGAGTCTGATGATGACATGGGATTTGGTCTCTTTGATTAAACACCACACTTACGGACAATTTCTAACTTAAACCTGTAAATGGAAATTTAAGAAAATGTTACTTTAAAACATGGCATTACGAAGAGAAATATTTGGTTGGTCATCAATAAAAGAGTTGATTTGGTGTTAAATCGGTTATTTGTGTCATATTTTAGTTTCCGGAAGTCCCCAAGTTGAGGTACTTGTCAACATTTGGAATAACTTTTTGTCCGTCAGGACTTTACAGAATGTAGCATTGGCCTATCTCCATGTCAGACTTGACAGTTTTGTGCCAACCAGTAACTGCATTTATTACTTGACCTTCACCACACTTGCACTTATATAACAGGGATGGAACTTTTTTGGAACCTAATTAATTATCCTGCAAGGCAATTGGTTTACTGGTCCTTGAGCAAACTTGTCTGGATTGTTTTTTGAGAAAAGGTTGATGCCGAACATGGGATTGCATTTCTTGGCTCTACTGGCCAGAAGGTCTTGTGCGATGGCAGCTTCTGTTGTCCATTAGCAGCACTTTCTCTGAAACCACTAAACCAGTTAAACTCCAACTTCACATGCATGTTTCTATTGCATAAGAGATGTTGCAAAAGAGTTGTTGTTTTTTTTTTCGATCTGAAATTCAAGATGGTCGCTGTTACTAAAAATAGTAAAAAAAAACCTCATGATCTGCCCAGAAGATTTTGAAAATATATATATAGTAATGATAACCAACTATAGTTATATTCGATTTGTACAAATGGTGTTCCTGGGGTTAAAAATGACCCCGTCCAAGGATTCCATTAGGGAACACTTGTCATAATAAACACAAATATATTTTTTCAAACAAAAAACATTTTGCCTTTATTTTCACAGAATCAGTATTTGGTGGAGGTTCAGGTTTGTAAAAATAACAGACTGGGTATATTAATGTGATTAAATGTCAATAAGGGGCCAGCAGATTTCGTTCCAAGTTTACCACTCCAATTTAAATATTGATTTTGTCCTGATTTAGTGGATTTGCCATAACAAACCATTCAATTTGATTTATTAATGATAATGAGCTGCTTTTTATACATTTTAATAATTATTTTATTTTTAGACATTTCTAGTGTATTTTCCCCAATATATTTCCTTTAATATTAATTAGTATTTTCAAAGCACCAATTTATCATGTGTATTAATTTAGTAGGTTTAAAACATACAAATTAAAATGTCTTCACTAAATCTATATGTAAAACAAAAGTAGAAGTGGAAGTTGTCAAAAAAACATTCATTAGTTCAGAATAAAATTAATAACTGTTGTATAAGTAGGTTTGTTCAGAAATTAATCGACTTTTTACTTTAAATACTTTATGAGAAATACCATTTAAAAAATTTTTTTAATGTGTTGCAGATTTGTGTAGATGTTGATTTAAATGTCACAGATTCTCATCTATAGGGTCGCAGCTTCTAGTCGACACAAATGGCAGGACTAGACATGTCTTTTGTCGAAGATTTCTCGCTGTATGGTGATCTGGATGTAGACCTATCATTGATAAGCTGTCCTATTTTTTCAGCCAATAAAATTGCTCAGATTTTGCATAGTAGAACCTTCCATTTTACATAGAACGTTATGTTGTCAGTAGATGTTGACCTTTTTACTTAGCCATTGGAACGTAGATCAACTAAGCTGGTTAGAATTTACACGAAAATTGAAATGTGGCATGTTCCAAAACTGTATCAGAGCAAGAACAATATATATTCATGATAGCAGTGTAAGTTCACCACCACCAGTAGCCAGAATTACAGTAGGAATGTGACGTATGCACACAATGGTAGAACATATTTCTGTCACTCGTGCGGCCACAAGACTACCATTCACAATACATTGTACAGATGAAATGTGCTCCAAATCATTTAATTCATAGAAGACACAGGTCAAAGTATTGTACAGACCGTAATCCGTTCAAGTACACCAAACGGCCGCAAACGAAACGAATATCAAACGCGTTTTAAACGATATACAAACGGACTAAAAATGCAAACGAAACAATATACGAAATGATTAACAAAACGAAACGATACACGGATGCAACAGGACGAACAATACACGAACGTTACAAAACGATAATGCAAACTTAAACACATCAAATAATAAAGATTCGGATATCCTCTAATGTTGTCGTAGTTGTATTGACAATGAAATATATAATTAAACAAAATGATTGCTCTCTTTGTCATTTCAAATTCTTAAATTGCTATACCTGTAGCTTTAATTTAATTTCTTTGTTATAAGTTTTAATCCCGAATTATCCGAGAAAAACATTACCTCGGGCATCGTTTGTTTACTTGTAAAAGTGTGATAAAACAATCAGATGATGAATGACCTGCTTACACAGCTACCCCAATTAACTGATTTAATTATCTGAACACCGATTTATGTTGCTGTTCTGTTATATAACTGCCAATCAGAAAAAGTTTTCACGCAATTTTAGAAAATCTGTTACACCAAAAACCCTTAGGGCTTTTCCAAAATTGTATATAAAAATAGTTCATATATATATCACAAACACACGTAAAGGGTTGGTGTTTGTTTGTTACTGGGTGTCTTCCAAAATGTTTGTTTTCAATATAGGCATTTATTAAAAAAAGATTACTATTAAGCTGATAGAGTTATTAATAACTACACATACCTAAATTTGTGTACAGAATGAACACGCTGTCGCTTTCACTATCGCCTTGTGCCAATGTCCGATGACGTCACCAGCGAATCAAACATTTTATTCACTAGGTGGGTATCTTGGAATTTTTTGATGGAAGGATATCGGAGGAATTCTATCCATGTAATGTACATAAAAGTCCTTGAAAGCATAAGACGGAAATACAGGTACCAGCGATTTTAGAAGCCATGCCACAAGACATACATGTAAAACTTTTACCCTTAAAGGCATCTTTTTTATGGAAACATATCCGCCTCCCCCATGCATTTACCATAGTGAAATAGAATGCGACGTTAAATGACGCAAGAAACTGTCAGTGACGACATTGCACATTGCCACGAGGTCAAAAATAAATTGTGTCGGAGTAATAGACATAAAGTGTGTGCACTGGTTACATAAATTAAGGCATGTGTATTTGTAAATATATTTATCTTTGCGGATTATATAAATTATTTTGTTTAATAAATTGTTATAATTGTTTAACATGACAATCTATCGAAATTCATAACTGGAATTAAAATTGGAAAAATGCCTGTAAATAGTGCATTATTCCTGTAAATAAAATAAATACTTGCTGAGGCGTCTATACTCTGTTTCTTGCATAATAGCAGATTATACACCACTGCAGATATAAAAAAACACGAACTGGTTCACATTTATTTACTGTATACTTTTTCGTTACCATAATATTAACATTAGTGTAAACCAGTCTGGCAATGTTTGGCCAATCTAATGATTACGTGACCGTAACATGTTTATCTGATGTAATTGACATGCCCCGTACCATGTGTATTAAATTTCAATGATTGAGTTTTATGTAACGTATTAATCTGCTGTCGCACTTCAAATCATCAACTATATGGTAGACCATATCTAACAGGGTGGCTTAGTTAGCAATATTTCAGAATGATTTTAATCAATATTTCAGAAAAATTTTAATCAATATTATTTTAATTTATTTAATTAATATATTATCATATAAAACCCGGCGATTTCTTTAAATATCTAGTTCTTATTATTTATTCTACTGCGGTGTTACAATTGGACAACCAGAGATAATGCGATTGGTGAACATGTGTAAACGTTAAATGGTAAAAGATACACGCTAAACGATTCAAACGCAAACGCAGGCTAAAATGCGTTCACTATCATTTTGAACTGCATTTTCGTATTTTCTCTAACGTTTATTATAAAAAAATGCAAACCATTAACGAAACTAAAATGCATTTCAAACGCAAAACAAACGCATTTGACATGCAAAACAAACGCAATTGAAATGCATTTTTGGTGTACTTGAACGGATTACGGTCTGTTCCTAGGACCCACAATACCCACCCACAAAAAATATAAAAACAAATCTTGTAATTATGTGTTTGATATGGTATGTTCATTTGAATTATTATATATAAGATATTATTTTGTCATCTTTTTTTCCCCCAAATAGCCATTGTGGTTCCGGCTAAGAATAGAATCACTGTCGATCTCTGCAGAGGGGTAGGAATCCTCCGAATGGGTGTCGTGTTCATTTTATCATTTTTTGTCATGTTCACTATTGTGGTTAAATTATCAACCCTGTGTGGTTCCAGGGAGCCATGAGTGATGGCAAGAAAAGGATCACTGGCTTGTGCATGTCGTAAGAAGCGACAAATTGAGTAATATGATAGAATTTGCTGAAACTCTGCTGTTCTGCAGGGATCAAGGTTCTGGGTTCATTCTGCATATTCATGTGCTGATGTATTTTTTTTAATCTATGTTAATTTGTTGTTTTTGTACATGTAGAGTGAACCTGGAATCTTCCTTCCTGTTGGCTTCGAATAACCTTTAATGTGTTGGTACACCGTAAAACCCCATTCATTCATTTATTTTCCCCAAATGAACGTATTAATATAAAACACATAAATACATGATTTATTTAGGCGAGTTCAATATATGATAATTTGACCTGTGTACATAGACACATTTCCAGAATCCCAAGTATACTTGTTACCCTAAAATGTCTCTTGTTTTTCCCTGCAGGTCATTGCAGTTTTTTATGCCTTTTGTTTTATTATTACATAAAAAAAGAATATATTCCGGGATTTAAAAATCGCACAGGTTATATTATAATAAAAATGACACCTTTCAAACGGTCCATCTGAAAACAATCGTACAAATTTCCTTGAGAGATCTAAATATTTGAGTATTTTACAGTGCTAGTAACGTCGCAGTCCAAGAACCCTGGATATGAATGCACTCAATGCATCTTTGTCTTATAGAAGCAATGCTGTTGGCAATATGCTGCTACGATAAGTTGATTGCATTTCACAAAAAAACTTAACACTGAAAATAGATCGTAAAGTAAGTATCGTTCATAATATTTTAAATATTAATCAAGATAAACCCAATTTCCGATTGAATATTTCATAAAACGGTATGTTTCTGAAAATACAATCTGAAATTCCTGTGGATGACTGAAAATTTTTATGAAGTTTCTTACTTTACATTTTTTATCCTGACAGCGCTGGGGGGCAGCGGAACATGCGCATGGACCCAGTTTGAGCTCGTCCAGGCTAATGTCAGTTGATGGGACGGCGGAATCATACATGTATTGGGCCGAGATAACCTCAATTGGAGAACGTTACTAGTTTCGTTGAACGGAAAAGGAAAAGGTGACTGCTCAGCGATACATTGACAATGTTTTGCAGCATATGGTTATCCCCTTCATGAGATGCCACTTTCCATGTGGTGGTGGGATCTTCCAGCAGGACAATTTACATGCGCAACACGCACAGATTACAACTGTGTTGTTCCAGGCTAATAACTTGCAGATCATGGACTGGCCCGCACTCCCCAGACATGGCTTCTATTAAGCATGTCTGGGATGAGTTTGAATGGCAATTTGTCTGTTAAATGATTCGATATATGTATAGTTCTAAACTGTCAGTGGAAATCTCATGAAACATGACTACTACTTTTAAGCTGTACTATTTGTAGAATAGGCGGGCTATTGTTCTTGCTCCGGCGTCTGTGTTGATCTTTCAGGTTAAAGTTTTAAGCTTGCCTGAGCCAAAGGCTCACAGGTGAGCTTTTGTGATCGCCTGGTGTCTGTCGTCTGTCGTTAACTTTTAGCTTCTAACAACTTCTCCTCTGAAACCACTGGGAAAATTTTGATATAACTTCACAGAAATGTTCCTTGGGTGACTCTCTACCAAGTTTGTTCAAGCCATCTTGATTCTTCAAAAAACATGGCCGCCAGGAAACAGTGCAAGTTTAATTAGTAAAAACTTTAAAAAAATTTCTTGTCAGAAACTACTGGCTCGATTTTAAAATAATTTCACAGAAATGTTCCTTGGGTGACCCTCTGCCAAGTTTGTTCAAGCCATTTTGATTCGCCAGAAAACATGGCCGCCAAGTGGTGGGGTTAGTTTACTACTGTATATAAGCTATAGTAAAAACTTAAAAAATCTTCTTGTCAGAAATCACTGGGCCAATTTTGATATAACTTCACAGAAATGTTCCTTTGGTGACCCTCTACCAAGTTTGTTCAAGCCATCTTGATTCGTCAAAAAACATGGCCGCCAGGGGGCGGGGCAAGTTTAATTAGTAAAAACTTAAAAAATCTTCTTGTCAGATACTACTGGCTCGATATTAAAATAATTTCACAGAAATGTTCCTTGGGTGACCCTCTGCCAAGTTTGTTCAAGCCATTTTGATTCGCCAGAAAACATGGCCGCCAAGTGGTGGGGTTAGTTTACTACTGTATATAAGCTATAGTAAAAACTTAAAAAATCTTCTTGTCAGATACTACTGGCTCGATTTTAAAATAATTTCACAGAAATATTCCTTGGATGACCCTTCACCAAGTTTGTTCAAACCTTATAATACGTCAAAAAAGGGAATGGGGTTAGTTTACTATATAAGCTATAGTAAAAACTTAAAACATCTTGTCAGAAACCACCGGATCGATTTTAAAACAATTTCGAAGAAATGTTCCTTGGGTGATCCTTTACCAACTTTGTTCAAGCCGTTGTGATTTGTTAAACAAGAGGGCCATGATAGCCCTACATGTATATCGCTCACCTGACTGACCTTGAGTCACCCAACTCAAGTTAATTATATAATACATGTACACTTAAAATTCCAGAAAAACGAGATTGGCAAGAATTTTTATTTGTTTTGAAGATGTAACAGATGCATAGAAGACATGGTAGAGGTTCACCAATGGTAAATGTCCGTGAAGTTACATTGAAATCAGGTCAGTACATTCTGACAAGAAAGCTTTTGAAGTTTTTACTATAGCTACCTATGTAGTAAACTAGCACCTCGCTGTGGCGGTCATGTTTTTTAACAAATCACAACGGCTCGAACAAACTTGGTAAAGGGTCACCCAAAGATCATTTCTGCGAAATTGTTTTAAATTGATCCGTTGGTTTCTGACGAGAAGATTTTTTACAAACTTGGTAGAGGGTCACACAAAGATCATTTCTGTGAAATGATTTTAAATCGAGCCAGTAGATTCTGACAAGCAGATTTTTTAAGTTAATACTATAGCTTATATAGTCAACTTACCCCACTCCTGGCCGCCATGTTTTTTGACGAATCAATATGGCTTGAACAAACTTGATAGATGGTCACCCAAGGAACATTTCTGTAAAGTTATATCAAAGTTGACCCAGTGGTTTCAGAGTAGAAGTTAGAAGCTAAAAGTGAACGACAGACTACAGACGACGGACGACAGACACCAGATGATCATAAATGCTCACTTGTGAGCCTTTGGCTCAGGTGAGCTAAAAACATGACTGCCACAGTGAGGTGCTAGTTTACTATATAGGCAGCTATAGTAAAAATTTCAAAATTGTCCCTCTGATTAAGAGTTCTAAGGTCGAAGGGGCATTGGGATGTGGTATACAGACCCTGTAAGGGGATTTTGAATTTAACATACTGGTAGGCATACTATGTGAAAACGGAAATCTCTCATTTTTTCGTCCATTTGTGTAAATATTTTGTTCAATATGATCTAAAGCATTGTCTCGTTACAGTAAATTTGATATTGTTCAATAAAAAGAATTGAATTTCTATAAGGGACCAGGTCGGGGGTGGTCAGTATGGTTAAAATTGGGTTTTTTCATAAATCTTCCTTTCAATAACCTTTCTGTCAAATGTGTTCATATATGATATAACTTATCCTTACATCAGCAAGGGACTGATGATTCTACAAATCAATTGCTGGTATATATAGGGACCCTGTAAGGTGACTTTTACTTTTACATTGTGAGGGAATTTTTCTATATAAAATCTAAAGCATTTCTGCTCATAGCAAATCCCTATGAGTGGGTGATTGAAATTTTGACAAATCAAGTGACTGGGATGTATAAGGTTCCTGTCGGGGGACTATATATTTTTTTACAGATGAGTGGTATGGGAATTTAAAATATTTCATTTTTCATAGCAATTAACTTTTTGTTCAGTATGGGTGTGGTGGGGGTATTTATCCATAAGGGGTTAAGACAACCCCCAAACAGGGTTAATATTGTGAAATTTCAAAAAGTGCTATGGCCCAGGCTTTCTTGGCCCTCGTCTTTGTATTTCCAAAAAAAAGATTTTACTTCAAGCCAAGTATATAACTTCAGTATTAAGTAAAAAAAATAACAGAGATTTTGCTGCACATTTGCATACATTTTTCGCTCAACTATTCGAAGAATAAAGAGAGTTATTCTACTTACCCTGGCGTCAGGGTCTTCAGCACACCTTTGATTAAAATCTTGCATACAGGTTACTATGATCTCAGTAACAATTGCACATATTGGATTGAAACGTCACACAAGACTTTCCAGTCACCAAACCTACTACAATAACTTAGATAACTATTGCATGAATATAATGCAAAATTAATTATAGTCCTTGTTTGACCTCGAAAATCTGGTTAAAGTTTTACCTACAAGCACCATCAAGTCCATACTTCACCAACCACTTAATTGTATTTGATTGAAACTTCGCACCACAAGACCTTTCAGTCATCAAACTTACTAAACTGAGTTAGATAACTCTTATATGACTTTAGTACAAATTATGGCCCTTATTTGACTTAGAAATTCTGGTAAAAGTTTTACGTGCATGCACCATCAAGTTCATATCTCACCAACCACTTAATTGTATTTGATTGAAACTTCATGCCACTAGACTACCTACTAAACTTAGTTAGTTAACTCTTATATGAATATAATGCAAATGATGACTAATAAATTCTGGTAAATATTTGTGTGCAAGTCCATTAAGTCCATATCTCACCAACAACTCAATGTATTTGATTGATACTTCACACCACAAAAAAACTAATACAATAATCAAGTTTGATAACTCTTACATGAATACAATATATATAATGCAAATTATAGCCCTTAATGGTTTGACTTGGAACTTTTTTGTGTTCAAGTACCATCAAGTCCATATCTCACAAATCACTTAATGTATTTGAATGAAACTTCACACTAGACTTCCCATTCATCACACCTACTACAATAATAAGTTAATTCTGGTTAAAGTTTTACATGCAATTACTGTCAAGTCCATATCTCACCAATCACTCAATGAATTTGAATGAAACTTCACACTAGATATACCGGTCATCACACCTACTACAATTACCAAGTTAGATAACTCTTGCTTGAATATAATGCAAATTATGGCCCTTGTTTGACCGGTTAAAGTTAGGAAAATAGAAAAGTCTGCTTTTCTAAGCTATTTTAGGTATTATTTCTATTACCTTCATGTCTGGAGCATTGCTTAGGCTTTACAGTTTAGAAAGGGTAAAGAGGAGTTGATGTAAATAAGGGACCAGGAGCCCCCACTCCCAAAAAAAAACAAAAAAAAACTAAAAGGAATTTCAGAAATTTTCTCAAAAACTGATGAGCCAAATGTGTTAATATTTGATTATATTTCCCCTATCGGAATTTTCTGATAATGCTGTATATAATCCACACTCTAAAGTGACAACCCAGGTACTTGCCCTCAAGACTATTTGGCATAGATAGTGGCTAAATGACCAGTTCAAAGCATGAGTGTAAATAAAAACTTAAACCTGACTCGTACTGTTGTATGATTTTTTTAAATACTATACTGAGAAAAAAAAAGAAATGCCCCTCTCTATTTGAGAAAGCGAAAAAAAGTTATAGTTATAAATCATAATCAAATATAAAGTTAATTCAAATTTTAAATTGTCTAAAGTTGTTTTACTGAAATGATAAGAATCATATTAAATACTTGTAAATCATAATGTGTAATTTTCAGATAATACTATTTTTAAATCTAACCCTATTTTGCATTAGGACAGTAACTTGTCTTACTTATTGCATTTTAAAGTTATCTCCCTCGAATTGTACTATTTAAATAATGTACATGTTGACATTTAAATTTAATTGTTTATACATTACGTGTATCATTTTGTCTCTCATCATTCGATATAAAAATAATATTAATTTTATTATACAGTACGCCATAGTATTTATATGTACTTTACCACACCAGTGCCTATTGAGAAATAAAATATTCAAAATTTCCAGTTTAAAAAGCTAAATAAGTGATAATACTAAATTTACTTTTATTTACTTTATCTTCCAAACTTCATTTTACTAAAATTATGTTTATTATCTTTCTCTAATTTTATTAATTCCATCAAAGCTTTTTTGCACCCGCGTTTTTCATTGGATCTTCACTAAACTTATTTAGCAGTTATATAACCATAATATCTCGGACATGTTCTTGAACTGGCCAAATCAGATTATTGATGTCTGATTTATGGACCTTGAAACTTCAAAAAATGCACTATTTGACCTTGTGTGCATTCTAGCACCGTCATTTTAAGCTCGACTATCCGGAGAATAAAGAGAGCTAATCTACTCACCCAGGCGTTGGCGTCGGCATCACACGTTGGTTAAAGTTTTGCATGCAAGTCCCAGTTTCAGTAACCATTGCATGTATTGCCTAGAAACTTTACACAAGCCTTCCTAGTCATCAACCCTACTACAATAACTAAGTTAGATAACTTTTGCTTGAATATAATACAAATTATTGCCCTTGTTTGACTTAGAAATTCTGGTCAAAGTTTTGCATGCAAGTCCCTATCTCTGGTTAAAGTTTTATGTGCAAGTACCGTCAAGTCCATATCTCCGTAACCAATGCATGTTTTGACTTGATACTTTACACAAGCCTTCATAGTCATTAATAATACTGCAATAACTAAGTTAGATAACTCTAACATGAATATAATACAAATTATTGCCCTTGTTTGACTTAGAAATTCTGGTTAAAGTTTTGCATACAACTCCCTATCTCTGGTTAAAGTTTTACGTGCAAGTACCGTCAAGTCCATATCTCCGTAACCAATGCATGTTTTGACTTGAAACTTTACACAAGCCTTCGTAGTCATTAGTAATACTACAGTAACTAAGTTAGATAACTCTTGCATGAATATAATTCAAATTATTGCCCTTGTTTGACTAAGAAATTCTGGTTAAAGTTTTGCATGCAAGTCCCTATCTCTGGTTAAAGTTTTATGTGCAAGTACCGTCAAGTCCATATCTCCCTAACCAATGCATGTTTTGACTTGACACTTTACACAAGCCTTCCTAGTCATTAATAATACTGCAATAATTAAGTTAGATAACTCTTGCATGAATATAATACAAATCATTACCCTTGTTTGACTTAGAAATTCTGGTTAAAGTTTTGCATGCAAGTCCCTATCTCTGGTTAAAGTTTTACGTGCAATTACCGTCAAGTCCATATCTCCATAATCAATGCATGTTTTGACTTGACACTTAACACATGCCTTCCTAGTCATTAATAATACTAAGTAACTAAGTAAAATAACTCTTGCATGAATATAATATAAAGTATTGCCCTTGTTTGACTAAGAAATTCTGGTTAAAGTTTTGCATGCAAGTCCCTATCTCTGGTTAAAGTTTTATGTGCAAGTACCGTCAAGACCATATCTACGTAACCAATGCATGTTTTGACTTGAAACTTTACACAATCCTTCCTAGTCATTGATAATACTGCAATAACTAAGTTAGATAACTCTTGCATGAATATAATTCAAATTATTGCCCTTGTTTGACTTAGAAATTCTGGCTAAAGTTTTGCGTGCAAGTGCCATCAATTTCATATCTCAACAACCACTCAATGTATTTGTTTGAAACTTTACACAAGTCTTCCCAGTCATCAACCCTACTACAATAGCTAAGTTAGATATTTTTTGCATGAATATAATGCAAATAATTGTCTTTTTTTGAAATTCTGGTTAAAGTTTTGTTTACAAGTACCATCAAGTCTATATCTCACCAACCACTCATTGTATTTGATTGAAACTTTACACAAGCCTTCCCAAACATCACCCCTACTACAGTTACTAAGTAAGATAACTCTTGCATGAATATAATGCAAATTATTGCCCTTGTTTGACTTAAAAATTCGTGTTAAAGTTTTGCGTGCAAGTACCATCAAGTCCATATCTCAGTAACCAATGCATGTATAAACTTGAAACTTTACACATGCTTTCCTTGTCACCAACCCTACTACAATAACTAAGTTAGATAAATCTGGCAGAAATGTAATGCAAATCATTGCCCTTGTTTGACTTAAAAATTCTGGCTAAAGTTTTGCGTGCAAGTGCCATCAATTTCATATCTCAACAACCACTCAATGTATTTGTTTGAAACTTTACACAAGTCTTCCCAGTCATCAACCCTACTACAATAGCTAAGTTAGATATTTTTTGCATGAATATAATGCAAATAATTGTCTTTTTTTGAAATTCTGGTTAAAGTTTTGTGTACAAGTACCATCAAGTCTATATCTCACCAACCACTCATTGTATTTGATTGAAACTTTACACAAGCCTTCCCAAACATCACCCCTACTACAGTTACTAAGTAAGATAACTCTTGCATGAATATAATGCAAATTATTGCCCTTGTTTGACTTAAAAATTCGTGTTAAAGTTTTGCGTGCAAGTACCATCAAGTCCATATCTCAGTAACCAATGCATGTATAAACTTGAAACTTTACACATGCTTTCCTTGTCACCAACCCTACTACAATAACTAAGTTAGATAAATCTGGCAGAAATGTAATGCAAATCATTGCCCTTGTTTGACTTAAAAATTCTGGTTAAAGTTTTGCGTGCAAGTACCATCAAGTCCATATTTCACCAACCACTCAATGTATTTGATTGAAACTTTACTCAAGGCTTCCCAGTCAACATCTCTACTACAATAACTTAGTTAGATAACTCTTTCACGAATATAATGCAAATTATTTCCCTTCTTTGACTTAGAATTTTAAGTTAAAGTTTTGCATGCAAGTACTGCCAAGTCCATATTACATCAACCGCAATGTATTTGATTGAAACTTTACATATGGCCTTGTAGTCATGAAATCAACTAAATTAATCAAGTCAGATTGTTTTGCAAATTAGGGCCTTTGTTTTACTTAGACATTTTATAACTCAGCAGTCACTGCACGTATTAAATGAAACTGCATACACGATATTGCAGTTATAAGACCTACTTAATTTTGTAAGTTAGATAACTCTTATTTGCTTGGATTTGTCATCAGTATCAAATTTGTTCTTCTGTGACAAATATTCGAATAGTCCAGCACACTGTCTTTCTGACAGCTCTTGTTCATTTGATTCTCATCAAACTTACTCAGAAATTATATTACCATAATATCTTGGACAAGTTCTTGAACTGGCCAAATCCAAATATTAATTTCAGAGTCATGGCCCTTGAAACATTAAAATTGCACTATTTGACCTTGTGTACACTCTAGCACCGCATTTTTCATTCGTTCCTCACTAAACTCATCGTTTCTAATGTCACATATATAGTTTGAACTGACATGAACGGTAATAAATCCTCCCATCCCAATGTCGTCCATAATCCCCCCTAATATGTATTTAACATATTGTATTCTATAATATCCATGTTTTCCGCAACTTCCATTTCTATTCTTGTATATCTTTACATTTGATCTTTATTACAAATTTATGTTGTTATCTTGTATACTACACTAGAAATCCACATTTGTCATCATAAATTGTGTAGTTGTATCCAGGAGAGGAATTTATACGCTTGTCTTTCATTCTCATCCTTTTGATAAAATTGTTTGTAAATATGTAAAATTGTAAGACATTCGATAATATGTTTAAATTAAATATTAATTATTTATTTGTGGTTTTATTTTATTTCACTAAATCTGGCTAGCACGAGCACAGTAATACCATGAGGAAGTCGATGGGGGTCAAAATAAAAAATCACAAACTGTCGGACACTCGTTATGTTACGTTTAGGTCCTCGGGTTTGAGTCGGAATTTGTCACTTGCATTAATTTGAGTTAAAAACAAACGAGTGTGAACATCATTTTACGGCGTCCTGTTAGGTCCATCGCAGCATAGTTTTTTTAGTTTAGTCAAGTCGAAACAACGAAACTACGATGGTGAAAAGTCGAAGTGACGATGGCGAAAAGTGGAAACTTTTCATCATCGTAGTTTTGTTGTTTCACCATGGTAGTTTCGACTTTTCACCATCGTAGTTTCGCGTTTTCACCATGGTAGTTTCGACTTTTCACCATCGTAGTTTCGACTTTTCATCTTAAAGAGTGGACCCTCCATTGATACAGGCTTAAACGTAGTATTTATAAAGAGCCCGAATGACGCCATACAGTATATAAGTGCTGTCTATTTTTAGGATGAGAATTTCGTTTCAATTTACCACTCAAATTTGAATATCGATTGTGTCACGTTTTAGTGGATTTTACATACCAAACCGTTAATGAGATGCTTTTTATCCATTTTAATAATTATCTTATTTTAAGGCATTTATATCGTCCCCCCCCCCCTCCCTGATATACTCCCTTCAATTCTACTACTACTACTGCTGCTGTTGCTGCTATTACTTCTACTACTACTAAAAATAATAATAATAATAATAATGATGATAATAATAATAATAACAAAGTCTATCTCTAAGAGGGTAAACTCATTAAATTTTAAATGCAATATAAATTTTATTTTCAATGAGGACGTCTAAAGTCAATAATATCAAGATTACAATATGTTAACATATACAATATTTTGAGCATATTCATGTTCTTGCTAAAATCTATACAATGTTAACAATCACAATGTACAATATTTAATTTTCATGAGGGAGATGTTTTAGTAATGAGAAATTCTTTGTACACATAATTAAGGTATTCCATCCATAATACTCAATTTATATTTTCCACATTAAATTCTGGATTCAATCCCATATTTTTAGGAACTTTTACCGTATACTTTTTTCTGTTTTTGGTGTATTTTATAAGTATACCCCCTCTCTGTCCAAAGTACAATATTCTGATTCAAGTCTGTCATATTCATTTGGTTATTTCTTATTCATTTCTTACAAAAACATTAGACAAATTATTGAAAATATGGCAAGAATATTTCATTACAGAATCAGAAATAAAGTAAACCTTTTTTTTTAACATAGCATTCTAACTTCCTAATAAGTCTGAATCCTAATTTTATTCATCCCAAAAACTACTCTAATATCACAAATAAGTTTTCTGAATGAATATGAAAGTGGTGAAAGTAGCAGTCTATTATTATTTTGTTTGTAAAACTTCAACCATGTGATTTGTCAAAAAAAAAGAGGGTCGGTGGTTAGAAACTTTTTTTTTAACTTTATTTATAAGTACTTATGTATATATCTGCTGTTTAGAAAATATCCACTTTGATCCCGGGGTTTTCCGGTCCAATAAAAAAACACGGCAAATACCGGAAAATAGCCCGATGTTTAAACCGATATTAGAAAGTCGCGCATGCTCGTTATCTTATACAAGAAAATGGCGAACGATTCGCGATGAATAGATTCCTTGGAGATTCAACAAGAATTTCCTCATGTTATAACTTATTGCCGAGGAACGTTCAATGTCTACTTTGCAAATGATTTAATAATTATAATTGCGTCGATATGTAGAAAGAATAAATTCTGTAACTATTTCAGAAACGATTTTGTGTCATATCTTTTTCGCAGTTTTTCAGATTGTTTATTTTTGGTCTTGTGGCACAGTTGTGCTTCGAATTTCAGGTCGCACATTTCTAAAAAAAAATCGGACGTGTTAAAGACCGTATTTGGTATACAGTTTTATAAATTGATTTTCTTTATCGTTGTTTCGGTGGTAAACTATATGAAAACCGATAAGACTACGAGATATATGCCATTTAGTCGTGCTGTGTCGAAATTGATTGTAACACCTCTTGTGTGTAATCACGTTGAAAGTTTCTGATTTCATCTGCAATCTGATTGGCTTACAATTGATAAAGGCGGAGCTTATGTATCTTGGTCATGTTTAGGACAATGATTGACATTCACAGTGTCAATTAGTTTGTTTTTAAAACAAATTGCAGGGGGAGTAAAAATACAATACACAGGATACAGTAATTGCAGGAGATTTTGACTCCCGTCTGGGAGTCGCGGATATTTTCTCTTTGATTCCGGGAGACTCCCGCACAACGCAGGAGAGTTCATATGTCTGATCATACGCTGAAGTTGTGAAAATGTCCCGACAAAAAGATATTGATAATCCCAATTTTTTGGCAGATCATTATTATAAGAAAAGCATTTATTTTGATAGAGTCCAACATCGTTGGACCAGGAGAGGGGAACAAAACGAAGAGACCGATAATTTTTGAACTCCAAAATCAACAGTGCAGGAGACAGCGCAACGTGAACAGGACAGCGGAATGAGCATTGCAAATAAGATGTAGACAGTTATTACAAACGATAGAGGAAAACGTGTAAATCAAGCAAATGCTAGACGTTCTTCAACGTTAAAAGGAAAATATCACGGGCTCATGAAAACATATTATATCGGCAATGTGCACCCAGACTCCTCTGAACAAGGATTGAACGATTATTTAGATGAACATAGGGTTCTGCTTTAGAAACATCACCTTTTTAAAGTAAAACATGTGATTTGGCAGGCAAAGTGACAATTCCTTATCACTAAGAACATATAGTAGAAAAATACGTCTGGCCTAGAATTATGCAATGTCGACAATGTTTGCCTAGGAATTCTTGGACAGATCACCAGAAAACACAAAGATGCTTACAAACGTGAAAGCAACAGTTACCATGGATACACTGGCGCCTACAATGAGGCTTCTTACGGATGCGAAATAGACGATTAATGAACAACGCCCCTACTTTCTCAAACGTTAACGTCTTACATAAACGTAATCTGCGTCTGGTCACGTGGAATGTCCGCGGGATTATGTCTTCAGCAGCTAGCCTTGGTCAACTGCTTGATTTTGAGAAAATAGATATCGCATTTATAACAGAACATAAACTTTTTGAGCTCTCCAAGTACATTATGAACTCCATACACAGCAAATATCAAAACATAACATTTTGTGATCAAACATGATATTTACATGTGGCAAGGGCGGCGTCTCAATAATCTACAGAACCTGTTAAGAATTTGATTTAAGGAATATGGACAAAATTGCTGATGAGCGCATAATAGGCATTGAGCCAATTTGAAAATATTTGCATTTTGTGTAAACATGCCATCATCTAACTATAAAAACAATTATTACAATTATTATATAAATACTTTGCAGGCATTATTAATACGTATTCTGATTTTGGGACATGAATGGCGAATTAACGACAAGTTCCAGTAGTTCTATGCCGTCATACAGAGAAAGTATTCTTAGTCATTTCATCCAACAAAATAACATTATCTCACTCGTTAATTTGCCTTGCTGTATTGGCCCGCGACACACTTACGTAACAATGGAGAAATTGTTGGATCATATAATTATATACAGTTATGACATTGATCTCGTCTCTTAAGTTGAAATGTTAGATAATGACTTGTTTAATGTGGGTGATCATTTAACCTGTACTTACAGTTATAAATATCCCAATCACTGAAACTTATATAAATAACGACGCTTTGAAGTGTGCATGAAACAAGATAAATAGTCATCACATAAAAAAGTATCAATCGGTGCTTTCTTCATCCCTCGCTAAAATTTGTAAATTTGATATAGATCAAATGTACACAGGTATAATCGAATCTATTTTATCTGCAGCGGATAGTACGCTGCCCTCAAAGCAAAGTATAACCGTCACGCAAAACCTTATTGGTCCAGCGACGTTAAAGTATCACATGATGTTCAGAGAAATTCGCGTCGTGTTTGGTTAGAGGAGTGCCGACCGAGGGGTTATGGGTACCAGTCATATGCAAACAATAAGCAGTCCAAAAAAATATTCCAACAAACCAAGAAACGCGCTATTGCAAAAATCGAAAATAAGTTAATGATGGATCTAAATGAGGCTGCCGAATGTGATAACAAACTTTTTTGGGATCTAATATAAAATGAGAGAGGGCAAAAAACGTGCGACTTGCAGTCAATTAGAATCAGAAAATGTCACTTCACAAGATCCGAAGGTTATCTCAGACGGATTACCATCGTACTATGAACAAGTATGTTCCCCTTTAATTGACGAAACTTTGACACTGACTTTAAATCCTTTACAGAACGCGAAGTGGCTAGCTTAAAACAGTCAAACCCACATCTAGATAATGTACCGGACATACTACCACGGTTGACCTATGAATATATAAATGGCCAATTTGCAAGGTGGAAAGGACATATTTTGTCTTTAAACTTTGCATTGAAGTTTTAGTTGTTCTTAAGTGTGCATTTCGTAAATAAATTATCTTAAAAAAATATGTTTTTAATGAATGATAAACAGAGCTATTTAACTATATATTTTACTATATTGAAAAGCAATTGCGACCTCCTTTTAACGAACGCCATGTTTTTTAACACGTGATCGTGACGTTTCAATCTGGAAGTGCCAACAGTCAATTTCTAAGTCACCTTTTATATGGTTCAGTCGCTCACGCAACCTAACCAAAATATCGCACCATACAACGAAAGTACAGCATCGCATAACTGCACAGCATATACATATTAAGTTGTTGTATGGTGTTTAGTACGATGTCTGATATCCGCCATGTCGTTATGTCGTTTTGGCGGGCTGCAATCGCGACAACACGAAAACTTGAGAAATGCCTTCAAAACGACGGATTTCACAAGACAAAATGGCGGCGTTTTAGCGAGTTGCGAGTTTTTGTCATTGTGTCTTGTTATCTCGTATAGATTAGTGTAAGTTTCAACGTCAACATGAGAGCTGTTATAAGAAGGAGGAGAAGAAGAAGAAGAAGAAGAAGAAGAAGAAGAAGAAGAAGAAGAGGAAGAAGAAGAAGAAAAAGAAGATTTTTTTATTGATTTAAACTATAACAGTTTCATCATGTAAAACATGCATACAATACATTTACGTGACAAATCAATGCACAAATTGTAACAATTACAAAATGTTCAACATATACATAGCTCTCAATCACATCATTCGAGTAAGAATGGATTTTATTATGGTCTACTTTAATAATAAAAAATCAATATTAAAGGGGGATGAACACTTATTGGTTGTTTAGTATGGAACATCTTTTACATAATGCTTCTGAAAAGAATTTACTAAAATTTATGATTTATTTGTTGATTGAAGAAGAGATAAAAAAATATTCAATATGTTAGGTCTCTGTGTATAAAATCGTTTAATATATTTACTTCTTATTTCACTATCTGTTTGACATATTAAAACAAAATGCGTGTTGATTAATCGTTTTATTATAATATTACTAGTACCTTTAATAATATTTAATTATTTAACATATCTGTTAATAAATAAGGGATATCTTCCCAATTTCTCATAAATACCAGCATTACTTGTTGATAGTCCTACCCCAAGCATTTGTTTGCAATGTTTTAAGTAAATACTTTCAATTTCTTTAGATTTTGTATATCCCCATATCCCCGAACCGTAATTTAAAATGGATGTCACAAAAACATCAAACAATTGCATACATGGTTTTAGATTTAGTTAATATTTTCGTATTAATTGATAATAGGTTCATTACCTTGAGGGCTTGACCACATAGTGACTGTTGGTTATACATCGTATAACGGTGGAGTATACCAAGATGGTATCCTTTGATGTTACGAAAATATGTTATCTGGTGTTTTAATATAGAATTTGATATGATCTTTTATTTCCTCCAGTAAGGAGAGCATAAAAATTTACATCAACATAAAACATTATATAAAATTATGTACATGAATAACTGAATCGAACAAATCATTAAATTTAAATCAGTTTTCATAATACTATTTACATATATTATACAACATTAATATGAACAACTACAAAAAAACCCACGTCAGTCATTCAACTTTAGATTCTAAGCATAATAACCTTCAATAAAAAATATAGTAGCATAACCATGCATTGGATTATATTTGTTATTCAAGAAGACATGTATACATTTAATGTATAGTGTTGATATTAATATCAATTGATTTATTCCTTGACGAAACGAAATTCAAGACATAAAAAGGACATTGATGCGCTTAAATTCTGTTTGGTTATTTATATCAAAATAAACAACATACAAAAATAAAAATAACTGTTATCTTAATTTTTAGTTATTTTTGTTTTGTTCTGCTGAAATACAAACAAAAGAAGATGATAAAACTTTAATATTAACTATATACTGGAATATCGGCTGGACTAAACGTACAAGCTGATCCTAAGCGATACCCCAGCATACAGCGTAAGTGTTTGGTTGAATTTATGTTTTTCACATTTAATACAAGTTATGTAGTTTATTCCTTGACGAAACGAAATTAAAGACATAAAAGGACTATTGACGCGCTTAAACTTCGTTTAGTTATTTATATAAAAATAAACAACATACAAAGAAAAAAATAACTGTTATCCTTAGTTTAAAAACTTTTTTTCTATTGAAATACAACAACATATTTGTTATACAGCTAATACGTTGTAAACGTAAACTATACGGTTTCAGAAACTCTACATTGACTACACTGGCAACAGCTTAAGTATTGTACATATTATACATTTTAGATACACACAGTTTTAAGTAATTTTTCACATCCTTTTCATTTTCAAGTAACAGTTCTAGACCGTTAAACAGTCCGAGCAATTGAAGTGAGGTGTTTTGACTTTTTGAATTTTCTATAAACACTATAACCAACCATTCTGTATATAGTTTGCCATAATGCATAGCGATGTTCTTATACACAGTTGCATTCTAAGATTAGACGTTGTATCACGTCATTTGTTACATGTAGAGCACATTTAGGACATGTCTTGGTAAAGTCGTCATAAAACAGTTTATTTAATAAAATCATCACACATTGACTTCTATTTGCATAGTTTGGGATTTCTCTACTTAGTTGCCATAGTGTTGGTATTGATAGGCAATTCGGTTTTACGTTTTAAAAAGTTCATATTATTGTTTTCAGTTTCCATACTACTTTGCACTGTGTAATTTGTTTCTATTATTTTCTTAACAATAAATTTCCATACTGATTTGGAGGGGAATACTTCCGTTGTTATGAAATCCTCTATTGCTCCGTTCAAAGAATATTTCACTAGTAAGCGATTTATATCTTGGAAGAACACTTTAATGGTACCCGGTTTGTTAACAAAATGCGATATCCTCGAGAGAAGAATATCCCTAAGGCTTGAAAAGTGGTCTACACAATATCTACATAATTGGCCAAAATATGCACTCTATTGATTTACATCCGACAAGACTAAGACTAATATTTGTTCTATATCGTTTTGGAATGCCTTGAAAGTATTTCACACAAAGCCTATGGGCACGTTCTAAGTTCAATACATTTGTTTTTTGTTAGATTGTCCCACAATTCATACCCATACAAGGCCTTAGGTATCACAACTGAGTTATAATTTTTTACGGATGTTGAAGGATGGAAGCCATTCTCGTGTATCCCCGAATTAACTAAGCCAAGGAAAGTGCCTCTTTATTTATTGCACGCATTATTAACATTCAATACGTTTGATAGCGATATGTTATATTCAATACCGAGATGTCTATATGTTTCTTATTCTAGGACATTATTATGGCCTAATAACCATTGATTGTTATTGTTTAAAAAATCAGATTTTGTTTCATTAAATGTTATAACTGCACATCTATTATGATTGTATTCATATCGCCATTTACAACTAAATGCATAACACGTGTCTGTCATATTTCGTAAGCTGTTTTATAGTGACATCAGAACCATGTCAACAGCGACAGCTGGACATCCACAGTCTCAATATTGAACGTACAGATACCTAATCCTGATTGTTCTAATTGCTCTATTAATCCGTTAATGCACACTAGGTACAAAATCGGACTGCTAACACACCCTTGTCTGGTGCCCTGCTGAACATCTACCCAATCCGACATAAATCTCTGGAAACGCACTTTACTTTTCATACCAGTGTACATATTAACCAAGGCCTTGTATATAGTAGTATAGAGTTCAAACTTTCTAAGTTTATAAAACAAACCATCGTGCCACACACGGTCGAATGCTTGTTTGGAGTCTATGAAACATACAAAAGCTTTACTTTTATTTTCCTTTGTGTAAAAAAGACAGTCACGAAAAGCAAATTACGCCCTTAGGCACCCCATGTTTTGTTGAAATCCTCCTTGCAGTTTACTAGATGTTAACCGTTCGTTTATTTTTAAATACGATACTATAACCTTTTCATAGAACTTGAGGAACACCGACGACAGTGTAATAGCTCTATAGTTATTGGGGTCTTTACGACCTTTCTTGCCGCCATGTTTCGACATTTACGACAATGTTAGCATTGCGGTAAAGATCTTCGCCATTAGGCACTTAATAACGTTACCACCGTATATCAAGTGTTCGTAACAGACAGAGTCTACACCACATGCTTTGTTCCTCTTACTAAGAAAAAGTTCAATATCAGCAGGTGTTACAGGCTCTACATTTTCGTTGTTTTTTAGCAAACATATTAACATTATATTATCTTCTTCAACCATTGATTTAAATGAAGTATCGTACTCTCGGTTATCTACTTGAGAACATAAATTTGAAAAATATTGTTTGCATTTATCACATATCTCTTTTGGATTTCTGTATATCATTACATCGAATATTTGTTCCGAATCTGGGCGTATACATGTACATGATTTTTGTCTTTTATTGTTAACTAAACTCCAGAATACGTTTTGATCAATCTCCACCGCGTCATCTATTTCTTGATTCATTTTCTATAAGCAGGCAGTAACAGCCCATCTTTGTTTAAGTCATACTTTTCGACTCTTTGTAATTAGAGTACTCATCGGATGAGCGAGATCGGCCACTTTTTATCCACGTTAACTATTTTCCATAACTAAGACTTTTATACTACATTATTTTTGTTCGTACTCCTGCTTTATCAGAATCAATATATTGTTGACGGAGACTTTGATTGTACTTTTTAAATACAACACACTGTTTTAACATAGGTTCATTGACTTTGTATATGCCATTACAGGGAACATGCGCCATCTATTATCTTCATGGACGAAATTGACTCTGTAGGGTCTTCAAGATAATGCGCATGTCTACCGTAAAGCACCGACTTGACGTGCTGTCGTGCCATTGTTTTGGCGGGACGCCTAGCCTACACGCCAAAACGACAAATAGGCCGGTTGGCATGTTGTCGTTCTGGTGGGACGCCAACATCACTACCCAACAAAACGACAAATATGCCATTTGTTGTGTTGTCCTTCTGGCGGGTTGCCGACACGACACACCGACAAACATGCCATGTGTCTTGTTGTCGTTCTGGCAGGTCGCCAACGCGACGGAACGGCAGAATAGGGCATCAAAACGAAAACTCGCCATGTGCTAAAACGACAACACACCACCGTGTTGTCGCTTGAAATCCGTCGTTTTGTAGTTCTGTCGTAATGTCTTTCTATCGCGTCGGCGCCCCACCAAAACGACAACACGACACGGAAGAAATGAGCCGCCATAGTTTATCGTCGCTTTCAACAATTTCCAATTTCAGTCGTATTGCGACGGTGTCTACTTGAGACAGTATTCGGAGCACTGCCACACTTGAGTATGATACCGCAGACATATGGTACGATGCCCCATCCAGTCATATTATACTGGCATCGGGTCGACAAACTGTCTGGAACAATTCAAATCTAAACAATCTAAATGCTCAGCGCCAAAAATAGAAGATTTGATTAAGCACAATTTTTCAATTCCCCAACCGGGGATCAAACTCACTCAATGTTCTATTGCGACCGTTTGTTTATGTGTTATAGTACTACTACACGTTCCAATTTGACCGTTTATATTCCATTACGTCCGTTTGTTTATGTGTTTTAGTACTATGACACGTTCCAGTTTGACCATTTATATTCAACTACACGTTCCAGTTTGACCGTTTATACTCCATAACGACCGTTTGTTTATGTGTTATAGTACTACTACACGTTCCAGTTTGACCATCTATACTCCATTACGTCCGTTTGTTTGTGTGTTGTAGTACTACTACTAGTTCCAGTTTGGGTGTCTATACTCCAATACGTCCGTTTGTTTATGTGTTATAGTACTACTACACGTTCCAATTTGACCATTTATACTCCATTACGTCCGTTTGTTTATGTGCTATAGTACTACTACACGTTCCAGTTTAACCGTTTATACTCCATTACGTCGGTTTGTTTATGTGTTATAGTACTACTACACGTTCCACTTTGACCGTTTATACTCCGTTGCAACCGTTTGTTTATGTATTATAATACTAGTTTATGTTCCTGTTTGACCGTCTATACTCAATAACAACCATTTGTTTATGTGTTATAGTACTACTACACGTTCCAGTTTGACCGTTTATACTCCATTACGACCGTTTGTTTATGTATTATAGTACTACTACACGTTCCAGTTTGACCGTTTATACTCCATTGCGACCGTTTGTTTATGTGTTATAGTACTATGACACGTTCCAGTTTGACCGTTTATATTCAACTACACGTTTTAGTTTGACCGTTTATACTCCATTACGACCGTTTGTTTATGTGTTATAGTACTACTACACGTTCCAGTTTGACCATTTATACTCCACTATGTCCGTTTGTTTATGTGTTCTAGTACTACTACACGTTCCAGTTTGGGTGTCTTTACTCCAATACGTCCGTTTGTTTATGTGTTATAGTACTACTACACGTTCCAATTTGACCGTTTATACTCCATTACGTCCATTTGTTTATGTGTTATAGTACTACTGCACGTTCCAGTTTAACCGTTTACACTCCATTACGTCGGTTTGTTTATGTGTTTTATTACTACTACATGTTCTACTTTGACCGTTTATACTCCATTGCGACCGTTTGTTTATGTATTATAATACTAGTTAATGTTCTTGTTTGACCGTCTATACTCAATAACAACCATTTGTTTATGTGTTATAGTACTACTACACGTTCCAGTTTGACCGTTTATACTCCATTACGACCGTTTGTTTATGTATTATAGTACTACTACACGTTCCAGTTTGACCGTTTATACTCCATTACGACCGTTTGTTTATGTGCTTAGTACTACTACACGTTCCAGTTTGACCGTTTATACTCCATTACGTCTGTTTGTTTATGTGTTATAGTACTACTACACGTTCCAGTTTGACCGTTTATACTCCATTACGTCTGTTTGTTTATGTGTTATAGTACTACTACACGTTCCAGTTTAACCGTTTATACTCCATAATGTCCGTTTGTTTATGTGTTATAGTACTACTATACGTTCCAGTTTGATCGTTTATACTCCATAACGTCCGTTTGCTTATGTGTTATAGTACTACTACACGTTCCAGTTTGACCGTTTATACTCCAAAACGACCGTTTGTTTATGTGTTCTAGTACTACTACAAGTTCCAGTTTGATCGTTTATACTCCATAACGTCCGTTTGTTTATGTGTTATAGTACTACTACACGTTCCCGTTTGACCGTTTATACTCCATTACGTCTGTTTGTTTATGTGTTAATAGTACTACTTCACGTTCCAGTTTGACCATTTATACTCCTTTACGACCGTTTATGTGTTACAGTACTACTACACGTTCCAGTTTAACCGTTTATACTCCATTACGTCCGTTTGATCATGTGTTATAGTACTACTATATGTTCCAGTTTGACCATTTATACTCTATTGCGACCGTTTGTTTATGTGTTATAATACTAGTTTATGGTCCTGTTTGACCGTCTTTACTCCATTACGATCAAATGTTTATGTGTTAAAATACTACTACACGTTCCAGTTTGACCGTTTATACTCCATTACGACCGTTTATGTATGTATTATAGTACTACTACATGTTCCAGTTTGACCGTTTATACTCCATTGCGACCGTTTGTTTATGTGTTATAATACTAGAATATGTTCCAGTTTGACCGTTTATACTCCATTACGACCGTTTGTTTATGTGTTATAGTACTTCTAATAGTTCCAGTTTGACCGTTTATACTCCATTACGTTCGTTTGTTTATGTGTTATAGTACTACTACACGTTCCAGTTTGACCGTGTATACTCCATTGCTCCCGTTTGTTTAAGTGTTATAGTACTACTACACGTTCCAGTTTAACCGTTTGTTTATGTGTTATAGTACTATTACACGTGTCAGTTTCACCGTTTATACTCCATTACGACCGTTTGTTTATGTGTTATAATACTACTACTAGTACCAGTTTAACCGTTTATACTCCATTACGACCGTTTGTTTATGTGTTATAGTACTAATACACGTTCCAGTATGACCGTTTATACTCCATTACGAACGTTTGTTAATATGTTAAAGTACTAATACATGTTCCAGTTTGACCGTTAATTCTCCATTGCGTTTGTTTGTTTATGTGTTATAGTACTACTACACGTTCCAGTTTGACCGTTTATACTCAATTGCGTCTGTTTGTTTATTTGTTTCAGTACTACTATATGTTCCTGTTTGACCGTTTATACTTCATGGCGACCGTTTGTTTATGTGTTTTAGTACTACTACACGTTCCAGTTTGACGTTTATACTCCATTAGGACCGTTTGTTTATGTGTTTTAGTACTACCACTAGTTCCAGTTTCACCGTTTATACTGCATTACGACCATTTGTTTATGTGTTATAGTACTACTACACGTTCCAGTTTGACCATTTATATTCCATTACATCCGTTTGTTTATGTGTTATAGTACTACTACACGTTCCAGTTTGACCGTTTTTACTCCATAACGACCGTTTGTTTATGTGTTACAGTACTACCACTAGTTGCAGTTTGACCGTTTGTTTATGTGCTATAGTACTACTACACGTTCCAGTTTGAACGTTTATACTCCATTACGACCGTTTGTTTATGTGTTATAGTTCTAATACTAGTTGCAGTTTGTCCATTTGTTTATGTGAAATATTACTATTACACGCTCCAGTTTGACTGTTTATTTATGTTTTATAGTACTACTACAAGTTCCAGTTTGACCGTTTATACTCCATTACGTCCGTTTGTTTATGTGTTATAGTACTACTACAAGTTCCAGTTTGATCGTTTATACTCCATAACGTCCGTTTGTTTATGTGTTATAGTACTACTACACGTTCCCGTTTGACCGTTTATACTCCATTACGTCTGTTTGTTTATGTGTTAATAGTACTACTTCACGTTCCAGTTTGACCATTTATACTCCTTTACGACCGTTTATGTGTTACAGTACTACTACACGTTCCAGTTTAACCGTTTATACTCCAGTACGTCCGTTTGATCATGTGTTATAGTACTACTATATGTTCCAGTTTGACCATTTATACTCTATTGCGACCGTTTGTTTATGTGTTATAATACTAGTTTATGGTCCTGTTTGACCGTCTTTACTCCATTACGATCAAATGTTTATGTGTTAAAATACTACTACACGTTCCAGTTTGACCGTTTATACTCCATTACGACCGTTTATGTATGTATTATAGTACTACTACATGTTCCAGTTTGACCGTTTATACTCCATTGCGACCGTTTGTTTATGTGTTATAATACTAGAATATGTTCCAGTTTGACCGTTTATACTCCATTACGACCGTTTGTTTATGTGTTATAGTACTTCTAATAGTTCCAGTTTGACCGTTTATACTCCATTACGTTCGTTTGTTTATGTGTTATAGTACTACTACACGTTCCAGTTTGACCGTGTATACTCCATTGCTCCCGTTTGATTAAGTGTTATAGTACTACTACACGTTCCAGTTTAACCGTTTGTTTATGTGTTATAGTACTATTACACGTGTCAGTTTCACCGTTTATACTCCATTACGACCGTTTGTTTATGTGTTATAATACTACTACTAGTACCAGTTTAACCGTTTATACTCCATTACGACCGTTTGTTTATGTGTTATAGTACTAATACACGTTCCAGTATGACCGTTTATACTCCATTACGAACGTTTGTTAATATGTTAAAGTACTAATACATGTTCCAGTTTGACCGTTAATTCTCCATTGCGTTCGTTTGTTTATGTGTTATAGTACTACTACACGTTCCAGTTTGACCGTTTATACTCAATTGCGTCTGTTTGTTTATTTGTTTCAGTACTACTATATGTTCCTGTTTGACCGTTTATACTTCATGGCGACCGTTTGTTTATGTGTTTTAGTACTACTACACGTTCCAGTTTCACGTTTATACTCCATTACGACCGTTTGTTTATGTGTTTTAGTACTACCACTAGTTCCAGTTTCACCGTTTATACTGCATTACGACCATTTGTTTATGTGTTATAGTACTACTACACGTTCCAGTTTGACCATTTATATTCCATTACATCCGTTTGTTTATGTGTTATAGTACTACTACACGTTCCAGTTTGACCGTTTTTACTCCATAACGACCGTTTGTTTATGTGTTACAGTACTACCACTAGTTGCAGTTTGACCGTTTGTTTATGTGCTATAGTACTACTACACGTTCCAGTTTGACCGTTTATACTCCATTACGACCGTTTGTTTATGTGTTATAGTTCTAATACTAGTTGCAGTTTGTCCATTTGTTTATGTGAAATATTACTACTACACGCTCCAGTTTGACTGTTTATTTATGTTTTATAGTACTACTACAAGTTCCAGTTTGACCGTTTATACTCCATTACGTCCGTTTGTTTATGTGTTATAGTACTACTACACGTTCCAGTTTGACCGTTTATACTCCATTACGTTCGTTTGTTTATGTGTTATAGTACTACTACATGTTCCAGTTTGACCGTTTATACTCCATTACGACCGTTTGTTTAGGTATTATAATACAACTACACGTTCCAGTTTGACCGTTTATACTCCATTACGACCGTTTGTTTATGGGTTACAGTACTACTATACGTTCCAATTTCATCGTCTATACTCCATTACGACCGTTTGTTTATGTGTTATAGTACTACTTCGCGTTCCAGTTTGAAAGTTTATACTCCATTACGTCCGTTTGTTTATGTGTTATAGTACTACTACACGTTCCAGTTTGACCGTTTTTACTCCATAACGACCGTTTGTTTATGTGTTACAGTACTACCACTAGTTGCAGATTGACCGTTTGTTTATGTGCTATAGTACTACTACACGTTCCAGTTTGACCGTTTATACTCCATTACGACCGTTTGTTTATGTGTTACAGTTCTAATACTAGTTGCAGTTTGACCATTTGTTTATGTGTAAATTTACTACTACACGCTCCAGTTTGACTGTTTATTTATGTTTTATAGTACTACTACTGGTTTAAGTTTGACCATTTGTTAATGTGTTATAGTACTACTACACGTTCCAGTTTGACCGTTTATACTCCATTACGTCTGTTTGTTTATGTGTTATAGTACTACTACACGTTCCAGTTTGACAGTTTATACTCCATTACGTTCGTTTGTTTATGTGTTATAGTACTACTACATGTTCCAGTTTGATCGTTTATACTCTATTACGACCGTTTGTTTATGTATTATAATACAACTACACGTTCCAGTTTGACCGTTTATACTCCATTACGACCGTTTGTTTATGGGTTATAGTACTACTATACGTTCCAATTTCATCGTCTATACTCCATTACGACCGTTTGTTTATGTGTTATAGTACTACTTCGCGTTCCAGTTTGAAAGTTTATACTCCATTACGTCCGTTTGTTTATGTGTTATAGTACTACTTCTCGTTCCAGTTTGAAAGTTTATACTCCATTACGTCCGTTTGTTTCTGTGTTATAGTACTACTACACGTTCCAGTTTGACTGTTTATACTCCGTTACGTCTGTTTGTTTATGCGTTATAGTACAACAACACGTTCCAGTTTAACCGTTTGTTTATGTGTTATAGTTCATCTATACGTTCCAGTATGACCGTTTATACTTCATTACGACCCTTTGTTTATGTGTTACAGTACTACTACACGTTCCATTTTGGGCATCTATACTCCATTACTACCGTGTGTTTATGTGTTATAGTAATATTACACTTTCCAGTTTGACCGTTTATACTCCATTACGTCCGTGTGTTTATGTGTTATAGTACTTCTACACGTTCCAGATTGACCGTTTATACTCCATTACGTCATTTTGTTTATGTGTTATAGTACTTCTACACGTTCCAGTTTGACCGTTTATGATCAAATACGACCGTTTGTTTATGTGTTATAGTACTACTACACGTTCCGGTTTGACTGTTTATACTCCATTACGTCTGTTAGTTTATGTATTAAAGTACTAGTTCACGTTCCAGTTTGACCGTTTATACTCCATTACGACCGTTTGTTTATATGTTATAGTACTACTACTAGTTCCAGTTTGACCGTTTGATTATGTGTTATAGTACTACTACACGTTCCAGTTTGACCGTTTATACTCTATTAAGACCGTTTGTTTATGTGTTAGAGTACTACTACACGTTCCAGTTTGACCGTTTATACTCCATAACGTCCGTTTGTTTATGTGGTATAGTACTACTACACGTTCCAGATTGACTGTTTATACTCCATTACGTCCGTTTGTTTATGTGTTATAGTACTACTACACGTTCCAGCCTGACCGTTTATACTCCATTACGTCAGTTTGTTGATGTGTTATAGTACTATTACACGTTTCAGTTTGACCGTTCATATTCCAATACGACCGTTTGTTTGTGTGTTAAAGTACTACCACATATTCCAGTTTGACTGTTTATACTCCATTACATCTGTTTGTTGATGTGTTATAGTAATATTACACGTTCCAGTTTGACCGTTCATATTCCAATACGACCGTTTGTTTGTGTGTTAAAGTACTACCACATATTCCAGTTTGACTGTTTATACTCCATTACGTCTGTTTGTTTATGTGTTTTAATACTACTACACGTTACAGTTTGACTGTTTATACTCCATTACGTCCTTTTGTTTATGTGTTATAGTACTACTACACGTTCCAGTTTGACCGTTTATACTCCATTACGACCGTTTGTTTATGTGTTATAGTACTACTACACCTTCCAGCTTGACTGTTTATACTCCATTACGTCCGTTTGCTTATGTGTTCTAGTACTACTACACGTTCCAAGTTTGACTGTTTATACTCCATAACGACCGTTTGTTTATGTGTTATAGTACTACTACACGTTCCAGTATGACCGTTTATACTCCAATGCGTCGGTTTGTTTATGTGTTCTAGTACTACTACACGTTCCAGTTTGACCGTCTATACTCCATTACGTCCGTTTGTTTATGTGTTCTAGTACTACTTCACGTTCCGATTCGATCGTTTATACTCCATCATGATCGTTTGTTCATGTGTTATAGTACACTACACGTTCCAGTTTGATTGTTTATACTCCATTACGTCCGTTTGTTTATGTGTTCTAGTACTACTACATGTTCCAGTTTGACCGTTTATACTCTATTACGTCCGTTTGTTTATGTGTTATAGTATACTACACGTTCCAGTTTGACCGTTTATACTCCAATACGACCGTTTGTTTGTGTGTTATAGTACTACTACATGTTCCAGTTTGACCGTTTATACTCCATTACGTCCGTTTGTTTATGTGTTCTAGTACTACTTCACGTTCCATGTTGACCGTTTATACTCCATTACGTCCGTTTGTTTATGTGTTATAGTACTAGTACATGTTTCAGTTTGACCGTTTATACTCCATTACGACCGTTTGTTTATGTGTTACAGTACTACTATACGTTCCATCTAGCCCGTTTATACTCCATTACGTCCGTTTGTTTATGTGTTATAGTACTACTACACGTTCCAGTTTGATCATTTATACTCCATTACGTCCGTTTGTTTATGTGTTATAGTACTACTACACGTTCCAGTTTGACTCTTTATACTCCATTACGTCCGTTTGTTTATGTGTTATAGTACTACTATACGTTCCAGTTTGACCGTTTATACTCTCCATTACGTCTGGTTTTTTTATGTGTTATAGAACTACTACACGTTCCAGTTTAACCGTTTGTTTATGTGTTATAGTTCTACTAAACGTTTTAGTTTAACGTTTATACTCTATTAAGACCGTTTGTTTATGTGTTAGAGTACTACTACACGTTCCATTTTGACCGTTTATACTCCATAACGTCCGTTTGTTTATGTGTTATAGTACTACTACACGTTCCAAATTGACTGTTTATACTCCATTACGTCCGTTTGTTTATGTGTTATAGTACTACTACACGTTCCAGCCTGACCGTTTATACTCCATTACGTCTGTTTGTTTATGTGTTATAGTACTATTACACGTTCCAGTTTGACCGTTTATATTCCAATACAACCGTTTGTTTGTGTGTTATAGTACTACCACATATTCCAGTTTGACCGTTTATACTCCATTACGTCTGTTTGTTTATGTGTTTTAGTACTAATACACGTTACAGTTTGACTGTTTATACTCCATTACGTCCGTTTGTTTATGTGTTATAGTACTACTACACGTTCCAGTTTGACCGTCTATACTCCATTACGTTCGTTTGTTTATGTTTTATAGTACTACTACACGTTACCGTTTGTACTCCATTACGACCGCTTGTTTATGTATTATAGTATTACCACATATTCCAGTTTGACCGTTTATACTCCATTACGTCTGTTTTTTTATTTGTTATAGTACTAATACACGTTCCAGTTTGACCGTTAATACTCCATTACGTCCGTTTGTTTACTTGTTATAGTACTACTACACGTTCCAGATTGACCGTTTATACTCCATTACGTCCGTTTGTTTATGTGTTATAGTACTACCACAAGGTCCAGTTTGACCGTTTACACTCCATTACGACCGTTTGTTGATGTGTTATAGTACTAATACACGTTCAAGTTTGACCGTTTATACTCGATTACGTCCGTTTGTTTATTTGTTATAGTACTACTACACTTTCCAGTTTGTCCGTTTATACTCCATTACGTGCGTTTGTTTATGTTTTATTGTACTACTACGCGTTCCAGTTTGACCGTTTATATTCCATTTCGTTCGTTTGGTTATGTTTTATGGTACTTTTACTAGTTCCAGTTTGACCGTTTATACTCTATTGCGTCCGTTTGTTTATGTGTTATAGTTCTACTACACGTTCCAGTTTGAACCTCTATACTCCATGACGACGGCTCGTGTATGTGTTATAGTAGTACTACACGTTCCAGTTTGATCGTTTATACTCCATTACGTCAGTTTGTTTATGTGTTATAGTTATACTACACGTTCCAGTTTTACCGTCTATATTCCATGACGACGGCTCGTGTATGTGTTCTAGTTCTACTACACGTTCCAGTTTGACCGTTATTACTCCATTTCGTCCGTTTGTTTATGTGTTAAAGTACTACTACACGTTCCAGTTTGACAGTTTTGATTCCATTACGTTCGTATGTTTATGTTTTATTGTACTACTACGCGTTCCAGTTTGACCGTTTATATTCCATTGTGTTCGTTTGTTTATGTTTTATAGTACTTTTACTAGTTCCAGTTTGACCGTTTATACTCTATTGCGTCCGTTTGTTTATGTGTAATAGTTCTACTACACGTTCCAGTTTGACCGTCTATACTCCATGACGACGGCTCGTGTATGTGTTATAGTACTACTACACGTTCCAGTTTGATCGTTTATACTCCATTACGTCAGTTTGTTTATGTGTTATAGTACTTCTACACAATCCAGTTTGACCGTTTATACTCCATTACGTCCGTTGGTTTATGTGTTATAGTACTACTACACGTTCCAGTTTAACCGTTTATTTTTGTGTTATAGTACTTCTACACGTTCCAGTTTAACCGTTTATACTCCATAACGTCCGTTTCTTTATGTGTTTTAGTACTACTACCGTTCCAGTTTGACTGTTTATACTCCATAACGTCCGTTTGTTTATGTGTTATAGTATACTACATGTTCCAGTTTGACCGTTTATACTTCATTACGTCCGTTTGTTTATGTGTTATAGTACTACTACACGTTCCAGTTTGACCGTCTATACTCCATTACGTCCGTTTGTTTATGTGTTATAGTACTATCACACGTTACCGTTTATACTCCATTACGATCGTTTGTTTATGTGTTATAGTAGTATTACACGTTACCGTTTATACCCCATTACGATCGTTTGTTTATGTGTTATAGTACTACTACACGTTTCAGTTTGACCGTCTATACTCCATTACGTCCGTTTGTTTATGTGTTATAGTACTATCACACGTTACCGTTTATACTCCATTACGATCGTTTGTTTATGTGTTATAGTAGTATTACACGTTACCGTTTATACTCCATTACGATCGTTTGTTTATGTGTTATAGTACTACTACACGTTTCAGTTTGACCGTCTATACTCCATTACGACCGTTTGTTTATGTGTTATAGTACTACTACACGTTCCAGATTGACTGTTAATACTCCATTACGTCCGTTTGTTTATGTGTTATATTACTATTGCACGTTCCAGTTTGACCGTTAATACTCCATTACGTCCGTTTGTTTATGTGTTATAGTACTACTACACGTTCCAGTTTGACCGTCTATACTCCATTACGACCGTTTGTTTATGTGTTATAGTACTACTACACGTTCCAGATTGACTGTTTATACTCCATTACGTCCGTTTGTTTATGTGTTATAGTACTACTACACGTTCCAGTTTGACCGTTTATACTCCATTACGACCGTTTGTTTATGTGTTATAGTACTACTTCTAGTTCCAGTTTGACCGTCTATACTCCATTGCGACCGTTTGTTTATGTGTTATAGTACTACTACACGTTCCAGTTTGACCGTTTGTTTATGTGTTATAGTACTACTACATTGTTCCAGTTTGACCGTTTGTACTCCATAACGTCCGTTTGTTTATGTGTTCTTGTACTACTACACGTTCCAGTTTGACAGTTTATACTCCATTACGTCCGTTTGTTTATGTGTTATAGTATTACTACACGTTCCAGTTTGATCGTTTATACTCCATTACGTCCGTTTGTTTATGTGTTACAGTACTACTACTGGTGCCATTTTGACCGTTTATACTCCATTGTGACCGTTTGTTTATGTGTTATAGTACTACTACACGTTCCAGTTTGACCGTTTATATTCCATTGCGACCGTTTGTTTATGTGTTATAGTACTACTACATGTTCCAGTTTGACCGTTTATAGTCCATTACGACCGTTCGTTTATGTGTTATATTACTACTACACGTTCCAGTTTGACCGTTTATACTCCATTACGACCGCTTGTGTATGTGTCATAGTACTACTACACGTTCCAATTCCATTACGTTCGTTTGTTTATGTGTTATAATACTACTATATGTTCCAGTTTGAACGTTTATACCCCATTGCGACCATATTCTAGCGCTACGTCAAACCGTTTGAGCCCAAGAGCGCCCGTATTCTCTAAGTGCTTAGTTAATGTTTCAGTGTCATTATGTTCTATTGCATGACCGTATCGGTCTTATTTATAACGCTTACATTGATAAAGTAATGTGTAATATGTTTTGCGCTGTCTTTCTTGTTTTCGTATGATCTCATTTGTTCTGTTGTGGTCTTTTGTGTTGTGTCACCGTCTATATTCTGATACTCCTTTATTTAGTATAGTGCGACCGATCCTAATGTATCGTCAAAAGCTACCGTTGTCGTTCAATACACATTTGCCTTACGATTTTTACTATATATCGTCGTTGTCTCTTTCTAGTACGATTAGAACGCTTGTTTGTTTTAAGATTATTTGATTTAATTACTCTGCGTTCGTTTATTTATTAAATAAAGATCATTGCTTCCTTAATATACCTTGTGATAACGTGTAAAAGAAAATCCGATATACCCAATAATTAGTGACTCAGTTCGCATTGACATTAACTTACCAATGTGATAAGCAGAACATCACTATGGTAACGATTCTGTAGCCAGACGCCACCAGGTAAATGATTGTGTTTTATCAGCTGTATTGAATCACTTCGAGGCTGTCGCATCAACAGACGATACATTATAAGATGGAATCTTAAAACGGTTTGCATTCGTACTTTATTCTCATATTTCGGCTGGCACTGACATAGGTAGGTGCTTTTGTTTAATATACCGTATCATTATGTGTATAATTCATGTATAACAGTATCGACTTGGAAAAGACATCTTGTAGGTAATGGCACATTTTCTTCTAACTATGCCATTGTTGACACGCTTAAATTAATATATATATATATATACAATAGTTCCATGCGTGAGTACATCAGCAACATGTTTGTA
Organism: Panopea generosa; assembly: GCA_029582155.1. Classification (NCBI taxonomy): domain Eukaryota; kingdom Metazoa; phylum Mollusca; class Bivalvia; order Adapedonta; family Hiatellidae; genus Panopea; species Panopea generosa. Next base: position 27,127,637 of record CM055904.1, on the reverse strand, counting down.
TATATGCTACCATGCTGTATAGCATCAGGTACCTGTCTGTATATATGCTGTCATGGTCTATAGCATCAGGTACCTGTCTGTATATATGCTGCCATGCTGTATAGCGTCAGGTACATGTCTGTATATATATGCTACCATGCTGTATAGCGTCAGGTACATGTCTGTATATATGCTGCCATGCTGTATAGCGTCAGATACATGTCTGCATATATGTTCCCATGCTGTATAGCATCAGGTACATTGTATATGTCTGTATATATGCTGCCATACTGTGTAGCTTCAGGTTCATGTCTGCATATATGTTGCCCTGCTGTATAGCATCAGGTACATGTCTGTATATATGCTACCATGCTGTAAAGCATCAGGTACATGTCTGTATATATGCTGCCATGCTGTATAGCATCAGGTACAGGTCTGTATATATGTTGCCATGCTGTATAGCATCAGGTACATGTCTGTTTATATGTTGCCATGCTGTATAGCATCAGGCACATGTCTGTATATATGTTGCCATGCTGTATAGCATCAGGCACATGTCTGTATATATGCTACCATGCTGTATAGCGTCAGGTATATGTCTGTATATATGCTGCCATGCTGTATAGCGTCAGGTACATGTCTGTATATATTCTGCCATGCTGTATAGCGCCAGGTACATGTCTGTATATATGCTGCTATGCTGTATAGCGTCAGGTACATGTCTGTATATATGCTGCCATGCTGTATAACGCCAGGTACATGTCTGTGTGTATGTTGCCATGCTGTATAGCGTCAGGTACATGTCTGTATATATGCAGACATGATGTATAGCGTCAGGTACATGTCTGTATATATGCAGACATGCTGTATAGCGTCAGGTACATGTCTGTATATATGCAGACATGCTGTATAGCGTAGGTACATGTCTGTATATATGCAGACATGATGTATAGCGTCAGGTACATGTCTGCATATATGCAGACATGCTGTATAACATCAGGTACATTGTACATGTCTGTATATATGCAGACATACTGTATAGCGTCAGGTACATGTCTGTATATATGCAGACATACTGTATAGCGTCAGGTACATGTCTGTATATATGCAGACATACTGTATAGCATCAGGTACATTGTACATGTCTTTATTTGTGATGCCATGCTGTATAGTATCGTGGTGTGTCCTATTCTGTGCATCAGGACAATCTCATCTGGGTTTAAAAGCGGGAGAAAAAGAAAAGAATAAAGGAAGGGTAAAACAAAAGTAGGAAACCAAAACACAACAGAATACATTGGACGAGATGTTTAAATTAGACAAATCTGAAAGGATATCCCTAAGAGCTTGAGTTTGACCCTTAAATCATTCGAGGAAAAATTAAACAAGGTCGCATCACAAGAATTTATTGAAAATGTGCTGAAAAATATGCTAACCAAAGAGCCATTAACACAAAAGCTGAACGAATTGCAAACTGAAATGAGCGCCAAAATCAATTCTGAGATACACAAAGTCCGATCTACAATAAAAAGCCTTGAAGAAATTGTAACAAACTTAGATACAAGGGTCACATCACTTCAGAATACAGTATCGGATATGGAAATAGAACATGAACAATTAAAGAAATCAAATGAACAACAAGCTAATGAAAACTTCGGTCAGACAAATCGTTTGATGGAGATGTCACACGTTGAACGTCCGTGAAACGAGATTAACGAAGTAGAGCAATACATTAGAAGGAATAGCGTTCGTATATACGGCATTCAAGACGCAACCCCCAAAGAACCAGCCGAGGAGACAACACAGAAAGTAGCAGAAATACTGAAACAAAAACTCCAAGAAGGCATCAATGCCAGAGATATAGACCTATCTCACAGGATGGGACAGTTTAGAAAGAACGGAAATAGACCAGTAATATGTAAATTCGCTTCCCGTATGACAAAACAAAAGGTGATAAAAAATCGGCGAAAATTGAGGGGATCTTCAATAATAATAAGAGAGGACTTAACATTAAAAAATGCAAAACGGTTAGAACAGGTTAGTGCGACCACTGGTGTAAATAGTGCATGAAGCGATGAGAGTCGTATCTTCGCTCTGCTGAATAATGGAAGAAAGTTGCTGATTGACTATAAAACCGATCTGTCTAAACCGCTGGTTTCAACACAGATATAGGAACATTGTAGCCAGATAATGGATTAGTGACTTTACAAATTGTTTACTAGAGTACAGACAGTTTTCCAGAATTTCGTATATATCATGGTAAAAGTATTACAAAACATTAATAGCACGACTATGTGTTTAAACTTTAAATTTACAATAGCTCACTATCTCCTGAATCAATAAAAACAACAGCTTAAATTACTACCCACTGAACCTCAAAGTACAGGGGATGGTAGTCAGTTGTGGAGCTACATGTATCTGAGTTCCCAGTTGTAGATCTGCTTGAGTTAAAACCATGAATTTACAATAGCTCAATGTCAATTAACAATAGTTTTCTATCACTTGAACCTTAAAGTACATGAGATGGGACTCTGCTTACTATCCTTGAACCTTAGAGTACACGAGATGGTACTCTGCTTATTATCCCTTGAACCTTAAGGTACGTGAGATGGTACTTTGCTTACTATCCATTGAACCTTGGAGTACATGAGATGGTACTCTGCTTACCATCCCTTGAACCTTAAGGTATGTGAGATGGTACTCTGCTTACTATCCCTTGAATCTAAAGTGCTTGAGATGTAACTCTGTTTAAAATCCCTTGAACCTTAAGGTACATGAGATGGTACTCTGCTTACTATCCCTTGAACATTAAAGTACGTGAGATCGAACACAGCTGTAGATCTGCACATGCATGCACATCCGTTAAAACCATGAATTTAAAATAGCTCACTATCAATTAACTATAGAATACTGTCCCCTGAACCTTAACGTACGTTTAGTCTAGTCTGGGGAATATTATTCTGTTGTGGTTCTGCACGTGCATGCATACCCAGTTGTAGATATGCACGAGTTAAAACCATGTACTTACAATATCTCACTCTCACTTAACAATAGTCTATCTTCCCCTGTATCTTAAATTACAGAGAAATCTACTATGCTGTGGATCAGCACACGTATACGTATCCAGTTATAGATCTGATGATCTGCATATATTAAGATCATGAATTTACAATAAAATCACTAACAATTAACAATAGTTTGCTATCAATCGGACCCTGGAATACAGGAGATAGTACTTGGTTGTGGATTTGCACTTGTGTGCGTATCCAGTTGTTGATATGCATGAGTTAAAACCATAAATTTACAAGGGCTCACTATAAATTTATATAAATTTACTATAAATTCATACGCGTGTTCTCGGAGGAAGAGTACGTTTTGTAAAATCCCATGTTTATTTTTATTATGATATATTTTGATAATTAGTTTTGTTTTTGTGATACAGTTTTCCTATTATATGCATGCGCTGTTTATGTACTTTTATATATGTTTAGTTTAAACCAATGATAGGTCATTGTTTTACAATATCACACTATCCCCTTAATCACCTTACATGACAGCGTGCACGTCTATATCAAATGTGAGTTTTAGTGACTACTGTAATCAAAGTCACCGCCTTATGTTGAAACGTAGCGGTTTCCTATTAGGTATGCTTATTTGAAGTAATATTTTCTCTGATCTTAATAAATGATACATGGATATCCAATTAAAGTCTGTTAGGGTCCTATACATTATTTGATAATAATTTTATAGAATAAGAATATAGAATTGTTAAGAAATAAATACAATACAAATTACTTTGGTTGAGAACTTGCTATATGACAAAATTTGTGAAAAGCAAAAATTCAAGTAATGTTTTTTTTTGCTGCACTGCAACAAAGTAAGTTTTTTTATGTATGTGCATTCTTTATAATATGAGAATAATGTTGCATATATTGTATGTATTTAGTTAAGAATGTATATTAAGAATAATCATAAATATTGATCTGGATTTCAACTGAACACATGAAACTCCAATCCTGTTTACAAACTAGACTAATATTATCACTTCGACTCCCTGTGCATTTTCACTGTACTGCTTATTTTGTAGCTTAATTAATCTCAATTTTTTTTGTAACCCGCAATTTATAGTACATGCGACGAGATAGTAGACTATATTGTACCCTGTAATCATTAAATTGTTATTTTGTGACCAGTGACTTAATTACATGTTTATACGACAGCGATAGCGTGTGTGTGTTAAGTGTGTGAGTGAGTGTGTGTGGGCATAAACGTCACTCGTGTCCATGTAAATTCACAAATACCTAATATATTGTTAGCACACTTAACCATGCTGGCATGTACACGCACCATGTCTAAATATAGAACTTATCGGTATAAAAAAAAACTGTTACTAGTCAGGTTGGGCAAACATATGTTATTGCCAAATAAACACATTTTACAATATTTATCATGCATATAAGTCAAATACAATTTAAGGCAAAAGGGTCTGGCCACAAGTTCGCTCAACATTAGATTCGGCCATTCCTTTCAACTATATTTTGCAATTTTTAACGATGGTTAAGATATATTACATTCCTGGCAAGTAAATATGAATGACATTAAGTGTAGTTAATGAGAAAATATACATGCGTACTCACGCAAACACACACGCAAACACACACGGATACATGCACACACGCCCGCACACACACACACACACACATAAATGTATGTTGAGGTATTTACTGAAAAGCGGGAATCATAACATTTTATGATTCGATTTTTTTAAATGATTGATAAATTGATTGAATATTAAGCGTCATTTTTATGCCATCGAGGGCTAACTGACGATCAGTTAACTTAACCACTGTTTCCTGATGTTAACCAGTACTCGAGCATGACCCATCTCCGCAAGTAACTGATAACTTTCCCACTTGAATCAGGGGTGAAAGACGAATGATAATGATACACAATGTCGTATATCAATCATCACGGAGTGTGTTGCCGGGCGGGGGATTCGAATTCACGATCCTTGGATTGGTAGTCAGACGCGTAACTGAATGAGCTTATCGGGCCCGGCTTTTTTTTTAATATTAAATTATTAGAAATTATACACACACACATATACACATATATATGTATATAAAGTATTATTTGGGCACTGATATTCACGCGATTGGTTATGGTGTAGTCAGGGGAGAAAAACAAAATACTATAACGAAATTGATTATTGAAATCTTCCGGTTTCGTGGATGAAAGTTTGAACACTCTCGAAGAGATTTATGTTGTCTTCATATGAATGATCGTCTGATCCATATAACAGCTTTTTGACATTAAGTGGATGGAACAATCTTGTGTTTTGAAATAATTTAATTCTTTGTTGTACAAAAAGAATGCAGTTAAAAAAGTAATGTTCAGCATCTTCCACTCCATGCGTACAGATACATGTTGGATAATTTTCTAAATGATTAACGTAAAGATCATGATTTAAGTGACTACATTTATTTTGTAGTCTTGCATGCTGTGCAGATAATATTCGTATACCGTGGTTAAAGTGTTTTGGAACTGTAACTGGATGAAAACAAGTATTTATAAGGTTTCGTTTATATATTATTAATGATGGTGCTTTCCTTAAAGCCACTGATAGTTTATTCCGCAACGAAACTGTTGATGGAATGAAAGAATTTGCAAAAAGCTCAGTTCGTCTGGTTATGATAACAAGATCTTGTGAGTTTCTAAGATCGTATGTTCTTCTGTTACTAACTGTATCGGGAAATAAATCTATTAAGTAGTTTGGTGTCATACCATGCTTTATTTTGTATACCAATATCAATTTTTGATACTTTCTTCTGTCTGATAGATATAACCAACCAATTTCTTTATATAATTTTGAAATGGATATTGATTTTGTTGTGCCAGTAACAATTCTGGCAGCTTCATGTTGAATTTTTGTCTTTCTCTTAGCAGGTACAATTATCCCACACTACCGAGGCGTATTCTAAAATTGGGCGAATAAGTGATATATAAATTTGATTAAGAGAGTCCCTACGTATTTTAAATTTAACTTTTCTCATCATGCCAAGAATTTTGGATGCAGACTGTATTATATTCTCAATATGAGCGTGCCATTTACCATTATTATTGATTGTAAGGCCCAGATGTTTGTGATTTTCAACAAATGTTACAGGAATATTTTCAAACAATAGTGAAGGATTACGAACATTTTTAGATGTGATTAATATTGCTTCAGTTTTCAAGGGATTGAACGTAACTAACCACTGTTTTGACCAAGCAGATAATATAACTAGATCGTAATTTATTATACCTTCAAGATCTGATATATTTGTAGCAGAGCTCGCTAAGGAAGTGTCATCTGCAAACAAACGTGCAAGACCTAATAAATTGTCTACTATATCATTTACGTAAATTAGAAATATTAATGGACCCAGGACAGACCCCTGCGGTACACCAGCATTGACGGACATTGTATGAGAAGAGGATTTGCCGAAAAATACCTTTTGGCTCCTACCGGAAAGATAGTTATTTAAGATTTTGCCATTTATATCGTGCTGTTGCTTTATGAAAAGAAGGCCTTTGTGCCAAACACGGTCGAATGCTTTAGAAATATCACAGAAGACCATACAAGTGTTAAGTTTAGAGTCAGTTGAATTAACAAATTGGTGGTATATGTCGATTAATTGGTATACAGTGGAATGACAAGTTAAAAAACCTGATTGTCTAGAATATATAAGATTCTCAGAGATAAGGTAATTATATATATACTTATACACACAACGTTCCATAAGTTTACCAACACAACTTAACAGGGAAATAGGTCTGTAATTACTAACACACGATGAATCGCCTTTGTTATAAAGGGATATACCAAGTGCATGTTTTCAGTTACGTGGAAAAGATTCCTCACGAATAGACTTAAAAAACATAAAGGTTTTGAAATTGTACCCTTGGTTAGTTTTAAAATTCTGTGACTTACTAGGTCTGGCCCTACACCTTTATTAACACCTAAACAAGAATCATGTCTTCAATGTCATTCTTTAATATAGTTATGTCGTTAATTGTTCTGTGTGTCCGTATGCTCGGTTCTGGTAGCGTTGACCCTCTATCATCTACGTTAGAGATAGCGCAAAAAAACTCATTTAAACAATTTGCTCTCTCATTGTCTGAGAAACATTTATTTTCGGAGCTGTCGATAAGTGTTGTTTTCAGTATTGGGATTGTTTCGGATTTACTATTATTTTTAACCAAGTTCCTTAGGATTTTCCAGTATTGATTTGGATTGTCTGTCCGAGATGTGGCAATATTTGCTGAAAAGGCGTTCTTTTGCATGCTTTTTCAAGTTGTTAACCTTGTTCCTTAAACGTTTGTATTTTGTCCAATCATTTTGGTTTGTACTTTTGGTCGCTATTTTCTTTTGTCTGTCTCTTTGTCTTGAAGTTGTTCGTAACTGTGAGTCGTACTAGGGTTTGTCATTAGGTCGAATTGTTACTTCTTTGGATGGGATACATTTAGTCATAAGTGATATAAATGTCTCTGTTAATCATGAACATGAGTCAATTATGTCAAGTTCTTCAATAAAATCCCAGTCTTGGTCGGATATCATACGGTTTAACGTTTCATAGTCACCTTTTTTGTAATTCCAGACTTTTCGCTTTGAACATGTTTGTTTGAAATCGTCTATCAATGTCTAATACGTCAGAGGTTAAAGGTAGTATACTGTCGGATATGATAATAGGGTCAAGTAAGGTTGCTGATGTATCTGTCACTCGTGTCGGTTTGTCGATTATATTTTTCATGAAATTTATGATAATAATGTTACTTTAGTGGCAGTCTCTTTTGCTCAATAAATCTTGGTTTAGATCAACGACAATAACAATATTGGATTTAGATTCGAAAGCACGTTCGGTATAAATATTAACATTTTCCCATAAACAAACTGGTGTATTTGGAGAACGATATATATTACAAAGTAAAAAGGAAGACGATTTGTAACAAATCTCTACCCATATGGCATGAACTACTGTGCTTTCGAGATCCGTACGTCTTTTCGATATAATTGTCTTTGAAACATAAGTTAAAAGACCTCCCGAATGAGAAGAACAATCTTCTCTGTAGATACATCCGTCAAAGTTATCACCAGAAGTACAATCTTCTCTGTAGATACATTCGTCATAGTTATCACCAGAAGTACAATCTTCTCTGTAGATATATCCATCATAGTTATCACCAGAAGTACAATCTTCTGTGTAGATACATCCGTCAAAGTTATCACCAGAAGTACAATCTTCTGTGTAGATACATCCGTCAAAGTTATCACCAGAAGTACAACCTTCTCAGTAGATACATCCGTCAAAGTTATCACCAGGAGGTACCAAGTTGTTCAGATGAGTTTCAGTAAAGCACATTATGTCAATATCAGTAAAGCACATTATGTCAATATCAGTAAAGTACTGGGAAATAAAATCAAATATATGGATAATGCTGCTTATATTTAAATGGATAATTGAAATAGCACCTAGAAAAAAATCAGTTTCACAGTCTTACCCCCTTGCAAAGAGTGATCAGTTTCACAGTCTTACCCCCTTGCAAAGATTGATCAGTTTTACAGTCTTGCCCCCTTGCAGAGATTGATCAGTTTCACAATCTTACCCTCTTGCAGAGAGTGATCAGTGTCACAGTCTTACCCCCTTGCAGAGATTGATCAGTTTCACAATCTTACCCTCTTGCAGAGAGTGATCAGTTTCACAGTCTTACCCTCTTGCAGAGATTGATCAGTGTCATAGTCTACTCCCCTGCAGAGATTGATCAGTTTCACAGTCTTACCCTCTTGCAAAGATTGATCAGTTTCAAAGTCTTACCCACTTGCAGAGATTGATCAGTTCTATAGTCTTAACCCCTTGCAGAGATTGATCAGTTTCACAGTCTAACCCCCTGCAGAGATTGATCAGTTTCACAGTCTTACCCTCTTGCAGAGAGTGATCATTTTTACAATCTTACCCTCTTGCAGAGATTGATCAGATTCACAGTCTTACCCCCTACAAGATTGATCAGTTTCACAGTCTTACCCTCTTGCAGAGATTGATCAGTTTCACAGTTTTACCCTCTTGCAGAGAGTGATCAGTTTCTTAGTCTTATCCCCTGCAGAGATTGATCAGTTTCACAGTCTTACCCCCTTGCAGAGATTGATCAGTGTCATAGTCTAACCCCCTGCAGATATTGATCAGTTTCACAGTTTTACCCTCTTGCAGAGAGTGATCAGTTTCACAGTCTTATCCCCTGCAGAGATTGATCAGTTTCACAGTCTTACCCCCTTGCAGAGATTGATCAGTGTCATAGTCTAACCCCCTGCAGATATTGATCAGTTTCACAGTCTTACCCTCTTGCAGAGATTGATCAGTTTCAAAGTCTTACCCCCTTGCAGAGAGTGATCTGTTGCACAGTCTTACCCCCTTGCAGAGATTGATCAGTGTCATAGTCTTACCCTCTTGCAGAGATTGATCAGTTTCACAGTCTTACCCCCTGCAGAGATTGATCAGTTTCACAGTCTTACCTTCTTGCAGAGAGTGATACGTTTCATAGTCTTACACCTTTGCAGAGAGTGATCAGTTTCACAGTCTTACCCCCTGCAGAGAGTGATCAGTGTCATAGTCTAACCCTCTTGCAGAGATTGATCAGTGTCATAGATTTACCTCCTTCAGAGATTAATCAATTTCACAGTCTTACCCTCTTGCACAGATTGATAAGTGTCATAGTCTAACCCCCTGCAGTGATTGATCAGTGTCATAGTCTTACCCCATTGCAGAGATTGATCAGTGTCATAGTCTTACCCCCTGCAGAGATTGATCAGTGTCATAGTCTTACCCCCTTGCAGAGATTGATCAGTTTCACAGTCTTACCCTCTTGCAGAGATTGATCAGTGTCATAGTCTACTCCCCTGCAGAGATTGATCAGTTTCACAGTCTTACCCTCTTGCAAAGATTGATCAGTTTCAAAGTCTTACCCTCTTGCAGAGATTGATCAGTGTCATAGTCTACTCCCCTGCAGAGATTGATCAGTTTCACAGTCTTACCCTCTTGCAAAGATTGATCAGTTTCAAAGTCTTACCCACTTGCGGAGATTGATCAGTTCTATAGTCTTAACCCCTTGCAGAGATTGATCAGTTTCACAGTCTAACCCCCTGCAGAGATTTATTAGTTTCACAATCTTACCCTCTTGAAGAGATTGATCAGTTCCATAGTCTTATCTCCCTGCAGAGAAAGATAAGTTTCACAGTCTTATCCAATTGCAAAGATTAACCAGTTCCATAGTCTTTCCCTCTTACAGAGATTACCCAATTCCATAGTCTTACCCTCTTGCAGAGATTGACCAGTTTCATAGTCTTACCCTCTTGCAGAGATTGATCAGTGTCATAGTCTACTCCCCTGCAGAGATTGATCAGTTTCACAGTCTTACCCTCTTGCAAAGATTGATCAGTTTCAAAGTCTTACCCACTTGCGGAGATTGATCAGTTCTATAGTCTTAACCCCTTGCAGAGATTGATCAGTTTCACAGTCTAACCCCCTGCAGAGATTTATTAGTTTCACAATCTTACCCTCTTGAAGAGATTGATCAGTTCCATAGTCTTATCTCCCTGCAGAGAAAGATAAGTTTCACAGTCTTATCCAATTGCAAAGATTAACCAGTTCCATAGTCTTTCCCTCTTACAGAGATTACCCAATTCCATAGTCTTACCCTCTTGCAGAGATTGACCAGTTTCATAGTCTTACCCTCTTGCAGAGATTGATCAGTGTCATAGTCTACTCCCCTGCAGAGATTGATCAGTTTCACAGTCTTACCCTCTTGCAAAGATTGATCAGTTTCAAAGTCTTACCCACTTGCGGAGATTGATCAGTTCTATAGTCTTAACCCCTTGCAGAGATTGATCAGTTTCACAGTCTAACCCCCTGCAGATATTTATTAGTTTCACAATCTTACCCTCTTGAAGAGATTGATCAGTTCCATAGTCTTATCTCCCTGCAGAGAAAGATAAGTTTCACAGTCTTATCCAATTGCAAAGATTAACCAGTTCCATAGTCTTTCCCTCTTACAGAGATTACCCAATTCCATAGTCTTACCCTCTTGCAGAGATTGACCAGTTTCATAGTCTTACCCTCTTGCAGATAGTGACCTGTTTGATATTCTTAAACCTTTGCAGGGAAACTTTTGCATAGTCTTACCCAATAGCAGAGATTTACCAGTTTCACAGTCTGACCACCTGCAGAGATTGATCAGTTTCACAGTCTCATCCTCTTGCAGAGATTGATCAGTGTCATAGTCTTACCCCCTTGCAGAGAGTGATCAGATTCACAATCTTACCCTCTTGCAGAGATTGATCAGTTTCACAGTCTTACCCCCTTGCATAGATTGATCAGTTTCACAGTCTTACTCCCTACAGAGATTAATCAGTTTCACAGTTTTACCCTCTTGCAGAGATTAATCAGTGTCATAGTCTTACCCCCTTGCAGAGATTGATCAGTTTCACAGTCTTACCCCCTTGAAGAGAGTGATCAGTTTCACAGTCTTACCCTCTTGCAGAGAGTGATCAGTTCCACAGTCAGACCCCTTTGCAGAGAGTGATCAGTTTCACAGTCTTACACCCTTGCAGAGAGTGATCAGTTTCACAGTCTTACTCTCTTGCAGAGAGTGATCAGTTTCACAGTCTTACCCTCTTGCAGAGAGTGATCAGTTTCACAATCTTACCCTCTTGCAGAGATTGATCAGTTTCACAGTTTTACCCTCTTGCACAGAGTGATCATTTTCAAAGTCTTACCCCCTTGCAGAGAGTGATCAGTTTCACAGTCTTACCCTCTTGCAGAGATTGATCAGTGTCATAATTTGCCCCCTGCAGAGATTGATCAGTTTCACAATCTTACCCTCTTGCAGAGAGTGATCAGTTTCCCAGACTAACCCCCTACACAGATTGATCAGTTTCAATCTTACCCTCTTGCAGAGATTGATCAGTGTCATAGTCTTACCCTCTTGCAGAGATTGATCAGTTTCACTGTTTCAACCTCTTGCTGAGAGTGATCAGTTTCACAGTTTTACCCTCTTGCAGAGATTGATCAGTGTCATAATATACCCCCCTGCAGAGATTGATCAGTTTCACAGTATTACCCTCTTGCAGAGATTGATCAGTTTCAAAGTCTTACCCCCTTGCAGAGAGTGATCAGTTTCACAGTCTTACCCCCTTGCAGAGATTGATCAGTGTCATAGTCTAACCCCTGCAGAGATCGATCAGTTTCACAATCTTACCTTCTTGCAGAGATTGATCAGCTTCACAGTCATACCCCCTTGCAGAGATTGATCAGTGTCATAGTCTAACCCCCTTTAGAGATTGATCAGTTTCACAGTCGTACCCTCTTGCAAAGATTGATCAGTTTCAAAATCTTACCCTCTTGCAGAGAGTGATCAGTTCCATAGTCTTAACCCCTTGCAGAGATTGATCAGTTTCACAGTCTAACCCTCTGCCGAGATTGATCAGTCTCACAATCTTACCCTCTTGCAGAGATTATTCAGTTCCATAGTTTTATGTCCCTGCAGAGAAAAATAAATTTCACAGTCTTACCCAATTGCAGATATTAACCAGTTCCATAGTATTTCCCTCTTACAGAGATTACCCAATTCCATAGTCTTACCCTCTTGCAGAGATTGACAAGTTTCTTAGTCTTACCCTATTGCAGATATTGACCTGTTTGATATGCTTAAACCTTTGCAGATTTATTAAAGTAAACAACTAACACTCAGGAAACACTTTAATACCCTGTTATCACATTTGGTAAATGCCAAGTTCGTAACGTGCCAATAACAATGACAAATGTTTTATTTAGCAATCATGGCCTCCGGCCCATAACACACAATTACAATTATATTATATATAGTGAAAAGTGACAACAGTGTTACAAAAATATAACACGTATATAAATAGATGCATTTAGGAAGTTTGGACTTTTATTCTAATGACCAACCACGATGTCTCAAAAGGCAGCCACGGTTATAGCAATCGTAAACAGTTCCCAATCTATTTTTCGATTCTGACTCCGATTGACCACAGAATGAACATGTGCCATGAAAACGGAGCAATTTTATTACTGCATAATTGATTAAATACAAATAAGCCAAGCGATGATTAAGTTTTCAGGCAATCCGGGGCTCATTTCACTAGCAATTCTTTTTTTTCTAAAAGTACTCCAAAACGACTATTCTACAAAAATAGGCTAACAAGACAAAACAAAACTGATTTGTCCGTATATGCAATCGTATCTTTGCACATACATGTATCTATCAATCATTCTTTGTTATTGTAACAGCATTTGCATACTTTTAGGAGATTTAACCTTTCTTCAAAAACAATATATACATATATAGTATATTGTATTTGAGCTAACGATGTGCTGAGCGTCAAACCTGTCTTAGAAATACACAATTCAGCTTCCAGATTGATTTTTTAAAACATAATATGCTATTCTGGAAAACATTATAATTCAACTTGACTATTCATCTTGTATTTAAAAGGTATACGCCAGCTCTGAGATAATGGTTGAACATTTTCACGGAGATTTTGTTTATAAAAACAAACTAAATACATATACACTTCTTGGAGATTGGATATTCGTTGAAATACATTATTCAGCCTGGCGACTTGACTTTTTCACAATATGTACAATAAATAAACGTGGCGACTGGACTTTTTCACAATATATACAATAAATAAACGTGGCGACTGGACTTTTTCACAATATGTACAATAAATAAACGTGGCGACTGGACTTTTTCACAATATTTACAATAAATTAACGTGGTGACTGGACTTTTTCACAATATGTACAATAAATAAGTGATTGGACTTTTTCACAAAATGTACAATAAATAAACGTGGCAACTGGTCTTTTTCACAATAAGTCGAATAGATAAACGTGGCGACTTGACTTTTTCACAATATGTACAATAAATAAACGTGGCAACTGGTCTTTTTCACAATATGTACAATAAGTAAACGTGGCAACTTGGCTTTTTCACAATATGTACAATAAATGAACGTGGCGATTGGACTTTTTCACAATATTTACAATAGATGAACGTGACTATTTGACTTTTTCACAATATGTACAATAAATAAATGTGGGGACTGGACTTTTTCACAATAATTATGTACAATAAATAAACGTGTAAATTGAACTTTTTTAAAAATAAAATTAAAATAATTCGTATATACCTCTCATTGTTGAGAATGATGTTTTAAAGTACATTAAATTTAATTTGGAGGTTGAACTATCTTTAAAATATATAATATATCCTGGAGATGGAATTTTTAAATAGATTACTGAACTTGAACGTTTACTTTTTAAAAAATATATAATTAAATTTAAGGACAGAACTACTTCTGTTTACATATACACATTTATATCATTTTGGATTTTTTTAAAATAAACAGTAATGTACACTTTGGTATTGATTTTTATATGTATACATATGTAGAACATTTATGGGAGATTGTTCAACTGTCTTTGAAAGACAATATTTTACTCGGAGATTGAACTTTCTTTCAAATACGTGTATATTAAAATTAGCTTTCACATTGAAGACTGAACTATGAGATATTATTAACATTAGAAATTCTAAACTAATAAGATAACATAGTCTCCTGTCTTGTGTATTGCGTTGAGCCCATAAATGTAAATAGTATCCTGTTTACATCAGTATACTTGTAGAATGTTCCGGAATACATGTGGCACAGCCTTTGTTATTTATATCTGCTTGACCGTTGTTTTTCTCGGGTTGTAGCAGCACTTAAAGTACTTTGATTTTCTTTATAAGATCTTGAACTAGTGAAGAATTTGAGCCCAAACATTTTTTTACTGTGATTTGGAAATAAATGTTCAATAGAGCCGTATGGGAAATGTAATAGTAGTGTGAGGTGATAAGTATTCTTTGTATGTGATGAAGTCTGGTATTAACTTATTATGTTTGCTTTCAAATATAAGATAGTTTGCACTTGAGATAATACATGTCAGCTGTGTGAAGCTTTGGATTCGTTTATTGGTGCATTGTAAAGAGTGAATGTATACATGTATTATGTTTCTTCTCTGTGCGATTTTCTAAACCGCCAACTACATGACGTCCTTAGTCGTATTACTCGTCTAGACATAATACACACTAAACTCTTTCTGATTACGACAATGCTCAAATATTTCACCATGTCAAAACCAAGCGTTTCATTCATTGAGTTGAACTATCCTGTATTGGCTTAACAGTGACCCACAACACCTCCCTAGGCATCCTGTGATCACACATCTCCTTCCCTTCGTCTGTCTCTCTACCTTACCTACCCTTTCCACTTTGTTCTCCTCGCAGTTTTTATGTAATATAATTCAAGTAATATCTTACAAGTATAAATAGAATAGCACTTCGTATTCTGGAGGAGATTTCGTTTAAGCTCCGAAAAACGTTACTGCGAATATGATTGAAGAACTACTTTACTTTACTTTACTTTACTTTACTTTAAACATATTTATTGCTTTTCATATACATGTGGTAGCAAAAGGGTTGAGCCACAAGTTATCCAACATTAAAATCGGCCCTTCCCAACAACATATTATTTATAATTAAGCAAACAAGATGGCAATAAAACATATTCATACAAGAAGAAGGGGTAAAAAATAAAATAGGGTGTATTGTTTATACGTTTTCTATGCTGATCTTAAATGAGGGGCTCCACCGTGAGTAAAATACTAAAATTTAATAAGATCTATTGTTTATCAAAACGTTTAGTGACTTTAATGTAAGTTTGGACATTGTTGAATACAACAATATTTTCATTGTCTGAGATATCATCACTTCCGTGTAATAAGATTTTAACACTTAAAGAATGAAGATGACGTGTAGCATGAAAGAGACGAAGTCGATCATTTAAAAAAGAAAGACATTGCATGAAACAGTGTTCGGCGTCCTCCTTTTCATGCCCACATTTTTCACAAGTTGAAAATAGTTTTAATTTGTTAACAAACAAATCATAATTTAGGTTACTGCAACCATTTCTGTAATAAAATTGCTCCGTTTTCATGGCACATGTTCATTCTGTGGTCAATCGGAGTCAGAATCGAAAAATAGATTGGGAACTGTTTACGATTGCTATAACCGTGGCTGCCTTTTGGGACATCATAACCAGTATTTGAATGGAAATCGTGGTTGGTCATTAGAATAAAAGTCCAGACTTCCTAAATGCATCTATTTATATACGTGTTATATTTGTAACACTGTTGTCACTTTTCACTATATATAATATAATTGTAATTGTGTGTTATGGGCCGGAGGCCACGATTGCTGAATAAAACATTTGTCATTGTTATTGGCAAGTTACGAACATGGCATTGAGCAAATGTGATAACAGGGTATTAAAGAGTTACCTGAGTGTTAGTTGTTTACTTTAATAAATCTGTTCACTTAATAAACATGCAATAGCATTTGACACATATTTCAGGCATATAACGTGAGGAAATATTTGGATGTTAACTAGGGAATAAGACTATGAAACTGGCTAATGTCTGCAAGGGGGATGTGGGGGGGGGGGGGGGGGGGGGGGGGGGGGGAGGACTATGCATCTGGCTAATCTCTGCAAGTGGATAAGACTATAAAATTAGTCGTTCTCTGCAAAGAGGTAAGTCTTTGCATCTGGCTAATCTCTGCAAGGGGGTAAGTCTATGAAACAGGCTAATCTCTGCAAGAGGGTAAGGGTATGAAACTGGCTAATCTCTACAAGGGGTAAGCGTATGTAACTGGCCAATGTCTGCAAGGGTGGGGGAGAGTATGCATCTGGGTAATCTATGCAAGGGGTATGTCACTGGTTAATCACTGCAAGAGGGTAAGACTATAAAACTGACCAATCGTTGCAAAGAGTTAAGTCTATGCATCTAGCTAATCTCTGCAAGTGCATCTGGCCAGTCTCTTCAAAGGAAAGGACTATAATACTGGCTTATCTCTGTCAGAGGGTAAGACTACAAAACTGGTCAATCTCTGCTAGGGTGTAAGTCTATGCATCTGGCCAATCTCGGCAAGGGGAAGGACAATGACACTGGCTAATCTCTGCAAAGAGGTAAGTCTATGTATCTAGCTAATCTCTGCAAGGAGGTAAGTCTATGCATCTGGCCAATCTCTGCATGGGGAAGGACTATGACACTGGCTAATCTTTGCCAGAGGGTAAGACTACAAAACTGGTCAATCTTCTCTGGGGTGTAAGTCTATGCATCTGGTCAATCTCTGCCAGGGGAAGGACAATGACACTGGCTATTCTCTGCAAGAGGCTAAGTCTATGCATGTGGCCAAACTCTGCAAGGAGAAGGACTATGACACTGGGTAATCTCTGCAAGATGGTAAGACTCTAAAACTGGTCAATTGCTGCAAGGGGGTAAGTCTATTCATCTGGCTAATCTTTGCAAGGGGAAGGACTATGATACTGGATAATTTCTGCAAAAAGTTAGGACTATAAAACTGGTCAATATCTGCAAGGGGTAAGTCTATGCATTTGGCTAATCCCTGCAAGGAGGTAAGTCTATGCATCTGGCCAATCTCTGCAAGGGGAAGGACTATGACACTGGCTAATCTTTGCAAGAGGATAAGACTATAAAACTGGTCAATCTTTGCAAGGGGATAAGTCTATGCATCTGGCTAATCTCTACAAGGGGGAGAAATATGACACTGGCTAGTCTCTGCAAGAGGTACTACTATAAAACTGGTCAATCTCTGCAATGGGTTAGACAATGAAACTGGTCAATCTCTACAAAGGATGGGACTATGAAACTTACTATTCTCTGCAAGGGGTAAAATTAGGAAACTGTTTAATTTCTGCAAGAGGATAAGACTATGAGACTGGTCAACCACTGCAAGGGGGTTACACGATGGCACCGGTCAATTTCTTTTAGGTGGAGGACGGTGAAACTGGTCATTGTCTGCAAGGCGAAGAATTATGGAACTGTTCAAAGTCTGCAAGGGGTAAAACTATGAAACTGGTCAATCTCTGCAAGAGATAAAACTATGAAACTTACCAATCTCTGCAAAGGGTTTAGACTATGAAACTGGCCAATTTCTGCAAGAGTGCAACACTATGAAACTGATAAATCTCTGCAAGGGGTAAGACTATGAAACTGGACAATATCTGCACGAGGGTAAGGCTATGGAATTGGTTAATCTCTGTAAGAGGGAAATACGGTTAAACTGATCAATCTCTGCAAGTTGGTAAGACTATGGAACTGGTTAATCTCTGCAAAGGGTTAAGACTGTGGAAACTGATCAATTACTGCAAGAGTATAAGATTGTTAAACTGATCAATCTCTGGAAGGGGGTAAGACTATGGAATTGGTTAATTTCTGCAATTGGGTAAGACTGTGAAACTGATCAATCTCTGCAAGAGGGTAGGATGTGAAACTGATCAATCTCTGCAAGAGGGTAAAATTGTGAAACTGATCACTCTCTGCAAGGGGGTAAGACTATGACACTGATCAATCTCTGCAAGAGGATGATATTGTGAAACTGATCAATCTCTGCAGGCGGTTAGACTGTGAAACTGGTTAATCTCTGCTATTGGGTAAGACTATGCAAAAGTTTCCCTGCAAAGGTTTAAGAATATCAAACAGGTCAATATCTGTAAGAGGGTAAGCCTATGGAATTGTGTAATCTCTGTAAGAGGGAAAGACTATGGAACTGGTTAATCTCTGCAATTGAGTAAGACTGTGAAACTTATCTTTCTCTGCAGGGACATAAGACTATGGAACTGATCAATCTCTGCAAGAGGGTAAGATTGTAAAAACTGATCAATCTCTGCAGGGGGTTAGACTGTGAAACTGATCAATCTCTGCAGGGGATAAAGACTATGGAACTGTTGGATCTCTGCAAGTTGGTAAGACTTTGAAACTGATCAATCTTTGCAAGAGGGTAAGACTATGGAATTGGGTAATCACTGTAAGAGGGAAATACTATGGAACTGGTTAATCTCTGCAATTGGGTAAGACTGTGAAACTGATCTTTCTCTGCAGGGACATAAGACTATGGAAATGATCAATCTCTGCAAGAGGGTAAGATTGTCAAACTGATCAATCTCTGCAGGGGGTTAGACTGTGAAACTGATCAATCTCTGCAAGGGGTTAAACCTATGGAACTGATCAATCTCTGCAAGTGGGTAAGACTTTGAAACTGATCAATCTTTGCAAGAGGGTAAGACTGTGAAATTGATCAATCTCTAAAGGAGTTTAGACTATGACACTGATCAATCTCTGCAAGAGAGTAAGACTGTGAAACTGATCACTCTCTGCAAGGGGGTATGACTGTGAAACTGATCAATCTCTGCAAGAGGGTATAATTTTGAAACTGATCAACCTCTGCAGGGGTTAGACTATGACATTGATCAATCTCTGCAAGGGGGTAAGACTGTGAAACTGATCGCTCTCTGCAAGGGGGTAAGACTGTGAAACTGATCAATCTCTGCAAGAGGGTAAGACTGTGAAACTGATCAATCTCTGCAAGGGGGTAAGACTGTGAAACTGATCACTCTCTGCAAGGGGGTAAGACTTATAAACTGATCAATCTCTGCAAGAGGATAAGACTGTGAAACTGATCACTCTCTGCAGGGGGTAAGACTATGGCACTGATCAATCTCTGCAAGAGGGTAAGACTGTGAAACTGATCAATCTCTGCAAGGGGGTAAGACTTTGAATCTGATCAATTTCTGCAAGAGGGTAAGATTGTGAAACTGATTAATCTCCTTTGGGTTAAGACTTTAAACTGATCAATCTCTGCAAGAGGGTAAGACTGTGAAACTGATCGATCTCTAAAGGGGATTAGACTATGACACTGATCAATCTCTGCAAGAGGGTAAGACTGTGAAACTGACCACTCTCTTCAAGGGGATAAGACTGTGAAACTGATCACTCTCTGCAAGAGGGTAAAACTGTGAAACTGATCAATCTCTGCAAGAGGGTAAGACTATGACACTGATCAATCTCTGCAAGAGTGTAAGACTGTGAAACTGATCAATCTCTGCAGGGGGTTAGACAGTGAAACTGATCACTCTCTGCAAGGGGCTAAGACTGTGAAACTGATCACTCTCTGCAAGAGGATGAGACTGTGAAACTGATCAATATCTGCAAGGGGATACGACTGTAAAATTGATCACTCTCTGCAAGAGGGTAAGATTGTGAAACTGATCACTCTCTGCAAGGGGGTAAGACTATGACACTGATCAATCTCTTCAAGAGGGTAAGACGCTGAAACTGATCAATCTCTGCAGGGGGTAAGACTGTGAAACTGATCACTCTCTGCAGGGGGTAAGACTGTGAAACTGATCAATCTCTGCAGGGGGTAAGACTCTGAAACTGATCAATCTCTGCAGGGGGTAAGACTGTGAAACTGATCAATGTCTGCAAGGGGGTAATATTGTGAAACTGATCACTCTCTGCAAGAAGATGAGACTGTGAAACTGATCAATCTCTGCAGGGGGTTAGACTGTGGAACTGATCACTCTCTGCAAGGGGGTAAGATTGTGAAACTGATCAATCTCTGCAAGGGGGTAAGACTGTGAAACTGATCACTCTCTGCAAGAAGATGAGACTGTGAAACTGATCAATCTCTGCAGGGGGTTAGACTGTGGAACTGATCACTCTCTGCAAGGGGGTAATATTGTGAAACTGATCACTCTCTGCAAGAAGATGAGACTGTGAAACTGATCAATATCTGCAGGGGGTTAGACTGTGAAACTGATCACTCTCTGCAAGGGGGTAAGATTGTGAAACTGATCACTCTCTGCAAGGGGGTAAGACTTTGACACTGATCAATCTCTCCAGGGGGTAAGACTGTGAAACTGATCACTCTCTGCAAGAGGGTAAGATTGTGAAACTGATCAATCTCTGCAAGGGGGTAAGACTGTGACACTGATCACTCTCTGCAAGAGGGTAAGATTGTGAAACTGATCAATCTCTGCAAGGGGGCAAGACTGTGACACTGATCACTCTCTGCAAGGGGACAAGACTGTGAAACTGATCACTCTCTGCAAGGGGGTAAGACTGTGAAACTGATCACTCTCTGCAAGAGGGTAAGATTGTGAAACTGATCACTTTCTGCAATAGGGTAAGACTGTGAAACTGATTAATCTCTGTAGGGGGTTAGACTGTGGAACTGATCACTCTCTGCAAGAGAGTAAGATTCTGAAACTGATCAATCTCTGCAAGAGGATGATACTGTGAAACTGATCAATCTCTGCAAGAGGGTAAGACTGTGAAACTGATCAATATCTGCAGTGGGTAAGACTGTGAAACTGATCACTCTCTGCAATGGGATAAGACTGTGTAACTGATTACTCTCTGCAAGAGGGTAAGACTGAAACTGATCACTCTCTGCAAAAAGGTAAGACTGTGAAACTGATCAATCTTTGCAAGAGGGTAAGACTGTGAAACTGATCAATCTCTGCAGGAGGTAAGACTGTGAAACTGATCACTCTCTGCAAGAGGGTAAGACTGTGAAACTGATCACTCTCTGCAAGAGGGTAAAATTGTGAAACTGACCACTCTCTGCAAGAGGGTAAGACTGTGAAACTGATCAATCTCTGCAGGGGATAAGACTGTGAAACTGATCACTCTCTGCAAGGGGGTAAGACTGTGAAACTCATCGATCTGTGCAGGGGTTTAGACCACGGAACCGATCAATCTCTGCAGGAGGTAAGACTGTGAAACCGATCACTCTCTGCAGGGGGTAAGACTGAAACTGATCAATCTCTGCAGGGGGTAAGACTGTGAAACTGATCAATCTCTGCGGGGGGTAAGGCAGTGGAACTGATCACTCTCTGCAAGAGGGTAAGACTGTGAAACTTATCAATCTCTGCAGGGGGTAAGACTGTGAAACTAATCAGTCTCTGCAGGGGGTAAGACTGTGAAACTGATCAATCTGTGCAGGGGGTATGACTGTGAAACTGATCACTCTCTGCTAGAGGGTAAGACTATAACACTGATCAATCTCTGCAGGGGGTAAGACTGTGAAACTGATCAATGTCTGCAAGAGGGTAAGACTGTGAAACTGATCAATCTCTGCAAGGGTTAAGACTGTGAAACTGATCACTCTCTGCAAGATGGTAAGACTGTGAAATTGATTACTCCCTGCAAGAAGGTTAGACTGTGCAACTGATCAATGTCTGCAAGAGGGTAAGACTGTGAAACTGATCAATCTCTGCAGGAGGTAAGACTGTGAAAATGATCACTCTCTGCAAGAGGGTAAGTCTGTGAAACTGATCAATCTCTGCAAGGGGGTAAGACTGTGAAACTGATCAATCTCTGCAAGAGGGTAAGACTGTGAAACTGATCAATCTCTGCAAGAGGGTAAGACTGTGAAACTGATTACTCTCTGCAAGATGGTAAGACTGTGAAACTGATTACTCTCTGCAAGAGGGTAAGACTGTGAAACTGATCAATCTCTGCAAGAGGGTAAGACTGTGAAACTGATCAATCTCTGCAAGAGTGTAATACCGTGAAAATGATCACTCTCTGCAAGAGGGTAAGACTGTGAAACTGATCAATCTCTGCAGGGGGTAAGACTGTGAAACTGATTACTCTCTGCAAGAGGGTAAGACTGTGAAACTGATCAATCTCTGCAAGAGGGTAAGACTGTGAAACTGATCTATCTCTGCAGGGGGTAAGACTGTGGAACTGATCACTCTCTGCAAGGGAGTTTGACTGTGATACTGATCAGTCTCTGCAAGGGAGTAAAATTGTGAAACTGGTTACTCTCTGCAAAAGGGTAAGATTGTGAAACTGATTAATCTCTGCAAGAGCGTAAGACTGTGAAACTGATCAATCTCTGCAGGGTGTGAGACTGTGAAACTGATCAATCTCTGCAGGGGGTAAGACTGTGAAACTGATCAATTTCTGCAGGGGGTAAGACTGTGAAACTGATCACTCTCTGCAAGAGGGTAAGACTGTTAAACTGATCAATCTGTGCAGGGGGTAAGACTGTGGAACTGATCAATCTCTGCAAGAGGATGAGACTGGAATTGGCCAATCTCTGCTATGAGGATAAGAATGTGATCTCGGCGATTCTCTGCACTTTATATTGACAATAAGTACACGTCTTAAAACAGCTACTAGTAGACTATCAAACTACTAATGTATATCGTGGCAAGCTGCTTTAGTGATATCGTCTACTTGTATTTCGTAATTGATCCGCTGTGTCTGAAGTAAAAAATTGGTGCTCTCGGATACAGAACGGAAATTATTGTTGTACGAATGTTCTCATGATTTGATCAATACGTTTAATCTCGTCGTAAAATACACAATTTAACTTAATATACTGTGGCTATTTACCTTCAAGCACAGATTGTCAGTCATGTGCCAGTTGACACTGACGTGTATTTAAAAATAATTATGTGTGTTTGTATTTTTGTTGCTCGCATTGGGGACCAGCCAAGCAGGTTTCTACTATTCAGCGCACGTGATGCTAGTCTTCCAATGGTGATATTTTCACTATTGTGTAAGTGAGTTGGATTCACAACATTTAATTACCCCCTGTCATTCGTTTTAGTGAAAAAATACCGATTACCGTGCACAACCATATATTTAAGTTGCAGTTGTCTGATGGTTAGCATGCTTGCTCCACGACCCAGAGGTTCCCGGATCGATTCCCGATAGGGGTTCGTCCGGGGGTTTTCAAACGCACCCATACAGTGCTTATTTGAGCAAGGTATTGCTAAAGCATGCAAATCCTTAGTAGGGGATTTAAAGCAGTCTATCCCGTGTACATCGAGAGTCATAACCAGTTTACTTATAATACAATATCTCACTGAACTTCTGTGTTAATCAGCGATCCACATGCCCTTTAACCTGTTAACTTTCGGATTGCACATAGTCCTCGTGAGAGGATGTTATAGTATCGGAAGGTAGATAGACAGCTTCCTATAGGCACTGTAGGTTCATGCATGCACTTTTTTCTGAGGAATTAAAAAAATAAAAATGCCAAAAATGCAATAAAAGTCGGACCCCTCTAGGGGTAGGGAGTAAACTATAAACATTATAACATCTGTTGTAGGAAAATAGTAGCCACTTGAAACAATGCGAAAGAATGCTATTTCATTTTTCCCTGTATTAAAGTGAACAAACCTTAAAGCATCACATTTATTATCAATTTTTTTGGTTATAAAACAGTATATCTAAAAAAAATCGGGAAAGCTTGCTGTTGAAAACGTGAAGTATTAGTGAAGTATTAGTTAATTATTAGTGAAGTATAAGTGAAGTACTAGTGAAGTATTCGTGAAGTATAAGTGAAGTAGTAGTTAAGTATTAGAGAAGTATCAGTGAAGTATTATTTAAATACTAGTGAAGTATAAGTGAAGTATTAGTTAAATACTAGTGAAGTATTAATGAAGTATAAGTGAAGTTTAAGTGAAGTATTAGCGAAGTATAAGTGAAGTATTAGTTAAATACTAATGAAGTATCAGTGAAGTATAAGTGAAGTATAAGTGAAGTATTAGTTAAATACAAGTGAAGTATTAGTGAAGTATTCGTGAAGTATTAGTGAAGTAGTAGTTAAGTATTAGTGAAGTATAAGTTTAATACTAGTGAAGTATTTGTGAAGTATAATTGAAGTATTAGTGAAGTATAAGTGAAGTATAAGTGAAGTTTTAGTTTAGTATTAGTTATGTACTAGTGAAGTATTAGTTAAGTACTAGTGAAGGATTAGTCAAGTATATGTTAAGTAAAAGTGAAGTATTAGTAAAAAAATAAGTTAAGTACAAGTACTAGTGAAGTATAAGTGAAATATTAGATTAATACTAGTGAAGTATTAGTGAAGTTTTAGTAAACAATTAGTTAAGTACAGTACTAGTGAAGTATAAGTGAAGTAGTATTGAAGTACTAGTGAAGTACTAGTGAAGTATAAGTTAAATACTAGTGAAGTATTGGTGAAGTATAAGTGAAGTTTTAGTTAAGTACTTGTGAAGTATTGATGAAGTATAAGTTAAATATAATTAAGAACTAACGAAGTATTAGTGAAGTAGAAGTTAAGTATAAGTGAAGTAGTAGTGAAATATTTGTGAAGTATTATTTAAGTATTATGGAAGTATTAATGAAGTATTAGTTAAGTATTTGTGAAGTATAGTGAAGTATTTGTTTAGTATTAAAGGAAGTTTTTACAAAATAAATCCATAACACAAATAATCTTTATTAACATCCAATACTGAAGAGTTACAAAACACATGGAAATTAACAGCAACTAATTATACAAAACAAATATACAATACAATAAAGTAAAACACAGCACAGCACAGCACAGCACAGCACAGCACAGCACAGCACAGCGCAGCACAATACATAAATAAAGTAGCACACGCTTTCACGCCCAGACACTCTCACGCACATACATGCACGCGTGCTTTAATAAAAAACAATGCAAGTGTTACCAGAAGAAAAACCTTCAATGAATAAAAGCAAAACACAAAACGAAAAAAGAAACGTAAAAGAAATACAAGGACTCGTCATTCAATCCATCTTAGAAATTGACGTAGGCCAGCATATAGATGAGTTATTTGACTCTTCGTGTTAAGATTTATGAACTTACGGTTTAAAATAACCGACCCATACTGTGTGAACATTTCCTTCTACAGTGCCTCTATGCAGTATTCATTGGTTATACATTAAACAAACGACCCATACTGTGTGAACATTTCATTCTACAGTGCCTCTGTGAAGTCTTCATTGGTTATACATTAAACAACGGACCCGTACTGTGTGAACATTTCCTTCTACAGTGCCTCTGTGCAGTCTTCATTGGTTATACATAAAACAACCGACCCGTACTATGTGAACATTTCCTTCTACAGTGCCTTTGTGCAGTCTTCATTGGTTATACATTAAACAACCGACCCGTACTGTGTGAACATTTCATTCTACAGCGCCTCTGTGCATTGGTTATACATTAAACAAACGACCCGTACTGTGTGAACATTTCCTTCTACAGCGCCTCTGTGCAATCTTCAATGGTTATACATTAAACAACCGACCCATACTGTGTGAACATTCTTTCTACAGCGCCTCTGTGCAGTCTTCATTGGTTATACAAAAAACAAACGACCCGTACTGTGTGAACATTTCATTCTACAGCGTCTCTGTGCAGTCTTCATTGGTTATACATTAAACAACCGACCCGTACTGTGTGAACATTTCCTTCTACAGCGCCTCTGTGCAGTCTTCATTGGTTATACATTAAACAACCGACCCGTACTGTGTGAACATTTCCTTCTACAGTGCCTCTGTGCAATCTTCATTGGTTATACATTAAACAAACGACCCATACGATGTGAACTTTTCATTCTACAGCGCCTCTGTGCAGTCTTCATTGGTTATACATTAAACAACCGACCCGTACTGTGTGAACATTTCCTTCTACAGCGCCTCTGTGCAGTCTTCATTGGTTATACATTAAACAACCGACCCATACTGTGTGAACATTTCCTTCTACAGCGCCTCTGTGCAACCTTTATTGGTTATACATTAAACAAACGACCCATACGGTGTGAACTTTTCATTCTACAGCGCCTCTGTGCAGTCTTCATTGGTTATACATTAAACAAACGACCCATACGGTGTGAACATTTCCTTCTACAGTGCCTCTGTGCAGTCTTCATTGGTTATACATTAAACAACCGACCCGTACTGTGTGAACATTTCCTTCTACAGCGCCTTTGTGCAGTCTTCATTGGTTATACATTAAACAACTGACCCGAACTGTGTGAACATTTCATTCTACAGCGCCTCTGTGCATTGGTTATACATTAAACAAACGACCCGTACTGTGTGAACATTTCCTTCTACAGCGCCTCTGTGCAATCTTCATTGGTTATACATTAAACAACCGACCCGTACTGTGTGAACATTTCCTGCTACAGCGCCTCTGTGCAGACTTCATTGGTTATACATTAAACAACCGACCCGCACTGTGTGAACATTTCCTTCTACAGTGCCTCTGTGCAATCTTCATTGGTTATACATTAAACAAACGACTCATACGATGTGAACTTTTCATTCTACAGCGCCTCTGTGCAGTCTTCATTGGTTATACATTAAACAACCGACCCTTACTGTGTGAACATTTCCTTCTACAGCGCCTCTGTGCAATCTTCATTGGTTATACATTTAACAACTCACCCGTACTGTGTGAACATTTCCTTCTACAGCGCCTCTGTGCAATCTTCATTGGTTATACATTAAACAAACGACCCATACGGTGTGAACTTTTCATTCTACAGCGCCTCTGTGCAGTCTTCATTGGTTATACATTAAACAAACGACCCATACGGTGTGAAAATTTCCTTCTACAGTGCCTCTGTGCAGTCTTCATTGGTTATACATTAAACAACCGACCCGTACTGTGTGAACATTTCCTTCTACAGCGCCTCTGTGCAGTCTTCATTGGTTATACATAAAACAACCGACCCATACTGTGTGAACATTTCCTTCTATAGCACCTCTGTGCAATATTCATTGGTTATATATTAAACAACCCACCCGTACTTTGTGAACATTTCCTTCTACAGCGCCTCTGTGCAGTCTTCATTGGTTATACATTAAACAACCCACCCGTACTGTGTGAACATTTCCTTCTACAGCGCCTCTGTGCAATCTTCATTGGTTATACATTAAACAATCCACCCGTACTGCGTGAACATTTCCTTCTACAGCACCTCTGTGCAGTCTTCATTAGTTATACATTAAACAACCGACCCGCACTGTGTGAACATTTCTTCTACAGCGTTTCTGTGCAGTCTTCATTGGTTATACATTAAACAACCGACCCGTACTGTGTGAACATTTCAGTCTACAGCGCCTCTGTGCAGTCTTCATTGGTTAAACATAAAACAACCGACCCGTACTGCGTGAACATTTCCTTCTACAGCGCCTCTGTGCAATCTTCATTGGTTATACATTAAACAATCCACCCGTACTGCGTGAATATTTCCTTCTACAGCACCTCTGTGCAATCTTCATTGGTTATATATTAAACAACCGACACGTACCGCGTGAACTTTTACTTTTACAGCACCTCTGTGCAATCTTCATTGGTTATACATTAAACAACCGACCCGTACTGAGTGAACATTTCCTTCTACAGCGCCTCTGTGCAGTCTTCATTGGTTATACATTAAACAACCGACCCGTACTTTGTAAACATTTCCTTCTACGTGCCTATGTGCAATCTTCATTGGTTATACATTAAACAACCGACCCGTACTGTGTGAACATTTTCTTCTACAGTGCCTCTGTGCAGTCTTCATTTGTTATACATAAAACAACCGACCCGAACTGCGTGAACATTTCCTTCTACAGCGCCTCTGTGCAGTCTTCATTGGTTATACATTGAACAACCGACCCGTACTGTGTGAACATTTCCATCTATAGTGCCTCTGTGCAGTCTTCATTAGTTATACGTAAAACAACCGACCTGTACTTTGTGAACATTTCCTTCTACAGCGCCTATGTGCAGTCTTCATTGGTTATACATTAAACAACCGACCCTTACTGTGTGAACATTTCCTTCTACAGCGCTTCTGTGCAGTCTTCATTGGTTATACATTAAACAAACGACCCTTACTATGTGAACATTTCCTTCTACAGTGCCTCTGTGCAATCTTCATTGGTTATACATTAAACAACGGACCCATACTGTGTGAACATTTCCTTCTACAGTGCCTTTGTGCAATCTTCAATGGTTATACATTAAACAACCGACCCGTACTCTATGAACATTTCATTCTACAGTGCCTCTGTGCAATCTTCATTGGTTATACATTAAACAACCGACCCTTACTATGTGAACATTTCCATTATACAGCGCCTCTTTGTAGTCTTTATTGGTTATACATTAAACAACCCACCCGTACTGTGTGAACATTTCCTTCTAAAGCGCCTCTGTGCAGTCTTCATTGGTTATACATTAAACAACCGACCCTTACTGTGTGAACATTTCCTTCTACAGCGCCTCTGTGCAGTCTTCATTGGTTATACATTAAACAACCGACCCGTACTGTGTGAACATTTCATTCTACAGCGCCTCTGTGCAGTCTTCATTGGTTATACATTAAACAACCGACCCGTACTGTGTGAACATTTCCTTCTACAGCGCCTCTGTGCAGTCTTCATTGGTTATACATTAAACAACCGTCTCGTACTGTATGAACATTTCCTTCTACAGTGCCTCTGTGCAATCTTTATTGGTTATACATTACACAACCGACCCGAACTGTGTGAACATTTCCTTCTACAGCGCCTCTGTGCAGTCTTCATTGGTTATACATTAAACAACCGACCTGTACTGTGTGAACATTTCCTTCTACAGCGCCTCTGTGCAGTCTTCATTGGTTATACATTAAACAACCGACCCTTACTGTGTGAACATTTCCTTCTACAGCGCCTCTGTGCAGTCTTCATTGGTTATACATTAAACAACCGACCCGTACTGTGTGAACATTTCCTTCTACAGCGCCTCTGTGCAATCTTCATTGGTTATACATTAAACAACCGACCCTTACTATGTGAACATTTCCATTATACAGCG
The DNA here is from genome assembly GCA_029582155.1 of Panopea generosa. Taxonomy (NCBI): domain Eukaryota; kingdom Metazoa; phylum Mollusca; class Bivalvia; order Adapedonta; family Hiatellidae; genus Panopea; species Panopea generosa. The sequence goes on along the minus strand of CM055904.1, from coordinate 27,098,051 downwards.
CCTCTTTGTAGTCTTATTGGTTATACATTAAACAACCGACCCGTACTGTATGAACATTTCATTCTACAGTGCCTCTGTGCAATCTTCATTGGTTATACATTAAACAACCGACCCTTACTATGTGAACATTTCCATTATACAGCGCCTCTTTGTAGTCTTTATTGGTTATACATTAAACAAACGACCCATACTGTGTGAACATTTCCTTCTACAGTGCCTCTGTGCAATCTTCATTGGTTATACATTAAACAACGGACCCATACTGTGTGAACATTTCCTTCTACAGTGCCTTTGTGCAATCTTCAATGGTTATACATTAAACAACCGACCCGTACTGTATGAACATTTCATTCTACAGTGCCTCTGTGCAATCTTCATTGGTTATACATTAAACAACCGACCCGTACTGTGTGAACATTTCCTTCTACAGCGCCTCTGTGCAGTCTTCATTGGTTATACATTAAACAACCGACCCGTACTGTGTGAACATTTCCTTCTACAGCGCCTCTGTGCAGTCTTCATTGGTTATACATTAAACAAACGACCCGTACTGTGTGAACATTTCCTTCTACAGCGCCTCTGTGCAGTCTTCATTGGTTATACATTAAACAACCCACCCGTACTGTGTGAGCATTTCCTTCTACAGCGCCTCTGTGCAATTTTCATTGGTTATACATAAAACAACCGACCCATACTGTATGAACATTTCATTCTACAGTGCCTCTGTGCAGTCTTCATTTGTTATACATTAAACAACGGACCCGTTCTGTGTGAACATTTCCTTCTACAGTGCCTCTGAGCAATCTTCATTGGTAATACATAGAACAACCGATCCGTACTGTGTGAACATTTCCTTCTACAGTGCCTATGTGCAATCTTCCATGGTTATACATTAAACAACCGACCCGTACTGTGTGAACATTTCCTTCTACAGCGCCTCTGTGCAATTTTCATTGGTTATACATTAAACAAGCTACCCATACTGCGTGAACATTTTTCCTTCTACAGCGCCTATGTGCAAATTTCATTGGTTATACATTTAACAACCGACCCATACTGTGTGAACATTTCCTTCTACATCGCCTATGTGCAATCTTCATTGGTTATACATTAAACAAGCGACCCATACTGCGTGAACATTTCCTTCTACAGCGCCTCTTTGCAGTCTTCATTGGTTATACATTAAACAAGCGACCCATACTGCGTGAAAATTTCTTTCTACAGCGCCATTCTGTGCAGTCTTCATTGGTTATACATTAAACAACCGACCCGTACTGTGTGAACTTTTCATTCTACAGCGCCTCTGTGCAGTCTTCCTTGTGTTATACATTAAACAACCGACCCGTACTGTGTGAACATTTCATTCTACAGCGCCTCTGTGCAGTCTTCATTGGTTATACATTAAACAACCGACCCATACTGTGTGAACATTTCCTTCTACAGCGCCTCTGTGCAGTCTTCATTGGTTATACATTAAACAACCGACCCATACTGTGTGAACATTTCCTTCTACAGCGCCTCTGTGCAGTCTTTATTGGTTATACATTAAACAACCGACCCATACTGTATGAACATTTCTTTCTACAGTGCCTCTGTGCAGTCTTCATTGGTTATACATTAAACAACCGACCCATACTGTATGAACATTTCCTTCTACAGCGCCTATGTGCAAGTCTTCATTGGTTATACATAAAAAAAACAATGTACATAATGCTGAAAATAAGAATTACGAGAGTACAAAATATTTAGTAACACAACAGCCACAGCGCTGACGGAGAAAACACATCAGTAAAGGCTATATATTCAATAAATTCGGGATCTTCTAGCATGACTATATGACGAATATTATTTTCGTATAAGCGGATAGAATGTTTAATTGTTTGTTAGATTATAGTTTCCCAACAGTTCAATCCTGTACGAAATTATCGAATACATGTTTGCCAATACACTATTAATATCAGGAATTAATCCAATTTTAGATTTGGCTCATCGTTATATCGGATAAGTCTATTAAGGAAGATATTCTTTGCAAGAAAATGACCCTGTAGATTACACAGTTGACCGAAAAATGTCAGTTGACGGTAATCTACACGTGATTCGCGTATTTGTTGCAATACCTTGCAAAAATTTAATGCACATTCGATGACAACCTAAATTATTTAGTATTCATAATTTCCCACCAGCGACTGGGAAATACGCTATGAAGCGTTCGATGGCTTATGATCATTTATTTGTATTTGTCATGTGATTTATGATGTTCAGTTAACCCGCCTCCAGCGTTAATCTGCGCTATCAGACTGCACAGAAAATAGATTGATAGAGTTTGTATTTGATATGTCAAACTTGTCCATAGGAAGCAGAAATACTCGTGAAAGTCAAATTCGTCTACCGGAAACAGAAATACTCATGAAAGTCAAACTTGATCAATGGAAACAGAAACACTCATAAAAGTCAAACTCGTTCAATGGAAACAGAAATGCTCGTGAAAGGCAAACTCGTCCATCGGAAACAGAAATACTGATGAAAGTCAAATTTTCCATCGGAAACAGAAATACTCATGAAAGTCAAACTCGTTTAATGCAAACAGAAATACTCGTGAAAGTCAAACCCGTCCATTGAAAACATAAATACCCCTGAAAGTCAAACTTATCAACTGGAAACCGAAATACTCATGACGGTCAAATTTGTCCATCGGAAACAGAAATACTCATGAAAGTCAAACTTGTTTAATGCAAACAGAAATACTCGTGAAAGTCAAACTCGTCCATTGGAAACATAAATACCCATGAAAGTCAAATTTGTCCATTGGAAACATCAATACTCATGAAAGTCAAATTTGTCCATTGGAAACAGAAATACTCATGAAAGTCAAAAATACTCGTGAAAGTCAAACTCGTTTAATGCAAACAGAAATACTCGTGAAAGTCAAACTTGTCCGTTGGAAACATAAATACCCCTGAAAGTCAAACTTATCCACTGGAAACAGAAATACTCATGAAAGCCAAATTTGTCCATCAGAAACAGAAATACTCATGAAAGTCAAACACGATTAATGCAAACAGAAAAACTCGTGAAAGTCAAATTTGTCATTCAGAAACAGAAATACTCATTAAAGTCAAACTTGTTTAATACAAACAGAAATACTCGTGAAAGTCAAACCCGTCCATTGGAAACATAAATACCCCTGAAAGTCAAACTTATCCACTGGAAACAGAAATACTCATGAAAGTCAAACTCGTTTAATGCAAACAGAAATACTCGTGAAAGTCAAACTCGTCCATTGGAAACATAAATACCCCTTAAAGTCAAACTTATCCGCTGGAAAAAGAAATACTCATGAAAGTCAAACTTGTTTAATGCAAACAGAAATACTCGTGAAAGTCAAACTCGTCCATTGGAAACATAAACACCCCTGAAAGTCAAACTTATCCACTGGAAACCGAAATACTCATGAAAGTCAAATTTGTCCATTGGAAACAGAAATACGCATGAAAGTCAAATTGTCCATCGGAAACAGAAAATCTCATGAAAGACAAACACTTCCTTTGGAAACAAAACTACTCGTGAAAGTCAAAATTGTCCATCGGAAGCAGAAATACTCATGAAAGCCAAATGCGTCCACTAGAAACAGAAATACTCGTGAAAGTCAAAATTGTCCACTTGAAACAGAAATACTTGTGAAAGTCAAATTTGTCCATTGGAAACATCAATACTCATGGAAGTCAAATTTGTCCATTGGAAACAGAAATACTCATGAAAGTCAAAAATACTCGTGAAAGTCAAATTTGTTTAATGCAAACAGAAATACTCGTGAAAGTCAAACTTGTCCATTGGAAACATAAATACCCCTGAAAGTCAAACTTATCCACTGGAAACAGAAATACTCATGAAAGCCAAATTTGTCCATCAGAAACAGAAATACTCATGAAAGTCAAACACGATTAATGCAATCAGAAAAACTCGTGAAAGTCAAATTTGTCATTCAGAAACAAAAATACTCATTAAAGTCAAACTTGTTTAATACAAACAGAAATACTCGTGAAAGTCAAACTCGTCCATTGGAAACATAAATACCCCTGAAAGTCAAACTTATCCAATGGAAACAGAAATACTCATGAAAGTCAAACTTGTTTAATGCAAACAGAAATACTCGTGAAAGTCAAACTCGTCCATTGGAAACATAAACACCCTTGAAAGTCAAACTTATCCACTGGAAACCGAAATACTCATGAAAGTCAAATTTGTCCATTGGAAACAGAAATACGCATGAAAGTCAAATTGTCCATCGGAAACAGAAAATCTCATAAAAGACAAACACATCCTTTGGAAACAAAACTTCTCGTGAAAGTCAAAATTGTCCATCGGAAGCAGAAATACTCATGAAAGCCAAATGCGTCCACTAGAAACAGAAATACTCGTGAAAGTCAAAAGTGTCCACTTGAAACAGAAATACTTGCGAAAGTCAAAATTGTCCATCGGAAGCAGAGATACTCGTGAAAGTCAAACACATCCATTGGAAACAGAAATAATTTTGAAAGTCAAAATTGTCTATTGGAAACAGAAATACTCGTGAAAGTCAAACTCGTCTAACGGAAGCAGAAATACTTATGAAAATCAAATGCGTCCACTGGAAATAGAAATTCTCGTGAAAGTCAAACTTGTCCATCGGAAACAGAGAAATACTCGTGAATGTCAAACTCATCCATCGGAAACAGAAATACTCATGAAAGTCAAACGCATCCACTAGAAACACAAATACTCATGAAAGTCAAATTTGTCCGTTGGAAGCAGAACTACTTTTGAAAGTAAAATCAGTCCCATCAGAAGCAGAAATAATCTTGAAAGTAAAACTCGTCAAATGGAAAAGGAAATACTCATCAAAGTCAAACTCGTCACCTGGAAACAGAAATACTCGTGAAAGTCAAACTTGTCCATTTGAAGCAGAAATACTCGTGAAATTGAAACTTGTCCATTGGAAGCAGAAACACTCGTGAAAGTCAAACTTGTCAATCGGAAACAAAAATACTCATGAAAGTCAAATTTGTCCATCGGAAACAGAAATACTCACAAAAGTCAAACTCGTCAAACGGAAGCAGAAATACTCATGAAAGTCAAACGCGTCCACTAAAAACAGAAATACTCATGAAAGTCAAATTTGTCCATCGGAAGGAGAAATATTCGTGAAAGAGAAACTCGTCCACTGGAAATAGAAATACTGGTGAAAGTCAAACTTGTCCATCGGAAACAGAGAAATACTCGTGAATGTCAAACTCATCCATCGGAAACAGAAATACTCACAAAAGTAAAACTCGTTAAACGGAAGCAGAAATACTCATGAAAGTCAAACGCGTCCACTAGAAACAGAAATACTCATGAAAGTCAAATTTGTCCATCGGAAGGAGAAATACTCGTGAAAGTCAAACTCATCCATCGGAAACAGAAATACTCATGAAAGTCAAACGCGTCCACTAGAAACACAAATACTCATGAAAGTCAAATTTGTCCATTGGAAGCAGAACTACTTTTGAAAGTAAAAATCATCCCATCAGAAGCAGAAATAATCTTGAAAGTAAAACTCGTCAAATGGAAAAGGAAATACTCATGAAAGTCAAACTCGTCAACTGGAAACAGGAATACTCGTGAAAGTCAAACATGTCCATTGGAAGCAGAAATACTCGTGAAATTGAAACTTGTCCATTGGAAGCAGAAAAACTCGTGAAAGTCAAACTTGTCAATCGGAAACAAAAATACTCATGAAAGTCAAACTCGTCCACTGCAAACAGAAATACTCGTGAAAGTCAAACTTCTCTATTGGAAGCAGAAATACTCGTGAAAGTCAAACTCGTACGTTGAAAGCAGAAATACTCGTGAAAGTCAAACTCTTTTATCGGAAGCAGAAATACTCGTGAAAGCCAAACTTGTCCATCGGAAACAGAAATATTCATGAAAGTCAAACGCATCCACTAGAAACAGAAATACTCATGAAAGTCAAACTTGTCCATCGGAAACAGAAATACTCATGAAAGGCAAACTTTTCCATAGGAAACAGAAATACTCATGAAAGTCAAACGCGTCCACTAGAAACAGAAATACTCATGAAAGTCAAACTTGTCCATCGGAAACAGAAATACTCGTGAAAGTCAAACTTGTCAATCGGAAACAGAAATACTCATTAAAGTCAAAAGCGTCCACTAGAAACACAAATACTCACGAAAGTCAAACACGTCCACTTGTAACAGAAATACTCGTGAAAGTCAAACTTGTCCATCGGAAACAGAAATACTCATAAAAGTCAAACGCGTCCACTAGAAACAGAAATACTCAAGAAAGTCCAACTTGTCGATCGGTAACAGAAATACTCATGAAAGTCAAACGTGTCCACTAGAAACAGAAATACTCATGAAAGTCAAACTTGTCCATCGGAAACAGAAATACTCATGAAAGGCAAACTTTTCCATAGGAAACAGAAATACTCATGAAAGTCAAACGCGTCCACTAGAAACAGAAATACTCATGAAAGTCAAACTTGTCCATCGGAAACAGAAATACTCGTGAAAGTCAAACTTGTCAATCGGAAACAGAAATACTCATTAAAGTCAAAAGCGTCCACTAGAAACACAAATACTCACGAAAGTCAAACACGTCCACTTGTAACAGAAATACTCGTGAAAGTCAAACTTGTCCATCGGAAACAGAAATACTCATAAAAGTCAAACGCGTCCACTAGAAACAGAAATACTCAAGAAAGTCCAACTTGTCGATCGGTAACCGAAATACTCATGAAAGTCAAACGTGTCCAATAGAAAAAGAAATACTCATGAAAGTCAAATTTGTCAATCGGAAACAAAAATACTCATGAAAGTCAAACGCGTCCACTAGAAACAGAAATACGCATAAAAGTCAAATTTGTCCATCGAAAACAGAAATAATCATGAAAGTCAAACTCGTTCACTGGTAGCAGAAATACTCATGAAAGTCAAACTTGTTTATCGGAAACAAAAATACTCGTGAAAGTCAAACTCGTTCACTGGAAGCAGAAATAATCATGAAAGTCAAACTCATTCACTGGAAACAGAAATACTCATGAATGTCAAACTCGTCCAGCAAAAACAGAAATACTTATAAAAGTCAAATTTGTCCATCGTAAATAGATAAACTCTTGAAAGTCAAACTCGTCCACTGGAAACAAAAATACTCATGAAAGTCAAACTTGTCCATCGGAAGCAGAAATACTCATGAATGTCAAACTCGTCCATCAGAAAAAGAAATAGTCATGAAAGTCAAATTTATCCATCGGAAACAGAAATACTCTTGAAAGTCAAACTTGTCCACTGGAAAAAGAAATACTCATGAATGTCAAACTCGTCCATCGGAAACAGAAATACTCATGAAAGTGATAAAATTGTCCGTCGGAAACAGAAATAGTCTTGAAAGTCAAACTTGTCCACTGGAAACAGAAATACTCATGAAAGTCAAACTTGTCCATCGGAAACAGAAATACTCAAACGCGTCCACTAGAAACAGAAATACTCATGAAAGTCAAATTTGTCCATTGGAAACAGAAATAATCATTAAAGTCAAAAGCGTCAACTGGAAACAGAAATACTCATGAAAGTCAATTGCGTCCACTCGAAACAGAAATACTCATGAAAGTCAAATTTGTCCATCGGAAACAGAAATACTCATGAAAGTCAAACTTGTCCATCAGAAACAGAAATACTCATGAAAGTCAAATTTGTCCATCGGAAACAGAAATACTCATGAAAGTCAAACGCATCCACTAGAAACAAAAATACTCATGAAAGTTAAACTCATTCACAGGAAACAGAAATACTCATGAATGTCAAACTCGTCCATCAGAAACAGAAATACTTATCAAAGTCATATTTGTCCATCAGAAACAGAAATACTCTTGAAAGTCAAACTTGTCCACTGGAAACAGATATACTCATGAAAGTCAAACTTGTCCATCGGAAACAGATATACTCATGAATGTCAAACTCGTCCATCAGAAACGGAAATAGTCATGAAAGTCAAATTTGTCCATCGGAAACAGAAATACTTTTGAATGTCAAACTCGTCCACTGGAAAAAGAAATACTCATTAAAGTCAATCTTGTCAATCAGTAGTAGAAATACTCATGAATGTCAAACTCGTCCATCGGAAGAAGATATACTCATGAATGTCAAACTCGTCTATCGGAAACAGAAATACACATGAAAGTGATAAAATTGTCCATCGGAAACAGAAATACTCTTGAAAGTCAAACTCATCCACTTGAAACAGAAATACTCAAATGCATCCACTAGAAACAGAAACTTGTCCATCGGAAACAGAAATACTCAAATGCATCCACTAGAAACAGAAATACTCATGACAGTCAAACCTGTCAATCAGAAGCAAAATTACTCATGAATGTCAAACTCGTCCATCGGAAACAGAAATACTCATGAATGTCAAACTAGTCGATCTGAAACAGAAATACTCATGAAAATCAAACTTGTCCATCGGAAACAGAAATACTCAAACGTGCCCACTAGAAACAAAAATACTCATGGAAGTCAAATTTGTCCATTGAAAACAGAAATAATCATTAAAGTCAAACGCGTCCATCGGAAACAGAAATACTCATGAAGGTCAAACGCGTCCACTAGAAACAGAAATACTCATGAAAGTCAAACTTGTCCACTAGAAACAGAAATACTCATGAAAGTCAAACTTGTCCATCGGAAACAGAAATACTCATGAAAGTCGAACGCGTCCACTAGAAACAGAAATACTCATGAAAGTCAATTTGTCCATCGGAAACAGAAATACACTTGAAAGTCAAACTCGTCCACTGGAAACAGAAATACTCATGAAAGTCAAACTCGTTCACTGGAAGCAGAAATAATCATGAAAGTCAAACTCATTCACTGGAAACAGAAATACTCGTGAAAGTCAAACTTGTTTATCGGAAACAGAAATAGTCGTGAAAGTCAAACTTGTTTATCGGAAACAAAAATACTCGTGAAAGTCAAACTCGTCTATCGGAAACAGAAATAATCATGAAAGTCAAACTCGTCCATCTGAAGTAGAAATAGTCGTCCATAGGAAACAGAAATAGTCATGAAAGTCAAACTTGTCAATCTGAAGCAGATATACCCTTGATAACTAACTCATCCACTGGAAACAGAAATACTCGTGAAAGTGAAACTCGTCCATCGGAAACAGAAATATTCATGAAAGTCAAACTCGTCCACTGGAAACAGAAATACGCTTGAAAGTCAAACTCATCCACTGGAAATAGAAATACTCATGAAAGTCAAACTCGTTCACTGGAAGCAGAAATAATCATAAAAGTCAAACTCGTTCACTGGAAACAGAAATAATCATAAAAGTCAAACTCGTTCACTGGAAACAGAAATACTCGTGAAAGTCAAACTTGTTTATCGGAAACAGAAATACTCATGAAAGTCAAACTTGTTTATCAGAAACAAAAATACTCTTGAAAGTCAAACTCGTCTATCGGAAACAGAAATAATTATGAAAATCAAACTCGTTCACTGGAAACAGAAATACTCATGAAAGTCAAACTTGTTTATCGGAAACTTAAATACTCGTGAAAGTCAAACTTGTTTATCGGAAACAAAAATACTCTTGAAAGTCAAACTCGTCTATCGGAAACAGAAATAATCATGAAAGTCAAACTCGTCCATCTGAAGTAGAAATAGTCGTCCATAGGAAACAGAAATAGTCATGAAAGTCAAACTTGTCAATTGGAAGCAGATATACCCTTGAAAACTAACTCATCCACTGGGAACAGAAATACTCGTGAAAGTCAAACTTGTCCATCGGAAACAGAAATATTCATGAAAGTCAAACTCGTCCACTGGAAACAGAAATACTTATGAAAGTCAAACTCGTCCACTGTAAACAGAAATACTTGTGAAAGTCAAACTCGTCCACTGGAAACAGAAATATTCATGAAAATAAAAGTCGTCCACCGGAAACAGAAATATTCAATATTTCATGAAAGTAAAAGGTATCCACTGGAAACAGAAATATTCATGAAAGTAAAAGTCCTCCACTGGAAAGAAAAATACTCGTGAAAGTAAAAGTGGTCCACTGGAAACAGAAATACTCGTGAAAGTAAAAGTCGTCCACTGGAAACAGAAATATTCATGAAAGTCAAACTCGTCCACTGAAAACAGAAATACTCGTGAAAGTCAAACTTGTCCATCGGAAACAGAAATATTCATGAAAGTCAAACTCGTCCACTGGAAACAGAAATATTCATGAAAGTAAAAGTCGTCCACTGGAAACAAAAATACTCGTGAAAGTAAAAGTGGTCCACTGGAAACAAAATACTCGTGAAAGTAAAAGTCGTCCACTGTAAACAGAAATATTCATAAAAGTAAAAGTGGTCCACTGGAAAAAAAAATACTCGTGAAAGTAAAAGTGGTCCACTGGAAACAGAAATACTCGTGAAAGTCAAACTCGTCCACTGCAAACAGAAATATTCATGAAAATAAAAGTCGTCCACTGGAAACAGAAAAATTCATGAAAGTAAAAGTCGTCCAATGGAAAAAAAAATACTCGTGAAAGTAAAAGTGGTCCACTGGAAACAGAAATATTCATGAAAGTAAAAGTCGTCCACTGGAAAAAAAAATACTCGTGAAAGTAAAAGTGGTCCACTGGAAACAGAAATACTCGTGAAAGTAAAAGTGGTCCACTGGAAACAAAAATACTCGTGAAAGTAAAAGTGGTCCACCGGAAACAGAAATACTCATGAAAGTAAAAGTCGTCCACTGGAAACAAAAATACTTGTGAAAGTAAAAGTCGTCCACTGGAAACAAAAATACTCGTGAAAGTCAAACTCGTCCACTGGAAACAAAAATACTTGTGAAAGTAAAAGTCGTCCACTGGAAACAAAAATACTCGTGAAAGTCAAACTCGTCCATCGGAAACAGAAATACTCGTGAAAGTCAAACTTGTCCATCAGAAGCAGAAATACTCGTGAAAGTCAAACTTGTCCGTTGGTAACAGAAATACTCGTGAAAGTCACACTCGACTACTGGAAACGGATATACTCGTGGAAGTCAAACTTGTCTATCGGAAGCAGAAATACTCGTATAAATCAAACTTGAATATTGGAAGCAGAAATACTCATGAAAGTCAAACTCGTCCATCGGAAACAGAAATACTCTTGAAAGTCAAACTCGTCCATCGGATACAGAAATACTCATGAAAGTCAAGCGCGTCCACTAAAAGCAGAAATACTCATGAAAGTCAAACTCGTCCATCGGATGCAGAAATACTCGTGAAAGTGAAACATGTCATGTGCATGCAGAAATACTCATGAAAGTCAAACTCATCCATCGGAAGCAGAAATACTCGTGAAAGTGAAACATGTCATGTGCATGCAGAAATACTCATGAAAGTCAATCTTGTCCGTCAGAAGCAGAAATATTGGTGAATTTCAAACTTGTCGTTTGGATGCAAAAATATTCATGAAAGTCAAACTTGTCCGTCAGAAGCAGAATTATTGGTGAATTTTCATCTTGTAGGTCGGAAGCAGAAATATTCATGAAAGTAAAACTAGTCCGCCGAAAGCGGAAAGTCAAATTTGTACGTCGGAGTAGAACTGCTCGTGATCGTTAAACTCGTACGACAAAAACAGAAATACTCGAGAAACTCAACCGATTGAAACAGAAACAATTTAATCAACTGATTTGATTAGTGGAGCTATGCACTAATTTGTAACAACGAATTAGTTCAACTGATTACTTAAGCAGTGTACTGATTTACAACTACAGAGAACACTTGCTGTTCCCGTGTATTGATTACTGAAGCGGTACACTTTATGACAACTGAGCTCACTTGCTGTTCACATGTATTGATTAATAAGCGGTGGACTTTGTAACATTTGAGCACACTTGCTGTTCCCGTGTATTGATTACTTAAGCGGTGCACTTTATGACAACTGAGCACATTTGCTGTTCACATGTATTGATTAATGAAGCGGTGTTCTTTGTAACATTTGAGCACACTTTTTGTTCCTGTGTATTAGTTAGTGAAGTGGTGTTATTTATAACAACTGAGCACACTTGCTGTTCCCGTGTATTGATCAGTGAAGCGGTGTTCTTTGTAACAACTGAACACACTTGCTGTCCACGTGTATTGATTAATAAAGCGGTGTACTTTGTAACATTTGAGCACACTTGCTGTTCCCGTGTATTGATTACTGAAGCGGTGTTCTTTATAACAACTGAGCACACTTGCTTTCCTCGTGTATTGATTAATAAAGCGGTGTACTTTGTAACATTTGAGCACAATTGCTGTTCCCGCGTATTGATAAGTTAAGCGGTGTTCTTTGTAACAACTGAGCACACTTGCTGTTTCCGTGTATTGATTTATGAAGCGGTGTTATTTGTAACATTTGAGCACACTTGCTGTTCCCCTGTATTGATGAATGAAGTGGTGTTCTTTGTAACAACTGAGCACATTTTCTGTTCCCGTGTATTGATTAGTGAAACGGTGTTCTTTGTAACAACTGAACACACTTGCTGTTCACGTGTATTGATTAGTGAAGCGGTGTACTTTGTATCATTTGAGCACACTTGCTAATCCCGTGTATTGATAAGTGAAGCGGTGTTCTTTGTAACATTTGAGCATACTTGCTAATCCCGTGTTTTGATAAGTGAAGCGGTGTTCTTTGTAACAACTGAGCTCACTTGCTGTTCCCCTGTATTGATGAATGAAGTGGTGTTCTTTGTTACAACTGAGCACATTTTCTGTTCCCGTGTATTGATTAGTGAAACGGTGTACTTTGTAACAACTGAACACACTTGCTGTTCACGTGTATTGATAAGTGAAGCGGTGTACTTTGTATCATTTGAGCACACTTGCTTATCCCGTGTATTGATTAGTGAAGCGGTGTTCTTTGTAACATTTGAGCACACTTGCTTATCCCGTGTATTGATTAGTGAAACGGCGTTCTTTGTAACATTTGAGCACACTTGCTAATCTCGTGTTTTTATTAGTGAAGCGGTGTTCTTTGTAACATTTGAGCACACTTGCTGTTCCCGTGTATTGATTAGTGAAGCGGTGTTCTTTATAACAAATGAGCACACTTGCTGTTCCCGTGTATTGATTAGTGAAGCGGTGTACTTTGTAACAACTAAAATCACTTGCTGTTCCCGTGTATTGAGTAATGAAGCGGTGTACTTTGTAACATTTGAGAACTCTTGCTATTCCCGTGTATTGATTAGTGAAACGGTGTTCTTTGTAACATTTGAGCACACTTGCTAATCTCGTGTTTTTATTAGTGAAGCGGTGTTCTTTGTAACATTTGAGCACACTTGCTGTTCCCGTGTATTGATTAGTGAAACGGCGTTCTTTGTAACATTTGAGCACACTTGCTAATCTCGTGTTTTTATTAGTGAAGCGGTGTTCTTTGTAACATTTGAGCACACTTGCTGTTCCCGTGTATTGATTAGTGAAGCGGTGTTCTTTATAACAAATGAGCACACTTGCTGTTCCCGTGTATTGATTAGTGAAGCGGTGTACTTTGTAACAACTAAAATCACTTGCTGTTCCCGTGTATTGAGTAATGAAGCGGTGTACTTTGTAACATTTGAGAACTCTTGCTATTCCCGTGTACTGATTGGTGAAGCGGTGTTCTTTGTAACAACTGAGCTCACTTGATCAGTAAAACGGTGTACTTTGTAATTACTGAACTCAGTTGCTGTTTCCGCATATTGATCAGTGAAGCGGTGTACTCTGTAACAACTGAGCTCACTTGCTGTTCCCGTGTATTGATTGGTGAAGCGGTGTACTTTGTAACAAATGAGCGCACTTGCTATTCCCCTGGATTGATTAGTGAAGCACTGTACTTTGTAACAACTGAGCTAACTTGCTATTCCCCTGTTTTGATTATTGAAGCGGTGTTCTTTGCAACAATTGAGCTCACTTGCTATTCCCCTGTATTGATTAGTGAAGCGATGTTCTTTGTAACAACTGAGCACTCTTACTCTTCCAGTGTATTGATTAGTGAAGCGGTATACTTTGTAACAAATGAGCGCACTTGCTGTTCCCCTGTATTGATTAGTGAAGCACTGTACTTTGTAACAACTGAGCTAACTTGCTATTCCCCTGTTTTGATTATTGAAGCGGTGTTCTTTGCAACAATTGAGCTCACTTGCTATTCCCCTGTATTGATTAGTGAAAGCGATGTTCTTTGTAACAACTGAGCACTCTTGCTATTCCAGTGTATTGATTAGTGAAGCGGTGTTCTTTGTAACAACTGAGCATGATTCTCTTCCCCTGTATTGATTAGTGAAGCGTGTTCTTTGTAACAACTGAGCACACTTGCTGGTCCCGTGTATTGATTAGTGAAGCGGTGTTCTTTGTAACAACTGAGCACACTTGCTGGTCCCGTGTATTGATTAGTGAAGCGGTGTTCTTTGTAACAACTGAGCACACTTGCTGTTCCCTTGTATTGATTAGTGAAGCGATGTACTTTGTAACAACTGAGCACACTTGCTGTTCCCCTGTAGTGATTAGTGAAGCGGTGTACTTTGTTACAACTGAGCTCACTTGCTGTTCCCATGTAGTGATTAGTGAAGCGGTGTACTTTGTAACAACTGAGCACACTCGCTGTTCCCGTGTATTGGTTAGTGAAGCGGTGTACTTTGTAACAACTGAGCACACTTCTTGTTCCCGTGTATTTATTAATGAAGCGGTGCACTTTGTAACAACTGAGCACACTTCTTGTTCCCGTGTATTTATTAATGAAGTGGTGCACTTTGCAACAACTGAGCACACTTCTTGTTCCCGTGTATTGATTTATGAAGCGGTGTACTTTGCAACAACTTAGCACATTTGCTGTTCCCGTGTTTTGATTAATGAAGCGGTGTTCTTTGTAACAACTGTTCCCGTGTATTGATTAGTGAAGCGGTGTACTTTGTAACAACTGAGCTCACTTGCTGTTCCCGTATTTTGATTAATAAAGCGGTGTTCTTAATAACAACTGAGCACATCCCGTGTATTGATTAATGAAGCGGTATACTTTGTAACATCTGAGCTCACTTGCTGTTCCCGTATTTTGATTAATAAAGCGGTGTTCTTAATAACAACTGAGCACATCCCGTGTATTGATTAATGAAGCGGTGTACTTTGTACATGTAGCATGTGAACACACTTTCTGTTCCCGTGTATTGTTTATTGACGGGGTTTTCATATGTTACAATTGATGTTCCATGTATTGATTAATGAAACGTTACACACTAATTTATTACAGCTAAACACAAATGATTTTTTTAACGTATTTGTAGGTGCAGAAACATGTTTAATAAAAAGCGGTCATCGGAGATGCCAATCCAAGATTATGGTCGAATACAACTGATGTTTTTGCCTAACGCTCACTCCAATGGGAAACTGTTTACAGATTATGCGTTCCCGCCGGACCAATCTTCACTCACGTATGTATACAGTGGAGACGACCGGTACGAGAAAATGATTTTCAAGAGACCGAAGGTAATGTCATAGACTTATAAACAATTAAGTTACTGGTAATGTGTATTCAACTTAAACATGTAAGTTGTAGACCAAGTAGATGTGTCATTTAAGGAAAGAGTAACGTCACCATACTGAATAACCATTCAAAACATTCACGTGTTTGTTGTGTTACAGTTTAATCCGTATTTTATTTGTTATGATATATAGTTGTAAAAATTCAATTAAGATATGTTGTTTTTGTATGAAAATACTACCAGGAAATGACATCATGGTCTTGTTGCTAAACTAGTCATTTCCGCCGGTGTGTTATTTATTTTGATTATTTAACTGTTTTCTTTACCTTCGCTTGGCTCAGCATATTTTGTTTCAGAGACATTCGTTTTAATTGTAATTGGCAATGGTGTCTGTGACGGTCGAGGTAATTTGAACAACGAGTATGGCAGGCAAAACATTGCAATATTGTACAACATGTTTTCTTGTATTGTTACACACGTGTATATTGTTATAATTTTATATCATGTAATTCGTTTTACATTCTTATTGATCAATTAAGAACATAAACATAAATAACTTACAATAAACATATGAATTAGCGAGCACAAATTAAATTAAACAATAAGAACATGAATAGAAAACGAAGAACAAATAAATGATAATTATTATTTCCGTGCTCTTCAATTAGCATTGCGCCATTATCATATCCTACCAATCAAATGTTATGTTTCCATAACTGCTAGTCAGTTATCCGTAACTGCTAGTCTATTATTCGTAGCTGCTAGTCTGCTAGTCTATTATCCGTAGCTGCTAGTCTGCTAGTCTATTATCCGTAACTGCTAGTCTGTTATTCGTAACTGCTAGTCTGTTACTACTGCTGAGAGTTTTACAATCGCAAGAAGAAAGTGAGACAAGATAACACACTATAGATGTAAACCCACCATTGGCTTTTGTTCTTTATTCTATAATTGATAAAAAACAGTTTGTATGCTTGTCATTCATAGAGAAACTCAAATAAAATAAGTGAAACTTACATTTTACTGTTTGTAAATCTTTGCACTACCAAAATATGATGAGAAAAGTAGGAGTCATGTGTCATATAAGATTTTTTTTTCTGTTCAGTGTGTACACTGTTGACCAAGTAGAAATCATGTATTCGTACCTAAAACGCCCAAGCATCATTTTTTTTCTAAATTCACAATTCAAACATATTGGAATAAAATGCCGACACAGCTTGACATACATACTTTTCGGTCAAATTAATTAATTGTATCAGAAATCTAGAAAACTAATTATTGGATTAAAATGGAAACTTCGCTTATAGGTCACCATGTAAGGAAGGCGATATAAAAACAATTGAGTGCCGACACACCGATAGGTCACCATGTAAGGAAAGCGATATAAAAACAATTTAGTGCCGACATACCGATAGGTCACCATGTAAGGAAGGCGATATAAAAACAATTGAGTGCCGACACACCGATAGGTCACCATGTAAGGAAAGCGATATAAAAACAATTTAGTGCCGACATACCGATAGGTCACCATGTAAGGAAGGGGATATAAAAACAATTGAGTACCGACACACCGATAGGTCATGTAAGGAAGGTGATATAAAACAATTGAGTGCCAACACACCGATAGGTCACCATGTAAGAAAGGGAATATAAAAACAATTGAGTGCCGACACAACGATAGGTCACCATGTAAAGAAAGATATATAAAAAACAAATGAGTGCCGACACACCGATACGTCACCATGTAAAGAAGGGGATATACAAAACAAATAAGTGCCGACACACCGATAGGTCACCATGTAAGGAAGGTTATATACAAAACAAATAAGTGCCGACACACCGATAGGTCACCATGTAAGGAACGTCATATACAAAACAAATAAGTGCCGACACACCGATAGGTCACCATGTAAGGAACGTCATATACAAAACAAATAAGTGCCGACACACCGATAGGTCACCATGTAAGGAACGTCATATACAAAACAAATAAGTGCCGACCCACCGATAGGTCACCATGTAAAGAAAGGGATATACAAAACAAATAAGTGCCGACACACCGATAGGTCACCATGTAAGGAAGGTCATATACAAAACAAATAAGTGCCGACACACCGATAGGTCACCATGTAAGGAAGGTCATATACAAAACAAATAAGTGCCGACACACCGATAGGTCACCATGTAAAGAAGGGGATATACAAAACAAATAAGTGCCGACACACCGATAGGTCACCATGTAAGGAACATCATATACAAAACAAATAAGTGCCGACACTCCGATAGGTCACCATGTAAGGAAGGTTATATACAAAACAAATAAGTGCCGACACACCGATAGGTCACCATGTAAGGAAGGTTATATACAAAACAAATAAGTGCCGACACACCGATAGGTCACCATGTAAGGAACGTCATATACAAAACAAATAAGTGCCGACACACCGATAGGTCACCATGTAAGGAACGTCATATACAAAACAAATAAGTGCCGACACACCGATAGGTCACCATGTAAGGAACGTCATATACAAAACAAATAAGTGCCGACACACCGATAGGTCACCATGTAAAGAAAGGGATATACAAAACAAATAAGTGCCGACACACCGATAGGTCACCATGTAAGGAAGGTTATATACAAAACAAATAAGTGCCGACACACCGATAGGTCACCATGTAAGGAACGTCATATACAAAACAAATAAGTGCCGACACACCGATAGGTCACCATGTAAAGAAAGGGATATACAAAACAAATAAGTGCCGACACACCGATAGGTCACCATGTAAGGAAGGTTATATACAAAACAAATAAGTGCCGACACACCGATAGGTCACCATGTAAGGAAGGTCATATACATAACAAATAAGTGCCGACACACCGATAGGTCACCATGTAAAGAAAGGGATATACAAAACAAATAAGTGCCGACACACCGATAGGTCACCATGTAAGGAACGTCATATACAAAACAAATAAGTGCCGACACACCGATAGGTCACCATGTAAGGAAGGTTATATACAAAACAAATAAGTGCCGACACACCGATAGGTCACCATGTAAGGAACGTCATATACAAAACAAATAAGTGCCGACACACCGATAGGTCACCATGTAAGGAACGTCATATACAAAACAAATAAGTGCCGACACACCGATAGGTCACCATGTAAGGAACGTCATATACAAAACAAATAAGTGCCGACACACCGATAGGTCACCATGTAAAGAAAGGGATATACAAAACAAATAAGTGCCGACACACCGATAGGTCACCATGTAAGGAAGGTTATATACAAAACAAATAAGTGCCAACACACCGATAGGTCACCATGTTAAGAAGGGGATATGGTCAAATAATACTCCACTAGGCTGCCACACTTTTATGGGCGCGACGTCATCTGAACTGGAGAATGGCAGACCAGTTTCACCAGGCAGTACTTGGTATAGATCAATGGTTTCACATGGTCGGTAGTTTCCCATTATCCTTACCAAAATTGAGAATATCTGGGTCATGAAGCGAGAACAAACACCAAAATAATAATCTTTGTGATTTGACTCAGGCATTGCAGCGGGAATTAGCCATATGCATTGGTTTTGCATTACGTTACAAGGAACGCTGTAAAATTATTAAATACATACCTGCAATTTGTTGTTACGTTCGTTTTTAACGAAAATTAATGCAAGTGACACATTCTGACTCAAACTCGATGACCTTAATGTTACATAACAAGTGTCATATATTTTGTGATTGTTGGTTTTTACCCCCCCCCCCCCCCCCCACACACACACACACCACACACACACACACACACACACACACACATACATGTAAACGGTGTCAAACGGGGACATCTGTTGTATCCACTATAAATGGGGACTTCTTTATTTTCGTACATTTTACTTTGTAAAGCATAATTTTGTGCAAGGAACGCTTCCCAACTTTTTTACAAAGAGTGGTGCTATCCAAAAACTTAAAACAATGACTTAGAATTTTTACAATACATTCGGGGACACACACATAACTCAACTTTCAGAACAGAATCGGGGACACACACACAAAATTAATTTCTACAGAACATTTGGGGACATACACACGATACGTAGATTATTGCCACACAATAGAGGACATTTGTTGTTTTATCTTTTGAAAGAAAAGAAAATCAACCTCAATGTAAATGTAACATTTCAAATCCTTCCATTGCTTTACCGAATTGCAGTATGTCATTCAATTTCGCAGATTTAATGTAAACAATAAATGGGCATGTTAACAAAAGGAAAATCAAATTAAAAAAGGCAAAAACGTTTGTCCGTGACAATGTATGACCGCAATTATGCTGCCCGGTCACAGAATGATTAAGTAGCAAAGGGAGTAATACTTTCATTAAACCATCAATGTGCTTCTAAACTTCATAACAAGGACTTAGAATGTTTACAATACATTCGGGGACACACACAGAACTCAACTTTTAGAACAGAATCGGGGACACACACACAACATTAATTTCTACAGAACATTTGGGGACATACACACGATACGTAGATTATTGCCACACAATCGAGGACATTTGTTGTTTTATCTTTTGAAAGAAAAGAAAATCAACTTCATGGTAAATGTAACATTTCAAATCCTTCCATTGCTTTACCGAATTTCAGTATGTCATTCAATTTCCCGGAATTTAATGTAAACAATAAATGGGCATGTTAACAAAAGGAAAATCAAATAAAAAAAGGCAAAAACGTTTGTCCGTGGCAATGTATGATCGCAATTATGCTGCCCGGTCACAGAATGATTAAGTAGCAAAGGGAGTAATACTTTCATTAAACAATCAATGTGCTTCTAATCTTCATAACAAGGACTTAAGTGTTTACAATACATTCGCAGACACACACAGAACTCAACTTTTAGAACAGAATCGGGGACACACACACAACATTAATTTCTACAGAACATTTGGGGACATACACACGATACGTAGATTATTGCCACACAATCGAGGACATTTGTTGTTTTATCTTTTGAAAGAAAAGAAAATCAACTTCATGGTAAATGTGACATTTCAAATCCTTCCATTGCATGTCATTCAATTTCGCTGAATTTAATGTTAACAATCTCTGATGGATCTGAGATGTTTGAAAATATTGGTTTAACATGTGTTTGAGAATATTACTTGACCGTTAGATGTGTCAAATTCTGCTTGCCATCCTGCGTCCAGCAGTTAAATTACCATGTCAAAACGAGTAGCACCTTTTAATAGCCCCAGCGGCATTCTTGTCAGTTAAAAATTATCGTTCTCTTGAAGTAGGAATTAAGATTAATGAGTGTTCCGTAAAGCGACCACCGTTGTAGAACAAAATGTTAAAATACAACACATAATCGTGCAATAATCCGGTTTTATTGAAACAGAAAATACTATAGACACGGGAATTGAACTACACAGGCTGATTCGGGACCACTCTTTAAAGATGCATTAACCCTTTCCCTGTCATGCGCATTCGATCCAGATTTGACGACGATTTACTCGGTGTCTCATCCGGAACGTACCTATTTGTATATGACACTATTTTCTGTGCTTAGCAGGCAAAGGATTAAGACCAATTCGCAAGACGGTCGACATTTATGTTTTAAAAGGTTCTAAAAATAGTATGACTTCTTTCTATAATGATTGGTATAGTATAAAAGAACGGAGAATGAAAATGTTGTTGAACAGTTTGATGTCTTGTATATCATTTGTCTTGTTTGCCATATCAACGTATGTGGTATGACTGATAAACTTTCATACTATATAGCCACATACATTCAGTTAAAAATATAGCACACTGTACACAGGCATTGGCTTTAACTGAAAAATGTTTGGATCTATGTATGCTATTATGTTTCATCTATTGTATCTAATGCAAAAAGTTGAAGGTCAGACAATTAACCTGTAGGTATGTGTTTCAGCTTAGCCCTCTAATTTATAACATATCTCAACTTCAAAACAGCCTGGATCCTAAGCAGGCGACGAATAACTCGGATGTTTGTCCTGACCCAATAGGTGTAAGGCTTAAGCCCAATGCAAGTCTCAATTAAACAGTGCAACATTTTTCTGAGGCGATTGCATTTGAATTATAAAACTTGCACAACATTTTTTTCCGCCCGCTGTATGGGGCGCTAACGCGCTGAGGCGATGGCACCTAAATAATTCCGTAATTCATTGTCCAAACTCAGGCCATGAACATATGACTGGTAGTAATTCATATTAAAAAATTCAATACCACTGGGTAACTCACTTAAAAGGAGGGTTCCCTGCGCTAATGTACTTGTAAACCCATCACTTTGGGGATTCCAGTATTATGTAAACTGTGTATATCCGGGTCATAGGGCTCTGGTCGGAGCTCCTGACCAGGGTCTGCGTCGTTTTCAGTTGAAAAAATTGTATATATATTCGGTGTTTGGAACGTTATTACCTCTGTTTCTTTGGTATTCCATTGTATAAGTCCCCATATACCTAAATAAATGACTTCTCTATTTTCTTTTAAGTTATTAGGATTCAGATCTATCAGTATTCTGCAAACTGTATATACCCAGATCATAGGGGTTTGGTCGGAAGCCCCGATCAGGGTCTATAATGTTTACAGTAGAAAATTGAATACATGACTGATGATCTGTATTCTTATCAACTCTGATTTTTGGTACTCCAGTATATAAGTCCCCATGTATCTAATTGAATAACGGTTCTGTTTTCTGTTTAGCTTCTAGGATCCAGATCTACCAGTATTATGTAAACTGTGTATACCCAGATAATATGGCTCTAGTCGAAGCCCCTGATCAGGGTCTGCACTGTTTGCATTTGAAAAAATGTAAATGGTTGGTGATTTGTAACTTTATCAAACCTTTTAGCTCTGGACTTCTGTAACTCCCAATTATTCGAATCCAAAATTCTTCACCAAGGATGTTAAAACTTTACAGAGTGAACTAAATGCATGACAACCTATTACAGATGACAGTTCATATACAAAAACAACAAGAAAGTGGCCAAATTTGCTCTCAGAGCAAGAAAATGTGTATTTGGAATTATTCTGGGCTTTGCGACCGGTATAGGCCAAGATCAGTCTGCGCAATCGTGCAGGCTGATCAGGGCCCACCATGTACGCTAAAAGTAACAGAAGGTTTATTTTGACTGAAGAAGTAATTTGTTTGTTTATCCTAAATCAACTGAATTACACAGCAATAACCTACAATTTCCAGAAGACAAGAGGGTCATGATGACCCTGCATCGCTGGAAACCTGGAAACCCTAGTTTCATTGACCTTTTAAGCTGCCAGCCCCAATAGTAGCCATTTTTTCGGAGATATCATTGATATTTGAAAAAAATTGGTAGAGTGTCATCTTATCACCATAACAGCTGTTATTCAAATTTAGCCAATGGTTTCAGAGAATAGTCTTTTAAAGTTTTCTTAATAAAGATATAAGGAAAACTAATCCAGCCCCTGGCAGCAATGTTTTTTTGCTTTTTGTGTGGGGATTTTTCTCCAGAAATCTCCATAATTTGAACAACTTTGGTAGAACGTCATATACACACTATTTATCACAAATGTTATTCAAATTTGCCTGTGGTTTCAGAGAAGATTTTCAAAGTTTTCTATATAGTCATTAAAATATATTAAAATTTCAGCTCTGAAAGGATGTCATATATTATCCTGGTTATCTTGGAACAAATTTGGCTGCATTATTTCCATCTATAAATATATATTGTCATCCTTGACATATGTATATAGTATAGGTAACCTGGGAAAAATTTGGCCACTTCTCAGATACGACAACCTTTCAGAGCTGACAATTTATATACAAAACGTCGAGGAAGTTGCCAAATCTGTTCTCTGATATCCATGAATTTATATATACAGTCAAGACTTTCTTAAGTGACCTTCCAATGAATTTTGACGAGACAGTCTATCAGATTTGCAATGTGTTAACCTCCGAACAAATATGTTTGTACATTGTTTATATCAGACAGGTTCGTCACTTTACACTAACTGAATTTGTGGAAAATATGACAATTGAAATTCAAATTGTCTTTTAACCCTTAGCCGGATTAAATATGTACTATAGAGTTGTGCCAACCCATTTATTACAAAATATGTTAGTTGGGATGATAAATGAGTTCAATAATTACATTTCAGGATTCTGGCTAAAATGGCGATCTGAGCCTTTTAAATAGTCTTAAGAGCCTGGGTTAGGGCCGTAATCTGACTCATTTTTTGTTATGGAACTCTTTATATACATATCTACCTACACTCATGCTAAAAATTAACTCTATATGTTAAGTGACAATGAGTATATTACTGTTTAAAATAGACAGGGGTTCTAATTTCGACCCGAAATCTATAGTCTTTGTATGTTTACGCGTCCGTACAAATGCACAGACACCTAAATGTTCCTGAATTTGTTATCATATTTAAGGTATTAAAAACACTTTCACAGTGAGATGTTATTTGTTTCAGTTTATCAATGCATATAAGGGAGAAAAACATGTATAACTGAGAGAAAATGACGATGTTTTGTTAATTTAGGGGACATCGGTCGCATGTTTTGACTCTAACACACGGACGGACGAACGTACGGGCTATAAATCGTTATTAGTGTGTATATATTGTACTAATGCGAGTGACTACACAATTTCTGTTAGAATATATTGCGAAATGAGTCTTAAGGATCAAGCAGAAACAAATATAATGGCTAAAATCAGACCTCAGGGGTGGTGTGCAGACTCGAACCAAAAACCCTATTTATTAACTGAGTTTAAGCTAACACTTATTGCCACAGGAAAGTGCTGGAATAGATTTAGGTGGGCAATTTAAAAATATTATCAGAAATGCCCGATTACGGGAAGAAATCAGCCTTCAAAGTAAGAAAAAAAAGCAAAAAAAAAATCTATTGCGAAATAGTGCCTTCTTTGAACAGACGCACAGACAAACGAACGCACGTACGGACCAAAGTATGTAGTCATAAATGTTGGCAGAGGTTTGAACTTTAATATGATATATAGATATTATCTGTAGCGTAAAGATTAACGGCTCTACAAGAGTCCCAAAATGGGCATAAAGTTGTTTACAACAAAGAAAATTGGCGCCAAATTCTCCCGCCAAAAGCGTTTTTGAGCTCGGACGGACGAACGCACAAGAGCACACCCAATTACTTGGTGCCGTTTTGAAACGGTTATGTTCAGCTACAAAAGTGCCAATATTTATTTATAAATATTGAAAAATAACTGAGAAATATGTAAATGAACTTGTACATTTAGGCTCAAACTACCTCCAAGGGTCCCCTCTGCGCTCTGCGCTCGAACCCGTTACCCTATAACATCTCGAAACTAACCCCTGATACGCACGAACTAGTTAGAAATTGAATAAATCTATAGGATCATCTAAAAACAATTTAAAAAAACCCATTACTTTTGAAGAAATAAGTGTCGCATGTTACGTCATTTTTTGTTTAGGTGACCTGTTTTTCCTGTGTAATTTTAATATTCCTTAGCAACCCCTCGTTGGATTTTAATAAACTATATGTCTTTTTGTGGTTTAAACACGATACCAGTTATTTGAAGAAATTCGGTTAGGGGATAACTGTTGTATGACCAAATAAAGCTTAGGGACACAAAGGCCATCTAACCTTATCAAAATTTAGCCTAGAAAAATGACGTAACTTCCTTATATGGAAGTATTTCGGCACCAAACTTCATGAATAGATAGATCTTGTATTGCCCAATATTTTGATACCAATATTGCCATAAACAAACAATTTTTTAGAAATGCCATCGAGGTAATACACCAACTTAGGTTAATCAAGTGGGGTTCCAAACATGCACTCCATAGGCATCCAAATTCGACAACTCCAACAATCGAGGAGGAACTTTTTTAGTTCAGCTGGTAAGAGCGTTATGTCAAGGTCATCACATATTGACCTTGAAAGGTCTCGATTGGTGTTACGTTATCCCGGGATGATTTTCTACGGCATTTATGTCCCTCAAAGTTGAGTTGAACATGACAAAAAACGTCTGCTTTTAGCTGGCAAAACAGGGGTGCGATGCCTAAACTCATCTAGATATACATGTTTGGCAACTTTCAGGTCAATCCCACTACCCGTCCGAGGTCAAGGGCATCGAAAGCAAAGTCAGGGACATAAAGTCCCTCAGAACAATAATTAGGGTTAGGGTCTCCCCGTACACACAGACGATCAGGATATCCATTCCTGTTATGGATCACTTATCATACATATATAGCTATGTTCATGGTAATTATTAACCCGTTCTGTTGAGTATTAATGAATATATGACCGTAAGAAGGACACTATGTGTTAAATTCAACCAATTTATATAGGCCTATTTCTGTGTAGACCTAAAATAACGTTTCTTACGGTTGAACGCACAGAGAAAAATAATCAACACAATGGGATTAAATATGTACTATATAGTTGTGCCAACCCTTTTAAAGATATAAGCTTTATATGTATATATATATATATATATATATACATATATCTACCTACACTCATGGTAAAAGTCAACTCTATCTGTTAAGTAATAGTGAAGTTATGACCTTTACATGTAGGCCAGTGGCCGTATTCCAGTAGGTTCCTAAGTTTTTCCTTAAATTTAAAAAAAAATCTTGTTTTTATTTCCTTTACTAAAAAAAAAAAAAAAATTCATAAACTTACGCCGTATTCCAAAAGCATCTTAAAATTTTCTAACGTAAGAAATTTTTAATTTTAAGAAATAATCTTAAGTAACTTTCCATTTTTGGTTGTCGTAATTATCGGTTTTTCCTTCGCTCAAAATAGTAACATAAATCTAAAGATACATGCATGCGTGCTTTAAAAGCACAAGTTTAAAAGCAGTAAGTACATGTAGATTCTCTCTCTCTCTCTCTCTCTCTCTCTCTCGCTCTCTCTCTCTCTCTCTCTCTCTCTCTCTCTCTCGCTCGCTCTTTATCCCTCTCTCTCTATATATATATAAACCCCTGTCTCTCAATACTGGGTTTGAAGGAGAGGTATACCCTCGCAAAAAAAGTTTGAGAGCCGCCATTTAGGAGTCTGCCTATTGGCCCGTCCGTCTGTCCGGACGTCTATGGGAGTACTTGTTGGGTGCGCTGTTTCACTAAAGACAACCCATCACCCTTATTAAGACACTTAGATAAAAACGTTTTTTGTTTGTTTTATAACGGGTATCTCATTTGCAAATTAATGCTATTCATTCCGTAAAAGGGTGATAATTACGAAATGAATATCATACTTCTGGGTTGCAACCCACTAGATTCAAACATAAGAAATAACCCAACAAGTACACTTCATAAGTACGTCCGATCACGGTCTGTCTATCAGAAAAATTCTTTTAACCATGAATTCAAAAGTATTTTCCTGACCTAGAGAAATTTCAAACATTTATTCATCATTAATGGTCCTAAATTTTGACAATAACATAAGTATGAATTTCGATTGAATGATATCTATTTACAGACTTATGAAAGGGTATAACAAGGCTCCAAGCGAGAATTAGTGATAGGTCTATATGAAAACCGCTACAGCTATTTTTGTGCATTGGAAATGGGCATGGTTTTCAAATAGATAAATAGCGGAAAAATATTTTTTGTTTATTTTGGTTTTACGCAATGTCAACAGTTTTCAGGATTATTCCTTCATTGATTATTGAATTTAATTTACGGTTTTGTTATAGTTTAAACCCATTTTATGCTCATCCTCTATGCGGATGTGTTCCATTACGGTTCCGATTTCGGGGCCGTGCCGTTTATATGCTGCTTTCTATAGTTTAAAGAAATTAAACGCACTGTCCCGGAATGATATTTTGAGCAGATGTAATTAATGCCTGCTTTCCAATAAAACAGCCCAGTGCAGTCCGCAAATTCTAATCCGGGGCGTCACTTTCCGCTTACAGCAGTGGAAAATGTATGTGCGAACTGAAATCCTAATCAGGGACGACACTTTAAGTTCTCTTTCCCACGGAATTCATAATGTATTTGTTTCTCGTATGAACACGTAACTTAGCTGATATAATTATATTTACATTTCAATCTTATTGCAGTACAAACAGTACTTAGGCTTATAAAAACAACGTCTGCACTTAACCTTAACAATAACACACCACAATCACAAGAAATTATTTTAAAACGGTTTGAAAAAATATCAAAAATAAAATAAGTCTACAAGAATACAAAAAAGTGAATGCATGTTAGAAAAATTACTTCATTTTTTGCGGTTTTCCATACAACTAATGGAGGATTGACTGCACGATACCGCAATGGAAACGAAAATGTTGCTTTCGGTAGTTTTAATATTTTACCTTAGTGTACCGATGGAAAAAAAGTTGTTATAATTCAATATGTACTCAAATTCAATTACCAAATGATACAAATCAACGAATAACAAATGCAACAATAACAAGACAGTGGTGTGTAAAATTATATTTAAAAATATTGCATAAACGGGGACAAGTGTGTATCAATGAAATCTACTCTGTCAATAGCATGTGTACATCGTTCCCCGTATATTGATAGTCAATCGGGGACACAAGTCGAATATTGATATTTTAATGATATTAGTTCATAAGATGTTCACATTTACTCCTTACTTCTAAAAAAACATGATTTTACAAACGGGGACGTCCCCGGTTGATGGGTGTCCCCGATTGGAAGGTGTGTATTCATATGGATGTCCCCGATTGACACCAAATACACACGCACACACACACACACACACACACACACACATCAACTTCCCTATGTTTGTGCTAGCTGATATCAATCTATAAATGGACAAACCTTATATTTGATTATGATTTATAACTACATATGTATAACCTTTCTGGCTTTCTGGAAAAAATGTTACTCAAATAGGGAAGGACGTTTCTTTTATTTTTGCTCAGTATATAAATACTTTTTGAATACTACGTTATTATTACTTGATCATGTTTATCTAGGAAATTGTGTCATACGCAACGTTGGCAGGAGTTGGAGGAGTATACGATACGCCGTTTCCATGGAAACGGTGGAAGAAATGCGGCTGGTTTGAAGCTGCAATAGCAGTCGTCTCCCTCAGTGTTAAACAGATGGACCAACTGATTCCCGGCTACCGGAACTTTGACCAGTCCCTGCTGAATGATTATATCGGTATGCTATTTAAAGAAAGTGTCAATTATTTCGCTAAACGTCTCTCTCTAAAAATATACTTAAGGCCAAAAGACTTCATGGTCTTGTCCAGATGTATGATGGTTGATTACTCATCAAGTTACACCATTGCTATTTCCCATACATATTTGGTTTACATGTACTAGTGTCCAAGCTTTAGCTGCGCGGATAATGGTAATATCACACCGACGACGTTTTTCACGTGCAACTACGTGCGCAATAGGATCTAAACAACGTACGCGATGTCCGTGTACAATTGGTTTACCTATCAATAATGCAATTGAAAGGCACAGAGATATTGCTAAAATCTTCAAGTGTTTCGACAATATGAACCTTAAAACGATCAACGTATGTGCGCAATCAGTCGTCTTGAAGCTGGAGAACACCCACCACGTGCGGCAAACGCGTTAGGGGATACTGAACGCACTTTTCGGCGATTGTGTAAGTAATACGCCACTACTGTATCTTTTGCCGACCTGCCGATGTCTGGACGTCCACCAAATCGTTTTGACACATCTACGCAACCGGTTTATTGCCGCAGGTAACACATGATTCAACACATCTGGACGAAATTGGCCACACATTAGTGCAAGAATGTTAGGCGACGTCTCCGGGTTGCAGGAATACGTGGCTACATGGCAGGTGGTTGTTAAATCGATGTAATTCAGTAATTTTTACGGATGAATTAAAATTCCGATTCCAATGATAGACATAATGTTTGCCGCCGGTAAACGGTTTGCTAATGCCTGTGTTGTTGAATCAGACAGATGGGGAGGACCTAGTGCAATGGCGTGGATTTATGAGACGACACAAAACGTGGCTTATATTCCTTGATTTTGGAGGTGGCGGTGGGGGTCTTACGGTGCAGCGTTATGTTAATCACGTACTGCAGCCAGTTGTCTTCCCATTTATTCATCAACATTCTGGCGCCATCCTCCAACTAGACAAATGCGCGGCCCCATGCAAGATTAACAAAAACTTTCTTGCAGTTTGCTGGGGATTATATGAAGAGAAAAGTTCGTGCCAGAAATATCCAGACAAACCCCAAAATTATATTAGCCATAACTCAAGGATGGAACAGAATCCCGGCTCAATTTTTGCACATGCTTGCAAGGTCTATGCGTACGGGGATACACCCGATACTAAAATTTAATTTGCAAACGGCTGATGTAACTTTTTTATAACATGTGAAACTTTTAAAAACACAGTCAGCTTATTTAAACACCACTTATGATAAAACTAACCAAACAATTTCTTTAAAACTTCGAACAGTTTTGACTATGACTTGTTTTTTCCAACAATGTATATATATCCGTTTTCTCTAAGTTTACCGGACAATACTTTTGGCTATGAGCATATACATATATCTCGTTTTATATATGTTGAAAAAATCCAAAAAAAATCCGTTTAAATGACTTCCCAAATGTACATACATGTATCTGTTGATCTAGACTGAATCTTTGTATGTTGGTCTATAAAACTTGATAAATTCGCAGTCAATGCATACCAGTCAACTGTCTTAGACCTCTCAAGATAGACGATCGTTGCACCTTTTCGCCATTTTGTGTTTGGAAGTTTTGTGCTGGTACGAGGCAAGATCCCATTTCTTTCAAATTTTTTAAGCATACATACTTTTATTTTCTGTTAAAAGTTCACTTCGAGTAACGATTGAAGCTAGAATATGTATTTTTAATATGTGATATCGCCGACTTGATGTTGTATTTCAGGTTGTTTTTGTTTCAAGTTATGGCGGTTCGGAGATTGGATAGATATAGTAGTGGATGATCACTTGCCAACCCTCAACAACCAACTTCTCTATTGTCCCGCATTCGGTACACCAAAGGAGTTTTGGGGACCACTTGTAGAAAAGGCATATGCGAAGTCAGTGTTTATTGTTTTATATAACTATACACTGACTCAAAATGAAAACTTTACACTTTATATGTTTGAATATTTCTTTTAAACATACATGTTCGGATACTTGTTATACATGGCTTTCACGATTAAATTATTTAATCATTATGCATTTTTATGCTCCGCTCTGCCCCTAATTTTTTTGGAGTGGCATATAGTAATCGCAGCGTCCGTGCTTGCGTCCGTCCGTCCGTCATTCCTTCCTGTATTTCGTGTCTGACCTGTAATTTTGTCATGCATAGATGGATTTTGTAAATACTTGCTACAAATGATCAACATAACATGAAGACGTGTCGCGAGTAAGCACCATACCCGTACCTCAAATGTCAAGGTCACACTTTGAGTATGTTTGGCAACACTTTGAGTCTGTA
Organism: Panopea generosa; assembly: GCA_029582155.1. Classification (NCBI taxonomy): domain Eukaryota; kingdom Metazoa; phylum Mollusca; class Bivalvia; order Adapedonta; family Hiatellidae; genus Panopea; species Panopea generosa. The sequence continues at coordinate 27,067,067 of CM055904.1, read as the reverse complement.
CGAGATATCGTGTCCGGCCTGTAACTTTGTCATGCATAAATGGATTTAATTAATACTTGCTACAAATGATCAACATAACATGACGACGTGTCGCGAGTAAGACCCACACATGTACCTCAAATGTCAAGGTCACACTTTGAGTTTGTTTGACAACACTTTGAGTCTTTGTGAGATTTAATGTCCGGCCTGTAACTTTGTCATGCATAAATGGATTTTGTTAATACTTGCTACAAATGATCAACATAACATGACGACTTGTCGCGCGTTACACCAGACTCCCACTTCAAAGGTCAATGTCAAAATTTAATTTTGTTTGATAACACATTCAGTCTGATTGATATTTCGTGTCCGGTCTGTAACTTTGTCACCTATGGATGAATTTCAAAAACACTTTGCTCAATTCACCAACATGTCATAATGACGTGTCACTTGTAAGACCTACATGCGTACCTCAAAGGTCAAGGTTAAACTGAGTTTGTTCGACAACACTTTGAGTCTGTGTGAGATTTCGTGTCAGGCCTGTAACTTTGTCATGTATAAATGGATTTTATAAATACTTGCTACAAATGATCAACATAACATGAAGACGTGTCGTGAGTAAGACCCACAGCCATACCTCAAAGGTCAAGGTCACACTTTGAGTTTGTTTGACAACACTTTGAATCTGTGTAAGATTTCGTGTCCGGCCTGTAACTTGGCTAAATTCATCAGCATGACATCACCGTGTCCAAACGTTTCCGGAGGAGGCGGTGGAGGTAACGTTGGATGACGGTGGGGTAACGTTGAATGACGGTGGGATTCGCGATCAGCGGTAAGAAAACTATCTTTTTTTAACTATTGTTGATAATTTTTGGAAAAACTGAGTCGAGCAGGATGATGTCGTTTTATTTCTGATCACTCGACAGCAACCGAATCTGTGCAGACTGTAGCCGTTTTCTTGATCATTCGGGAAATACAAGGAATTTTCTGTGTAAACATTGGCACGAATGTTTTAAAAGTGCGAAAACTGTCTTGTTACCGAGCATAATTTGATATAACATTTTCTTTTATAAGCAACACCCTCCCCTACATTATATTTTTACCCCATTCGGTTTTTTAATAGGGTAAAATTGATTTAGTGACAGTTTTATGGTGAAAAATCAGCGTAACGATGGAGGAGCTGGTGGAACTGTTTGAAAGTTGCATAATGCTGGAGGATGGTGGATTTACTAAAAGCCATTTTTTGTTGTTGTTTTCGATACAAACATGTGTTTGCTCAATTGCCAATATAATGTAAAACTATTACAATATGTTACGACGATGAAATGGGCTCAAATAAGGCAAATCAAATTAAAAATTGCCATACATGCTTATATCACCCGAGACATATCGATTTTTTCAAAACATCCAAACGGAAGGTTCTCAATATGTTATGTATGTATAGAGATCGTTTTTGGAATATCACATTGCTTTATCTTTTATGCTTTAGTGAAAAATAGAAAGGAAATGAAATATTTGTTTTATTTAAACGGCGAATTAAAAGCAACATGCATTTTGCCAGAGCGCAGGTCACGAATAGGTGCCATGGTCGTTAATGACTATCCTTCTGGTGCCGTAATGTATAACTAATGTCATATATATTTATTCACAAAATTGGGGCATAATTTAAGAAATTTGTCGTAAATGGTCAAAATAGCAAACTAGTATATAAAGTCAAACCTGTACAAGTGGTCACCTCTATTAAGCAGCCACTTGTCTTAATCAGTCACATTTGCTATTTCCTATTTCTACGCTTTCAAAGTAAATTAACCTGTCTTAAAAGGTCACTTTTGCTCCTTCCCATGACTGGCTGCTTCAGACAGGTTTGATTGTATTATGTTTTTCTTCTATCCAATATTGGGTATTTAACTATAAAAGCTATTTTTAGTAGTTAATAAGTTAGACGTTAAGGTCGAACAATCACAACTGACCGTTTAAGTTACTTTATTTCACTCTGGACATTTTCATTTATTTCACTTAAACTTTTTTATGCCCCCACAATTTTTTTTGGGGGGCGGGGGGGGGGGGAGGGGGTGGCATATAGTAATCGCAGCGTCCGTCCGTCCGTCTTTCTGTCCGGTATTTCGTTTCAGGCCTGTATCTTTGTCATGCATAGATGGATTTTGTTGAAACTTTTACTAATGATCAACATAACATGACGACGTGTCGCGGGTAAGACCCACACCCGTACCTCAAAGTTCAAGGTCACAATTTGAGTTTGTTTGAATACACTTTGAGTATGTGTGAGATTTCGTGTCCGGCCTGTAACTTTGTCATGCATAGATGGATTTTAATGATACTAGCTTCAAATGATCAACATAACATTACGACGTGTCGCGAGTAAGACCCACACCCGTACCTCAAAGGTCAAGGTAACAATTTTAGTCTGTGTGAGATTTCGTGTCCGGCATGTAACTTTGTCATGCATAGATGGATTTTTATAAATACTTGTAAATGATGAACATAACATTTGATACCCAAACTCCCACTTCAAAGGTCAAGGTCACAATTTAACTTTGTTTGACAACAGTTTCAGTCATTTTGACATTTCTTTTCCGGTCTGTCATCTATGGATACATTTTTAAAACACTTGGCTCAGTTGTTCAACATGATATAATTAGGTGTCGCATGTAAGACCCAGAACCTTTCCTCAAAGATAAAGGTCACACTTTCAAATTGTTTGATATTGTGTGTCTGGTCTTTGACTTTGCCTTTAACTTGTCTCAATTTATCAAGATGACATGACGACGTGCCATAAGTAAGACCTAGACCCATACCTCAAAGGTCAAGGTCACACTTTTAGTATGTATGACAACACTTTGATTCAAATCCATCCTTCATAGATACATCGCTACCTATTTAACATAATTATACTGTTATTTTTCAACGACCATTTTGGGGGCATGCGACATTTACCAGTGACATTTCTTGTTTCTATGATGTATGTACATGACATGAAAATACCACAGTGCATAATTTCACTCGTGGTTTTGGAAAAGGGCAAATTTCTAGTAAATGGTTAAAAGACTGAAAATCATCAATGACAAAACGTTTGGAACTGTGTGATATTATAATAGTCACGACCATTTTGTATTTTTAAAGATGTTTACTCATTGTTTCAAAACTTGCAAGCCAGCACTAGCTTTATAAAATAAATAACTAATTTTATTAAACTATTAAGTTGTGTATCGCAATGATAGGAGGTTATTATTATTATTATTATTTTTATATAGGAGTACAGATTGATTTATGTGTAGACATGGAGAAAATCAAGTTTTCAAGTTTTATTCAGCAACTAGGCCCATAGTGCATCAATCATATACAGTAATAGATTAATAAACTTGAAATGAACTACTTGTATATAAAACAAACAGTGACAGAAGCACATTGACTAGTTATAAACATTAATATCAAACTCAAGCAGCTGACTAGTATTAACTAGATATCAAACATTTAACATATGAAGTTACATGTCACTAATCTTATATCAGTATTATAATTTTGTAATTTTAAACACATAGAGTATAATATAAGGAAGGTGATATTGTTATCTAAGAACTTGCATTATTTTCTTTAGAAAAAATGCTCTTTATCAGAAAGTCTGTATCACTACAATGTGTCCTTTTAACACCAATATGTTTTATAAAGTTAGCTCCCCTTTTGTACAAATAATATAAAATTTCAAAAAGTCCAGAGTAAACCACACCAGTCCTTTTAAGATATTTAAAATTCAATGCCAAGTCTTTTAGACTGGAGTATTTTTTACTCGTCTTTCCTGTGATGTTGTCTGACTGGTAATGGCCTTCGAGATAGTGCTGAAGACGCAGCTATTGTCCCAAATAGAATCTTCCTTTTTTTTTGCGTGCTTGGTCGTCAAATGCGTGATTTCTGAAAAGATAACTTTAACAGATAATATGAAATGCTCATTGCATGATTGATTCATTTTCGCTTTACTCCGTTAATCAACAGTATTTGAGTTAAGTACGGCGGTCAATGGATCTAACTATTCTTCGGTTTAAAACAAAACTTTATGTACTATGAACCAGAGGTGGTGAACAAATTACATAGAGTATTGGGTCCAGTGATGTTGGAGGATGTGGCCAAATTGGTATTCGGACTTACCACGTATTCTGAACCCTTATCATATGAGCTTTCTCGATTCGACAACGCATTGAGAAAGGTTAGTGCAGTAGAGCAACAGTTGTATAGTAAATTAAATAATGTGGTCATCTAATCATAAAAGCATATCGTGATTTTCAAATAATATTTAGTATTAGTCTAAGAAACTGACAATTTTTCGTGTCGAAATGTGAAAAATCCGATTTTTTTCGAAATATCCGTTTTACTGTATCGAATTTATCGAAGTCATGAATAACCGGTTATGACACTACCAGATCAGTTTGGAGAGAAAAAATAATTATTCAAGTATATTGACACGCTTTCAGGTCCTTCATGGTTATCAACAGCTATAAGTTTAAAAATGAAAACCTTATCACTATAGGGTCATCGGTTATTACACCTCGCTCGTCCTGTGCACTGCATTGATCATTTTCGTGGTCTGAATATACAGCGCTTGTCCTTGATGTTCGCATAAAAAATCCCCTGTGAATAATACAAACATACTTTTACAAAAGAAAAGGAAGTAAATATTGTGTTTCGTAATTGAACAATAATAATTTAAATTAGTAAAATTATACTCAACAGGAATATCATGACTTGTGTCCTGCTGATTCAATACTTTTCTGTAGGACAGTATGATGAGTTCTATATAAAGAAGACAAACTTATAAATGGGAATGATTGGCACTAACTCACACCAAAAGTCTCCCGTGTAACTGATTACACTTAGCCGTGTTAGAGTGTTAGTTGTGCATAATTTCATACTTATTAAAATCTTTATGTCTTTTATACTGCTCATAATGGCAATTATCAGTTTGATTTTCTTTACAGTACATACATACACCATAGTAACATTTTTTGAAATATATTTACAACAGATTCACAACCGAAAAGTTGACCGCTTGCATGAGAAGCCTTAGAAAAAGTGCTTTTAGTAAATCCAGCATCCTCCAGCGTTACGCAACTTTCAAACAGCTCCACCAGCTCCTCCATCGTTATGCTGATATTCACCATAAAACCGTCACTAAATCAATTTAACACTAGTAAAAGGCCGAATGGGGTAAAATATAATGTTGAAGAGGATTTACTTATAAAAGAAAATGAAATATAAAACTATGTTCGGTAACAAGACAGTTTTCGCACTTTTAAAACACTCGTGCCAATGTTTACACAGAAAATTCCTTGTATTTCCCGAATGATCAAGAAAACGGCTACAGTCTGCACAGATTTGGTTGCTCTCGAGTGATCAGAAATGATACGACATCATCTTGCTCGACTCAGATTTTCCAAAAAATTATCAACAATAGTTAAAAAGATAGTTTTCTAACCGCTGATCGCGAATCCCACCGTCATTCAACGTTACCCCACCGTCATCCAACGTTACCTCCACCGCCTCCTCCGGAAACGTTTGGACACGGTGGACATGACGATGTGTCACGCGTAAGACCCACATGCATACCTCAAAGGTAAAAGTCACACTGAATTTGTTTTACAATACTTTGAGTCTGTTTGAGATCTCGTGTCTGGTCTGTAACTTTGTCACCTATGGATACATTTCAAAAACACTTGGCTCAGTTGATCAACATGACATAATTACGTGTCGCATGTAAGACCCAGAACATTTCCTCAAAGGTCAAGGTCACAATTTCAATTTGTTTGATATTGCGTGTCTGGTCTTTAATTTTGTCATTAACTTAGCTCAGTTGATCAAGGTGACATGACGACGTGTCACACATAAGACATAGACCCATACCTCAAATGTTAAGGTCACACTTTAAGTTTGTATGACAACACTTTGAGTCTGTTTGAGGTTTCAAGTCCATCCGGTAACTTTATCATACATGTATGGATTTCAAAAACACTTACTTTATCAATTGATCGACATGACATGACGACGTGTCACGTTAAGACATAGAACCTTATCTCAAGGTCACACTTTCAGTTTGTTTGATATTTCATGTCTGGTCTATAACTTTGTCTTACATGGAGGGATTTTGAAATAGCTTGAAACTAGTGATCAGCATGTCATGATGATGTGTCACATGCATTTACCTGCAAAATACCCAGACCGTTACATCAGATGTGAAGGTTGTACAAAGGTCAAGATCACGCTTTAATATAAAAAAACATTAAATTGGATATCTAGTCTGAAAAGTCAGTCCATTACTCTTGATATTCATGGGTCCATCGCTACCTATTATAACATATATTGTTATTTTCACGGACCATTTGGGGGGTATGCGACACTTACCAGTGATATTTCTTGCTTTTTCACATTCGTGCGTCTGAGCACTTTTCCAGATAGATTATTCATATTCTTGCGAACCTGTTCAATGATATTGGATATGTCAGAGATCTTGTCAGACACGGTCGCGTACGTACAACAACGTTACGTACTCATAGCGCTAATACGTACCTACGTAATCGTTTCATACTCTTTGGCGTTACGGTGTTCATATACAGACGATTATAAACAGTTTGAGACAAAACTGTGTTCCAATTCGTGCTAGTCGGCCATACACTTGTCAGATTCTGACAGCGCACCACAGAGCTTCCAGACTGTTATAGGCACGACGTCATTTGCAATACACGCAAAACCCGTGACAATGTCCCTGAATCCACAGGCAGGAATAACGGACCCTGGTTAGCCCCCCCCCCCCCACCAGTGTATATAAGTGAGCATGAAAGAATTCATTTATTGTTAACATGTTGTCATACCAGACTACAGTTGTGTTGAGCTGGTTTAGTCTTCCAATAATCCATTAAAATTTGTGCCACTTTATTTACGACTAATCTTTTTAGCACTTAAATGGACGATTTGAAAGTGTCTTATACAGGAACGGTTGGAGACAGACAGACAGACAGACAGACAGACAGACAGACAGACAGACAGACAGACAGACAGACAGACAGACAGACAGACAGACAGACAGACAGACAGACAGACAGACAGACAGACAGACAGACAGACAGACAGACAGACAGACAGACAGACAGACAGACAGACAGACAGACAGACAGACAGACAGACAGACAGACAGGCAGGCAGGCAGGCAGGCAGGCAGGCAGGCAGGCAGGCAGGCAGGCAGGCAGGCAGGCAGGCATGCAGGCAGGCAAGCAGGCTGGCTGACAGGCAGGCAGGCAGGCAGGCAGACAGATAGACTGTATATTTTTGCACACATCCACTGTTCAATAACGTAATTAATAGCTACTGTATAGCGGTTTTAACATTTAATCTAAACTAAATACGGCGTGCCGATACAAAAGAAATTTAAACAGTAAATCTAGCCGATAATTCGCTTTCGACAAAAATAACAGATATGTCAAGCATAGTATCAAGAAACTTTTTCTAAATCCCTATATTCTTATACTTTAGATGCAAGAAAACATACGAAGCCAACGAATGTGGTCGGACGTTGGATGCAATCACCGATCTCACTGGTGCTATATGTGAATTTTTTACACCTCACATAAATCCTCCAGAAAATCTTTTTCACGTGCTTTATAAATCAAGTGTGAACAGATCACATATACTGTGCTGGAGAAACGATAAGTTGCTCACTCCAACAGGCTTCATATTTGATTCAAACGCTGACAAAATGGTAAGAATCATCCTTCAATTAATCCTCACATTCTGTTTGCACGTCCCATCATCTCATCCTCTTATCTACGTCCCACCATCTCGTCTTCTTATCCACGTCCCATTATCTTGTCCTCTAACCCACGTCCCATCATCTCATCCTCTTATCTACGTCCCATCATCTCGTCTTCTTATCCACGTCCCATTATCTTGTCCTCTAACCCACGTCCCATCATCTCATCCTCTTATCTACGTCCCATCATCTCGTCTTCTTATCCACGTCCCATTATCTTGTCCTCTAACCCACGTCCCATTATATCTTCCTCTTACCAACGTCCAATTATCTCGTCCTCTTATCCTCGTCCCATTATCTCGTTCTCTTACCCACGTCCAATTTTTTCGTCCTCTTATCCTCGTCCCATTATCTCGTTCTCTTACCATAGTCCCATTATCTCATCCTCTTACCCACATCCCATTATCTCGTTCTCGTACCCACGTCCCTTTATCTCGTCCTCTTATCCACGTCCCATTATCTCGATCTCTTACCAATGTTTCATTATCTCGTCCTCTTACCCATGTCCCATTATCTCGTCCTCTTACCCACGTCCCATTATATCGTTCGCTTATCCACGTCCCATTATCCCGTCCTTTTATTAACGTCCAAATATCTTGTTCTCTTATCAACGTCCCATTATCTCGTTCTCCTATCCATGTCCTATTATCCCATTCTCTTACCAACGTCCCATTAACTTGTTCTCTTATAAACGTCCCATTATATCGTTCTTTAATCCACGTCCCATTAACTCATCTTCTGATACACGTCCCATTATCTAGTCATCTTATTCACGTTCCGTTATCTTGTCTTGATATCCATGTCATAGTAGCTCGTCCTCTTACCCACGTTCTATTATCTCGTCCTCTTAACCATGTCTCATTATTTCGGCAACTTATCCTCATCCCATTATCTCGTTCTCTTACCCACGTCCCATTATCTCGTCCTCTAACCCACGTCCCATTATCTCGTCTTCTTACCCACGTCCTATTATCATGATCTCTCATCTAAGTCCCAGTAACTCGTTCTCTTTTCAACGTACCATTATCACGTCCTCTTATTCACGTCCCATTATCGCGTCCTCTTATCAACTTCCTTTTAACTCATCCATTTATCCACGCTACGTTATCTCTTTCTCTTATCGACGTCCCATTATCTCGTCCTCTTATACACTTCAGACTAACTTTTCTTCTTATCCACCTCCCATAATATTGTCCTTACAATGATATTCTATTATCTCTTCCTCTTATTCGCGTCCCATCATCTCGTTCTCTAATCGACGTCCCATTAACTCTTCTTCTTATCCACTTCCCAGTATCTCGTTATCTCATTCACATCATATTATCTCGTCCTCTTATCATCGTCCCATTATCTCGTCCTCTTATCCTCGTCCCATCATCCCGTTTTCTTATCCATGTCCGATTATCTCGTCCTCGGATCCACATCCCATTATCTCATTATCTCATTCTCTCATTCACGTCCCATTATCTCGTCCTTGCATCCTCGTCCCATTTTCTCATTCTCTTATCCATGTCCCATTATCTAGTTCTCTTATCAACTTCCCATTATATAGTTCTCTTACCCACGTCCCATTTTCACTTCCTCTTATCCACATCTCATGATTGCATCCTCTCATCCATTTCCCATTAACTCGTCCTCTTATCCACGTCTCATTATCTCATTATTTCATCTTCGTCCCATTATCTTGTTCCCTCTTCCTCGTCCCATTAACTCGTTCTCTTGTCCACGACATATTATCTCATTCTCTTATCAATGTCACATTATCATGTCCTCTTATCCTCGTCACATTATCGCGTCCTCTTATCCTCATCCCATTATCGCGTCCTCTTATCCTCATCCCATAATCGCGTCCTCTTATCCACTTCCCATTAGCTCATCTTCTTATCCACGTCCCATTATCTCTTACTCTCATCATTGTCCCATTATCTTGTTCCCTTTTCCTCGTCCCATTAACTCGTTCTCTTATCCACGTCACATTATTGCGTTCTCTTATCCTCGTCCCATTATCTCATCCTCTTATCCACGTTCCATTATCTCGTCATCTTATCTTCATCCCATCATCTCATTCTCTAATGAACGTCCCATTTTCTCGGTCTCTTATCCACTTCCATTAACTTGTTCTCTCATCCTCGTCCCATTATCTCGTTCTTTTATCCACGTCCCATTTATTCGTCCTCTAATCCAAGTCATATTATCTCGTCCTCTTATCCTCGTCCCATTGTCTCGTCCTCTTATTCACGTCTCATTATCTCGTCATCTTATCCTCATCGCATCATCTTGTTCTTTTATCAACGTACCATAATCTCGTTCTCTTATCCACGTCCTATTATCTCGTCCTCTCATCAACATCCAATTATCTCGTCCTCTCACCCACGTTACATCAGTTCGTTATCTTATCTTTATCCCATTATCTCGTCGACTTATCCACGTCCCATTTACTCATCCTCTTATCCACGTTCAAATATCTTGATCTCTTATCCACACCCCATTATCTCTTTCTCTCATCCACGTCCCATTAAATCGTCCTCTTATCCACGTCCCATTATCTCGCTCTCTTTACCACATACCATTATCTCTTTTCCCGTTCCCATTATGTCTTATCCTCATATCCCTATCCACCATCTCTGCACAATCCTCATATATCCATTTTATAGCATATTCTTCTGATTTCATTATTTGTATTCCTTCATATTGTTATCTAATCGGAATACCCTCTTACATGTACCCGTCTACTCTTCTCATGATCAAACAGTTTTATTTCCGTGTCTTCATCTTCTCATGCCATCCTCTCTCTCACATTCTCGTTATTTACATTTATCGTCAATGGTCATGTTTAATTCACATGTTCTTGATCTTTCGTCGCTGAATGGTGTAAGGCACCGTCTCAAGCAAACTTACCTCTCACCACTCATAGTTTCCAGTCCCGTTCGGTCACAATCTTAATGTGAGAAAGTTTGCCAGTTGTTTGCGGAAGGACGGTGGTTCTACTCAGATTCGTTCTTAGAGTTCCTTGACCTGTATAACTGGATATGCCAGTTTAACCCTTAATGTGTTGAAAAAGGTATTACACCCCATTATGAAGATACAATTTCCTCAAGAGTAAGATTGGTTGATGAAATATTGCGTTATATATACATGTATATGATTTTTTTATGATTATTTCGGCAGTATCTCGGAAATGATTATGTACATATGCATGCAAATACAAGCGTTATATAGGTTACATGATTGAGAAACAAATAAATAATGGCTGATTTATCTTCAGCTAGAGGATACGGTCGATGGACGCAGCATGAGTCGTTACCTTCATATCGTCACAGCAACCACAAAGGTAAAATCACCTATGTCTGTCTGTAACAAATATGTTACTGTTTGTTAAGGAAAGCATTTCATTTGATAAGTGCTTTTGGAGAAAATAAAGAAATATCTCAATGAATTAAATTTCACTCGTGGCGTGCTTGTTTGTAATTTCGCAACTCCAGACAGTGCCACGGCAGTGTTCACTGGAGACAATGCCACGGCAATGTTCACTTGAGACAATACCACGGCAATGTTCACTTGAGACAATCGGCCACAGCGGTGTTCACTCGAAACAATCGGCCACAACGGTGAAAGCAGTTTTTCGATAACAGTTAAAGGTTGATGAAAGATAAAAGTATGTAAGCTAAGAGCAACATTTAATTCATTGAATTTTATAACACACACCACATTTTACAAAAAAACAAATCTGTATAAAAACATAAACTGTCACACACAGTCTCAGATCAGAAGTAAAGATTGTTTCAATGTTAAGATGACCCCCATTGGCGGAGACACATCTACATGTAAGGCACCGTGATCGCATTGATCGTACCACTGTCCTTATATGTTTTAACCTATGTACTTGACCTACATTGCCACATAGTACCTTAATGAAGTGCATTACAATAATGTATTAAGTGATTGCAAAAATGCCAATTTTCACATCGACCTCAAATATAGAAGCTAGTTTTGTATTGGTATATACTGAAGCACACTTTGTTAGCTTCAAAAGTAGAGTAAGAGAGACATTTGCTATTTTATAGGATATGTGTTTCTAAATTAACTCAAGTACACAACAACGTCATTTCCGTTATTATCTTCAAATTTATTTGACATAGAAAAATCTCGAGGTGTTAGATACTTTAAGGCGAATAGGTTTTGCTTGAATCCTACTTAGTGATGGATTACTTACTATAAACCTATATGACTGTGACTGGGTTAATTATTATATGCCTGTGACTGGGTTAATTATTATATGCCTGTGACTGGGTTAATTAATATATGCCTGTCACTGGGTTAATTATTATATGCCTGTGACTGGGTTAATTAATATATGCCTGTGACTGGGTTAATTAATATATGCCTGTGACTGGGTTAATTATTATATGACTGGGTTAATTAATATATGCCTGTGACTGGATTAATTAATATATAATATATGCCTGTGACTGGGTTAATTATTATATGCCTGTGACTGAGTTAATTAATATATGCCTGTGACTGGGTTAATTAATATATAATATATGCCTGTGACTGGGTTAATTAACATATGCCTGTGACTGGATTAATTATTAAAAGCCTGTGACTGGATTAATTAATATATACCTGTGACTGGGATAATAATTTTATGTCTGTGACTGGGATAATTAATATATGCCTGTGACTGGGTTAATTATTATCAGCCTGTGACTGGGTTAATCAATATATGCCTGTGACTGGGTTAATTAATATATGCATGTGACTGGGTTAATTAATATATTCCTGTGACTGGGTTAATTAATATATAATATATGCCTGTGACTGGGTTAATTAACATATGCCTGTGACTGGGTTAATTATTATACGCCTGTGACTGGATTAATTAATATATACCTGTGACTGGGATAATAATTTTATGCCTGTGACTGGGTTAATTAATATATGCCTTTGACTTGGTTAATTAATATATGCCTGTGACTGGGTTAATTAATATATAATATATGCCTGTGACTGAGTTAATTAATATATGCCTGTGACTGGGTTAATCAATATATGCCTATGACTGGGTTAATTATTATATGCCTGTGACTGGGTTAATTGATATATGCCTGTGACTGGGTTAATTACTATATGCCTGTGACTGGGATAAATATTTTATGCCTGTGACTGGGTTAATTAATATATGCCTTTGACTTGGTTAATTAATATATTCCTGTGACTGGGTTAATTTATATATAATATATGCCTGTGACTGGGTTAATTAATATATGCCTGTGACTGGGTTAACTAATATATGCCTGTGACTGGATTAATTAATATATGCCTGTGACTGGATTAATTAATATATGCCTGTGACTGGGATAATTATTTTATGCCTGTGACTGGGTTAATTAATATATTCCTGTGACTGGGTTAATTATTATATGCCTGTGACTGTGTTAATTAATATATGCCTGTGACTGGGTTAATTATTATATGCCCGTGACTGGGTTAATTAATATATGCCCGTGACTGGGTTAATTAATATATGCCTGTGACTGGGTTAATTAGTATATGCCCGTGACTGGGTTAATTAATATATGCCTGTGACTGGGTTAATTAATATATGCCTGTGACTGGGTTAATTAATATATAATATATGCCTGTGACCGGGTTAATTATTATATGCCTGTGACTGGGTTTATTAATATATGCCTGTGACTTGGTTAATTATTATATGCCAGTGACTGGGTTAATTATTATATGCATGTGACTGGGTTAAATATATGCCTGTGACTGGGTTAATTATTATATGCCTGTGACTGGGTAAATTACTCTATGCCTGTTACTGGGTTAATTATTATATGCCTGTGACTGGGTTAATTAATATATTTCTGTGACTGTGTTAATTAATATATGCCTGTGACTGGGTTAATTACTCTATGCCTGTGACTGGGTTAATTATTATATATGCCTGTGACTGGGTTAATTAATATATGCCTGTGACTGGGTTAATTATTATATGCCCGTGACTGGGTTATTTAATATATGCCTGTGACTGGGTTAATTAGTATATGCCCGTGACTGGGTTAATTAATATATGCCTGTGACTGTGAATGGGTTAATTAATATATGCCTGTGACTGGGTTAATTAATATATGCCTGTGACTGGGTTAATAATTATATGCCTGTGACTGGGTTAATTAATATATGCCTGTGACTGGGTTAATTAATATATGCCTGTGACTGGGATATTTACTCTATGTCTGTGACTGGGTTAATTAGTATATGCCTGTGACTGGGTTAATTGATATATGCCTGTGACTGGGTTAATTAATATATAATATATGCCTGTGACCGGGTTAATCATTATATGCCTGTGACTGGGTTAATTAATATATGCCTGTGACTTGGTTAATTATTATATGCCAGTGACTGGGTTAATTATTATATGCATGTGACTGGGTTAATTAATATATGCCTGTGACTGGGTTAATTATTATATGTCCGTGACTGGGTTAATTAATATATGCCTGTGACTTGGTTAATTATTATATGCCAGTGACTGGGTTAATTATTATATGCATGTGACTGGGTTAATTAATATATGCCTGTGACTGGGTTAATTAGTATATGCACGTGACTGGGTTAATTAATATATGCCTGTGACTGGGTTAATTAATATATGCCTGTGACTGGGTTAATTATTATATGCCTGTGACTGGGTTAATTAATATATGCCTGTGACTGGGATATTTACTCTATGCCTGTGACTGGGTTAATTAGTATATGCCTGTGACTGGGTTAATTGATATATGCCTGTGACTGGGTTAATTAATATATAATATATGCCTGTGACCGGGTTAATTATTATATGCCTGTGACTGAGTTAATTAATATATGCCTGTGACTTGGTTAATTATTATATGCCAGTGACTGGGTTAATTATTATATGCATGTGACTGGGTTAATTAATATATGCCTGTGACTGGGTTAATTATTATATGCCTGTGACTGGGTAAATTACTCTATGCCTGTTACTGGGTTAATTATTATATGCCTTTGACTGGGTTAATTAATATATTTCTGTGACTGTGTTAATTAATATATGCCTGTGACTGGGTTAATTACTCTATGCCTGTGACTGGGTTTATTATTATATATGCCTGTGACTGGGTTAATAAATATATGCCTGTGACTGGGTTAATTATTATATGCCTGTGACCGGGTTAATTAATATATGCCTGTGACTGGGTTAATTATTATATGCCTGTGACTGGGTTAATTAATATATGCCTGTGACTGGGTTAATTAATATATACCTGTGACTGGGTTAATTAATATATGCCTGTGACTGGGTTAATAATTATATGCCTGTGACTGGGTTAATTAATATATGCCTGTGACTGGGTTAATTAATATATGCCTGTGACTGGGTTTATTATTATATGCCTGTGACTTGGTTAATTGCTATATACATGTGACTGGGTAAATTACTCTATGCCTGTGACTGGGTTTATTGGTATATACATGTGACTAGGTAAATTACTATATACTTGTGACTGGGTTAATTAATATATGCCTGTGATTAGGATAATTACTATATGCCTGTGACTGGGTTAATTACTATATGACTGTGACTGGGTTAATTACTTTAAGCCTGTGACTAGGTCAGATACTATAAACATGTGACTGGCTCAATTACTATATGCCAGTTACTGGTTAAAATACTTTATGCCTTTGACTAGGTCAATTACTAAATAATGGCTTAATGACTATATGCATTTAACTGGGTAAATATGTCAAATACCATATGCCTATGACTGGGTTAATTACTATATGCCTGTGACTGGGTTAATTACTATATGTTTGTAACTGTGCCATTTACTATATGTCTGTGTCTGGGTTAATTACTTTATGCCTGTAACTGTGTCAATTACTATATGCCTGTAACTGTGTCAATTATTATAGGCATGTAACTGTATCAATTACTGTATGCCTATGACAGGGTTAATTACTATATGCCTGTGACTGGGTTAATTATTATATGCCTGTGACTGGGTTAATTACTCTATGCCTGTGACTGGGTTAATTATTATATGCCTGTGACTGGGTTATTTAATATATTTTTGTGACTGTGTTAATTAATTTATGCCTGTGACTGGTTTAATTAATATATGCCTGTGACTGGGTTAATTATTATATATGCCTGTGACTGGGTTAATTAATATATGCCTGTGACTGGGTTAATTATTATATGCCTGTGACTGGGTTAATTACTCTATGCCTGTGACTGGGTTAATTAATTTATGCCTGTGACTGGTTTAATTAATATATGCCTGTAACTGGGTTAATTATTATATATGCCTGTGACTGGGTTAATTAATATATGCCTGTGACTGGGTTAATTATTATATGCCTGTGACTGGGTTAATTACAATATGACTGTGTCTAAGTTAATTACTATATGCCTTTGTCTTGGTTAATTACTATATGCCTGCATCTGGGTTAATTACTATATGCCTGTGACTGTGTTAATTACTATTTACCTTTGAATGCGTTATTACTATATACCTGAGACTCGGTCAATTACTATAAACCTGTGACTGGGTCAATTACTATATGCCTGTGTCTTGATTATTTAATATATGCTTGCGTCTGGGTTAATTAGTATATGCCTGCGTCTGGGTTAATTAGTATATGCCTGTGACTGGGTTAATTAATTGATGCCTATGACTGGGTTAATAACTGTAAGCCTGAGTCTGGGTTAATTACTGTATGCCTGTGTCTGAATAAATTACTTTATGCCTGTGTCTGGGTTAATTACTGTATTCCTACGTCTGAGTTAATTACTGTATGCCTGTGACTTGGTTAATTACTATATGCCTGCGTCTGGGTGAATTACTCTATGCCTGCGTCTGGGTTAATTACTTTGAGCCTGTAACTGGGATAACTACTATATACCTGTGCCTGGGTTATTTGATATATACCTGTAACTCGGTCAATAACAATATACATGTGACTGTGGTAATTACTGCATACATGTGACTTTGTTAATTACTATAAGCCTGTGTCAGGGTTTATTACTTTATGCCTGTGACTTGGTTAATTATTTTATACCTGTGACTGGGTTAGTTACTATATGCCTGTGACTGGGTTAATTACTATATGCCTTTGACTTGGTTAATTAGTTTATACCTGTGATGGAGTTAATTACTATATGCCTGTGACTGGGTCAATTACTATATGCCTTTGACTGGGTTAATTCGTTTATACCTGTGATGGAGTTAATTATTATATACCTGTGACTGGGTCAATAACTATTTACATGTGATTGTGTTAATGACTGCATGCCTGTCACTTCGTTAATGACTATATGCTTGTGAATGGGTTAATTGCTACATACCAGTGACGGTTAATTACTATATGCCTGTGAATGGGTCAATTACTATACTCCTGTGTCTGGGTTGATACTTTTCTGCCTGTGACTGGGTTAATTATTATATGCCTGTTACTGGGTTAAGTACTATATGCCTGTGTCATTATTAACTACTATATGCCTGTGACTGGATTAATTACTTTATGCATTTGACTAGTTTTATTACTCTATGCTTTTGTCTTGGTTAATTACTTTATGTCTGTGCCTTGGTTAATTACTTTATGCATAGGAGTAGTTTTATCACTATATGCCTTTGATCGGGTTAATTACTATATGCCTGTGTCTGGGTTAATAACTGTATGCCTGTGTCTGGGTTAATAACTATATGCCAGTGCCTTGGTTTATTACTATATGACTGTGCCTGGGTTAATTACTTTATGCATGTGACTGGGTTAATTACTATATGCATGTGACTAAGTTAATAACAAATGGATGTGACTGGGTCAGTTATTATGATTATGCATTTGACTGGGTTAATTATTATATACCTTTCACTAGGTTAATTACTATATGCCTATAACTGGCTTTACTATAATATGCCTGTGTCTGGATTAATTACTTAATGCCTGTAACAGGGTCATTTACTATATACATGTGACTGGGTTAATAACCATATATCTGGGACTGGGTTAATTACTATATGCCTGTGTCGAGGTTAATTACTATATAACTGTGACGGGGTCAATAACTATGTGCCTGTGTCTTGGTTAATTACTATATGCCTGCGTCTGGGAGAAATAACTATATGCCTGTAACTTGTTTAATCACTACATGCCTCCGTCTGTGTTAATAACTATATGCCTGCGTCTGGGTTAATAATTATATGCCTGTGACTGGTTTAATGACTATATTTTTGTGACTGGGTCAATTACTTTATACCTGTGACTGGTTTAATTACTATATGCGTGCGTCTTGGTTAAATACTTCATGCCTGCGTCTGGGTTAATTATTTTATGCCTGCGTCTTCGTTAATAACTATATGCCTGTGTCTGGGTTAATAACTATATGCCTGCGTCTTGGTTAATTACTATATGCCAGTGACTGTGTCAAGTACTATATGACTGCGTCTTTGTTAATTATTATACGCTTGCGTCTGGGTCAAGTACTGTATGCCTGCGTCTGGGTTAATTATTATAAGCCTGCGTCTTGGTTAATTGCTATAAGCATGCGGCTGGGTCAATTACTACATGCCTGCGTCTTGGTTAATTACTATATGCCTGTGACTGGGTCAATTACTATACACCTGTGTCTCGGTCAATATATATATGCCTGCGTCTTCGTTAATAACTATGTGCCTGCGTCTTAGTTAATTACTAAATGCCTGCGTCTGGGTTAAGTACTATAAGCCTGCGTTTGGGTTAATTACTATGTGCCTGTGACTTGGTCAATTACTATATGCCTGCGTCTGGGTCAATTACTATATGCCTGTGACTTGGTCAATTACTATATGCCTGCGTCTGGGTCAATTACTATAAGCCTGCGTTTTGGTTAATATATATATGCGTGCAGCAGTATCAATTGCTATAAGCCTTCGGCTGGGTCAATTACTATATGCCTGTTTCTTGGTCAAGCACTATATGCAGTGACTGTGTCAATAACTATACGCCTGCATCTTGGTTAATTACTATATGCCTGTGTTTGGGTTAATAACTATATGCTTGTGACTCGTTTAATTACTACATGTACATGCCTCCGTCTGGGTTAATAACCATATGCCTGCGTCTCGGTTAATAACTATAGGTCTGCGTCTCGGTTAATAACTATATGCCTGTGACTGGTTTAATGACTATATTTTTGTGACTGGGTCAATTACGTTATACCTGTGACTGGTTTAATAACTATATGCGTGCGTCGTGGTTAAATACTATATGCCTGCGTCTGGGTTAATTACTTTATGCGTGCGTCTTCGTTAATAACTATATGCCTGCGTCTGGGTTAATAACTATACGCCTGCGTCTTGGTTAATTACTATATGCCAGTGACTGTGTCAGTTACTATATGACTGCGTTTTTGTTAATTATTATACGCTTGCGTCTCGGTCAAGTACTTTATGCCTGCGTCTGGGTTAATTATTATAAGCCTCCGTCTGGGTTAATTACTATAAGCCTGCGTCTTGGTTAATATCTATATGCCTGCGGCTAGGGCAATTACTATAAGCATGCGTATGGGTCAATTACTACATGCCTGCGTCTTCGTTAATTTCTATATGCCTGCGTCTTAGTAAATTACTATATGCCTGCGTCTGGGTTATTAACTATAAGCCTGCGTCTGGGTTAATAACAATACGCCTGCGTCTTTGTTAATATCTATATGCCTGCGCATGGATCATTTACTATAAACCTGCGGCTACGTCAGTTACTATTTGCCTGTGACTGGGTCAATTACTATATGCCTGTGACTGGGTCAATTACTATATGCCTGCGTCTGGGTAAATTACTATATGCCTGCGTCTGGGTAAATTACTATAAGCCTGCTTCTTGGTTAATATCTATCTGCCTGCGTCAGTGTCAATTGCTATAAGCCTTCGGCTGGGTCAATTACTATATGCCTGCTTCTTGGTCAATTACTATATGCCTGCGTCTTGGTTAATTACTATATGCCTGTGACAGCGTCAATTACTATACGCCTGCGTCTTGCCTAATTATTATACGCCTGCGTCTTGGTTAATTGCTTTATGCCTGCGTCTGGGTAAATTACTTTATGCCTGCGTCTGGGTTAATTACATAATGCTTGCGTCTGGGTTAAATACTTTATGCCTGCGTCTGGGTTAATTACTATATAACTGCGTCTGGCTGAATTACTTTATGCCTGCGTCTGGGTTAATAACTATATACCTGTGGCAGGGTCAATTACTATATGCCTGCGTCTTGATTAATTACTATATACCCGCGTCTGTGTTTATTACTATATGCCTGGGTCTGGGTCAGTTACTATATGCCTGTGACTGCGTCAATTACTATAAGTCTGTGTCTTGGTTAATAACTATATGCCTGCGTCTGGGTCAATTACTATATACCTGCGTCTGGGTCAATTACTATATGCCTGCGTCTGGGTTAATTACTATATGCCAGTGACAGGGTCAATTACTATTTGCCTGCGTCTTGGTCAATCACTATATGCCTGCGTCCGGGTTAATTACTTCATGCCTGCGTCTGGGTCAATCACTATATGCCTACAGCCGGGTTAATTACGTCATGCCTGCGTCTGGGTCAATCACTATATGCCTGCGTCCGGGTTAATCTCTTCATGCCTGCGTCTGGGTTAATTACCGAATGCCTGCGTCTGGGTTAATTACTATATGCCTGCGTCTTGGTTAATTACTGTATGCCTGCGTCTGGGTTAATTACTGTTTGCCTGCGTCTTAGTTAATTACTATATGCCTGCGTCTAGGTCAATTCCTATATGCCTGCGTCTGGGTCAATTACTATATGACTGTGTCTGGGTTAGTAACTATATACCTGCGTTTGGGTTAATTACTATATGCCTGTAACTGGGTCAATTACTATATGCCTATGACGGGTTTAATTACTATATGCCTATGATTTGGTTAACTACTATATGCCTGTATCTGGGTTAATTACTTTAAGCCTGTGACTGGTTTAATTATTATTTGACTGTGACTGGTTTAATAACAAAATACCTGTGACAGGGTTAATAACTATATGCCTGTATCTGGGTTAATTACTATATACATGTGACTGGGTTAATTACTATATACATGTGACTGTGTTAATTACTATATGCCCTGTCTGGTTTAATTATTATATGTTTGTGACTAGGTCAATTACTATATACATATAATTACTGCATGCCTGCGTCTGGGTTAATTACATAATGCCTGCGTCTGGGTTAAATACTTTATGTCTGCGTCTGGATTAATTATTATATAACTGCGTCTGGGTGAATTATTATATGCCTGCGTCTGGGTTAATTACTATATGCCTGTGACAGTGTCAATAACTTTATGCCTGCGTCATGAATAATTACTATATACCTTTGTCTGGGTTAATTATTATATACCTGGGTCTGGGTCAGTTACTATATGCCTGTGACTGGGTCAATTACTATACGCCTGTGTCTTGGTTACTAACTAAATGCCTGCCTCTGGGTTAATTACTATATGCTTGCGTCTGGGTCAATTACTATATACCTGCGTCTGAATCAATAAATTTATGCCTTCGTCTGGGTTAATTACTATATGTCAGTGACAGGGTCAATTACTATATGCATTAAACTGTGTTAATTAATATACGCCTGTTTCTTAAATAATTACTATATACATGTACCTGTGACTGGGTCAGTTACTATTTGCCTGTCTCTTGGTTAATTACTATATACATGTACCTGTGACTGGGTTAATTACTATATGCCTGTGTCTTGGTTAATTACTATATAAATGTACCTGTGACTGGGTCAGTTACTATATGCCTGTGTCTTGGTTAATTACTTTATACATGTACCTGTGACTGGGTCAGTTACTATATGCCTGTGTCTTGGTTAATTACTATATACATGTACCTGTGACTGGGTCAGTTACTTTATGCCTGTGTTTTGGTTAATTACTATATACATGTACCTGTGACTGGGTCAATTATTATATGCCTGTGTCTTGGTTAATTACTTTATACATGTACCAGTGACTGGGTCAATAACTATATGCCTGTGTCTTGGCTAATTTCTATATACATGTACCAGTGACTGGGTCAGTTACTATATGCCCGTGTCTTGGTTAATTACTATTTACATGTACCTGTGACTGGGTCAGTTACTATATGCCTGTGTCTTGGATAATTACTGTATACATGTACCTGTGACTGGGTCAGTTACTATTTGCCTGTGTCTTGGTTAATTACTATATACATGTACCTGTGACTGGGTCAGTTACTAATTGCCTTTGTCTTGGTTAATTACTATATACATGTACCTGTGACTCGGTCAGTTACTATATGCCTGTGTCTTGGTTAATTACTATATACATATACCTGTGACTGGGTCAGTTACTATTTGCCTGTGTCTTGGTTAATTACTATATACATGTACCTGTGACTGGGTCAATTACTATATGCCTGTGTCTTGGTTAATTACTATTTACATGTACCTGTGACTTGGTCAGTTACTTTATGCCTGTGTCTTGGTTAATTACTATATACATGTACTTGTGACTGGGTCAATAACTTTATGCCTGTGTCTTGGTTAATTACAATATACATGTACCTGTGACTGGGTTAGTTACTTTATGCATGTGTCTTGGTAAAGTACTATATACATGTACCTGCGACTGGGTCAGTTACTATATGCCTGTGTCTTGGTTAATTACTTTATACATGTACCTGTGACTGGGTCAATTATTATATGCCTGTGTCTTGGTTAATTACTTTATACATGTACCTGTGACTGGGTCAGTTACTATATGCCTGTGTCTTGGTTAATTACTATATACATGTACCTGTGACTGGGTCAGTTACTATATGCCCGTGTCTTGGCTAATTTCTATATATAGATGTACCTGTGATTGGGTCAGTTACTAATTGCCTGTATCTTGGTTAATTACTATATACATGTACCTGTGTCTGGGTCAATTACTATATGCCTGTGTCTTGATTAATTACTATATACATGTACCTGTGACTGGGTCAGTTACGTTATGCCTGTGTCTTGGTTAATTACTATATACATGTACCTGTGACTGGGTCAGTTACTATATGCCTGTGTCTTGGTTCATTACTTTATACATGTACCTGTGACTGGGTCAATTACTATATGCCTGTGTCTTGGTTAATTACTTTATACATGTACCTGTGACTGGGTCAATTATTATATGCCTTTGTCTTGGTTAATTACTATATACATGTACCTGTGACTGGGTCAATTACTATATGCCTGTGTCTTTGTTAATTATTATTTACCTGTGACTTGGTTTATTACTATATACCAGTGATAGTTAATTACTATATGCCTGTGACTGAATTAATTATTGTATACTTGTGACTGGGTTAATATCTCTATACCAGTGATGGTTAATTACTATATGGCTTTGACTGAATTAATTTCTATATGCATGTGACTGGGTTTAATTACTTTATACTAGTGACGGTTAATAACTATATGCCTGTGACTGGGGTTAATTTCTTTATATCAGTGACGTTCAATTAGTTCAACCTGTGACCGAGTTAATTAATATATACGTGTGACTGGGTTTAATTACTTTATACCAGTGACGGTCAATTACTATACCTGTGACTGGGGCTAATTACTATATACATGTACCTATGACTGGGGTTAATTACTATAAACCTGTTACTGGGCTTAATTACTATATACCTGTGACTGGGTTAAGTACTATACTTATATTTGTGACTGTGTTAATTACGTATATTTCAGTTTTGTACGGAATTCAACACAGAACTTATCCATTAAATTGAGAAATAAAAGTAAATATTAACATTCGTAGCATTCTTTTAAGTCGTTCACTTCACATGAAAACAATACTCGGTGAGCGGTCAATTTTAGCTTCGAATCCATTTTGCGACAAAGATTCTGTTACCGAGATGTGATGACTGGTTTCTGTTTCTGTTCCGTTAGCCAATTGAAGCATAGGAGCTGGTACCAGCTGCTGCATATGTGATAATAACATATATTGGTATGGAGGAAAACATTCCTGTGTTAAAATGAATGCAGATATAATGCATTTTAGTACTAGCCATTTTAGTACTAGCTCATCTGTGATGAAAAATTATTATTAACAGTAACTGTTGATATCAACATGTCTCGTTTGTCCATTAATATTAACATGTTTGTCACCTGGACTTTTATTGGAATAAACAGATCGCAACAGAAATATAACGAAAGTGTCAAAACGTGCTCGATTGCCCCTTGAGTTTCCGTGGTTTCACACCAGTGTAGGAGGTATATGTACCATACATACTATTGATTCGTTTGTGTTTTTGGCAGTGTGTATATAGAGCTAACTTTTCGTGTTGCTGCATGAAGTTATTCTTTTCGCACTTCGTTTCCTTGAAGTTTCCCCTGTCAGATGGACGGATGGTGGAAATGGTGCGAGTGATGAGCCCGTACACAACAGAACCAATCTGGAACGGTAAATTTGCTGACAGGTATGTATTATTATCTGGTAAGAATGTTTGCCATCTATGAAGCTTTAACACAGGGTGGATGTATCAATATCTTGTAAGAACGTTTGACATCTATGAAGCTTTCACACAGGGTGGATGTATCAATATCTTGTAAGAACGTTTGCCATCTATGAAGCTTTCACACAGGGTGGATGTATCAATATCTTGTAAGAACGGTTGCCATCTATGAAGCTTTAACACAGGGTGGATGTATCAATATCTTGTAAGAACGTTTGCCATCTATGAAGCTTTAACACAGGGTGGATGTATCAATATCTTGTAAGAACGTTTGCCATCTATGAAGCTTTCACACAGGGTGGATGTATCATTATCTTGTAAGAACGTTTGCCATCTATGAAGCTTTCACACAGGGTGGATGTATCAATATCTTGTAAGAACGTTTGCCATCTATGAAGCTTTCACACAGGGTGGATGTATCATTATCTTGTAAGAACGTTTGCCATCTATGAAGCTTTCACACAGGGTGGATGTATCATTATCTTGTAAGAACGGTTGCCATCTATGAAGCTTTAACACAGGGTGGATGTATCATTATCTTGTAAGAACGTTTGCCATCTATGAAGCTTTAACACAGGGTGGATGTATCATTATCTTGTAAGAACGTTTGCCATCTATGAAGCTTTCACACAGGGTGGATGTATCAATATCTTGTAAGAACGTTTGCCATCTATGAAGCTTTCACACAGGGTGGATGTATCAATATCTTGTAAGAACGTTTGCTATCTATGAAGCTTTCACACAGGGTGGATGTATCAATATCTTGTAAGAACGTTTGCCATCTATAAAGCTTTCACACAGGGTGGATGTATCATTATCTTGTAAGAACGTTTGCCATCTATGAAGCTTTAACACAGGGTGGATGTATCATTATCGTGTTAGAACGTTTGCCATCTATGAAGCTTTAACACAGTGTGGATGTATCACTATCTTGTAAGAATGTTTGCCATCTATGAAGCTTTAACACAGTGTGGATATATCATTATCTTGTAAGAATGTTTGCCATCTATGAAGCTTTAACACAGTGTGAATAAGTTTTGACCACTTTTTCGAGATTGTTATCGGCGTTGTTTATACACTATAAGTGTTCATATAAAGTACCGGTAACGTCGAGCGTTCGTTTGCTTTGTGACTGGTTCTCTCATTTTGGATAGTTGTTACCCTAAAACATGCCATACAACTAACAACAGCACACTTAATCTGAAATTTAACATTTTGCAATGTTTTCTATTAAATTTTATATTATAACATGAATTTCAATATTTGGCAGCCACTTCTTGGTGGCCATCTTCATTTTTTCGAACTCGGCATAGAGTTTAACTCTGTGTGCATGTATATGATTTAATATATCATTCCAGGGACGAAATATCTTGGACAAACGTCAACACGGATTTCTGTGCCAGATACAAACCTCTCTCAAATAAACACGATAACGAGTACTGGATGACATTGGAGGACTTTCGATGTAATTTTGGTGGACTCATTATTTGCAGCAGTGAGACACCATACACGACGGAAGGGCTCAATTTGGAACGGTGTTACAGGAAGCTTAGTGACGGAGAAATTAAGTCGGGTACATTACATACATCAATTCTTTTTATTTATTTTATTGCCTTAAATAATTTCATGATACTTTCTCATAGTGTTATAACAAATTCAACTTCCCAAAAACGAATACTTTGATATGAATAATTTCTATGGTTAACCGGTGGTGACATTTCAAATTCAATATTTCACGATTTCCACTTCGTGATTTCACGATTTCCACTTCATGAATACACGATTTCACGATTTCAACTTCATAATTTCAAGATTTCTAGATTTCACGATTTCTCGATTTCACGATTTCATGATTTCATGATTTCATGATTTAAACTTCATAATTTCATGATTTCTTGATATCACGATTTCACGATTTCAACTTCACGTATTCATGATTTCAACTTCACAATTTCACGATTTCAAGTTTTTGCGATTTCAAGTTTTCCCAATTTCACGATTTCAACTTTATGATTTCACGTTTTCATGATTTCAACTTCACGATTTCAACATCATAATTTCACGATTGTTTGATTTTACGATTTTTCGATTTCACGATTTCATGATTTAAAATTCATTTCATGATTTCTCGATTTCCACTTCACGATTTCTTCATTTCACGATTTCTCGATTTCATGATTTAAACTTCATTATTTCACTATATCTTGATTTCACGATTTCAACTGTCATGTGATTGTGACGTCATGTGATTGTGACGTCATAAACGCGCGGGAAAATACCTGCTGAGAAAACCTGATGGACAGAGAAGCAGAAGACGGTGATAGTTGCAAAAAATCTGTGAGTATTATCAAGACAACTTTATACATTATGTAGGTTTATCCACATAATGGAGCTACATGTTTGTACATCTCTTTTGCTGAAAAGTTTTGTTTTTTTTGTTTTTGTAAATGTAGGTCTATTAGATATAATACCGTGTAAAGTAGATCAAAATTCACAGGTCGCCGCTGTTCCCTGTGCACTACAGTGCAACATTTAAAGACGTTGTGCATATAATGTAGAATCTTTATAGAGACATCATGTGAATGTCATATCGTCGAGCTTTGGTTTGAGGCCGACAATATGACTCTCTGTGTAAATTGGCATTATTCCAGCACGGGGCGATAGCCGAGGAGCGAACCGTCTTCGTGCTGATCCATTTTCTATCTTCGACTATGAATTACATGGATGTCAATGTTTTCCCTCAAACAATGTCAACTCGAATGAGTAACTTAACACGTTATCATGCCTATTGGAAAACGTATGTTGTTTGTTAAAATTATAATAAGATATTTTCTTTGCAGGCTTGCAAAACATCCAGTCTCAGAGGATGGCTGGAACACCAGTGTACAGAACTGCTGTAGAAATGTATACGGGCAAAGACATTTGGAAAGTTTCATATGCAGAAGATATAGAAGACACTGATATTGCAGTACTGGAAGAACATATGAAAAAAGGAGTGCTGCCTCATGGTCTAAACGAAGCCAAAAATGTACCTGAGACTATTCTGGAACTGTCGACAAAGTGCTTATCATAGGATTTGAATAAAAGACCAAGCGCTATTGACATTGTGCATAAACTGCTATACTTCAAGGAAAATTGTAGTCGATGCTGCAAAGTCTCTGTTAATCCGTAATAAAGTTGCCATTGTTTTGTCATGTTTGTAGAATGCAACTATGATTGTAGAATTTCATAAGTTTTCATTTTCAGAGTTAATTGTACTAATTCTTTTGAAATGGCCTTCATGCCAGTCAATTTGAAGTATCTGGTATTTTTATCTGTAGGATTTAAGTTTTGTGTCTGATTGTTTGAACATTTGAAAAGGATACCGGAAATGCAAACATCATCATGATCATTGTCTGGCTCCCAAATTTTTTATGAATGTTTTTTAAACAATTTACTTTACAGGCATAGTTTATTAACATATACAAGATTTTGGATTCAGAATAGTTTTAGTAACTGCTTTAATTTTTTAAATGTTCTTAGCGCAGCAAAAACGACCTTAAATTAAGCTCCCAAGAAACACAAAGGGATATCAGACAGTAATTATTCTAAAGTCATCAAAATTAATAATAAGTGATTCTTCAAGAAGATATTGTTTCGAAATTTCTCCAGTGTCCTAGGCATATATATACACAGAACAAATTATGTGAAGCACTTGGAATCCTTTTTTTACTTTTGAAAAAATATTTTTCGATTTTGACAAATTTTGTGCTTTTGTTGGAAAAAGTGCCTCACTTGGAACCTTATGGTTACTTATTTTGTCTATGTAATATTTAGATACTATTTTAGTCACATGGAAAGTTTGAATAAATGCCTTAAATATTATTATCGGTTCAAAATGACAGAATGGCGCAGAGGATATGGTTATGCACTCCGTCCGTCTGTATGTCCGTCCACAATCCTTTTGTCCGTCGCATAACTTCAAAATTATATAAATGATTTTGTTGAAACTTCACACAATTGGAGAGGACCTTAAGATAAGCAACAGTGTATGAAAACCATAACTCTACCATTCTTGTTTTTTTAATTATATCTTTTTATTAAATTTAACTTGTTCATTTTTGTCCAGAGAAGGACTCAAAAACTCTTCAAGGGATTTTGTTGAATTGTTATGTAATGGTCGAGGACATTGTGAGAAAGTGTAGTGTACAAGAACCATAACTCTATCTTGCTCACTTTTTGAATTGTCTCTCTTTATAACCTTTTCTTTTTCACTTTTGTCCAGAACTTTACTGCAAATCAGCTGAAGGGAATTTGTTTAGTTTTCGCATAATGATAGAGTGTATTGAGAAGAAATGTAACATCAAGACCAATAACTCTTATCTTTCTTATTTTTTTAATTATCTCTCTTTTTTAAATTCATTTTTAAACTTTTTTCGGGAGCATAGCTCCAAAATTATAAAAGGTATTTAGTTTAAACTTCACATAATAACAGAGGACATTCAGAAAAGGGCTTTGTACAAAATCAATAACTCTACCATGTTGACATTTTTAAATATATCCCTTTATTAATTTCACTTGTTAACTTTTGTGCAGAGCATAACTCTAGCACTATGAAAGGGATCTTGTTGAATCTCCTTTAATGATAGTGCATATTGAGAGGAAGTACAATGGGCAGGAACCATAACCCTTTCTTTTGTCTTTACAGAATTATTCCCTTTTGTTACTTTCCCTTGATTGAAAAGTGTTGAAGTGAATGCTTAAAAACTGCATACAGTGATAGATGACATGGACAGTTAGTGGACTATACAAGAATTATGTCCCTTTGTTAACACTTTCTGTTGTTGTTGAAGTACAGACTAAAAACTTTTGAAGGGAATGTATTTTAACTTAATGACTATGGTTAGAAATAGTTAAAGGCACTGCAGTTTGTAAACCATAACTCTTCCTTGCATAAGTATAGAATTATCTCCATTTACTCTGTAAATTTGTTTTATTTTTACAGTTTTAAGCTCACCTGAACTTTGTTTATGATAATTTTATAATTTGTGTTTATGAATTAAATAAAAAGAAAAAAAGTGGGTTATTTAGTAAGTAAGATAACGCCAGTACTGTCTAGCCAGTAGTTATTTGTGGTAGTTTTTAGTAGTGTGGGTAAATTATGATTGCAAATATATTATTTTCCTATAAAATCCAAGAAGAACCGTCCAAACTCATTAAAAGCATAATTTTATAACATGGAGAAAAATTTGACTCGCTGATATAAGTAACTGAAAATGCTATAAAACCTTGAAAACTGATTGTGTAAAGCTAATACATTGTCTTTTTTCATCCATTTAGGTTACTGGTACAATTGAAATAAAATTGACACTATCATAGAAAACAAGTTCTCCTCTATGCACAGCAGTCTTGTGCATGCAGTGGTGGCTTTATTTATTATTGGATTGTAACCAAACTAGCATAGAATTTAAATTACATTGAGATGTATGGTAGAGGCTTCTTTTATTATTGGATGATTATGAAACTGAGGAATAGAATCAGTGACATCGCATAAAGCTATGCAACTTAAGTTACATCACCGTCAACAGTTTCCAACATGTATTTACATGTATAACATTCATATACATGTATATTGGAAAGGAAAGTAGAGTCCTTAGCCTAACTTGTATTAGTGCGGCGATAGAAGCAGTCTTTTATAAGCAATAATGGCTTCCTTTATTCAGGTAAGGTGAGGTACCCAGGATCATTATGACCTCTTATTACATATTTACCTTTTCACTGTTTCACCGCTGGTTCTTAATAATTAGTTATTGTTTTTGTCAATGATAATACAATAAAAATGTTTCTATCACTATATACTCGTAAATTTTAATAATATTGGATCACATAAATACAATAATTATTAATGTTATCGTATGAAAACAAATGGTACATATATGTCTAAAAATACTGAAAGAGTGAGATCCTTCGAGAGCAGTGACTTAAAACCAATTGCAGAGTGACACTCGGTTTGATTGAATCTGTTCATGAGTTGTAATTGTATGCGCACCACTGCTCACACCCTAAACACCGGTTTAATTTCTCAAACATGTCAGCTTGATATGATATAGGTGATATGTATGGCGATCAACATGGTATGAAGCATTTTCGTGTGGTGCTCTACCAAGTTTTCAAAATTGTGCTCCCAGTCCCAAGATTACGGACATTCATAAGTTTAAGACTAGCATTCTTTTTCTTGGTCAGTCTAAGACTCTAACAAATAATTGCAGTCGAAATTGAAAAAAATATGTAAATTAAGGTGAATAATAAATATCTTTAAGAATTTTTTTCAATAAAATGACATAGAATTAATCTACTGAAAATCGGGCTCGTTCGTAATCTTGGGACCAATTGTCAAAATTGACCATGGCCCGGTTATCACTTATTTTATATGGATTTTTACAGGGAATATTTTAGATGGATTTGTACTTTAAAAAACATCTTGTAAGAAACCACTTGCCGGATTTTAAAATAATTTGAAACGAATGCTCCTTCGGTGACTCTACGAATTTCGTTGAAAATATTTGGATTTGTGAAAAGCATTGCTACAAGGGGGCGGGGCTAGCTTCCTTGAATGTACATATTAACAATTTCCAAAATTATTTTTAACTGCAAGGACTTGAGCTTTGATAATTGGTATCATACTTTTGTAAATCTGTATAATCATAGCAACAAATGGTTTCCTTAGCAACGAGCATAGAAGCTGCTGAATAACTTAAAAAAAACGATTGACATTTAATACAAATATTGACTTTCTTAGCAACCAATTGCTTCCTTAGCAACAATCCTAGCAACTGTAAATTTTCTTAGTAACAACTGGCGGTTTAAGCAAGGATAGATTTTCTTTGCAACTAAATGATTTTACGAGCAACAAACGACTTCCTTGGCAATCACAATAACACTTGTTGGCTCCTTAGCATCTTTCGAACTGTTGATATATTATTATGGTTATAGTAGAAAATATGCAAACTTTCTAGTGAGAAAAATGATGACCAAATTTCAATATATTTTAACAGCCATTTAAAGGTCAATATCATATCATTTTAGCGCAATGTGACTCAGATGAACGATTAAGGGCCATCTTGGCATTCTTGTTTTAATAGCGTCTTTTAAATGTTTTAAAGAATCTATATATTAGAATATCATGCCGCACGTTTATCTCATTGTTTGACATATATAAGCCATTGAGTGTGTCATTTCCAGTTTCTGCTAGCAGTTCATTAAAAGGGCATGATTCCCATGATATTATGATTATGATTTTACCTCAGAAATGCAGTTATTGCTACTGCCAGGTGTTACAAAATAGAACTTTTTGTATAATCAGGTTATACTACAATCCGGGTACTCTGGTTTCGTCCCACACTAAGACTGCCATACGCAAACATTTGTGCGGTCGCTTCAAAAGCACTTCGGCGCGTATGTTAATTGTCACTCGGCGACTTTAACTAAAACTAACATTGACATTTTTCACAGTATCGAGATTTATCTATGCCACTAATAATGGGGAAAGGCATATTGTGTTACCTCTGTTCGTGTGTGTCTGTGTGTGTGTGTGTGTGTGAGCGCGTGTGTTTGTGTACAAGGGATGTTCATAAAATACCCAGACGACCGCCATTAAAACCGGAGACTTCTGATTGTCATATGGAATGATTTATGGCGATATTTCATCGATTGACAAAATATGGACCCTATTTGTCTAACAAGTCGGAAGTTATTGTATTAGTTTCTGTAGTAACCACTGGAATGCCTACCCGGCCTCATCCATATTGTTGGAAAAGAAGCGTAGAATATATGGTTTAAATCAATCAAATAAATTTTATGACCATTTTGTACTTACAGATGGCGGGATATAACAGTAGTAAACATTGTATAAAATGCAATGGAGAATTTAGTAATAGGTCTAGCACTAGCTGTCAGCTTAATTTTCCAAAAATTCATAAGGGGACGACAATTCGATTTTCGTAGGGTAGGGGTGTGGACTGGCAGTTCCAGGTCAGGCAACATTATTTATTTACTTTCACACTCGGGCCAGATTATTTGTTTACTTTGAAAGTCAGGTCAGATTATTTATTATTTGCTCTGGAGGCCAGATCTTTTATTTACGTTTCAACTTGCGGCCGTCATTTTGAATCATAGGTAGTATTTATAAAGTTCCTGCCATTTACATGTTCATCACGAGTGTTTTATACATTTTTCACCTTTAATCAGATCATATTGACAACTCATCTTAAATTGTGAGGCATTTCACTTTTAAATACCTTCTTCCTATCATTTACATGTAATTCAAGACAGTTAATGAGAGTTTTTATGAGCACATCATTCAATTACATCTTTTTCAAGACAAAACTAATGATGTATTTTGTTTTAGAAGTTTAGTAGCGGAAAGACCTTTCCAAAAACGTATAGGTTTATTTACTTTCTGAACATTGAAATCGATACAAACATTTTATAAAATTAGCGAATAGTACTTTAGGTGTCCCTTACGCTACCTTATAGGGAAAGTCAGCCCAAAATATCAGCCCAAAATATAACTAAAATTGAAATCATAATGTTAAAACAGTTTTTCAGTGTAACGGAAGGAGCATGTTGTCCATCATATCGTTACCGGGTTTTGGAGAGCCTCGCAATCATAGCGTTAAAACAGTTCTTCAATGTCACGGAAGGAGCATGTTGTCCATCATATCGTTACAGGGTTTGGGAGAGCCTCGCAACCATAGTGTTAAAACAGTTCTTCAATGTAACGGAAGGAGCATGTTGTCCATCATATCGTTACCGGGTTTGGGAGAGCTTCGCAATCATAGTGTTAAAACAGTTCTTCAATGTAACGGAAGGAGCATGTTGTCCATCATATCGTTACCGGGTTTGGGAGAGCCTCGCAATCATAGTGTTAAAACAGTTCTTCAATGTAACGGAAGGAGCATGTTGTCCATCATATCGTTACCGGGTTTGGGAGAGCCTCGCAATCATAGTGTTAAAACAGTTCTTCAATGTAACGGAAGGAGCATGTTGTCCATCATATCGTTACCTGGTTTGGGAGAGCCTCGCAATCATAGTGTTAAAACAGTTCTTCAATGTAACGGAAGGAGTATTTTGTCCATCTTATCGTTACAGGGTTTGGGAGAGCCTCGCAACCATAGTGTTAAAACAGTTCTTCAATGTAACGGAAGGAGCATGTTGTCCATCATATCGTTACCGGGTTTGGGAGAGCCTCGCAACCATAGTGTTAAAACAGTTCTTCAATGTAACGGAAGGAGTATGTTGTCCATCATATCGTTACCGGGTTTGGGAGAGCCTCGCAATCATAGTGTTAAAACTGTTCTTCAATGTAACGGAAGGAGTATTTTGTCCATCATATCGTTACCGGGTTTGGGAGAGCCTCGAAATCATAGTGTTAAAACAGTTCTTCAATGTAACGGAAGGAGTATTTTGTCCATCATATCGTTACCGGGTTTGGGAGAGCCTCGCAATCATAGTGTTAAAACAGTTCTTCAATGTAACGGAAGGAGCATGTTGTCCATCATATCGTTACCGGGGTTTGGGAAAGACTCGCAATCATAGAGTTAAAACAGTTCTTCAATGTAACGGAAGGAGTATTTTATCCATCATATCGTTACCGGGTTTGGGATAGCGTCGCAACCATAGTGTTAAAACAGTTCTTCAATGTAACGGAAGGAGTATGCTGTCCATCATGTCGTTACCGGGTTTGGGAGAGCCTCGCAATCATAGTGTTAAAACAGTTCTTCAACGTAATGGAAGGAGCATGTTGTCCATCATATCGTTACCGGGTTTGGGAGAGCCTCGCAATCATAGTGTTAAAACAGTTCTTCAAAGTAACGGAAGGAGTGTTTTGTCCATCATGTCGTTACCGGGTTTGGGAGAGCCTCGCAATCATAGTGTTAAAACAGTTCTTCAATGTAACGGAAGGAGCATGTTGTCCATCATATCGTTACCGGGTTTGGGAGAGCCTCGCAATCATAGTGTTAAAACAGTTCTTCAATGTAACGGAAGGAGCATGTTGTCCATCATATCATTACCGGGTTTGGGAGAGCCTCGCAACCATAGTGTTAAAACAGTTCTTCAATGTAACGGAAGGAGCATGTTGTCCATCATATCGTTACCGGGTTTGGGAGAGCCTCGCAATCATAGTGTTAAAACAGTTCTTCAATGTAACGGAAGGAGTATGTTGTCCATCATATCGTTACCGGGTTTGGGAGAGCCTCGCAATCATAGTGTTAAAACAGTTCTTCAATGTAACGGAAGGAGTATATTGTCCATCGTGTCGTTACCGGGTTTGGGAGAGCCTCGCAAACATAGTGTTAAAACAGTTCTTCATTGTAACGGAAGGAGTATTTTGTCCATTATGTCGTTACCAGGTTTGGGAGAACCTCACAATCATAGTGTTAAAACAGTTCTTCAATGCAACGGAAGGAGTATGTTGTCCATCATATCGTTACAGGGTTTGGGAGAGCCTCGCAATCATAGTGTTAAAACAGTTCTTCAATGTAACGGAAGGAGTATGTTGTCCATCATATCGTTACCGGGTTTGGGAGACCTCGCAATCATAGTGTTATAACAGTTCTTCAGTGTAACGGAAGGAGTATGTTGTCCATCATATCGTTACCGGGTTTGGGAGAGCCTCGCAATCATAGTGTTAAAACAGTTCTTCAATGTAACGGAAGGAGCATGTTGTCCATCATGTCGTTACCGGGTTCGGGAGAGCCTCGCAATCATAGTGTTAAAACAGTTCTTCAATGTAACGGAAGGAGCATGTTGTCCATCATATCGTTACCGGGTTTGGGAGAGCCTCGCAATCATAGTGTTAAAACAGTTCTTCAATGTAACGGAAGGAGCATGTTGTCCATCATGTCGTTACCGGGTTTGGGAGAGCCTCGCAATCATAGTGTTAAAACAGTTCTTCAATGTAACGGAAGGAGTATTTTGTCCATCGTGTCGTTACAGGGTTTGGGAGAGCCTCGCAATCATAGTGTTAAAACAGTTCTTCAATGTAACGGAAGGAGCATGTTGTCCATCATATCGTTACCGGGTTTGGGAGAGCCTCGCAATCA
Source organism: Panopea generosa (assembly GCA_029582155.1). Lineage (NCBI taxonomy): Eukaryota > Metazoa > Mollusca > Bivalvia > Adapedonta > Hiatellidae > Panopea > Panopea generosa. The sequence goes on along the minus strand of CM055904.1, from coordinate 27,031,628 downwards.
TAGTGTTAAAACAGTTCTTCAATGTAACGGAAGGAGCATGTTGTCCATCCTGTCGTTACCGGGTTTGGGAGAGCCTCGCAATCATAGCGTTAAAACAGTTCTTCAATGTAACGGAAGGAGCATGTTGTCCATCATATCGTTACCGGGTTTGGGAGAGCTTCGCAATCATAGTGTTAAAACAGTTCTTCAATGTAACGGAAGGAGCATGTTGTCCATCATATCGTTACCGGGTTTGGGAGAGCCTCGCAATCATAGTGTTAAAACAGTTCTTCAATGTAACGGAAGGAGCATGTTGTCCATCATATCGTTACAGGGTTTGGGAGAGCCTCGCAATCATAGTGTTAAAACAGTTCTTCAATGTAACGGAAGGAGCATGTTGTCCATCATATCGTTACCGGGTTTGGGAGAGCCTCGCAATCATAGTGTTAAAACAGTTCTTCAATGTAACGGAAGGAGTATTTTGTCCATCATATCGTTACCGGGTTTGGGAGAGCCTCGCAATCATAGTGTTAAAACTAAGGATGTCAACGAATATTCGGATATTCGAATATTCGGTCATACGTCCGAATATTCGAATGTCATATTGATATTCGAATATTCGCAACAAAAAAAATATTTAAAAAATATAGTAAATTCAAGTTGTTTTCTTTTTTTTATTTTCAATTTCAATATTTTTGACACAAATGGTTTTGAAAGGTGTTATATCAACCAGGTTAAGACACGGTAATTATCGATTTCCTCCAAAGACGGGTGTCAATTGGACGTTGTCAAGGTGATAAGGAGTCCTGATCGGTAATCCTTTAATTGTTTGCCTTAGGCAATTTTAATTATCGATCTGCCTTTACGGTCTGTTGCAAATCACCCTGTTTTTAAAAGGTGAGAGCAAGTTTGTTTATTTACCAATCTTATACCTAATTGAAGAGCACACATCTTTGATTTGAAGGCCGTTTATGTACTTGTGAATAATGAATGCGCTAAGTAGTAGACGAATTTACGTATATATAATATATATATATATATATATATATATATATATATATATATATATATATTTTATGTTTGTTTTTCAATTTCATTTATAAATAGTTAATTACTTATAAACTATACAAACATACGAACATTTAATTTAGTAAAGCTAATATAACTTAGCATTTATTAATTTATTTTTATTAATTATGCATCATCGAGTTCCACGTCATGTTGAATCTTGACGACAATGATATTCCAATTGTTTGCTTTTTAGTATTTATACATCAGCACCGTTTCCGCTGAAAGAGAAAGTAACAAATATGGCGAGTAAAAACGTTTGGGATAGAAAGTTGATGATTATTTATTTTTAAGATCTTGACCGAATATATTCGAATATTCGTTCGAAAGAATGACCGAATATTCGAATATCAATATTGCCATTCGTTGCCATCCTTAGTTAAAACAGTTCTTCAATGTAACGGAAGGAGCATGTTGTCCATCATATCGTTACCGGGTTTGGGAAAGCCTCGCAATCATAGTGTTAAAACAGTTCTTCAATGTAACGGAAGGAGTATTTTGTCCATCATATCGTTACCGGGTTTGGGAGAGCCTCGCAACCATAGTGTTAAAACAGTTCTTCAATGTAACGGAAGGAGTATGCTGTCCATCATGTCGTTACCGGGTTTGGGAGAGCCTCGCAATCGTAGTGTTAAAACAGTTCTTCAATGTAACAGAAGGAGCATGTTGTCCATCATATCGTTACCGGGTTTGGGAGAGCCTCGCAATCATAGTGTTAAAACAGTTCTTCAATGTAACGGAAGGAGCATGTTGTCCATCATATCGTTACCGGGTTTGGGAGAGCCTCGCAACCATAGTGTTAAAACAGTTCTTCAATGTAACGGAAGGAGCATGTTGTCCATCATATCGTTACCGGGTTTGGGAGAGCCTCGCAATCATAGTGTTAAAACAGTTCTTCAATGTAACGGAAGGAGTATGTTGTCCATCATGTTGTCCATCATATCGTTACCGGGTTTGGGAGAGCCTCGCAATCATAGTGTTAAAACAGTTCTTCAATGTAACGGAAGGAGTATATTGTCCATCGTGTCGTTACCGGGTTTGGGAGAGCCTCGCAATCATAGTGTTAAAACAGTTCTTCATTGTAACGGAAGGAGTATTTTGTCCATTATGTCGTTACCAGGTTTGGGAGAACCTCACAATCATAGTGTTAAAACAGTTCTTCAATGTAACGGAAGGAGTATGTTGTCCATCATATCGTTACAGGGTTTGGGAGAGCCTCGCAATCATAGTGTTAAAACAGTTCTTCAATTTAACGGAAGGAGTATGTTGTCCATCATATCGTTACCGGGTTTGGGAGAGCCTCGCAATCATAGTGTTATAACAGTTCTTCAATGTAACGGAAGGAGTATGTTGTCCATCATATCGTTACCGGGTTTGGGAGAGCCTCGCAATCATAGTGTTAAAACAGTTCTTCAATGTAACGGAAGGAGCATGTTGTCCATCATGTCGTTACCGGGTTCGGGAGAGCCTCGCAATCATAGTGTTATAACAGTTCTTCAATGTAACGGAAGGAGCATGTTGTCCATCATATCGTTACCGGGTTTGGGAGAGCCTCGCAATCATAGTGTTAAAACAGTTCTTCAATGTAACGGAAGGAGCATGTTGTCCATCATGTCGTTACCGGGTTTGGGAGAGCCTCGCAATCATAGTGTTAAAACAGTTCTTCAATGTAACGGAAGGAGTATTTTGTCCATCGTGTCGTTACAGGGTTTGGGAGAGCCTCGCAATCATAGTGTTAAAACAGTTCTTCAATGTAACGGAAGGAGCATGTTGTCCATCATATCGTTACCGGGTTTGGGAGAGCCTCGCAATCATAGTGTTAAAACAGTTCTTCAATGTAACGGAAGGAGCATATTGTCCATCATGTCGTTACCGGGTTTGGGAGAGCCTCGCAATCATAGCGTTAAAACAGTTCTTCAATGTAACGGAAGGAGCATGTTGTCCATCATATCGTTACCGGGTTTGGGAGAGCTTCGCAATCATAGTGTTAAAACAGTTCTTCAATGTAACGGAAGGAGCATGTTGTCCATCATATCGTTACCGGGTTTGGGAGAGCCTCGCAATCATAGTGTTAAAACGGTTCTTCAATGTAACGGAAGGAGCATGTTGTCCATCATATCGTTACCGGGTTTGGGAGAGCCTCGCAATCATAGTGTTAAAACAGTTCTTCAATGTAACGGAAGGAGCATGTTGTCCATCATATCGTTACCGGGTTTGGGAGAGCCTCGCAATCATAGTGTTAAAACAGTTCTTCAATGTAACGGAAGGAGTATTTTGTCCATCATATCGTTACCGGGTTTGGGAGAGCCTCGCAATCATAGTGTTAAAACAGTTCTTCAATGTAACGGAAGGAGCATGTTGTCCATCATATCGTTACCGGGTTTGGGAAAGCCTCGCAATCATAGTGTTAAAACAGTTCTTCAATGTAACGGAAGGAGTATTTTGTCCATCATATCGTTACCGGGTTTGGGAGAGCCTCGCAACCATAGTGTTAAAACAGTTCTTCAATGTAACGGAAGGAGTATGCTGTCCATCATGTCGTTACCGGGTTTGGGAGAGCCTCGCAATCATAGTGTTAAAACAGTTCTTCAATGTAACGGAAGGAGCATGTTGTCCATCATATCGTTACCGGGTTTGGGAGAGCCTCGCAATCATAGTGTTAAAACAGTTCTTCAATGTAACGGAAGGAGTATTTTGTCCATCATGTCGTTACCGGGTTTGGGAGAGCCTCGCAATCATAGTGTTAAAACAGTTCTTCAATGTAACGGAAGGAGCATGTTGTCCATCATGTCGTTACCGGGTTCGGGAGAGCCTCGCAATCATAGTGTTAAAACAGTTCTTCAATGTAACGGAAGGAGCATGTTGTCCATCATATCGTTACCGGGTTTGGGAGAGCCTCGCAACCATAGTGTTAAAACAGTTCTTCAATGTAACGGAAGGAGCATGTTGTCCATCATATCGTTACCGGGTTTGGGAGAGCTTCGCAATCATAGTGTTAAAACAGTTCTTCAATGTAACGGAAGGAGTATTTTGTCCATCATATCGTTACCGGGTTTGGGAGAGCCTCGCAATCATAGTGTTAAAACAGTTCTTCAATGTAACGGAAGGAGTATTTTGTCCATCATATCGTTACCGGGTTTGGGAGAGCCTCGCAACCATAGTGTTAAAACAGTTCTTCAATGTAACGGAAGGAGCATGTTGTCCATCATATCGTTACCGGGTTTGGGAGAGCTTCGCAATCATAGTGTTAAAACAGTTCTTCAATGTAACGGAAGGAGTATTTTGTCCATCATATCGTTACCGGGTTTGGGAGAGCCTCGCAATCATAGTGTTAAAACAGTTCTTCAATGTAACGGAAGGAGTATTTTGTCCATCATGTCGTTACCGGGTTTGGGAGAGCCTCGCAATCATAGTGTTAAAACAGTTCTTCAATGTAACGAAAGGAGTATGTTGTCCATCATATCGTTACCGGGTTTGGGAGAGCCTCGCAATCATAGTGTTAAAACAGTTCTTCAATGTAACGGAAGGAGTATTTTGTCCATCGTGTCGTTACCGGGTTTTGGGAGAGCAATCATAGAATACAACACCCGTACTGTCGTTGGAAAGAGAAAAGAGGAAAGCGTAACGGCCAACTGTAAAGGGCTCTTAAAGCATTAGTGCGTTCCAGTAATCAGGATCATAACCTTTCTTAATAAACTTTTCTATTCAAAATAAAATAGGGTTATTATAACAGTAACTTGATCTGGGATGTTGTATTCGGCTCGAGTGAATTTTACCAGGCCTGGTAAAATCTACGAGTGCAGAATACATCCCAAATCCCAGATCGAGCTACTGTTGTAGTGACACTTTTATTATATACCTCTACATATGTTTTGTTATTATTTTAGCAAAATATAACTATTAACTCCTCTGAAACAAAGAACTATTCATTTACCGTGTCGTTCATATAAATCGAAGTAGTCTAGATACAGGCATGTGGTATGGAATCGGATTTTACTGTCTGTCAGTTCGTATTTATCTGTGAAATACAAGCCGTATTTTCTGCAGATTTTATATAGGTTTATAATAAAAACTGAAAATACAAAATGTCCATGTGGTAAATCACATCGCCGTAAACCTCCGAATGTAAGATACATTGTCGCATTGTGTTTTTAAAGTACAATGAGAGGTAGATTTCGATACTAGAATTTCGAAAAGGTTTAACGAAGATTATTATATATGTAGCCTTGATTTAGGATATTTTGTGTTATACATCGATAAAGGCTATTAAAGTCATCCACAGGTACTAGCTCTTGCAAATCTCGTTAGATGTAGCACGGGCTCATGTTCGTTCAAACGAGGATAATTCACGATATCAAAATCGAAAATCATCTTTTATTCATAGATTTGGAAGTAACCCAATCATTTTTAAAAGACATATTTAAATCATGAAAAGCTATGGAGACGTATGACACATTGGCTTTACTCATGGTAGATTGTTGTTTCCACAGACGCAAAGAAAGGGTTGTCTATATTCAGGATATCGTCCAGATAGCACTGATGACACATGCCTGTGTTTCTGGTTTAAAACCTAAAACAGGTCTGCGTTGTGTCTGGCTCCTCTTATATAACCTAATATGAAAATATATAAATATCCTTGAATCGTTTTCAACATTATATCCGACTATAAGACAGTCTTACTGAAAATTTAAGTGTTGCCTTCGTTTAACTTCATTTAAATTTACGGATTGTGGAAAATGTTCTTTTTTTCTAAAAATGTAGTAATCAATTTCCAAAGGATGAATGAGAGAAAGTGTCTGTTTATATAAAATTCTACAGTTGTGCCAATAATCGGCTAAAATAGTGATCGTAGTGTCCGTAACCAACATTTCATTTATAACTTTAGGAACTTGACGAGCATCCAGAAAATATTGTTCGTGTTTTATACTGTATTCAATAACAGTTAACTAAGAAATACAAATTCATGAATTTCAATCATCACACAATCTCTGCAATGAGGTAAGGATTCACTTGGCTATGGAAACTACACATCGCATATGTTCTACTCTTTTGTCTAATATTTGTTCAAATATATGTGGATTTCAGTAAATTTAGTAAACAAACAAAGTGATACTGAATATAATTCTGTTGTTACAACTGCTTAATAAATGTTTTATAGTATAAATGAAATGATGGTTATGTAAAGATTTAAAGCATCCTCTGCATTCTCAAGCTCAGTCCTTCCGTTTGGACTTATAAGATTAAACAATGTAATAAATTCTGGCAGGCTTCCCGATGTGTTCTGGGGTCGATTATACAATTCCATACATAAATCTATGTCATTCTTGTCTACACTATGGTGGTAACTGGTCGTGTTATTCAACTCCGGCATGGTGACTAACACACCAGGTTTTCCGTAACGTCCTTCTCTACGTGTCCCGGGTGTAACATCGTGCAAATTCCACTCAGTGACAAAATTCAGAAGATCACTTGAAACGATAGGAATGAAACAATATAACAAACATTGACAATGAAATATGTCTCCATCGTTATAAAGGCCGGTGTCTCGCATATCTTTGAATAGATTTATCTAGAAGTCTAAGCCCTGGCGGCGTAGCATCGCCCATAAAGACTCAATCCTTTGATTAGAGGTACTTTTTTACCAATAAGAAAGCTTCTCCCTGCTGAATGGTCATCGTCATGGTATTGTCTGAAAATATATGTAGCTGACGGACAACAACATTGTCAGTTTCCCGATCGCTCCGAATTAGTGTTGAGACAATCCCCCTTTAATTTGTAACAGTTTGTAAAAAAATATCTTGCGATTAATTTCGGATCGTTATTACTTGTTCAACAGCATGCCACATGATCCGCCTTCTAAATCCGTCTATTGCGCCATGGATGGCAAACCAAACCCAAATGGCTTTATCTTGTCGTAGTCATTAATGTGCCACACAAAGTTTGGACCAGGACAAGAATATTGTCGACTGAGAAGTCGTCTCCTCTTTCTCCTTTCCATTCCGGCTGAATCAGCAATACACATTAATCGAAGCACTGTTAAAATGTGTACATGTAACCCATACTTCAATTTCAGTCTTTTCCACATTGTTTTGTAGCCAATGCACTTTCCGCTACCTCAGAGTTCTTGAAGTGTCGTCTATAGTAGATTCAGGGGTCATTCGGCGCAAATTGAGGGATCTAAGTAATCGTTTTAAATGGCTTAAACTTAATTTTATTCCATGAACTACTAAAAAAGCTACTAGTATCTCCTTATATTTGTATCCCATGACGAAGTAATGGCTTATTAACAGCATGGTTGTTTCATGATGAGCTGCTGGTTTTTTTAACGTGAAAACACCATAAATACCGCCAAAAGCTGATAAAAACAGTACCTGCAAAATAAGAGACAGTGTTACAAAAGTAGCAAAACCCATTCACCAGTAATAGCCCATTAACATGATCAAATGGTTTGATTCAAACGGCTTGATTCAAATGATTTGACCATCAAATGGAATATCTGTTTATCACAAAGTTTGAATCAACATTCGTGTGAAAAGCATTTCAAAACTTTCTTCGCAGTTCGATTCAAAATTAGGACAGTGCTCTATTCTGTCAAACTGGTTTGATCGGTCGTAAATAAGCAAACTTGGAAATGCTGTTTACACGATTAAAGTGCTTGAACCAAACTATTTTAATCATGTAAACGACCTCAACGAGTCTTATGAAATTAAACTGTCTGCCTGTGGAGCCGTCTCTGTGCACATGTGATAAGTCGAGTTAGACCAAATATGGTCCAGTCTTAGTTCGTTGTTATAAAGGATTTTTTGCATGATTTGTTATTATTTCTTGTAAATAATTACGGGAAAGTCTCTACACAATTTCATTGGAAATTTGCTGTGCTGTAAAGCCTGTTTTCAAAGAAATTCGTGTAAACTACGTCAAAGGTTTTATTTTGAGACTTGAGGCCACGGCAGTATGGTAAGTGGACTTGAGTTAAACAAGTTTCTAAGTCCAAAAAGGAGCCATAATTTATGCAAAAGCAACCAATGGTTATGAAACTTATATTGAGCAGACGTCCCATGATGATAAAAAAAACTATTTCAAGCAATTGCTTAAATAATTCAGAAGTAATATGGATGGACGTGTAAGTATGTTAAATTTCAAAGCAAAAAAATGGACTTATTCCTAAAACTTAACAAAGACTGACCAAGAAATTATGTACGTATAAAAGAAACAGAATTAATGCAAAATGACAAAAGCTCATACGTTTTAATAGAAAACAAGGAAAAGTTGAGCCAAAGGAAATTCAAAATATTATGTTTTCAAACCCATGAAACTGTACCAGCTGATCCTTATAACGTGCTAGCGTATAATTATAGCCCGCTATTTTGAACCACATGTGCTAGTTACTAACTCTTTTTAGGTTCTATATTCCTATATGTGTATATATACATGTACATATATATAAGACTATCACGCCGGGTGAACACTGATAGGATTAAATTATACAAATTAAATGACTCGACTCCTCTTATTTGTTGGCGCGAATACTGTAGAATACATGTAACAACAATATTTGGTTAAGGTAACATTTGAATGTCAAGTCCAAATGGGTATATATTGCTTTTTCACTCCTTATCCTCAACCTGTTCGGCAGCGGATATTAATTCATTGAATTTGCTTGTCGAATGTTAAGTGGGTGTGCATCTGTTGCTTCTTATATACCTGTCCTACTAATAAAATAATGTAAGCATGATCTTTTACATTAGACAAGTGTACATGTGTATGATCGAAAAGATAAAATTATTGAAATATCCCTTTCCATATTTGGGCTTTTATCTTCGTAAATTTGCATCGAAATGGCAGGAAGTTGCTTGTGTGTCAAGACAAAATATATAAATTTTATTATGAATAGTAAAGTTAACAAATTAGGAATTGTACATGTAGCAAGGCTCTAGAATCAATCAAAGCATAGTTTAAATTGATGCTTGAAGAGAAATGCAAATACTGCAATATAAAACAATGGAAAACTACTTTTATTAGTGTTACAAGAGGCTTTACGTGAAAAATTTGAGCGATTCTGATAAACGAAACGAATTATCGACCAAACACGTGATTATCCGCTGACAAAACCACAATTTTTACTTATTTAAAGAAAACAGAAATGAGTACATTTATTATATATTAGTATCATTACTAAATCAATTATTGTTCATAAAGAAATCACTTACAAATACAAAAACACGTCCACGTGCACTCTTTATAAAATGAAATCGTTCTCGCGAAATTTCTTACATCATACAAGTTGTCACGTGAATTCGTGAAGTTAAATTCATGAAATCGTGAAATCATGAAGTTGAAATCGTGAATTCGTGAAAACTTGAAATCGCAAAAACTTGAAATCGTGAAATTGTGAAGATGAAATCATGAATACGTGAAGTTAAAATTGTGAAATCGGGAAATCGTGAAATCAAGAAATCATGGAATTATGAAGTTTAAATCATGAAATCGTGATATCGAGAAATCGAGAAATCGTGAAATCAAGAAGTCGTGAAATTATGAAGTTAAAATTATGAAATCGTGAATTCATGAAGAGGAAATCGTGAAATCATGAAGTGGAAATCGTGAAATATTGAATTTGAAATGTCACCACCGGTCTTTCGTATTAACCCAAGTCAGATAATACTCAAGTATATACGTGGCGTGGTTAACCCAAGTCAGATAATACTCTATTATATAGATTTAAAACTTCAGTCAGGTAATACTCTATTATACAGATGGTAACCACGAGTCAGGATTTGCTCTATTATACAGATAGTAAACCGCAGTCAGGCATTACTCTATTATACAGATGGTAAACACAAGTCAGATAATACTCTATAATACAGATAGTAAACCCAAGTCAGATAATACACTATTATTCAGATGATAAACCTGGTAAACTCCAGTCAGGTATAACTCTATTATACAGATGGTAAACCCCAGTCAGATAATACTCTATTATACAGATTGTAAACCCCAGTCAGATCATACTCTATTATACAGATGGTAAACCGCAGTCAGGCATTTCTCTATTATACAGATGATAAACCCAAGCCAGGCATTACTCTATTATACAGATAGTAAACCCCAATCAGGCATTACTCTATTATACAAATGGTAAACACTAGTCAGATAATACTCTTTTATTCAGATGATAAACCTGGTAAACCACAGTTAAGTATTACTACATAATACAGATGGTAAACCCCAGTCAGATAATACTCTATTATACGGATAATAAACCCAAGTTACTATATTATACAGGTGATAATTTGGTAAATCGAAGTCAGGTAGTACACTTTTATACTGATGATCGACAAAATCAGATAATAATCTATTATACAGATGATAAACCTGGTATTCTATTATACAAATGGTAAAACCCAGCCAGGAAATACTCTATTATACAGATGGTAAACCTAAGTCAGATATTACTATATTATACAGCTGCTAAACCCCAGTCAGATATTTCTTTATTATACAGATAGTAAACCCCAGTCAGGCATTACTATATTTTACAAATGGTAGACCCTAGTCAGATATTACTATATCATACAGATAGCAAACCCCAGTCAGGCATTACTCTATTATACAGATGGTTAACCCAAGTCAGATATTACTTTATTATACAGATGGGAAACCCCAGTCATGTAATATTCTATTAAACTGATATTGAACCCCAGTCAGGCATTACTACAATATACATATGACAAACCCCAGTCATGTATAATTCTATTATACAGATGGTAAATTCCAGTCAGGCATTACTCTTTTATACAAATGGTAAGCCCCAGTCAGGTATAATTCTATTATACCAATAGTAAATCCCAGTCAGGCATACTATATTACATATATGGTAAACCCCAGTCAGGTAATACTCTTATTATACAGATGGTAAACCCCAGTCAGGCATTACTCTATTATACAGATAGTAAACCCAAGTCAGGCATTACTCTATAATACAGATGGTAAATCCCAGTCAGGCATACTATATGACATATATGGTAAACCCCAATCAGGTTATACTCTTATTATACAGATGGTAAACCCCAGTCAGGCATTACTCTATTATACAGATGGTAAAACACAGCCAGGCATTACTCTATTATACAGATGGTTAACCCCAGTCAGGCATTACTCTATTATACAGATGGTAAACCCAAGTCAGGCATTTCTCTATGAAACAGATGGTAAACATCAATCAGACATTACTCTATTATACAGATGGTAAATCCCTGTCATACATTACTCTATTAAACAAATGGTAAACCCCAGTAAGATTTTACTTTGTTACACAGATAGTAAACACCAATCAGGCATTGCTCTATTATACAGATAGTAAATCCAAGTCAGGTAATACTATATTATACAGATGTTAACCCACAATCACGCATTTCTTTATCAAACAGATGGTAAACCCCTGTCATGCATTACTCTATTCAACACATGGTAAACCCCTGTCAAATATTACTTTATAATACAGTCAGTAAACCCAAATCAGGTATTACTCTATTATACAGTTGGTTAACCTAAGTTAGATATTACTTAATTATACAGATGGTAAATCCTAGTCAGACATTACTTTGTTTTACAGATAGTAAACCCCAGTCAGGCATTACACTTTTATACAGATAGTAAAGCCTAGTCAGATTTTACTATATCATACAAATTGTAAACCCCAGTCAGGTAATCCTCTATTGAACTGATATTGGACCCCAGTCAGGCATTACTACAATATGCCGATGGTAACCCCAGTCATGTATAATTCTATTATACAGATGGTAAATCCCAGTCAGGCATTACTCTTTTATACAAATGGTAAGCCCCAGTCAGGTATAATTCTATCATACCAATAGTAAATCCCAGTCAGGCATACTATATTACATATATGGTAAACCCCAGTCAGGTAATACTCTTATTATACAGATGGTTAACCCCAGTCAGGCATTACTCTATTATACAGATGGTAAACCCCAGTCTGGCATTACTCTATTATACAGATGATAAACCCCAGTCAGGTATTTCTCTATTAAACAGAAAGTAAACATCAATCAGACATTACTCTATTATACCGATGGTAAATTCCTGTCATGCATTACTCTATTAAACAGATAGTAAACCCCAGTAAGATTTTACTTAATTATACAGATAGTAAACCCCAATCAGGCATTACTCTGTTATACAGATAGTAAATCCAAGTCAGGTAATACTATATTATACAGATGTTAACCCACAAACACGCATTTCTTTATTAAACAGATGGTAAATCCCTGTCATGCATTACCCTATTCAACAGATGGTAAACCCCAGTAAGATTTTACTTTATTACACAGATAATAAACCCCAATCAGGCATTGCTCTATTATACAGATAGTAAATCCAAGTCAGGTAATACTATATTATACAGATGTTAACCCAAAAACACGCATTTCTTTATTAAACAGATGGAAAACCCCTGTCATGCATTACCCTATTCAACAGATGGTAAACCCCTGTCGAATATTACTTTATAATACAGTCAGTAAATCCAAATCAGGTACTACTCTATTATACAGATGGTAAACCTAAGTCAGACATTACTTTATTATACAGATAGTAAACCCCAGTCAGGCATTACACTATTATACAGATGGTAAAGCCTAGTCAGATATTACTATATCATACAAATGGTAAACCCCAGTCAGGTAATCGTCTATTGAACTGATAGTGAGCCCCTGTCAGGCATTACTCCAATATGCAGATGGTAAACCCAAGTCAGATAATACTCTATTATACAGATGGTAAATACCAATCAGGTACAATTCTATTATACAGATAGTACACACCAGTCAAGCGTAACTCTATTACAAAGGTGATAAACCGTAGTCAGATATTCCTATGTTATACAGATGCTAAACCACAGTCATGTATAATTCTATTATACAGATGGTAAATCCCAGTCCGCCATTTCTCTTTTATTCAGATGGTAAGCGCCAGTCAGGTATAATTCTATTATACCCATAGTAAATCCCAGTCAGGCATACTATATTACATATATGGTAAACCCCAGTCTGGTAATACTCTTATTATACAGATGTTTACCCCAGTCAGGTATTACTCTATTATACAGGTGGTAAACGCCAGTCCGGTAATACTCTTATTATACAGATGGTAAACCCCAGTCAAGCATTACTCTATTATAAAGATAGTAAACCCTAATCGGGCATTACTCTATAATACTGCTCGTAAGCGCCAGTCAGGTATAATTCTATTATATCGATAGTAAATCCCAGTCAGGCATTACTCTGTTATACAGATAGTAAATCCAAGTTCGCTAATACTATATTATACAGATGGTAACCCACAGGCAGACATTTCTTTATAATACTCACAGTTAACCCCAATCAGGTATTACTCTATTATACAGATAGGAAACCTAAGTCAGATATTACTATATTATGAAGATGGCAAACCCTAGTCAGATATTTCTTTATTATACAGATAGTAAACCCCAGTCAGGCATTACTCTATAATACAAATGGTAAACCAAAATCAGATAATACTGTATACAGATGGTAAACCCCAGTCTGGTAATACTCTATTATACAGATGGTAAACCCCAATCTGGTAATACTCTATTATACAGATTGTAAATGCCAGTCAGGCATTACTCTATTATACAGATTGTAAATACCAATAAGGTATAATTCACATATAAATCACAGTCAGGCATACTATATTACATATATGGTAAACCCAAATCTTGTAATACTCTAATAATACAGATGGTAAACCCTAGTCAGGCATTACTCTATTATACAGATAGTAAACCCCAGTCAAGCATTACTTTATTATACAGATGGTAAACCCCAGTCATTAATTACTCTCTTGAATAGATAGTGAACCCCAGTCAGGCATTACTATATTATACAGATGGTAACCAACAGTCAGGCATAACTCTAGTATACAGATAATGAATCCCATTCAGTCATTACTCTATTATACAGATAGTAAACACCAGTCAGACATTACTCTATTATACAGATAGTAAACCCCAGTCAGGAATTACTCTATTATACAGATGGTAAACCCCAGTCTGATAATACTCTATTATACAGATAGAAAACCCCAGTCTGATAATACTCTATTATACAGATGGTAAACTCCAGTCTGATAATATTCTATTATACAGATGGTAAACCCCAGTCAGACATTACTCTATTATACAGAAAGTAAACCCAAGTCAGGCATTACTCTATTATACAGATAGTAAACCCCAGTCTGGTAATACTCTATTATACAGATGGTCAAACCCAGTCTGATAATACTCTATTATACAGATGGTAAACCCCAGTCAGACATTACTCTATTATACAGAAAGTAAATCAAGTCAGGCATTACTCTATTATACAGATGGTAAACCTTAGTCAGACATTTCTCTATAATACAGATAGTAAACCAACATCAGGCATTTCACTATTATACAGATAGTAAACTCAAGTCAGGCATTACTCTGTTATACAGATGGTAAGCCCAAATCAGGCATTACTCTTTTATACAGATGGTAATCCACAGTCAGGCATTACTCTATTAAACAGATGGTAAACCCTAGTCTGGTAATACTTTTTTATACCGATAGTAAACCCCAGTCTGGTAATACTCTATAATACAGATACTAAACCCTAGTCAGGCATTACTCTGTTATACAGATGGTAAACCCAAGTCAGACATTACTCTGTTATACAGATGGTAAACCCCAGTCAGGCATTTCTCTATGAAACAGATGGTAAACACCAGTCAGACATTACTCTATTATACAGATGGTAAATCCCTGTCATGCATTACTCTATTATACAGATGGTAAACCTTGGTCAGACATTTCTCTATGATCCAGGTAGTAAACCCAAGTGAGGCATTACTCTATTATACAGATAGTAAACCCCAGTCTTCAGGCATTACTCTATTATACAGATGGTAACTCCAAGTCAGAAATTACTCTATTATACAGAGAGTAAACCCCAGTAGGCATTACTCTATTATACAGATGGTAAACCCTAGTCTGGTAATACTCTTTTAAACAGATAGTAAACCCCAGTCAGTCATTACTCTATTATACAGATTGTAAACTCCAGTCAGGCATTTCTCTATTATACAGATGATAAACCAAAATCAGACATTACTCTATTATACAGTTAGTTAACCCATGTCAGCTTTTACTCAATTATACAGAGAGTAAACCAACGTCAGGCATTACTCTATTATACAAATAGAAAATCAACGGTAGGCATTACTCTGTTATACAGATGGTATACCCCAGTCAGGAATAATTCTACGATAAAGATAGTAAATCCCAGTCAGGTAATACTATATTATACAGATAGTAAACCAACGTCAGACATTACTCTATTATACAGATAGTAAATCAACAGTTGGCATTACTCTATTATACAGATGGTAAACCCCAGTCAGGCATAACTCTATTATACAGATGGTAATCCACAGTCAGGCATTACTCTATTATACAAATGATAATCCCCAGTCATGCATTGCTCTTTTAAACAGATGTTAAATCCCAGTAAACCCCAATCAGTCATACTCTATTACATAATTATATGGTAAACTCCAGTCAGGTAATACTTTATTATACAGATGGTAAACCCCAGTCAGACATTACTCTATTATACAGATACTAAATACTAGTCAGGCATTACTCTGTTATACACATGGTAAACCCAAGTCAGGCATTACTCTGTTATATAGATGGTAAACCCAAGTCAGGAATTTCTCTACGAAACAGGTGGTAAACTCCAGTCAGACATTACTCTATTATACAGATGGTAAACCCCTGTCATGCATTAATCTATTATACAGATGGTAAACCATAGTCAGACATTTCTCTATTATACAGGTAGTAAACCCCTGTCAGGCATTACTCTATTATACAGATGGTAAACCCTAGTCTGGTAATACTCTATTATACAGATAGTAAAACCCAGTCTGGTAATACTCTATTATACAGACAGTAAACCCCAGTCTGGTAATACTCTATTATACAGACAGTAACCCCCAGTCAGTCATTACTCTATCATACAGATTGTAAACTCTAGTCAGGCATTTCTCTATTATACAGATGGTAAACCAAAATCAGACATTACTCTATTATACAGTTAGTAAACCCATGTCAGGTATTACCCAATTATACAGATAGTAAACCCATGTCAGCTATTACACAATTATACAGATAGTAAACAAATGTCAGGTAGTTCTCTATTATAAAGATGGTAAACCCCAGTCAGGCATTACTCTATTATACAGATGATAAACCCCAGTCAGGTATAATTCTACTATACAGATAGTAAATCCCAGTCAGGTAATACTCTATTATACAGATAGTAAACTAACGTTAGGCATTACTTTATTATACTAATAGTAAATCAACGGTAGGCATTACTTTATTATACAGATGGTAAACCCCAGTCAGGTATACTTCTACCATACAGATAGTAAATCCTAGTTAGGTAATACTCTATTATACAGAAAGCAAACCAACGTCAGACATAACTCTATTAAACAATTAGTAAATCAACAGTTGGCATTACTCTATTATACAGATAGTAAACCCATGTCAGGTATTAATCTATTTTGCAGAAAATAAACCCAAATCAGTTATTACTCTATTGCTATTATACAGATAGTAAACCCCAGTCAGGCATTACTCTATTATACAGATAGTAAACCCCAGTCAGGCATTACTCTATTATACAGATGGTCAATCCCAGTCTGATAATTCTCTATTATATAGATAGTTAATCAAAGTCAGACATTATTGTATTATACAGATGGGGAACACCAGTAAGGCATTACTCTGTTATACAGATAATAAACCTATGTCAGGTATTACTCTATAATACAAATAAAAAACCAATGCCAGTCATTTCTCTATTATACATATGGTAAACCCCAGTCAGGCATTACTCTATTATACAGATGGTAAACCCCAGTCAGGTATAATTCTACTATACAGATAGTAAACCCATGTCAGGTATTACTCTATTATACAGATAGTATACTCCATACAGGCATTACTCTATTATACAGATAGTAAACCCCTGTCAGACATTACTCTATTATACAGAAAGTAAATCCTAGTCAAGCATTACTCTATTATACAGATAGTAATCTCATGTCAGGTATAATTCTATTATACAGATAGTAAACCAAATCAGATTGTATTTCATTATACAGATGGTAAACACCAGTCAGGCATTACTGTATTATACAGATAGTAAACCCATGTCAGGCATTACTCTATTTTACAGATAGTAAACCCATGTCATGTATTAATCTATTATACAGATATTAAACCCCAGTCAGGCATTACTCTTTTATACAGATAGCGAACCCCAGTCAGGCATAACTTTATTATACAGAAAGCAAACCCCAGTCAGTCAATCCTCTATTATACAGATGGTAAACCCCAGTCAGGCATAACTCTCTTATACAGAAGGTAAACCCCAGTCAGGCATTACTGTATTATCCAGATAGTAAACCCCACTCTGGCATTACTCTTATTTTACAGATGGTAACCCCAAGTCAGACATTACACTATTATACAGATAGTAAACCCCAGTCAGGCATAACTCTATTTTAAAGATGGTAAACCCCAGTCAGTCATTTCTCTATTATTCAGATAGTAAACCCTTGTCAGACATTACTCTATTATACAGATGGTAAACCCCTGTCATGCATTACTCTATTATACAGATGGTAAACCCTAGTCAGACATTTTTCTATTATACAGGTAGTAAACCACAGTCAAGCATTACTCTCTTATACAGATAGTAAACCCCAGTCAGTCATTTCTCTATTATACAGATAGTAAACCCCTGTCAGACATAACACTATTATACAGATGGTAAACCCTAGTCAGACATTTCTCTATTATACAGGTAGTAAACCCCAGCCAGGCATTACTCTGTTATACAGATAGTAATCTCCAGTCTGGCATTACTCTATGTTACAGATGGTAACCCCAAGTCAGACATTATTCTATTATACAGATAGTAAACCCCAGTCAGGCATGACTCTGTTTTACAGATGGTAAAACCCAGTCTGGTAATACTCTATTATAAAGATAGTAAACCCCAGTCTGGTAATACTCTATTTTACAGACAGTAAACCCCAGTCAGTCATTACTTTATTATACAGATTAAACCCCAATCAGGCATTATTTTATTATACAGATGGTAAACCAAAATCCGACATTACCCAATTATACAGATAGTAAAACCATGTCAGCTATTACTCAATTATACAGATAGTAAACAAACGTCAGGCAATTCTCTATTATAAAGATGGTAAACCCCAGTAAGGCATTACTCTGTTATACAGATGGTAATGCCCAGTCAGGTATAATTCTACTATACATATAGTTAATCCCAGTCAGGTTATACTCTATTATACAGATAGTAAACCAACGTCAGGCATTACTCTATCATACAGATAGTAAATCAACGGTAGGCATTACTCTATTATACTGATGGTAAACCCCAGTCAGGTATAATTCTACCATACAGATAGTAAATCCCAGTCAGTTAATACTCTATTATACAGATAGTAAACCAACGTCAGACATTACTCTGTTATACAGATAGTAAATCAACAGTTGGCATTATTCTATTATACAGATAGTAAATCAACAGTTGGCATTACTCTATTATACAGGTAGTAATCCCCAGTCTGGTAATACTCTTCTTAACAGAAAGGAAACCCCTGTCAGTCATTTCTCTATCGCTAGTATACAGACTTTAAACTCCACTCAGGTATTACTCTATTATACAGATAGTAAACCCCAGTCAGTCATTACTCTATTATACAGATAGTAAACCCCTGTCAGACATTACTGTAATAAACATATAGTAAAGCCCAGTCAGGTATTACTGTATTATAAAGATGGTAAACCCCAGTCTGATAATACTCTATTATATAGATGGTTAATCAAAGTCAGACATTATTCTGTTATACAGATGGTAAACACCAGTTAGGCATTACTCTGTTATATTGATAGTAAACCCATGTCAGGTATAACTCTATTATACAGATAATAAACCAACGTCAGGCATTTCTCTAGTATACAGATAGTAATCTTATGTCAGATATTACTCTATTATACAGATAGGAAACCCCTGTCAGACATTACTCTATTACACAGAAAGTAAACCCCAGTCAGGCATTTCTTTATAATACAGATAGCAAACTTCTGTCAGACATTACTCTGTTATACAGAAAGTAAACCCCAGTCAGACATTTCTCTATTATACAGATAGTAATCTCATGTCAGGTATTACTCTATTATACAGATAGTAAATCAACGTCAGGCACAACTCTATTATACAGATAGTAAACCAAAGTCAGATATTATTATATTATACAGATGGTAAACACCAGTCAAGCATTTCTCTATTATACAGATAGTAAGCCCATGTCAGGTATTCATCTATTATACAGATAGTAAACCCCAGTGAGGAATTATTCTCTTATACAGATAGCAAACCCCAGTCAGTCATTTCTCTATTATATAGATAGTAAACCCCAGTCAGGCATTACTCTCTTAAACAGATAGCAAACCCAAGTCAGTCATTTCTCTATTATACAGATGGTAAACCCCAGTCAGGCATAACTCTATTATACAGATGGTAAACCCCAGTCAGGCATAACTCTATTATACAGATGGTAAACACCAGTCAGTCTTTACTCTATTATCCAGATAGTAAAGTCTGATAATACTCTTTTATACAGATGGTAAACCACAGTCAGGTATAATTGTATTATACAGATAGTAATAACCAGTCACGTAATACTCTATTATACAGATTGTAAACCCCAGTTAAGCATTTCATATATACTGATGGTAAACCCAGTCAGGCAATACTGTATTAAACTGATGGTAAACCCCAGTCAGGTATAATTCTATTATACAGATAGTCAATCCCAGTCACGTAATACTCTAGTATACATATAGTAAACCCCAGTCAGGCATTACTCTATTATACAGACGGTAAACCAAAGTCAGATATTATTCTGTTATACAGATGGTAAATCCCAGACAGGTAATACTCTATTATACATATGGTTAACCCCAGTCAGGCATTACTCTATTATACAGATGGTAAACCCCGGTCAGGTATAATATTATACAGATTGTAAAACCAGTCAAGCATTACTCTATTATCCAGATAGTAAACCCCAGTTTGGTAATACTCTATTATACAGATGGTAAACACCAGTCAGGCATTAATCTATTAATCAGATGGTAAACTCCAGTCAGTTATAATTCTATTATACAGATAGTAAATCCCAGTCACGCAATACTCTATTATACATATAGTAAACCCCAGTCAAGCATTACTCTAGTATACAGATAGTTAACACCAGTCAGGCATTACTCTATTATACAGATGGTAAAACCCAGTCAGATATAACTATATTATACAGATAGTAAACCCAAGTCAGGCATTACTTAATTATACAGATATTAAACCCCAGTCAGGTATTACTCTATTATACAGATAGTAAACCCCAGTCAAGCATTACTCTTTTAAGCAGATGATAAACCACACTCAAGCATTACTCTATTATACAGATAATAAACCCCAGTCAAGCATAGCTCTATTATACAGAAGGTAAACCCAAGTCAGGCATTATTCTATTATACAGATAGTAAACCCCAGTCAAACATTACTCTTGTATACAGATAGTTAACACCAGTGAGGCATTACTCTATTATACAGATGGTAAACCACAGTCAAGCATTACTCTAGTATACTGATAGTTAACACCAGTGAGGCATTACTCTATTATACAGATGGTAAACCCAAGTCAAATATCACTTTATTATACAGATGGTAAACCCCAGTCAGATATAACTTTATTATACAGATAGTAAACTCAAGTCAGGTAATATTGTTTATATATATGTTAAACTACGAATAGATAATAATCTATTATAAACATGGAAACCCCGCAAGTTGTTATGCATGTGTTAAATCCCCATCCAATAATAAAATTGTAAGGAAGTGGTAAATTCAATCAGATAATGTTTGATCATACCCGTAGTAAACTATCTGTAACCAATATTATACACTTAGTCAATCAAACATAATCTATCATCGTAAACCCCCAACAAATGATAATATTTTAGACAAGATGTTATATTACTTTCTCCGCCGATAAAATCCCTAAGATTTTCCAAAAGAAAACATTCCATTTTACATAGAATGTCATGACTGTCAGTAGATGTGGAATGTTCCATATTACAAAGAATGTCATGACTGCCAGGAGATGTGGAATGTTCGATATTACAAAGAATGTCATGACCCTCAGTAAATGATGAATGTTCCATTTTACATAGACTGTGATGCCCGTCTGTAGTTGTGGAATTTTCCATTTTACATAGAATGTGATGACCCTCAGTAAACGTGGAATGTTCAATCTTAAAATGAATGTCATGACCGCCAGTAGATGTGGAATTTTCCAATTTAACTTGAATTTCATGACCGTCAATAGATGTGGAATGTTACATTTTACCTAGAATGTGATGACACTCAGTAGATATGGAATGTTCCATTTTACATAGAATGTAAAATTCCACATCTACTGACGGTGATCGTCAGTAGATATGGAATTTTCAATTTTAAAGAGAATGTCATGACCGCCACTACATGTGGAATGTTCCATTTTACATAGCATTTCATGACCGTCAGTAGATATGGAATGTTGCATTTTACATACACTGTGATGACCGTCAGTAGATGTGGATTGTTCCATTTTACATACTAGAATGTCATGACCGTCAGTAGATGTGGAATTTTCGATTTTACATAGAATGTCATGACCGTCATTAAATGTGGAATGTTGCATTTTACACAGAATGTGATGACTGTCAGTAGATGTAGAATGATTCTATTTAACACAGAATATCATGACCGCCGGTAGATGTGGAAAGTTTCATTTAACACAGAATGGCATGACCGTCAGTAGATGTGGAATGTTCTAGATTACATAAAATGTCATGACCGTCAATAAATGTGGAATGTTTCTATTTTGAGATCCGAGTTATACGTGAAATGGTGAGCGACGAATTGATAGTGATATAAGACTAGGTTAATATCAAATTTATTGCACTCATGCACCGAAAATCGTTTGATGAACGAATCTGTTATGCACGTAGTGAATCCCAGTCAGGAGGGTATAGTCACGCTGCTGCCAGGGACTTATTTGAAAATGACGATCATTCATGAGTCCATCAGACATGTGCAATGGTTGCATGCAACCACCTATTGTTAATAATATATATTATTTATTATATAAATATAATGTATGTTTGGTTCTATAGGGCGTAAATCGTTATTCCCAACCAAGGAGCGACGTCGAAGTGACGGCAAGCATGGTTGCTACGCAGGCACCCCAAAATCAACGTTTCTTAGAAACTATAATCCGACACTTCAGTCATATAGATACAGGAAACAGCGAAACTCACATTCTGAAACTGTTCCATTAAGTTTTGATAGCGAAGTTGCTGTGTCTGCAGAGCAAGAAATACTTGTACGTGAGCACTCTCGGACAGTGAAGGTAGACAATACGAGACATCGCGGATACTCCGTCGGTAGAGTATCAGAATCTAGTAGACATGTAGAGGGTCACAACACAGAACAACCCGACACACATCACGGCACTCAAGATTCGATTTACTCCTCCGCTGCATCATGTCTAAAAAAGCTGCATACATCCATAGATAAAAACAAACGTGACTATATCAGTAAAATCAATGAGAATTCCTGCGCCGAACCTCTGGCCGAGCCAAGTGTTTCATCTCCTAACGGCGATAAATTCCATACTGCCAATTCGATTGGACAATCAAGTAAGTCAGATGTAAATTTTGTGCAAAACAGATCTGGTAGTATCGTGTCAAACTGTTCCTTACTGTCTGACTGCCAAAGCACATTCTCGGCCTCAGATATTACATTAAACATGCAAAGTGGATGCTCACGCGAAAACTCTTTAAAGAGGCCAAAGAGCGCGCCTGGAACTTCGATTGCAAGAAAGAATTCGTCAGGGTCTTTATCAAACATGACCGTCAATCATTTCGTGGCGACCTCTTCAGATAACTTCCGTTCACATGGCTCGTGGCGCCTTGTTCTTAATTATACGGGAATCTGGGAAAGTAAGTATTTTATTTTGTTATTTTTGATCCAATGAACTATGCATTAGTTTAGTCTTAATCATCTGCGACGTGTCCGTAATAAAAGACAACAGCCTTTGGATTTCCTTTTTAACCATGAAACATATTTTGGTCGCAAATCTGAGCGGACATACCTTCTATCATTGCTACCCTATCAGATGTTCATTTATCACGCATAAGGAGCCTGTAAGACACAAGATCAGGGGATGAGTTTAGTAGGAAACAATATTGTTAACAACGCGCATGGTGCTGTGCTAACTCTCTGTTATTTTATCACTTACTTATTTTTTACAAGGCAACCGTTCACAAAAGGTATGCATCATGCACCATATACAATATAATCATTAGATTTTATTAGTTTAAACATATTTTATTTAAAATATTCAATTTTATTTCATTTCCCCCAATAAGTTCCTTAATAAAAAAACAACATTTTTAAAACGAAGACTTTATACGGTGTGCCGTTGGGGCCATCGCGGCATATGTATTAAATTAGGTAAAGTCGAAACAACGAAACAAAGAAACTACGAAACTACGATGGTGAAAAGTCGAAACAACGGAACAGCGATGGTGAAAAGTCGCAACTACGATGGTGAAAAGTCGAAACGTCGAAAAAACGATGGTAACAAGTCGAAAGCATTTCGACTTTTCACCATCGTAGTTTCGAGTTTTCACCATCGTAGTTTCGTTGTTTCGACTTTTCACCATCGTAGTTTCGACTTTTCACCATTGTAGTCTCGTTGGTAGTTTCGTTGTTTCGACATTTTACCATCGTAGTTTCGACTTTTCACTATCGTAGTTTCTGACTTTGAGCGTGGTAATAAGGTAAGTATTTCATATAAGCAAAGTTTAGTTGATATATTTTATCAATACCGTTATATAATTACACCTTTATGTAAATAAATGAATCTGGTTTGTGTATTTTATATATATTGATTACTGCCCATTCTCTTAATAAACCATTAATTACACAATGGATACCTTTGTACACAACAGGTATATGTAGGTATCCGAGATGACCCAGTATTTATATAGAATGTGCACGCGCCCCGGTGTTCATCTCATACCACCCTGTCGTTTTTCTCCTTACAGGATTAAACTGTAAACAAAAGGCCAGACACTGTGTTAGAGGAGAGCAAACGCTCCAGAAAGTGTATGTGTGTGTGCGTGCGTGCGTGCGTGCGTTTGTTCGTGCATGCGTGCGTGAGAGAGAGAGACAGAAAGAGAGAGAACGAATGAACGAAGGGATGAAGGGATGGAGAGAAGGAGTGATAGAGGGAGGAAGGAAGGAGTATTTAGTTCTGTTCGTTATTTATTGTATTTTGTTATATTGATAACAAGTTAATTACCGAAAATTACTCTTAATTTACTAAAATCTAAATGAGTGCGAATCATATCTCATATAGCTACTTGTACTGACGGCTCAGTTTAGGTACAAAACGGCAATAAGTAAGTAAGTCATTCAGTGACAAAGTAAGTGTGCAAATGAATTAATAAGCAAACAAGCAAATCAGTAATTCTGTCATAAATCAATCGATCAATAAATCAATAAATAAATTATTGATTCGTCCATGCTTTTAATTTCGACTGCGAATGAGCAACTAGAAGGCGAAACTACGATGGTGAAAAGCCGAAACTACGATGGTGAAAACGCAAAACAACGATGGTGAAAAATCGAAACTACGATGGTGAAAACGCGAAACTACGTTGGTGAAAAGTCGAAACTACGATGGTAAAAAGTCGAAACAACGAAACTACGTTGGTGAGAAGTCGAAACTACGATGGTGAAAAGCCGAAATCATATCGACTTTTCACCATTGTTGTTTCGACTTCTCACCATCTTAGGTGCAACTTTTCACCATCGTTGTTTCGTTGTTTCGACTTTTCACCATCGTTGTTTCGTTGTTTCGACTTTACTTAATTTAATAAATATGCCGCGATTGCCCAAACGGGACTCCGTAGTTTTATTCAAATACAATATTGGCACGATTTACATGGATAAAAATATTTAAAAAAAACAACCTACAAAGTCAAGCAATAAGCAGAAATTCAATTATCAATTATCAATATACAATGTAAGATACAAGATGCAATATACAATGTCAGATACAAGATGTAATATACAATGTCAGATACAATATGCAATATACAATGTCAGATACAAGATGCAATATACAATGTCATATACAAGATGCAATATACAATGTCAGATACTGCATCAATATACAATGTCAGATACAAGATGCAATATACAATGTCAGATACAAGATGCAATATACAAGGTGAGATACAAGATGCAATATACAATGTCAGATACTGCATCAATATACAATGTAAGATACAAGATGCAATATACAATGTCAGATACAAGATGCAATATACAATGTCAGATACAAGAAGCAATACACAATGTCAGATACAAGATGCAATACGCAATAAACAATGTTAGATACTAGATGCAATATACAATGTCAGATTCAAGATGCAATATACAATATTAGATACAAGATGCAATATACAATGTCAGATACAAGAAGTAATATACAATGTCAGATACAAGATGCAATATACAATGTCAGATGCAATATACAAGATGCAATATACAATGTCAGATACAAGATGTAATATACAATATTTTATATTGTGAACAAAGCCATTCAGGTAAAAATACAAATCATTTTACAGCAATGTGTATGAGTTAGGTATGCATGTTATGTTTGTAATTTATTTCTTTTTAACAGACAATAAATGTAATAGGAGATTTTTCTTATTTTATGTTGTAGAATATATAGATCAATTTTACAAGCGTACAAAGAAAATAGAAGGCGATGACCTAAATCTGAGCATCTAGGACATATAAAGAATACACGATATTCGCCTTCTAAAACATGAAAGTGTTCGTTTTTTTGCAATACAGACAGAAACGATTTTCAGGATCAATATTTTGATGATGACCTGTTCCTATTTTAACTTGTGATTGGAGCATCGAAAACGTGCCATTGATTCTTTATTTAGAATCGGCACGACTCAACACATAAATACCCCTCTGGATTTAATAAAGATTTAAAATATTTATAGTCGTCACAACAGGATGATTCATCAGTACTACCATGCCAGTGCTGTTTCATGCAATCTATTAATCGTTGCTTAAATTGGTTAAAAAATATTTATATCTCTTAATTCTTGAGACACCCGTATAAAACCGTTACCATGTCTAAAAAGGAGTATTTGAACATTGACGCCCATTTAGGTTTACCATCTTCCAATAGTGACTGAAGCAATTTGTAACAAGGTTTGGGGTAATAAGTATGTAAAAAATTACAGAACTGTTAGCACTTAATATTATTTATGAAAATCTTAAATATGTAACTTTTTCAATGGTACATGTACCGGCATATTCATATTCCCATTACCTCTGAAGATAGCATAGAATAGGGTTCTATGGAGTCAAAGACTTTCAAATTGCAAAAACTTTCCAAAACGCTGCAAGTGTACGTTTTGCAGAAGACCATGACAATTTAGTGACAAACAATAAACTCGTATATTTATGAGACAGAACTCATGTAAAATATTTCACTGAACATGTCACTTTAATGCCGTTTCTGCAACATGTGTGACGTCATCGGCAAACAAAATACATAAAATAACAGGTGTATTATTTATTATGAATATAACATATACCACACCGTTCTCTTTGCAGTGAACAGAGTTCATTTATGTACAAGGGAAATACAATGGGGCTACTCTTGTCCCCTTTTATAATTCCAATGTTATAGGGGAATGACACAGTATGACCATTTATTTTGTGAACACATGCATGCTTTTCTATACGTTGAAGACATTTAACAATTTACCGCTCATGGTTTATCGAGCAATACTTCTAAACCATTTTTTTACGAAATGGCTCCACTATTTCAGAAAGCGACTCCGGTGTTAGCAGCGTTAATATGAAGTTACATTCTCGCAATCCTAGAATCATTCTTTGCATTCTGCACTCAGATGCAGTTAATCAAGTAGTAGCTTCCGGATACCATGGAAAGAGTCACGTGATTATATCTTTGCTGCAGGACTATCGCCATGGGGCTCCAACAGCAAACAGTTTATTAGTGCCAATTGGATTTTCTGTCTATAAGGTATACTTTGTGTTTCATATACATCAAACTGCACATTTAAAGGGGTTATATTGGCAGATTACACATAAAAGGTGCAAATGGAGACTTTCTCTATCTACATTTATCTCCGTAAACATTCCGAACATAGCTGCACATTTCCTAAAATAGCCATGCATATATTTACAATATATCTATATCAATTCATTCACAAAACATCTCAAAATAAGTATACACACCTGTCCTTGTATTCACAAAACGTTCCAACTTGAGTAAACACATCTGTCCCTGTATTCACAAAACGTTCCAACTTGAGTAAACTCACCTGTTCCTGTATTCACAAAACGTTGCAACTTGAGTAAACACACCTGTACCTGTATTCACAAAACGTTCCAACGTGAGTAAACACACCTGTCCCTGTATTCACAAAACATTGCAACTTGAGTAAACACACCTGTCCCTGTATTAAAAAAAACGTTCAAATTTGAGTAAACATACCTGTCCTTGTATACACAAAACGTTGCAACTTGAGTAAACACACCTGTCCCTGTATTCACAAAACGTTCCAACTTGAGTAAACACATCTGTCCCTGTATTCAAAAAACGTTGCAACTTGAGTAAACACATCTGTCCCTGTATTCAAAAAACGTTTAAACTTGAGTATACACACCTGTCCCTGTATTCACAAAACGTTTCAACGTGAGTATACACACCTGTCCTTGTTTTCACAAAACGTTTCAACGTGAGTATACACACCTGTCCTTGTATTCACAAAACGTTTATACTTGAGTATACACACCTGTCCTTGTATTCACGAAACGTTTCAACGGGAGTAAACACACCTGTCCCTGTATTCACCAAACATTGCAACTTGAGTAAACACACCTGTCCCTGTATTCAAAAAAACGTTCAAACTTGAGTAAACATACCTGTCCTTGTATACACAAAACGTTGCAACTTGAGTAAACACACCTGTCCCTGTATTCACAAAACGTTGCAACTTGAGTAAACACACCTGTCCCTGTATTCACAAAACGTTCCAACTTGAATAAACATACCTGTCATTGTATTCACAAAACGTTGCAACGTTTTCAACGTGAGTATACACACCTGTCCTTGTTTTCACAAAACGTTTATACTTGAGTATATACACCTGTCCTTGTATTCACGAAACGTTTCAACGGCGGGAGTATACACACCTATCCCTGTATTCACAAAACGTTTCAACTTCAGTATAAACATCTGTCTTTGTATTCAAACAAACGTTTCAGCGTTACTATACACACCTGACCCTTTATTCACAAAACGTTTCTACGTGAGTAAACACACCTGTCCCTGTATTCACAAAACGTTTATACTTGATTATACACACCTGTCCCTGTATTCACAAAACATTGCAACTTCAGTATAAACATCTGTCCTTGTATTCAAAAAAACGTTTCAGTGTGACTATACACACCTGACCCTGTATTCACAAAACGTTTCTACGTGAGTAAACACACCTGTCCCTGTATTCACAAAACGTTTATACTTGAGTATACATACATGTCCTTGTATTCACGAAACGTTTCAACGGGAGTATACACACCTGAACCTGTATTCACAAAACGTTTATACTTGAATATACATACCTGTCCCTGTATTCACAAAACGTTTCCACATGAAAAATACACACCTGTCCTTGTATTCACAAAACGTTTCCACTTGAGTATACATACCTGTCCCTGTATTCACGAAAGTTTCAATTATAGTATACACACCTGTCCTTATATTCACAAAACTTTCCAACTTGAGTAAACATACCTTTCCCTGTATTCATAACGTTTCAAGGTGAGTATATACACCTGTTGCTGTGTTCACAAAACGTTTCTATTCGATTATACACACCTATCCCTGTATTCACAAAACGTTTCAAATTGAGTATGCACACCTGTCCCTGTATTCACAAAACGTTTCAACTTGAGTATACACTACCATTCATATTTCATAGAGACGTTTTGAAAGAAAAGGGAAAAAACATAAATATATATACTAATAAAATGTAAAAGTGTGATTAAAACATATATAAATATTGAATTGTTTTGTATCTGAGCAAATGTAAAGTCTGCTTTCATTGTAAATTTTGTAATTTCAGACAAAAAATCCGAGTAAAGATGAAAAACGATCATTGTCTAAGCTATGTCACGTGGGTGAATCCGACCCAGCTAATGAATTCAGGGAAATCACCTGCAGGTTCGACTTGTTACCTGGAAGTTATTTTATTGTGCCTTACTGCTTATCAGAGAATCACAGCGGACAGTACCTGGTACGAGTCTTGGCCGAGAAGGACCCGGTGGCAGGAAGAACAGGCTGGTATGTGGTTGGTATATATATCTTAAGAAAGACCGATTCATTAATCACTATACAATTTTACAAAGACTGGTGTGACCTGTATCATAATGAAGACTGTATTATTAATCTATATTCCATTTTATAAAGAGTGGTCTGACATGTATCTTAATGAAGACTGTATTATTTATCTATATACAATTTTATAAAGAGTGGTGTGACCTGTATCTTAATGAAGATTTTATTATGTATCTATATACAATTTTATAAAGAGTGGTCTGACATGTATCTTTATGAAGACTGCATTATTTATCTATATTCCATTTTATAAAGAGTGGTGTGACCTGAATCTTAATGAAGACTGTATTATTTATCTATATACCATTTTATAAAGAGTGGTGTGACCTGAATCTTAATGAAAACTGTATTATTTATCTATATTCCATTTTATAAAGAGTGGTGTGACCTGAATCTTAATGAAGACTGTATTATTTATCTATATTCCATTTTATTAAGAGTGGTGTGACATGTATTTTAATGAAGACTGTCTTATTTATCTATATACCATTTTATAAAGAGTGGTGTAACCTGAATCTTAATGAAGACTGTATTATTTATCTATATTCCATTTTATAAAGAGTGGTGTGACATGTGTCTTAATGAAGACTGTATTATTTATCTATATACCATTTTATAAAGAGTGGTGTGACCTGAATCTTAATGAAGACTGTATTATTTATCTATATTCCATTTTATAAAGAGTGGTGTGACATGTGTCTTAATGAAGACTGTATTATTTATCTATATACCATTTTATAAAGAGTGGTGTGACCTGAATCTTAATGAAGACTGTATTATTTATCTATATACCATTTTATAAAGAGTGGTGTGACCTGAATCTTAATGAAGACTGTATTATTTATCTATATTCCATTTTATAAAGAGTGGTGTGACATGTGTCTTAATGAAGACTGTATTATTTATCTATATACCATTTTATAAAGAGTGGTGTGACCTGAATCTTAATGAAGACTGTATTATTTATCTATATTCCATTTTATAAAGAGTGGTGTGACCTGAATCTTAATGAAGACTGTATTATTTATCTATATTCCATTTTATAAAGAGTGGCGTGGCCTGCATCTTAATGAGGACTGTATTATTTATCTATATACCATTTTATAAAGAGTGGTGTGACCTGGATCTTAATGAAGACTGTATTATTTATTTGTATACAATTTTATAAAGAGTGGCTGACCTTTATCTTAATGAAGAATGTATTGTTTATCTATATACCATTTTATATAGAGTGGTGTAACCTGTATCTTAATGAAGACTGTATTATTTATCTATATACCATTTTTTAAAGAGTGGCTGACCTTTATCTTAATGAAGACTGTATTATTTATCTATATACTATTTTATAAAGAGTGATGTGACATTTATCTTAATGAAGACTGTATTATTTATCTATATACCATTTTATAAAAAGTGGCTGACCTTTATCTTAATGAAGACTGTATTATTTATCTATATACAATTTAATATAGAGTGGTGTGACCTGTATCTTAATGAAGACTGTATTATTTATCTATATACCATTTTATAAAAAGTGGCTGACCTTTATCTTAATGAAGACTGTATTATTTATCTATATACTATTTTATAAAGAGTGATGTGACCTTTATCTTAATGAAGACTGTATTATTTATCTATATACCATTTTATAAAAAGTGGCTGACCTTTATCTTAATGAAGACTGTATTATTTATCTATATACTATTTTATAAAGAGTGATGTGACCTGCATCTTAATGAAGACTGTATTATTTATCTATATACCATTTTATAAAAAGTGGCTGACCTTTATCTTAATGAAGACTGTATTATTTATCTATATACTATTTTATATAGAGTGGTGTGACCTGTATCTTAATAAAGACTGTATTATTTATCTATATACTATTTTATAAAGAGTGATGTGACCTGCATCTTAATGAAGACTGTATTATTTATCTATATACCATTTTATAAAAAGTGGCTGACCTTTATCTTAATGAAGACTGTATTATTTATCTATATACTATTTTATTAAGAGTGATGTGACCTGTATCTTAATGAGGACTGCACTGTTTATCTATATACCATTGTATAAAGTGTTGTGTGACCTGCATCTTAATGAAGACTGTATTATTTATCTATATACCATTTTATGAAGAGTGGTGTGACTTGCATTTTAATGAAGACTGTATTATTTATCTATATACCATTTTGTAAAGAGTGACGTGACCTGCCTCTTAATGAAGACTGTATTATTTATCTCTATACCGTTTTATAAAGAGTGATGTGACCTTTATCTTAATGAAGACTGTATTATTTATCTAAATACCATTTTATAAAGAGTGGTGTAGCCTGCATCTTAATGAAGACTGTATTATTTATTTATATACCATTTAATAAAGAGTTGCATGACCTGCATCTTAATGAAGAATTTATTATTGATCTATATACCATTATATAAAAAATGGCGTGACCTGCCTTTTAATGAAGACTTTATTATTTATCTATATACCATTTTATAAAGAGTAGCGTTACCTGTATCTCAATGAAGAACCTATTATTTATCTATATACCATTTTATAAAGAGTTGCAGGACCTGTATCTCAATGAAGACTGTATTATTTATCTATATTCCATTTTATAAAGAGTGGTGTGACATGTGTCTTAATGAAGACTGTATTATTTATCTATATACCATTTTATAAAGAGTGGTGTGACGTGCATCTTAATGAAGACTGTATTATTTATCTATATACCATTTTATGAAGAGTAGCGTGACCTGAATCTTAATAGACTGTACTATTTTTCTATATACCATTTTATAAAAAGTAGTTTGACCTGTATCTTAATGAAGACTGCATTATTTATCTATATACCATTTTATATAGGGTGGTGTAACCTGTATCTTAATGAAGACTGTATTATGTATCTATATACCATTTTATGAAGAGTGGCGTGACCTGAATCTTAATGAAGACTGTACTATTTATCTATATACCATTTTATAAAGAGTGGTGTGACCTGTATCTTTATGAAGACTGCATTTTTTATCTATATACCATTTTATAAAGAGTGGTGTGACCTGCATCTTAATGAAGACTGTATTATTTATAGATACACTTTGATAAAGAGTGGCGTGACATGTATCTGAATGAAGACTGTATTATTTATCTATATACCATTTTATAATGAGTTGCGTGACCTGAATCTTAATGAAAATTGTATAATTTATCTAAAAAACATTTCATGAAGAGTGGCGTGACCTGCATTTTAATGAAGACTGTATTATTGATTTATATACCATTTTTTTAAGAGTGGTGTGATCTGTATCTTAATGAAGACTGTATTATTTATCAATATACCTTTTTATTAAGAGTGGTGTGGCCTCTATCTTAATGAAGACTGTATTATTTATCTATATACCATTTTATAAATAGTGATGTCACTTGTATCTTAATGAAGACTGTATTATTTACCTATATATCATTTTATAAAGAGTGGTTCGACATGTATCTTAATGAAGACTGTTTTATTTATCTATATACCATTTTATGAAGAGAGGTGTGACCTGTATCTTAATGAAGACTATTATTGATCTATATATCATTTTTTTAAAAAGTGCCGTGACCTGCATCTTAATGAAGACTGTATTATTTATCTATAAACCATTTTATAAAGATTGGCTTGACCTTCCTCTAAATGAAGACTGTATTATTTATTTATAAACCATTTTATAAAGATTGGCTTTACCTTCCTCTTAATGAAGACCGTAGTATTTATCTATATACCATTTTATAAAGATTGGCTTTACCTTCCTCTTAATGAAGACTGTAGTATATATCTATATACCATTTTATAAAGAGTGGCGTGACCTGTATCTCAATGAAGAACGTATTATTTATCTATATACCATTTTATAAAGAGTGACGTCACCTGCCTCTTATTGCTTGTTTTGTTTGATTCTTAAACTAACTTTTTGCTGGTGCTGTTTGAGCTTCAAACTATCTGTTGTCTGGTTTTGTTTGAGCTTCAAACTAACTAGTGGCTGGTGTTGTTTGAGCTTCAAACTAAGTTATAACTGGTGAAGTTTGAATTTAAAATATCTTGTGGCTAGTGTTCGTTGAACAATAAAATAGCTCATGGCTTGTGTGGTTTGAACTTGAAACGAACTTGCGGCTGATGTTGTTTGAAATTCAAACTAACTTGTTGCTGGTATTGTTTGAGCTTCAAACTAACTGGTGGTTGGTGTTGATTGATTTTCATGCTATCTGGTGGCTGGTGTTGTTTCTGCTTCATACTTACTTATGGCGGGTTTTGTTTGAGCTTCAAACGAACTTGTGGCTGGTTTTGTTAAAACTCCAAACTAACTTGTGGCTGGTTTTGTTAAAACTCCAAACTAATTTGTGGCTGGTTTTGTTTGAGCTTCAAACAAACTGGTGGCTGGTGTTGTGTGAACTTCAAACTAAGTGGTAGCTAGTGTTGTTAGAGCTTCAAATGAACTGGTGGTTAGTTTTGTTTAAGCTTCAAACTATCTGGTGGCTGGTGTTGTTTGAACATAAACCTAACTGGTGGCTGGTGTTGTTTGAGCATAAACCTAACTGGTGGCTGGTGTTGTTTGAGCATAAACCTAACTGGTGGCTGGTTTTGTTTGAGCTTCAAACTGACTGGTGGTTGGTGTTGTTTGAGTGTCATACTATCTGGTGGCTGGTGTTGTTTCTGCTTCATACTTACTTATGACGGGTTTTGTTTGAGCTTCAAACGAACTTGTGGCTGGTTTTGTTTAAATTCCAAACTAACTTGTGGCTAGTATTCTTTGAGCTTCAAACTAACTGGTGGCTGGTTTTGTTTGAGCTTCAAACTAACTGGTGGCTGGTGTTGTTTAAGCTTCAAACTAACCGGTGGCTGCTGTTGTTTGAGACTCAAACTAATTCGTGACTGGTTTTGTTTGAACTTTAAACGAACTTGCGGCTGGTGTTGTTTGAACTATAAATGAATTTGCGGCTGATGTTGTTTAAACTTTAAACGAACTTGTGGCTGGTGTTCTTTTACCTATAATCGAATTTGCGGCTGATGTTGTTTGAGTTTAAAACTAACGTGTTGCTGATTTTGTTGGAGCTTCAAACTAACTTGTGACTGGTTTTGATTGAGCTTCAAACTAACTGGTGGCTGCTGTTGTTTGAGATTCAAACTAACGTGTTGCTGGTTTTATTTGAACTTTAAACGAACTTTCGGCTGGTTTTGTTTGAACTTCAAATTAACTGGTGGATGCTGTTGTTTGAGACTCAAACTAACTTGTTGCTGGTTTTATTTGAACTATAAACTTACTGGTGGCTGAATTTGTTTGAGCTTCAAACTTACTTACGGCTTGTTTTGTTTGAGCTTCCAACTAACTTGTGGCTGGTGTTGTTTGGCTTCAAACTACCATGTGGCTGGTGTTGTTTGAACTTCAAACTAACTGGTGGTTAGTGGTGAAGATCTCGAAAATAACATGTGGCTGGTTTTGTTTGAGCTACAAAATAACGTATGGCTGGTTTTGTTTGAGTTACAAAACAACGTATGGCTGGTTTTGTTTGAGCTTCTAACAAACTGGTGGCTGGTGTTGTTTGAACTTCAAACGGTCTTGTAGTAGGTGTCGTTGGAGCATCAAAGTAGCGTGTTGCTGGTGTTGTTTGAGCTTCTAACAATCTGGTGGCATGTGTTGTTTGAACTTCAAACGAACTTGTAGTTGGTGTCGTTTGAGCTTCAAAGTAATGTGCTGCTGGTGTTGTTTGAGCTTCAAACTATCTTGTAGTTGGTGTTGTTTGAACATCAAACTAGCTGATGGCTGGTGTTGTTTGAACTTTAAACGAATTTGCGGCTGGTGTTGTTTGAACTTTAAACGAATTTGCGGCTGGTGTTGTTTGAAATATTGACTAACTTGCGGCTGGTGTTGGTTGAACAACACACTAGCTGATAACTAGGGTTGTTTGAACTTTAAACAAATTTGCTGCTGGTGTTGTTTAAAATATAAACGAACTTGCGGCTGATGTTGTTTGAATTTCAAACTAACTTCTTGCTGGTTTTGTTTGAGCTTCAAACTAATTGGTGTGACTTGCATTGTTTGAACTAAAAAATGACGTTTGGCTGGTTCTGTTTGAGCTTCAAACTAACTGGTGTCTGGTATTGATTGAGCTTCAAACTAGCTAGTGACTGGTGTTGTTTGAGCTTCAAACTAGCTAGTGACTGGTTTTGTTTGAGCTTCAAACTAGCTAGTGACTGGTGTTGTTTGAGCTTCAAACTAGCTAGTGACTGGTGTTGATTGAGCTTCAAACTATATTTTGACTTGTGATGTGTTTGAGCTTCAAACTAGCTAGTGACTGGTGTTGATTGAGCTTCAAACTATATTTTGACTGGTGATGTGTTTGAGCTTCAAACTAACTTGTGGCTGGTGTTGTTTGAACATCAACCTAGCTGGTGGCTGGTGTAGTTTGAACATTTAACGAACTTGCGGCTGGTGTTGTTTGAAATATAAACGAATTTGCGGCTGATTTTGTTTGAGATTCAAACTAACGTGTGACTGGTTTTGTTTGAACTTCATATTAATTGGTGGCTTGTATTGTCTGAATTTTAAACTAACTTGTGGCTGGTGTTGCTTGAGCTTCAAACTAACTTGTGGCTGGTTTTGTTTGAGTTTCATACTAATTTGTTGCTGGTGTTGTTTGAGCTTCAAACAAACATTGGCTGGTGTTGTTTGAAATTCAAACGAACTTGTTGCTGGTGTTTTTTGAGCTTGTTGGTGTTGTTTAAGCTTCAAATTGAATTGTGACTGGTTTTGTTTGAGCTTTATACAAATTTGTGGCTGGTGTTGTTTGAACCTCATACTAACTTGTGCTTGGTGTTGTTTGAGATTCAAACTATCTTGTGGCTGGTGTTGTTTGAACCTTAAACTAAGTTGTGACTACTGTTGTTTGAACTTTAAAGTAACTGGTGGCCTGTGTTGATAGAACCTCACAATAACTAATGTCTGGTTTTGGTTGAGGTTCAAACTAATTAATATCTGGTGCTTTTTTAGCTTCAACCTAGCTAGTGGCTGGTTTTGTTTAAGCTTCAAACTAACTGGTGGCTGGTGTTGTTTGAGCTTCAAATTAACTCATGGCTGGTTTTGTTTGAGCTTAACCTCACTGGTGGTTTGTTTGGTTTCAGCTCTTTATTAATTTGTGGCTGGTTTTGTTTGAGCTTCAAACTAACTTGTGGCTGGTGTTGTTTGAGCTTCAAACTAACTTGTGCCTGGTGTTGTTTGAACCTCAAACTAACTGGTGGTTGGTTTTGTTTGAGCTTTAAACTAGCTTGTTGCTGGTTTTGTTTGAGCTTCTAACTAACTGGTGGCTTTTGTTGTTTGAGCGTCAAACTAACTTGTGGCTGGTTTTGTTTGAGCTCCAAACCTACTTCGGTTGGTGTTGTTTGTACTTCAAACTTATTTGTTGAAGGTGGTGATTGAACATCACAATAGCTGGTGGCTGGATTTGTTTGAGCTTCAAACTAACTTGTGGCTAGTGTTGTTTAAGCTTCTAACTAACTTGTGGCTGGTGTTGTTTGAACTTTAAACGAACTTGTGTGTTGCTGGTGTTGTTTGAACATCAAACTAACAGGTGACTGGTGTTGTATAAGCTTCAAATGAACTTGTGGCTGGTTTTGTTTGAAGATCAAACGAACTGGTGGCTGGCGTTGTTTGAGCTTCAAACGAACTGACGACTGGTGTTGTAAAAGCTTCAAACGAACTTGTGGCTGTTGTTGTTTGAACATTAAACGACCTGGTGGCTGGAGTTGTATAAGCTTCAAACGAACGTGTGGCTGGTGTTGCTTGAACATCAAACAAACTGGTGGCTGGAGTTGTTTGAGCTTCAAACGAATTTATGGCTGGTGTTGTTGGAACTTTAAACGAACTTGTTTGTGGCTGGTGTTGTTTGAACATCAAACTAAATGGTGGCTGGAGTTGTTGGAACTTCAAACAAACTGAGGGTGGTGTTGTTTAAGCTTCAAACGAACTTGCGGCTGGTGGATGGTGTTTGAGCTCAAAACAATCGTGTGGCTGGTTTTGTTTGAGCTTCAAACTAACTGGTGATTGGTGTTGTAAAAGCTTCCAACTAACTGGTGGCTTGGGTTGTTTGAGCTTCAAACTAACTGATTGCTGGTGTTGTTTGAACTTCAAACGAACTGGTGGCTGGTGTTGTTTGAGCTTCAAACAAACTGGTGGCTGGTGTTGTTTGAACTTCAAACGAACTTGCCGCTGGTGTTTTTTGAGCTTCAAACTAACTGGTGGCTAATTTTGTTTGAGCTTCAAACTAACTTGTGGCTGGTTTTGTATGAGCTTCATACTAATTTGTT
This sequence comes from Panopea generosa, assembly GCA_029582155.1. NCBI lineage: Eukaryota > Metazoa > Mollusca > Bivalvia > Adapedonta > Hiatellidae > Panopea > Panopea generosa. The sequence goes on along the minus strand of CM055904.1, from coordinate 26,993,481 downwards.
GCTTGTGTTGTTTGAGCTTCAAACAAACATTGGCTGGTGTTGTTTGAAATTCAAACGAACTTGTGGCTGGTGTTTTTTGAGCTTCAAACTATCTGGTGGTTGGTGTTATTTGAACTTCAAACTAACTTGCGGCTGTTGTTGTTTAAGCTGAAAACTAACTGCTGGCTGGTGTTGTTTTAGTTTCATACGAACTTGCGGCTGGTGTTGTTTGAGATCCAAACTAACTTGTGGCTGGTGTTGTTTGAGCTTCAAACTAACTTGTTGATGGTGTTGTTTGAACTTAAAACTAATTTGTAGCTGATTTTGTTTGAGCTTCAAACTAGTTGATGACTGGTGTTGTTTGAACTTTAAACGAACTTGTAGCTGGTGTTGTTTGAACTATAAACGAGTTTGCGGCTGATGTTGTTTGAGTTTCAAACTAACGTGTTGCTGATTTTGTTGAAGCGTCAAACTAACTTGTGGCTGATATTGTTTGAGCTTCAAACTAACTTGTGGCTGGTTTTGTTTGAGCTTCAAACTAACTTGCGGCTGGCTGGTGTTGTTTGAGCTTCATACTAGTTTGTGGCTGGTGTTGTTTGAACTATAAACGAGTTTGCGGCTGATGTTGTTTGAGTTTCAAACTAACGTGTTGCTGATTTTGTTGAAGCGTCAAACTAACTTGTGGCTGATGTTGTTTGAGCTTCAAACTAACTTGTGGCTGGTTTTATTTGAGCTTCAAACTAACTTGTGGTTCGTGTTGTTTGAGTTTCAAACTAACTTTTGCTGATGCTGTTTGAACTTCAAACTAACTTGTTGCTTTTGAGCTTCAATCCAACTTGTGGCTGATGTTGTTTGAGGTCAAACTAACTTGTGGCTGGTATTGTTTGAACTTTGAACTTACTTGGGGCTGGTGTTGTTTGAGCTTCAAACTAAGTCGTGGCTGGTGTTGTTTGAGCTTCAAACTAAGTTGTGGCTGGTGTTGTTTAAGCTTCAAACTTAGTTGTGGCTGGTGTTGTTTGATCTTTAAGCTAACTTGTGGCTGATGTTGTTTGAGCTTTAAACTAACTAACTTGTGGCTGGTTTTGTTTGAGCTTTAGACTATCTGGTGACTGGTATTGTTTGAACTTTGAACGAACTTGGGGCTTGTGTTGTTTGCACTTCAGACTAATTTTTGATTGGTGTTGTTTGAACTTTACCCTAATTGATGGCTGTTGTTGTTTGAACTTTAAACTAACTTGTTTGGAATTCAGACTAATGTGTGACTGATGTTGTTTGAGTTACAAACTAGCTTACGGCTGTTATTATTTGAACTTTAAACTAACTTGCGGCTAGTGTTGTTTGAATTTTAAACGAATTTGTAACTAGTGTTGTTTGAGCTGAAAACTAAATTACATATGATTTTGTTAGTCATTGCTGCGTTGGTAAAATGGATGTCTTAACTTTGTTTCATAATCATAAAAATCATGTATCTCTCACCGATTCATTATTTTGATATCTAAATTCCCACACACACCACCATCTTACCAAAATGAACTTTGCTGTCAGGCTTCCAGAGCACTTTGAAGTTAAGCTCAATGATTACATATAGTACACACAGGTTTAACAGTAGCATATTTCTACATGGTAATTGAACGTTAGATGAATTTCTTTTCTTTTTTCAGCTCATTGTCATGACGAAACATACGGGATACAGAAGTTACTTGACGCTAACGAAGATTTAAGTTCAAAGTAGCCACATCATTGATTCATATAAAGACTGGATAAATGGACTGGTTCTCATATCCTGGTGTCACACTTCAATGATCACGAAGTTTATTACCAAGTTGGCTTTTCGTGTTTTGAATGTTTTTAATTGATATCTGAACATTAATGTGGTGTGTTGAATAGTTTATCACAAAGAATTAGAGGGTGCATATGAAAGAATAATATGTACCTTTAACTCTGTACCCACTTCTTCAGGGCATTTCACTGTCGACAATTTATCAAATAACACGCATGCGTGCTGTAACTATGGTTCATCAGCATTTACTCCCCGTTATTTTTCTTTTAAAATAATATATGGCAATATTTTGTGATTTTTTTATATAAAAATGTCCAGTTTTATCTCAAATGTGTATTTGAATATAGTATACATGAGTAACAAAACTCGATAAAAGGTGTGTCCGGGCGATTGCAATAGTGTAGTGTTGCTATAGGTGTCAAAGGTAAATAATTTGGAATCTGATTTTACGCCATTTTCAATACATTATGGGTGAACATTGTAATGTACTGTTTATGAATATATCAGAAGCATAAATGAAAAGATATATTGTCTCCCTATAAATAACTGGCAAGTGTCTCACTTCAAAATACTTGAGTTGGGTTCGAGCCCTCAACTAGGTGAGTTAAGATTTCGTATAGTAATAACAGAGTTAGATCTGAGGCCATCTTTTTCTCGAATGTCTGTCCTCATAAGAAATTCAAGATGGTACGTATTGTTACTCAATAGTTATAGACTGAAATGCAAAGTTGCAAAGAAAGTAATTTTAAGTAAAAATATAAAATGATCATAATTCAGTAAAAAAATCTTGAATTAACATGACAATACAACAGGCTCAGATTATATACGTGCTGTGACGTGGTTGTCAGTTGGATCGGCTTAACACTGTGGGAAGAGTTGCGTCCGTAAGGTTGTTGGTCTAAAGAGTGATGTAAATATTAAATTATAATAACAAAGGGACATAACTCAATAAAAAAGTTTAATCAGAACGCTAATAATACAGGCACACGTTTAAGCCATGATGTACAGCAAGTTTCATTTCAATCGGATTAAAATTGTTGGAGGAGTTGTGTCCGCAAGGTTGTTGATCCAAAATGTGACGGACAGACGGACGAAAAGCGGGAGATAATAATCTAATCAGAATTTAAACTCAAAGAACTCAAGATCATTAGAGTCGCCAATTGGTTTGGTTTTTTTTCTGTTTGAAAATTTAGAGTATTTTATGGCATCAAGGGTCAGCATATAATCAGTTAACTTAACCAATCTCCTTGGATTCTGAAAGGTTAACTAGCAACACATCCATCTCCGCAAATAAGTGATACATTTCCAACATGAATCAGCGATGAATGACATTCAGACGCAATGTCTTTATGAAGACTGTAGCTAATTGGGGATTCAAACTCATGGCCCAAATGGATTGGTAGTCAGATACATTACCAACTATTTTTACAGGGTGAATATGATACTAGATATATTCAATGTTAAACAAACAGATTACGTAATCATATTGATCATTTTTAAGCAATTCTTTATAGGAAATCATCCCCGGGAATTTCTAAAGGCATGTTACAAGAAATGAGATGAGGTCGGTACGGGATGGGTTTCCGCTCCTGTGTTGAACATGTTTAAATTTAGAATTTATGAATGGTGCATTTTCAAGGACATATTTAGATTTTTATCCTACATTATAATATTTTGCCATAAAAATGAATGAACATATATAAAAAATATCATTTTGTAATGGACATTGTGTGATATTAATAAAAGACACAATTGACATGTTTGTATTTTTAATGTTAATTCTGTAGTGAAGAAATTTATATCTTTAATTTATTAATTGTGTATTTTCAAATGAATATCAATATTATAAAAGTAAACATTAATATATATTTGTGTCCATGGCTCTTATAAACCGATAATTTGAAGGCGCCTACTTTTAGAGCGGTTTTTTTTCTTCCGGACTTCCCATTATTTCCGTATTTCCGTTTTTAATGAATAAACATTGAACGAAAAAAAACTTCAGTTTATGTATTTAAGTAGTGATTTTTCCCCTAACTTTGTTGAAATTTATTGTTTTGTTTACTAGCAAAATGCCCTAAATAATACACTACGATCAGAGACATATAAACATTAAGTCACCGCTACGATCTAATATAACGTTGTCGGAAATTCCGTCCTGTAAATCTTTTGAAGGCACACTGCGACACGGATATACGTTATGACCGAAATAACAAATAATCTACGAGTGTATAACGCTATTTTACATTAAATGACATTTTTATAATATGTCTCAACATTTCTTAATCAAATCATGATATTCACCACTAATTCAATCTTTCAAATAGGAAGGCGACCTCTGCGGATTATGTTCATCTTAAGCTACGTGCACTGGCTATAGTCCCAGAGATAGGGGAGGGGATGTATTCAGCTATATCATCTATATAATATGACATGTTTTAAAGCCGAATTGCATATGGTCGATGCCTTTCATCATAGGAGAAAAATCTGAAGATTACATCTTAAACGATAGAGACTTAAATGCTTGATGCCAAATTAATTCTGAATATGAGAGAGAGGTATTTTTCCCATTATTTTTTATTTTCCTGCATCTGAGCCAATGTGTTATTCTCATTTTCCTGCATGTTATTGACGTTTCAAACCTTTTAGCATCAAAGAAACAGTCTATTGTAAAATCTTCACATCATGCTGTCCATTTCTCAATACACCTGTACAAATCTCTGACGTTACCGGTTGCTTACTTACTAATAGATACAATAAATATCTTCATCATTATAAAGTTATATAAAGTTTCAATATTTTACGGATATTCTATAGTTGTTGTTTTTTTAAAGTCGGCTTATCTGTAAGGAATCCATTAGAGGAACCTGAAGCAAATACATGTGTATGCTGTCAGTTAGATATTAAATGGATGTGGGCATATGAATCACCATGAAAGAGTTTCAGCTGCTTGAATCTGCATAGCTGTTTCGGCCACAGCCAGCAGCGTATTATTGATACACACTTATTTCTGCATATGTCCTTTACTTACTAGGACTGTTTCTTCTGTGACATCTACTCGTGGTGGTAAATTAACAATATCGGTTAAGATATTTGCTGACTCTTCTACCAGCTCAGTCCACATTTGATTCAGAATAGGTAAATATGTCTACTCATGAAATATGTTCTATTAACTTGAGAAATCATAGGTTTCCTTCGTTTCATTAATTTCCATTGTGGAATTGATCTATTTTAACACTTTGCAGTGTTTTTTATCAGGCTATATATTATAACATGAATTCCAATATTTCCTGACCATTTTGACGGCAATTTTGGATTTGTGACCAAACACCCCAATTATTGTTAGTAAGAAATAGATTTTCGGACGCACCATACATTTTAACTCTAGGAAACAAACATTTATAAATAAAAATAAGGCCAAAGCATTCGACAAAATGATTTTATTTTCAGAAAAAGTGTCATGTTTTCATATTTTGCAGCCATTTTGTCCCTTATTTAGGCTTTTTTACTTGAATCAACCATAGTTTTATTCTTTTTTATCCTAAAACATGTCATACAACTTACAACAACACAAAAAGTCTAAATTATAACACTTTGCGGCCATCCTGGATTTGTGACCAAACGCCCCAACAGCGGTTAGTAAGAAGTGGATTTTCGGACTATAGAAACAAGTATCAAACATTTTGGACATTAAAAGTAAATAAACACCCCCTATCTCTGGGACTATTAACTAGGTTAAACATTTGTATATATACAATTGGGTCGGGTCACAAGTTCTTACAACGTTAGTTACGACTCTTCCCTAATTACAATATTATATAGAATAACTATTAATGCATGGCTAAACAGTTGTTAGAACGCTATGCTTTTATAAATAAATAAGATACTTAAGCGAAAATATAAGATAATGTTATATTAGTCCGGCAGATAATCCGAGTATTTTCACTGATCCTCGCATGAGAGTGTATAGAATTTTATTTTTTTGCTAAAATGGTAGTCTATATATATAGTTCTTTGATTTTATGTTTGATGACATTTTGTCATCAATGAGTATTTTGAAGTAAACAAGATGGCGTCCAGTATTGCTCGAAATGCAATATTTGGATGAGAATAACTATTAAGTATGACATTCGTCATACCAAAGGACACTTTTGATGTGTTTTGATGTTTAAGTGACAAACTGAGATGACATTTTGTCATTAATGAGCATTTCTAAATAAATTTACTCGAAATGCAATATTTAGTCGGGTAAATAGGTGTAAACTTATTCATATATGAGAGTGTATAGTAATATGTTTTGCTAAGATGATAGTCTATGCTGGATGACATGTTGTCATCATTGAACATATTAAAATAAACAACATTTATATATTATGTACTCCAACAGCGGAGAGCAACATATGTGTTATTATATAAAAAACATATTACATTTGAACATGAGTAGCAAATAACATACTCAAATATATGATATCAAACAGAGTAAAGCATACAGGATACTTAACATTGAATTGAAAAGCGCTACATTGTACTTACACTCGCAGATACACACTATAACAGACACACATGAACAAACACGTGATGAGATACAAGCAGACACACATACAGACTAGAAAGCAAACGCTCACGCCTTCACAGACACACGAATATGAACACAAACACGAAAGAAAAACAATCAATAGTAAAAGACACACATACACACAAAATACAGAAAAACTATCATGATTCCGACATTATTGAAAACCTTATCGAAACACGAAATATAAGGCGCACAGATGGAATCTGATCATAAATTAGTTAAACACAGGCATATCACAATGGTTATTTCTTGTACAATCTGTTCCTCCAGTGAACAGGGGAAAAATGAAAAGAGTTTTAACCATGTCTGTAAATATTAAATGAAAGTTGCATAAGTATGAGTATATTACACGCAATATGAATTCACTGAACATATTTCACTCGTTAGACGATTAATTCATGAGAAAATTGTTACATTAATTGACGATTATTATCAGACATAAGTCTTGCTCAGTTTTCAGCTTAAATATTTTGTTTAACCCATAGCAAAGATTGGTTATTTGGGATTGCATATCGGAAGATACGAATCGAAGAAAACACTCAGATTTAAATACTGAATGAATATTGTACAAAAGCATTTGTCTGTTCGTTTCATTAACTGCACAGTCAAATACTAAATGGAGAGATAGTTCATTAATTTTGTACTAAGTCCGCTCTTATGACACGTTTGTCGGTAAGCATGAGAGTAGGTAATAGTTTTATAGTGCTCCTACAGTTTTGGAGTAAAGGAGAATATTCCTTGCTAAGGGACCAAATCGGCGAGATAATGCCAAGCAATGAGCGATTAAAAACTAAAACAATGGAGATTCTCATCATCGCTCAATCTTAAGCTCAATCATACTCAACTTTTTACTATAAACAAAGAAGGATGATTTCAGTTTAATCTTCATGAATCAATAACCGTTTAAAATATCAAATTTGTACTTATCACAAAATGTCCTCTACAAGTTGATTATTTTTTCATTATTTTAAATTAATTAATTTTTGGTCCTTTTTAAGATTGAAGACAATCACCCAATTTCTCTTATATGTTCTATACAAAATGAAGAATAATTTTGGAGAAACTGGATATTTTATCTCCGACACCTTATTTCGACCACATTATTCCAAATTTGTACCTATCAGCCTAACAAGATATTTTATTAAGCTTTCATATGAACTTTTTATTGCATGTATTTATGTATTGGTACATACAATAATGTTGATGTAGACTTTTTTTCTATTGTTACAAAATGATATTAATAAATTCCAACTACATGGTACTGTTGTATTTTTTTTTGTGGCGATGTTAATGCTCGCGTTGATAACGGTTCTAAGAGAGATTACGTCGTATGTGACCGTGTAGTTGATTTTATTGATAATTATGACTATTTACGAGATGTGCCTATACCCCGACTGTCCTCAGACTCTATATGCAATTCTCATGGGGTCAATCATGGGGTATAATTGCCAGGCTTGCGGATTTCAATTCGATTGTAAATAACATAGATATTAATGCTATTATAGGGGAACTCAACCCTGTATATAAAACAGGATAATATGAATAGCTATGAGTTCACCTTTCTATTAATAGTATCAATATGCATAAATTCGAGTCCATAAAGATATATCACCTCGTTTTGTAACGGTCATTTTCGCACATCGACTTATAAGTGGAAGTCGCCATATTGGACACCTGCGTGACGTCACAACTGCACTTCCGGTTTAAAACAAAATTAATTTATACGCTACAGCAGATATAGAAACGTGCAATTTAGTCTCCGACAAAGTGCTCGCAAGAATAATACAATGGATTTTAATAACGGAGAAAGATTTGTGGCCTACAACTTTAAACCAAAATTTTCTGTAGCAGAGTTAATGAATTAGAACACGAGACAAATAGCGAGACGGCACAGTCGTTCACACATGTGAAAGATTTTTGCAGCTGCGAAAACTGTATAATGATGCCTTCGTCTGACGAAAATACGTGCAATGACCTTACTATTGGAAATTTAGATGATTTAGAATGTATCACAGCAATAATACATAGAAACACAGCAATGGGTTATGAAACTTTCACCCATAAAGATGATAATGAACCTGAGATCAAACCCGAAACCCATGAATCACGAGTCTGACATCTTATCATGTAGCCTGACATTGATGATTGAATTTTAAAATAGTAAAATTACCCTTAGCCTGATAAAGAAAACAAAAGTAATTTTTGCGGTCAGTGTTGATGTAGATCCAGACGAGCCTGCACATTCATGATGTACTATCAGAGTATATACTGTTTGCTTCTCAGTCAATAAATTATCAAAAAACACTATTTCAATCAGGAATGGAATTTAAGGGAAAATGGTCTGTTACGTATATTTACCTGTCTAAGAGAAAATAAGAAATAATTTTATATCCTTTTTCTTATCGTATTAAGTTGGTGCGGCCATTGTTGCATACTGAGAAATGGCTGATAAAATTTTGATTTCATACCCTTTTTAGTAAAATTAGATGAAGCATGGATGAGTTTTTTTGTTGTTGTTGTTTTACATAACTAGCACTGTCTTTTGGTTATTCAATTGTGTTACTACCCAATTGATATATGGTGATTATCTATTCTACCAGTTCCCTGAACATATATGAATGTTTCACCTTATAAGGAGTGTCATATGGAATATAATGTCTACAGGCATATTGCACAAAGTGTATGTTACTATCCAGCTACTGGCATCCTGCTGAGCTTTCATAATTCACCAACACAACATTCACACCATGTGGTAATGAGAAATACCCAGCCACAGTGTGCATATTGTACTCTAATTAGCATAAATCACCCCAGGTTTTATGACCCTAGGGTTTATGATAGGATGTAATATCGCATAGTATTGTGGCTTATTACTAATTTAAACATTTTCAGTTAATTAGAGGTTCAATATCAATGCAAAATAACAAGTAAAAAATTATGTTATATGATTGTATGTATATTTTTCACAAATTGTATACCAACAGTAAAAACAAAACTCTGCTATTGAATAACATACAATAACAAAGCATAAGAAGAAAAATAAACGTACATTTTTATATATTTATGAATAAATAAAGGAACAAAGGTTCAAATTTATCTTTTTGCATTACGAAGTAGAGGTAGTTTAAATGTCTACTCAAGAATAATGACCTATCTGACTGTGAAAAGCCATATATCAACTAAATTGCCTATTGATTATAAAATTAATAAAATAAGTTTATGAACAATTAATGGTTGACTGAATATTTAGCGTCATTTTTTTGGCATCGAGGGCTTACTGAACAGATGTTCAGTTAACCTAACCACTGTTTCCTGGGATCCTGAAAAGTTACCCAGTACTCGAGCACACCCCATATCCGCAAGTAACTGATAACTTTCCCACTTGAATCAGCGGTGAGAGACAAATGATAATTAGACACAATGTTGTATGTCAATCATCACAGAGACTGTTGCCGGGTAGGGACTCAAACTCGCGACACCTGGATTGATACTCAAACACATAACTGACTAAGCTGATCAGGCCTGTCACAATTAACTGGCTTTTATTTGTATTTTAATAATAAATTTTAGATACCATGTCGTTTTCACACCTTTTGTTTTGGCATTAACCTCTTCTTCTTATTGTTTATTGGATTATCGCACCTGTTTAATCAGCATGCAATTATAACATTGTGACCGTTTGCTATATTAATTTCGCAATATTTTGGAAGACTATATAAAATTACAAATCAAATTTCAGAAATCAGTTGAGCTATTAGCAAATTGTTTAAGAGCTTCCCACTGGATAATATACACTTAGTCTATATGTATGTCGCATATGGTAGTCTTCGTACTGAAATCATCAGAAATTGTATGCTTGGGTAGTGGTACGCCAATGCATTGGTACGCTTCATTCTGCAATCTTAGGTCCTACCCAAACGTATATAGGCGTTTTACGCGTGCCGTCATCAGAAGCTTGACACTGAGGCATTGTGAAATCACATATAAGGAACACTGCCCACAAAACGTATCGCATTACTCCACCCACTTATTCCGCTGAAAAAACAATGTTTACGGGTTAAGTCCTTCAATTCAGAATCGTTTTCGCGTTTAATTGTCTTCCTTCGATGTTTACCAATGCACTGTATTTCTATCTATAAACTGTTTACGTAAATTAGTGTATATACATAAGAGTTTCAGTAGAGAGCAGTTACTAACGACACAATAAAATTTTGCGCGAGATATAGAACGGAAGTGCTTTTATGACGTCACCGAAAACCTCCAACATAAAAGAACTATAAAATGGCGGCGCCCATAATATTTAGGAAACGATTGAAATCATGATATTTAATATCGTTTTTCTCATTTGATAAATTTCGTTCAATTAAAATTTGTTGATTTTTATGTTATTTACATGTCTATTTAACGATAAATAGCCATTATATTCTGACATGCGGTACCCTTTAATACTATCGACTTAAGTATTACGAAAATTTCAAATATTTTAAAAGATGTTGCAAACATATAAAAATACCAACGCCTCTAATATGTACGATAATAAAGTGTGTTAGAAAGCGGATTGGTTTGGCGAAGAATGCACTGCTGCGCAGATAATATATAAGAAAGCTGTGAGAACTTTTAATAGTTATAAATCGGACGGGAATAGAATTTATAAGTGTACTGTTAAATCTACGTATAAGAGTAAGACAAGAAAGAAAAAAAGGACTTTTGAGTATAACAAAAATAAAACAAATAGAGAAATTAAGACACTCGCAACCTAAGGAATTCTGGAAACTGTTTTCTAAAAAGAAGAAATCTAATGGTAATATATCTGTTGATGACTTTTTAAATTATTTTTCTAAAATTCATAGTGACTTACCTAATATTCATAATGAGTAATCTAAGCAGTTCTGCTCAGATTACGATTTTGTTCCATCTGATTGTAATTTTGATGAATTAGACCAACCTATTTGTATTACAGAGGTCGAAAAGGCCATTCGTTCTTTGAAAAGAAACAAATCATGTTCTGGATACTGGCTTTTATACGAGTACTTTATAGAATCTATGGATATTTTATCTGCTCATATTGTAGATATTTTTAATGGTATTTTAAATTCCGGTCACTTTCCGATCACATGGTCTGAGGGCATAATGATCCCACTATTTAAGAAAAATAATCCGAATGATGTTATGTTATGCATAACTTTGGTTAGCTGCTTTTCCAAGATTTTTACTGGGGTTTTGAATAATAGAATGAATAATTGGTCCGAAAATAACTGTATAGTGAGTGACGCGCAATTTGGATTCAGAAAAGGCCGTTCTACAACAGATGCAATATTTATATTAAATGCTATTATTCAAAAGATATTAAACGAAAAGGGGAGGTTATTTCTGCGTTTGTTGATCTAAAAAAAGCCTTTGATAGCATATATCTCAACGGACTTTGGTACAAATTATATAACCTGGGAATTAATGGCAAAATGTTAAGAATAATACAAGATATGTACAGCAATGTTAATACGTGTGTTAAGGGATGTATTTCATATTCTGACTTTTTTGCGTGCGCAGTTGGGTTAAAACAAGGAGAGATAATGGCGCCGGTTTTATTTTCTCTTGTTTTGGAAGAATTAGAGATATTTTTGCAAGGTGATCAACGTTGCGGGCTCACTCTTGATGATATAACTTTTATTTTGATGCTTTTTGCAGACGAAATGGTATTCTGGGTAAAAGTGTGAGTGAATTACAAAACAGTATTGATCTTTTAAAATCTTATTGTGACACGTGGGGTCTAGAAGGAAATACCGGAAAAACAAAAATAATAGTCTTCAGAAAACGTGGCAATATGTGTCCTGATGAAAAGTGGACATATAGTAATGTTTCTTTTGAGACGGTTAATGATTTCAATGATCTCAGAACAGTTTTTAACCACACTGGAAATTTCACTCTCAACCAAGAAACGGTAGTGGGTAAAGGTCTTAAAGCATTAAATTATCTGTTATATAATACAAAGAGATATACAATAAAAACAAAAGTTACGTGTCAACTGTTTGATGCTTTTGTAGGCTCAATTCTTAACTACTCTAGCGAAATATGGGGTTCAGTAAATCGAAGGCTATAGAGAGAATTCATCTTAAATTTTGCAAATCATTATTAGATGTTAAATCTTCTACTTGTAATGTTAGTATTTATAGAGAACTTGGAAGATATCCTTTATTTGTTACACGATATACACGGATCATAAAGTTTTGGAGTAAAATAATTTGTTCTTATAATATATTAATTGTTCACTTATATAATTCCTTGTAAGAGGATTGCAAAACAGTTATTTAAAATTGGGCTCACGTTGTCAAATCACTCTTAGATAAATACGGATTTTCTTATGTATGATTAATCCAGCAGCGGTTGAATTAAAACGTTTTCACTTAATTTTTAAGCAAAGAGTTATTGCTGTATTCAACCAAAGCTGGTGTAATGACATATCTACCAGTGGTAAACTAATTTTTTACAAACGTTTTTAACAGTCGTTTGAATTTGAAATTTACCTTAACGTATTACCTTCTAAATTTAGAATACCTTGTACGAGGTTAAGATTGTCCTCACATCAGCTGCGCATCGAAACGGGGCGCTACATGCCAAATAGGGTCGACAGAGATATGAGATATTGTACTTTATGTAATTGTTCAGATATTGAGGATGAGTATCATTTTGTACTTGTTTGTCCTGTAGTTCATTTTTCTTTAAGAAACCAAGTGTTTATAAATATATCATATTGATGCAAACAAATAAAGTCAAGGAACTCAGAAACTTAGTTGACTATGTTTACGAATATTTTGCCCTACGCAAAAATTTACTTAATCAACAAATAATACAAATATAGACTAACATAGAAATATTAATCGTCAAGTTTAAACTTATTAGAAAGTTTATATTTATATTCTGAATTGGCTACATTTTGATAAAATACAATGTAATTTTTATAAATGCTAAAATAAATTATGATTTTTATGTTAGATCTAGAAATGCTACGAATTGTATGTATATTCCATTCCATGTGTTATATAATGTATCTTTCATTTGACATTTTGAATGTTAATAACATGTGTTAGACAAAAAACTGTATAGTTTACGTCTCAATAAAATCTGTTATCTTATCTGATATTATTTTTATTAAAATAACAGTTTATCTCTTTGGGTCTTTTTACACTTTTTTAGAAACACTACTATATTTTGTTTACAAGTCGGCAAACATCGGCCACCTTCGGAATTACTCGTGACTGTCCATATTCCAGATTACCACACGGTCATTTATATCGTTATGACGCCCGCCCGGGGAGATTATTGGGGACATTCATTGTCTTTATTTCTTGTCATTTCGTAAAGTTATAAAGCAATTTAAATTGTGCTATGGGGTAAATACCTACACGCACATAGAATTGCTTAAAATTTATAAAAAAAAACACACAACAAAACAACAACAATTCTATGGTCATTGTATTTATATTATTATGTATTTTATTAAGTGTTAGGAATTAAAAAGGATGTTAAATTATGCATAAGACTTCTTCAGAAGGAATAAATAACTGTTATTATAAAAAAAGAAAAGAATCAATAGTTTTATAAAATATTCCTGTATAACGTTTCTTCGAACACTGGTGTTTATGCAGACGTTTCGAGTAACGACGTCGAATTACATATCTTATAACAATTAATGGCATCCTTCAGGATTAATAGACCAAGAGCAAACAAATGTAAAACAAATCTCACGTAGCACCCCTTGGACAAAAAATGTCTGTCACTTGGAAACGTTTGGTAGATACATATAGATCATTATCTGACCTTCAGCAGAGGCGGATCAAGGATTTCAGTCGCAAGGGGGCGCGCAGGTGCGGATCCAGGAATTTATGTTGTGGTGGTGGTGGGGGGGATATATTTAAGTGAATGTATATACATTTATTACTTAATTCTTTTTAATAAAGATAAAAATAATAACACGAATACCTAAAAAAAAAAATATAAACATTTTTATTTACAAAAAAAAAATGTTGCTAGGCATGCTCGAACGTCAGACCTCTAGATTTACAGGCGCACGCCATACCTATTATGTTAAACACTTAGCTCATCACTCTGGACGATGGCATATTGTTTTTCTGGCTAAATCTTTTTTAAAATAACATTGAATGAAAATAGATGAAACATAGATTTTAGTGTTGTATTGATTATTTTTTTGCCTCAGTTTGTCCACCAGTTTGGTTCTTTCTGCCTCTGTGCTTTTGAAGGTTTGGCCTACGCAGTGTAGATATTTTAATTGTATACATGTTTTAGCAGACCGGTCCGTTTAAAGTCATTTACACATGTCATGACATGCAAATATACATACCTTTTCTTCTGAGTTTGACATTCTGCAGATGATGATCTACTTGTAAAAAAGCTATTCATTTTTTTTTTAATTTTTGGTCGATTTGATGGTGCCGCCATCACAAACCTTTTTCACGTAAAATTACCCGGCAAAATAGTTTGTGGACACTATTTTTTGTTGAATAAAGATGACACATACGAGGTGTGCATGTATAGTTTGTGGACACTATTTATTGTTGAATAAAGATGACACATACGAGGTGTGTCGTAAAGTTTGTTAACTCTTATTTCTTGTTTGATAAAGAGGACACATACGAGGTGTGACTGTAAATTTTGTTGACTCTTATTTCTTGTTGGATAAAATCGACAAATATGAAGTTTGTATGTAAAATTTTGTTGACTCTTATTTTTGTTGAATGAAGATAACACATACGAGGTGTGTATGTGAAGTTTGTTGACTTTTACTTCTTGTTGGATGAAGATGACATATACAAGGTGTATATGTCAAGTTTGTGGACACTATTTGTTGTTGGATGAAGATGACACATACTAGGTGTGTATGTAAAGTTTGTGGACACTATTTATTATTTGATAAAGATGACACATACGAGGTGTGTATGTAATGTTTGTGGACACTATTTATTATTTGATAAAGATGACACATACGAGGTGTGTATGTAAAGTTTATCGACAATATTTGTTGTTGGGTGATGATGGCACATAATGAGGTATGTATGCTAATTTTGTGGACAGTATTTGTTGTTGGATAATGCTGGCACATAATGAGGTACGTATGTAAAGTTTGTGGACAGGATTTGTTGTTGGATAATGATGGCACATAATGAGGTATGTATGTTAATTTTGTGGACAATATTTGTTATTGGATAATGATGGCACATAATGAGGTACGTATGTTAAGTTTGTGGACAATATTTGTTGTTGGATAATGATGGCACATAATGAGGTACATATGCTAATTTTGTGGACAATATTTGTTGTTGGATAATGATGGCACATAATGAGGTACGTATGTTAAGTTTGTGGACACTATTTATTATTTGATAAAGATGACACATACGAGGTGTGTATGTAAAGTTTGTCGACAATATTTGTTGTTGGATGATGATGGCACATAATGAGGTATGTCTGCTAATTTTGTGGACAGTATTTGTTGTTGGATAATGCTGGCACATAATGAGGTACGTATGTTAAGTTTGTGGACAATATTTGTTGTTGGATAATGATGGCACATAATGAGGTACGTATGTTAATTTTGTGGACAATATTTGTTATTGGATAATGATGGCACATAATGAGGTACGTATGTTAAGTTTGTGGACAATATTTGTTGTTGGATAATGATGGCACATAATGAGGTACATATGCTAATTTTGTGGACAATATTTGTTGTTGGATAATGATGGCACATAATGAGGTACGTATGTTAAGTTTGTGGACATTATTTGTTGTTGGATAATGATGGCACATAATGAGGTACGTATGCTAAGTTTGTAGACAATATTTGTTGTTGGATAATGATGGCACATAATGAGGTACGTATGCTAATTTTGTGGACAATATTTGTTGTTGGATAATGATGGCACATAATGAGGTACGTATGTTAAGTTTGCGGACAATATTTGTTATTGGATAATGATGGCACATAATGAGGTACGTATGGTAAGTTTGTGGACAATATTTGTTGTTGGATAATGATGGCACATAATGAGGTACGTATGTTAAGTTTGCGGACAATATTTGTTGTTGGATAATGATGGCACATAATGAAGTACGTATGCTAAGTTTGTGAACAATATTTGTTGTTGGATAATGATGGCACATAATGAGGTACGTATGTTAAGTTTGTGGACAATATTTGTTGTTGGATAATGATGGCACATAATGAGGTACGTATGTTAAGTTTGTGAACAATATTTGTTGTTGGATAATGATGGCACATAATGAAGTACGTATGCTAAGTTTGTGAACAATATTTGTTGTTGGATAATGATGGCACATAATGAAGTACGTATGTAAAGTTTGTGGACAATATTTGTTGTTGGATAATGATGGCACATAATGAGGTACGTATGTTAAGTTTGTGGACAATATTTGTTGTTGGATAATGATGGCACATAATGAGGTACGTATGGTAAGTTTGTGGACAATATTTGTTGTTGGATAATGATGGCACATAATGAGGTACGTATGTTAAGTTTGTGGACAATATTTGTTGTTGGATAATGATGGCACATAATGAGGTACGTATGTTAATTTTGTGGACAATATTTGTTGTTGGATAATGATGGCACATAATGAGGTACGTATGTTAAGTTTGCGGACAATATTTGTTATTGGATAATGATGGCACATAATGAGGTACGTATGGTAAGTTTGTGGACAATATTTGTTGTTGGATAATGATGGCACATAATGAGGTACGTATGCTAATTTTGTGGACAATATTTGTTGTTGGATAATGATGGCACATAATGAGGTACGTATGTTAAGTTTGCGGACAATATTTGTTATTGGATAATGATGGCACATAATGAGGTACGTATGGTAAGTTTGTGGACAATATTTGTTGTTGGATAATGATGGCACATAATGAGGTACGTATGTTAAGTTTGCGGACAATATTTGTTATTGGATAATGATGGCACATAATGAGGTACGTATGGTAAGTTTGTGGACAATATTTGTTGTTGGATAATGATGGCACATAATGAGGTACGTATGTTAAGTTTGCGGACAATATTTGTTGTTGGATAATGATGGCACATAATGAAGTACGTATGCTAAGTTTGTGAACAATATTTGTTGTTGGATAATGATGGCACATAATGAGGTACGTATGTTAAGTTTGTGGACAATATTTGTTGTTGGATAATGATGGCACATAATGAGGTACGTATGTTAAGTTTGTGAACAATATTTGTTGTTGGATAATGATGGCACATAATGAAGTACGTATGCTAAGTTTGTGAACAATATTTGTTGTTGGATAATGATGGCACATAATGAGGTACGTATGCTAAGTTTGTAGACAATATTTGTTGTTGGATAATGATGGCACATAATGAGGTACGTATGCTAATTTTGTGGACAATATTTGTTGTTGGATAATGATGGCACATAATGAAGTACGTATGTAAAGTTTGTGGACAATATTTGTTGTTGGATAATGATGGCACATAATGAGGTACGTATGTTAAGTTTGTGGACAATATTTGTTGTTGGATAATGATGGCACATAATGAGGTATGTATGTTAATTTTGTGGACAATATTTGTTGTTGGATAATGATGGCACATAATGAGGTACGTATGTTAAGTTTGCGGACAATATTTGTTATTGGATAATGATGGCACATAATGAGGTACGTATGGTAAGTTTGTGGACAATATTTGTTGTTGGATAATGATGGCACATAATGAGGTACGTATGCTAAGTTTGTGGACAATATTTGTTGTTGGATAATGATGGCACATAATGAGGTACGTATGCTAAGTTTGTAGACAATATTTGTTGTTGGATAATGATGGCACATAATGAGGTACGTATGCTAATTTTGTGGACAATATTTGTTGTTGGATAATGATGGCACATAATGAGGTACGTATGCTAATTTTGTGGACAATATTTGTTGTTGGATAATGATGGCACATAATGAAGTACGTAGGTAAAGTTTGTGGACAATATTTGTTGTTGGATAATGATGGCACATAATGAGGTACGTATGTTAAGTTTGTGGACAATATTTGTTGTTGGATAATGATGGCACATAATGAGGTACGTATGTTAAGTTTGCGGACAATATTTGTTATTGGATAATGATGGCACATAATGAGGTACGTATGGTAAGTTTGTGGACACTATTTGTTGTTGGATGAAGATGACACATACTAGGTGTGTATGTAAAGTTTGTGGACACTATTTATTATTTGATAAAGATGACACATACGAGGTGTGTATGTAATGTTTGTGGACACTATTTATTATTTGATAAAGATGACACATACGAGGTGTGTATGTAAAGTTTGTCGACAATATTTGTTGTTGGATGATGATGGCACATAATGAGGTATGTATGCTAATTTTGTGGACAGTATTTGTTGTTGGATAATGCTGGCACATAATGAGGTACGTATGTTAAGTTTGTGGACAATATTTGTTGTTGGATAATGATGGCACATAATGAGGTATGTATGTTAATTTTGTGGACAATATTTGTTATTGGATAATGATGGCACATAATGAGGTACGTATGTTAAGTTTGTGGACAATATTTGTTGTTGGATAATGATGGCACATAATGAGGTACATATGCTAATTTTGTGGACAATATTTGTTGTTGGATAATGATGGCACATAATGAGGTACGTATGTTAAGTTTGTGGACACTATTTATTATTTGATAAAGATGACACATACGAGGTGTGTATGTAAAGTTTGTCGACAATATTTGTTGTTGGATGATGATGGCACATAATGAGGTATGTATGCTAATTTTGTGGACAGTATTTGTTGTTGGATAATGCTGGCACATAATGAGGTACGTATGTTAAGTTTGTGGACAATATTTGTTGTTGGATAATGATGGCACATAATGAGGTACGTATGTTAATTTTGTGGACAATATTTGTTATTGGATAATGATGGCACATAATGAGGTACGTATGTTAAGTTTGTGGACAATATTTGTTGTTGGATAATGATGGCACATAATGAGGTATGTATGCTAATTTTGTGGACAATATTTGTTGTTGGATAATGATGGCACATAATGAGGTACGTATGTTAAGTTTGTGGACATTATTTGTTGTTGGATAATGATGGCACATAATGAGGTACGTATGCTAAGTTTGTAGACAATATTTGTTGTTGGATAATGATGGCACATAATGAGGTACGTATGCTAATTTTGTGGACAATATTTGTTGTTGGATAATGATGGCACATAATGAGGTACGTATGTTAAGTTTGCGGACAATATTTGTTATTGGATAATGATGGCACATAATGAGGTATGTATGGTAAGTTTGTGGACAATATTTGTTGTTGGATAATGATGGCACATAATGAGGTACGTATGTTAAGTTTGCGGACAATATTTGTTATTGGATAATGATGGCACATAATGAGGTACGTATGGTAAGTTTGTGGACAATATTTGTTGTTGGATAATGATGGCACATAATGAGGTACGTATGTTAAGTTTGCGGACAATATTTGTTGTTGGATAATGATGGCACATAATGAGGTACGTATGCTAAGTTTGTGAACAATATTTGTTGTTGGATAATGATGGCACATAATGAGGTACGTATGTTAAGTTTGTGGACAATATTTGTTGTTGGATAATGATGGCACATAATGAGGTACGTATGTTAAGTTTGTGAACAATATTTGTTGTTGGATAATGATGGCACATAATGAAGTACGTATGCTAAGTTTGTGGACAATATTTGTTGTTGGATAATGATGGCACATAATGAGGTACGTATGTAAAGTTTGTGGACAATATTTGTTGTTGGATAATGATGGCACATAATGAGGTACGTATGTTAAGTTTGTGGACAATATTTGTTGTTGGATAATGATGGCACATAATGAGGTACGTATGGTAAGTTTGTGGACAATATTTGTTGTTGGATAATGATGGCACATAATGAGGTACGTATGTTAAGTTTGTGGACAATATTTGTTGTTGGATAATGATGGCACATAATGAGGTACGTATGTTAATTTTGTGGACAATATTTGTTGTTGGATAATGATGGCACATAATGAGGTACGTATGTTAAGTTTGCGGACAATATTTGTTATTGGATAATGATGGCACATAATGAGGTACGTATGGTAAGTTTGTGGACAATATTTGTTGTTGGATAATGATGGCACATAATGAGGTACGTATGCTAATTGTGTGGACAATATTTGTTGTTGGATAATGATGGCACATAATGAGGTACGTATGTTAAGTTTGCGGACAATATTTGTTATTGGATAATGATGGCACATAATGAGGTACGTATGGTAAGTTTGTGGACAATATTTGTTGTTGGATAATGATGGCACATAATGAGGTACGTATGCTAAGTTTGTAGACAATATTTGTTGTTGGATAATGATGGCACATAATGAGGTACGTATGCTAATTTTGTGGACAATATTTGTTGTTGGATAATGATGGCACATAATGAGGTACGTATGCTAATTTTGTGGACAATATTTGTTGTTGGATAATGATGGCACATAATGAAGTACGTATGTAAAGTTTGTGGACAATATTTGTTGTTGGATAATGATGGCACATAATGAGGTACGTATGTTAAGTTTGTGGACAATATTTGTTGTTGGATAATGATGGCACATAATGAGGTACGTATGTTAAGTTTGCGGACAATATTTGTTATTGGATAATAATGGCACATAATGAGGTACGTATGGTAAGTTTGTGGACACTATTTGTTGTTGGATGAAGATGACACATACTAGGTGTGTATGTAAAGTTTGTGGACACTATTTATTATTTGATAAAGATGACACATACGAGGTGTGTATGTAATGTTTGTGGACACTATTTATTATTTGATAAAGATGACACATACGAGGTGTGTATGTAAAGTTTGTCGACAATATTTGTTGTTGGATGATGATGGCACATAATGAGGTATGTATGCTAATTTTGTGGACAGTATTTGTTGTTGGATAATGCTGGCACATAATGAGGTACGTATGTTAAGTTTGTGGACAATATTTGTTGTTGGATAATGATGGCACATAATGAGGTATGTATGTTAATTTTGTGGACAATATTTGTTATTGGATAATGATGGCACATAATGAGGTACGTATGTTAAGTTTGTGGACAATATTTGTTGTTGGATAATGATGGCACATAATGAGGTACATATGCTAATTTTGTGGACAATATTTGTTGTTGGATAATGATGGCACATAATGAGGTACGTATGTTAAGTTTGTGGACACTATTTATTATTTGATAAAGATGACACATACGAGGTGTGTATGTAAAGTTTGTCGACAATATTTGTTGTTGGATGATGATGGCACATAATGAGGTATGTATGCTAATTTTGTGGACAGTATTTGTTGTTGGATAATGCTGGCACATAATGAGGTACGTATGTTAAGTTTGTGGACAATATTTGTTGTTGGATAATGATGGCACATAATGAGGTACGTATGTTAATTTTGTGGACAATATTTGTTATTGGATAATGATGGCACATAATGAGGTACGTATGTTAAGTTTGTGGACAATATTTGTTGTTGGATAATGATGGCACATAATGAGGTATGTATGCTAATTTTGTGGACAATATTTGTTGTTGGATAATGATGGCACATAATGAGGTACGTATGTTAAGTTTGTGGACATTATTTGTTGTTGGATAATGATGGCACATAATGAGGTACGTATGCTAAGTTTGTAGACAATATTTGTTGTTGGATAATGATGGCACATAATGAGGTACGTATGCTAATTTTGTGGACAATATTTGTTGTTGGATAATGATGGCACATAATGAGGTACGTATGTTAAGTTTGCGGACAATATTTGTTATTGGATAATGATGGCACATAATGAGGTATGTATGGTAAGTTTGTGGACAATATTTGTTGTTGGATAATGATGGCACATAATGAGGTACGTATGTTAAGTTTGCGGACAATATTTGTTATTGGATAATGATGGCACATAATGAGGTACGTATGGTAAGTTTGTGGACAATATTTGTTGTTGGATAATGATGGCACATAATGAGGTACGTATGTTAAGTTTGCGGACAATATTTGTTGTTGGATAATGATGGCACATAATGAGGTACGTATGCTAAGTTTGTGAACAATATTTGTTGTTGGATAATGATGGCACATAATGAGGTACGTATGTTAAGTTTGTGGACAATATTTGTTGTTGGATAATGATGGCACATAATGAGGTACGTATGTTAAGTTTGTGAACAATATTTGTTGTTGGATAATGATGGCACATAATGAAGTACGTATGCTAAGTTTGTGGACAATATTTGTTGTTGGATAATGATGGCACATAATGAGGTACGTATGTAAAGTTTGTGGACAATATTTGTTGTTGGATAATGATGGCACATAATGAGGTACGTATGTTAAGTTTGTGGACAATATTTGTTGTTGGATAATGATGGCACATAATGAGGTACGTATGGTAAGTTTGTGGACAATATTTGTTGTTGGATAATGATGGCACATAATGAGGTACGTATGTTAAGTTTGTGGACAATATTTGTTGTTGGATAATGATGGCACATAATGAGGTACGTATGTTAATTTTGTGGACAATATTTGTTGTTGGATAATGATGGCACATAATGAGGTACGTATGTTAAGTTTGCGGACAATATTTGTTATTGGATAATGATGGCACATAATGAGGTACGTATGGTAAGTTTGTGGACAATATTTGTTGTTGGATAATGATGGCACATAATGAGGTACGTATGCTAATTGTGTGGACAATATTTGTTGTTGGATAATGATGGCACATAATGAGGTACGTATGTTAAGTTTGCGGACAATATTTGTTATTGGATAATGATGGCACATAATGAGGTACGTATGGTAAGTTTGTGGACAATATTTGTTGTTGGATAATGATGGCACATAATGAGGTACGTATGTTAAGTTTGCGGACAATATTTGTTATTGGATAATGATGGCACATAATGAGGTACGTATGGTAAGTTTGTGGACAATATTTGTTGTTGGATAATGATGGCACATAATGAGGTACGTATGTTAAGTTTGCGGACAATATTTGTTGTTGGATAATGATGGCACATAATGAAGTACGTATGCTAAGTTTGTGAACAATATTTGTTGTTGGATAATGATGGCACATAATGAGGTACGTATGTTAAGTTTGTGGACAATATTTGTTGTTGGATAATGATGGCACATAATGAGGTACGTATGTTAAGTTTGTGAACAATATTTGTTGTTGGATAATGATGGCACATAATGAAGTACGTATGCTAAGTTTGTGAACAATATTTGTTGTTGGATAATGATGGCACATAATGAGGTACGTATGCTAAGTTTGTGGACAATATTTGTTGTTGGATAATGATGGCACATAATGAGGTACGTATGCTAATTTTGTGGACAATATTTGTTGTTGGATAATGATGGCACATAATGAAGTACGTATGTAAAGTTTGTGGACAATATTTGTTGTTGGATAATGATGGCACATAATGAGGTACGTATGTTAAGTTTGTGGACAATATTTGTTGTTGGATAATGATGGCACATAATGAGGTACGTATGTTAATTTTGTGGACAATATTTGTTGTTGAATAATGATGGCACATAATGAGGTACGTATGTTAAGTTTGCGGACAATATTTGTTATTGGATAATGATGGCACATAATGAGGTACGTATGGTAAGTTTGTGGACAATATTTGTTGTTGGATAATGATGGCACATAATGAGGTACGTATGCTAAGTTTGTGGACAATATTTGTTGTTGGATAATGATGGCACATAATGAGGTACGTATGCTAAGTTTGTAGACAATATTTGTTGTTGGATAATGATGGCACATAATGAGGTACGTATGCTAATTTTGTGGACAATATTTGTTGTTGGATAATGATGGCACATAATGAAGTACGTATGTAAAGTTTGTGGACAATATTTGTTGTTGGATAATGATGGCACATAATGAGGTACATATGTTAAGTTTGTGGACAATATTTGTTGTTGGATAATGATGGCACATAATGAGGTACGTATGTTAATTTTGTGGACAATATTTGTTGTTGGATAATGATGGCACATAATGAGGTACGTATGTTAAGTTTGTGGACAATATTTGTTGTTGGATAATGATGGCACATAATGAGGTACGTATGTTAAGTCTGTGGACAATATTTGTTGTTGGATAATGATGGCACATAATGAGGTACGTATGTTAAGTTTGTGGACAATATTTGTTGTTGGATAATGATGGCACATAATGAGGTACGTATGTTAAGTCTGTGGACAATATTTGTTGTTGGATAATGATGGCACATAATGAGGTACGTATGCTAATTTTGTGGACAGTATTTGTTGTTGGATAATGATGGCACACAATGAGGTACGTATGTTAAGTTTGCGGACAATATTTGTTATTGGATAATGATGGCACATAATGAGGTACGTATGGTAAGTTTGTGGACAATATTTGTTGTTGGATAATGATGGCACATAATGAGGTACGTATGCTAAGTTTGTGAACAATATTTGTTGTTGGATAATGATGGCACATAATGAGGTATGTATGTTAAGTTTGTGGAAAATATTTGTTGTTGGATAATGATGGCACATAATGAGGTATGTATGTTAAGTTTGTGGACAATATTTGTTGTTGGATAAAGATAACACATACGAGGTATGTAAATTATGTTTGTGGACAATATTTGTTGTTGGATAATGATGGCACATAATGAGGTACGTATGCTAATTTTGTGAACAGTATTTGTTATTGGATAATGATGGCACATACTGAGGTATGTATGTTAAGTTTATGGACAATATTTGTTGTTGGATAATGATGGCACATAATGAGGTATGTTTGTTAAGTTTGTGGACAATATTTGTTGTTGGATAATGAAAACACATACGAAGTATGTATGTTAAGTTTGTGGACAGTATTTGTTGTTGGATAAAGATTGCACATAATGAGGTATGTATGTTAAGTTTGTGGACAATATTTGTTGTTGGATAATGATGGCACATAATGAGGTATGTATGTTAAGTTTGTGGACAATATTTGTTGCTGGATAATGATAACACATACGAGGTATGTATGTTAAGTTTGTGAACAATATTTGTTGTTGGATAATGATGGCACATAATGAGGTATGTATGTTAAGTTTGTGGACAATATTTGTTGTTGGATAATGATGGCACATAATGAGGTACGTATGTTAAGTTTGTGGACAATATTTGTTGTTGGATAATGATGGCACATAATAAGGTACGTATGTTAAGTTTGTGGACAATATTTGTTGTTGGATAATGATGGCACATAATGAGGTATGTATGTTAAGTTTGTGGAAATATTTGTTGTTGGATAATGATGGCACATAATGAGGTATGTATGTTTAGTTTGTGGACAATATTTGTGGTTGGATAATGATGGCACATAATGAGGTATGTATGTTAAGTTTGTGGACAATATTTGTTGTTGGATAAAGATGACACATACATGGTTTGTATGTAAAGTTTGTGAACACTAATTGTTGTTGTTGGATAAAGATGACACATACGAGGTGTGTATGGTAAGTTTTTGGACAATATTTGTTGTTGGATAAAGATGACGCATACATGGTTGATATGTAAAGTTTGTGAACACTAATTGTTGCCGTTGGATAAAGATGACACATACGAGGTGTGTATGTTAAGTTTGTGGACAATATTTGTTGTTGGATAAAGATGACACATACATGGTTGGTATGTAAAGTTTGTGAAAACTTATTGTTGTTGTTGAATAAAGATGACACATACGAGGTGTGTGTATAAAGTTTGTGAACACTATTTGTTGTTGGATTAAGATAACACATACGAGGTGATAATGTAAAGTTTGTTGATACTATTTGTTGTTTGATAAAGATAACACTTACAAGGTGTGTATGTAAAGTTTGTGGACACTATTTATTGTTGGATGAAGATGACACATATAAGGTGTTTATGTAAAGATTGTTGACACTATTTATTGTTGGAAGATGAAGATGACACATACAAGGTGTGTATGTAAAGAGTGTGGACAATATTTGTTGTTGGATAAAGATGACACATACGAAGTGTGTATGTAAAGAGTTTGGACATTATTTGTTGTTAGATAAAGAAGACACATACAAGGTGTGTATGTTAATATTGTGAATAATATTTATCATTGGATAAAGATGACACATACAAGGTGTGTATGTAATAAGTGTGGACAGTATTTAATGTTGGGTTAAGATAACACATACAAGGTATCTATGATAACTTTGTGAACAATTTATTGTTGGATAGAGATGGCACATACAAGGTGTGTATGTAAATTTTGTGGACAATATTTGTTGTTGGATAAAGAAGACACATACAAAGTGTGTATGTAAAGTTTGTGGACAATATTTGTTGTTGGATAAAGATGACACATACAAGGTGTGTATGTAAAGAGTGTGGACAGTATTTATTGTTGGATAAAGATGACACCATACAAGGTGTGTATGTAAAGAGTGTGAACAATATTTGTTGTTGGATAAAGTTGACACATACAAGGTGTGTATGTAAAGTTTGTGGACAATATTTGTTGTTGGATAAAGATGACACATACAAGGTGTGTATGTAAAGAGTGTGGACAGTATTTATTGTTGGATAAAGACGACACATACAAGGTGTGTTTGTAAAGTTTGTGGACAATATTTGTTGTTGGATAAAGAAGACACATACACAGTGTGTATGTAAACTTTGTGGACAATATTTGTTGTTGGATGAAGATGACACATACAAAGTGTGTATGTAAAGAGTGTGGACAAAATTTGTTGTTGGATAAAGATGACACATACAAGGTGTGTATGTAAAGAGTGTGGACAATATTTGTTGTTGGATAAAGATGACACATACAAGGTGTGTATGTAAAGAGTGTGGATTGTTGTTGGATAAAGTTGACACATACAAGGTGTGTATGTAAAGAGTGTGGACAATATTTGTTGTTAGATAAAGTTGATACATACAAGGTGTGTATGTAAAGAGTGTGGACCAAATTTGTTGTTGGATAAAGATGACACATACAAGGTGTGTATGTAAAGAGTGTGGACAATATTTGTTGTTGGATAAAGATGACACATACAAGGTGTGTATGTAAAGAGTGTGGATTGTTGTTGGATAAAAAAGACACATACACAGCGTGTATGTAAAGTTTGTGGACACAATTAGTTGTTGGATAAAGATGACACATACAAGGTGTGTATGTAAAGAGTGTGGATTGTTGTTGGATAAAAAAGACACATACACAGTGTGTATGTAAAGTTTGTGGACACAATTAGTTGTTGGATAAAGATGACACATACAAGGTGTGTATGTAAAGAGTGTGGACCAAATTTGTTGTTGGATAAAGATGACACATACAAGGTGTGTATGTAAAGATTGTGGACCAAATTTGTTGTTGGATAAAGATGACACATACAAGGTTTGTATGTAAAGAGTGTGGACAATATTTGTTGTTGGATAAAGTTGACACATACAAGGTGTGTATGTAAAGTTTGTGGACCAAATTTGTTGTTGGATAAAGAAAACACATTCAAAGTGTGTATGTAAAGTTTGTGGACACTATTTGTTGTTGGATAAAGATGATACATACAAAGTGTGTGTGTAAAGAGTGTGGACAAAATTTGTTGTTTGATAAAGATGACACATACAAGATGTGTATGTAAAGAGTGCGGACCAAATTTGTTGTTGGATTAAGTTGACACATACAAGGTGTGTATGTAAAGAGTTCGGACAATATTTGTTGTTGAATAAAGTTGACACATACAAGGTGTGTATGTAAAGAGTGTGGACCAAATTTGTTGTTTGATAAAGTTGACACATACAAGGTGTGTATGTAAAGAGTGTGGACAATATTTGTTGTTAGATAAAGTTGACACATACAAGGTGTGTATGTAAAGAGTGTGGACCACATTTGTTGTTGGATAAAGATGACACATACAAAGTGTGTATGTAAAGAGTGTGGACCAAATTTGTTGTTTGATAAAGTTGACACATACAAAGTGTGTATGTAAAGAGTGTGGACAATATTTGTTGTTGGATAAAGATGACACATACAAGGTGTGTATGTAAAGAGTGTGGATTGTTGTTGGATAAAGAAGACACATACAAAGTGTGTATGTAAAGAGTGTGGACAATATTTGTTTTTCTATAAAGAAGACACATACAAGGTGTGTATGTAAAGAGTGTGGACCAAATTTGTTGTTGGATAAAGTTGACACATACAAAGTGTGTATGTAAAGAGTGTGGACAATATTTGTTGTTTGATAAAGTTGACATATACAAGGTGTGTATGTAAAGGTTGTGGACAATATTTATTGTTGGATAAAGATGACACATACAATGTGTGTATGTAAAGAGTGTGGATTGTTGTTGGATAAAGTTGACACATACAAGGTGTGTATGTAAAGAGTGTGGACAATATTTTTTGTTGGATAAAGTTGACACATACAAGGTGTGTATGTAAAGTTTGTGGACAATATTTATTGTTAGATAAAGATGACACATACAATGTGTGTATGAAAAGAGTGTGGATTGTTGTTGGATAAAGTTGACACATACAAAGTGTGTTTGTAAACTTTGTGGACACTATTTGTTGTTGGATAAAGATGACACATACAAAGTGTGTATGTAAAGTATGTAGACAATATCTCTTGTTGGATAAAGATGACACATACAAAGTGTGTATGTAAAGAGTGTGGATAAAATTTGTTGTTTGATAAAGTTGACACATACAAGGTGTGTATGTAAAGAGTGTGGACAATATTTATTGTTGGATAAAGTTGACACATACAAGGTGTGTATGTAAAGAGTGTGGACCAAATTTGTTGTTTGATAAAGTTGACACATACAAGGTGTGTATGTAAAGAGTGTGGACAATATTTGTTGTTAGATAAAGTTGACACATACAAAGTGTGTATGTAAAGAGTGTGGACAATATTTGTTGTTGAATAAATTGACACATACAAAGTGTGTATGTAAAGAGTGTGGACCATATTTGTTGTTAGATAAAGTTGACACATACAAGGTGTGTATGTAAAGAGTGTGGACCAAATTTGTTGTTTGATAAAGTTGACACATACAAGGTGTGTATGTAAAGAGTGTGGACAATATTTGTTGTTGGATAAAGATGACACATACAAGGTGTGTATGTAAAGAGTGTGGACAATATTTGTTGTAAGATAAAGATGACACATACAAAGTGTGTATGTAAAGAGTGTGGACGATATTTGTTGTTAGATAAAGATGACACATACAAGGTGTGTATGTAAAGAATGTGGACAATATTTGTTGTTAGATAAAGATGACACATACAAGGTGTGTATGTAAAGAGTTTGGACAATATTTGTTGTTGGATAAAGATGACACATACAAGGTGTGTATGTAAAGAGAGTGGATTGTTGGTGGATAAAGAAAACACATACAAAGTGTGTATGTAATGTTTGTGGACAAAATTAGTTGTTTGATAAAGTTGACACATACAAGGTGTGTATGTAAAGAGTGTGGACCAAATTTGTTGTTGGATAAAGATGACACATACAAGGTGTGTATGTAAAGAGTGTGGACCAAATTTGTTGTTGGATAAAGATGACACATACAAGGTGTGTATGTAAAGAGTGTGAACCAAATTTGTTGTTGGATAAAGATGACACATACAAGGTGTGTATGTAAACAGTGTGGACAATATTTGTTGTTGGATAAAGTTGACACATACAAGGTGTGTATGTGAAGAGTGTGGACAATATTTGTTGTTTGATAAAGTTGACACATACAAGGTGTGTATGTAAAGAGTTTGTACCAAATTTGTTGTTGGATAAAGAAGACACATACAAAGTGTGTATGTAAAGAGTGTGGACAATATTTGTTGTTGGATAAAGAAGACACATACGAGGTGTGTATGTAAAGATTGTGGATTGTTGTTGGATAAAGTTGACACATATAAGGTGTGTATGTAAAGAGTGTGGATTGTTTGTGGATAAAGAAGACACATACAAACATAAAGTTTGTAGACAATATTTGTTGTTTGATTAAGATGTCACATACTCGGTGTGTATGTAAAGTTTGTAGACAATATTTGTTGTTGGATAAAGATGACACATACGAGGTGTGTATGTAAAGTTTGTAGACAATATTTGTTGTTTGATAAAGATGACACATACAAGGTATGTATGTAAAGAGTGTGGATTGTTGTTTGATTAAGATGTCACATACGAAGTGTGTATGTAAAGTTTGTAGACAATATTTGTTATTTGATAAAGATGTCACATACCAGGTGTGTATGTAAAGTTTGTAGACAATATTTGTTATTTGATAAAGATGTCACATACGAGGTGTGTATGTAAAGTTTGTAGACAATATTTGTTGTTTGATTAAGATGTCGCATACGAGGTGTGTATGTAAAGTTTGTAGACAGTATTTGTTGTTTGATTAAGATGTCGCATACGAGGTGTGTACCGGTATGTAAAGTTTGTAGACAATATTTGTTATTTGATAAAGATGTCACGTACGAGGTGTGTATGTAAAGTTTGTGGACACTATTTGTTATTTGATAAAGATGTCACATACAAGGTGTGTATGTAATGTTTGTGGACACTTTTTGTTTTTGATAAAGAGGACACATAGTGTTAAGTGGAATTTATTTTTTTATTTCAGCTATCTGTTAATAATAACCACAATATAAATACTAATAAAACAAAACTGTCATAACAATCAGTTAAAAGCATTATAAATATAAGAAGAGGACCTTCTGACACTTCATCTGAGGAAAAGAGAACTTGTTTCGTAGTTTTGAATTATTTCCAGTCTAAGTTGATTTGAATAAAATCTGTAATATTGGATCATTATACAACACCCTATTTAACCTGTCACTATTTTTTTAATCAACTGATCCTACAAAGTACTCATAGAAAAATGACAATAATTCATAGTATTTCCATGTAAAAATCGAAGTCCCTTACTGACCCCTGATGGCCCTTTTATTTGGCAAACTGAAAGCCTTTACTCATATTTATCATATATTCCAAATATGAACAAATTTGGCTGGCTCTTGCGGGGAAAATTGTTCAATTAAAATTTCCCTATTTTTAATTGAAAAGTTCTAGGACAGGGCCAATTTTGACCCCAGGGTAATAAATTGAACAAACTTGAAAGAAATTCATTAGGCGATACTACATGCAATGTATCATAACCTTGCATTTTCGAGAAGATTTTTGAAACTTTGAAGATAGAGAAAAACAACTAATTAGCCCCTGGGTCGGAGCCAAATTTTGAATAAACTTGAGAGAACTTCATATAAGAATGCTTCACATCAAGATGTCGTTTGAAACAAAGGTATAAGTACTGATGGTGGATTTGTCTCAAATTAAGAGCTAAAATTGGACATGCTATGAACATCTAACTCATTGTTTTAATTAAAATGCTGTGTCAGAGATTGCTTGGTGGAGAAATAGGTTGGACATTTTTAAAAATTCTACTCCAAGATTAAAAATTCCCAAGAATCATATTTCAGTAGTCCATCTTTATTATTTGTCTTCAAATTATCCAAATTGTATTTTGTTTATATCACATAAAACTACAGAACATCAGCATTATATTCATATTAAATATAAGTTTAAAAATAGTAAGAAGAACCACTATGGTTTTCCAACAGCAAAATTTATTGCCAAATAAATTATTATATTATGTATTTCGAAAGAACATAGCTTCTATATTTCTTGTTCAAATTTCAATATAACGTACCACATTATGTTTCTAATGTAAACATATAAGAATATTTAAACAAGAGGCCCAAGAGGGCCTGAGGACGCTCTACTGACTCATAGTGGCCATAGCACTTTTTGAAATTCTACAATGCAATAGAATAATAATAATGAATAGGATTTTACGGCATACCAACACATTATAGGTTATTTGATGCAACAGGAAGGAAGATTCCAGGTTCACTCTACATGTACAAAAACAACAAATTAACATACAGATTTAAACAAAAATACACCAAGAAATGAATATGCAGAATGAACCTAGAACCTTGATACCTGCAGAACTGAGTTTCAGCAAATTCTATCATATTACTCAAATTGTCGCTTCTTACGACATGCATGAGCCACAGTGGTCCTATTCTTGCCATCACTCATATGGCTCCCTGAAACCACACAGGGGTTGATAATTTAACCACAATAGTGAACATGACAAAAAATGTTAAATGAACATGACACCCATTCGGAGGAGTCCTACCCCTCTGCAGAGATTGACAGTGATTCTATTCTTAGCCGGAACCACACGGGCTCTATGCAATAGAAACATCGGGGCGGGGTCATTTTTAACTCTAGGGACACCATTTGAACAAATCTAACTAAACTATAGTTGGTCATCATTACCATATAAACATTTTGAAAATCTGTTGGACTGTTCAAGAAGATTTTTTAAGTTTTGGACTATTTCTAGTAACGGTGGCCATCTTGAATTTTAGATAAAAAAAAAATATTTTGTATAGTCTCCTATGCAATAGAAACATCCATGTGAAGTTTCAGTTTAATTGGCCTAGTGGTTTCAGAATAAATAAAAAAAAAAGAGAATTTTCTGTTTTCCCACAATATCCCTATGTAAAATTCTAAGCCCCCTTACAGGGCCCCTATAAATTTTAGCTCCTAAATTCTTATCTGCAATCAAACCCCTACACATAGCGATAATTTATATCAAATATGTACAAATCTGACATACCGGTTCTTAAGAAAACGATTTTACTAATTCCCAATTTGTATCCTTTTGGGGCCCCTCCTGACCCCTTTAGACATAGGAACCCATTCATTTTTACAAATCTTAACCTCCTTCATCTAACAATGCTTTAGTGAAGATATAGGCAAAATAATTTCAATTTAAAAAAAAAAATATATATATATATATATATATATATATTATATTGACATGTGTCCCCTAATTGAACTCTCGGGGCAGGGTTATATTTAACCCAAGGGACACCATTTGAACAAATCTAACAATAGTATAGTTGGTCATCATTACTACATAAACATTTTGAAAATCTGTTGGGCCGTTCATGAGAAGATGATTTTTTAAGTTTTGGACTATTTTTAGTAATGGCGGCCATCTTGAATTTCAGATCGAAAAAAAAAAAAAATCTTTGGTATAGTCTCTAATGCAATAGAAACACCCATGTGATGTTTCAGTTTAATTGGCCTAGTGGTTTCAGAGAAAGTGCTGCTAACAGACGACAGACAACGGACGACAGACAACGCGCCATCGCATAAGCACTTCTGGCCTTTGGCCAGTAGAGCTAAAAATGAATAATAAATAAAAAAGGTTTTCGAGTGAAAATAATGTGTAAATACCAACCCAGTTCAAATGTCTGTATCTCATTCATTTGATAATGGATTTTAATTATCTTTTCAATTTCAAAAAACAAGATATCTTCAGCTTTCTAAACATAAAATTGGTTAAACAATAAATATACACAACCAGCTATCATTCCTAAAATAACAGTATTGCCATTCCCTTACTCTGCATTTTTTTTATATGTTACACTCCATAAAGTAGCCAGTCTACTTAGTTTTCTGAATGAACCTGTCCAGCGGAGTCCAGTAATCCAGCGGATTACACAATGGTTTACTCTACCATCTATTTAGCAACAGTAAAGATACTTAGACTGGCAACCGTGTACAGATGACACATTATAGGAGTGCATTAGATTTCGTTTTAAATTTATAATGGTTCATTGAGGTATAAGTCTTTCAAAAGGTCTTTTCTCCTGAATATTCATGAGTTTAAGCTTTTAAATGCAGTTCAGATGGATCCAAGAGTTGAACTAGTTTTCACCGTGCATTCATTCTTACAGAGGAGTAATTCATACTTTTGGGTTGGCAGCCAGCCTAAAGTGGACACTTCAGAAATCCAGCATTCATTGGTACTATGGACATGGCGGCAAGTCCCAAACCAGAAAGGTATATAATGTTATTGTAAATTTCCCTGTAAGTTTATACTTAAATACTGTACACACAAATTGATTTTTAATTAAATCACAATTACACATAGATATGAGTTCTCTAAAACAAAGTATAACAGGGGCAATACTTTTGCCTAAAACAAAAAACAAGAGTTGTCTCATTCATAAAGTTAATGGAAGTGAAGATATAAAAATTAAAACTTAAACTACAAATTCTGTAAGTGTTAAACATCACATAAGTCTGCCTCAAATCAAGGAGTAAAAGGGGCAATAATTCTGTAAAGAACTAAAAGGGACCATAATTCTGTCAAGAACTAAAAGGGGCCATAATTCTGTCAAGAACTAAACGGGACCATAATTCTGTCAAGAACTAAAAGGGGCCATAATTCTGTCAAGAACTGAAAGGGGCCATAATTCTGTCAAGAACTGAAAGCAAGTTAAACCACTTGTCTTCTTGATAAAACAAAAACAAACATTTTGAAATTTAAAAATATAATCGGAAGTGTTTGCCATAAACCTCAGACAGGTACAACAGTTGAATACTCATTAAAATAGTATTGTATTTGAGTACTCACTAACACAGTACTTAATCTGAGTACTCACTCACACAGTATTGTATTTAAGTACTCATAAACACAATATTGTATCTGAGTACTCACTAACATGGTATTGTATTTGAGTACTCACTAGTACAGTACAATAATAGAGTACTCACAATCACAGTACTGTATTTAAGTACTCACAAACACAATACTGTATATGAGTACTCACTAACACAGTATTGTATTTAAGTACTCATAAACACAATATTGTATCTGAGTACTCACTAACACAGTATTGTATCTGAGTACTCATTAACACAGCAATGTATTTGATTACTCACTAACACAGTACGGTATTTGATTATTCACTAACACAGTACTGTATTTGAGTACTCACTAACACAGTATTATATATGAGTACACATCAACACAGTACTGTATTTGAGAACTCACTAACAGAGTACTGTATTTGATAACTCACTATCACAGTATTGTTTTTGAGTACTCACTAATACAGTACCATGAAAGTGTACTCACAATCACAATACTGTATCTAATTACTCATAAACACAATACTGTATCTAAGTACTCACTAACACAGTATTGTATTTAAGTACTCATAAACACAATATTGTATCTGAGTACTCACAAACACAGTATTTTATCTGAGTACTCATTAACACAGTACTGTATTTGATTACTCACTAACACAGTATTGTATTTGAGTACTTACTAGCACAGAATTGTATATTAGTACTCACCAACACAGTACTGTATTTGAGAACTCACTAACATAGTACTGTATTTGATTACTCACTAACACAGTACCATATTTGAGTACTCACTAACACAGTACTGTATTTGAATACTCACTTACACAGTATTGTATCTGAGTACTCACTAACACAGTACTGTATTTGAGTACTAACCCAGTACTGTATCTGAGTACTCACTTACACAGTACTGTATCTGAATACTCACTAAATCAGTACTGTATCTAATTACTCACCAATACAGTAGTGTATATGAGTACTCACCAACACAGTACTGTATTTGATTACTCACTAACACAGTATTGTATTTGATTACTCACTAACACAGTGTTGTATTTGAGTACTTACTAACACAATATTGTATTGAGTACTCACTTACACAGTATTGTATCTGAGTACTCTCTAACATAATATTGTATCTGAGTACTCACAAACAAAATGTTGTATTTATGTACTCACTAACACAGTAGTGTATTAAAGTACTAACTAACACAGTATTGTATATGAGTATTCACTAACAAAATGTTGTATTTATGTACTCACTAACACAGTAGTGTATTAAAGTACTAACTAACACTGTATTGTATCTGAGTCCTCACTAACAAAATGTTGTATTTATGTACTCACTAACACAGTAGTGTATTAAAGTACTAACTAACACAGTATTGTATATGAGTACTCACTAACACAGTACTGTATTTGAGTACTCACTAACACAGTATTGTAACTAAGTACACATTAAACCAGTATTGCATCTGAGCTCTCACTGACCCAGTATTGTATGTGAGTACTCACTAACAAAGTATTGTATTTGAGTACTCACTAACCCAGTATGATATTTGAGTACTGACTAACACAGTAATGTATCTGAGTACTCAATAACACAGTATTGTATTGAGTACTCACTTACACAGTATTGTATCTGAGTACTCACTTACACGGTATTGTATCTGAGTACTCACTAACACGGTATTGTATCTGAGTACTCAGTAACACGGTATTGTATCTGAGTACTCATAAACCCTGTATTGTATCTGAGTACTCACTTACAAAATATTGTATTTTTATACTCACTAACACAGTACTGTATTTGAGTACTCACTAACACAGCACTGTATTTGAGTACTCACTAAACACAGTATTGTAACTGAGTACTCACTAACAAAGTATTTTATTTGAGTACTCACTAACCGAGCATTGTATTTGATGAATTACTAACACAGTAATGTATCTGAGTACTCAATAACACAGTATTGTATTTATGTACTCACTAACACAGTATTTTATTGGTATACTCACTAACACAGTATTGTATCAGAATATTCACTAACACAGTTCTGTATTTGAGTACTCACTTACCCAGTATTGTATCTGAATACTCACTTAAACAGTACTGTATCTAATTACTTACCAACACAGTATTGCATTCAGTACTCAATCACACAGTACTGTAATTAAGTACTCATTTACAAAGTACTGTATTTGAGAACTCATTAACACAGGAGTGTAACTGAGTACTCACTAATACAATATTGTATTTGAGTATTCAATAACACAG
The DNA here is from genome assembly GCA_029582155.1 of Panopea generosa. Lineage (NCBI taxonomy): Eukaryota > Metazoa > Mollusca > Bivalvia > Adapedonta > Hiatellidae > Panopea > Panopea generosa. The sequence goes on along the minus strand of CM055904.1, from coordinate 26,956,168 downwards.
TACTGTAGTTGAGTACTCACTGATATAGTATTGTATCTGAATACTCACTTACACAGTATTGTATCTGAGTACTCACTAACCCATTATTATACTTGAGTGCTCACTAACACAGTACTGTATTTGAGCGCTCACTAATACAATACTGTATTTACATCCTCAATAACACAGTACTGTATTTGAGTACTCACTAACACAGTATTGTATCTGAGTACTCACTAATACAGTACTGTATCTGAGTACTCACTAACACAGTACTGTATCTGAAAACTCACTAACACAGTACTGTATATGAGTACTATCTAACACAGTACTGTATCTGAGTACTCACTAACACATTACTGTATTTGGGTACTCATTAACACAGTACTGTATTTGAGTACTCATTAACCCAGTATTGTATCTGAGTACTCACTAACACAGTACTATATTTGAGTACCCACTAACACAGTATTGTATTTGAGAACTCACTAACACAGTACTGTATTTGAGTACTCACTAACACAGTGCTGTATCTAATTACTCACCAACACAGTACTGTATTTGAGTACGCATTAACACAGTACTGTATTTGAGTACTCTCTAACAAAGTACTGTGTTGGAGTACTCACTTATACAGTACTGTATTGGAGTACTCACTAACAAAGTACTGTATTTGAGTACTCACTAACACAGTATTGTATCTGAGTACTCACTAACACAGTGCTGTATCTAATTACTCACTAACACAGTATTGTATCTGAGTACTCACTAACACAGTACTGTATTTGAGTACTCACTAACACAGTATTGTGTCTGAGTACTCACTAACAAAGTACTGTATTTGAGTACTCAATAACACAGTATTGTATCTGAGTATTCATTAACACATTAATCCTCAATCTAGAAAATTGAGCGATTCAAACTTGTCCCTGCCATAATATATAACCATTATGTTGGAATTATCATTGAATGAAAAACCATTGACTATAACTGGTAGTCAGTCATATTGTCAATTACACCAACTACACATATGGGCAACACTGAATCTGGATTATAAAGAAGAAAAATATGCTAGAAACATAGCATTTCTTATATAAAAATAAAAATATTGCCAAGTGGAGTAGCTCCTTAAAACTCAGGATTTATTATTTACAACACACAAAGTTCCCATCAAATACTGGCAACATATGTTCTAGTAGAAAAAACATGTATTACAGATAACAACAAACTCATTCCCAAGATCAAAATGTTAGTATGCGGGCACCAAGCTTAACCACACCAACCAACTCCAAAATATGGCATTGTGATGTTTATCAAGAAATCACAGTTGAAATAAAGATGTAGAGAAAGCACATGGTTTGACATTATATCCATATTATATCAACTATGACAAAGTTTTACATTATTGTATCCACTATGACAAAGTTTGACATGATATCCTTATTATATCCATTATGACAAAGTTTGACATTATATCCTTATTATATCCACTACGTCAAAGTTTGACCTTATTATATCCACTATGACAAAGTTTGACTTTATAATATCCACTATGACCGAGTTTGACAATCTATCCTTATAATATCCACTATGACAAAGTTTGACATTTTATCCTTATAATATCCACTATGACAAAGTTTTACATGATTATATCCACTATGACAAAGTTTGACATTTTATCCTTATAATATCCACTATGACAAAGTTTGACATTATATCCTTATTATATCCACTATGACAAAGTTTGACATAATATCCTTATTATATCCACTATGACAAAGTTTGACCTTATTATATCCACTATGACAAATCTTGACATTATATCTTTATAATATCCACTATGACAAAGTTTGACCCTATTATAACCACTTTGACAAAGTTTGACATTCTATCCTTATTATATGCACTTCAACAAAGTTTGACCTTATTATATCCACTATGATTACGTTTGACCTTATTATATCCACTATGACAAAGTTTGACCTTATATCCTTATTATATCCACTATGACAAAGTTTGACCTTATATCCGTATTATATCCACTATGACAAAGTTTGACCTTATATCCTTATTATATCCACTATGACAAAGTTTGACCTTATTATATCCACTATGACAAAGTTTGACATAATATCCTTATTATATCCACTATGACAAAGTTTGACATTCTATCCTTATAATATCCACAATGACAAAGTTTGATATTATATCCTTATTATATCCACTACGACAAAGTTTGACATTATATCCTTATTATATCCACTATAACAAAGTTTGATCTTATTATATCCACTATGACAAAGTTTGACCTTATTATATCCACTATGACAAAGTTTGACATTCTATCTTTATAATATCCACTATGACAAAGTTTGACATTCTATCCTTATAATATCCACTATGACAAAGTTTGATATTATATCCTTATTATATCCACTACGACCAAGTTTGACATTATATCCTTATTATATCCACTATAACAAAGTTTGACCTTATTATATCCACTATGCCAAGTTTGACATTCTATCCTTATAATATCGACTATGACAAAGATTGACATTATATCCTTATTATATGCACTACAACAAAGTTTGACCTTCTATCCACTATGTCAAAGTTTGACGTTCTATCCTTATTATATCCACTGTGACAAAGTTTGACCTTATTATACCCACTATGACAAAGTTTGACATAATATCCTTATCATATCCACTATGACAACGTTTGACCTTATTATATCCACTATGACTAAGTTTGACATTATATCCTTATCATATCCACTGTGACAACGTTTGACCTTATTTTATCCACTATGACAAAGTTTGACCTTATATCCTTTTTATATCCACTGTGACAATGTTTGACCTTATTATATCCACTATGACAAAGTTTGACCTTATTATATCCACTGTGACAAAGTTTTACCTTTTTATATCCACTATGACAAAGTTTGACATTCTATCCTTATAATATCAACAATGACAAAGTTTGACATTATATCCTTATTATATCCACTACGACAAAGTTTGACATTATATCCTTATTATATCCACTATAACAAAGTTTGACCTTATTGTATCCACTATGCCAAGTTTGACATTCTATCCTTATAATATCGACTATGACAAAGATTGACATTATATCCTTATTATATGCACTACAACAAAGTTTGACCTTTTTATCCACTATGTCAAAGTTTGACATTCTATCCTTATTATATCCACTATGACAAAGTTTGACCTTATTATATTCACTATGACAAAGTTTGACATTCTATGCTTATTATATCCACTATGACAAAGTTTGACATTATTATATCCACTATGACAAAGTTTGACCTTATTTTATCCACTATGACAATGGTTGACCTTAATATATCCACTATGACATTATTTGCTAAAGTTTGTTCATGAGCTGCATCTGCTTAAAGGGAACACAATTTGCATATTATATTCACTATGACAAAGTTTGACCTTATTATATCCACTATGACAATGTTTGACCTTTTTATATCCACTTTGACAAAGCTTGACCTTATAATATCCACTATGACAAAGTTTGACCTTTTAATATCCACTATGACAAAGTTTGACCTTATTATATCCACTATGACAATGTTTGACCTTTTTATATCCACTATGACAAAGTTTGACATTATATCCTTAGTATTTCCACTATGATAAAGTTTGACCTTTTATATCAACTATGACAAAGTTTGACATTCTATCCTTATTATATCCACTATGACAAAGTTTAACGTTATATCCTTATTATATCCACTGTGACAAAGTTTGACCTTATTATACCCACTATGACAAAGTTTGACATAATATCCTTATCATATCCACTATGACAACGTTTGACCTTATTATATCCACTATGACTAAGTTTGACATTATATCCTTATTATATCCACTGTGACAACGTTTGACCTTATTATATCCACTATGACAAAGTTTGACATTATATCCTTAGTATTTCCACTATGATAAAGTTTGACCTTTTATATCAACTATGACAAAGTTTGACATTCTATCCTTATTATATCCATTATGACAAAGTTTAATGTTATATCCTTATTATATCCACTGTGACAAAGTTTGACCTTATTATACCCACTATGACAAAGTTTGACATAATATCCTTATCATATCCACTATGACAACGTTTGACCTTATTATATCCACTATGACAACTTTTGACCTTATTATATCCACTGTGACAAAGTTTGACATTATATCCTTATCATATCCACTGTGACAAAGTTTGACATTATAACCTTATTATATCCACTATGACAATGTTTGACCTTATTTTATCCACTGTGACAAAGTTTGACATTATATCCTTATCATAATCACTGTGACAACGTTTGACCTTATTATATCCACTATGACAAAGTTTGACATTATATCCTTATTATATCCACTGTGACAAAGTTTGACATTATATCCTGATCATATCCACTATGACAATGTTTGACCTTATTATATCCACATGACAAATTTGACATTATATCCTTATTATATCCACTATGACAAATTTTGACCTTATTTTATCCGCTATGACAAAGTTTGACATTATATCCTAAAGTCTGCATAATTCATAAGCTGCATCTGCTAAAAGGGAACACAATTTGCATAATTTCACAACATCCAGTTTGAATATTTCCATCCAAATATGAAATGCAGGTACTGAAGATGAAAACTATGAAGACAGTATCACGGATACATATAATATCATTTTTATGGTGCACTATTCAGTGTGTCAATTTTTGCATGCATTCGCTTCATATATTAAAATATGAAGGATATCCTGTTTGATATACGAGGGGTGTTCAAAAAGTTAACGGAAAATGTTTATAAAATCTTGATCTGTCATTTGTATTATTTAATCCATACAAAGGTCTATATATTCTTTAATGATTCACCAGAAATCAGCACTGTAGTCATACCAGTAATATTTGATCGTTACTACAGTAACGTACATCGCCCATCACCAGATCACTTTTCGTTATTTGGTTACTTAACATATGGATAACTTTTTAAAGGGCAGATGGATTTTTGTAAAAATTGCATCCTATCCACATACAGCTCCAGTACTTTTATACTGTGACATCAGTAAAACATAATGACACTATGTGTGACGTCAATACGTCTTCACTGTACACACTGTGTATTACCAAACTGTTGTTTAAATGTCTTAAGAACAGCTGTACGGAATAAAATTTTGTGTTTTGCAAAAGAAAACTAAATCAGAAACTGTGACTTACAATATGAAAACATATGGCAAGAAAGCTTTGCAGAAAACTGCAATTTATAAATAGTAATAGATATCTAAATAAAATAGTGACAGTTGATGAGACATGGGTATGAACATTTGATACTATCCCTATCACCAAAGAAACAGATTTTTGTCAGTTTCTACAATGTGGGTAGTGACTTGACCATTTGAACTACACTCAACTCCAACTAATATTCAAAGAAATGCACAACCGATCTTTAGTATTCATACATTTTTTTCTGTTTGTTTGTTTAACTATTCATTTGTGGGCTGTTTTATAATTGTAATACAATGTGACATTGAAGTAACGTAATTTGAGAATGACATGACATTAATTAAGCTCATTTTGACGTTGATCGGGTCACGCTTGGTAGACATTACTAAAATTACTGTATCATTTTCAGTTTAAAAAATACATTGTTCAAATTTACAGTACACGTTGTCGATATATATATCAATATGAAATATTGTGATTAAAACTGAAATGATAAGAAAGTTGTAAATATTTTCCGCGAATGTTTTGAAACCCCCTCATATAAGTGCAACACAAGTCACTGTTTCAAATGTGAGTATGTGCCACCTTTTTTCCATTAATGCATTAGGTCACTTCCCAACACAACTAATGGTAAGTGAGGCCAAGCAAGTAAATGTACATGTACAAGAAGATGAAGAGGAAGGCTTTGTTAAGCCACTATTGTGTTTTCCTGTCCACCTGACAAATTTATAGAGAAGTGCAATATCTTGTATTGTTAAGCCACTGTTGTGTTTTCCTGTCCACCTGACAAATTTATAGAGAAGTGCAGTGATCCAGTATTGTTAAGCCACTGTTGTGTTTTCCTGTCCACCTGACAGATTTATAGAGAAGTGCAATATCTTGTATTGTTAAGCCACTGTTGTGTGTTCCTGTTCGACTGATAAACTTATAGAGAAGTGCAGATCCAGTATTGTTAAGCCACTGTTGTGTTTTCCTGTCCACCTGACAGATTTATAGAGAAGTGCAATATCTTGTATTGTTAAGCCACTGTTGTGTGTTCCTGTTCGACTGATAAACTTATAGAGAAGTGCAGATCCAGTATTGTTAAGCCACTGTTGTGTTTTCCTGCCCCACCTCATAAACTTATAGAGAAGTGTAGCAACCTAGTATTACTTTAATGTCACCATGTTTTGTGAGAAACAAGTTCCCTATAGGAGAGTGATAACCTTATTTAATAATTTGATGAATTATGGACTCCATTATCATCTAGAAGGGTGTTATATGACCTGACAAAGGTCCAAGTCATATTCTGTATCTACAGTGTTAGTGCCTTTATGTATCACATGGGCAGCAAGCTAACACATGATTGTAGGGAACCAGTAATCGTAATGTGTATTCCTTTGGAATGTCTCTTTCCAGATGACAAAAGTGTGTTTCACTGTGATTTATGATCTCTTATCAGATGAATATCCTTATTATTGTTGGTGAATATCAGTTCTGTTTTGCATAATGAGGTACATGACCATGTGCATCACTGTCTTTTTCAGGAAGTAGAGGATTTGCATTCATTCTATCAGATACAGATATCATACTTTGCATGATGGCAATTTGAATCTCTTCCTACAGTCTGAGCAGTGAATCTGTAGCCATGGAATAATTCTTCACATGAGAAAACACCAAAGGTGGGTAACTCTTGTTGTTTACTTCAAAATCTGCAACACTTTCTTCACCGCTACCTCTGAAAGAAAATGAAACATACAGTAGTACAGTTTCTACAGTAGTATTTAACAGTATATCAACTACATGTACATGTATGTATAAGTACAAGTATCTATAACTACTGCTTGTACGTGTATGTATAAGTACAAGTATCTTTAATCTACTACATGTATGTGTATGTATAAGTACAAGTGTCTATAATCAACTACATGTTAATATATGTATCAGAACAAGTATCTATAATCAACTACTAGTATGTGTATGTATAAGTACAAGTATATATAATCAACTACATGTACGTGTATGTATTAGTAAAAGTATCTATAATCAACTACATGGACGTGTATGTATTAGTACAGGTATCTATAATCAACTAAATGTATGTGTATGTATAAGTACAGGTATCTATAATCTACTACTTGTATGTGTATGTATAAGTACAAGTATCTATAATCAACTACATGTATGTGTATGTATAAGTTTAAGTTTCTATAATCTACTACTTGTATGTGTATGTATATGCACAAGTGTCTATAATCAACTACATGTTAATATATGTATAAGAACAAGTATCTATAATCTACTACTTGTACATGTATGTGTTAGTATAGGTATATATAATCAACTACATGTACGTGTATGTATAAGTACAAGTATCTATAATCAACTACATGGACGTGTATGTATTAGTTCAGGTATCTATAATCAACTAAATGTATGTGTATGTATAAGTACAGGTATCTATAATCTACTACTTGTATGTGTATGTATAAGTACAAGTATCTATAATCAACTACATGTATGTGTATGTATAAGTTTAAGTTTCTATATCTACTACTTGTATGTGTATGTATATGCACAAGTTTCTATAACCTACTACTTGTATGTGTATGTATAAGTACAAGTATCTATAATCTACTACTTGTACATGTATGTGTTAGTATAGGTATCCATAATCAACTACATGTACGTGTAGGTATAAGTACAGGTTTCTATAATCAACTACTAGTACAAATATTCATAAGTACAAGTATATATAATCAACTTCATGTACGTGTATGTATAAGTACAAGTATCTATAATCAACTACATGTATGTGTATGTATAAGAACAAGTATCTATAATCTACTACTTGTACGTGTTTGTATGATTACTAGTATCTATAATCTACTACTTGTATGTGTATGTATAAGTACAAGTATCTATAATCAACTACTTGTATGTGTATGTATAAGTACATGTATCTATAATCAACTACTTGTATGTGTATGTATAAGTACATGTATTTATAATCTACTACTTGTATGTGTATGTATAAGTACAAGTATCTATAATCACCTACTTGTATGTGTATGTATAAGTACAAGTTTCTATAATCTACTACTCGTATGTGTATGTATAAGTACAAGTATCTATAATCAACAATGTTTATGTATAAGTACAAGTATCTATAATCAACTACATGTATGTGTATGTATAAGTACAAGTATCTATAATCTACTACTTGTATGTGTATGTGTATGTATAAGTACAAGTATCTATATTCAACTACTTGTACGTGTATGTATAAGTACAAGTTTCTATAACCTTCTACTTGTATGTGTATGTATAAGTACAAGTATCTATAATCTACTACTTGTACATGTATGTGTTAGTATAGGTATCCATAATCAACTACATGTACATGTAGGTATAAGTACAGGTTTCTATAATCAACTACTAGTACATATATTCATAAGTACAAGTATATATAATCAACTACATGTACGTGTTTGTATAAGTACTAGTATCTATAATCAACTACTTGTACATGTTTTATTCTGAAATAATAATGGTAATGAACACTGACTTGATAAATAATTATTTTGGTCAAAATGTGTTCTTATTTCCATACAAAAATATGCAATGATGTACAAATATATTCAATGATATACAAATATTCAATGCCGAACAAACATATGCAATGATATACAAATATAATTATGCAATGATGTACAAATGTATGCAATGACATACAAATATATGCAATGATGTACACATATATGCAATGATGTACACATATATGCAATGATGTTCACATATATGCAATGATGTACACATATATGTAATGATGTACACATATATGCAATGATGTATAATTATATGCAATGATGAACACATATATGCAAGGATGTACAATTATATGCAATGATGTACACATATATGCAATGATGTACACATATATGCAATGATGTAAAATTATATGCAATGATGTACACATATATGCAATGATGTACAATTATATGCAATGATGTACACATATATGCAATGATGAACACATATATGCAATGATGTACACATATATGCAATGATGTACAATCATATGCAATGACGTACAAATAAAGCAATTACATGTAAATATATGAAATAGCGGTATTGATTATTTGCAGGAAAACATGCAATTTGTTTCAACAAAGAGAGTTGATGTATCACTGGGCAACCATTGCGGCATTCACTGGTTATCTACAGACACCTAGTTATAAACAGCTACATAAATCAACTACTGAGTAAACAAATATGGTTAGCTGCCTACTTGTACGATGTTCTGACTGAGTAGCTGATCCAGATCAGTCTGTAGCCATTTCTCTTTCCAACATTTTGCAACTCCAGCTCCTGAAATTCAAATTTTAAAAGTTTCATATATTTATAAACTTCATTAAAAAAAAGACAAGTGTGTAATTTACATATATGATTCACTATAGCAAGACATTTAGTTTATCTCAAAATGTACATTATCAAAATATACATTCACTTTATACTGACAAGAACAGTAGCTTTATTTGGACAATATTTCAAATAGAGTTTACATATCCAGTTTTATTGGTGAAGGAAGACGTAAAAATGAATATGAGTGGATTGATTGATTGAATATTTAGCATCATTTTATGCCATCGAGGGCTAAAAGATGTTTAGTTAACCTAACCACTGTTTCCTGGGATCCTGGAAGGTTAACCAGTACTTGAGCACACCCCATCTCTGCAAGTAACTGATAACTTCCCCACTTGAATAAGTGGTAAGAGACAAATGCAATGAGACACAATGTTGTATATCAATCATCATGGAGACTATTGACGGACAGGGGATTCGAACTCACAACCTCTGGGTTGATAGTCAGATGTATAACTGACTGACCTAATCGAGCCTGGAGAATATGAGCTAAACCACCATCATCCTGCAAATAACCGGCGAAATTTATCACATAAAGTTTGTTTTTTTGATGAACAAGGCTATGTCCTTAGGCATCAATGGTTAGAGAAGAGTGATTTTAAGATGGCATCTTGGACCATTCAGCCAAAGAAGGCCATACCCTGGACAAGAATATTTACTTTATCTAGTCAAGAAAATTTATTTATCTAGTCTAAAACATTAACTTTATCTAGTCAAGAACATTAACTTTATCTAATCAAGAAGATTAACTTTATCAAATCAAAAACATTAACTTTATCTAGTCAAGAAGATTAACTTTATCTAGTCAAGAACATTAAGTTTATCAAGTCAAAAACATTAACTTTATCTAGTCAAGAACATTAACTTTATCTAGTCAAGAACATTAAGTTTATCAAGTCAAAAACATCAACTTTATCTGGTCAAGAAGATTAACTTTATCTAGTTAAAAACATTAACTTTATCTATTCAAGAACATTAACTTTATCTAGTCAAGAACATTAGCTTTATCTGTTCAATAACTTTAACTTTATCTAGTCAAACACATTAACTATATCTAGTCAAGAACATTAACTGTATCTAGCCAAGAACATTAAATTTATCTGCTCAAGAACTTTTATTTTATTTAGTCAAGCACATTCACTTTATCTAGTCAAACACATACACTATATCTAGTCAAGAACAATTACTATATCTAGTCAAGAACATTCACTTTATCTAGTCAAATACATTGACTATATCTAGTCAAGAACATTAACTTTATCTAGTCAAACACATTAACTTTATCTAGTCAAGAACATTTACTGTATCTAGTCAAGAACATTAATTTTATCTGTTCAAGAACTTTTACTTTATCTAGTCAAGCACATTAACTTCATCTAGTCAAACACATAAACTATATCTAGTCAAGAACATTAACTTTATCTTGTCAAACAAATTAACTATATCTAGTCAAGAACATTAACTTTATCTAGTCAAACACATTAACTATATCTAGTCAAGAACATTAACTGTAATAAGTCAAGAACATTAAATTTATCTAGTCAAAAAACATTAACTTTATCTAGTCAAGCATATTAACCTTATCGATTCAAGTACATTTACTTTATATAATCAAGAACATTAACATGATCTATTCTAGACAATTTACTTTATCTAGGCAAGAACATTAATTTTATATTGTCAAGAGCATTTACTTCATCTAGACAAGAACATTAACTTTATCCAGTCAAGAACATTCACTGTATTCAGGCAAGAACATTATCTTCAAAGACATTAACTTTATTTAGTCAAGAACATAAACTTTGTCCAGTCAAGAACATTCACTGTATTCTGGTAAGAACATTATCTTCAAGGACATTAACTTTATTTAGTCAAGAATATTTACTTGATCTAGTCAAGATCATTATTTTTTATCTAATCAAGACCATTATTTTATCTATTCAAGAACATTTATTTCATTTAGTCAAGAAAATTAACTTTATGTAGTCAAGCACATTTACTTTATCTACTCAAAAACATTTACTTTATCTAGCAAATCACATTTACTTGACATAGTCAAGAACAATTACTTTATCTAATGAAGCACATTTAACTTTATCTAGTCAAGAACATTTACTTTATCTAATGAAGCACATTATCTTTATCTAGTCAAGAACATTAATTTGATCTAATCAAGAACCTTTATTTTATCTAGTCAAGAAAATTAATTTTATCAAGTCAAGAACATTTACTTTATCTAATCAAGACCATTATTTTATCTAGTCAAGCATATCTACTTTATCTTATCAAGACCTTTATTTTTTTTTTTCAAGAACATTTACATTATCTGGTCAAGAAAATCAACATTTCTTAGTCAAGCACATTTACTTTATGTAGTCAAGAACATTTACTTTATCTTATCAAGGACATTTACTTTATCTAGTCAAAAACACTTACTTCATCTATTCAAGCACATTTACTTGATATAGTCAAGAACATTTACATCATCTAGTCAAGAACATTTATTTTATCTAGTCAAGAACACTTACTTTATCTAGTCAAGAGCATTTACTTTATCTAGTCAATAATGTTGACTTATTCTAGTCATTCACATTGACTTATCTACTGAAAATATTTTAGATGGATCATTCTTGATAACAAGGACATTGTCCACTTTTTCCATACACCTGATGAGAACATTTGCAATTTTACTGATGTGAGATTACAAGAATCTTACATGGGTTTGAGGTTAAGATACAAAATGCTGTAGAATGAGGTGGCAGGAACTGGCAAAATTTAGAATTTTAGAAGTGATTCAATAAACAGTTATGTGTTTATATACACGAATGAGATGAGATTCTAACTGTTAGTATCACTGTGTTATGAGGAACATTTGTCTTGGTTCAAATAAAACTGTTATACCCTCAACCTACCGTATATGTACACGATTGAGATGAGATCCTCTAACTGTTAGTATCACTGTGTTATTAGGAACTTTTGTCTTGGTTCCAATAAAACAGTTATACCCTCAACCTACCATATATGTACAAGACTGAGACAAGATTCCAACTCTCAGTATCACTGTGATGGTAGGAACCTTTGTCTTGGTTCCAATAAAACAGTTATACCCTCAACCTTCCGTATATGTTCACGATTGAGACAAGATCCCAACTCTCAGTATCACTGTGATGGTAGGGACCTTTGTCTTGGTTCCAATAAAACAGTTATATCCTCAACCTACCATATATGTACAAGACTGAGACAAGATTCCAATTCTCAGTATCACTGTGTTGGTAGGGACCTTTGTCTTGGTTCCAATAAAACAGTTATACCCTCAACCTACCATATATGTACAAGACTGAGACAAGATTCCAATTCTTAGTATCACTGTGTTAGTAGGAACCTTTGTCTTGGTTCCAGTAAAACAGTTATACCCTCAACCTACCATATATGTACAAGATTGAGACAAGATTCCAACTCTCAGCATCACTGTGTTGGTAGGAACCTTTGTCTTGGTTCCACGATTGAGACAAGATCCCAACTCTCAGTATCACTGTGTTGGTAGGAACCTTTGTCTTGGTTCCAATAAAACAGTTATATTCTCAACCTACCATATATGTACAAGACTGAGACAAGATTCCAATTCTCAGTATCACTGTGTTGGTAGGGACCTTTGTCTTGGTTCCAATAAAACAGTTATACCCTCAACCTACAATATATGTACAAGACTGAGACAAGATTCCAATTCTCAGTATCACTGTGTTAGTAGGAACCTCTGTCTTGGTTCCAGTAAAACAGTTATACCCTCAACCTACCATATATGTACAAGATTGAGACAAGATTCCAACTCTCAGTATCACTGTGTTGGTAGGAACCTTTGTCTTGGTTCCAGTAAACCAGTTATATCCTCAACCTACCATATATGTACATGATTGAAAACAGTTATTCCCTCAACCTTCCATATATGTTCATGACTGAGACAAGATTCCAACTCTCAGGATCACTGTGTTTGATAGGAACCTTTGTCTTTGTTCCAATAAAACAGTTATATCCTCAATCTACCATATATGTACAAGAGTGAGACAAGATCCCAACTCTCAGTATCACTGTGTTGGTAGGAACCTTTGTCTTGATTCCAATAAAACAGTTATATCCTCAACCTACCATATATGTACAAGATTGAGTCAAGATCCCAACTCTCAGTATCACTGTGTTGGTAGGAACCTTTGACCTGGTTCAAATAAAACAGTTATACCCTCAACCTACCATATATGTACAAGATTGAGACAAGATCCCAACTCTCAGTATCACTGTGTTGGTAGGAACCTTTGTCTTGGTTCCAATAAAACAGTAATATCCTCAACCTACCATATATGTACAAGATTGAGACCAGATCCCAACTCTTAGTATCACTGTGTTGGTAGGAACCTTTGACCTGGTTCCAATAAAACAGTTATATCCTCAACCTACCATATATGTACATGACTGAGATGAGATTCCAACTATCAGTATCACTGTGTTGGTAGGAACCTTTGTCTTGATTCCAATAAAACAGTTATACCCTCAACCTACCATATATGTACAAGATTGAGACAAGATCCCAACTCTTAGTATCACTGTGTTGGTAGGAACCTTTGTCTTGGTTCCAATAAAACAGTAATATCCTCAACCTACCATATATGTACACGATTGAAAACAGTTATACCCTCAACCTTCCGTATATGTTCATGACTGAGACAAGATTCCAACTCTCAGCATCACTGTGTTGGTAGGAACCTTTGTCTTGGTTCCACAATTGAGACAAGATCCCAACTCTCAGTATCACTGTGTTGGTAGGAACCTTTGTCTTGGTTCCAATAAAACAGTTATACCCTCAACCTACCATATATGTACAAGATTGAGACAAGATCCCAACTCTCAGTATCACTGTGTTGGTAGGAACCTTTGTCTTGATTCCAATAAAACAGTTATATCCTCAACCTACCATATATGTACAAGATTGAGACAAGATTCCAACTCTCAGCATCACTGTGTTGGTAGGAACCTTTGTCTTGGTTCCAATAAAACAGTTATATCCTCAACCTACCATATATGTACAAGATTGAGACAAAATCCCAACTCGCAGTATCACTGTGTTGGTAGGAACCTTTGTCTTGGTTCCAATAAAACAGTTATATCCTCAACCTACCATATATGTACAAGATTGAGACAAGATTCCAACTCTCTGCATCACTGTGTTGGTAGGAACCTTTGTCTTGGTTCCACGATTGAGACAAGATCCCAACTCTCAGTATCACTGTGTTGGTAGGAACCTTTGTCTTGATTCCAATAAAACAGTTATATCCTCAACCTACCATATGTACAAGATTGAGACAAGATTCCAACTCTCAGCATCACTGTGTTGGTAGGAACCTTTGTCTTGGTTCCAATAAAACAGTTATATCCTCAACCTACCATATATGTACATGACTGAGATGAGATTCCAACTATCAGTATCACTGTGTTGGTAGGAACCTTTGACCTGGTTCCAATAAAACAGTTATACCCCCAACCTACCATATAAATTATGTACATGAATGAGATGGGATTCCAACTCTCAGTATCACTGTGTTGGCAGGAGCCTTTGTTTTGGATCCAATAAAACAGTTATACTCCCAACCTTCCATAATAACAATGAAAGATTCTTATGGTATTCCATATAGAGAAACAAGATTATTTTCTACTTACAATGTTGAATGTCTGTTTGCTCTCATTCTGGATCTGGTTCTTGTTTCTCTTGTGTTTATAATAGGACTTTGTCTCTGGTAACTTAACACGCTTCAACACACCAGTTACCTGCAACAAGAATATTGTAGTATTTGTGTGCAAAAGTTTCAATTGGAGGTCATGATAACTGTGCTACTACCTCATGTCATACGTGGATGACCTGAATTGGAGGTCATGATAACTGTGCTACTCCCTCATGTCATACGTGGATGACCTGAATTAAACTGCAAAAAAAAATCTTGTAAAATTGATTTTAATGCTATTTCCAACAAAGTTCAAACTCCAGTTTATATTATGGTAACAAGTTTCATTGGTGGAAATACCTCAGAGCCAGGTACATGTAACTAGTTTTATAGGTGGATAAAGACCTCTGAGTGAGGCTTTATTATGGTAACTAGTTTTATAGGTGGAGAAAAAGCTCTGAGCGAGATAACTAGTTTTATAGGTGGAGAAAGAGCTCTGAGCAAGGTAACTAGTTTTATAGGTGAAGAAACAACTCTAAGTCAGGTTTTGTTATGGCAACTTGTTATATATGTAGAGAAAAATCTCAGAGTCAGATTATAGTATGGCAAATATAAACTATATTCAGGTAACCTGAGTTTCTTTGATAACTTTGTCATACAGCCTGAACACTCCCATATCTCCTCATATCTGTTACTGCCATACTGTGGTGTATGGTTTGAAATCAGTTTGCATTGTGACAGTTCCTCAGATTGCATTGATACACCAGTTTCCTTCAAGGAAATGTCCAGAAACTCTTATCAGGGGTTACGTTTGTAGTTTTACTGACATTTTAAAAGATCTGTACTCTACTCTACTTTTATTTTGTATATTTCATGCTACAATAATATTTGATAAAAGGACACTGTATGCACAGATTACTTGCAAACAAAGGAAGAAACTAGCATATTTGGTTTCATGAGTCTGTTCACGAGGGGTAGTGGAAATAGGCTCAGTTTAAACGATAGTCTATTCTCAAGCAACAACTGAGTAAAAAGAATGGGACAACTGTTTTGTGACACAACACATGGCTTAGAAATGAAATATGAACAACACACCTTGCGGTACTTTGCATTAGTAGAAAGCTGCTGTTGATGCACCAAGAACTATTATGCGAATTCTTGAGCTTGTGTGTCTCCTTTTTGTTACTAAACACAAGTCCTAATGTGTGCTACATTGCACCTCTTTGTTACTTTATCCCTAAACATTAGTCCTGAGGTGTGCTACATTGCATCTTTTTGTTACTATACCCCTAAATATTAGTCCAGATGTGTGCTACATTGCAACTCTTTGTTACTATATCCCTAAACATTAGTCCTGAGGTGTACTACATTGCACCTCTTTGTTACTATATCCCTAAACATAAGTCCTGAGGTGTACTACATTGCACCTCTTTGTTACTATATCCCTAAACATAAGTCCCGAGGTGTGCTACATTGCACCTCATTGTTATTTTATCCCTAAACATAAGTCCTAATGTGTGCTACATTGCACCTCTTTGTTACTTTATCCCTAAACATTAGTCCTGAGGTGTGCTACATTGCATCTTTTTGTTACTATACCCCTAAATATTAGTCCTGAGCTGTGCAACATTGCACCTCTATGTTACTATATCCCTAAACATTAGTCCAGATGTGTGCTACATTGCAACTCTTTGTTACTATATCCCTATACATTAGTCCTGAGGTGTACTACATTGCACCTCTTTGTTACTATATCCCTAAACATAAGTCCCGAGGTGTGCTACATTGCACCTCATTGTTACTTTATCCCTAAACATAAGTCCTGAGGTATGCTACATTGCACGAATATGTTACTATATCCCTAAACATTAGTCTTGATGTGTGCTACATTGCACCTCTTTGTTACTATATCCCTAAACATTAGTCCTGAGGTGTGCTACATTGCAACTCTTTGTTACTATATCCCTAAACATTAGTACTGAGGGGTGCTACATTGCACCTCTATGTTACTATATCCCTAAACATTAGTTCTGATGTGTGTTACATTGCAACTCTTAGTTACTATATCCCTAAACATTAGTCATGGGGTGTGCTTCATTGCACCTCTTTGTTACTATATCCTTAAACATTATTCCTGATGTGTGTTACATTGCACCTCTTTGTTACTATATCCCTAAATATTAGCACACCTTGATGTGTGCTACAGTGCACCTTTTTGTTACTATATCCCTAAACATTAGTCCTGAGGTGTGTTACATTGCACCTCTATGTTACTATTTTCTTAAACATTAGTCCTGATGTGTGCTACATTGCACCTCTTTGTTACTATATCCCTAAACATTAGTCCTGAGGTGTGCTACATTGCACCTCTTTGTTACAATATCCCTAAACATTAGTACTGAGGTGTGCTACATTGCACCTCTATGTTACTATATCCCTAAACATTAGTTCTGATGTGTGTTACATTGCAACTCTTAGTTACTATATCCCTAAACATTAGTCCTTGGGTGTGCTTCATTGCACCTCTTTGTTACTATATCCCTAAACATTAGTCCTGATGTGTGTTACATTGCACCTCTTTGTTACTATATCCATAAACATTAGTCCTGATGTGTGCTACAGTGTACCTTTTTGTTACTATATCCCTAAACATTAGTCCTGATGTGTGTTACATTGCACCTATATATTACTATTTCCTTAAACATTGGTCCTGATGTGTGCTACATTGCACCTCTTTGTTACTATATCCTTAAACATTAGTCCTGAGGTATGCTACATTGCATCGCTTCATTATTATCCCTAAGCATTAGTCCTGAGGTGTGCTACATTGGCAACTCTATGTTACTATATCCCTAAACATTAGTCCTGATGTGTGCTACATTGCACCTCTTTGTTACTATACCCCTAAACATTAGTCCTGAGGTATGCTCCATTGCATCGCTTCATTATTATCCCTAAGCATTAGTCATGAGGTGTGCTACATTGGCAACTCTATGTTACTATATCCCTAAACATTCGTCCTGAGGTGTGCTACATTGCACCTCTTTGTTACTATATCCCTAAACATTAGTCCTGAGGTGTGCTACATTGCACCTCTATGTTACTATATCCCTAAACATTAGTCCTGATGTGTGCTACATTGCAACTCTTTGTTACTATATCATTAAACATCAGTCCTGAGGTGTGCTATATTGCACCTCTATGTTACTATATCTCTAAACATTAGTCCTGAAGTGTGCTACATTGCACCTCTTCTTTACTATATCACTAAGCATTAGTCCTGAAGTGTGCTACATGTACCTCTATGTTAGTATATCCCTAAACATTAGTCCTGGTGTGTTACATTGCACCTCTTTGTTACTATACCCCTAAACATTAGTCCCGAGGTGTGCTACATTGCACATCTATGTTACTATATCCCTAAACATTAGTGTTGATGTATGCTACATTGCAACTATTTGTTACTATATCCCTAAACATAAGTCCTGAGGTGTGCTACATTGCAACTATTTGTTACTATATCCCTAAACATAAGTCCTGAGGTGTGCTACATTGCAGCTCTATGTAACTATATCCCTAAACATAAGCCCTGAGGTGTGCTACATTGCACCTTTATGTTACTATATCCCTAAACATTAGTCCTGTGGTGTGCTACATTGCAACTCTTCGTTACTATATCTCTAAGCATTAGTCCTGAGGTGTGCTACATTGCACCTCTTTGTTACTATACCCCTAAACATAAGTCCTGAGATGTGCTACATTGCAACTCTTTGTTACTATATCCTTTAACATAAGTCCTGAGGTGTGCTACATTGCAACTATTTGTTACTATATCCCTAAACATAAGTCCTGAGGTGTGCTACATTGCAACTATTTGTTACTATATCCCTAAACATAAGTCCTGAGGTGTGCTACATTGCACCTCTTTGTTACTATATCCCTAAGCGTTAGTCCTGAGGTGTGCTACATTGCACCTCTTTGTTACTATATCCCTAAACATTAGTCCTGATGTGTGCTACATTGCACCATTTTGTTACTATATCCCTAAACATTAGTCCTGAAGTGTGCTACATTGCACCTCTATGTTACTATATCCCTAAACATTCATCCTGATGTGTGCTACATTGCATCTTTTTGTTACAATATCCCTAAACATTAGTACTGAGGTGTGCTACATTGCACCTCTATGTTACTATATCCCTAAACACTAGTCCTGAGGTGTACTACATTGCAACTCTATGTTACTATATCCCTAAACATTAGTCATGAGGTGTGCTACATTGCACCTCCTTGTTACTATATCCCTAAACATTAATCCTGATGTGTGCTACATTGCACCTCTTTGTTACTATATCCCTAAACATTAGTACTGATATGTGCTACATTGCACCTCTATGTTATTATATCCATAAACATTAGTCCTGATGTGTGCTACATTGCACCTCTTTGTTACTTTATCCATAAACATTAGTCCTGAGGTGTGCTACATTGCACCTCTATGTTACTTTATCCCTACATATTAGTCCTGATGTGTGCTACATTGCAACTCTTTGTTACTATATCATTAAACGTAAGTCCTGAAGTGTGCTACATTGAACCTCTATGTTACTATATCTCTAAACATTAGTCCTGAGGTGTGCTACATTGCACCTCTTCTTTACTATATCACTAAGCATAAGTCCTGAAGTGTGCTACATTGCACCTCTATGTTACTTTATCCCTACATATTAGTCCTGATGTGTGCTACATTGCAACTCTTTGTTACTATATCATTAAACATAAGTCCTGAAGTGTGCTACATTGAACCTCTATGTTACTATATCTCTAAACATTAGTCCTGAGGTGTGCTACATTGCACCTCTTCTTTACTATATCACTAAGCATAAGTCCTGAAGTGTGCTACATTGCACCTCTATGTTACTATATCACTAAACATTAGTCCTGGTGTGTTACATTGCACCTCTTTGTTACTTTATCCCTAAAAATTAGGCCTGAGGTATGCTACATTGCATGAATATGTTACTATATCCCTAAACATTAGTACTGATGTGTGCTACATTGGCAACTCTATGTTATTATATCCATAAACATTAGTCCTGAGGTGTGCTACATTGCACCTCTTTGTTATTTTATACTTAAACATTAATCATGAGGTGTGCTACATTGTACCTCTTTGTTACTATATCCCTAAGCAATAGTCCTGATGTGTGCTACATTGCATCTCTTTGTTACTATATCCCTAAACATTAGTCCTGAGGTGTGCTACATTTCACCTCTATGTTACTATATCCTTAAGCATTATTCCTGAGGTGTGCTACATTGCACCTCTATGTTACTTTATCCCTACATATTAGTCCTGATGTGTGCTACATTGCAACTCTTTGTTACTATATCATTAAACGTAAGTCCTGAAGTGTGCTACATTGCACCTCTATGTTACTTTATCCCTACATATTAGTCCTGATGTGTGCTACATTGCAACTCTTTGTTACTATATCATTAAACGTAAGTCCTGAAGTGTGCTACATTGAACCTCTATGTTACTATATCTCTAAACATTAGTCCTGAGGTGTGCTACATTGCACCTCTTCTTTACTATATCACTAAGCATAAGTCCTGAAGTGTGCTACATTGCACCTCTATGTTACTATATCACTAAACATTAGTCCTGGTGTGTTACATTGCACCTCTTTGTTACTTTATCCCTAAAAATTAGGCCTGAGGTATGCTACATTGCATGAATATGTTACTATATCCCTAAACATTAGTACTGATGTGTGCTACATTGGCAACTCTATGTTATTATATCCATAAACATTAGTCCTGAGGTGTGCTACATTGCACCTCTTTGTTATTTTATACTTAAACATTAATCATGAGGTGTGCTACATTGTACCTCTTTGTTACTATATCCCTAAGCAATAGTCCTGATGTGTGCTACATTGCATCTCTTTGTTACTATATCCCTAAACATTAGTCCTGAGGTGTGCTACATTTCACCTCTATGTTACTATATCCTTAAGCATTATTCCTGAGGTGTGCTACATTGCACCTCTTTGTTACTATACCCCTTAACATTAGTTCTGAGGTGTGCTACATTGCTCCTCTTTGTTATTATATCCCTAAACATTAGTCCAGATGTGTGTTACATTGCACCTCTTTGTTACTATATCCCTAAACATAAGTCCTGAGGTGTGCTACATTGCACCTTTATGTTACTATATCCTTAAACATTAGTCCTGATGCGTGCTATATTGCACCTCTTTGTTACTTTATCCCTAAACATTAGTCCTGAGGTGTGCTAAATTGCACCTCTTTGTTACTATACCCCTAAAAATTAGTCCTGATGTGTGCTACACAGCATTTCTTTGTTACTATATCTCTAAACATTAGTCGTGAGATGTGCTACATTGCATCTTTTTGTTACTATATCCCTAAACATTAGTCCTGATGTATGCTACATTGCATCTCTTCGTTACTATATCCTTAAACATTAGTCGTGAGGTGTTCTACATTGCACCTCTTTGTTACTATACCCCTAAAAATTAGTCCTGATGTGTGCTACATAGCATCTCTTTGTTACTATATCTCTAAACATTAGTCGTGAGGTGTGCTACATTGCATCTTTTTGTTACTATATCCCTAAACATTAGTCCTGACATGTGCTACATTGCACCTCTTTGTTACTATATCCCTAAACATTAGTCCTGAGGTGTGCTACATTGCACCTCTATGTTACTATATTCCTAAACATTAGTCCTGAGGTGTGCTACATTTCACCTCTTTGTAACTATATCCCTAAACATTAGTCCTGAGGTGTGCTACATTGAACTTCTTTGTTACTATTTCCTTAAACATTAGTCCTGACATGTGCTACATTGCACCTCTATGTTACTATATGTCTAAACATTAGTCCTGAAGTGTGCTACATTGCACCTTTTTGTTACTATATCACTAAGCATTAGTCCTGAAGTGTGCTACATGTACCTCTATGTTACTATATCCCTAAACATTAGTCCTGGTGTGTTACATTGCACCTCTTTGTTACTATACCCCTAAACATTAGTCCCGAGGTGTGCCACATTGCACATCTATGTTACTATATCCCTTAACATAAGTGTTGATGTATGCTACATTGCAACTATTTGTTACTATATCCCTAAACATAAGTCCTGAGGTGTGCTACATTGCAGCTCTATGTAACTATATCCCTAAACATAAGCCCTGAGGTGTGCTACATTGCACCTTTATGTTACTATATCCCTAAACATTAGTCCTGTGGTGTGCTACATTGCAACTTTTCGTTACTATATCTCTAAGCATTAGTCCTGAGGTGTGCTACATTGCACCTCTTTGTTACTATACCCCTAAACATAAGTCCTGAGATGTGCTACATTGCAACATTTTTGTTACTATATCCTTAAACATAAGTCCTGAGGTGTGCTACATTGCAGCTCTATGTAACTATATCCCTAAACATAAGCCCTGAGGTGTGCTACATTGCACCTCTATGTTACTATATTCTTAAACATTAGTCCTGAGGTGTGCTACATTGCACCTTTTCGTTACTATATCCATAAGCATTAGTCCTGAAGTGTGATACATTGCACTTTTTTGTTACTATACCGCTAAACATTCATCCTGATGTGTGCTACATTGCACCTTTATGTTACTATATCCCTAAACATTAGTCCTGAGGTGTGCTTCATTGCACCTCTATGTTACTATATCCTTAAACATTAGTCCTGATGTGTACTACATTGCACCTCTTTGTTACTATATCCCTAAGCGTTAGTCCTGAGGTGTGCTACATTGCACCTCTTTGTTACTATATCCCTAAACATTAGTCCTGATGTGTGCTACATTGCACCATTTTGTTACTATATCCCTAAACATTAGTCCTGAAGTGTGCTACATTGCACCTCTATGTTACTATATCCCTAAACATTCATCCTGATGTGTGCTACATTGCATGTGTTTGTTACTATATCCCTAAACATTAGTCCTGATGTGTGCTACATTGCATCTCTTTATTACTATATCCCTAAACATAAGTCCTGATGTGTGCTACATTGCATCTTTTTGTTACTATATCTCTAAACATTAGTCATGAGGTGTGCTACATTGCATCTTTTTGTTACTATATCCCTAAACATAAGTCCTGAGGTGTGCTACATTGCATCTCTTCGTTACTATATCCTTAAACATTAGTCGTGAGGTGTGCTACATTGCACCTCTTTGTTACAATACCCCTAAAAATTAGTCCTGATGTGTGCTACAGTGCACCTTTTTGTTACTATATCCCTAAAAATTAGTCCTGATGTGTGCTACATAGCATCTCTTTGTTACTATATCTCTAAACATTAGTCCTGAGGTGTGCTACATTGCATCTTTTTGTTACTATATCCCTAAACATTAGTCCTGATGTGTGCTACATTGCATCTCTTTGTTACTATATCCTTAAACATTAGTCGTGAGGTGTGCTACATTGCACTTCTTTGTTACTATACCCCTAAACATTAGTCCTGAGGTGTGCTACATTGCATCTCTTTGTTACTATATCCCTAAGCATTAGTCCTGATGTGTGCTACATTGCATATCTTTGTAACTATATCCCTAAATATTAGTCCTGAGGTGTGCTACATTGCACCTTTTTGTTACTATATCCCTAAAAATTAGTCCTGAAGTGTGAAACATTGCACTTCTTTGTTACTATATCCTTAAACATTAGTCCTGAGGTATGCTACATTGCATCTCTTTCTTACTATATCCCTAAACATTAGTTCTAAGTGTGCTACATTGCATCTCTTTGTTACTATATCCCTAAACATTAGTCCTGAAGTATGCTACATTGCATCTTTTTGTTACTATATCCCTAAAGATTAGTCCTGAGGTATGCTACATTGCATCTCTTTGCTACTATATCCCTAAACATTAGTCCTGATGTATGCTACATTGCACCTCTATGTTACTATATCCCTAAACATTAGTCCTGAAGTATGCTACATTGCACCTCTATGTTACTATATCCCTAAACATTAGTCCTGATGTATGCTACATTGCACCTCTATGTTACTATATCCCTAAACATTCATCCTGATGTGTGCTACATTGCATGTCTTTGTTACTATATCCCTAAACATTAGTCCTGATGTATGCTACATTGCACCTCTATGTTACTATATCCCTAAACATTAGTCCTGAAGTATGCTACATTGCACCTCTATGTTACTATATCCCTAAACATTAGTCCTGAAGTATGCTACATTGCACCTCTATGTTACTATATCCCTAAACATTAGTCCTGATGTATGCTACATTGCACCTCTATGTTACTATATCCCTAAACATTCATCCTGATGTGTGCTACATAGCATCTCTTTGTTACTATATCCCTAAAGATTAGTCCTGATGTATGCTACATTGCATCTCTTTGTTACTATATCCCTAAACATTAGTCCTGATGTATGCTACATTGCACCTCTATGTTACTATATCCCTAAACATTAGTCCTGAAGTATGCTACATTGCACCTCTATGTTACTATATCCCTAAACATTAGTCCTGATGTATGCTACATTGCACCTCTATGTTACTATATCCCTAAACATTCATCCTGATGTGTGCTACATTGCATGTCTTTGTTACTATATCCCTAAAGATTAGTCCTGATGTATGCTACATTGCATCTCTTCGTTACTATATCCTTAAACAATAGTCGTGAGGTGTTCTACATTGCACCTCTTTGTTACTATACCCCTAAAAATTAGTCCTGATGTGTGCTACATAGCATCTCTTTGTTACTATATCTCTAAACATAAGTTGTGAGGTGTGCTACATTGCATCTTTTTGTTACTATATCCCTAAACATTAGTCCTGACATGTGCTACATTGCACCTCTTTGTTACTATATCCTTAAACATTAGTCCTGAGGTATGCTACATTGCATCTCTTTCTTACTATATCCCTAAACATTAGTTCTAAGTGTGCTACATTGCATCTCTTTGTTACTATATCCCTAAACATTAGTCCTGAAGTATGCTACATTGCATCTCTTTGTTACTATATCCCTAAAGATTAGTCCTGATGTATGCTACATTGCATCTCTTCGTTACTATATCCTTAAACAATAGTCGTGAGGTGTTCTACATTGCACCTCTTTGTTACTATACCCCTAAAAATTAGTCCTGATGTGTGCTACATAGCATCTCTTTGTTACTATATCTCTAAACATAAGTTGTGAGGTGTGCTACATTGCATCTTTTTGTTACTATATCCCTAAACATTAGTCCTGACATGTGCTACATTGCACCTCTTTGTTACTATATCCCTAAACATTAGTCCAGAGGTGTGCTACATTGCACCTCTATGTTACTATATCCCTAAACATTAGTCCTGAGGTGTGCTACATTTCACCTCTTTGTAACTATATCCCTAAACATTAGTCCTGATGTGTGCTACAGTGCACTTCTTTGTTACTATTTCCTTAAACATTAGTCCTGATGTGTGCTACATAGCATCTCTTTGTTACTATATCTCTAAACATTAGTCGTGAGGTGTGCTACATTGCACCTTTTTGTTATTATATCCTTAAACATTAGTCCTGAAGTGTGCTACATTGCACCTCTTTGTTACTATTTCCTTAAACATTAGTCCTGATGTGTGCTACATAGCATCTCTTTGTTACTATATCTCTAAACATTAGTCCTGAGGTGTGCTACATTGCATCTTTATGTTACTATATCCCTAAACATTAGTCCTGAGGTGTGCTACATTGCACCTTTATGTTACTATATCCCTAAACATTAGTCCTGAGGTGTGCTACATTGCATCTCTTTGTAACTATATCCCTAAACATTAGTCCTGAGGTGTGCTACATTGCAACTCTTTGTTACTATTTCCTTAAACATTAGTCCTGATGTGTGCTACATAGCATCTCTTTGTTACTATATCTCTAAACATTAGTTGTGAGGTGTGCTACATTGCACCTCTTTGTTACTAGACCCCTAAACATTAGTCCTGAGGTATGCTACATTGCATCTTTTTGTTACTATATCCCTAAACATTAGTCCTGAGGTATGCTACATTGCATCTTTTTGTTACTATATCCCTAAACATTAGTCCTGAAGTATGCTACATTGCATCTCTTTGTTACTATATCCCTAAACATTAGTCCTGAGGTATGCTACATTGCATCTTTTTGTTACTATATCCCTAAACATTAGTCCTGAAGTATGCTACATTGCATCTCTTTGTTACTATATCCCTAAACATTAGTCCTGAGGTATGCTACATTGCATCTTTTTGTTACTATATCCCTAAACATTAGTCCTGAGGTGTGCTACATTTCACCTCTTTGTTACTATATCCCTAAACATTAGTCCTGAAGGGTACTACATTGCATCTCTTCGGGTATCTGTCATGAAATGGTAAGCATTCATGTTCACAAAATAAACAATGGGTTTGAAACTGACAATGTTTGATCTCAGATCACCTTTGTGAAGATGATTCCCTATATTTCCTATATGTTCTTATAGTTATATATAGGTGGAGAGGTGATGAATTTTGAAACACATGATTTATTGTATTACAAAACTTAATTTGAGAGTTCTACTAAACTATTACCCAGTGTCATGTATATGTCATCATGACTTTGTCAACAATTCTGATATTTATTCATTGTAGACCTACTACATATTCAATTTATATTTAAAACACTGATATGGCTTTCAGAAAGTCAGATATTTTGAGTAGAATACACCTCCAACCACATACATTGCAAGACATTGTCTGACTGAAAAAAATAAAAGGACCTGCATTATATCATTATTGTTCTCTATCCACATGCAAAGATTCAAAAATCTAGCTTGGATATGTTTATAATAATCTTTACAAATGGCCAGACAGATGGACAGTGAGTAAACGTACAGTCTTCTCCGGTGAAACCAGTAGATGACTAAAAAATGTATTCTTTGGACAAAAAAGTCTATTGTTAAGTTTTGCATTGTTTGATCTCAGATCACCTTTGTGAAGATAATTCCCTATATTTCCTATATGTTCTTATAGTTATATATAGGTGGAGAGGTGATGAATTTTGAAACTTGTCCCATTGGACTAGCAGCTTTTTAAATAAAGTACAGGGATTTACATTAACACTTGCCTGACAAGTAAACTTTGGGTAAAGGCAAGTGAATTAAATTGTCTTTACCAAAAGTTTACTCGTCGAGTGAATTAACTTGTCTTTACCCAAAGTTTGCTTGTCGGGTGAATTAACTTGTCTTTACCCAAAGTTTATTTGTCGGGCGAGTGTAAACGTAAATCCCTGTACTTGCTTACCCTGTTACCAGACAGTCTATATATGCCAATCATCATACCAGGGACCTTAGATTGTTTGGATTTCAACTTGGGCACTGTCACCTGTGGGTCTTCAGGGCTCGTCGTCATCAATACTGTACCTGAAATATAGCACAGACATGTACTTGACCGAACAAAGTTACGGTGGCCATTTGCTGAAGGTGTTTTAATGCTCCAGGAATAACTAGATGCAATTGAGAGAGATCATTGGATGCTTTTATCAAATTCACAGTGACTGCTGAGGTATAATTAAGAATTCAAGTATTCTTTTTGTTTATTCATATTCAATGATGAAATATGTATCTGCTTAAAAACTTTAACCAAATTTTCAAAGTCCAAAAGGGCCTTAATTCAGTCAAAATGCAACCCAGATTTATTGTTCTTGTTTTTGTGCATTCCATTTATGATGCTGAAGACACATGTAATGTTTCATAGATATCTTACCTGATAAAATACTTAAACGTAAAAAATGATGGTGACGCCATCGTAAGTACAATAGCTATAAATAATTGGATTTAGCCAATTTACCACTTAATTTAAACATTTTTATAACCAATTCAAAACAATTGAAAATGTTTTCCAAGCAACAATCCTTTAAAAGTTCAAATGATTAATATTTCTGGAAGTATTCCTGAATATTTTCCACTCCTCATTAAATTTCTGGATAAGCTAGTGCCCAGGATATGATGAACTATTTGTTGATGTTCCATAGATGATTACTTATGGTCACTATAGATAACAAATGGTGTATATTTGTTTATGTGCCATAGATGATTACTTATGGTCACTATAGATAACAAATGGTGTATATTTATTGATGTGCCATAGATGATTAATTATGGTCACTATAGATAACAAATGGTGTATATTTGTTTATGTGCCATAGATGATAACTTATGGTCACCATAGATAACAAATGGTGTATATTTGTGGATGTGCCATAGATGATAACTTATGGTCACTATAGATAACAAATGGTGTATATTTGTTTATGTGCCATAGATGATTACTTATGGTCACTATAGATAACAAATGGTGTATATTTGTTGATGTGCCATAGATGATAACTTATGGTCACTATAGATAACAAATGGTGTATATTTGTTTATGTGCCATAGATGATTACTTATGGTCACTATAGATAACAAATGGTGTATATTTGTGGATGTGCCATAGATGATTACTTATGGTCACTATAGATAACAAATGGTGTATATTTGTTTATGTGCCATAGATGATTACTTATGGTCACTATAGATAACAAATGGTGTATATTTGTGGATGTGCCATGGATGGTCACTTTGGTCACTATAGATAACAAATGGTGTATATTTGTTTATGTGCCATAGATGATTACTTATAGTCACTATAGATAACAAATGGTGTATATTTGTTGATGTGCCATAGATGATAACTTATGGTCACTATAGATAACAAATGGTGTATATTTGTTTATGTGCCATAGATGATTACTTATGGTCACTATAGATAACAAATGGTGTATATTTGTGGATGTGCCATAGATGATTACTTATGGTCACTATAGATAACAAATGGTGTATATTTGTTGATGTGCCATAGATGATTACTTATGGTCACTATAGATAACAAACCGACACTAGCAGCGTATTAACGTGAGGGGAGTGCATTGGATAACACATTGGACACTTGTTTCTCAATCCTGGAATGTAATGTTCAGACCTTATCGCGGTACATTCTCTGTTATAAATTTATCTTAGATCTGCTCTACTTAATGTGCAAACTTTGCAAGTCTGTATCAGTCCATTTGGTCTCATGATTTCGATGCAACTCACAAACATGTATATGTATATAATGTGTTATGTTTTTCTTTACTTGCAGATGCACTTAGACTTAACATACATGTGTGACCCTAAAAAAGAACAATGGGGTATAATACACACAGCAGCATTGTTTTTGTACACATCTGCAAAGTTTCAATCAATCAAACATACTGGGTGTAAAGTGCGATAGTCAACTACTGATTTGGCGGACAAACAGATGAGTGGAAAGTTCACAACTTAAAATGTTATATGCCCATGCAATTGTGACTACATAACCGTCTCACACATTTTAAAGCAAGTTAATGCTTTTTATTGTTAATGTTGGCAAGAAACATAATTTTCATTGAAGCAATCCCCAGTACAGTAAAATCTGTTACAGATCAATACCAAGTACTCATAAATACAATCCCCAGTACACTGCAGATTTTCGTTTTAGTCCTATTCCTAGGACATTTCATTCGATACAACCCTGCAATTTTGCATACTTTGTTCTATGCATCTAGCTTACTAAATCTTTCAATTCAGAATTGTCACAAAATTGCAAAAATAAGACAATATTGAATAAAATATGCAAATGGCACCTGGTTATCAAATGCTAGGGTTGACAGAGAATCTTAAGATTCATCATTCCAGTGTAGTTTTGAGTGATTTCCATACAGCATTTGCACATCAGTTACTTATTATTCACGAAGTTTAATATATGTATTGGTTTCTAAGGTAACAGCGTTGTAGTAAATGACAGTATAATAACAAGAGGTTACCACTAATGTGGTCATATCACCCGCAAACACTTGACCTTAAGCTATGACCTTGACCTTTGACGAACAGAACCAAGTCACTGCATGACACATTGTCTTGTCTAGTGAATGTTTGTGCCAAGTTAATTAAAATTCCAATTGCAACTAAAGAAGATAAGGTCGTCAGACAGCAGCGGACAGACGGACGGAGCTGTGACCTTGACCTTTGACGAACAGAACCAAGTCAGTCGCATGACACATCATCTTGTAATAGCAAACATTTGTGCCAAGTTATTTAAAAATGCAATCACAACTAAAGAAGATACTGTCCAGACAGGACGAAACACAGTGTATACATTGGATTTTCAAACACGTGACCTTGAGCTATGACCTGTACCTTTGGCAAACAGACCCAAGTCTTTCAGATGACACATCTTCTCGTCCTAGTGAACATTTGTACCAAGTTATTTAAAATTCCAATCACAACTGAATGAGATATGTTGTGGATGCACAGACAGGGATGGACGCACGTACAGACATAGCCCATTTCTATATCCCCTACTCCACTCTACGAGCGGTGGCGGGGATAAAAAATTATTTACCTTCAGAAAAGAACCTGAAATATCTGTAGTATTCAACCTGATGCCATGGATTGTAAAACCTGTCAAGACTTCTCTCTCCTTGCCTGCTGTATGACATCCTGCTGATGTAACAACCTATAAAAAAATTTCCTTTATATCTAACACTACACATCCTGCTGATGTAACAACATAAAACACATTTCTTCATATCTAAAACTACACATCCTGCTGATGTAACAACCTAGAACACATTCCTTCATATCTAAAACTACATTCATCCTGCTATGTAACAACATAGAACACATACCTTCATATCTAAAACTATACATCCTGCTGATTTAACAACATAGAACACATTCCTTCATATCTAAAACTATACATCCTGCTGATGTAACAACATCGAACACATTCCTTCATATCTAAAACTACACATCCTGCTGATGTAACAACATAGAACACATTCCTTCATATCTTATACTACATTCTTCCTGCAGATGTAACAACCTAGAACACATTCATTCATATCTAAAACTATACATCCTGCTGATGTAACAAACTAGAACAAATTCCTTCATATCTAAAATTACACATCCTACTGATGTAACAAACTAGAACACATTCCTACATATCTAAAACTATACATCCTAATGATGTAACAAACTAGAACACATTCCTTCATATCTAAAACTATACATCCTGCTGACGTAACAACATAGAACACATTCCTTCATATCTAATACTACATTCTTCCTTATGATGTAACAACCTAAAACACATTCATTCATATCTAAAACTATACATCCTGCTGATGTAACAAATTAGAACACATTCCTTCATATCTAAAAATATACATCCTGCTGGTGTAACAAACTAAAACACATTCCTTCATATCTAATACTACATTCTTCCTGCTGATGTAACAACAGAAAACACATTCCTTCATATCTAAAACTATACTATACATCCTGCTGATGTAACAAACTAGAACACATTATTTCATATCTAAAACTATACATCCTGCTGATGTAACAAACTAGAACACATTCCTTCATATATAAAACTATACATACTGCTGATGTAACAAACTAGAACACATTCCTTCATATCTAAAACTATACATCCTGCTGATGTAACAAACTAGAACACATTCCCTCATATCTAAAACTATACATCCTGCTGATGTAACAACAAAGAACACATTCCTTCATAT
Organism: Panopea generosa; assembly: GCA_029582155.1. NCBI lineage: Eukaryota > Metazoa > Mollusca > Bivalvia > Adapedonta > Hiatellidae > Panopea > Panopea generosa. Next base: position 26,924,115 of record CM055904.1, on the reverse strand, counting down.
CTAAAACTATACATCCTGCTGATGTAACAACCTAGAACACATTCCTTCATATCTAAAACTACATTCATCCTGCTATGTAACAACATAGAACACATACCTTCATATCTAAAACTATACATCCTGCTGATTTAACAACATAGAACACATTCCTTCATATCTAAAACTATACATCCTGCTGATGTAACAACATCGAACACATTCCTTCATATCTAAAACTACACATCCTGCTGATGTAACAACATAGAACACATTCCTTCATATCTTATACTACATTCTTCCTGCAGATGTAACAACCTAGAACACATTCATTCATATCTAAAACTATACATCCTGCTGATGTAACAAACTAGAACAAATTCCTTCATATCTAAAATTACACATCCTACTGATGTAACAAACTAGAACACATTCTTTCATATCTAAAACTATACATCCTGCTGATGTAACAAACTAGAACACATTCCCTCATATCTAAAACTATACACCCTGCTGATGTAACAAACTAGAACACATTCCCTCATATCTAAAACTATACATCCTGTTGATGTTACAACCTAGAACACATTCCTTCATATCTAAAACTATACATCCTGCTGATGTAACAAATTAGAACACATTCCCTCATATCTAAAACTATACACCCTGCTGATGTAACAACATAGAACACATTCCTTCATATCTAATACTACATTCTTCCTGCTGATGTAACAACCTAGAACACATTCCTTCATATCTAAAACTATACATCCTGCTGATGTAACAAACTAGAACACATTCCTTCATATCTAAAACTATACATCCTGATGATGTAACAACATAGAACACATTCTTTCAGATCTAAAACTACACATCCTGCTGATGTAACAAACTAGAACACATTCCTTCATATGTAAAACTATACATCCTGCTGATGTAACAAACTAGAACACATCCCTTCATATCTAAAACTATACATCCTGCTGATGTAACAAACTAGAACACATTCCTTCATATCTAAAACTATACATCATTTCCTTCATTTCTAAAACTACACATCCTGCTGATGTAACAAACTAGAACACATTCCTTCATATCTAAAACTATACATCCTGCTGATGTAACAACCTAGAACACATTCCTTCATATCTAAAACTACACATCCTGCTGATGTTACAAACTAGATCACATTCTTTCATATCTAAAACTATACATCCTGCTGATGTAACAAACAAGAACAAATTCCTTCATATCTAAAATAACACATCCTTCTGATGTAACAAACTAGAACACATTCCTTCATATCTAAAACTACACATCCTTCTGATGTAGCAAACTAGAACACATTCCTTCATATCTAAAACTATACATCCTGCTGATGTAACAACATAGAACACATTCCTTCATATCTAATACTACATTCTTCCTGCTGATGTAACAACCTAAAACACATTCCTTCATATCTAATTCTACATTCTTCCTGCTGATGTAACAACCTAGAACACATTCCTTCATATCTAAAACTATACATCCTGATGATGTAACAAACTAGAACACATTCCTTCATATCTAAAACTATACATCCTGATGATGTAACAACATAGAACACATTCCTTTATATCTAATACTTCATTCTTCCTGCTGATGTAACAACCTACAACACATTCATTCATATCTAAAACTATACATCTTGCTGATGTAACAAATTAGAACACATTCCTCCATATCTAATACAACATTCTTCCTACTGATGTAACAAACTAGAACACATTCGTTCATATCTAAAACTACACATCCTGCTGATGTAACAAACTATAACACATTCCTTCATATCTAAAACTATACATCCTGCTGATGTAACAACAAAGAACACATTCCTTCATATCTAATACTACATTCCTCCTGCTGATGTAACAACCTACAACACATTCATTAATATCTAAAACTATACATCCTGCTGATGTAACAAACTAGAACACATGCCTTCATATCTAAAACTATACATCCTGCTGATGTAACAACCTAAAACACATTCCTTCATATCTAAAACTACACATCCTGCTGATGTTACAAACTAAAACACATTCTTTCATATCAAAAACTATACATCCTGCTGATGTAACAACCTAAAACCTATTCCTTCATATCTAAAATTACACATCCTGCTGATGTAACAAACTAGAACACATTCCTTCATATCTAAAACTATACATCCTGCTGATGTAACAACATAGAACACATTCCTTCATATCTAATACTACATTCTTCCTGCTGGTGTTACAACCTAGAACACATTCATTCATATCTAAAACTACACATCCTGCTGATGTAACAAACTAAAACACATTCCTTCATATCTAAAACTGTGCATCCTGATGATGTTACAACATAGAACACATTCCTTCATATCTAATACTACATTCTTCCTGCTGGTATAACAACCTAGAACACATTCATTCAAATCTAAAACTACACATCCTGCTAATGTAACAAATTAGAACACATTCCTTCATATCTAAAACTATACATCCTGATGATGTAACAACATAGAACACATTCCTTCATATCTAATACTACATTCTTCCTGCTGATGTAACAAACTAAAACACATTCCTTCATATCTAAACCTATACATCCTGCTGATGTAACAAACTAGAACACATTCCTTCACATCTTAAACTATACATCCTGATGATGTAACAACATAGAACACATTCCTTCATATCTAATACTACATTCTTCCTGCTGATGTAACAACCTAGAACACATTCCTTCATATCTAAAACTACACATCCTGCTGATGTAACAAACTAAAACACATTCCTTCATATCTAAAATTACACATCCTGCTGATGTAACAAACTAGAACACATCCCTTCATATCTAAAACTATACATCCTGCTGATGTAACAAACTAGAACACATTCCTTCATATCTAAAACTATACATCCTGCTGATGTTACAACCTAGAACACATTCCTTCATATCTAAAACTATACATTCTGCTAATGTAACAAACTAGAACACATTCCTTCATATCTAAAACTATACATCCTGCTGATGTAACAAACTAGAACACATTCCTTCATATCTAAAACTATACATCCTGCCGATGTAACAAACTTGAACACATTCCTTCATATCTAAAACTATACATCCTGCTGATGTAACAACCTAGAACACATTCATTCATATCTAAAACTATACATCCTGCTGATGTTGCAAACTAGAACACATTCCTTCATATCTTAAACTGCACATCCTGCTGATGTTACAAACTAGTACTCATTCCTTCATATCTAAAACTGCACATCCTGCTAATGTAACAAACTAGAACACATTCCTTCATATCTAAAACTATACATCCTGCTACTGTAACACCATAGAACACATTCCTTCCTATCTAAAACAATACATCTTGCTGATGTAACAAATAGAACACATTCCTTCATATCTAAAACTACATTCCTCCTTATTTGTAATTAGACAAACAATAGAGGTTTGGCAAATGACAGCTAGTTACAGTAGTAGTACTGTGTCTGCTTAGCAACCATCTTGAATACTTGCCCCAGTGTTTATATATCATTTTTTGCAAATGAGTTTAATAAATGCAGCAGTAAATGAGCATAAATATTTTACCACATATCCTAGAGAAAAGTTTTCAATTTAAAATTATGTCAGGTCAAAAATGTGTTTGAGAGATACTATATACAGACCATAATCCCTTCAAGTACACCAAAAATGCATTTCAAATATGTTTGGTTTGCATTTTTTTATGACAAACGTTAGAGAAAATGTGAAAATGCAGTTCAGAACGATACTAAACGCATTTTAGCCTGTGTGAGCGTTCGAATCGTTTACTGTGTATTGTTTACCGTGTATCTTTTACCATTTATCGTTTACATGGCATGCTCACCAATCGCATCATCTTGTCCAAAATATTTGGTTGCAGTAGAATAAATAGTAAGAACTTAACGAAATCACTGGGTGTTATGTGATAATATATTCATTAAATAAATTATAATAATATTGATTAAAATCTTTCTGAAATATTGGTAACTACGCCACCCTATTTTAGACATGGTCTACCATATAGGTGATGATTTGTAGCGTGACAGTAGATTAATATGTTACATAAAACTTAATCTTTGAAATTAAATATACACAGTAAGCACGTCAATGCAATTTCATCAGATAAACATGTTATGTAATAATTATATGGCCGCTCAAAGCCAGATTGGTTTACACTGAAGTTAACATTATGGTATCAAAAAAGTGTATAATAAATAAATGTGAACAATCCGTGTTTTTATACATGTATCTTGAGTGGTGTATAATTTGCTACTATGCAAGAAACAGAGTATAGACGCGTCAGGCAAGTATTAATCTTATGTACAGAAATAATACATTATTTACCAGTATTTTTGCAATTATAATTCTAGTTATGAATTTTGATAGATTGTCATGCAAAACAATTATAGCAATTCTTTAACAAAAGAATATATATAATATGCAAAGATAAATATATTTACAAATACACATGCCTTGATTTATATAGCAAATGCACACGCTTTATGTATATAACTCCAACACAATTTATTTTTGACCTTGTACCAATGTGTAATGTTGTCACTCTGACAGTTTCTTGCGCCATTTTACATCGCGTTCTATTTCACTAAGGTAAGTGCATGGGGACGGCATTATAATAAAAAAAATATGCCTGGCTGGTGTTTTTCATAAAAAAAGATATTTTGAAGAGTAAAAATGTTATGCCTTGTGGCAGGGCTTCTAAAATAGCTGGTACTTTCGTCTTTAGACCTTTTTTCTTCTCAATTTTTATAAAATGTCTGTCCAGATATTTCCTACAAATCATATAAAACCATAACATAACATTTGATCCATAACCCAGTTGTTTGTCATCAGGTGTGTGAAATGGGGTCAAATTAGGCTAAACCATTACTGATGATAGGGAAGCTATTGGAAGGGTCAATCGTAGTATTAATAGCACGCTTCTTGTATGTGATCAGCGGACCATACAGACCGAAATGTGTTTTATCAGTAATTTCTTTGATCTACAAGCCGTGTTACGGGGAATAACTCCCACTCCCACAAAAGTGCATTGATGCATAGTCACCGTAAATAAAATATATAGAGCATTTGAAATTAATACCATACCGGTTTATAATCTGACAAGTGTTTAAATTTTGAAAAATAAATGACATAAACATGTTTGACACTTTCAAGAAGTTTATGTACATTACACCTATAGAATTCCTTTGATATCCTTCCATCAAAAAAATTCAAAGATACCCACTAAGTGAAATAGCAGGTGTCATAAAAATGATTGTTTCACTGTAGACGTCATCGGACATGGGCACAAGGTGATAATGAAATGGACTGCATGTTCAATCTGTACATAAATTTAGATATGTGTAATTATAAATATCTTTCTATCAGTTTAACAGTAATCTTTTTTTAACAAATGGCTATATCAAAAATAAACATTATAGAAGACCCTAATTTTCAATCATATAACAAGAACAGCAACATAAATCAGTGTTTAGATAAATATATCAGTTAATTGGGGGAGTTGTGAAGCAGGCCATGTGTCACCAGATTGTTTTATTTCACTTTTACAAGCAAAGACATGATGGCACGAGGCAATGTTTTTCACAGATAACTTGAAATTAAAACTTATAACACAGAAATTAAATTAAAGTTACAGGTAAAGCAACTTATAGAATTTAAATGACTAAGACAGCAATCAATTGGATTAATTATTTATTTCATTATCATTACAACTATGATAATATTAGAGGATATCGGAATATCCACATTTCCTAAAACGCATTTAATTTTTGTTGCATTTAACGTAAGCATTATCGTTTTGTATCGTTTGTGGATCATTCGTCCTATTGTGTCAGTGTCGTTTATCGTTTTGTTTCATTTGCATTTATAGTCCTTTTGTATAATGTTTGAAACGCATTTGATCTTCGTTTTGTTTGCGTTTGTGTGGTGTTTTTGAATGGATTATGGTCTGTAACACAACACCTCCCAGTATGGCAATTTCCATCATTCATGTATGTATATATGATGTTAACATAATTGACTGAACTGACATCATATAAATGCCCAGTTAAGTCACAAGTTATACATAAGAGGGTGGTCCCAAAATAATGTGACATGTTAAATTTTATAAAATGTTCACATACATCATATTTGTTCATTATCACAAATTTACCAAGGTTTATATAATTATATGAATGTATGAATGTAAACACTGTTACATACCGGCGACTGGCGCTGGTAATGAAGTTATTTTCACGACGTCAACATAAAAGTCACTCTTTTTCAAAATATTCTCCGTTATGCTCAATGCACCACCTATGGCATTTTCATAAATTATTCCAAACCATTCTGTGCAGAGCCCTTTATTAAATTTTAATGTTTCTCTTATCAATTCATCAACCGTGTCACACCATTGGCTGCGCAGATGTTCCTTCAGTTAAGTCAAAGTCAATGGGTGCAAGGTCCAGGGAGTTGGGTGGTGTACAAGTCTCTGAAAACCCAGTACGCTGATTTCCATTGGAGTCATCACTACTCAACCGTTCATTATGGAATTTTCTTCAAATATTAAGATATGACGTCACTGTTTTTGACATTAACATTCATGACGTTTTTTAGTAGCAAACATAAGTCATTATCATTTAATTGATATAAACATTACCGACATGTACAAATGAAATTGATACGTTTTAGGGCTGCACCGGTCAAACTTATATGATATGAATCAATGGCTTGTAAAATCGATAAAAGACGTATAGTATTTATGAAAATGCCCAATTTTGTCTAAAATTGAATGTGCATATGCAAAACATCAATACAATGAGATGTCAAAAAGGAGGTTTAATGGAGTCTGTCACACTATTTTGGAACAACCTGCTTAATTATAGTTGACGTTATGTGACAAGTTGTAGGGAGCACAATTTACCACAAGTCATATATATATATGCTTTATATTAGCTGATGTGGAGGTGCATTACTCTAACGCTGTGTCAAATCACCATTTTGTCATTATAACATTCCCATTAATACACTGGTTAGGTATCAAGTATCCAATACATATAAGATATAACCAGCATCATACAGCTTTATGAAAATAGCTTTTTAACGTTATGATGATGAGGTTTAATTTGTTGAGCTATTTGAAAAGTGTTTTCATTAAACCACTACAATTATCAAGCTACTAAGATGGATCAATGAGCATTATTTTACGAACACTTCACTTAATGATATTTTTTAAACAACAGCTTTAGGCAATTTTGAACAGAACAAATATGTAAAAAGTCATTTACCAACAAACTGTAGATGAGGTCTCTGTATGTACATGTTTCTCCAGCTACCATATTTTTTCACTTTCCCTGTGTTAGTTCCCCAAACCCTGGAACAGATGCATGATGGATGTCAAGCACAAAAACTACATCTGCAGAGCAAGGAGAAAGACCAGTTAGAACTTCAGAAATCAAATTTGTTTGGTACCATTATATGAACAAATAATTGAAGTGTGTACACATATACTGGATTCACTTTAATTGCAATATAACTCATTTATTTCGAAATAGCAAGACAAACAGTGAATTCATATGTATTTTGAAATTGTTATTTATAAAATATATAAATTATTTATATTTTTGTTGCGAAAAACAAATCATGTTTAAATATGCCATTGACCTTGAAGATGCACTTTACCATTGATACGTGATGAGTTTATTGTATAACAGGTCTTGATTTTACGGTTTACTGCATGTTTTAAACACACTATATTGATTAATTAAATACTTACTGCCTTATGATATAACGCTAAAATTCATAGTTATATAGTGCATCATTTGAAAAAAACAAGAAATGTCACTTGTAAGTGTAGCATGCCCCCAAAATGGTCTGTGGAAACAACAACAAATGATATAATAGGTAGCGATGTATCCATGAATGATCAGCATTAAATGAGGACGTGTCGCACTTAACACCCAGACTCCCACTTAGAAGTGTGACCATGATCTTTGAGGTACGGGTCTAGGTCTTATATGTGACACATCATCATGTCATCTTGATTAATTGAGCCAAGTTAAAGACAAAGTTAGACATACAATATCAAACAATTGAAAGTGTGACCTTGACCTTTGAGGAAAAGTTCCGGGTCTTATATGGGACACTTAATTATGTCATGTTTATCATCTGAGCCAAATGTTTTTGGAATTTATCCATAGGTAACAAAGTTACAGACAGGACACAAAATATTAAACAGACTGAAAGAGTTGTCAAAGTTAAATTGTGACCTTGACCTTTGAAATGGGAGTCGGGGTGTGAAGTGCGACACGTCGTCATGTTATGTTGATAATTTTTACCAATTATTTATAAAATCCATCTATGCATGACAAAGTTACAGGCCAGACACAAAATCTCACACAGACTCAAAGTGTTGTAAAATAAACTCAAAGTGTAACCTTGACCTTTGAGGTACGCATGTGGATCTTGCGCGTGACACTTCATTATGTCATGCTGATGAATTGAGCCAAGTGTTTTTTAAAATCTATCCATAGGTGACAAAGTAACCGACTGGACACGAAATCTCAATCAGACTTAAAGTGTCATCAAACAAAGTTAAATTGTGACCTTTACATTTGAAGTGGGAATCTGGGTTTAATGCATGACATGTCGTCATGTTATGTTGATCATTTATAGCAAGTATTAAGAAAAGCCATCAATGCATGACAAAGTTACTGGCAGGACACGAAATCTCACACAGACGCAAAGTGTTGTCAAACAAACTCAAAATATGACCTTCACCTTTGAGGTACGGGTGTGGGTTTTACTCGTGTCACATCATCATGTTATGTTGATCATTTGTACCAAGTAATAATGAAATCCATCTATGCATGACAAAGTTACAGGCGGGACAAGAAATACCGGACAGAAGGACAGACGGACAGATAGCCTGACAGACGCTGCTATTACTATATGCCATCCCAAAAATTTTGGGGTGGGACATAAAAACATTCATAAATACTACATGGCTTATAATTAAAATAAAGCTTCGCCTTTTATCTCTATTTCAATAATCAACTTAACTCTCCTATAATGAAAAAAGAAAAGAGTCTATCCAAATGATTGAAGAAAGGCCAATAAGAACATGTCCTTGAACTTCTCTTGAGGAATAATAAGAGCAAGGTCAATAAGAACTAGAACAATATGAACTTGTTCTTGAACTTCCCTTGAGGAATTATAAGAGCAAGACCAATAAGAACTTGTACCTGAACTTCCCTTGAGGAATAATAAGAGCAAGACCAATAAGAACTTGTACTTTGAGGAATAATAAGAGCAAGACCAATAAGAACTAGTACCTTGAGGAATAATAAGAGCAACACCAATAAGACCTTGTCTTTGAACGTCCCTTGAGGAATAATAAGAGCAAGACCAATAAGAACTTGTACCTTAACTTCCCTTAAGGAATGATTGAGCAAGACCAATAAGAACTTGTACTTCCTTTGAGGAATTATTGCGAGAGACCAATAAGAACTTGTACCTTAACTTACCTTAAGGAATGATTGAGCAAGGCCAATAAGAACTTGTACTTTATCTTCCCTTAAGGAATGGTTGGAACTAGGCCAATAAGAAATTGTACTTCCTTTGAGGAACAATTGCGAGAGACCAATAAGAACTTGTACCTTAACTTCCCTTGAGGAATGATTGAGCAAGACCAATAAAAACTTGTACTTTATCTTCCCTTGAGGAATGATTGACCAAGACCAATAAGAACTTGTACTTTATATCTTCCCCTGAGGAATGATTGAGCAAGACCAATAAGAACTTGTACTTCCTTTGAGGAATTATTGCGAGAGACCAATAAGAACTTGTACCTTAACTTACCTTAAGGAATGATTGAGCAAGGCCAATAAGAACTTGTACTTTATCTTCCCTTAAGGAATGGTTGGAACTAGGCCAATAAGAAATTGTACTTCCTTTGAGGAACAATTGCGAGAGACCAATAAGAACTTGTACCTTAACTTCCCTTGAGGAATGATTGAGCAAGACCAATAAAAACTTGTACTTTATCTTCCCTTGAGGAATGATTGACCAAGACCAATAAGAATTTGTACTTTATATCTTCCCCTGAGGAATGATTGTGCAAGACCTATAAGAACTTGTACTTTATCTTCCCTTGACGAATAATTGGAGCAAGACCAATAAGAACTTGTACTTCCTTTGAGGAATTATTGCGAGAGACCAATAAGAACTTGTACCTTAACTTACCTTGAGGAATGATTGAGCAAGGCCAATAAGAACTTGTACTTTATCTTCCCTTAAGGAATGGTTGGAGCAAGGCCAATAAGAACTTGTATTTGAACTTGTCCTTGAGGAATGATTGAAGCAAGGCCAATAAGAACTTGTACCTTAACATACCTTGAGGAATGATTGAGCAAGACCAATAAGAACTTGTACTTCATCTTCCCTTAAGGAATGATTGAGCAAAACCAATAAGAACTTGTACTTTATATCTTCCCCTGAGGAATGATTGAACAAGATCAATAAGAACTTGTACCTTAACTTACCTTGAGGAATGATTGAGCAAGGCCAATAAGAACTTGTACTTTATCTTCCCTTAAGGAATGGTTGGAGCAAGGCAAATAAGAAATTGTACCTCCTTTGAGGAATTATTGCGAGAGACCAATAAGAACTTGTACCTTACTTCCCTTGAGGAATGATTGAGCAAGACCAATAAGAACTTGTACTTTATATCTTCCCCTGAGGAATGATTGAGCAAGACCAAAAAGAACTTGTACTTTATCTTCCCTTGACGAATAATTGGAGCAAGACCAATAAGAACTTGTACTTCCTTTGAGGAATTATTGCGAGAGACCAATAAGAACTTGTACCTTAACTTACCTTGAGGAATGATTGAGCAAGGCCAATAAGAACTTGTACTTTATCTTCCCTTGAGGAATAATTGGAGCAAGACCAATAAGAACTTGTACTTCCTTTGAGGAACAATAGCGAGAGACCAATAAGAACTTGTACCTTAACTTACCTTGAGGAATGATTGAGCAAGGCCAATAAGAACTTGTACTTTATCTTCCCTTAAGGAATGGTTGGAGCAAGGCCAATAAGAAATTGTACTTCCTTTGAGGAACAATTGCGAGAGACCAATAAGAACTTGTACCTTAACTTCCCTTGAAGAATGATTGAGCAAGGCCAATAAGAACTTGTACTTTAACTTCCCTTAAGGAATGGTTGGAGCAAGGCCAATAAGAAATTGTACTTGAATTTCCCTTGAGGAATGAGTGGAGCAAGGCCAATAAGAACTTGCCCTTGATTTTGTCCTTCAGGAATGATTGGAGCAAGGCCAATTAGAACTTGTCCTTCCTTTGAGGAATGATTGGAGCAAGGCCAATTAGAAATTGTCCTTCCTTTGAGGAATGACTGGAGCAAGACCAATAAGAACTTGTACCTGAACTTCCCTTGAGGAATAATAAGAGCAAGACCAATAAGAACTAGTACCTTGAGGAATAATAAGAGCAACACCAATAAGAACTTGTCCTTGAACGTCCCTTGAGGAATAATATGAGCAAGACCAATAAGAACTTGTACCTTAACTTACCTTGAGGAACAATTGAGCAAGGCAAATAAGAACTTGTACTTTAACTTCCCTTAAGGAATGGTTGGAGCAAGACCAATAAGAACTAGTACCTTGAGGAATAATAAGAGAAACACCAGTAAGAACTTGTCCTTGAACGTCCCTTGAGAAATAATAAGAGCAAGACCAATAAGAACTTGCACTTCCTTTGAGGAACAATTGAGAGAGGCCAATAAGAACTTGTACTTTAACTTCCCTTAAGGAATGGTTGGAGTTACATGTAGGCCATAATAAGATATTCACTGAGAGATATAATAAGAAATTGTATTTGAACCTCCCATGAGGAATGAGTGGATCAAGGCCAATAAGAACTTGCCCTTGATTTTTTCCTTCAGGAATGATTGGAGTAAGGCCAATTAGAACTTGTCTTTCCTTTGAGGAATGATTGGAGCAAGGCCAATTAGAACTTGTCCCTCCTTTGAGGAATGATTGGAGCAAGGCCAATTAGAAATTGTCCTTCCTTTGAGGAATGACTGGAGCAAGACCAATAAGAACTTGTACTTGAACTTCCCTTAAGGAATGACTGGAGCAAGGCCAATAATTAGAGGTTATTGTATGGTAGAAGTGTACTTGTTGGTCATATTGTGGCCAATGTTGAAGACCAGGGCCAATATGACCAACAGGCACACCTCTACTTTACTATAACCTTTTATTACATTTATACCTATATATTTGTCTTTGACAACTTTGAATTTCCGTGCTATACTATGGTCTCTTTTTTATTCAAAAGGAGTTAACAATAGAAAAAAAAGAAAATAAATACTACAAAAAAATTTAACCTGTCGGGGAATAGAACTCAGATCTCCAGATTTACAGGCGTATGCTCTACCACTGGACTATGGCGCTGATTGAATACAATGATGAGATATAAATACTAAAGGTATTGATTTTATTGATACTTCCTTTAATCAACAAGTAAAATTAAATAAGTGAAATGGGTTTACAACTTTTTTTTTAACAAGTCCTTCTGTTTTATTATGTTAATCTCGTCATCTGTAAAGGTATTGATTTGATCTTGTTTCCGAGCCCAGTTTGTTTCAGTGACTTCCTACTTGAATGCTAAAAACAAATCGTTTTCATAACATTCCATTTGTGATCGTGGTCTTGTAGCTACCGACTATACTGGACTCATATGACTTGATTGTATCTGGCTCATATTTAGAATCGTCATTTTTCCTTATAGCCTACTCAAATAAAATCAGACTAAGGCCATATTCAAGACAATTTATTATAAGTGTTTTTTCATATTTTCCATAAATTTGTGGGTGTCCTCCTCACTGTCTGGATTTTGTAAAGAATTGCTATAATGACTCTATCCAAAGCCAAAAGGCAATTTGCTTTAGCTTTCAAACGTCTTTTCTGCCATTTTTAAAGTTTCCACTTTTCTCATGATGGCATTCAGTTGCTATGACGTTGATGGGTTATTTATTATTTTTCGCTGGAAAAGACATGATTTTACACGAAAGAGCATGAATGCACATGATTTTAAACATAGTTTTCTATTTTTGTTACTGAATTTAGGTATAAAAGTAATAAGAACTTGTACTTGAACTTCCCTTGAAGAACAATTGCAGCATGGCCAATAAGAACTTGTCTTAGAACTTGTCTTTCAGGAATGATAGGAGTAAGACCATTAAGAACTTGTATTTGAACTTCCCTTGAGGAATGATTGGAGCAAGGCCAATAAGAACTTGTCTTTGAACTTGTCTTTCAGGAATGATAGGAATAAAACCAATAAGAACTTGTATTTGAACTTCCCATGAGGAATGATTGGAGCAAGGCCAATAAGAACTTGTCCTTGAACTTGTCTTTCATGAATCATTAGAGCAAGGCCAATAAGATCTTGTCCTGGAGTTTGTCCTTCAGGAATTATTGGAGTAAGGCCAATAAGAACTTGTCTTTGAACTTGTCTTTCAGGAATGATAGGAGTAAGACCAAAAAGAACTTGTACTTGAACTTCCCTTTAGGGATGATTTGAGCAAAGCCAATAAGAACTTGTCTTGGAGCTTGTCCTTCATGAATGATTGGAGCAAGGCAAATAAGATCTTGTACTTCAACTTGTCTTTGAAGAACGATTGGAGCAATGCTAATAAAAACTTGTACTTGAACTTCCCTTGAGGAATGATTGGAGCAAGGCCAATAACAACGTTACTTGAACTTGTCCTTGAGGAATGATTGAAGCAATGCCAATAAGATCTTCTACTTGATCTTGTCTTTCAGGAATGATTGGAGCAAGGCCAATAAGAATTTGTCTATAAATTGTCCTTTAGGAATGACTGGAGCAAGGCCAATAAAACGTTTTCCTTCAACTTCCCTCGAGGAATGACAGGAGCAGACCAATAAGAACTTGTACATGAATTTTACTTGAGAATGATTGGAGCAAGGCAAATATGAACATGTAATTGAACTTGTCCTTGTGGAATGATTGGAAAAAGGCTAATATGAACATGTAATTGAACTTGTCCTTGTGGAATGATTAGAGTGAGGCCAATATGAACTTGTACTTGAGGAATGATTAGAGGGAGGCCAATATGAACTTGTACTTGTGGAATGATTGGAGGGAGGCCAATAAGAACATGTCCTTGTGAAACGATTGGAGCGAGGTCAATATGAACTTGTCCTTGTGGAATGATTGGAGCGAGGCCAATATGAACTTGTACTTGTGGAATGATTGGAGGGAGGCCAATATGAACTTGTCCTTGTGAAATGATTGGAGCGAGGTCAATATGAACTTGTACTTGAGGAATGATTGGAGCGAGGCCAATATGAACTTGTACTTGTGGAATGATTGGAGCGAGGCCAAAATGAACTTGTACTTGAGGAATGATTGGAGAAAGGCCAATATGAACATGTAATTGAACATATCCTTGAGGAATGATTGGAGCGAGGCCAACATGAACTTGTACTTGAGGAATGATTGGAGAAAGGCCAATTAGATCTTGAGGAATGATTTGAGCGAGGTCAATATGAACATGTAATTGAATTGTCCTTTTGGAATGATTAGAGCGAGGCCAATATGAAATTGTACTTGTGGAATGATTGAAGCGAGGCCAATATGAACTTGTACTTGAGGAATGATTGTAGAAAGGCCAATATGAACATGTAATTGAACTTGTCCTTGCGGAATGATTGGAGCGAGGCCAATATGAACTTATCCTTGAGGAATGATTGGAGCGAGGCCAATATGAACTTGTACTTGAGGAATGATTGGAGAAAGGCCAATAAGATCTTGAGGAATGATTTTAGCGAGGTCAATATGAACATGTAATTGAAATTGTCCTTGTGGAATGATTGGAGCGAGACCAATATGAACTTGAACTTGTGGAATGATTGGAGCGAGGCCAATATGAACTTGTACTTGAGGAATGATTGGAGAAAGGCCAATAAGATCTTGAGGAATGATTTGAGCGAAGTCAATATGAACTTGTACTTGAGGAATGATTGGAGAAAGGCCAATAAGATCTTGAGGAATGAGTGAAGCGAGGTCAATATGAACATGTAATTGAACTTGTCCTTGTGGAATGATTGGAGCAAGGCCAATATGAACTTAAACTTGTGGAATGATTGGAGCGAGGCCAATATGAACTTGTCCTTGAGGAATGATTGGAGCGAGGCCAATATGAACTTGAACTTGTGGAATGATTGGAGGGAGGCCAATATGAACTTGTACTTGAGGAATGATTGGAGAAAGGCCAATAAGATCTTGAGGAATGATTTTAGCAAGGTCAATATGAACATGTAATTGAACTTGTCCTTGTGGAATGATTGGAGGAAGGCCAATATGAACTTGTACTTGTGGAATGATTGGAGCGAAGCCAATATGAACTTGTACTTGTGGAATGATTGGAGCGAGGTCAATATGAACTTGTACTTGTGGAATGATTGGAGCGAGGCCAATATGAAATTGTACTTGAGGAATGGTTGGAGCGAGGCCAATATGAACTTGTACTTGTGGAATGATTGGAGCGAGGCCAATATGAACTTGTACTTGAGGAATGATTGAAGAATGCCAATAAGATCGTGAGGAATGATTTGAGGGAGGTCAATATGAACATGTAATTGAACTTGTCCTCGTGGAATGATTGGAGCGAGGCCAATATGAACTTGTACTTGTGGAATGATTGGAGCGAGACCAATATGAACTTGAACTTGTGGAATGATTGGAGCGAGGCCAATATGAACATGTACTTGAGGAATGATTGGAGAGAGGTCAATATGAACTTGTACTTTTGGAATGATTGTAGCAAGTCCAATATGAACTTGTACTTGTTGAATGATTGGAGGGAGGCCAATATGAACTTGTCCTTGTGGAATGATTGGAGCGAGGCCAATATGAACTTGTACTTGTGGAATGATTGGAGCGAGGCCAATATGAACTTGTACTGGTGGAATAATTGGAGCGAGGCCAATATGAACTTGTCCTTGTGGAATGATTGGAGCGAGGCCAATATGAACTTGTCCTTGTGGAATGATTAGAGCAAGGCCAATATGAACTTGTACTTGAGGAATGATTGGAGCGAGGCCAATATGAACTTGTCCTTGTGGAATGATTGGAGCGAGGCCAATATGAACTTGTACTTGTGGAATGATTGGAGGGAGGCCAATATGAACTTGTACTTGTGGAATGATTGGAGCGAGGCCAATATGAACTTGTCCTTGTGGAATGATTGGAGGGAGGCCAATATGAACTTGTCCTTGTGGAATGATTGGAGCGAGGCCAATATGAACTTGTACTTGTGGAATGATTGGAGGGAGGCCAATATGAACTTGTCCTTGTGAAATGATTGGAGCGAGGTCAATATGAACTTCTACTTGAGGAATGATTGGAGCGAGGCCAATATGAACTTTTACTTGTGGAATGATTGGAGCGAGGCTAATATGAACTTGTACTTGAGGAATGATTGGAGCAAGGCCAATATGAACTTGTACTTGTGAAATGATTGGAGCGAGGCCAATATGAACATGTCCTTGTGGAATGATTGGAGCGAGGCCAATATGAACTTGTACTTGAGGAATGATTGGAGCGAGGTCAATATTAACTTGTACTTGAGGAATGATTGGAGCGAGGCCAATATGAACTTGTACTTGTGGAATGATTGGAGCGAGGCCAATATGAACATGTCCTTGTGGAATGATTGGAGCGAGGCCAATATGAACTTGTACTTGAGGAATGATTGGAGCGAGGCCAATATTAACTTGTACTTGAGGAATGATTGGAGCGAGGCCAATATGAACTTGTACTTGTGGAATGATTGGAGCGAGGCCAATATGAACTTGTACTTGAGGAATGATTGGAGCGAGGCCAATATGAACATGTCCTTGTGGAATGATTGGAGCGAGGCCAATATGAACTTGTACTTGAGGAATGATTGGAGCGAGGCCAATATGAACTTGTACTTGTGAAATGATTGGAGCGAGGCCAATAAGAACTTGAACTTGTGGAATGATTGGAGAAAGGCCAATAAGATTTTGTAATTGAATTTGTTCTTGAGGAATGATTAGAGCAAGGATAATAAGAACTTGTGCTTGAACTTGTCCTATAGGAATGACTGGAGCAAGGCCAATAAGAACTTGTCCTTGAACTCGTCTTTCAGTAATAATTGGAAAAACGCCAATATGAACTTGTATTTGACCTTGTCTTTCAGGAATGATTGGAGCAACGCCAATATGAACTTGTCCCTGAACTTATCTTTCAGGATGATTGGAGCAATGCCAATAAAACCTTGAACTTGAACATCCCTTGAGGAACGAGTTGAGCAAGGTTGCGTAAATGAACTTGTACTTAACTCTTTACTTCATAGAGATATAGCAGTATAGCCCATCCTACCAGATACAGGTAAATGGAAACAGATGTCAATAAACCAATACACAGCTGGTAAGATTTCTGCACCATTCCAATAGGAGATATTTAAAAATACATGCCTGACTGCACACCCAGTTCATTAAAGTCATTATTTCAGTAAGCAATATTGAGATTATAGGTTTTTAAATATGTAAAATTTGTTAATAAAATTTTCTTTCTGGTGATATAAAAATTATTATTTTTTGGCAATTGAATAATGAGATATATGGGTAGAAACTAAATAGATTTTGTTTCATTTCATTTTTTTTTTTAAATTCAACACTAGTTTATATATATCTTGCTTATAAAGTTAATATTTCCGCAAGTTATATTGATTTTACACTTGTTATGTCAGTGTAAACTTGAATATTAAATTATCTTTGTGATGATAAAAAAAAAAATTCTATGACAATGGAATATAAAAAAACACAGATATAAAACATGAAGACTTTTCATTTCAATTTTTTAATTTTGACACAAATTTATACATACCAATATTTTACAATGATATTTTTATATGTTATATATTTCAAACAAATAAACTTAATAAAATAATTAAAATAGGAATGGTTAAATTAATATATAATTATTTACTATTTTACCAAAAATATCATAAATTTAATGTTACTACACTTATTTATATACAAAATATGCAAGAGCGTTCAGTTATGGTTGGATAATTTTTTAATCTTTACTTTTTGCTGGAGTTTGTACATTTATTTTCCATTTCAGGTAAAAGCAGAACAAAATTTAAATTAAAAAATATATGAAATCCTCCTGAAAGGTTTGGTCCTGGCTGCTCTGTGTGAACTTTCAAACTGAAATAAGACAAAAACATACAAATTCACTATACAGACAAAACAGATTATTTACAATAATAATCAAGGACTACCTTTGCTACTACTAATAAATTATCAATACCTTAGTTATAATAAATACAACTACTGCATATTTATTATTAGAATCATTATTATGAATAATTAACGACAATAATTAATAGTGGAAATTTTAATTATAATAATGGTAGGTCTAGTAACAATTATCAGTTAATATAGTAGTAAAATAGAAATTACTTATTTATCTATTATGTGTTCTACTACCATGCTACAATTTTACCTATGAAAAAAAAATCGTTTTATTACTTTCCCTTTTTGCGCATTTTTTAAAAGAATTCCCATGCTATTATTTTTACATGTAGATCTACATATATGTAAATAAATTGCCTCTGTCATCAGATCAGATCAGAAAGTCAAAGTTAGAATCGGACATGAATTCAAAATTAATCTAAATTGGTAATGCGTATAATATTTATAAATTAATTAGAATGGGATTTTTCACAGACGAACAGATAATTAAAAAAATAATTACCTAATTATAATGACCAGCAGACATCATGCTGATCTGGGACGCCTTATAGTTTTATTGCCCCTTGGTGGTATAAAAATTCCGGTCACGGGTGTCAGCTGTGAAAACAAATCAGTATTGTCGCATATTGGCGCATGCATTTGATTAGTCCATATACCCCCAGGACATATATCACGGCTTTGGTAAATTGCCAAACTGCAAACTGACATAATTTACGACAGCCCCTCCGAACTTTTAACCGCCCGAAACCATAATGGAAAGCCACGGTAGCGTACATGAATGATTCTATCCTAGTAATTGCAATCAAAACAAACATTAATTTATTACCGCGTCAATTATCACAGTCAGCACGCATGATTTTTCAAAACAAGAAGCCCAAGAGGGCCTGAGGACGCTCTACTGACTCATAGTTGCCATAGCACTTTTTGAAATTGTACTATGCAATAGAAACATCGGGGCGGGGTCATTTTTAACTCTAGGGACACCATTTGAACAAATCTAACAAAACTATAGTTGGTCATCATTACTACATAAACATTTTGAAAATCTGTTGGACCGTTCATGAGAACAAGACTTTTCAAGTTTTGGACTATTTTTAGTAGCGGTAGCCATCTTGAATTTTAGATAGAAAAAATAAATCTTTTGTATAGTCTCCTATGCAATAGAAACATCCATGTGAAGTTTCAGTTTAATTGGCCTGCTGGTTTCAGAATAAATGAAAAAAAAGAGAATTTTCTGTTTTCCCATTGTATCTCTATGAAAAAAATCTAAGTCCCCTTACAGAGCCCCTATATATCTTAACCCCTAAATTCTTATCTGCAATCAAACTCCTACACTTAGGGATAATTTATATCAAATATGTACAAATCTGACATACTGGTTCTTAAGAAAACAATTTTACTAATTCCCAATTTGTACCCTTTTAGGGCCCCTCCTGACCCCTTAAGACATAGGAACCCAGTCATGTTTACAAATCTTAAATGCCTTTACCTAACAATGCTTTAGTGAAGATATATGTAAAAATAATTTCCATTTAAAAAAAATAAAAAAATATTATATTGACATGTGTCCCCTTATTGAACTCTCGGGGCATGGTCATGTTTTACCCTATGGGACACCATTTGAACAAATCTTACAGAACTATAGTTGGTCATCATAACTACATAAACATTTTGAAAATCTGTTGGGCCGTTCATGAGAAGAAGATTTTTTAAGTTTTGGACTATTTTTAGTAACGGTGGCCATCTTGAATTTCAGATCGATAAAAAAAAAATCTTTTGTATAGTTTCCTATGCAATAGAAACACCCATGTGAAGTTTCAGTCTAATTGGCCTAGTGGTTTAAGAACAGATGAAAGAAAAAGAGAATTTTCTGTTTTCACATAGTATCCCTATGTAAAATTCTAAGTCCCCTTACAGGGCCCCTATAAATTTTAGCCCCTAAATTCTTATCTGCAATCAAACCCCTACACATAGGGATAATTTATACAAAATATGAACAAATCTGACATACCGGTTCTTAAGAAAACGAATTTAGTAATTCCCAATTTTTACCCTTTTGGGGCCCCTCCTGACCCCTTAAGACAGTGGAACCTAGGCATTTTTACAAATCTGAACCTCCTTCACTAAACAATGCTTCTGTGAACATATAGGCAAAATCATTTCCATTTTTAAAAAAAAAAAAAAAAAATATTATAATGACATGTGTCCCCTAATTGAACCCTCGGGGCATGGTCATATTTAACCCTAGGGACACCATTTGAACAAATCTAACATAACTATAGTTGGTCATCATTACTACATAAACATTTTGAAAATCTGTTGGGCCGTTCATGAGAAGAAGACTTTTTAAGTTTTGGACTATTTTTAGCAACAGCGGCCATCTTGAATTTCAGATCTAAAAAAAAAAAATCTTCTGTATAGTCTCCTATTCAACAGAAACACCCATTTGAAGTTTCAGTTTAATTGTCCCAGTGGTTTCAGAGAAAGTGCTGCTAACAGACGACAGACGTCAGACGACAGACGACGGACAATGCGCCATCGCATAAGCTCTTCTGGCCTTTGGCCAGTAGAGCTAAAAATCAAAATAGACCAATGTACATTTTCTGGAAAATTCCATGACCTCGCGTGATTGCTGGCATGGGTATTTACGATTGAACACTATTTTTAAATGTAACCTATGGTGTCATGCATAATTTTACTACGCAAACTGCAATGCTACACGAATATTAACAACCTGTCATTGAAAAATAAATTGAAACATATTGTTTTCACGATTGGAAATGGGGAGATTTTTGTTATTCTCGCGTAAGTCTTGACAATGCAATGAATTCGCGTGATCATTGATAAATTGAAATGTATTGTTTTAGGGATTGAAAATGTGGAGATTTGTTTGTTATTCCCGCGTAAGCATGAACAATTCGATGACCTTGCGTGATCACTGATATGACCCAATTTATGATTGGACGCTATATTCAATTCTAACCTCTGATGTCATGCATAATTTAACTGTGTGAAATGCAATGCTACACGAATATAAACATCCGGTCCTTGAAAAATAAATTGTAATGTGTTTCTTTTGCGATTTAAATTGGGGATATTTGTGTTATTCCCGCGTAAGTCTGGTCAATTCAATGACATCGCGTGGTCACTGATATGACACTATGTACAAATAGACGCTATTTTTATAAAAACTTTAAGATCGCGGCGTGGTCTAGTGGTAGAGCGTCCGCCTCGCATGCGGAAGGACTAGGGTTCAATCCCCGGCCGGGTCATACCAAAGACTTTAAAAATGGTACTAGAAGCTTCCTCGCTTGACGCTCAGCATTTAGAGGAGAGTTCTAGGTCTGGTCGACCCGGTGTCAGTATAATGTGACTGGGTGGGGTATCATACCATGTGTCTGCGGCATGATACTCCAGTGTGACAACGCTAAGAATACTGTCTCAAGTAGACACCGTCGCAATATGACTGAAAAATTGTTAAAAGCGACGCTAAACACCATACAACTACAACTATAAAAACTTTAAATAGTAACCATATTATGTCTTCCATAAATTTACTTTGTGAAATGTTGCGCTACACAAATATAAACTTACTATCTCTGAAAAATAAATTAAAAGATGTTGTTTTTGTGATTGAAAATAGAGAGCGTTGAAATGCGAATGAGACCATGCATCCAAATGCAGGTGTCCAGATGTGTATTTATGAAGCTGGCGGTAGGGTCGTCAGAATGTGTCTTTATGAAGTAAACGGTTAAACTTCCCTTGAGAAAAGATTGGAGCAAGGCAAATAAGAACTTGTCCTTGAACTTGTTCTTCAGGAATGATTGGTGCAAGGCCATTAAGAACTTGTCCTTGAACGTGTCTTTCGACATGATTGGAGCAAGGCAAATAAGAACTTGTCCTTGAACTTGTTCTTCAGGAATGATTGGCGCAAGGCCATTAAGAACTTGTCCTTGAACGTGTCTTTCGACATGATTGGAGAAAGGCAAATAAGAACTTGTCCTTGAACTTGTTCTTCAGGAATGATTGGCGCAAGACCATTAAGAACTTGTCCTTGAACGTGTCTTTCGACATGATTGGAGCAAGGCAAATATGAACTTGTCCTTGAACTTGCCTTTCAGGAATGATTAGTGCAAGGCCAATAAGAACTTGTCCTTTAACTTGTCTTCTGACATGATTGGAGCCAATATGAACTTGTCTTTGAATTCATCTTTCAGGAATGGTTGGAGCAAGGCCAATATGAACTTGTCCTAGTGGAATGATTGGAGTAAGGCCAATATGAACTTGTTCTAGAGGAATGACTGAAGCAAGGCCAGTAAGAACTTGAACTTCCCTTTAGGAATGACTGGAACAAGGCTAATAAAAACTTGTAGTACTTGAACTTCCCTTGAGGAATGACTGGAGTAAGGCTAGTAAGAACTTGTACTAGAGGAATGATTAGAGCAAGGCCAATATAAAAATGTACTTGAACTTCCATTGAGGAATGATTGGAACAAAAAAAATAAGAACTTGTACTTGAACTTCCATTGAGGAATGATTGGAACAAAAAAAATAAGAACTTGTACTTGAACTTCCCTTGAGGAACGACTGGAGCAAAGCAAGCAAGAACTTATACTTGAACTTGTCCTTAAGGAGTGATTAGAGTAAGCCCAATAAGAACTTGTACTTAAGCTTGTCTTTAAGGAATGATTGGAGCAAGGTCAATATGAAATTGTACTTAAACTTCCGTTGAGGAATGATTGGAGCAAAACCAATAAGAACTTGTACTTGAACTTCCCTTGAGGAATGACTGGAGCAAAGCTAATAAGAACTTGTACTTGAACTTCCCTTGAGGAATGACTGGAGCAAGGCTAATAAGAACTTGTACTTGAACTTCCATTGAAGAATGATTGGAGCAAGGCTAATAAGAACTTGTACTTGAACTTCCGTTGAGGAATGATTGGAGCAAAACCAATAAGAACTTGTACTTGAACTTCCCTTGAGGAATGACTGGAGCAATGCCAGCAAGAACTTATACTTGAACTTGTCCTTGACGAATGATTAGAGCAAGCCCAATAAGAACTTGTCCTTGAAATCGTCTTTCAGGAATGATTGGAGCTAGGTTTATATGAACTTGTATTTGAATTTCTCTTAAGGGATGATTGGAGCGAGGCCAACAGGAACTCATACTAGAACTTGTCCTTGAGGAATGATTGGAGAAAGGCCAATAAGATCTTGTAATTGAACTTGTTCTTGAAGAATGATTGGAGCAACGCTAATAAGAATTTGTACTTGAACTCATCATTCAGGAATGATTGGAGCATGGCCAATATGAAATTGTCTTTGAACTTCCCTTGAGGAATGACTGAAGCAAGGCCAATACAAATTTGCTCTTGAACTTGTCCTTCAGGAATGATTGGAGCAAGGCCAATAAGAACTTGTCCTTCAGATATGATTGTAGAAAAGCCAATAAGAACTTGTAGTTGAACTTCCATTGAGGAATGACTGGAGCAAGGCTAATTTGAACTTGTCCTTGAGCTTGTCTTAAGGGAATGATTGCAGCAAGGCCAATATCAACTTGTATTTGAACTTCCCTTGAGGAATGATTGGAGCAAGACCAATAAGCAGTTGTACTTGAACTTGTCCTTGAAGAATAACTGGAATAAGGCCAGTAAGAACTTGGACTTGAACATCACTTGAGGAATAATTGGAGCAAGGCCAATAACTTGTACTTGAAATTTCCTTGAGGAATGATTTGAGTAAGACCAATAACAACTTGTATTTGAACTTCACTTGAGGAATGATTGGAGCAAGGCCAGTAAGAACTTATATTTGAACTCATCTATCAGGGATGATTAGACAAAGGCCATTAAGGACTTGTACTTAAACTTGTCCTTGAAGAATTACTGGAGCAAGGCCAATAAAAACTTATACTTGAACTTCCCTTGAAGAATGATTGGAGTAAGACCAATAAGAACGTGTACTTGAACTTTCCTTTAGGAATGGTTAGAGCAAGGCCAATAAGAACTTGTATTTGACCTTCCCTTGAGGAATGATTGGAGCAAGGCCAATAAGAACTTGTATTTGACCTTCCCTTGAGAAATGATTGGAGCAAGGCCAATAAGAACTTGTATTTGAACTTGTCCTTGAGGAATGGTTGAAGCAAGGCCAATAAGATCTTGTATTTAACCTTCCATTGAGGAATGATTGGAGCAAAGCCAATAAGAAATTGTCTTTGAACTTCCCTTGAGGAATGATTGGAGCAATGCCAATAAGAACTTGTATTTGACCTTCCCTTGAGGAATGATTGGAGCAAGGCCAATAAGAACTTGTATTTGACCTTCCCTTGAGGAATGATTGGAGCAAGGCCAATAAGAACTTGTACTTGAACTTCCCTTGAGGAATGATTGGAGCAAGGCCAATAAGAACTTGTACTTGACCTTCCCTTGAGGAATGATTGGAGCAAGGCCAATAAGAACTTGTATTTGACCTTGCCTTGAGGAATGATTGGAACAAGGCCAATAAGAACTTGTATTTTACCTTCCCTTGCGGAATGATTGGAGCAAGGCCAATAAGAACTTGTATTTGACCTTCCCTTGAGGAATGATTGGAGCAAGGCCAATAAGAACTTGTACTTGACCTTCCCTTGAGGAATGATTGGAGCAAGGCCAATAGGGCTTGTACTTGATATTCCCTTGCGGAATGATTGGAGCAAGGTCAATAAGAACTTGTATTTGAACTTGTCCTTGAGGAATGATTGGAGCAAGACCAATAAGACCTTCCTTTGAGGAATGATTGGAGCAAGGCCAATAAGAAATTGTCTTTGAACTTCCCTTGAGGAATGATTGGAGCAAGGCCAATAAGAAATTGTCTTTGAACTTCCCTTGAGGAATGATTATAGCAAGGCAAATAAGAACTTGTACTTGACCTTCCCTTGAGGAATGATTAGAGCAAGGCCAATAAGAACTTGTATTTGACCTTGCCTTGAGGAATGATTGGAACAAGGCCAATAAGAACTTGTATTTTACCTTCCCTTGCGGAATGATTGGAGCAAGGCCAATAAGAACTTGTATTTGACCTTCCCTTGAGGAATGATTGGAGCAAGGCCAATAAGAACTTGTACTTGACCTTCCCTTGAGGAATGATTGGAGCAAGGCCAATAGGGCTTGTACTTGATATTCCCTTGCGGAATGATTGGAGCAAGGTCAATAAGAACTTGTATTTGAACTTGTCCTTGAGGAATGATTGGAGCAAGACCAATAAGACCTTCCTTTGAGGAATGATTGGAGCAAGGCCAATAAGAAATTGTCTTTGAACTTCCCTTGAGGAATGATTGGAGCAAGGCCAATAAGAAATTGTCTTTGAACTTCCCTTGAGGAATGATTATAGCAAGGCAAATACGAACTTGTACTTAACCTTCCCTTGAGGAATGATTTGAGCAAGGCCAATAAGAACTTGTACTTGACCTTCCCTTGAGGAATGACTGGATCAAAGCCAATGAGAACTTGTACTTGAACTTGTCCTTGAGGAATGATAAAAGCAAGGCCAATAAGAACTTGTATTTGACCTTCCCTTAAGGAATGATTAGAGCAAGGCCAATAAGAACTTATACTTGACCTTCCCTTGAGAAATGATTGGAGCAAGGCCAATAAGAACTAGTTCTTGACCTTCCCTTGAGGAATGATTGGATCAAAGCCAATAAGAACTTGAACTTGACCTTCTCTTGAGGAATTATTTGAGCAAGGCCAATAAAAACTTGTACTTGAACTTGTCCTTGAGAAATGATTAGAGCAAGGCTAGTAAGAACTTGTACTTGAACTTGTTTTTGACGAATGATTAGAGCAAGGCCAGTAAGAACTTGTACTTAAACATGTCCTTGATGAATGATTAGAGCAAGGCCAATAAGAACTTGTACTTGAACTTGTCCTTGAGAAATGATTAGAGCAAGGCCAGTAAGAAATTATACTTGAACTTCCCATGAGCAATGATTGGAGCAAGACCAGTTAAAATTTGACCTAGAATTTGTCCTTGATAATGGTAGGATCTAGGCCAATAAGAAATTGTACTTAAACTTCCCTTGAGGAAAGACACAATTTTTTCCCACCTTCCTGTAATTCAAAAATGTCAGAGACAAGAATTATTAAACCAATTTAAAAAGTATATTGTGGAGGGGAGGAATTCAATTTTTTACCCCTGGGAAGAAATCGGCCAATCCTTTCCCGAATAGAAAACGTACGTTAGTTGGGTTGACTTTTATACAGGCAAATACTTGATACTAATACTACACTGGTCTATTTGTATTGCTTTAATTAAGCTATTTAATATTAACAATATAATATACATATGTACCTCAGACTTGCAAGCCGCCAGAGTTCCTCATCTCTGGCACACAGGTAAAACCCTCGACACACCTGCAAATGAAAAAACAGGTAAAAACAGTGTGAACCAGAGACTTTATAAGTATCGACACATATGCAAATGAAGTAACAGGTAAAAACAGTGTGAACCAGTGACTTTTTGAGTATCGACACACCTGCAAATGAAGAAACAAAAAACAAAAATAAAATTATTGTATGCATAAAGCATCATCTTGAGTTTTATATCCATCACAAAAATTAATTAATAAGAACGATGATGCTTCAGAACTCAAACTGAACAATATATTTGCAAAATGGATGAAACAAGAGGCCCAAGAGGGCCTGAGGACGCTCTACTGACTCATGAACCCTCGGGACGGGGTCATATTTAACCCTAGGGACACCATTTGAACAAATGTAACAATACTATAGTTGGTCATCATTACTACATAAACATTTTGAAAATCTGTTGGGCCGTTCATGAGAAGAAGATTTTTTTTAAGTATTGAACTATTTTTAGTAACGGCGGCCATCTTGAATTTCAGATCCAAAAAAAAAAAAAATCTTCTGTCTTGTCTCCTATGCAACAGAAACATGCATGTGAAGTTTCAGTTTAATTGGCCTAGTGGTTTCAGAATAAATGAAAGAAAAAGAGAATTTTCTGTTTTCCCATAGTATCCCTATGTAAAATTCTAAGTCCCCTTACAGGGCCCCTATAAATTTTAACCCCTTAATTCTTATCTGCAATCAAACCACTACACATAGGGATAATTTATGCCAAATATGAACAAATCTGACATACCGGTTCTCAAGAAAACGATTTTAGTAATTCTGAATTTTTACCCTTTTGGGGCCCCTCCTGACCCCTTAAGACAGTGGAACCCATTGATTTTTACAAATCTGAACCTCCTTCACCAAACTATGCTTCTGTGAAGATATAGGCAAAATCATTTTAATTTTTAAAAAAAAATAAAAAAAATATTATAATGACATGTGTCCCCGAATTGAACCCTAGGGGCGGGGTCATATTTAACCCTCGGGACACCATTTGAACAAATCTAACAAAACTATAGTTGGTCATCATTACTACATAAACATTTTGAAAATCTGTTGGGCCGTTCATGAGAAGAAGATATTTTAAGTTTTGGACTATTTTTAGTAAAGGCGGTCATCTTGAATTTCAGATCCAAAAAAAAAAAATCTTCTGTATAGTCTCCTATGCAACAGAAACATGCATGTGAAGTTTCAGTTTAATTGGCCTAGTGGTTTCAGAATAAATGAAAGAAAAAGAGAATTTTCTGTTTTCCCATAGTATCCCTATGTAAAATTCTAAGTCCCCTTACAGGGCCCCTATAAATTTTAGCCCCTAATTTCTTATCTGCAATCAAACCCCTACATATAGGGATAATTTAAGCCAAATATGAACAAATTTGACATACCGGTTCTCAAGAAAACGATTTTAGTAATTCTGAATTTTATTCAAGAATATTTGTACTACTTTAGAATAAAGACAACTTTGTAAGAAGCACACATAACCCCTGTGGAATATTGACCATTTTGTAAGGTGTACTTATAACACTTGTTGAATATTAACCACTATGTTTTGAGACCTTATGGAATATTGACCAATTAGTAAGAAGCACTTATAACCCCTGTGGAATATTGACCGCTTAGTAAGAAGCATACATAACCCCTGTGGAATATTTACCACTTAGGAAGAAGCACACATAACCGCTGTGGAATATTGATCACTGAGTTAGCACTTATAACCCCTGTGAAATACTGACCACTTTGTAAGAATCACACATAATCCCTGTGGAATATTGACAACTTTGTAAGAAGCATTTATAACCCCCTGTGAAATATTGACCACTAAGTAAGAAGCACTTATAACCCCTGTGGAATAATGGCCACTTAGTAAGAACCATTTTTAACCCCTGAGGAATATTGACCACTTTGTAAGAAGCACACATAACCCCTGTGGAATATTGATCACTGAGTAAGAAGCATTTATAACCCCTGTAGAATATTGGCCACTTAGTATGAACCATTTATAGCCCCTGTAGAATATTGACCATTTAGTTAGAAGCATGCATAACCCCTGTGGAATATTGATTACTTTGTAAGAAGCACACATAACCCCTGTGGAATATTGACCACTTAGTAAGAAACAAATATAACCCCTGTGGAATATTGACCACTTAGTAAGAACCACTTATAACCCCTGTAGAATATTGACTACTTACAAAGAACCACTTATAACTCCTGTGGATATTGACCACTTAGTAAGAACCACTTATAACCCCTGTAGAATATTAACCACTTAGTAAGAACCACTTATAACCCCTGTGGAATATTGACAACTTTGTATTGAGACCTTATAACACCTGCGGAATATTGATCACCTAGTAAAAAAACTTTTAACCCCTGTGGAATATTAATCACTTAGTAAGAAGCACTTATAACCCCTGTGGAATATTGACCACTTAGTAAGAAGCACATATAACATCTTTGGAATATTGACAACTTTGTATTGAGACCTTATAACCCCTGTGGAATATTGACCACTTAGTA
Organism: Panopea generosa; assembly: GCA_029582155.1. Classification (NCBI taxonomy): domain Eukaryota; kingdom Metazoa; phylum Mollusca; class Bivalvia; order Adapedonta; family Hiatellidae; genus Panopea; species Panopea generosa. The sequence goes on along the minus strand of CM055904.1, from coordinate 26,894,829 downwards.
AGAACCACTTATAACCCCTGTAGAATATTGACTACTTACAAAGAACCACTTATAACTCCTGTGGATATTGACCACTTAGTAAGAACCACTTATAACCCCTGTAGAATATTAACCACTTAGTAAGAACCACTTATAACCCCTGTGGAATATTGACAACTTTGTATTGAGACCTTATAACACCTGCGGAATATTGATCACCTAGTAAAAAAACTTTTAACCCCTGTGGAATATTAATCACTTAGTAAGAAGCACTTATAACCCCTGTGGAATATTGACTACTTTGTAAGAAGCACTTATAACCCCTGTGGAATATTGACCACTTAGTAAGAAGCACACATAACCCCTGTGGAATACTGACCACTTCGTAAGAAGCACACATAACCCCTGTGGAATATTGATCACTTAGTAAGAAGCACTTATAACCCCTGTGGAATATTGACCACTTCGTAAGAAGCACATATAACATCTTTGGAATATTGACAACTTTGTATTGAGACCTTATAACACCTGTGGAACGTTGATCACCTAGTAAAAAAAACTTATAACCCCTGTGGAATATTGACCACTTAGTAAGAAGCACTTATAACCCCTGTGGAATATTGACCACTTAGTAAGAAGCACATATAACCCCTGTGGTATATTGACCACTTAGTAAGAAGCACACATAACCCCTGTGGTATATTGACCACTTAGTAAAAAGCATACATAACCCCTGCAGAATACTGACCACTTAGTAAGAAGCATACATAACCCCTGTGGAATACTGACCACTTAGTAAGAAGCACTTATAACCCCTGTGGAATACTGACCACTTAGTAAGAAGCATACATAACCCCTGTGGAATACTGACCACTTAGTAAAAAGCACACAAAACCCCTGTGGAATACTGACCGCAATGTTTGGAGAACTTCTAACAACTGTGGAATACTAACCACTTAGTAAGAAACACACATAACCATTGTAGAATACTGACCACAATGTTTGGAGAACTTCTAACAACTGTGGAATACTAACCTCTTAGTAAGAAGCACACAATCATTGTAGAATACCGATCACAATGTTTGGTGAACTTCTAACAACTGTGGAATACTAACCACTTAGTAAGAAGCACACATAACCATTGTAGAATACTGATCACAATGTTTGGAGAACTTCTAACAACTGTGGAATACTAACCACTTAGTAAGAAGCACACATAACCATTGTAGAATACTGACCAAATTGTTTGGAGAACTTCTAACAACTGTGGAATACTAACCACTTAGTAAGAAGCACACATAATCATTGTAGAATACTGACCACAATGTTTGGAGAACTTCTAACAACTGTGGAATACTAACCTCTTAGTAAGAAGCACACAATCATTGTAGAATACCGATCACAATGTTTGGTGAACTTCTAACAACTGTGGAATACTAACCACTTAGTAAGAAGCACACAAAACCCCTGTGGAATACTGACCGCAATGTTTGGAGAACTTCTAACAACTGTGGAATACTAACCACTTAGTAAGAAACACACATAACCATTGTAGAATACTGACCACAATGTTTGGAGAACTTCTAACAATTGTGGAATACTAACCACTTAGTAAGAAGCACACATAATCATTGTAGAATACTGACCAAATTGTTTGGAGAACTTCTAACAACTGTGGAATACTATCAACTTAGTAAGAAGCACACATAACCATTGTAGAATACTGACCACAATGTTTGGAGAACTTCTAACAACTGTGGAATACTAACCTCTTAGTAAGAAGCACACATAATCATTGTAGAATACTGACCAAATTGTTTGGAGAACTTATAACAACTGTGGAATACTAACCACTTAGTAAGAAGCACACATAATCATTGTAAAATACTGACCACAATGTTTGGAGAACTTCTAACAACTGTGGAATACTAACCTCTTAGTAAGAAGCACACATAACCATTGTAGAATACTGACCAAATTGTTTGGAGAACTTCTAACAACTGTGGAATACTGACCACTTAGTAAGAAGCACACATAATCATTGAAGAATACTGACCACATTGTTTGGAGAACTTCTAACAACTGTGGAATACTAACCTCTTAGTAAGAAGCACACATAATCATTGTAGAATACCGATCACAATGTTTGGTGAACTTCTAACAACTGTGGAATACTAACCACTTAGTAAGAAGCACACATAACCATTGTAGAATACTGACCACAATGTTTGGAGAACTTCTAACAATGGTGGAATACTAACCTCTTAGTAAGAAGCACACATAATCATTGAAGAACACTGACCAAATTGTTTGGAGAGCTTCTAACAACTGTGGAATACTATCAACTTAGTAAGAAGCACACATAACCATTGTAGAATACTGACCACAATGTTTGGAGAACTTCTATCAACTGTGGAATACTAACCACTTAGTAAGAAGAACACATAATCATTGTAGAATACTGACCACAATGTTGGAGAACTTATAAAAACTGTGGAATACTAACCACTTAGTAAGAAGCACACATAATCATTGTAAAATACTGACCACAATGTTTGGAGAACTTCTAACAACTGTGGAATACTAACCTCTTAGTAAGAAGCACACATAACCATTGTAGAATACTGACCAAATTGTTTGGAGAATTTCTAACAACTGTGGAATACTAACCACTTAGTAAGAAGCACACATACTCATTGAAGAATACTGACCACATTGTTTGGAGAACTTCTAACAACTGTGGAATACTAACCACTTAGTAAGAAGAACACATAATCATTGTAGAATACTGATCACAATGTTTGGAGAACTTCTAACAACTGTGGAATACTAACCACTTAGTAAGAAGCACACATAACCATTGTAGAATACTGACCAAATTGTTTGGAGAACTTCTAACAATTGTGGAATACTAACCTCTTAGTAAGAAGCACACATAATCATTGTAGAATAATGACCAAATTGTTTGGAGAACTTCTAACAACTGTGGAATACTAACCACTTAGTAAGAAGAACACATAATCATTGTAGAATACTGACCACAATGTTTGGAGAACTTCTAACAATTGTGGAATACTAACCTCTTAGTAAGAAGCACACATAATCATTGTAGAATACTGACCAAATTGTTTGGAGAACTTCTAACAACTGTGGAATACTTTCAACTTAGTAAGAAGCACACATAACCATTGTAGAATACTGACCACAATGTTTGGAGAACTTCTAACAACTGTGGAATACTAACCACTTAGTAAGAAGAACACATAATCATTGTAGAATACTGACCACAATGTTGGAGAACTTATAAAAACTGTGGAATACTAACCACTTAGTAAGAAGCACACATAATCATTGTAGAATACTGATCACAATGTTTGGAGAACTTCTAACAACTGTGGAATACTAACCACTTAGTAAGAAGCACACATAACCATTGTAGAATACTGACCACAATGTTTGGAGAACTTCTAACAATTGTGGAATACTAACCACTTAGTAAGAAGCACACATAATCATTGTAGAATACTGACCAAATTGTTTGGAGAACTTCTAACAACTGTGGAATACTATCAACTTAGTAAGAAGCACACATAACCATTGTAGAATACTGACCACAATGTTTGGAGAACTTCTAACAACTGTGGAATACTAACCTCTTAGTAAGAAGCACACATAATCATTGTAGAATACTGACCAAATTGTTTGGAGAACTTATAACAACTGTGGAATACTAACCACTTAGTAAGAAGCACACATAATCATTGTAAAATACTGACCACAATGTTTGGAGAACTTCTAACAACTGTGGAATACTAACCTCTTAGTAAGAAGCACACATAACCATTGTAGAATACTGACCAAATTGTTTGGAGAACTTCTAACAACTGTGGAATACTGACCACTTAGTAAGAAGCACACATAATCATTGAAGAATACTGACCACATTGTTTGGAGAACTTCTAACAACTGTGGAATACTAACCTCTTAGTAAGAAGCACACATAATCATTGTAGAATACCGATCACAATGTTTGGTGAACTTCTAACAACTGTGGAATACTAACCACTTAGTAAGAAGCACACATAACCATTGTAGAATACTGACCACAATGTTTGGAGAACTTCTAACAATGGTGGAATACTAACCTCTTAGTAAGAAGCACACATAATCATTGAAGAACACTGACCAAATTGTTTGGAGAGCTTCTAACAACTGTGGAATACTATCAACTTAGTAAGAAGCACACATAACCATTGTAGAATACTGACCACAATGTTTGGAGAACTTCTATCAACTGTGGAATACTAACCACTTAGTAAGAAGAACACATAATCATTGTAGAATACTGACCACAATGTTGGAGAACTTATAAAAACTGTGGAATACTAACCACTTAGTAAGAAGCACACATAATCATTGTAAAATACTGACCACAATGTTTGGAGAACTTCTAACAACTGTGGAATACTAACCTCTTAGTAAGAAGCACACATAACCATTGTAGAATACTGACCAAATTGTTTGGAGAATTTCTAACAACTGTGGAATACTAACCACTTAGTAAGAAGCACACATACTCATTGAAGAATACTGACCACATTGTTTGGAGAACTTCTAACAACTGTGGAATACTAACCACTTAGTAAGAAGAACACATAATCATTGTAGAATACTGATCACAATGTTTGGAGAACTTCTAACAACTGTGGAATACTAACCACTTAGTAAGAAGCACACATAACCATTGTAGAATACTGACCAAATTGTTTGGAGAACTTCTAACAATTGTGGAATACTAACCTCTTAGTAAGAAGCACACATAATCATTGTAGAATAATGACCAAATTGTTTGGAGAACTTCTAACAACTGTGGAATACTAACCACTTAGTAAGAAGAACACATAATCATTGTAGAATACTGACCACAATGTTTGGAGAACTTCTAACAATTGTGGAATACTAACCTCTTAGTAAGAAGCACACATAATCATTGTAGAATACTGACCAAATTGTTTGGAGAACTTCTAACAACTGTGGAATACTTTCAACTTAGTAAGAAGCACACATAACCATTGTAGAATACTGACCACAATGTTTGGAGAACTTCTAACAACTGTGGAATACTAACCACTTAGTAAGAAGAACACATAATCATTGTAGAATACTGACCACAATGTTGGAGAACTTATAAAAACTGTGGAATACTAACCACTTAGTAAGAAGCACACATAATCATTGTAAAATACTGACCACAATGTTTGGAGAACTTCTAACAACTGTGGAATACTAACCTCTTAGTAAGAAGCACACATAACCATTGTAGAATACTGACCAAATTGTTTGGAGAATTTCTAACAACTGTGGAATACTAACCACTTAGTAAGAAGCACACATACTCATTGAAGAATACTGACCACATTGTTTGGAGAACTTCTAACAACTGTGGAATACTAACCACTTAGTAAGAAGAACACATAATCATTGTAGAATACTGATCACAATGTTTGGAGAACTTCTAACAACTGTGGAATACTAACCACTTAGTAAGAAGCACACATAACCATTGTAGAATACTGACCACAATGTTTGGAGAACTTCTAACAATTGTGGAATACTAACCTCTTAGTAAGAAGCACACATAATCATTGTAGAATACTGACCAAATTGTTTGGAGAACTTCTAACAACTGTGGAATACTATCAACTTAGTAAGAAGCACACATAACCATTGTAGAATACTGACCACAATGTTTGGAGAACTTCTAACAACTGTGGAATACTAACCACTTAGTAAGAAGAACACATAATCATTGTAGAATACTGACCACAATGTTTGAAGAACTTCTAACAACTGTGGAATACTAACCTCTTAGTAAGAAGCACACATAATCATTGTAGAATACTGACCACAATGTTTGGAGAACTTAAAACAACTGTGGAATACTAACCACTTAGTAAGAAGAACATAATCATTGTAGAATACTGACCACAATGTTTGGAGAACTTCTAACAACTGTGGAATACTAACCTCTTAGTAAGAAGCACACATAATCATTGTAGAATACTGACCACAATGTTTGGAGAACTTCTAACAACTGTGGAATACTAACCACTTAGTAAGAAGAACACATAATCATTGTAGAATACTGACCACAATGTTTGGAGAACTTCTAACAACTGTGGAATACTAACCTCTTAGTAAGAAGCACACATAATCATTGTAGAATACTGACCACAATGTTTGGAGAACTTAAAACAACTGTGGAATACTAACCACTTAGTAAGAAGAACATAATCATTGTAGAATACTGACCACAACGTTTGGAGAACTTCTAACAACTGTGGAATACTAACCTCTTAGTAAGAAGCACACATAATCATTGTAGAATACTGACCACAATGTTTGGAGAACTTAAAACAACTGTGGAATACTAACCACTTAGTAAGAAGAACATAATCGTTGTAGAATACTGACCACAATGTTTGGAGAACTTCTAACAACTGTGGAATACTAACCACTTAGTAAGAAGCACACATAATCATTGTAGAATACTGACCACAATGTTTGGAGAACTTCTAACAACTGTGGAATACTAACCACTTAGTAAGAAGCACACATAATCATTGTAGAATACTGACCAAATTGTTTGGAGAACTTCTAACAACTGTGGAATACTGATCACTTTGTAATGAGTGCTTATAACACCTGTGGCATATTGCTCAAGAAAAGCAAAATTAACTAAACAATAAAGTATAATTATTCAATAGAGTTATGATAGAGTTATGACAGAGTTAGGATAGTGTTATGATATTGTTATGATAGAGTTAAGATAGAGTTATGATAGTGTTATGACTTTTTATCGCTCCACACTTCTACACACTTTATCCAGTTCCAATTCGCATAGACATTTTCCAAAAAAAAAAAAAAAACAAAGATTTGGTAATGGATAGAATGACAGGACCATAATTTTGTGAAAAAAAAAACATTGAACAGAAACACAAGGACAATATGCACATCACCACTTGGTAGTGATGCATCGTTATGAACATCTCCACTTGGTAGTGGTGCATCCTTATGCCTATCTCCACTTGGTAGTGATGCATCCTCATGCACATCACCACTTGGTAGTGGTGCATCCTTATGAACATCTCCACTTGGTAGTGGTGCATCCTTATGCCTATCTCCACTTGGTAGTGATGCATCCTCATGCACATCACCACTTGGTAGTGGTGCATCCTTATGTACATCACCAGTGAGTGGAAGTGATGCATCCTTATGCACATCTCCACTTGGTAGTGATGCATCCTTATGCACATCATCTCTTGGTATTGATGCATCCTTATGCACATCTCCACTTGGTAGTGATGCATCCTTATGTGCATCACCACTGGTAGTGATGCATCCTTATGCCTATCTCCACTTGGTAGTGATGCAACCTTATGTTCATCACCGCTTGGTAGTGAAGCATCCTTATGCACATCACTTCTTGGTATTGATGCATCCTTATGTACATCACCTCTTGGTATTGATACATCCTTATGCACATCTCCACTTGGTAGTGATGCATCCTTATGTACATCACCACTGGTAGTGATGCATCCTTATATGCATCACCACTTGGTAATGATGCATCCTTATGTGCATCACCACTTGGTAGTGATGCATCCTTATGTGCATCACCACTTGGTAGTGATGCATCCTTATGTGCATCACCACTTGGTAGTGATGCATCCTTATGTGCATCTCCACTTGGTAGGGATGCATCCTAAAACTTTTTATAAAAAAACAAACAAGATGTTGTGATGCAAAGACAAAGCAGCAACTAAATCATGCTTCCACAAACTTTTTCATGAAATATAATAAATACAACAGTTCTCTTTAAGCAACAAAACGATAATTTGTGGGTTACATTCATAGGCATTTACACAGCTTTTACAAAACAAGTGTCAGTCTTACAACAGTAAATAGCCTTGACTGGCTTGCTTGAATGTATTTGGAACACTTCCTAAATAACAAAATAAATAGGTGGATGTGAGATAAACTTTAAACTAAAATCTCAGTAATGTTTAACTTACCTGTGATATATTTTCCAAGGATTTCATATCTAGCTGTGAGGTGACCACCCACTTGAATATGTAAATCAGCACCTCTAGAGGCAAGGCCGATATATGACACGACATCTGAAAATAATGCTCCATTTTCAAAGCTAAGTTTGCTATGTATAATAATTTTAAAAGTATCAACAGTCTTTCTCAACATGGCTGTCACATGAATTAACTAAATGTCATTTATCCAATATTTAGTAAACCCTGAATGTAATAGATGCAACCTCCATCAACCAAATTCAATATTCTGTCATCCCTGTACTAAAAGTCACCTCCATCAACCAAATTCAATATTCTGTCATCCCTGTACTAGATGTAACCTCCAATAAACCAAAATTCAATATACTGTCAATCCTGTATTAGATGTCACCTCCCGTTAACCATGATTCAATATACTGTCATCTCTGTACTAGATGTAACCTCCCATCAACCATAATTCAATATACTGTCAATCCTGTACTAGATGCCACCTCCATCAACCAATTTCAATATTTTGTCATCCCTGTACTAGATATCACCTCAATCAACCATTATTAAATATACTGTCAATCCTGTCCTAGACGCCACCTTCATCAACCATAATTCAATATTATATCATCCCTGTACTAGATGTCATCTCCATCAACCAAATTCAATATTCTGTCATCCCTGCACTAGATGTCACCTCCCATCAATCATAATTCAATATTCTGTCATCCCTGTACTAGATGTCACCTCCATCAATCATAATTCAATATTCTGTCAACCCTGTACTAGATGTCACCTCCATTAACCATAATTCAATATTTTGTCAACCCTGTATTAGATGTCACCTCCATCAACCAAATTCAATATTCTGTCATCCCTGCACTAGATGTCACCTCCCATCAATCATAATTCAATATTCTGTCATCCCTGTACTAGATGTCACCTCCATCAATCATAATTCAATATTCTGTCAACCCTGTACTAGATGTCACCTCCATTAACCATAATTCAATATTCTGTCAACCCTGTACTTAATGTCACCTCCATCAACCATAATTCAATATACTGTCAATCCTGTACTAGAGTCTCTCCTCTCAACCATAATTCAATATACTGTCATTCGTGTACTAGATATCACTCCTATCAACCATAATTCAATATACTGTCAACCCTGTACTAGATGTCACTCCTGTCAACCATAATTCAATATACCATCAACCCTGTACTAGATGTCACTACTATCAACCATAATTCAATATATTGTCAACCCTGTACTAGATGTCACCTCCATCAACCGTAATTCAATATACTGTTGACCTGTACTAAATATCACCTTCATCAACCATAATTCAATATACATGTACTGTCAATCCTGTCCTAGATGCCACCTTCATCAACCATAATATAATATCATATCATCCCTGTACTAGATGTCATCTCCATCAACCAAATTCAATATTCTGTCATCCCTGCACTAGATGTCACCTCCCATCAATCATAATTCAATATTCTGTCATCCCTGTACTAGATGTCACCTCCATCAATCATAATTCAATATTCTGTCAACCCTGTACTAGATGTCACCTCCATTAACCATAATTCAATATTTTGTCAACCCTGTACTAGATGTCACCTCCATTAACCATAATTCAATATTCTGTCAACCCTGTACTAGAGTCTCTCCTCTCAACCATAATTCAATTTACTGTCATTCGTGTACTAGATGTCACTACTATCAACCATAATTCAATATATTGTCAACCCTGTACTAGATGTCACCTCCATCAACCATAATTCAATATACTGTTGACCTGTACTAAATATCACCTTCATCAACCATAATTCAATATAATGTCTATCCTGTACTAGATGTCACCTTCATCAACCATAATTTATTATACTGTCAATCCTGTACTAGATGTCACCTCCATCAACCATAATTCAATATACTGTTGACCTGCACTAAATATCACCTTCATCAACCATAATTCAATATAATGTCAATCCTGTATTAAATATCACCTTCATCAACCATAATTCAATATAATGTCAACCTTATACTAGATGTCACCTTTATCAGCCATAATTCAATATACTGTCAACCCTATACTAGATGTCTCCTCCATCAACAATAATACCAATATACTGTCAAACCTGTTCTAAATGTCACCTCCATCAACCATAATTCAATATACTCTCAACCCTGTATTATATGTCACTCCTGTCAACCATAATTCAATATACTGTCAATCCTGTATTAAATATCACCTTCATCAACCATAATTCAATATAATGTCAACCCTGTACTAGATGTCACCTTTATCAGCCATAACTCAATATACTGTCAACCCTATACTAGATGTCTCCTCCATCAACAATAATACCAATATACTGTCAAACCTGTTCTAAATGTCACCTCCATCAACCATAATTCAATATACTGTCAACCCTGTATTATATGTCACTCCTGTCAACCATAATTCAATATACTGTCAATCCTGTACTAGATGTCACCTTCATCAACCATAATTCATTATACTGTCAATCCTGTACTAGATGTCACTCCTATCAACCATATTTCAATATAATGTCAACCCTGTACTAGATGTCATCTCCATCAACCATAATTCAATATACTGTCAATCCTGTACTAGATGTCACCTCCATCAACCATAATTCAATATACTGTCAACCCTGTACTAGATGTCACCTCCATCAACCATAATTCAATATACTGTTAACCCTGTTCTAGACGTCACTCCTATCAACCATAATTTAATATACTGTCAACCCTGTACTAGATGTCACTCCTTTCAACCATAATTCAATATACTTTCAATCTTGTACTAGATGTCACTCCTGTCAACCATAATTCAAGATACTGTCAACCCTGTACTAGATGTCACCTCCATCAACCATAATTCAATATACTGTCAACCCTGTACTAAATTTCACCTCCATCAACCATAATTTAATATACTGTCAACCCTGTACTAGACGTCACTCCTATCAACCATAATTCAATATACTGTCAACCCTGTACTAAATGTCACCTCCATCAACCATAATTCAATAAAACGTCAACCCTGTACTACATGTCACTCCATAAACCATAATTAAATATACTGTCAACCCTGCACTAGATGTCACCTCCATCAACCATAATTCAATATACTGCCAACCCTTTACTAGATGTCACTCTTATCAACCATAATTCAATATACTGTCAACCCTGTACTAAATGTCACCCCCATCAACCATATCAATCATAATTTAATATTTTGTCAACCCTGTACAAGATGTCATCTCCATCAATTGTAATTGAATATTGTGTTAACTCTGTACTAGATGTCACCTCCATCAACCATAATTCAATATACTGTCACCCCTGTACTAAATGTCACTCCTATCAACCATAATTCAATATCTTGTCAATCCTGTACTAGATGTCACCTCCATCAACCATAATTCAATATTCTGTCAACCCTTTACTAGATGACACCTCTATCAATCATAATTCAATATACTCTCAACCCTGTACTAGATGTCACCTCCATCAACCATAATTCAATATACTGTCAACCTTGTACTAGATGTCACCTCAATCAACCATAATCCATATACTGTCAACCCTGTACTAAATGTCACTTCCATCAACCATAATTCAATATACTGTCAATCCTGTACTAGATGTCACCTCCGTCACTCATAATTCAGTATTCTGTCAACCCTGTACTAAATGTTACCTCCATCAACCATAATTCAATATACTGTCAACCCTGTACTAGATGTCACCTCCGTCACTCATAATTCAGTATTCCGTCAACCCTGTACTAGATGTCACCTCCATAAACCATAATTCATTATACTGTCAACCCTGTACTACACGTCACTCCTACCAACCATAATTCAGTATTCGGTCAACCCTGTACTAGATGTCACTCCTATAAACCATAATTCAATATACTGTCAACCCTGTACTAGATGTCACTCCTGTCAACCATATTTCAATATTCTGTCATCCCTGTACTAGATGTCACTCCTATCAACCATAATTCAATATACTGTCAACCCTGTACTAGATGTCACTCCTGTCAACCATATTTCAATATTCTGTCATCCCTGTACTAGACGTCACTCCTATCAACCATAATTCAATATACTGTCAACCCTGTACTAAATGTCACCTCCATCAATCATAATTCAATATACCATCAACCCTGTACTAGATGTCACTCCATAAACCATAATTAAATATACTGTCAACCCTGTACTAGATGTCACCTCCATCAACCATAATTTAATATACTGTCAACCCTGTATTAGATGTCACTCCTATCAACCATAATTCAATATACTGTCAACCCTGTACTAGATGTCACCTCCATAAACCATAATTCAATATAATGTCAACCCTGTACCAGATGTCACTCCTATCAACCATAATTCAATATACTGTCAACCCTGTACTAGATGTCACTCCTATCAACCATAATTCAATATACTGTCAACCCTGTACCAGATGTCACTCCTATCAACCATAATTCAATATACTGTCAACCCTGTACTAGATGTCACTCCTATCAACCATTATTCAATATACTGTCAACCCTGTACTAGATGTCACTCCTATCAACCATAACTCAATATACCGTCAACCCTGTACTAGATGCCACTACTATCAACCATAATTAAATATACTGTCAACCTTGTACTAAATGTCACCTCCATCAACCATGTCAATATTCTGTCAATCCTGCACTAGATGTCACTTATATCTACCAACATTCAATATTCTAAGATATTATAGTAATATAGAGTTATATAAATACTGTGTAAGTTTGGTGAAGATTAAATGAAAACTGTGCAAGAGTGCACACAATGTCAAATATTTTTTTATGATTCAAGGTGCATAACTCTGACAATAATTATTCCTTGTGGCAATTTTAATATCATAGTTTATACCAATTTATTTTAGCTTGACTGAGAAGAAAGCTTAAAGCTTATTTGAACCACTATTGAGTCTGCTTCCTTGGTACAACAAGCAGTGAGTGCTGGATTTTTAGAGGCATTGGATTGAGTTGCGGATTGACCTACAGCCTCTGGCATGAGTGGCCAACACTCAATCCAATACAATATCTTCAATATGTTTGCTGAGATTTTATGGTTATATAAATTCATGTCAGTATGATAAGGATCAAATGAAAACTTACTACTATAGTGCACACAACATCAAATGACACAATTTTTTAAAGGACCATAACTCCAACAATATTTAACCAATTTGGCCAGTTAAAGAACACCTATGAGATATTTTGGTTTTAATTGCAGGTAAAAGAGTGCACAAAATAACAAATAATGCAATAGTTGCCAATTCAATGGCCTGAACACAGACACTAATTACCCAATTCAACCAGATCAAGAACTTGTCGAAGATTTTATGATTACATAATTATTGTGTAAGTTTTATGAGGATCAAATTAAACATGGAGGTGCTGGAGTGCACACATGGTGAAATAGTGCAATTTTTTATGTATCAAGGGCTGACAATTATTATCTGATTGGACCAGTTCAATAAGTTGTACGAGATATTGTTGTTATATAACTAATAAATAAGTTTGATGAAAATCCCATGAAAAATGTGGGTGCAAGAGTGAACACAACAAAAAGTTTACGGCCGAATTACAGATGGACAATGGACAACAGATGATGAGACCAGCACACCTTGAGTTTTGCTCAAGTGAACTAAAAAAGGGAAAAACTGTTAAATAATAATCAAACCAAAAAGCAAAGAATACATGAAAATAATAACTAAATTAAAAAGTTGCAAATCAACGGTTACTTTTTTAGCCAGTAAAGAACTTGAATTTTAAAATTTTTTTTTAAAGAAAGTTTTGTTTACACAAGGTCTTCCTGAACGTGGACGGTCAGCAGTTCCCCCAGTCACATTTAATCATTGCCGAAGATGAATCAATGTATTTCTATGGCAATTAAATGCCTTACTTACGTCTGCGATGCTGGTGCCACCAGCAAGCATTACCATTGCAGGAACATGTTGATTTTCTCTGATCCTAGGCACTTTTTTTACAGTATGTAGTGAATGTGGTTGTGTTTTTACTCTCATAAAAGGTATAGAGAATGTGATTATGCAGGTTTTAGCTGACATGTACTTTTTCCTCAACGTGCACGTGCACAAAGAATGTACAATTTTTATCTGTCAAATATACAATGCAAATTTTATGCTTCAATGAAAGCAGATTTTGTATACTGCCTTTCACAAAAACTTTGACATGATATGACACTTTTAGTTACAAAATATAAGAAAAAACAGAAGTGCACACTTTCTTTTGCAACTGAGTTTATATACTAATTATCAATGTTATACTGTGAAATCAGTAACTTTCATTAGGGACTAATTTTCAATGATTTCTTGGATACCTTGACAATGAAATTAAAACCCCCTCGAATTGGATTTGTTACATCAATACTGTATAATGTTTACCGGATTTGTTACATTCATACTGTACAAAAGTTACCTGATTTGTTATAAAAATACTGTACAAAGGTTACCTGATTTGTTACAACCATATTGTATAAAGGCTACCAGACTTGTTATATCCATACTGTATAAAGGTTACCTGATTTGTTACAACCATATTGTATAAAGGCTACCAGATTTGTTATATCCATACTGTGTAAAGGTTACCTGATTTGTTACCACCATACTGTATAACGGTTACCTGATTTGTTACATCCATCCTGTGTATATATATATATATATATATATATATATATATATATATATATATATATATATATATAAAAGTTACCTGATTTGTTACAACCATACTGTATAAAGGTTACCTGATTTGTTACAACCTTACTGTACAAAGGTTACCTGATTTGTTACAACCATACTGTATAAAGGTTACTGGATTTGTTATATCCATGCTGTGTAAAGGTTACCTGATTTGTTACAACCATACTGTATAACGGTTACCTGATATGTTACATCCATCCTGTATAAAGGTTACCTGGTTATTTGTTACAACCATACTTATAAAGGTTACCTGATTTGTTACATCCATACTTTATTAAGGTTACCTGATTTGTTAAAAGCATACTGTATAAAGGCTACCTGGTGATTTGTTACAACCATACTTTATAAAGATTATCTGATTCGTTACATTCATACTGTATAAAGGCTACCTGATTTGTTACAACCAAACTGTATAAAGGCTACCTGATTTGTTACAACCAAACTGTATAACTGTATAAAGGTCACCTGATTTGTTACAACCATACTTTAGAAAGGTTTCCTGATTTGTTACATCTATTCTTTGTAAAGGTTACCTGATTTGTTAATACCATACAGTATAAAGGTTACCCGATTTGTTAATACCATACAGCATAAAGGTTACCTAATTTGTTAATACCATACAGTATAAAGGTTACCTGATTGGTTACAACCATAGTGTATAAAAGTTACCTCATTTGTTACAACCATACTGTATAAAAGTTACCTGATTTGTGACAACCATACTGTATAAAGGTTACCTGATTTGTTACAACCATACTGTATAAAGGCTACCTGATTTGTTTCAACCACACTGTATAAAGGTTACCTGATTTGTTACAACCATACTGTATAAAGGTTATTTGATTTATTACAACCATACTGTATAAAGTTTATCTGATTTGTTACAACCATACTGTATAAAGATTACCTGATTTGTTACAACCATACTATAAAAGGTTACCTGATTTGTTACAACCATACTGTATAAAGGTTATCTGATTTGTTAAAACCATACAGTATAAAGGTTACCAGATTTGTTACAACCATATTGTATAAAGGTTATCTGATTTGTTACAACCATACTGTATAAACGTCACCTGACTTGTTACATCCATACTTTATAAAGGTTACCTGATTTTGTTAAAACCATACTGTATAAAGGCTACCTGATTTGTTACATTAATACTGTATAAAGGTTACCTGATTCATTACATCCATACTGTATAAAGGTTACCTGAATTTTGTTAAAACCATACTGTATAAAGGCTATCTGATTTGTTACAGTGACACTGTATAAAGGTTACCAGATTTGTTACATCCATACTGTATAAAGGTTACCAGATTTGTTATATCCATACTGTATAAAGATTACTTGATTTGTTATGTCCAGACTGTATAAAGGTTACCTGATTTGTTATGTCCAGACTGTATAAAGGTTACCAGATTTGTTATATCCAGACTGTATAAAGGTTACCAGATTTGTTATATCCATACTGTATAAAGATTACTTGATTTGTTATGTCCAGACTGTATAAAGGTGACCTGATTTGTTATGTCCAGACTGTATAAAGGTTACCAGATTTGTTATATCCAGACTGTATAAAGGTTACCAGATTTGTTATATCCATACTGTATAAAGATTACTTGATTTGTTATGTCCAGACTGTATAAAGGTGACCTGATTTGTTATATCCATACTGTATAAAGGTTATCTTTACCAGAAGTTTCCTAAGCTAGAAGTTATATAATATTTTCTATATATGACTTTGTATTCTTATTGTTACAATTTATTATGAATAATAATGAAAATTAGATATCTAATTAAATGCATTGAGTTTAAATAGGATTACTGCATTGAATCTTCCATCTGGTTCATTACATAAAGTATATGTGTCATTTTCTGAGGTCATTGTTAACTCATGTGCAGTATTCACCAGCATGAAGATGCCTAAAATGGACCATTTCTTATAATATGTCAATTTTAATAGCAGACATTTCACAATGTTACTTTTTTTCAGCTCTCTTTCAAATATAGGTATTAAAAAAACCCAAAAACATATAACATATAAAGAAATAGGAAACAGATTTCTTGTATTAGATTAAAAATTGTTTGTTTCTATCCACAGATACTTAGTATTTTTATCAGGTGATTTTGCAGTCACAACATGTTCAATTAGTTTTTAACTTGTGATACATCTTCTCCAATGTTGTTAACATTTTTATTAAAACTAGGAAGGCAAAAGCACCAAATAATTGACAGCCATGTCCAACTTTCGGTACCTAATCAAAAATCAAGGGACATAATTCAAATGTTTGTATCGTTAAAGTTACGCTCCTTATTTGTAATCCTGTGTTGATAATCTTTTAGTGCCGGTCTATAAAACGCAGCGATGCGTGATACATTGTCAGTTAATTAATAAATCGATATTGGTCGAGTTTTAT
Source organism: Panopea generosa (assembly GCA_029582155.1). Taxonomy (NCBI): domain Eukaryota; kingdom Metazoa; phylum Mollusca; class Bivalvia; order Adapedonta; family Hiatellidae; genus Panopea; species Panopea generosa. The sequence continues at coordinate 26,877,537 of CM055904.1, read as the reverse complement.
TGCCCTGCCTCGGGGGTATTTTAAATTAAAGGAATTACTCTAGTTTAAGTTTTGCTGAACTAATAACATAATCAATTTTCTATTCAATATAGTTTATATGTACTATCTGTGACATTGTTGAGAAAGAAGAGAGCGAAACAGAAGGAGAGAGAGAAAGAGATATAGACAGAGGAGGAATAGAGAGAGAGAGAGAGGACAAAAGAGAAAGACTCGATAAGAACATAATACAGAAAGATCACGCAGACAGACGCAATAACATTATTACATAACATAGATATTTTGACCTTTCATTAAAGACAATAAACGATTAATGAGATATTAAACCACTATAAATTTACTATTCATTTATACTTTTATACACACATATCAATGAATAATTTACGATAGGCCAATTAGTGGGAAAGAGAGAAAAAGAATGGGAGAAAGAAAGAGAGAGAGTCTGAGAGAAAGAATGACAGAGAAGATAGAGAGAAAGAGATATAGACAAAGGAGGAATAAAGAGAGAGAATGAGAGAGAAAGAGAGGACAAAAGAGAAAGACTCGATTAGAAAATAATACAGGAAGAACACGCAGACAGACGCAATAACATTATTACATAACATAGCTATTTTGACCTTTCATTAAAGACAATAAACGATTAATGAGATATTAAACCACTATAAATTTACTATTCATTTATACTTTTATACACACATATTAACGAATAATTTACGATAGGCCAATTAGGATTGATGAAGTGTAATCGGCATAAAAATTGGAAACCCTGAAATACATGTTAAAGTACCATATCTTCTCGATACTGGAAAATTCGATATCTAGGTTCATACACAGCCGATTGTACCAAATCAATTTGGCATGTTGAGCATACAGTGTCACAAACAGGTACTAAGTGTCAACAACAACAACATGTACCAAATATTTGTTTATATAGCAATATGTTTATTCTGCATTGTCGTCTAAAGTCTAAAAGAACACCTGTAAAATGCCAATTAACAAATAAGACACTAGACATAGTCACCCAACAAAGGTGGTAATTAAACACAATGTTAAAAACAAGTGCTAAGTTTCAAAAACAGTTAGGTTTGTTTTCATAACGATAACAAAACAGTTACTTCGCTTTAATAAATACTTGACAGTTAACAACAACAAACACGTTTATTTGTTTGTAATCCAAATTAATAAAAACTGTTACAATATATATACTTTTTATGTTTTAATTTATCGAGTAATAAAAAGAGTTTCATATTATGATCTAATACATTTTTTTTAATTTCGTAGATGTTTACTTCATATTTATGTAATTTTAAAATTAAAATCATAGTGAAAAAAACTAAAACTAAAAAATAAAAACCATCAAAACTATAAAACACAATGATCTCTAAAATATAACCTATTTTTATAAGCCTATTGGTTTATGACGCTAGAGTTTTATGACCCCAATAAACTAAACTGTGGTAATCGATAAGTTCTTATACCATCAATACATATCAATTTTCATGCACAAAAATGCTTTAAAAATGTTATGGTACTGTTAAAAAAAGTTAAAAAGGACCAAAATATTTTTTATATATTTCATAAAAAAATATATATTCAGAAAGATGAGACATTTTACTGTTTTAATCCACTTGTTGTGAAAGCAAATTTTGTTTAAAAATGTGTTTATTTAGGTAATTAAAAAAATGTTTCATTGATTTTTAACCTTTTTTATATAGAACATATATGGAATACAGGTGACTTACGTTAACTGCAAAAAGGACCAAAATGTTTTTATTTGTAAATTATGAAAAAAAGATCATAAAATCGGGGAGGGTTTAAGCTTCAATACTTCGTTTGTTGTTAAAGGATGTTGCCATTCTTATTTGAGATATTAGTAATAAAGTAAATTGGCCCTTCTTTGTTCTATATAAAAAATATATCGGCTTTTCTACAGTGGATGAAACTGAAAGTTGGGTATGTCTCCCCACAATTAACCCATGTTGTAATCCATTCAAGTACACCAAAAATGCATTTCAAATGCGTTTGTTTTGTGTGACAAACGCGTTTGTTTTGCGTTTGAAATGCATTTTAATTTCGTTTGTGGTTTGCATTTTTTTATGATAAACATTGGAGAAAATGCGAAAATGCAGTACAAAACGATACTAAATGCATTTTAGCATGCGTTTGGGTTCGAATCATTTACCATGTATCGTTTACCATTCATCATTTACATGGCATGCTCACCAATCGCATCATATCTGGGTGTCCAATTTTAAACCCAATACAAAATATTTGGTTCAGGCCACACCAAATTGATGTCTTGGTCTTTGGATTTTCGTTTTGAAAAAAAGGGGCGAGCGAGCGAATTTTTTTTTTTTTTTTTTTAGTTCGATCTTCGGATAGTTGATTTGAAAAACAGAGGCAAACTTTTTTTTTTTTAATTATTTGTTATAAAAATGAAACTTTTTTAATCAGTCTTTATAACTGTCTATTTCTATTTCCATCTGTTTAATCTTTATTTGAACAATCCATTTAATTCATTAAATAACCCTAAAACTGTAGCACTCAATTTATAGGTATTGATGTAAGCAACATGAGTAAGCAAGATTCATCATTCATAGTTTCAAGTATTAACTACCTTAAATGTATGTCAGTTATTGTTGAAAGACAGACGGACACTATCAATCAATAGACCAGAATTTTAGTTCACAATCTGGCTTAATATAATGTACATGTAGTGGTTATGGTCTCTGAAGTTATCACAAATCCTATGGTTAAATTCCAGGACAGAATAACAGATGACAAATTGATACCTAAGTGTCAATTATGTTAACCCTTAAAGCACTGAGAACAACACAACAAAGTGGTTTAAGCGACTAGTGTAGACCTGTATCAGACTGAATATAAAATGAATTGCAGTCAGATACGGGTCTACGTGGTTCACTACTTAGACCACAAATTAATAACAAGAGTAATACAGAATAATGATTTTTTTATTAAAATTTTCGTTTCTTCATTAAAGCATATAAAAGTTGAGGAAGGGGGGGGGGGGGGGGGGGGGGGGGGGCTTAAACCTTTTTTTAAACCTAGCATTCTAATTTCCTGGTGGGTAGAAACTTTTTTTTAACTTTATTATCAAGTGCTTATGTAGATAGTTGCTGTATAGAAAATATCCACTTTGATCCCGGGGTTTTCCCGTCTAATAAAAAAAATACTGGAAAATAGCCTGATGTTTAAACCGAGATAAGAAAGTCGCACATGCGCTCCTCGATACCTTACACAAGAAAATAGCGAATGATTCGCGACGAATAAATTCCTTGGAGATTCAACAAAAATTTCATCATGTTATAATTTATTGCCTAGGAACATTCAATGTCTAGTTTGCAAATGATTTAATAATTATAATTGCGTTGATATGTAGAAAGAATAAATACTGTAACTATTTCAGAAACAATTTTGTGTCATTTCTATTTCACAGTTTTTCAGATTTTTAGGACGTGTTAAAGATCGTCTTTGGTATACAGTTTTATATATTGATTTTCTTTATCGTAAACTATATGAAAACCGATAAGGCTACGAGATATATGCCAAATAGTCGTGCTGTGTCGAATTTGATTGTAACACCTCTCGTGTGTAATCAATGCAACATTTTGAGCTTTTTTTAGCAACGTGTAGTAGATCCAAAACCAGGTTGTTTGTCACCAGATGTGCCAACTGGGGTCAAATTAGGCTAAACCATTATTGATAGTAGGGAAGCTACCGGAAGGGTCAATTAAAGCACACTTCTGGTATGTGATCAGTGGGCCATATCAGAATGAAATGTGTTTGATCAGTAATTTCCCCCCCATCCCCCACACCCCACAAAAGTGCATTGATGAGTAGTCCATAAATAAAATATAATCAAAGGACTAAAGGTCCTGAGAGGCACCATTTGTTTATTTGTTTGAATATTTAGAGTCATTGCTATGCCATCTAGTGACACACCTATCTAAGTAAGTTATGGATAACGTTCGCACTTAAATCAGCGATGAGAGGTGTGACAATAAGATGTAATGTCATATATCAGTCATCACGAATACTTAAGTCGGATGGGGATTCAAACTCATGAACCAAGGATTGATAGTAATACGCTCACCACAGGGGCACAGGGGAAAAACTGGTATTGACCATTATGAAGCAATTCTTATAAGAAATCGTAGCTAGTTTAAATAAAAAAACATAGTATATTTCAGTGTTTCTTTAAAAAAACACATGTAACAAGAAATGAGATTGGTTGGGTACAGGATGGGTATGCCATCCTGTGTTGAAAAAAAGTTTAGGTTTTGTGTTCATTAATGCATTGTCGGATACCCCAGAGTATCAACCACGATATTCTCCATCCATCATGATGTATAAAACTGACACCTGGGGGTATTCAACAATGCATAAATAATGCATGTCAAGTATATGTTTTTCTATTCTATATTAAAATATTGTTGCCATAAAAATAGGGTATAAAAAAAGTTTTTTGTTTAATGGACAACTTTTCATATTTCAAAGTTAATACAATTGATAAGTTGTGATTTAATGTTTGATTCTGTAATGAAGAATATATTCATTAGGTATCTGTGTATTTCGAAATAAATATAAAATTCATAAAAGTAGACATTAATAATTAAGTCTTAAAACATCCCTTATAAACCGGACAGCAGTAACCTATGCGCCGACTTTTAGGATCCAATTTTTGAAGGCGCCGACTTTTAAACCAGGTTTCTCAAGGTAAGCCTATTAATACAGCATATTACAGAACTTTTCTGCAATAATGTTTAACATTTCTAAATCTAACATCAATTTTAAAGCAACCATGATTGACGAAGACATAAAGAAAGCCGGTAATAACACTTTGCTTCAGGGACTATTTTATATTGTTGATATGCTAATAAGTATGGACACTTCTACAGGGGACTATTTTCATTGTTGATATGCTAGTAAGTATGGACACTCCTACAAGGGACTATTTTCATTGTTGAGTGAAATATTAATAAGTATGGACACTCCTACATTTCAGCCTTCGTAGTAAATAGCAATCGTTTGCAGACATCAGATATCAAAAGTAAAGATTCAAACACGTTATCACGTCATTACTTTATTTTCCGTTCAGTGAAAAGTTACTTTTATCCGACAGATACATAAACAAGAGGTCCAAAATGGCCCTTTATCGCTCACCTGACTGACCTTGAGTCACCCAACATAAGTAGATTATATAATACATGTACGCTCAAAATTCCAGAAAGATGAGATGGGCAAGTAGCTAGAATTTTGATTTGTTTTGAAGATGTAACAGATGCGTAGAAGAGTTCAAACTTGGTAGAGGTTCACCTATGGTAAATGTCTGAAATAACATCAAAATCAGGTCAGTAGATTCTGACAAGAAAGCTTTTGAAGTTTTTACTATAGATGCTAAGTCTTTGAACTAAGATAAAAATCCAGTTCCAGCACAAAACTAACCTGTTATGTTTAAGAACGGTTTCAAACTAAAGCATTAGACTAAACTATTGTGCATGAAACAATCCGCAGTTCCAGCACAATAAATATTCGTATGAGTTTCAAACACAAGCCTTCCCAAAGTATATCACTTGAAAGAATCTTTGTTGCAGTGCACTCTCCCCCAAAACAATTTAGCTCCTCCTCCAAGATTTCAAGTACACTTTGACACTGAAAATCTCAAGCAGACTTGCTGTTATGAAACTAGCTAGAAATATGGTATTGCTTTATTATGAAGCAGTAAACCATCCCTGTCTGAACCACAAAGACTCTGACTTTTATATTCAGATTAACACCTATTATAAAAATGGTTCATGATATTTGAATAATATGAATAATATTTCAATCATTGATTATAATTGTATCATTCATCTGTTTATGATGAATTATCTTTTAAAACTTATATCTGGTATAATAATACCCCAAAAAAAAGTTTATTTTAAGAGTTTATTTCCTCTTCTTACAATTATTGCTATATACAGACATTTATGCTATAAAACAGGGGGAGTAATTTGACATAAAACTAACCCCACCCCCTGGCTGCCATGTTTTTTGACAAATCAAGATGGCTTGAACAAACTTGGCAGAAAGTCACCCAAGGAATATTTCTGTGAAATTATATCAAAATTGGCCCAGTGGTTTCAGAGAAGATAATCCATTATTTTTATAAATTTCCTACGAAATCTGATAAGTGTTTAAAAATTTTAAAATAAAAGACATAAACATGTCTGACACTTTCAAGGAGTTTTATGTACATTACACTGATAGAATTCCTTTGATATCTTTCCATCAAAAATACCTACTAAGTGAAATAGCATGTGTCATAATAATGTTTGTTTCACTGGTGTCATCATCAGACATTGACACAAGGTGATAATGAAATTGACAGCATGTTCATTCTGGTCAACCAGTTTGATGTAACGAAAAGATTTTCTAAATATGAAACCATGAAAACTTTTTCTAAATTTCAATCATAGAACAGCGACATAAATCAGTGTGTAGATAAATAGATCAGTTAATTGAGGGAGTTGTGTTAAAAGGCCATGCGTCACCTGATTGATTTATCGCATTTTTACTAGCAAAGACACGATGCCCAAGGCAATGTTTTTCACAGAATCGGATAATTCGGGATTGAAACTTATAACAAAGAAATTAAATAAAAGTTACAGGTATAGCCATTGATAGAATTTAAATGACTAAGAGAGCAATCATTTCGATTAATTATTTATTTCACTGTCAATATACCTATGATAATATTAAAGATAATTATCCAAATCTCCAAGGTATATCCTGAAAACGCATTCAATTTTTGTTGCATTTAACGTTTGCATTATTGTTTTGTATTATTCGTGGATCATTTGTCCTGTTGCATCGGTGTATCGTTTCATTTATCGTTTCGTTTATATTTCATTTGCATTTTTAGTCCATTTGTATAACATTTAAAATGTGTTTGATATTCGTTTCATTTGCGTTCGTTTGGTGTACTAGAACTGAATACTGTCTGTATGCTGTGTGCAGATGGAAGTCAGTTACTAAAACATGTTATGTAATTGAGATATCCAGATTTTAATGAGGCAGAAATTTGTAATATTAGTGATCTTCATTTTTCCTTTCTTAATTTGGTTTACAACCAAAATTAAGTCCCAACAATTGATCCTTGAACAAAAAAACAACGGAATTAAATCCCAACAAAAAATTATGATTTCAAAGTAATCTACGAATCTAAAGAGATGAAGTTTTAAGCAAAAACATCCGTATGCTTCAGCAAGTATTTGTAAACTTAAGTCCATCAACATTTTAAAACATAATACATTGTAATATTATTGATATCAATTTGTCAACTCACCCGCTGCTGAAAGTTTGGTGTACAAAGCTTATACTCCTCAATATCAAGGTTGTGGAACTTTGTAATCAGATCTAACTCTTCATCAAGGTCACCATCATAACTGTGAAATAAATAATAGTCTCATTAAACCTTCTAGGTCACCATCATAACTGTGAAATAATTTATAGTCTCAGTAAACCTACTAGGTCACTATCATAACTGTGAAATAATTTATAGTCTCCGTAAACCTACTAGGTCACTATCATAACTGTGAAATAATTTATAGTCTCAGTAAACCTACTAGGTCACTATCATAACTGTGAAATACTTTATAGTCTCAGTAAACCTATCAGGTCACCATTTTAACTGTGAAATAATTCATAGTCTCAGTAAACCTACCAGGTCACTATCATCACTGTGAAATCATTTATAGTCTGAGTAAACATACCAGATCAAAATCCTAACTGTGAAATACTTTATAATCTCAGTAAACCTACCAGGTCACTATCATAACTACGAAATAATTTATAGTCTCAGTAAACCTACCAGGTCACCATCATAACTGTGAAATACTTTATAATCTCAGTAAACCTTCCAGGTCACAATCATAAATGTGAAATACTTTATAGTCTCAGTAAATCTTACCAGGTCACCATCATAACTGTGAACTACTTGATAGTCTCAGTAAATCTGACCAGGTCACCATCATAACTGTGAAATGATTTACAGCCTCAGTAAACGTACCAGGTCACCATCGTAACTGTGAAATACTTGATAGTCTCAGTAAATCTTACCAGGTCACAATCATGACTGTGAAATACTTGATAGTCTCAGTAAACTTACCAGGTCACCATCATAACTGTGAAATACTTGATAGTCTCAGTAAATCTTATCAAGTCATCATCATAACTGTGAAATACTTGATAGTCTCAGTAAACCTACCAGGTCACCATCCTAACTGTGAAATACTTGATAATCTCAGTAAATCTTACCAGGTCACAATCATAACTGTGAAATACTTGATAGTCTCAGTAAACCTACCAGGTCACAATCATAACTGTGAAATACTTGATATTCTCAGTAAATCTACCAGGTCACCATCATAACTGTGAAATACTTTATAGTCTCAGTAAATCTTACCAAGTCATCATCATAACTGTGAAATACTTTATAGTCTCAGTAAATCTTACCAAGTCATCATCATAACAGTGAAATACTTGATAGTCTCAGTAAATCTTACCAAGTCATCATCATAACTGTGAAATAATTTATATTCTCAGTAAACCTACCAGTTCACCATCATAACTGTGGAATACTTTATAGTCTCAGTAAATCTACCAGGTCACCATCATAACTGTGAAATACTTTATAGTCTCAGTAAATCTTACCAAGTCATCATCATAACTGTGAAATACTTGATAATCTCAGTAAATCTTACCAGGTCACAATCATGACTGTGAAATACTTGATAGTCTCAGTAAACTTACCAGGTCACCATCATAACTGTGAAATACTTGATATTCTCAGTAAATCTTATCAAGTCATCATCATAACTGTGAAATACTTGATAGTCTCAGTAAACCTACCAGGTCACCATCATAACTGTGAAATACTTGATAGTCTCAGTAAACCTATCAGGTCACCATCATAACTGTGAAACACTTGATAGTCTCAGTAAACCTACCAGGTCACCATCCTAACTGTGAAATACTTGATAATCTCAGTAAATCTTACCAGGTCACAATCATAACTGTGAAATACTTGTTAGTCTCAGTAAACCTACCAGGTCACCATCATAACTGTGAAATACTTGATAGTCTCAGCAAATCTTACCAGGTCACCATCATAACTGTGAAATACTTGTTAGTCTCAGTAAATGTACCAGGTCACCATCATAACTGTGAAATACTTGATAGTCTCAGTAAATCTTACCAGGTCACCTTCATAACTGCGAAATACTTGATAGTCTCAGTAAACGTACTAGGTCACCATCATAACTGTTAAATACTTGATAGTCTCAGTAAATCTTACCAGGTCACCATCATAACTGTAAAATACTTTATAATCTCAGTAAACGTACTAGGTCACCATCAAAACTGTGAAATAATTTATAGTCTCAGTAAATCTTACCAGGTCACCATCATAACTGTGAAATACTTGATAGTCTCAGTAAAGCTACCAGGTCACCATCATAACTGTGAAATACTTTATAGTCTCAGTAAACATACCAGGTCACCATCATAACTGTGAAATAATTTATAGTCTCAGTAAACCTACCAGGTCACTATCATAACTGTGAAATACTTTATAGTCTCAGTAAACCTACCAGGTCACCATCATAACTGTGAAATACTTTATAGTCTCAGTAAGCGTACCAGGTCACCATCATAACTGTGAAATACTTTATAGTCTCAGTAAACCTTACCAAGTCATCATCATAACTGTGAAATACTTTATAATCTCAGTAAACCTACCAGGTCACCATCATAACTGTGAAATACTTGATAGTCTCAGTAAACCTACCAGGTCACCATCATGACTGTGAAATACTTGATAGTCTCAGTAAAATTCCAGGTCACCATCATAACTGTGAAATACTTGATAGTCTCAGTAAATCTTATCAAGTCATCATCATAACTGTGAAATACTTTATAGTCTCAGTAAACCTACCAGGTCAACATCATAACTGTAAAATACTTTATAGTCTCAGTAAACATACCAGGTCACCATCATAACTGTGAAATACTTTATAGTCTCAGTAAACCTACCAAGTCAACATCATAACTGTAAAATACTTTATAGTCTCAGTAAACAAACCAGGTCACCATCATAACTGTGTATTAATTTATAGTCTCAGTAAACATACCAGGTCACCATCATAACTGTGAATTACTTTATAGTCTCAGTAAACGTACTAGGTCACCATTATAACTGTGAAATACTTGATAGTCTCAGTAAAGCTACCAGGTCACAATCATAACTGTGAAATACTTTATAGTCTCAGTAAACATACCAGGTCACCATCATAACTGTGAAATAATGTAAAGTCTCAGTAAACATACCAGGTCACCATCATAACTGTGAAATACTTTATAGTCTCAGTAAATGCACCAGGTCACCATCATAACTGTGAAATACTTTATAGTCTCAGTAAATCTTATCAAGTCATCATCATAACTGTGAAATACTTTATAATCTCAGTAAACCTACAAGGTCACCATCATAACTGTGAAATACTTGATAGTCTCAGTAAATCTTACCAGGTCACCATCATAACTGTGAAATACTTGATAGTCTCAGTAAAATACCAGGTCACCATCATAACTGTTAAATACTTTATAGTCTCAGTAAATCTTACCAAGTCATCATCATAACTGTGAAATACTTTATAGTCTCAGTAAACCTACCAGGTCAACATTATAACTGTAAAATACATTATAGTCTCAGTAAACCTACCAGGTCACCATCATAACTGTGAAATACTTGATAGTCTCAGTAAATCTTACCAAGTCATCATCATAACTGTGAAATACTTTATAGTCTCAGTAAACCTACCAGGTCACCATCATAACTGTGAAATACTTGAGAGTCTCAGTAAACATACCAGGTCACCATCATAACTGTGAAATACTTGATAGTCTCAGTAAATCTTACCAGGTCACCATCGTAACTGTGAACTACTTGATAGTCTCAGTAAATCTTACCAGGTCACCATCATAACTGTGAAATGATTTACAGCCTCAGTAAAGGTACCAGGTCACCATCGTAACTGTGAAATGATTTATAGTCTCAGTAAACCTACCAGGTCACCATCATAACTGTGAAATACTTGATAGACTCAGTAAATCTTACCAGGTCACCATCAAAACTGTGAAGTACTTGATAGTCTCAGTAAATCCTACCAGGTCACCATCATAACTGTGAAACACTTTATAATCTCAGCAAACCTAACAGATCACCATCATAACTGTGAAATACTTTATAGTCTCAGTAAATCTTACCAGGTCACCATCGTATCTGTGAAATGATTTATAGTCTTACTAAACCTACCAAATTGCCATCATAACTGTGAAATAATTTAGTCTCAGTAAACCTACCAGGTCACCATCATAACTGTGAAATACTTGATAGTCTCAGTAAATCTTACCAGGTCACCATCATAACTGTGAAATAATTTATAGTCTCAGTAAACCTACCAGGTCACCATCATAACTGTACAATACTTGATAGTCTCAGTAAATCTTACCAGGTCACTATTGAAACTGCGAAATACTTTATAATCTCAGTAAACCTACCACGTCACCATCATAATTGTGAAATAATTTTTAGTCTCAGTAAACTTACCAGGTCACCATCATAATTGTGAAATAATTTATAGTCTCAGTAAACATACCAGTCATCATCATCATTGTAAAAGAAATTTATAGTCTCAGTAAACCTACCACGTCACCATCATAATTGTAAAATACTTGATAGTCTCAGTAAATCTGACCAGGTCACCATCATAACTGTGAAATACTTGATAATTTCAGTAAACCTACCAGGTCACCATCAAAACTGTGAAATACTTGTTAGTCTCAGTAAATGTACCAGGTCACCATCATAACTGTGAAATACTTGATAGTCTCAGTAAATCTTACCAGGTCACCTTCATAACTGCGAAATACTTGATAGTCTCAGTAAACGTACTAGGTCACCATCATAACTGTTAAATACTTGATAGTCTCAGTAAATCTTACCAGGTCACCATCATAACTGTAAAATACTTTATAATCTCAGTAAACGTACTAGGTCACCATCAAAACTGTGAAATAATTTATAGTCTCAGTAAATCTTACCAGGTCACCATCATAACTGTGAAATACTTGATAGTCTCAGTAAAGCTACCAGGTCACCATCATAACTGTGAAATACTTTATAGTCTCAGTAAACATACCAGGTCACCATCATAACTGTGAAATAATTTATAGTCTCAGTAAACCTACCAGGTCACTATCATAACTGTGAAATACTTTATAGTCTCAGTAAACCTACCAGGTCACCATCATAACTGTGAAATACTTTATAGTCTCAGTAAGCGTACCAGGTCACCATCATAACTGTGAAATACTTTATAGTCTCAGTAAACCTTACCAAGTCATCATCATAACTGTGAAATACTTTATAATCTCAGTAAACCTACCAGGTCACCATCATAACTGTGAAATACTTGATAGTCTCAGTAAACCTACCAGGTCACCATCATGACTGTGAAATACTTGATAGTCTCAGTAAAATTCCAGGTCACCATCATAACTGTGAAATACTTGATAGTCTCAGTAAATCTTATCAAGTCATCATCATAACTGTGAAATACTTTATAGTCTCAGTAAACCTACCAGGTCAACATCATAACTGTAAAATACTTTATAGTCTCAGTAAACATACCAGGTCACCATCATAACTGTGAAATACTTTATAGTCTCAGTAAACCTACCAAGTCAACATCATAACTGTAAAATACTTTATAGTCTCAGTAAACAAACCAGGTCACCATCATAACTGTGTATTAATTTATAGTCTCAGTAAACATACCAGGTCACCATCATAACTGTGAATTACTTTATAGTCTCAGTAAACGTACTAGGTCACCATTATAACTGTGAAATACTTGATAGTCTCAGTAAAGCTACCAGGTCACAATCATAACTGTGAAATACTTTATAGTCTCAGTAAACATACCAGGTCACCATCATAACTGTGAAATAATGTAAAGTCTCAGTAAACATACCAGGTCACCATCATAACTGTGAAATACTTTATAGTCTCAGTAAATGCACCAGGTCACCATCATAACTGTGAAATACTTTATAGTCTCAGTAAATCTTATCAAGTCATCATCATAACTGTGAAATACTTTATAATCTCAGTAAACCTACAAGGTCACCATCATAACTGTGAAATACTTGATAGTCTCAGTAAATCTTACCAGGTCACCATCATAACTGTGAAATACTTGATAGTCTCAGTAAAATACCAGGTCACCATCATAACTGTTAAATACTTTATAGTCTCAGTAAATCTTACCAAGTCATCATCATAACTGTGAAATACTTTATAGTCTCAGTAAACCTACCAGGTCAACATTATAACTGTAAAATACATTATAGTCTCAGTAAACCTACCAGGTCACCATCATAACTGTGAAATACTTGATAGTCTCAGTAAATCTTACCAAGTCATCATCCTAACTGTGAAATACTTTATAGTCTCAGTAAACCTACCAGGTCACCATCATAACTGTGAAATACTTGAGAGTCTCAGTAAACATACCAGGTCACCATCATAACTGTGAAATACTTGATAGTCTCAGTAAATCTTACCAGGTCACCATCGTAACTGTGAACTACTTGATAGTCTCAGTAAATCTTACCAGGTCACCATCATAACTGTGAAATGATTTACAGCCTCAGTAAAGGTACCAGGTCACCATCGTAACTGTGAAATGATTTATAGTCTCAGTAAACCTACCAGGTCACCATCATAACTGTGAAATACTTGATAGACTCAGTAAATCTTACCAGGTCACCATCAAAACTGTGAAGTACTTGATAGTCTCAGTAAATCCTACCAGGTCACCATCATAACTGTGAAACACTTTATAATCTCAGCAAACCTAACAGATCACCATCATAACTGTGAAATACTTTATAGTCTCAGTAAATCTTACCAGGTCACCATCGTATCTGTGAAATGATTTATAGTCTTACTAAACCTACCAAATTGCCATCATAACTGTGAAATAATTTAGTCTCAGTAAACCTACCAGGTCACCATCATAACTGTGAAATACTTGATAGTCTCAGTAAATCTTACCAGGTCACCATCATAACTGTGAAATAATTTATAGTCTCAGTAAACCTACCAGGTCACCATCATAACTGTACAATACTTGATAGTCTCAGTAAATCTTACCAGGTCACTATTGAAACTGCGAAATACTTTATAATCTCAGTAAACCTACCACGTCACCATCATAATTGTGAAATAATTTTTAGTCTCAGTAAACTTACCAGGTCACCATCATAATTGTGAAATAATTTATAGTCTCAGTAAACATACCAGTCATCATCATAATTGTAAAATACTTGATAGTCTCAGTAAATCTGACCAGGTCACCATCATAACTGTGAAATACTTGATAATTTCAGTAAACCTACCAGGTCACCATCAAAACTGTGAAATACTTGATAGTCTCAGTAAATCTTACCAGGTCACCATCATAACTGTGAAATACTTGATAGTCTCAGTAAACATACCAGGTCACCATCATAACTGTGAAATAATTTATAGTCTAAGTAAACATACCAGGTCACCATCATAACTGTGAATTAATTTAAAGTCTCAGTAAACCTACCAGGTCACCATCATAACTGTGAAATACTTGATAGTCTCAGTAAATCTACCAGGTCATCATCATAACTGTGAATTAATTTAAAGTCTCAGTAAACCTACCAGGTCATCATCATAACTGTGAATTAATTTAAAGTCTCATTAAACCTACCAGGTCACCATCATAACTGTGAAATAATTTTATAGTCTCAGTAAACCTACCAGGTCACCATCATAACTGTTAAATAATTTATAGTCTCAGTAAACTTACCAGGTTACCATCATAACTGTGAAATAATTTATAGTCTCAGTAAACGTACCAGGTCATCATCATAACTATGAAATAATTTATAGTCTCAGTAAACATACCAGGTCATCATCATAACTGTGAAATACTTTATAGTCTCAGTAAACCTACCAGGTCACCATCGTAACTGTTAAATACTTTATAGTCTCAGTAAACCTACCAAGTCAACATTGTAACTGTAAAATAATTTTTAGTCTCAGTAAACCTACCAGGTCACCATCGTAACTGTTAAATACTTTATAGTCTCAGTAAACCTACCAAGTCAGCATTGTAACTGTAAAATATCTTATAGTCTCAATAAACCTTCAAGGTCACCATCATAATTGTGAAATACTTTTCACAAAAAAACAACTTGGAATAATGGAAGTTTTTACGTTACTCCCTAGATGACCTTAATGATATTGTAAAATGGCTTCTAGTTCTACTTAGTGTTTACTTCAACTTGAGGAGCATATTAAAGAAACAATGAAAACAAAAGACCCAAGAAGGCCAGAGGATGCTCTACTGGCTCATAGTGGCCAAAGCACTTTTTGAAATTTCACAATATTAGTCCTCTTTGGGGGTTGTCTTAACCCCTTATGGCTAAATACAACCACCACATCCTTCCTGAACAAAAGTTTATTGCTATGAAAAGGAAATACTTTAAATTCCCCTACTATTTACCTGTAACAGAAAAAGTCCCCGTACAGGACCCTTATACATCCGAGCTCCTTGATTTGTCAAACTTCAATTTGTTATGAGCAAAAATGGTTTAGATTTTAAATAGAAGTACACATGGAAAATGAAAAACTTCAGTTTTCCCCATAACATTCCTAGGTAAAAGTAAAAGTCCCCTTACAGGGTCCCTATATATCCCAATCTCTTGATTTACAGAATCTTGCTGATGTAAGGATAATTTATATTTTAACAAGTTTGACAGAAAGGAGAGGAAGATTTATGAAAATTTCTAACCTTCCCCCCCCCCCCCCCCCCTTCAAACCTTTTTATTAAATTAAGATTAAATTTACTGTTACTAGACAATGCTTTAGATCTCAAATTGAATAAAATATTTACACAAATGGATGAAAAAAATGAGAATTTTCTGTTTTCTTACAGTATAACCCTACTTAAAACTCAAAGTCCCTTTACAGGGCCTGTTTACATCACAGTCCCCCTTACAAACTTAGAACTCTTAATCATAGAGATAATTTATATTAACATGAACTTATCTGACGGACTGATTGTTGAGAATAGTATTTTTGAGTATTTTCAATTTTAACCCTTTTGTGACCCCACCTGATCCTTTATAAAAATTCAATCTTGCTTATTAAACTAAATCTTATTTGCTAAGACTAGTAGATGCTTCACATCTCAAACTGAATAACAATTCTGCACAAGTAGATAAAAAAAATTAGAAGTTTACGTTTTCCCACAGTATTTCTATGTAAAACTTAAGTCATCATTTGGGCCCCTATAAATACTAGCCCCTTGATTTGTATCAATTTCAAACTCCTACTCATAGGGATAACTTAAATTAAATATGCACAAATTTGACCAATAAGAAGTGTTGGCACCACCCCATTACTTGTCGTGCTGTTGTGCCGACATGAAAACACAACAAATAATCTTTTTCTTGTCTTTTCATGTCCATTAGTTGGCGGGGCCAAGACATGGCAACATGACAAGTAAAAGGTGCCAGCATGACATTTTCATACCCACCAACATGACAAATAGATGTGTTGTGTGGAATAACATTATTTGTCATGTTGTCGGAGCAAAGACACAACAGTTCAAAAAATAAAGGGTTTCAACATGATATACATTTCTCGTATTAATATCCCCAAATACAACAGGACAACAAATAAATTGTTTAAGCATCCTCTAAGCTTCAGGATTTTTAGTAAAATGTATCATGTTTACGCCCCACCAACATCCATGGCAGAAATCAGCCACCATCATCAACCAACATGACATGGCAGATATCAGTCACCATAATAAACAACATGGCATGAGAGACCAGTCTCACCATGATAAACCAACATGGCATGGCAGAAATCAGCCACCATAATAAATAAACATGACATGGCAGAACCCATCCACCATTATAAACCAATGTGACATGGCAGAACTCAGCTACCATAACAAACCAATGTAACATGGCAGAACTCAGCCACCATAATAAATAAACATGCCATGGCAGAACTCATCCACCATTATAAACCAATGTGACATGGCAGAACTCAGCTACCATAACAAACCAATGTAACATGGCAAAACCCAGCCACCAAAATAAACCAACATGACATGGCAGAACTCAGTTACCGTAATAAACCAACATTACATGGCAGAACTCAGCCACCAAAACAAACCAACATGACATGACAAAACCCAGCCCCCATTATAAACCAACATGACATGGCAGAACTCAGACACCATAATAAATGAATATGATATGGCAGAACTCAGACACCATAATAAACCAACATAACATGGCAGAACTAAGCCACCATAATAAACCAACATGACATGGCAGAACTCAGCCACCATAACAAACCAACATGACATGGCAAAACCCAGCCACCATAATAAACCAACATGACATGGCAGAACTCAGTTACCATAATAAACCAACATTACATGGCAAAACTTAGCCACCATAACAAACCACATGACATGGCAAAACCCAGCCACCATAATAAACCAACATGACATGGCAGAAGTCAGACACCATAATAAACCAGCATGACATGGCAGAACTCACCCACCATAACAAACCAACATGACATTGCAGAAATCAGCAACCATAATAAACCAACATGATATGGCAGAACTCAGCCACCATAATAAACCAACATGACATGGCAGAACTCAGCCACCATAATAAACTAATATAACATGGCAGAACTAAGCCACCATAATAAATAAACATGACATGGCAGAACTCAGCCACCATAATAAATAAACATGACATGACAGAACTCAGCCACCATAATAAACCAACATGACATGGCAGAACTCAGCCACCATAATAAATAAACATTACATGGCAGAACTCAGCCACCATTATAAACCAACATGACATGGTAGAACTCGGCCACCATAATAAACAAATGTAACATGGCAGAACTCACCCACCATAACAAATAAACATGACGTGGCAGAACTCAGCCACCATAATAAATAAACATGATATGGCAGAACTCAGCCACCATAATAAAGAAACATGACATGGCAGAACTCAGCCACCATATAAACCAACATGACATGGCAGAACTCAGCCACCATAATAAATAAACATGACATGCTAGAACTCAGCCACCATAATAAATGAACATGACATGGCAGAACTCAGCCACCATAATAAACCAACATGACGTGGTAGAACTCAGTCACCATAATAAACCAACATGACGTGGCAGAACTCAGCCACCATAATAAACCAACATGACGTGGCAGAATTCAGCCACCATTATAAACCAACATGACATGGCAGAACTCAGCCACCATAATAAACCAACATGACATGGCAGAACTCAGCCACCATAATAAACCAACATGACGTGGCAGAACTCAGCCACCATAATAAACCAACATGCATAGCAGAACTCAGCCACCATAATAAACCAACATGACATGGCAGAACTCAGCCACCATAATAAACCAACATGCATAGCAGAACTCAGCCACCATAATAAACCAACATGCATAGCAGAACTCAGCCACCATAATAAACCAACATGACATAGCAGAACTCAGCCACCATAATAAACCAACATGACATGGCAGAACTCAGCCACCATAATAAACCAACATGCATAGCAGAACTCAGCCACCATAATAAACCAACATGCATAGCAGAACTCAGCCACCATAATAAACCAACATGACATAGCAGAACTCAGCCACCATAATAAACCAACATGACATGGCAGAACTCAGCCACCATAATAAACCAACATGCATAGCAGAACTCAGCCACCATAATAAACCAACATGCATAGCAGAACTCAGCCACCATAACAAGAGTTGTCAGAAGAGAACAAAGCTCGCCTCTGGGTGTCTAAGTTCAAAAAGGGTCATAACTGTGCCAAATTGCAATCCAGAGTTATGGTTCTTGTCTGCGTGTGTTCCACTGATGATGGTCAACACATAATGCAAAGTTTCATTCACATCAAATGAGTGGTTGCATAGATATCTTAAACTTAAACATGGGTGTCTACAGATGACGCCAACGACGACGAAGCCGGGTGGCAATAACACTCCTTTGACTTTGTCCCGGCGAGCTAATAAACCAACATGACATGGCAGAACTCAGTCACCATAATAAACAGAGCTGCAGCTAGAAAATAGTTCTGCCACAAATTGTAAAAATATTTTTTAAAAGTGAGAGAGAGGGAGATAGTATGCAGACAGAGAGAGATAGATAAAGAATGCAATGCTATATTATATCATAATGTTGCTTTTAATTATTTACCAGGTTGCTGAGAATCAATCACTGAAAGGAACTGTCCTTCAAGAACTGGCACTTATGTTTCCACGACTATGACTATGGTTTGTTATAAACCCATCAAGCAATCAAATATATTAATTTTACAGGATTTTACACATTGTTATTTTACTAATATGTATCATTAGTTGAAGCTGGAAAAGAATCAACAGCATAGTCCTGTGTATGTAGTACCGCCTTCAAACTGTTGTTAAATTATGACTGCAGTGTCATGTACAACCCATTTAAATGGTATTCTATTTTAGTCAGCGTGACTTTATTATGCACTCTCTAACATGGTTTTGAATATTTTATCCAACATCCTAGTTGTTTTTTTTATGCTTCTTGAAAAATTCAAGGAAGCATATAGTTGCCGCCCATTTGTCTGTCCATGCGTCAACCCCTTGAACTGCCCAAATTGAACATTGAATGATGGAGTTACAGTCAATGAATCATCAAAAATTCCCTGTTTGACCTTGTCTACATTCTAGCTCTCACATTTTTCATCAGATCTGCACACAACTTATACACATGTAGTAGCAAGGACTTGATAGTAGTTATATAACCATTATATCTCAGACAAATACTTGAACTAAGCAAACTGGAAATTAATACTTGACTTATGGTCAACTGTAAACTTCATTCCTAACAGCTTTACAATATAAAGATGTTTCCCATACTTTATATGAACTGTAGAAGATAGATTGTTTAAGCTATGAACAATTTTTATTTTAATAACACATACGATCCTTTTATTTCAACTCAGAAGAGTTCTCCGTGGCCAAATGGTCTGAGGTCACTTACCTCTCACCACAAAGGTTGTAGGTTTGGGTCTGCTTGCTCCAAAAACTTTATGTGAAAAGTTTGGGAGTTACTTGCGGAAGGACGGTGATTCTTCTCAGATTCATTCTGAGGTCTTCCTCCACCAATACCGGCCATCTCACTGTAGCTATTCATTAAATAACCTAGAAAATTGACTAATCTATTATTTTTGACACTCACATTACTTCACATCCTAGTAAATAAACTAATGATAGGAGCACCATATTTGTGTGTGTGGACAGATGGACAAACATACATACTAACAAATGGGTATTTAAGAGGCTTCTATGTGCCCAGCTGAATATTTATGTGGTTAAATTTAGCTACAAAAATTACAAAAGGGGACAAATTCTGTCATTATTCAACATAAGTTTTTTCCACTCTGCACTTGCACACATTGCCATTTATCGATGTTCTTAGTCACAATGGATTTTTGAAAATATGCTCCAGATAATTTGAAATGATTTTGGTAATGGACAGATATCTCTTGAGAAATATCATAAAACCAAAAAGCAATATGTACACCTGGTAGTGATTCATCTTTAATGCAAGTTCCATAAAATGGACAGATAAACATTTCAGAGGAATTGTGTTTTGTAATTCTTCATAAATTGTACTTATAAGCCCCTGGCTGTGTCCTATGTGAACGTCCCAAATTTGAACTCTGGGACCCTACTTCCAAAAACCATAGGGCCACAAAGTCAAGGCTTTGAACTTTCAGAGAACATATTTTTTTATTTACGTTTAAGCCAAGACTAGTGTGCTTTAATGGAATGATTGATTGATTAGATATCTAGCGTCATTTTTATGCCATCAAGGGCTAACAGACAATCAGTTAACCTAATGACTGTTTCCTGGGATCCTGAAAGGTTAACCAATACTCGAGCACACTCCATCTCCACAAGTAACTAATAACTTTCCCAACTGAATCAGCGGTGAGGGCCAATTGATAATGAGACACAATGTTGTATATCAATCATCACAGAGACTGTTGCCGGGCAGGTCTAAATGTCTGTTAGGATACTCCCCACCACATCAGATACATTAATTTTCTAATGTCTGTCAGGATACACCCCACCACATCAGATACATTTCTAATGTTTGTCGTTCCATTGTCTATATAAGTATTTATTGTAACCACTGTGAATCTAGACCAGATGCAACATTTTGTGTCGCATGTGCAAGTTCTTTAAATGAGCCAAATCTGTAACCTTACACTGCTGATTTAATCACGGGAAAATTGGTGTTTTCCAAAACTAGTCTTAAGTTCAGCAACGGTTGCTTGTTTGATGATTGTAGTTGGTAACGGATATGACGTCCATTTTTAAAAAAGAAACAAGCTTAAGATGGCAAACAATATGCAGACAAAAGTGTGCTACAATTGAGTGCGTTGACTTTTAATTGTAACATTCTCTTTACAGCAGATCTGGTTTACTATTTTTTGTGTGTTACTCTAGCAATGTATCAAATGAGATTAAGCATGTTTAAGCTTATAATTATTTAGGCATCATGTATATAATGACTTCAGTTTTACATAATATACACAGTACATAAAAACAACAGATAAATCTGTAATCAACGGATTAAAGGGCCATAACTCTGTGAAAAATCATCAAACCAAAACACAATATCCACATCTCATGAAAATCCAACCAGAGGTGTAGAGAAACAGTGCAGGCAAGATTTTGTAATAGACAAACCGGCGAAGAGAAGACGATATATTCTACTAAAATATTTTCGGGAAGCATAATAAAGTACAATCATTCATTACCTATCAACAGAGCTTTCACTCTCTTGTCGCTCCCGTGGAATTCTTACTGATAATTCAATCTTCATTTCAATATCAGGTACCAAGTGCATGGCCTTTCTGTAACAATCCACAGCTGAAGATGAAAAACAGATTCTTAATGGTTACCAAACATTTATATGTTTTAAACTTACTAATGCCACATTATGTGTTTTAAACACATTGTCTTATGCATCCATTACAATACCCATGGCTGCAGGTTGCAAACAGCAAAGTAACCATGAATTGTGTTGCTGATAGAATAATATAAATCAAAGTAAAATAATATAAATCAAAGTAAAATAACACAAGAGACCCATGGGCCTTAACGGTCACCTGATTATCCTTGATAAGCTATATGAATCTTCCAACTTTTTTCCTTCGGGAAGCCAGAAAAATCTTAACATGGATTTTGAATGTCATATCTGCATCAACAAATCACATCATATTCTCTTATATAGACTTAGTAAAGTATACCCATCCCAAGGGTCAACCCGTGAGACCCAGGGGCATGAATTCACAATTTTTATGATGGACTCATAGGCCTTATAAATTATGCTTACAATTGGTTTTCCAATGCTTCCTATAAAAAGTAGAGGATTTTTAAAGTTTACCTTGAATTTGACTGTTGTGGCCAGGCCCAAGGTTACAGAGTGGGGTATGGGGGAAGCACTCAATAAAACATAAGCATTAATCATCATGTCAGCAACAACAAATTAGACCAAAAATCAAATTCAATCATCAGAAATGATGTTTTTTTGTTATTTTCTTTTATATAAATTTTGTAAAGTAGGCCAAACCGTGAGACCAGTGGACATGAAATTCACAATTTTTATAATAGGACCAATAGATGTCAATAATCATGCTCACCAATTCTTCTTATCATAAGATGAAGATTTTTAAAGTTTATATTGAATTTGACTGTTTTGGCCCTGCCCCTAAGGCCCCCATGAGGGTGGGGACCATAAAATTCAAACAGGAATTAACCGTTATGTCAGCAACAACAATTTACACCAAAAAACACATAAATCTATTTAGTCACAAGAAATAATGGTTTCTGTCATTTTCTCTTATATATGTAACAGGCATAAAATTACTGTTAAAATTTTATTGCTGTTATCAAATAATAAAAATAATAAAATAAATAAAAATAATAAATTTCAATTAAAAAGGTAAACTTTATTAAGGCGTAAAGTTTCAGTTAGGTTTATTGTAAAATGGTATATTTGTCTGATGTTTGTAGAGCTTTGTTAGGTGAGAATTTTGTTAGTATGCAGTTTATACAAGTTTTATTAGAGTAATCATTATACAAGCCATGTTGTAAAAGGAAACCCTTGAGGTGTTAATAACAACCATATTTTGAGTTAACAGGTCTAAGAAAGTATTTTACTTTTCATTTCATTGTCATATCAAATATTATAATCTTAGTAAATCAGTCATAAAATTTAAGATTATTGTTTTGGAGAAAAGCCTCCAGATGTTGATATAATCATTTTGATTTTGGGTTGACATGAGAATTACATAATTGCCATTTCCTTGGCATGTTTGATTGTTATATTTTGTTACATTATATTATGTTGATTACATTAGATAAGAAAGTCCTAATTAGTAACTTTTAGCATATTAACAGCTTTTGGTCATAATCTAAGTAAAACTAGAATCTATTGGTTAATTGTTAAAATGATTTTTATTGGTTAAATATTCAAAGTTAATTTTATTGGCTAATCCATTTTTGGGACAAAGAAAGATTTTTTAATATTAACAAAAAAAGAAAAAATTAAGGAATTGAAGATTGTACATAGGAGTTGAGATTTTAAGTTTAGTAATTAATAATAGTTGGCAAATCTGAGACTTGTATTAGTCGGCGGACTAGAATTAATTGAGTTATTTAGATATCAGAAAGAACATAAGTTTTACTTCTAAGAACTTTGGTTTCAAACCATAATTTGAGAACTATCTATGTGTGTTTTTTATAAATGGATTGATGTTATGTTATTAAATGATTGAAACTGGAGACTTGTAAGTCGTGTATAATATCCTGGTACAGTGTTAAATTAAGTTCATGACCTAATGAACTGACCCCGCATAACCGAAGGGACATTTTATTAGTGATCTGTGACCTAGAACTCTATCAAATTAATTCCCCAAATGAAGCTGAAACCTAGCTCACAGTGATCTAGTGGTGAAACGTCCAGAGACAAGCATAACCTCGGTCGGTACATATAAATTTTGTAAAGTAGGCCCCACCCCAAGGGTCAAACTGTAAGACCCAGGGGCATTATTCACAAATTTTATAAAGTACAATAATCATGCTCAAAATTTGTTTATGAATAATATATATAATAAGAAGATTTTTAAAGGTCACCTTTAATTTTTTAGGCCCCACTCCTAGGGTAAAAATGTGCGACCCAAAGAAATGCAATTCACAATTTTATATGGGTCCCAAATGTGTCCATAGTCATGCTCACCACTTGTTTCCTAGTGCTTCTGATAGAAAGAAGATGTTTTAAGTTTACCTTGAATTTGACTGTTTTGGCCCCACACCCAAGGTCCCAGGGAGAAGGGGACCATGAAATCCAAAATTTTGATTCACTCTTATGTACCAAAGCTGCGTAAAACATTTCATTACAATTGACTTACGGTTTTTGAGAAGTTGAAAATGTGAATTGTTTACAGGCACACTAAAAATTTTTTAGGCCCCAACCCCAGGGCCAAACTGTGAGACCACAGTTTTTTTAAAGGACCCATATATACGTCCATAATCATGCTCACCATTTGTTTCCCAGTGCTTCCTATATTAAGAAGAAAATTTCAAAGTTTACCTTGAATTTGACTGTATTGGTTCCGCCACCAAGGCCCCAGTAGGGTGGTAACCATGCAAGTTACAATTCTGATTCACACTTAGGTACCAAAGCTGCATACAACATTTCATTACAATTTGGCTTATGGTTTTTGAGAAGAAGTTGAAAATGTCAATTTTTTACGGACGCACAACAGACGACGCACACGGGTGAACAAAAGGCGATTGCAAAAGGTCCCTTGAGACAAAGTCTCAGGTGACCTAATAAATCAAAGTAAAATAATATAAATCAAAGTACTAAAACCCTTGAGAGTCGCCATTTGTTTGTTTCCTTGAAAATTTAGTATCCTTTTTGTGCCATCGAATGTTAACAGACGATCAGTTAAAGTAACCCCTTGAGTACAGCCACCTCTGCAAGTACAGTCTAACCTGTCCTTGCAGCCAACTCTTATAAGCGGTCACCTGTGTTAAGCAGACACTTCAAAATTCTCCCGTGTAAATTGCCTATAATACTCTAGTCAATCTGATATTTTACCGTAGACTAATTGCAACAGAAAATGTTAATGTTGTTTCTGACAGCATTGGTATAGTTTGATTCAAAAATAAAATAGAGAAAAAACGAAGTTTAGTAAATTGGTTTATTTTGTAAATTATATTTCGTCTAAAGGCGTGTCCGAATACCATGCAACTTTTCTACTTTTGTTATATAAATAATTTATAGCTTTATTATATTCATTTATCAGATTAAAACAATGCTGATATCTTTGATAACTTGTCATTATCAAATATTGCTGCTATTGTAAATACAAATTTGATCGAATCTGAATTTGTTTAATGCCCTGAAACACTGTCTCTATAACCTTCTAAGTTGTTGTGAAAATATGTGTAGGTTTATTCTCCATTGAATATGTTTAAAGGTATATTTTACAGTGTTTTTCAAACACTTTATAACTCAAATTGTTTTCTTATTTCATTCTGTAACCAGCATCGATACACTACTATATATATATAAAAAAAAATTATATTGATGTCAGCACTATATTTAGTTCACAAAAGCAACTCAGATTCTATTTTGTACCATAATGCACGACGACATTTTCTTGCTAAAGTAGCAGTTATATGTGATGTACTGTTTTCATTATAGATGCATGCATCGCATTATTGATAACAAAATAGAAAGGCAACACTTTGACTATTCTATAGGTAAAATAGCAATATGAGCACTAGCATATTTTGTAAGGCGCCTCTTGAAAATGGACAAGAGACCGTTGCTTTGAGAGAGAAATATATGAGAGCATTCATTAGGCTAGTAGGGATCATGGAGACAATATAACTGTCCAGCCCGGTCAGTGGGTACATAAAACATACCGGCTGAATTATACAAATTCTAACAGTATTAATAGTTATAAAAGGCGATGCAATGAAGGCCAGCAGAACAGTAATGAACAGCAGCACACTTTGCGTTCAGACCACGTTTTCTCTTTCAAAAGGTTTTTCCTGTACATACCTTTGAATTTCAGGAATCAATTAAAACGTATGCAAACAAAGACAAGATTCCTGATCTGATGTCAAATATACATGCATTCAGTACGCACATGATCTTTATACTACAGATGCAATGTATCACCAGGACTGTAGCATATGTTTCAGAACTAACAAATCAATACCAAAACAGTTCATATCTGAACATAACGATTCTTGCCTTCTGTCAAAGCGTGCCAAAAGAGGTAGGCCCTCCACCTCAGACACTGATGCAGCATTTGGGCGGGTGACACAATATCTGCTAGAGAACGATGAAGAGCAGATATCTATAACTGACTTGATAGATAAAATGAGAGAGTTTCTAGAGGAGAAAGGATGTGAACCATATAGCTTCAAGCATATGAAACAACGTTTAACTGATCACTTTGGTGAAAAAATAATTATTACCAATATTGGCGGAAGACCAAATGTCATCACTATCAGGGAAACAGCATCAGCTTTACTTCAACAGTTTTACATAGAACCAAAGTAAGATGACATTGAGGCTGAAAAGTACTACTTCAGACTGCAGCAAAGTTATTGAAGAATGATATAAAATCACTTGACCAGAGTAAGGATTCGTATCAGACTTTTGAAGAATTGTCTTCTGTTAAATACAACTTGACTTTTCTACCACCTTCTCTTAAGTATTTTCTCCACACAACGTTTGTTGGTAAAGAACTTGATGTTAAGGTAGCTTAATTGGACAAGCCAGGATGCAATGTGTGTGACCAAGAACACTTTTAGCACCCCTTCAGTGTGGTTTTGGAGTGCAAATGCACAGGCAGTTTGGTTCACATTTTCTAATAGATTCACTAAACGCACATGGTTTTAAAGTGTCATATTCTGAACTACAGACATATGAACAAAGTGCAGCTGTACAACAATGTACTGAAATAACTGGTTTTAATCAGAAAAACACCTATTTTAAATGGTTCATGATATATGAATAATATTTCAATCTTCAATCATTGATTATAATTGTATCATTCATCTTTTTATGATGAATTATCTTTTAAAACTTATATCTGGTATAATATTGTATAATAATAGCAAAAAAAAAATTGTTTATTTAAAGAGTTTATTACCTCTTCTTATAATAATTGCTAAATACAGACATTTATTCTATAAAACAAGGGAAATAATTTGACATAAAACTAACCCCACCCCCTGGCTGCTATGTTTTTTGACAAATCAAGATGGCTTAAACAAACTTGGTAGAGAGTCACCCAAGGAACATTTCTGTGAAATTATTTTAAAATCAAGCCAGTAGTTTCTGACAAGAAGATTTTTTAAGTTTTTACTTTAGCTTATATAGTAAACTAACCCCACCCCCTGGCCGGCATGTTTTTTGGCGAATCAAGATGGCTTGAACAAACTTGGTAGAGAGTCACCCAAGGAACATTTCTGTGAAATTATTTTAAAATTGAGCCAGTAGTTTCTGATAAGAAGATTTTTAAAGTTTTTACTATAGCTTATATAGTAAACTAACCCCACCCCCTGGCTGCCATGTTTTTTGGCGAATCAAGATGGCTTGAACAAACTTGGTAGAGGGTCACCCAAGGAACATTTCTGTGAAATTATATCAAAATTGGCTCGGTGGCTTCAGAGGAGTTGTTAAAAGCTAAGAGTTAACGACGTACGACAGACAACGGACACCAGGTGATCACAAAAGCTCACCTGTGAGTCTTCGGCACAGGTGAGCTAAAAAAAGAAGTCTTTCTTGCTAATTAAAAAACAAGCAGCATTTTATTCACATGTTAAGTGTAGAATCAACTGGCATTAAAACCATTCATGCAGAAGCTGATGCTGATATACTGATTGTGAAAACAGCCGTGGAATGTGCAGTAGAAAATCAAACGATTGTAATGATACAGATCTTCTTATATTACTGTGCTATTACGTCAACTGCAAGGACTACACTATCTTTTTAAAACCAAGACCCAAGAAAAACTCAAAATGTCAAAAATCATGGAATATTCAAGAAACAAAGGTGAAACTCGGTCCAGATGTTTGCAACAATATTCTATTTATCCATGCAATACTGGGTGGTGATACCATCTCTCGTATTTACGGCATTGGCAAAGCTTTAGCCGTTAAAAAGTTTGAAACAAATGAGTTATTTCGTAAATGTGCTTTGGTTTTCAATAATGGAAATGCGTCCAAGAATGAAGTCATTGAAGCAGGGGAAAAAGTCATAGTAGCTTTTTATACAATGGAAAAAAGGAAGAAACCTTAAAATCCCTAAGAGTCAGCATGTTCGTCCAGAAAGTTGCCCTCAGTAATAATTGTGTTAACCCAGAAAATTTGCCTCCAACATCTGAAGCTGCAAAGAACCACAGTCTCAGAGTTTACCATCAGGTTCAAGTTTGGAAAGGAAACAACGATATTGGGGGTGGAAGATATCAAACGGTAAGCTTTTAGTATTGCAAACAGAAATATCACGTTCTACAGACAGATTCCTGCAGATTATATGGTAAAAATGTAAAACTGATTGTCGAACGGGTCGCTGTACGTGCAGAAAGCATGGGTTAGATTGTTCACCAATGTGTGGTTAATGTAGGGGGATCAGCTGCCTCAACAGCTCCTCAATCCAGATTGAAACGTCTGAACTTGAATGACTTATAGTTCACAGACTTAAAGGCCTTACAATGATTTAAAAGTATGGTTCATATCATATCACCCTCCCGTCGAAATTTACTATATAATTTAACTGCAATAGGCGGTCAACTGGTCGACGTGGCCGGCGGCCAACATTTTTGGTCCCAAATGCATTAAAAACCTCCCAAAACGGCCACCAAATGAACAAATTTTACCGTAAAATATTGATTTTGGCATATAAAAATTTCATTACGGCCACAGAATTAATATTTAATTAAAGTACTAAAAACCAAATAAATCAAATAATTATAATATATCTTTAATTTAAAATAAGTTTCTTTGAGTTTAAACTTTCTTAATTGGCCGTAAACAAACCAAACAAAGCTATTATTGTGTTCTACATAATCGCCATTTTTCAGACTCAAACCAAACAAAGCTGTAAATGTGTTCTACATAATCGAAATTTTTTCGACTCAAACACGAGTGTAGTGCGTGATAATTTTCACATCTCTATTTTTAGCCCGCGTAATTGGTAAAATAGAGAGATCAAAGTGTTTTGTGTAAACACATTAACTGTGAAAAAGTCGGCATATAAAAAGATTAAAGAAGCTAACGTTTTTGAGACAATAATTAGAATGGCAGTTTGTTCGTGCTTTTAACGAACGATAAGGAATTAACTCATTAAGTTCACACTTGTTAAAAGGGCTAATTGTGGAAAAATATAAAATTTGGAAATGATTTATTGTGACTTAAATCATAAATGTTTTGATTGTCAGCGTGTTAACAATGCCACCAAAATGGAAGTGTTTGACTTTCGATGAACGTGTTGAGGTTGTGAAATTGTGCCAATATACAAAAATACTTCGCTAATCGGGATGAAAAAAAAAGCATTAAATTTCAATGTTGATATACATTTCGAAGAAAAGAGAGGCAGGTGAAAATATTATAGAATTTTGCTATAATATTATCACCCCACCTCCCCAGCCCACTCTTAAAAAAACACTTTTATCCCAAGTTGATTATCTACTCTATAATGACTATACTTAAACAAACAAAAGTAATCATAGTGAGACAGTTACCAAATGTATTTTGTAAGAATAGAGGGGCAGGTGAAAATATTAAAGCCATTATATTCCCCCCCTCCCCCCCCCACCCAATTTTCATATTTAAAAATTATAATTTGATACTCTTCACTTTAATGACAAAATGTACTGGAACAAACAAAAGCAATCTAATTGATATAGTAACCAAATGTATTTTGGAAGAATAGAGGGGCGGGTGAAAATATTATAGCCATTATATTTTCACCCCCTCGCCACAATTTTTATATTTTAAATGCGCCATCGCATAAGCACTTCTGGCCTTTGGCCAGTAGAGCTAAAAATCATGTGCTACAGACAGATTCCTGCAGATTATATGGTAAAAATGTAAAACTGATTGTCGAACTGGTCCCTGTACATGCAGAAAGCATGGGTTAGATTGTTTGCCAATGTGTGGTTAATGTAGGGGGATCAGCTGCCTCAACAGCTCCTCAATCCAGATTGAAACGTCTGAACTTGAATGACTTATAGTTCACAGACTTAAAGGCCTTACAATGATTTAAAAGTATGGTTCATATCATATAAATACTAACAAATAAAGCAAATATATTATACTATTCATACTATTGAATGTAATTATTTAAAACTGAAGTTGGGAAAAATGGGATGAGTGAAAATATAATGGCCATAATATTTTCACACCCTCTGTTATTTTTTTTTTTAAGTTTGCTTCATCATAAATGCAAGTTTTATGCTTTTTTATCATAATAAATAGTTGTGTTCATTTTTTAGAAAATATAATTGTGGGGGGTGGGTGAAAATATTATAGGGGGGAGGGGGGAATATAGCAAAATTCTATAATATTTTCACCCGCAGGTGGATATATTATACGGGTGAAAATATTATCTGACACCGGCACAAGTGAAAATTATATCTTTAATGTTTAAAAAAAAAAGTACTAGTACTGTACTGGACCTAGCGAATTGTATACAATCAGTGCTGTACTAGAGCAGGTAAAGGGTGTACAATCAGTGCTGTACTGGAGCTAGTGAAGGGTATACAATCTGCTGTACTAGAGCTAGTGAAGGGTATACAATCAGTGCTGTACTGGAGCTTGTGAAAAGTATACCATCAGTGCTGTACTGGAGCTAGTGAACGGTATACAGTCTGTGCTGTACTGGAGCTAGTGAAGGGTATACAATCAGTGCTGAACTGGGTTTAGTGAACGGTATACAGTCAGTGCTGTACTGGAGCTAGTGAAGGGTATACAATCAGTGCTGAACTGGGTCTAGTGAAGGGTATACAATCAGTTCTGTACTGGAGCTAGTGAAGGGTATACAATCTGCTGTACTAGAGCTAGTGAAGGGTATACAATCAGTGCTGTACTGGAGCTTGTGAAAAGTATACCATCAGTGCTGTACTGGAGCTAGTGAACGGTATACAGTCTGTGCTGTACTGGAGCTAGTGAAGGGTATACAATCAGTGCTGAACTGGGTTTAGTGAACGGTATACAGTCAGTGCTGTACTGGAGCTAGTGAAGGGTATACAATCAGTGCTGAACTGGGTCTAGTGAAGGGTATACAATCAGTTCTGTACTGGAGCTAGTGAAGGGTATACAGTCAGTACTGTACTGGAGCTAGTAAAGGGTATACAGTCAGTGCTGTACTGGAGCTAGTGAAGGGTACAATCAGTGCTGTACTGGAGCTAGTGAAGGGTATACAGTCAGTACTGTACGGGAGCTAGTAAAGGGTATACAGTCAGTGCTGTAGGGTATACAGTCAGTGCTGTACTAGAGCTAGTGAAAGGTATACAACCAGTACTGAACTAGAGCTAGTGAAGGGTTTACAGTCAGTGCTGTACTAGAGCTATTGAAGGGTATACAATCAGTACTGTACTGGAGCTAGTGAAGGGTATACAATCAGTACTTTCCTGGAGCTAGTGAAGGATATACAACTATTACTGTACTGGAGCTAGTGAATTGTATACAATCAGTGCTGTACTAGAGCAGGTAAAGGGTGTACAATCAGTGCTGTACTGGAGCTAGTGAAGGGTATACAATCTGCTGTACTAGAGCTAGTGAAGGGTATACAATCAGTGCTGTACTGGAGCTAGTGAAAGGTATACCATCCGTGCTGTACTGGAGCAAGTGAACGGTACACAGTCAGTGCTGTACTGGAGCTAGTGAAGGGTATACAATCAGTGCTGAACTGGGTCTAGTGAAGGGTATACAGTCAGTGCTGTACTGGAGCTAGTGAAGGGTATACAATCAGTTCTGTACTGGAGCTAGTGAAGGGTATACAGTCAGTACTGTTCTGGAGCTAGTAAAGGGTATACAGTCAGTGCTGTAGGGTATACAGTCAGTGTTGTAATAGAGCTAGTGAAAGGTATACAATTAGTACTGAACTAGAGATAGTGAAAGGTTTACAGTCAGTGCTGTACTAGAGCTAGTCAAGGGTATACAATCAGTGCTGTACTGGAGCTGGTGAAGGATATACAATCATTGCTGTACTGGAGCTAGTGAAGGGTACAATTAGTGCTGTACTGAAGCTAGTGAAGGGTAAACAATCAGTACTGTACTGGAGCTAGTAAAGGGTATACAGTCAGTGCTGTAGGGAATACAGTCAGTGCTGTACTAGAGCTAATGAAAGGTATACAATCAGTACTGAACTAGAGCTAGTGAAGGGTTTACAGTCAGTGCTGTACTAGAGCTAGTGAAGGGTATACAATCAGTACTGTACTAGAGCTAGTGAAGGGTATACAATCAGTGCTGTACTGGAACTAGTGAAGGATATACAATCATTGCTGTACTGGAGCTAGTGAAGGGTACAATTAGTGCTGTACTGGAGCTAGTGAAGGGTATACTATCAGTGCTGTACTGATCCTAGTGATGGGTATACAATCAGTGCTGTACTGGAGCTAGTGAAGGGTATAGTCAGTGCTGTACTGGAGCTAGTAAAGGGTATACAGTCAGTGCTGTACTAGATCTAGTGAAGGGCATACAGTCAGTGCTTTACTAGAGCTAGTGAAGGGTATACTATCAGTACTTAACTACAGCTAGTGAAGGGTATGGTCAGTGCTGTACTAGAGCTAGTGAAGGGTTTACAGTCAGAGCTGTACTGGAGCTAGTGCTGTACTAGAGCTAGAGAAGGGTATACAGTCAGTGCTGTACTACAGCAAGTGAAGGGTATACAGTCAATGCTGTACTAGAGCTAGTGAATGGTATACAGTCAGTGCTGTACTAGAGCTAGTGCTGTACTAGAGCTAGTGAAAGGTATACAGTCAGTGCTGTACTAGAGCTAGTGAATGGTATACAATCAGTACTGTACTAGAGCAAGTGAAGGGTATACAATCAGTGCTGTACTGGAGCTAGTTAAGATATACAATCATTGCTGTACTGGAGCTAGTGAAGGGTATACAATTAGTGCTGTACTGGAGCTACTGAAGGGTATACAATCAGTGCTGTACTGGAGCTAGTGATGGGTATACAATCAGTGCTGTACTGGAGCTAGTGAAGTGTATAGTCAGTGCTGTACTAGAGCTAGTGAAGGGTATACAGTCAGTACTGTACCGGAGCTAGTGAAGAGTATACAACCAGTGCTGTACCAGAGCTAGTGAAGGGTATTCAACCAGTGATGTACCGAAGCTATTGAAGGTATACAATCAGTACTGTACTGGAGCTAGTGAAGGGTATACAATCAGTACTGTACTGGAGCTAGTGAAGGATATACAATTAGTGCTGTACTTAAGATAGTGAATGGTATACAATCAGTGCTGTACTACAGCAAGTGAAGGGTGTACAATCAGTGCTGTACTGGAGCTAGTGAAAGGTATATAGTCTGCTGTACTGGAGCTAGAGAAGGGTATACAATCAGTGATGTACTGGAGCTAGTGAAGGGTATACAATCAGTGCTGTGCTGGAGCTTGTGAAGGGTATACAGTCAATGCTGTAGTGGAGCTAGTGAAGGGTATACAGTCAGTGCTGTACTGAAGCTAGTGAAGGGTATACAGTCAGTGCTATACTAGAGCTAGTGAAGGGTATACAGTCAGTGCTGTACTGAAGCTAGTGAAGGGTATACAGTCAGTGCTATACTGGAGCTAGTGAAGGGTATACAGTCAGTGCTGTACTGAAGCTAGTGAAGGGTATACAGTCAGTGCTGTACTGAAGCTAGCGAAGGGTATACAATCAGTACTGTACTGGAGCTAGTGAAGGGTATACAGTCAGTGCTGTACTGGAGCTAGTGAAGGGTATACAATCAGTTCTGTACTGGAGATAATGAAGGGTATACAATCAGTACTGTACTGGAGCTAGTGAAGAGTATACAATCAGTGCTGTACTGGATCTGGTGAAGGGTATACAATCAGTACTGTACTCAGTGTTGTTTTTTTTCGGCCATTTTTATAGCCGTTATTGGGTCATATTCCCAATGGCAAATAGTATTTTTTTTTCCCAATTGAATAGTAAAAATTCCCAATTGAAAGCTTCAAAAATGTAAATTGAAACTTGCCATACTTCCTTGATAAAATAAAGAAAGTTTTCCCCATTCTGAATTTAGTATGACATTGATTATTTAATTAAATGGCCTGATAAGCAAGTGTACACTTTTCATAAATATATTTAATGCAAAAATTTTTTACCAATGTTAATGAAAATGCCGCTAAAATTCCCAATTCCAAGGGTATGGGTCATCTTCCCAAAAAGGTGAAAAAAAACACTGGTACTGGAGCTAGTGAAGAGTATACAATCAGTGCTGTACTTGATCTGGTGAAGGGTATACAATCCGTACTGTACTGGAGCTAGTGAATGGTATACAATCAGTGCTGTACTGGATCTGGTGAAAGGTATACAATCAGTACTGTACTGGAGCTAGTGAAGAGTATACAATCAGTGCTGTACTGGATCTAGTGAAGGGTATACAGTCAGTGCTGTACTGGATCTAGTGAAGGGTATAGAGTCAGTGTTGTACTGGAGCTAGTGAAAGTTAAACAGTCAGTGCTGTACTGAAGCTAGTGAAGGGTATACAGTCAGTGCTATACTGGAGCTAGTGAAGGGTATACAGTCAGTGCTGTACTGAAGCAAGTGAAGGGTATAGAGTCATTTCTGTACTGGAGATAATGAAGGTTATACAATCAGTACTGTACTGGCGCTAGTAAAGGGTATACAATCAGTACTGTACTGGATCTGGTGAAGGGTATACAACCAGTGCTGTACCAGAGCTAGTGAAGGGTATACAGTCAGTGCTGTACCAAAGCTAGTGAAGGGTATACAGTCAGTGCTGTACCAGAGCTAGTGAAGGGTATACAGTCAGTGCTGTACTAGAGCTAGTGAAGGGTATACAATCAGTGCTGTACTAGAGCTAGTGAAGGGTATACAGTCAGTGCTGTACTAGATCTAGTGAAGGGTATACAGTCAGTGCTGTAAAAGAGCAAGTGAAGGGTATACAACCAGTGCTGTACCAGATCTAGTGAAGGGTATACAGTCAGTGCTGTACTAGAGATAGTGAAGGGTATACAGTCAGTGCTGTACTAGAGCTAGTGAAGGGTATACAACCAGTGCTGTACCAGAGCTAGTGAAGGGTATACAGTCAGTGCTGTATTAGAGCTAGTGAAGGGTATACAGTCAGTGGTGCTGTACTGGAGCTAGTGAAGGGTATACAGTCAGTGCTGTTCTAGAGCTAGTGAAGGGTTTTAACTGCTTAAAATCATCCATCCTGAAAACTGAATATTTGTTATGATGTGTAAAGAGGGTGATACTGTGTACATTTTTTACTTAATATTAATAATTTTTAACAAGTCATGAATTTCATCACATTCAATAATAATTTGTAATAACCTGTATCATATTGTAGCGCATATCGGGGTATCTCGATACATATTATATCTCCATTGGTCAGCAATATACAGCCCTAATATATTAATATCTCTGTATTTCCAAATGAATATCAATTTTATTGGGTAAACATTAATAATTAATTCTCAAAGTTATTTTTTCCATGGCTTTTAAACATCCCTCATAAATCAAACTGCAATAACAGAAAACTCTACGCGCAGATTTTAGACCAGGTTTCTCTTCCAACATCCGGGTATTTCCTATTTTTTTGAATGATAGATAATGAACAGAATTGCTTCAATTTTTCACAGGCCTGTTTGTCTGAACAAAGTGAAGATTAACACAACTAGAATTAGACTGTATTGTATTAATAAGGGCAGTTTGCAAATAAACAAAATTATAAAGTCGTAATTCTCAGCATCTTATTTCAACTAAAAAAGGCTAAAATCACCATGTAAAATGGTTTATTTTTAACATCAAGCCTTAATTATGGTATTTCTTAATCATGGTATTGACCACAGGTTCATTTGCCAGTAGAAAGTAGGTAAAAATTGTATGGTAATCATTTTGCTATGAATTGTTTTACCATTATTATGTGATAAACTTATTAATTTGGAAAACCCCTACATTTCAGCCTTTGCTGCGATCCATTAAATATTAATCTTTCGCAGACATCAAATATCAAACATAAACACTCAAACACTTGTGTATGTTATCAGTTTATTTTTCAGAGTAATACGTTGAAAAATTACTTTCATCTGACATATACAAAAAAAGACATGAACTACTTTCTCTTGTGTATTTCGAAACCATTATGAAGTAGTTAATGGGTGCATATGAATGAACTACTTTTTCAATATACAACTCTATACATCCTAAAGAGTCACCAGAAGACTTGGTGCCTAAAAAGAAATGATGGAAAAAAACCATTAAATTTGTTAATTAAAAATATGATGTTTTTAACCAACTGTATCTCAATGTGTTGTTCAACAATGTCTCACGGTGTGTTGTTTAACAATGTCTCAGAGTGTGTTGTTTAACAATGTCTCAGAGTGTGTTGTTTAACAATGTCTCAGAGTGTGCTGTTTAATAATGTCTCAGAGTGTGTTGTTTAACAAGGTCTCAGACTGTGTTGTTTAACAATATCTCAGAGTGTGTTGTTTAATAATGTCTCAGAGTGTGTTGTTTAACAATGTCTCAGGGTGTGTTGTTTAACAACATTGCAGACTCTGCTGTTTAACAATGTCTCAGAATGTGATGTTTAACAATGTCTCAGACTGTGTTGTTTAACAATGTCTCAGAGTGTGCTGTTTAATAATGTCTCAGAGTGTATTGTTTAATAATGTCTCAGACTGTGTTGTTTAACAATGTTTCAGAGTGTGTTGTTTAACAATGTCTCAGAGTGTGTTGTTTACCAATTTTGCAGACTCTTCTGTTTAACAATGTCTCAGAGTGTGTTGTTTAATAATGTCTCAGACTGTGTTGTTTAACAATGTCTCAGAGTGTGTTGTTTAACAATTTTGCAGACTCTGCTGTTTAACAATGTCTCAGAGTGAGCTGTTTAATAATGTCTCAGAGTGTGTTGTTTAATAATGTCTCAGAGTGTGTTGTTTAACAATGTCTCAGGGTGTGTTGTTTAACAACATTGCAGACTCTGCTGTTTAACAATGTCTCAGAATGTGATGTTTAACAATGTCTCAGACTGTGTTGTTTAACACTGTCTCAGAGTGTGCTGTTTAACAATGTCTCAGACTGTGTTGTTTAACAAGGTCTCAGACTGTGTTGTTTAACAAGGTCTCAGATTCTGCTGTTTAACAATGTCTCAGAGTGTGCTGTTTAACAATGTCTCAGACTGTGTTGTTTAACAATATCTCAAACTGTGTTGCTTAACAAGGTCTCAGACTGTGTTGTTTAACAAGGTCTCAGAATGTGATGTTTAACAAGGTCTCAGACTGTTTTGTTTAACAATGTCTCAGAATGTGATGTTTAACAATGTCTCAGACTGTGTTGTTTAACAATGTCTCAGAGTGTGCTGTTTAATAATGTCTCAGAGTGTATTGTTTAATAATGTCTCAGACTGTGTTGTTTAACAATGTTTCAGAGTGTGTTGTTTAACAATGTCTCAGAGTGTGTTGTTTACCAATTTTGCAGACTCTTCTGTTTAACAATGTCTCAGAGTGTGTTGTTTAATAATGTCTCAGACTGTGTTGTTTAACAATGTCTCAGAGTGTGTTGTTTAACAATTTTGCAGACTCTGCTGTTTAACAATGTCTCAGAGTGAGCTGTTTAATAATGTCTCAGAGTGTGTTGTTTAATAATGTCTCAGAGTGTGTTGTTTAACAATGTCTCAGGGTGTGTTGTTTAACAACATTGCAGACTCTGCTGTTTAACAATGTCTCAGAATGTGATGTTTAACAATGTCTCAGACTGTGTTGTTTAACACTGTCTCAGAGTGTGCTGTTTAACAATGTCTCAGACTGTGTTGTTTAACAAGGTCTCAGACTGTGTTGTTTAACAATGTCTCAGAGTGTGCTGTTTAACAATGTCTCAGACTGTGTTGTTTAACAATATCTCAAACTGTGTTGCTTAACAAGGTCTCAGACTGTGTTGTTTAACAAGGTCTCAGAATGTGATGTTTAACAAGGTCTCAGACTGTGTTGTTTAACACTGTCTCAGAGTGTGCTGTTTAACAATGTCTCAGACTGTGTTGTTTAACAAGGTCTCAGACTGTGTTGTTTAACAAGGTCTCAGATTCTGCTGTTTAACAATGTCTCAGAGTGTGCTGTTTAACAATGTCTCAGACTGTGTTGTTTAACAATATCTCAAACTGTGTTGCTTAACAAGGTCTCAGACTGTGTTGTTTAACAAGGTCTCAGAATGTGATGCTTAACAAGGTCTCAGACTGTTTTGTTTAACAAGGTCTCAGAATGTGTTGTTTAACAATGTCTCAGAATGTGTTGTTTAACAAGGTCTCAGACTGTGTTGTTTAACAAGGTCTCAGAATGTGTTGTTTAACAATGTCTCAGACTGTTTTGTTTAACAAGGTCTCAGACTGTGTTGTTTAACAAGGTCTCAGACTGTGTTGTTTAACACTGTCTCAGAATGTGTTGTTTAACAATCTCTCAGACTGTGTTGTTTAACAAGGTCTCAGAATGTGTTGTTTAACAATGTCTCAGACTGTGTTGTTTAACAATGTCTCAGAATGTGTTTTTTAACACTGTCTCAGAATGTGTTGTTTAACAATGTCTCAGAATGTAATGTTTAACAATGTCTCAGACTGTGTTGTTTAACAATGTCTCAGACTGTGCTATTTAACAAGGTCTCAGGGTGTGCAGTCAACAATGTCTGAGAATGTGTTGTTTTAACAATCTCTCAGAATGTGTTGTTTAACAATCTCTCAGATTGTTTTGTTTAACACTGTGTCAGAGTGTGTTGTTTAACAAGGTCTCAGACTGTGTTGTTTAACAATGTCTCAGACTGTCTTGTTAAACAAGGTCTCAGAGTTTGCTGTTTAACAATGTCTCAGAGTGTGTTGTTTAACAATGTCTCAGACTGTGTTGCTTAACAAGGTCTCAGAGTTAGTTGTTTAGCTAAGTCTCCGAGTGTGTTTTTTAACATGGTCTCAGGGTGTGTTGTTTAACAATATTGCAGACTATGTTGTTTAACAATGTCTCAGAATGTGATGTTTAACAATGTCTCAGAATGTGTTGTTTAACAATGTCTCAGAGTGTGCTTTTTAACAATGTCTCAGAGTGCTGGTTAACTAAGTCTCAGACTGTGATGTTTAACACGGTCTCAGAGTGTGCTGTTTAACTAAGTCGCAGACTGTGTTGTTTAACAATGTCCCAGAGTGTGTTGTTTAACAAGGTTCCAGACTGTGTTCATTAACAAGGTCTAGAGTGTGCTGTTTAACTAAGTTTCTGACTGTGCTGTTTAACAATGTCTCAGAGTGTGTTGTTTAACAATGTCTCAGACTGTGTTGTTTAACAAGGTCTCAAATGTGCTGTTTAGCTAAGTCTCAGACTGTGGAGATAAACAATGTCTCAGACTGTGCTGTTTAACAATGTCTCAGAGTGTGTTGTTTAACAAGGTCTAGAGTGTGCTGTTTAACTAAGTTTCAGACTGTGCTGTTTAACAATGTCTCAAGAGTGTTTTGTTTAATAATGTCTCAGACTGTGTTGTTTAACAAGGTCTCAAATGTGCTGTTTAGCTTAGTCTCAGACTGTGTTGCTTAACAATGTATCAGAGTTAGTTGTTTAGCTAAGTCTCAGACTGTGATGTTTAACGCGGTCTCAGAATGGCTGTTTAACTAAGTCTCAGACTGGTTTGTTTAACAATGTCTCAGACTGTGTTGTTTAACAATGTCTCAGACTGTGTTGTTTAACAAGGTCTTAGAGTGTGCTGTTTAACAATGTCTCAGACTGTGCTGTTTAACAATGTCTCAGAGTGTGTTGTTTAACAATGTGTCAGACTGTGTTGTTTAACAAGGTCTCAAATGTGCTGTTTAGCTAAGTCTCAGACTGTGTTGTTTAACAATGTCTCAGACTGTGTTGTATAACAATGTCTCAGACTGTGCTGTTTAACAATGTCTCAGAGTGTGTTGTTTAACAATGTCTCAGACTGTGTTGCTTAACAAGGTCTCAGAGTTAGTTGTTTAGCTAAGTCTCAGACTGTGATGTTTAACGCAGTCTCAGAATGGCTGTTTAACTAATTCTCAGACTGGTTTGTTTAACAATGTCTCTGACTGTGCTGTTTAACAATGTCTCAGACTGTGTTGTTTAACAAGGTCTCAGAGTGTGCTGTTTAGCTAAGTCTCAGACTGTGTTGTTTAACAATGTCTCAGACTGTGCTGTTTACAATGTCTCAGACTGTGTTGTTTAACAATGTCTCAGACTGTGCTGTTTAACAATGTCTCAGAGTGTGTTGTTTAACAATGTCTCAGACTGTGTTGCTTAACAAGGTCTCATAGTTTGCTGTTTAACTAAGCCTCAGAGTGTATTGTTTTACAATGTCTCAGACTGTGTTGTTTAACAAAATCTCACTGTGCTGTTTTACAATGTCTCAGACTGTATTATTTAACAATGTCTCAGACCGTGCTGTTTTACAATGTCTCAGACTGTGTTGTTTAACAATGTCTCAGACTGTGTTGTTCAATAATGTCTCATTGTGTACTGTTTAACTAAGTCTCAGAGTATACTGTTTATCAATATTTCTGAATGTGTATAATTCAAACTTTCACAATTAGTCAACTCACCTTTATACAGCAGCCCTTCCTGTTCCAGCTTTGAACCCATCATAAACCATTTCCTTGCCTGAAAGTTACATATATACCATACTGATATCTTTTGTTACACTTTTCTCAGAGCTTATAATTACAGTCAACAAAACCCTGGTAGGCTCTAATGTCTCAAATGAGAAAAAAACATAGTTGATATAAACTATATGTAAATGCATAAAGAGTTGACTGTTATAGATAGACAGTGCTGTTGTTTTTATACAAATGAATTGATATGTATTACAAGCAATTGAAAAAAGTTTTTTTGAACATTTCTTTTATAATGTCCAAAATTCAGAAGATATAACATTTTTGATTGCTATCCACAATAAATCAGGGACTCTTAACACCCTGTAACCGCCCACTTGATTTTACAGTGAACTAAGTGTTACAGGGGGGGCATGCTCATGTAACATGTGGATGAATGCTTGTGTTATATGTCAAAGAATGCTAATATTATATGTGGAAAAATGTTTGTGTAACAAGTGAAAGAATGCTCGTGTAACATGTGGAAGCAAGTTTGTATAACATGTAGAAAAATGCTGGTGTAACATGTGGAAGCATGGTCGTGTAACATTTGGAAGAACATTCGTGTACCATGTAGAAGCAAGTTTGTATAACATTTGGAAGAACACTCATGTTCCATGTGGAAAAATGCTCTTATTACATGTGGAAGCATGCTTGTGTTTTATGTGAAAGAATGCTCAAGTAGCATGTGGAAGCATGCTTGTGTTATATGTGAAAGAATGCTAATATTATATGTGGAAAAATGTTTGTGTAACAAGTGAAAGAATGCTCGTGTAACATGTGGAAGCAAGTTTGTATAACATGTAGAAAAATGCTGGTGTAACATGTGGAAGCATGGTCGTGTAACATTTGGAAGAACATTCGTGTACCATGTAGAAGCAAGTTTGTATAACATTTGGAAGAACACTCGTGTACCATGTGGAAAAATGCTCTTATTACATGTGGAAGCATGCTTGTGTTTTATGTGAAAGAATGCTCAAGTAGCATGTGGAAGCATGCTTGTGTTATATGTGAAAGAATGCTAATATTATATGTGGAAAAATGTTTGTGTAACAAGTGAAAGAATGCTCGTGTAACATGTGGAAGCAAGTTTGTATAACATGTAGAAAAATGCTGGTGTAACATGTGGAAGCATGGTCGTGTAACATTTGGAAGAACATTCATGTACCATGTAGAAGCAAGTTTGTATAACATTTGGAAGAACACTCGTGTACCATGTGGAAAAATGCTCTTATTACATGTGGAAGCATGCTTGTGTTATATGTGAAAGAATGCTCAAGTAGCATGTGGAAGCATGCTTGTGTTATATGTGAAAGAATGCTCAAGTAGCATTTGGAGGCATGATTGTGCTACATGTGGAAGCATGCTTGTGTTACATGTGGAAGCATGCTTGTGTTATATGTGAAAGATTTGTTGTTGTTGTTGTTGTATGGTGTTTAGTGTCGCTTTCAACAATTTTTCAGTCATATCGCGACGGTGTCTACTTGAGACAGTATTCTAAGCACTGTCACACTGGAATATCATGCCACAGACACATGGTATGATACCCCACCCAGTCACATTATACTGACACTGGGCCGACCAGACCTAGAACTCTCTTCTAAATACTGAGCGTCAAGCGAGGAAGCTTCTAGTACCATTTTTAAAGTCTTTGATATGACCCGGCCGGGGATATATGTGAAAGAATGCTCAAGAAGCATGTGGAGGTTTGCTCATGTAACATGTGGAAGCATGCTTGTGTTACAGTGGAAGCATGCTTGTACTATATATGGAAGCATGCTCTTGTAATATGTGAAAAAATGCTCTTGTTATATGTGGAAAACTGCTTATGCCATATATGGAAGCATACTATTGTTATATGTGGAAAAATATTTTAGTAAAAAACAGAAGAATCCTCTTGTTATATGTAGAAGAATGGTATTGTTTTATGTGTAAGAATCATCTTGTTACATGTTAAAGAATGTTCTTGTTATATGTGGAATAACGCTCTTGTTATATGTGGAAAAATGCTTGTGTTATATTGGAAGAATAGTTTTGTTAAATATAGAAGAATGCTCTTGTTATATGTGGAAGAATCATCTTGTTATTTGTGGAAGAATGTTCTGGTTATATGTGGAAGAATCATCTTGTTATATGTGCAAGAAATCTCTTGTTATATGTGGGAAAATGCTCATGTTATATGTGAAAGAATGTTCTTGTTATATGTGGAAGAATGCTCTTGTTATATGTGGAATAATGCTTGTGTTATATGTGGAAGAATCTTATTGTTACATGTGGAAGAATGCTCTTGTTATATGTGGAAGAATGTTTTTTTTATATGTGGAAGAAGATTCTTGTTAGATACAGAGAAAACTCTTGTTATATGTGGAAAAATGTTCATGTTACAAGTGAAAAATGCTAGTGTTTCATGTGGAAAAATGCTTGTGCTATATGTGGAAGAATGTTCTTGATATATTTTGAAGAATGCTCTTGTTATATGTGGAAGAATGCTCTTGTTACATGTGAAAGAATGTTCTTGTTATATGTGGAAGAATGCTCTTGTTATATGTGGAAGAATGCTCTTGTTATATGTGGAAGCATGCTCTTGTTATATGTGGAAGAATGCTCTTGTTACATGTGGAAGAATGCTCTTGTTATATGTTGAAGAATACTCTTGTTATATGCAGAAGCATGCTTTTTTATATGTGGAAAATGCTCATGTGATATGTGAAAGAATGTTCTTGTTACATGTGGAAGAATGCTCTTGTTTTATGTGGAAAAATGCTTGTGTTATATGTGGAAGAATGTTCTTTTTATATGGGAATAAATGCTAATGATATATGTGAAATAATGTTTGTGTTATTTGGAAAAATGCTTGTGTTATATGTGGAAGAATGTTCTTGCTTCATGTGGAAGAATGTTCTTGTTCTTGTTATATGTGGAATAATGTTCTTATATATGTGGAAGAGTGCTATTGCTATATGTGGAAGAATGTTCTTAATAAATTTGGAAGAATGTGCTTGTTCTATGTGGAAGAATGCTCTTTTTTCATGTGGAAGCATGCTCTTGTTATATGTGGAAGCGAGCTCTTGTTATATGCAGAAGCATGCTCTTTTTATATGTGGAAAATGCTCAGGTTATATGTGAAAGAATGTTCTTGTTATATGTGGAACAATGCTCTTTTTATATGTGACAAAATGCTCTTGTTAGTTGTGGAAAAGTGCTTGTTTTATATGTGGAAGAATGTTCTTAATATATTTGGAAGAGTGCTCTTGTTATATGTGGAAGAATGCTCTTGTTACATGTGGAAGCATGCTCTTGTGATATGTGGAAGCATGCTCTTGTTATATGCAGAAGCATACTCTTTTTATATGTGGAAAAATGCTCATGTTATATATGAAAGAATATTCTTGTTATATGTGGAATAATGCTCTTGTTATATGTGGAAAAATGCTCTTGTTATATATGGAAGAAAGTTCTTATTATATGTGGAAGAATGTTCTTATTATATGTGGAAGAATGTTCTTATTATATGTGGAAGAATGTTCTTGTTATATGTGGAAGAATAATCATGTTATATGTGGAAGAATGTTCTTGTTATATGTGGAAAAATGAGCTTGTTATATGTGGAAGAATGTTCTTGTTATTTGTGGAAGAATATTCTTGTTATGTGGAAAAATGCTCATGATACATGTGGAAGAATGCTCTTGTTATATGTGGAAGAATGCTCATATTACATGTGGAAGAATGCTCATATTACATGTGGAAGATTGCTCATGTTACATGTGGATATGTCAGTATCATTTTTGCATTGAGATTCAATCATGTTTATGTGAAAATT
This sequence comes from Panopea generosa, assembly GCA_029582155.1. NCBI lineage: Eukaryota > Metazoa > Mollusca > Bivalvia > Adapedonta > Hiatellidae > Panopea > Panopea generosa. Next base: position 26,832,551 of record CM055904.1, on the reverse strand, counting down.
AGGCAAAATCAAATTAAGATCATCGCTCAACAGAAAAAAACTTTGTAACAGAATTGTTGTCAAGTTTGGTTGTATCCAATTCAGTGGATTTAGAGATAACATTTATTATTTTTCCTCCAACTTAAAGGCAAAAATTACCATAGCGGTCATGTTCAATTTCTAAGTAACACATAAGTTACATTTCATTTAAATAAGTACAAGTTGAACTTTACCCAAATTAAAGTACTATAAAATCTGGTATATATAGTGCCGTTGATTGTCTGACATTTAGGAAAAAACTAAAGATGACCAATGAAGGAACTATTCCTTCCAAATGGTTTCATTAACAGTTTTGAAAAGGAATATTTCAATCAAAAAGCAGCTGCTTATTTTACCCAGGGACCATGCTAAACTTGTAAATGGAATGGAAAACATAACCATTGAAATTAGGATCACTCAAGGAGCATTTCTTTCAACTTCTGCTTGATTTAAAGATTTTATAATCTATGTTCTAGTTATCACTTAACTTTGTACAGTATGGATGTGACAATTATGCCTTAAGATCAGTTTGTGGGAATTAAATTTCTTTTCTGAGACTCCATAAAATCAACAAAAATTACACCCCACCCAAACCCACAAAAATTAATTATTTCAAAGAACAGTCCGAGATATAATGGTTATGTAACTATTGTGTTGGTTCAGTGAAAATCAAATGTAAAATGCAGGTGCCAGAGTGCACAAACTTTTATGGACTGATAGACGACAGACACAAGGCGTTTAGAATGGCTCACCTTGAGCACAAAACTTTGAAGGTGGTAACCAAAAGAAACATTCCATACCTGCCAAGTGTGGGTCACTGGTCTCAGAGAAAAAAGATTAAATTTTAAAGGTATTTTCATACAGTGTGATGCCAATGAAGTAGGCTGATACTCGTCTCTAATTCACCTAAAATAGACATACCCCTTACAACTTATATAGGATCAATTTGAAAGTTGCAGAGAAAGCTTTAATGAAGTAAAATTGCTTCAAATAATCTCCAACCTCTTTCTCAGTTCTCTCTGCTTCTGTTTCTGTGGTATTCAGGTTACACTCATCATCATTTAGTTCCTCTTTCCACTGCTGTCTGAACTGTTCCAGTTGATCGTGAACATTAGGCTGGCACCCATCATCATGTATCACATCTCTGGCACTCCTACTCTCATCAACAGCTAACAAGTCAGGGATTTCTTGCTCAGTGTCCTGATATGGTAAACATATTTTACATTTTAAATTTATTTTAAAACTGGTATAAATCATGCTGATTAATTTTTTATTTTTCACATTTCAGTATTATATTTGAAATATTTTATACATATAATTTGTAAACTGCAATGGAAATGAACCTGCTATTATAGCAGTGCCTTGCAAGTATTGTACACACTATCTATTATTGTACTCAACTATTATATAAATTTTATGTAGGCAGATGAGGATCTAAATTATCAATGGATGGCAAAAATTCCAAATTGTTTCCTTATTTTTTTCTTTCAATAGGGCTGAAGATAAGAGTATTAATTAACACAAAAAATAACTATAAACATAAAATTTCTTCATTTCTTGGTTTACAATCAAGCTCTTTCTTTTGATACCCACATCATAAAAATCTGTAGGTTAGATCAGGAGAAGTTGTGTTTGCAAACTTCAGAAAAAAAAACAAAATGAAATAAATATAGATGAGTATAATACTGATGTTAGGGTTTTTCGATCACATAAAAATCGCCAATAAATATATCACTGCAAAATGATTGTTGACCCATATGCTTGTATTAAAAGAATGTTAAAATGACTGTAAGATAATAATTGTTTTAACAAAAAAGATAACAGATACATGATTATTGTCTTCACCATTCAGGGTTGATCTTTATGACCCAAAAATACTTTCACAAAATAGCATCAGGAGATATGAGGCTGCAAAATATGAGGCTGTAGAAGAGCAGAAAAATGAAAGCATGAGATGTCCAAGTAAATTGTAGAATTCTTTATTATTTTTATTTTCTTACGTCATAATTATTTTTATTTATTGTTTATTTAAGTAGCACACATATAAAGTACCAGTAAACTATTTTGGAACATAACTTAAACCCTAGTACCCACTTATGGCCAAACCCACACGATGCAGCTGAAGCAAACTGTTACATATAGCCTGTGATATTCCCCTTATCTTGTTGAAATTAAACCAATACTTCACATGCACAGAAGCGCTGATCATTTTCATGTGATCATGTTAAAATTCAAAGGTTTTACGTCATTTGAATTTGTTCAGTATGTATTTAAAGTACACTACTGCCTATCAGGATTTAAGGAAAATAGCAACTTTGAAGGAAGTTACAGTTTATAGAACTGCTATAGACTGTGTACAATCCAAAATGACACCTATACATATATTCAATAAGCTAAAAAAACACCGAGAGATACAGGGGAGTATGGAAACAACTTGTCTACAAATGGCACAACAGATTCGCTGACAGCTGGTCTGACAGTGCACCTCGTGAATGAACCCCATATAAGGACACCTACAAAATAACAGCTTTCTAGTACATCATCAATGGCAACCCTCGTTAAACTGTACCCGAGGTGGCAGAACATGTTAGATGCAGTAAGTCAACTGCTAGTATCCAGCATGTATTGACCGTGTACTCCATCAACTCCATGATGAAACAAGAGCTGTCAGAAGATGACAAAGCTTGCCTCTGGGTGTCTAAGTCCAAAAAGGGCCATAAGTGTGGAAAAAAATGCAACCCAGAGTTATGGTTCTTGTCTGTGTGTGTACTGTTGATGATGGTGAACACACATGTGAAGTTTCATTCACATCTAATGAGTGGTTGCATATATATCTTAAACTTAAACGCAACTAAACTCAAAGTTTTACTTGGGTGTCTAAGTCGAAAAAGAGCCATAACTGTGCCAAAAGCAACCCAGAGTTATGGTTCTTGTCTGTGTGTGTTCCATTGATGATGGTGAACACACATGCGAAGGTTCATTCACATCCAATGAGTGGTTGCATAGATATGTGAAACTTGTACGCAACTAAACGCAAAGTTTAACCTTGGTGTCTAAGTCGAAAAAAGGGCCATAACTGTGCCAAAATGCAACCCAGAGTTATGGTTCTTGTCTCTGTGTGTTCCATTGATGATAGTGAACACACATGTGAAGTTTCATTCACATCCAATGAGTGGTTGCATAGATATGTGAAACTTGTACGCAACTAAACGCAAAGTTTAACCTTGGTGTCCAAGTCAAAAAAGGGCCATAACTGTGCCAAAATGCATTCCAGAGTTATGGTTCTTGTCTCTGTGTGTTCCATTGATGATGGTGATCACACATGAGAAGGTTCATTCACATCCAATGAGTGGTTGCATAGATATTTGAAACTTGTATGCAACTGTCCCGGCGAGCTAAAAATACTTAAAAAGAAGATATTTCTGGACATTGTTCAATTGTGTCATTTCAGGTGGTGTGCGCTGACCTGTTACATGCTCTGCAAAGCTAATAGAACATACTGTATTCACTGGATTTGGCACCATTACACTTTGCCTATATCTGAAGTGCAAGTCCCACTTGAGATGGCAACAAAAACGGTGAACATTTCGAGAAGGCATGAACTGTGAATGCTTCACATCAGGTTGGATGCAAGTGTGCGCCGTTCGGTGCAATATGATGTTATTATATTTTGATTGGAAATTTTATTCAATTTTCATGCAATTTTCCAAACATAACCAGAAATCATCTACTAGATTTCAATGAAAAAATTTGGATGCAATGCACTCATTAGTTTTGATGCAGTATGCAAATTCTATGATTTACTGGGGCACTCCCAGTAGATAAAACTATACTTGATTGCAAATGAATGAATAAATATTTATTCACTCTTTCCACAATGAAAAACAAATGGATTAAATAATGCAAATGTATTAAACTTCAACTGAAAAGAGTACCTAGAAGTGTTTTCAATTTTATCTACAAATTTAAATAATCTGTCCAATCATTACAATCAAGGCATATATATAAGTTCAGAGTACCTTCTAAATAATCTGTCCAATCATTACAATACAATTCAGGCATGTATAAGTTCAGAGTACCTTCTAAATAGTCTGTCCAATCATTACAATACAATTCAGGCATATATAAGTTCAGAGTACCTTTTAAACAATCTGTCCAGTCAATACAATACAGGCCTGAATAAGTTCAGAGTACCTTCTAAATAATCTGTCCAAGAATTACAATTCAGACATATATAAGTTCAGAGTACCTTCTAAATAATCTGTCCAGTCAATAAAATACAGGCATAAATAATCTGTCCAATCAATACAATACAGGCATGTATAAGTTCAGAGTACCTTCTAAATAATCTGTCCAATCAATACAATTCAGACATGTATAAGTTCAGAGTACCTTCTAAATAATCTGTCAAATCAATGCAATTCAGGCATGTATAAGTTCAGAGAACCTTCTAAATAAGCTGTCCAATCAATACAATACAGACATGTATAAGTTCAGAGAACCTTCTAAATAATCTGTCCAATTAATACAATACAGGCATGTATAAGTTCAGAGTACCTTCTAAATAATCTGTCAAATCAATGCAATTCAGGCATGTATAAGTTCAGAGAACCTTCTAAATAATCTGTCCAATCAATACAATACAGGCATGTATAAGTTCAGAGAACCTTCTAAATAATCTGTCCAATTAATACAATACAGGCATGTATAAGTTCAGAGTACCTTCTAAATAATCTGTCAAATCAATGCAATTCAGGCATGTATAAGTTCAGAGAACCTTCTAAATAAGCTGTCCAATCAATACAATACAGGCATGTATAAGTTCAGAGAACCTTCTAAATAATCTGTCCAATTAATACAATACAGGCATGTATAAGTTCAGAGTACCTTCTAAATAATCTGTCAAATCAATGCAATTCAGGCATGTATAAGTTCAAAGAACCTTCTAAATAAGCTGTCCAATCAATACAATACAATTCAGGCATGTATAAGTTCAGAGAACCTTCTAAATAATCTGTCCAATCAATACAATTCAGGCATGTATAAGTTCAGAATACCTTCTAAATAATCTGTCCAGTCAATACAATACAGGCATGTATAAGTTCAGAGTACCTTCTAAATAATCTGTCCAGTCAATACAATACAGGCATGTATAAGTTCAGAGTACCTTCTAAATAATCTGTCCAGTCAATACAATACAGGCATGTATAAGTTCAGAGAACCTTCTAAATAATCTGTCCAATCAATACAATTCAGGCATGTATAAGTTCAGAATACCTTCTAAATAATCTGTCCAGTCAATACAATACAGGCATGTATAAGTTCAGAGTACCTTCTAAATAATCTGTCCAGTCAATACAATTCAGACATGTATAAGTTCAGAGTACTTTCTAAATAATCTGTCCAGTCAAAACAATTCAGGCATGTATAAGTTCAGAGTACCTTCTAAATAATCTGTCCAATCAATACAATCCAGGCATATATAAGTTCAGAGTACCTTCTAAATAATCTGTCCAATCAATACAATCCAGGCATATATAAGTTCAGAGTACCTTCTAAATACTCTGTCCAATCATTACAATTCAGGCATGCATAAGTTCAGAGTACCTTCTAAATAATCTGTCCAATCAATACAATTCAGGCATATATAAGTTCAGAGTACCTTCTTAATATTCTGTCCAATCATTACAATCAAAGCATATATAAGTTCAGAGTACTTTCTAAATAATCTGTCCAGTCAATTCAATACAGGCATATATAAGTTCAGAGTACCTTCTAAATAATCAGTCCAATACTTTCTAAATAATCTGTCCAATCAATACAATCCAGACATGTATAAGTTCAGAGTACCTTCTAAATAATCTGTCCTATCAATACAATACAGACATGTATAAGTTCAGAGTACCTTCTAAATAATCTGTCCAGTCAATACAATACAGGCATGTATAAGTTCAGAATACCTTCTAAATAATCTGTCCAATCATTACAATTCAGACATGTATAAGTTCAGAGTACCTTCTAAATAATCAGTCCAATACTTTCTAAATAATCTGTCCAATCAATACAATCCAGACATGTATAAGTTCAGAGTACTTTCTAAACAAGCTGTCCAATCATTACAATTCAGACATGTATAAGTTCAGAGTACCTTCTAAATAATCTGTCCTATCAATACAATCCAGACATGTATAAGTTCAGAGTACTTTCTAAATAATCTGTCCAATCAATACAATTCAGGCATATATAAGTTCAGAGTACTTTCTAAACAAGCTGTCCAATCATTACAATTCAGACATGTATAAGTTCAGAGTACCTTCTAAACAAGCTGTCCAATCATTACAATTCAGACATGTATAAGTTCAGAGTACCTTCTAAATAATCTGTCCAGTCATTACAATTCAGGCATATATAAGTTCAGAGTACCTTCTAAACAAGCTGTCCAATCATTACAATTCAGGCATATATAAGTTCAGATTACCTTCTTAATAATCTGTCCAGTCAATACAATTCAGGCATATATAAGTTCAGAGTACCTTCAAACAGTGCAAATTTTGCTACAAAATGTGAGATTGGTTTATTTAGGAAGTAAGACTTGTTTACATCAGAGGTTCTATGAATGTGAGGTACTCCCATCAGGATATCACTTAGTTATCAAAAAAGACCAAATATACAGCCGCCATCCGGTGGTTTGACAGAGCCCCAGATAAAATACGTATCTGCGTATACGACGCATTAAAAATTGGTGGATACGCATCAAATTTGTTTTAAGTCCCTATCAATTACACATTAGCAACAAGTTTTACGCTAAAATCAATTTTTAAATGCGTCAGTAAGTTACATTGGATGAAAATCGATCTTTATTGCACTAATTTCTTGACTTATCCGCGTAAATAAAAATAGCTGAATGGGTTTGATTCAACTCGCTTCAGCGATAAATTTTATCTGGTACTCCAGTCTGTGTCATTGATAATATGTGAAATTAGATATAGGTATTAAATTTACCAATCAAACTCAGCCTGAATTTGTTTTTTCCTTGCAGCTGGAGTTGGAACATGGCAGAGATTTAGTATCACCCTATCATATTTGGCCACGAAAAGAAAGTGTCTATAAAATGACATTTGATTGTCAACAAATAAACTGTAAACATGATGCAAAAAATTAAAAAGCAAACTAAAGTAATGATGTTTCTGCTGAGGTCATGGTCAGGAGTTAAGGAGCCTTTTAAAGATTTTTTATAATGCGTCTCCATGGACAGCGGATATCCAAATAATAATAAAAAATGTCCATTCACGCTTTATTTAATCAGGCTACATCATCAGTATATTGAAGGAATTGATCAATCTTTTAACCTGCATTCAAACAAAAAAGACCCATGATTGTTCTAAAATAAATGACAAAACCATTAAGCAATGGCAATTGCAGTTTCCTTGGCTAGCCATTGATAAAAAAAAAAGATTTAATAATAATTCAACATTGTAGTGTCAATTCTGCACTGGTTGTTTATCATATGCACAATAATCATCACTGCTCTGAAAAAATCTAAAATACTCATCTACTCTGATTTTAATGAGTGATCACTCATCGGCTTAAAAAATTATCTGGGGCTCTGGTTTGATGATCACTGCTAGAGATAAAATCATGGCCACTTACTGTAGCTGAAAATTACCACAAATACAGAGAGTTGTGCTGCACCATTCGAATGCCATGGGAAACTGCCTGTTATTGTTGGATCTGTTTACCGCCCGCTAACTACATGGAAGAACAGGGGTCGCTCCACAGTATGGATACCTGGGGACTTGAACCATCCAAGGTAATAACAACCCCATCCAAACCAATCAGCTACTTCTACAGGTTCTCAGCAAGCAGTGATGTTCCGATCCAGTGAAAATAAAACACTTTATCTTTATCACTAACAGACCATCACTCATTGAAAAAAGCAAGTCAATACCTGGGGTCATTGACGATGACATAATTTTTGTGCAAGCTTCCACAAAATTGACCAGACAGCGAGTGACCTCCCTAGACAGAAAATCCTACTGTGGGAGCATATAGATACTGTAAGGTTGAAACCAGCAGTTCTAAGCAGATTTCTCAGCCGAGTTCACCTCACAGCATACACAGCACACTGACATTAAGGCTCTCTGGTCCATTATCTGGGATTTATGCACCACAGCCAAGTAAAAGAATGTAACATCCAAGATGACCTCAGCCAGCCATGGGTATATCAGAATATGAAACGCCTCTTCAGGAAAACAAAGAGAGCCTATCATACAGCCACATGAACAAGAAATGAGGATGATGTCCAATGCTACAAGAAACTGCAACATGACACCACACATGAGTGTAGGAAAGCCTATGACAACTACATGTATGTATGGGACATTATCACTAAAGGCAGAGATCAGAAAATTCGTTATTAGGGCAAGCATTGTGACAGCAGTGGCATCTTCTCCCTCAAGAGTTAAGGCATTGCAAATAATGACCCCAACAGCCAGTTTAGCAGTGTCTTCACTGAAGAGAACATCACTAACATCCCATCTATGCCTGGAGATCCATATCCCAAAATCCACAACTTCAACATTGGCAAAGAAAGTGTCCAGAAATTCCTCCAGGCCCTTTATCCCTTTATCCCCACAAAACAACAGAACCATATGCAATACCTACATGCTTCCTGAAGGAAGCATCCAATGAGATTACACTAGCACTCACACTGGTGTTCCAGGCAGCATTCCAACAAGACAAGGTCCCAGAAGATTGGAGACAGGCAAATGTGACTCCAGCCAACTACAGGCCAATCCCGCTTTCCTCCGTAAGCTGCAAGATGCTAGTGTAATGTTTGGATGGCTGTTGTTATCTATTATAAACCCTTGATTTTAATGAGAGTGTGTTGGTTACTGATCATTTTATTTTCTTGGTTCTCTCTAGGTGGAAGTAGTTTTTTATAAAGCATGCTGGAATATATGCATACAGACTTGCTATATAGCTAACAATATTACAGTTAGAACACTGCAATATTCTAATATTAATATAATACTTAATATGTAAGATCCTTCTGTATGCATGTAATATGAGTTAGTACTTCCGAACTGGGAGCTTTACAAAAATAGATATTCCAACAAACCATGCGTTGATTTAATCATTTAATATAATATTCAGGAAAAGATATATCAAACAGGTCATCCACAGCCACACCTAAACTCTCACCAGATACTGTCAGACCAACAGCACGGTTTCCAAAAGAAAAAATCCTGTGAGTCCCCACTCATCCTCACCCTTCAATTACTCACTGCCGGACAAAATGCCGGTGGACAGATAGATGCCAGCATGTCCTGGTGGAAGGTGACATGTCAACCTCCGCTACAGTTACTTCCAGAGTATCACATGGCACAGTTCTTGGACCACTACTCTTCCTGCTTTACATCAATGATCTTCTGGACATAGTAAATCCACATCTTGGCTCTTTGGCAGCCTCATCTACCTGAAGATCCACAGGTTTAGAACGGGGGTGGAACAGCTACATGGATTTGGGCTTTAAAGGCATCCACTGTGACCACCTCATATGTAGAGGTTGGGAGAATGTTCAAATATATTAGTATTCTAGAATAGAATCAAAGATAGGGGCTTGGAAGTGTCTAACATGTGATAACATCAACATCACATCATCATCATTTGCAAGCCTAGAATCATTGGAAACAACAAATATCTATAATAACCTTACCAATACATCAGATATACTGATTAGTCCATGCAAGGTAACTTACACATCTCTCTCAAACATACCCTTCACATCCACACCCAAGCACTCCAACAAGCATAAAGGAAATCTAAACCATATAAACAAATCTAAACAAAATAAGCCAAACAAGAAAAACAAAATCAAAGGCCTGAAAGGCCTAAGGGAAGGGTCGCTGCTTGTGTTAATTCGAAAATGTTGGTTCGGAAAATTGGAAAAACTTAGTTAGATTTCTGATGTGTTAAAAGGCAATTCATTGGAATTTAGAAAAGAATGTGGTGTGTCTAATATTTCTTTTGTGTATCTGTATAAATAATCTCCTGCATACAATACAGAGTCCATATCAATACTTTTCCAACAGTAGCTATCAAACGATTTTAATAATGCATTTGAAAAAAATGCAAACACCATGGTACACACTGTCTTCCCTGTGAAAATTGACTGAATATTTGATGACCCTGGTGAAAATACCCATTTCAGGACATTTTGTAAACTGGTAACATGGTGGTTCAGGATTCCTTTCCACATCTCCACATAAAAGTTATCAACATGAACAACCTATATGAAAGCTTCACAAACAAACCTTCATATTCTGATGTTTCTCCAAAATCAAAAGAATTGAGTAGTGATGTTCAACTCAAGTCAATTTTAATATCTCCAGTTCAATAGTAACGAAATGCATTCAGTACAAAATGTTCCTAATTGTCCGAGAATATACAACACATATCCATAACTCTTTGTCTAGACCAAAACAAACATGACCTACTTATAGTTATGTCTAATTCTCATATAACTTTCAATCAACAATATAAATAATAAATTAATAGCATTATAAACGGTGTTGCGTGACCTATATTTAATAAATCTAAAAATTACAACACAGAAACATAACAAACATAACAGTCGGATAACCTAATTAACCGTTAAATATGTTCATTAAAACACTGCTTGCATTAGATGACAGATTGGCGCATTTTCTATAAACAACAAATATAGCCCCGAACCTAATTTCGTTATTTTACTATCAAAATTAAAAGAGGACAATCCGTTGTGAATAAAATTACACTAACAATCACTATTTACTCAAACTACAAGATTTTATATAGAAAACATGTCAATATTTCACCCCATTAATGATTACATGCCGAATGGTGATAGAAATTTTATATCAGATGACGTCACTATGCATAGTAGTAAATGTGTAAAACAATGTTTTTATGAATGAAAATTGCCGCATTTTTAGTACACAGTGAAATTAGTATATTCTTTCACATTTCCATGAAAATTGTATGTTTCCCGTATCGTATTTTTTGAACTTTTGTAAAGAAAAATATCCACAATAAATAAAAAAACTTTGAATCTTTTGTTGTATTTAAGACGTCCTCTGCTACGGTAAATGCGTTTTGAAACTTGTGAACTACTTTATCGGTCGGATGAATATGGTGGTTCCTGCCATACGTAGTTTGTATAACAGATTGCTAGGGCTGCACGACAGCTATGGAAGTCAGAGCTTTGCTCGCCTTCCAATAAAATGATCTATTGTTGACAACAAACAAGAATATGAAAATCCTATTATATCCACAAAACCGGACATCATAATTGGCACTGAGTCTTGGCTAAAACAAACAAGAGGCTATAGTTGGTCATCATTACTACATAAACATTTGGAAAATCTGTTGGACCGTTCTTGAGTAGAAGATTTTTTAAGTTTTGGACTATTTTAAGTAATGATGGCCATCTTGAATTTTAGATAGGAAAAATAAATCTTTTGTATAGTCTCCTATGCAATTTTCTGTTTTCCCACAGTATCCCTAAGTAAAATTCTAAGTCCCCTTACAGGGCCCCTATATACTTCAGCCACTAAATTCTTATCTGCAATCAAATCCCTACTTTTAGGGATAATTTATATCAAATATGTACAAATCTGACATACCGGTTCTTAAGAAAAACAATTTTACTAATTCCCAATTTGTACCCTTTTTGGGCCCCTCCTGACCCCTTAAATCATAGCAACCCAGTCATTTTTACAAATCTTAACCTCCTTTACCTAACAATGCTTTAGTGAAGATATAGGCAAAATTATTTCCATTTAAAAAAAAATATAAATATATTATACAGTTGAAACTTGTTATCTCGATATTGGAGGGATGGCAAAAAAACTCGAGATATCTGAATATTGACATAGATTTTGTCTCAAAATCAATATTTATTTTCATTAACTGGGCTGCGTTCAGCATGGTTAAACATGTTTACTTTGTTTATAAAAGCAAACTGTCAACTAATGAATGAAAAGTATAAGGAAATCGTCTACTCGGCTGTGTCCCTTCACTTCCCATTAAGTCACGTGATTGATCAAGCGCAAACAGCTCGCGGAGGTGTTTAATCTGTCAGCTAACGATAAAAGTGAACGTGTCGTTCAGTTCAGTTCACTTCTGTAATCTGTAATCTGTAATCAAACGTTTACAAACAAATTAACGCAGCCCATATAAGTGTTGCAAAGCACGTCAATTGTACTTTCATATTACGGTCCATGCAGTAGAATTACACTGTCGTGATAAATGCTAATATCCGGGTCCTTCTTCGAATTTCTCGGCAGTGTGAGATGTAAGTTGAGGCTGATTGGTTGAATCAAATGATATTTAAACCAAATTAACTTGCAATCACCCAATTGGATGACACAATGTTTGCAACGTTCTGTAAGTCATTTAAACTGACACCTTTGTCGTTGACCGGTTATTAGTGTTGCGTCATAAACAAATTGTAAAAAATGGCACACAGCGTGGAAACACACAGAGTATTATGTCAACAATAAATATATCGAGACAAACAATCAATTAAAGGAGTTAAATGATCAATCGGGGACTAAAACTGGGATCGTGATATCCGGAGTATTGACAGAGACAATATCGAGTTAAAAGGAGTTTATTTATATAAGCAAAGAAGTGGAAAAGTTGGGACAGGCAAAAAATATCGACATTATCGGAATATTGATTTAAGCGATATCGAGACAACAAGTTTCGACTGTATTGACATGTGTCTCCTAACTGAACTCTCGGGGCAGGGTCATTTTTAACCCTAGGGACACAATTTGAACAAATCTAACAGAACTATTGTTGGTCATGACATGTGTCCCCTAATTGAAACCACGGGGCGGGGTCATATTTAACCCTAGGGACACCATTTGAACAAATCTAACAAAACTATAGTTGGTCATCATTACTACATAAACATTTTGAAAATCTGTTGGACTGTTCATGAGAAGAAGATTTTTTAAGTTTTGGACTATTTTTAGTAATGGCGGCCATCTTGAATTTCAGATTGAAAAAAAAAAACCTTCTGTATAGTCTCCTATGCAATAGAAACACCCATGTGAAGTTTCAATTTAATTGGTTTAGTGGTTTCAGAGAAAGTGCTGCTAACAGACGACAGACGACGAACGACAGACAACGCGCCATCACATAAGCACTTCTGGCCTTTGGCCAGTAGAGCTGAAAACATTATGAGAGTGTGGTCTTTGACACAAATCTGGCCTCCGTTTCGCAGAGACAGGCAACACCAGGCTGAGGGTGGAGTGTTTATAGCTGTCAGAAACATCATAGCTGAGGAAGCTACAGACCTCCGCACGGACTGCGAAAATACCTTGATAAAGATTGAAACTTCTGGAAATAAACCCTTGTTAATAGGTGCTTACTATAAGCCAAAAGAACATGACCCCCACAGCCTTTCTGAGTTCAAAAACTTTGTCAAATTGTCATCAAAGACCACATCAAACATCTGGATTGGTGGCGACTTTAACCTGCCAAAAATGAATTGGACAGTTATTGCCCCAGGAAATTACTGCAAATTCCCCTCATATTATAGAAAGTTTGCTGATATTCTATATGACAATAATCTTACCTAAGCAGTCCAAGATCCCACACACCTCAACCACATCCTAGACCTTTTTCTTACCACAAATCCAACTGTCGTCCACAGGATTAGCCTAATTCCTGGCATCAGTGATCACGAGGTTGTCCTTGTTGATACAAATATCTCAGCACACACAAGAACACAAAAGCCACGAAAAAGACCTCTTTACTAAAGAGCAGACTGGGACAGTCTGAGAGCACATCACATCAAATTCCATGAAAATATGACCAGTAGAGGGTCATAATTATGATCACTGCTCTGTTGACCAAATTTTGAAACTTTTCCATGAAAACATAATCACTGGTGCTGAAACCTACATACCAACAAAAACGGCATCAACAAAAAATAAACTTCCATGGATAAAAGTTGACCTCAAACATTTATACAGAAAACACAACAAAGCATATAAAAAGCACATGCACACAAGTAGCAGTAAAGACAGAAAACATTACCAAGATCTAAAACAGAAATGCCGCAAAAATACAAAAATAGCATATCAAGAATATCTGGAGGACATCCTAAACATTAATATAAAAAACGGACCAACAATCCTCAAGACAAAATAACAAAAAATTATACACTCTTAAAGCACTCCAAACAGGATTCATATGGCATAGACTCACTAAACAAGAGGGCCAAGATGACCCTATATCACTCACCTGAGTGACCTCGAGTCACCAAACTTGAGTAGATTATGTAATACATATACACTCAAAATTCCAGAAAAACGAGATGGGCAAGAATTTTGATTTGTTTTGTAGATTAACAGATGCGTAGAAGAGTTCAAACTTGGTAGAGGTTCACCCATGGTAAATATCAGTGAAAATACATTGAAATCAGGTCAGTAGATTCTGACTTTCGAAGTTTTTACTATAGCTGCCTATATAGTAATCTAGCGCCTCACTGTGGCGGTTATGTTTTTTAACAAATCACAACAGCTCGAACAAACTTGGTAATGGGTCACCCAAGGAACATTTCTGCAAATTTGTTTTAAAATTGATCCGGTGGTTTCTGACAAGAAGAATTTTTATGTTTTTACTATAGCTTATATAGTAAACTAATCCCATTCCCTGACCGCCATGTTTTTTGACGAATCACTACGGTTTGAACAAACTTGGTAGTGGTTCCTCCAAGGAACATTTCTGTGAAACTATTTTAAAATCGAGCCAGTAGTTTCTGACAAGAAGATTTTTTAAGATTTTACTATAGCTTATTTAGTAAACTAACCCCACCCCTTTGCCGCCATGTTTTTTGACAAATCAAGACGGCTTGAACAAACTTGGTAGAGGGTCACCCAAGGACCATTTCTGTGAAATTATTTTAAATCGAGCCAGTATTTTTCAAAAAGAATTTTTTTTAAGGTTTTACTATAGCTTATAATTATGGTAAACTAACCCACCCCCTGGCCGCCATGTTTTTTGACGAAACAAGATGACTTGAATAAACTTGGTACAGAGTCACCCAAGGAATATTTCTGTGAAATTATTTTAAAATTGAGCCAGTTGTTTCTGACAAGAAGATTTTTTTAAGTTTTTACTTTAGCTTATATAGTAATGTAACCACACACACTGGCTGCCATGTTTTTGACAAATCAAGATGGCTTGAACAAACTTGGTAGTGGGTCACCCAAGAAACATTTCTGTGAAATTATTTTAAAATTTAGCCAGTAGTGTCTGACAAGAAGATTTTTTAAGTTTTTACTATAGCTTATATACCGTAAATCGCCAATTATAAACCGCAGTTTTTTCAATTGTATGGGGTTTAATGTAATAAAGAAATATATATGAAAATACTGATATTACTATGAATTTCATTTTTTAACACTGATGAATAATTATTATCAGTTGATTGATTAGTTGTTGTTGTATGGTGTTTAGCGTCGTTTTCAATAATTTTTCAGTCATATCGCGACAGTGTTTACTTGAGACAGTATTGTAAGCGCTGTCACACTGGAGTATCATGCCGCAGACACATGGTATGATACCCCACCCAGTCACATTATACTGACACCGGACCAACCAGTCCTAGAACTCTTCTCTAAATGCTGAGCGTCAAGCGAGGAAGCTTCTAGTACCATTTTTAAAGTCTTTGGTATGACCCGGCCGGGGATTGAACCCACAACCTTCCGCATGCGAGGCGGACGCTCTACCACCAGACCTCGCCGCGATCTTGATTGATTAAAAATATTACAAAACAAATTTAAAAATTTGGGACAAGAAAATTGTGCAGGTGTTCGGCGGCACCAATTTGACTCCGCCCACTTGTACTTTCCTTGTCCTTTACTGCTGTTGGATTATCACTCTGTTAATTGAAACTAACTGACATCTCTTTGATATTGAATTAAAAAGCGTGAATACTGTTTGACAAGTGTCAATAATGACACGTGTATGTTTGGTGTTCAGAACCTCATTGGTGAGAAGGGGTTTAGAACGTGTTATCGTTGCTTGGAAGGAGATGATTTTGACCGCCATGATTTTTGACGAATCACTACGGTTTGAACAAACATGGTAGGGGTTCCTCCAAGGAACATTTCTGTGACACTATTTTAAAATCGAGCCAGTAGTTTCTAACAAGAAGATTTTTTTTTTTTACTAATTAAACTTGTCCCGCCCCCTGGCAGCCATGTTTTTTGACAAATCAAGATGGCTTGAACAAACTTGGTAAAGGGTCACCCAAAGACCATTTCTGTGAAATTATTTTAAAATCAAGCCAATGTTTCTGACAAGAAGATTTTTTTTTAAGTTTTTACTATAGCTCATAATTACAGTAAACTAACCCCACCCCTTGGTCGCCATGTTTTTTGATGAATCAAGATGGCTTGAACAAACTTGGGAGAGGGTCACCCAAGGAACATTTCTATGAAATTATTTTAAAATCGAGCCAATGTTTCTGACACGAAGATTTTTTAAATTTATACTATAGCTTTTATAGTTAACTAACCCCACCCCTTGCCGCCATATTTTTTGATGAATCAATATGACTTGAACAAACTTGGTAGAGGGTCACACAAGGAACATATCTATGAAATTATTTTAAAATCGAGTCAGTAGTTTCTGACAAGAAGATTTTTTTAAGTTTTTACTAATTAAACTTGCCTTGCCCCCTGGTGGCCATGTTTTTTGTAGAATCAAGATGGCTTGAACAAACTTGGTAGAGAGTCACCCAAGGAACATTTCTGTAAAGTTATATCTAAATTGGCCCAGTGGTTTCAGAGGAGAAGTTGTTAGAAGCTAAAAGTTAACGACGGACGACAGACAACGGACACCAGGCGATCACAAAAGCTCACCTGTGAGCCTTCCGCTCAGGTGAGCTAAAAACCAAAACAAACTCTATCAGGAAGACATAGAAAAGGCAAATGTATTTAATGAACAATTCAAATCAGTTTTCACCACAAAATCTCCATTACCACTTAAATCACTCTGTAACATTAAACTTCAAGACAAAGCAGACTCAGCAAAAGACACTAAACCAACTTACAGCACTCATAGACAAATGCCAAACATACATATATCAATAAAGGGCAAACTACTCTCAAATCTAAACCCTCACAAAGCAACTGGACCCGATGAGATCAAACCCATCATTCTAAAGAACACTAGCAAAGGAATATCACCTATCCTACAAATAACCCTAGTAAGTCCCTCAGTACTGGTACTGTACCAGAACCCTGGAAAATGGCTAATGTTGCACCTATCTATAAAAAGAAGACAACAAAGCTCGCCGATGAGATAAAACTCACCACCCATGCAAAGATTGAGATTGGAGGCAAACACCAAAACTTAAACACATCTAAACGCAAAAGTTTAACCTGGGTGTCTACAGACGAAAAATAAAGTCTTAAAGGGCCATAACTATGCCAAAATGCAACCCAGAGTTATTGTTCTTGTCTCTGTGTGTGCCATTGATGACGGTGAACACACATGCGAAGTTTCATTCATATACAATGAGTGGTTGCATAGATATCTTATCTGATAAAAAACATTAACATGAACAAGAGGCCCAAGAGGGCCTGAGGACGCTCTACTGACTCATAGTGGCCAAAGCACTTTTTGAAATTCTACTATACATTAGAAACATCGGCCATCTTGAATTTTAGAAAGAAAAGATAAATCTTTTGTTTAGTCTCCTATGCAATAGAAACATCCATGTGAAGTTTCAGTTTAATTGGCCTAGTGGTTTCAAAATAAATGAAAAAAAAAAGAGAGTTTTCTGTTTTCCCACAGTATCCCTATGTAAAATTTTAAGTCCCCTTACACAGCCCCTATATATTTTAGCCCCTAAATTCTTATCTGCAATCAAACCCCTACACTAAGGGATAATTTATATCAAATATGTACAAATCTGACATACCGGTTCTTAAGAAAACAATTTTACTAATTCCCAATTTGTACCCTTTTGGGGCCCCTCCCTGACCCCTTAAGACATAGGAACCCAGTCATTTTCACAAATCTTAACCTCCTTCACCTAACAATGCTTTAGTGAAAATACAGGCAAAATCATTTCCATTTCAAAAAAAATTAAAAATATTATATTGACATGTGTCCCCTAATTGAACTCTCGGGGCAGGGTCATTTTAACCCTAGGGACACCATTTGAACAAATCTAACAGAACTATAGTTGGTTATCTTTACTACATAAACATTTTGAAAATCTGTTGGGCCGTTCATGAGTAGAAGATTTTTTAAGTTTTGGACTATTTTTAGTAACAGTGGCCATATTGAATTTCAGATCGAAAAAAAAAAATCTTCGGTATAATCTCCTATGCAATATAAACACCCATGTGAAGTTTCAGTTTAACTGGCCTGTGGTTTCAACACAGATGAAAGAAAAAGAGAATTTTCTGTTTTCCCATAGTATCCCTATGTTAAATTCTAAGTCCCCTTACAGAGCCCCTATATATTTTAGCCCCTAAATTCTTATCTGCAATCAAACCCCTACACTAAGGGATAATTTATATCAAATATGTACAAATCTGACATACCGGTTCTTAAGAAAACAATTTTACTAATTCCCAATTTGTACCCTTTTGGGGCCCCTCCTGACCCCTTAAGACATAGGAACCCAGTCATTTTCACAAATCTTAACCTCCTTCACCTAACAATGCTTTAGTGAAAATACAGGCAAAATCATTTCCATTTCAAAAAAAAATTAAAAATATTATATTGACATGTGTCCCCTAATTGAACTCTCGGGGCAGGGTCATTTTAACCCTAGGGACACCATTTGAACAAATCTA
Source organism: Panopea generosa (assembly GCA_029582155.1). Taxonomy (NCBI): domain Eukaryota; kingdom Metazoa; phylum Mollusca; class Bivalvia; order Adapedonta; family Hiatellidae; genus Panopea; species Panopea generosa. Next base: position 26,813,655 of record CM055904.1, on the reverse strand, counting down.
ACAGAACTATAGTTGGTCATCATTACTACATAAACATTTTGAAAATCTGTTGGGCCGTTCATGAGTAGAAGATTTTTTAAGCTTTGGACTATTTTTAGTAACAGTGGCCATATTGAATTTCAGATCGAAAAAAAAAAATCTTCGGTATAATCTCCTATGCAATAGAAACACCCATGTGAAGTTTCAGTTTAACTGGCCTGTGGTTTCAATACAGATGAAAGAAAAAGAGAATTTTCTGTTTTCCCATAGTATCCCTATGTTAAATTCTAAGTCCCCTTACAGAACCCCTATAAATTTTAGCCCCTAAATTCTTATCTGCAATCAAACCCCTACACTAAGGGATAATTTATATCAAATATGTACAAATCTGACATACCGGTTCTTAAGAAAACAATTTTACTAATTCCCAATTTGTACCCTTTTGGGGCCCCTCCTGACCCCTTAAGACATAGGAACCCAGTCATTTTCACAAATCTTAACCTCCTTCACCTAACAATGCTTTAGTGAAAATACAGGCAAAATCATTTCCATTTCAAAAAAAAATTAAAAATATTATATTGACATGTGTCCCCTAATTGAACTCTCGGGGCAGGATAATTTTAACCCTAGGGACACCATTTGAACAAATCTAACAAAACTATACCTGGTCATTATTACTACATAAACATTTTGAAAATCTGTTGGGCCGTTCATGAGAAGAAGATTTTTTAAGTTTTGGACTATTTATAGTAACAGTGGCCATATTGAATTTCAGATCGAAAAAAAAAAATCTTCGGTATAATCTCCTATGCAATAGAAACACCCATGTGAAGTTTCAGTTTAACTGGCCTGTGGTTTCAACACAGATGAAAGAAAAAGAGAATTTTCTGTTTTCCCATAGTATCCCTATGTTAAATTCTAAGTCCCCTTACAGAACCCCTATAAATTTTAGCCCCTAAATTTTTATCTGCAATCAAACCCCTATACATAGAGTTAATGTACGCAAAATATGAACAAATTTGACATATCGGTTCTTAAGAAAACAAATTTAGTAATTCCCAATATGTATCCTTTAGGGGCCCCTCCTGACCCCTTAAGACAGTGGAACCCAGTCATTTTTACAAATCTGAACCTCTTTCACCTAACAATGCTTCTGTGAAGATATACGCAAAATCATTTCCATTTTAAAAAAAATATATAAAAAAATATTATATAACATGTGTCCCCTAATTGAACACTTGGGGCGGGGTCATATTTAACCCTAGGGACACCATTTGAACAATCTATCAAAACTATACCTGGTCATTATTACTACATAAACATTTTGAAAATCTGTTGGGCCGTTCATGAGAAGAAGATTTTTTAAGTTTTGGACTATTTTTAGTAACAGTGGCCATCTTGAATTTCAGATTGAAAAAAAAAATCTTCGGTATAGTCTCCTATGCAATAGAAACACCCATGTGAAGTTTCAGTTTAACTGGCCTAGTGGTTTCAGAATAAATGAAAAAAAAAGAGAGAATTTTCTGTTTTCCCATAGTATCCCTATGTTAAATTCTAAGTCCCCTTACAGGGCCCCTATAAATTTTAGCCCCTAAATTCTTATCTGCAATCACACCCCTACACATAGGGATAATTTATGAAAAATAGGAACAAATCTGACATACCAGTTCTTAAGAAAATGAATTTAGTAATTCCCAATTTTTACCCTTTTGGGCTCCCTCCTGACCCCTTCAGACAGTGGAACCCAGTCATTTTTACAAATCTGAACCTCCTTCACCAAACAATGCTTCTGTGAAGATATAGGCAAAATCATTTCCATATTGAATTTCAGATCGAAAAAAAAAATCTTCTATATAGTCTCCTATGCAATAGAAACACCCATGTGAAGTTTCAGTTTAATTGGCCTAGTGGTTTCAGAGAAAGTGCTGCTGACAGACGACAGACGTCAGACGACAGACAACAGACGACAGACAACACGCCATCGCATAAGCACTTCTGGCCTTTGGCCAGTAGAGCTAAAAATTAAGTAAGTTTAACCATGGTGTCTACAGACGATGACGACGCCAGGGTCATGACAATAGCTCTCCTTGGACTTCGTCCCGGCGAGCTAAAAAGGGCTCAATGTCAGATCAAGCAAACTATCATCCTATCTCTTTAACATGTATTCTGTGCAAGACACTGGAGCACATTGTCTCTTCTAATATCACTAAACACTTCACAGTCTCAAACCTCTTCTATGAACTCCAGCATGGTTTCAGAGAGAAACGCACAATCATGTCAAACCCAACTCCATATGCTGGTGGATGATCTGATGAAAGCTGTAAACCAAAAGGAACAGACAGACCTCATTCTGTTAGACTTCAGCAAGGCCTTTGATAAGTGAACCATGAAAAACTCTTATATAAGCTTCATTTCTATGGCATAAGGGGACAAACTCTCTCCTGGTTCAAAAGTTTTCTTGATAACCGATCACAGTGTGTTGTCATAAATGGTTCTGTATCAAACAGAATCCCTGTTTTCTCTGGAGTTCCACAAGGGTCTATCCTCAGCCCTCTCCTCTTTCTCATATATAAACAATCTTCCAGAGCATGTCACCTGTAAAACTTGTCTCTTTGCAGATGACAATGCAATCTACATATCTCTCAAAGCTGATACCCAAGCAGCCATTCTTCAGCATGATTTAGAGCAGCTGGAGGAGTGGGAAATAAAGTGGGATATGCACTTCAACCCATTTAAATGCCAGGCCATTCAACAACAACACAAAAAATATCAACACCTCCTACATTCTCCATAATACTAAATTAGAATCAGTCACATTTGCATCATATCTCACAAGACCTATCATGGAACACACACATCGACAATATCGATAAAAAGGTAAATCAAACTTTAGGATTCCCGAGAAGAAACATAAAAGTTCATTCACAAGCACTAAAAGCTACTGCATATAATACTTTAGTCACGCCGCAACTTGAATAATGCTCCTCTGTCTGGTCTTCCCATACCGACACACTCATTTACCAATTAGAGACTGTACAGAGATAAGCTGCTTGGTGGGTTAAACACGACTTTGCACATACTTCTAGTGTCTCAGAAATGAGCTCAGAAGGATTGATCAGAGGCTAGTCATGTTTTACAGCATAACCCATTATCTTGTGGCGATACCTCCAGAAGATTACATAACTCTCAACACTAGACCTGGTAGACAGTCATATTCATTATCCTATTGTCAAATTCAGACCAGTACTGATTATTATAAGTACTCTTTTTTCCCCAGAACCATCTGGAATGCCCTGGCACCCTTGCCAGAGTTCAGCTCGGCTATAGTCAAGTTGAACTTGTCTCCCCTTAGAAACCTGCCCTATTTTAATCTTTTGAAAAACAAACCCTGTACAGTCATCCTCCAGGACTCACAACACTATTATCTCCCTTGAGTACTCCGGACCTACAGATGAAGGAGGTAGAAATAAAACTTAAGTTCTTTTTTCGTCTTTTTTCAGGGCTTTATACTTCAATAAATTATTTTTTCCTAGCATGTGTTAAGTGGTCAGTATTTTAGAAATCACCACTGAAAATTTGATACCGATACCAGCTTTCAGGACAACTCTGTGTCATTTCAGAATTGTTTGTTCGAACCGCACCATGGGCGAATAGTTGACATATTATAACTCTGGAAATTGATAGTTCTCACAAAGGCATTGAAATTAAAAAAAAAACAACCAGGTCAAGGTAAGCTTTTTTCCCTTTATAATTGCATATCTTGAACCAGTGAAGAATTTGAGCCCAGACACATGCTGCAGAGTTTTATTTTTCACTGTGTTTTGGACATAAATGTAACAATGGAGCCCTATGGGAATTGTAATAGTGGTATGAGCAGTTTTAACCTATCAACTGTTTTTATATCGACTTTCTTGTCAGTGACGCGAGCCAGTCTAGGTCCCCAGCGTCTGGACGACTCTGCCAAGACCTGGACAAACTACAGCAATATGGGAGCGTGACTGGATGATGACAGATATTTAAACATATATAAAAGATATTTGTACTTTAATGTATCTACTCGTAGTTGCCTGGACAGTATGCCAAAACATACCATGCTACAGGGAAGTACATTTTCCACACTTGCTAACTAATACTTTGTAACAGCTGTCATATATAATGTTCTACGATTATATAATTACCATGCTTTTTGTTCGAATATGAACTAAATTGTTCAGATGAATAATTCACGGAAGGTATATAAAATAACAGAGGAAAATAGAATGGCTCGTCTAACAGCTGCCATTTTGCAAGAGATTGCAATAAATGTGTTCCTGCTTCGTGCAGAGGTATTAGTGCGTTGTTATGCGCCCATTGCTGGGCTAAATACTGTGACCGGTTTTTGATTATTTGCTTCATTTGAGCGCTTGAAACACACAAATTGGGCTGAAATTTAAGCTCTTGAATGAGAACGACTTTCTTAAACTTTCACTTTTTAAAACCAGTCTGAATATTTTGACATGGACGAGTACGCTGGTAAACAATCTAGTATTTTTTTAATTTTACGTATTTTCACACGTTTGAATATTTCTTTATTAATATTTTTTATATCTGATCAGTTATAAATATTCTATCAATTCCACTGCATTACATTTATTTTGTTGGTTTAATATTTCTATTTGAATTCGACGCCGCACCGGCTACGCTGTTTTGGTATCTATGGCCCTTTTCCAAACAATTTTCAACAACGACATTTATGATTTTTGATTGCGTTAAACTTTGTCGTTTCTATTTCAATATCAACCATTTATTTATTTTTTCCGATTATTATAGATATATATTTAATTATTATCTTATTTTACCCGTTTCATGTGCTAGAATAGAAATACCAAAATCATGATAAAATGTTCAGACCAACTGATGCGTATCAAAAGCTCAGATGTAATAACAGATAACTATGAGTCAAGTTGATCTGGTTTGACAGATTTGATATATTTCTGTTTTTCTTCATTAACTTAAGTAGATCTGCTTAAATACAAATGGGTTCATCTGTCAGAGGCTTAGAGGTTTTATAAAATGACTTTATCATCATCAATTGATGATTATGACTAGGAGGCGCTGGATTTTATTTTGTATGTTACTGTTCTGACTATTCTCAAGTGGCGAATGTGTTTGAGACAAAAGTTTTTGCCAAGAGCAGCCCATATCACTGCATAAAAATGGGGGAAATGCTTTCAATCTTAACTATGCGCTTTCTGCTGTAGAGTATATATTGAGGATTACAATAACTGAGAAAGAGTGTTTGTACATTGAAAATATGCATGTGTCTGTATTTATTTCCAAATTGGGTTATTTGTATATATGTGTATCTGTAACCAGTGACTAATTACATGTGCTTCTGGTGCAATGTTTAAATACAAAAAAATGTGTAAGTTGCATGGATATGTCATAATGTGGCCTATCTTAATATTTCTTATGTGCTGACATATACTTGACCAGAATGAACAGTGTAACAGAATAATGCTAATTTTGTCTCGTAAACACTCTACATGGTACTTCCAGTTTTCATCAGATTTTGACCAATATTGGTTATTGACACAGACACTGTGAAACACTTAGTTTCATTGTGACCACACTTGGTTAATAGAATTTTATTGACTATAAACATTTGGACGAGTCCTTTAATTGGTAGTATAGGCAAGAATGGACATGGTTATGGCCTTGGTTGATTTAAAGTGCTTATTTTTTGCCTTTTAAACACTGTAGCACTGTAGTGCACTGAGTTCTGTCCCAGGATTGATTAAATATATACTGATTTTTGCCTTATACATGTAATCATTGAAACACCTTAATTTTTATCAAATTGTGACCAAATTTGGTCAGAATGTACATAAGCTGAATTGAATTGTTAATTTGACTGGATCAGTTCTGGAAATTAAGTTATTTCTGTTGGATTCTTGGAGAGAGTGGGTGGGGATAGTAAAAGAATATCCCATAAATAACTTCGGTTTCCTTTGAGATAATTTGATATTGAAATCATTTTATGGCATGCTTTAGTCTGTCACATTTTACCAACATTTTTGAGAAAGCAACAGTAGCTAAAGCCCTCGGGCCATTATTCATTTTCTGGGCCGATTATCACCTCCCGGCCCGGCTGTCTTTAATACACATATTCAGTTGCGAAACTCAAAGGGAGTAAATATGTTTTCACTAACCACAACAAGGCAATTCTCATGATGTCCATTAATCAACCTCTTTATTACATGTGCTTCTAAATTATGTGTACACATACTTTATTTAACCGAGTATAAAATGAAAGAAAAATGATAATAAAAATAATTTTAATTTGAAACAAAAGGAAACTGTCATTGACGCTACTTGAACACACAACGTTCAGATTGATAAAATGTAATATGACCTACACGTTAACCAACTGAGCTATTGCACCATGCGCATGCACATCCTGATACCTTATAGAAAACAAAATCAAAAGTTTTTCAGATAGAGTATCGTCCGTTAATTTTAAACAATTTTTGTGAAAAGATTCACAATTTCTATTTTTCATCTTTATATACAAATTACCTAAAAAGTGCTATTGTTGCAGTGTACATTTGTTTTCACAGATGTTGTCTTCAAACTACAATATTGCTTCACGGAAAATTATGTATGTGATCATAATCGTCTATGCGATTGCATCAATATAGCGTTAATAACCAATTAAAGTGTTTACGTAACTTAGTAGAACCACGTGACCCGGGTTTCCTTGAATCAGACCAAATGATCTATCAAAACAGCTAGCATTGTAAAAATAACTCTGAAACCAGCTTGCCAATACAAATATGTGTAGTTTGAATTTCTATATTTTAAAGGTTGCGTCACACAGGACGCGCTGAACAAACTTGATTGTGTCAAATGATATTTAATTGCGTCAAAAATGCAAGAAACACACTCTGGAGAAAACACTGATAATATCAGTAAAGCTTGCTCACTTAGAGATGTATTATTTCAGAGCTCCATCAAATACCATCTACATGTGTTTTGAGGTATTTACCGACTAAGCATGGACATTTAAAGTAATTAAGTAAAATAAGCATTGGATACTGACAATTTCGGTGTAGATTGGTTTATTTTAAGTAGCTGGTATTAGTGCATATCAAAGCACGTTTTCGAACAATTTTTGTTTGTTTGTTGATCGGCCTCTAAAGGGCAAGTCTCACCTCTGTTATTGCGATTAAATGAGACTGAGCTGGTATTTGATAACAATTTTCATTTTTACCCATGACATTTTGAAAATAAGCATTGTATACAAATTTAAGGAGTGTCTATCTTATACCTATAAATGTATATTGCATAACCACATAAATTTTTTTATATTTAAAACTTTTCATATTGTGCAACCATGAAAGCTTTATCTGTTTTTCTTTACATTAGGTAAATTGAAGCTGAAGGCCTGTAGGAACTGTGGCCGTACGTTTGTGCCTGAATCACTGGTAGGTTATTTAACTCTTGTTGAAATACATGTGCTGAATGATTCACATTCGGAATACATGAATATGTGCTGAATGATTCACATTTGGAATACATGAATATGTGCTGAATGATTCACATTTGGAATACATGAATATGCGCTGAATGATTCATATTAAGAATACATGTATATGTGCTGAATGATTCACATTCGGAATACATGTATATGTGCTGAATGATTCACATTTGGAATACATGAATATACGCTGAATGTTTCACATTCAGAATACATGAATATTCGATGAATGATTCACATTAAGAATACATGTGTATACGCTGAATGATTCACATTAAGAATACATGTATATGTGCTGAATGATTCACATTCGGAATACATGAATATGTGCTGAATGATTCACATTAAGAATACATGAATATGTGCTGAATGATTCACATTCGGAATACATGAATATATGCGCTGAATGATTCACATTCGGAATACATGAATATGCGCCGAATGATTCTCATTCGGACTACATGTATATGCGCTGAATGATTCACATTAAGAATACATGTATATGCGCTGAATGATTCACATTCGGAATACATGAATATGTGCTGAATGGTTCACATTCGGAATACATGAATATATGTGCTGAATGATTCACATTAGGAATACATGAATATGTGCTGAATGATTCACATTAAGAATACATGAATATGTGCTGAATAATTCACATTCGGAATACATGAATATGTGCTGAATTATTCACATTCGGAATATATGAAATACATGAATATGTGCTGAATGATTCACATTCAGAATACATGAAATACATGACTATGTGCTGAATGATTCATATTCGGAATACACAATTTTTTGAAAGGTGTATATAGCAGGATATCTCCTACAGTATTTCTTTTTCATCATTTAGGGGTTGATATTTTACCCAATTCCTTTTGCAAAAAGTATATTAATTCCCTAATAATTATAAAATATTCATAGATTCTGCAAAAAAAATTTACTCAATGATAAATCTGTAGTGATATTACATGATTTTTGTTTCATCCAGTGAAACAACTATTTCATGCTCACCTGAGCAAAGCTCATAGTGAGCTAATTGATCGCTTGTTGTCCACCATCTGTCGTCCATCCATGAACTTTTTGTTGTGTGCACTATAGCACCCGCATTTTTGGCTGGATCTTCACTTTTATATGACTTATATATAATATCTCGGACAAATCTTTGAACTGGCCAAATAAGATTATTAATGTCAGAGTTGTAGCCTTTGAAACATCAAAAAATGCACTTTTTGACTGAATGCACACTAGCACCCGCAATTTTCATTTGATCCTCACCAAACTGGCACAGTAGTTATTTAACTATAATATCTAAGTAAGTTCTTAAACTGGCCAAATTGGATGATAAATATTAGAGTGAAACATTAAAAAATGCGCTGTTTGACTGTGTGCACTCTAGCATCTGCATTTTTCATTTGATTCTCATCAAACTTACACAGTAGTTATATAATCCCAATATCTCAAGTTATTGAACTGGCCAAATTGGATTTTTAATGTCAGAGTTATGGCCCTTAAATTAATAAACAAATGCACTATTTGACCTTGTGTGCACTCAAGCACCCGTATTTTTCATTTGATTATCACCAAACTTACACAGTAGTTATATAATGGTAATATCTGAGACAGGTTCTTGAACTGGCCAAATCAGATTAATAATGTCAAAGTTGTGGTCCTTGAAACATTAAAAAATGCACTATTTGACCGTGTGTGCACTCTAGCACCCACATTTTTTATTTGATATTCACCAAACTTAAACAGTAGTTATATAACGATAATATCCCAAACATGTTCTTGGAGTGGCCAAATCAGATTTTTAATATCAGAGTTATGGCCTTTGAATTATTGAAAAATGCACTATTTGACCTTGTGTGCACTCTAGCACCCATGAAAAATTTGTGCAGGTAAGTGTTGATATTTGCATTTCTGCACTTGTCTAGTCATTTGTATTTCATGAACACAATTTTCCACAAAAAATATAATATCCTGTTATAATAGAGTGGGATATCGTATCTCATTACGTTAAGGCTGTTTTTGCATGGAACATAGAGACTGTTTCTTTGTACCACAGAATTACACGTTACAGACGTGGAAAGGATAATGTATAGTACTGCCATTACATGGATTGAATCAATAATGCCACTTACTTGCAGATGGCAACAATCTACACATGTCAAGATTACTGTAGTTATAAGGTTTTCTCTATCACTATATTCAGATATTGGGATGCGTGATTGGTACATTACATAAAGTGTAATAAATGTGTTGAATATGTTATACACCCCATTCCTTGCCTGATTGTATATTATGTTAATATTATGAAATTTTTATAAATTCAAAAATGTAATTTTTATGATTTTTTAATTCTCCAATGTTTTTTGTAGGTGAAACATGAAAAGAGCTGTAAAAATATTCAGAAGCAGAGAAAAGTGTTTGACACTTCAAAGCAGAGGGTCACTGAGGACCTTAGTCTCAGACAGATAAAGGCAGCCCAGAAAAAGGTTTACTTCTTTTTTCTTATTTCCTGTCATATCTCCTGGAAGTGTGTTGCATTATATCGTTTGAATTGTCATTTTGTTCATCTGTCTGTTCATCTGTCACACATTAGGTAAAAGGCTAGAACCTAGCCAAAATTGGCCCAATCTCAAAAATTGATAAGATTATATGTATGGAATCTGGAAACAGTTTATTTTTTGTATTTGGTACTGTTTTTTTATATAACATAATATTGTGTAAACACTGTTAATTTTAATACATGGTGTCGAAGGAGAAAACACTTTATTTTTGGCGACGTATGCAAGATGACATCGTAACCGGCTGTGATATTGACGTTCAGTTAATTTTCGTTGGGATTTTTTTATTTCGTTGTTTTGATCTCGATGACATATTCGTGTTTGAAAACCAATTTGAGTGAAAAATTAATATTTTGGCCCATTAAAATCGAATGTTTATGTTACATAGCGTGTTCCAATTATTAACCTCTACCTTTACACAATGTGCCTCGCAACACAGGGTAATCGAGGTGTTTTTTAGTTTGCACCTTTTGGTGAGGACATGTAATAAAGTTGTAACCGCAAATTCACTCGTTGGATAAAAGTTTCCTCATGCTGGATAAAAGATCACTTGAAAGAAAATATGTTTTTCTGAGGTTGAATGATCCGCCTCTTCAGTTATTGAATTTGGCATGTTCATCTAAGGAACAGTCTATTTTTAGCATCTTACACAGTGACGAAAAATGTATACAAGATAATACATGACCTCTGACATTGACAGGCATTAAACAGAGACAGCTGATTTTCTAGTACGTTTTACTAAATTATATAATTTAATACTGTACGAATTATATACACACATTGTGATTGTCCGTTAGTAATCGCCTGACACTCATGTATAATCAGAGTATATTCGTAAATTATTTCCGGTGTCCGAACCCTAAACGTGATATTACTGTTGACAAACCTATACCAATACATTATTAAAACGGCATCATATCGCATTCACGAATGTTGTACGGAGAAGCCATTTTAAACACCCAACACATTTGCGAAGATTGACGAGTGCCAGGTAAAATACCAGTGACTTAATTACATGTTTATATGTCTCTGACAATATGCATTCCTTTAAATGAAAAGGCTAACTGACGGATATTAAGAAACAACACAAATGTCATTTGACTTTGCTCAGACGATTATATTATAGCATTAATCACACTGAATGTATCTGATATTGCATATAAATATATACTAGTTTTAAATATTCCAAAACAACACGCTATAACAACACTTCAACACATTAAACAAACAATATGTCATGCAGTTATCACAAAATAGTGAAACGAAATTGTAGATGAAAAGAAATGCATTTATTGGAAGCCATTCAGGTATTCCGTAGAATCCATGTATGTTTAGCGAAGTTCTTCCGTACACAATAAAACTAGCATTTCCTGTTTAAAATGTATATCCATTATAAAATTATACTGCCATTGTGACGAGTGACGGCAAGTCCCATAACATCACTGTCATTTTAGTAATACAATTGTAGCGGCCGTATGGTATCACCTTGTTTAAACTATAACGTTTTTACACACACATTTACAAAAACGGTGTCTAATATTGCACTCTTTCTCTTACACCCTATACACAGCACAAATGTAGCAAAATAATTAAGTATATGCATATTCATACATATTTATGGAATGCGTACAGTCAAACCTGTCTTAAGAAGCCAATCAAGGGAAGCAGCAAAAGTGGCATTAAAGAAAGGTTGTTGCTTAATATAGGTTAATATAGTTACTCTGAAAGCATATGAATGAAAAACAGCAATTGTGGCTGTTTAACACAAGTGGTTGCTTAATAGAGATGACCACTTATACAGGTTTTGCTGTATTTGCCGACAACAATAATTTACAGATCAAAAGAGTGGTAATTGGGTGATTTTTTTAAAGATAAATTATAGCATGTTATATACGTTTGTTACAAACAACTTCGATTCCAGACTCATACTTATTTAGAGATCCTAACAACACTGTCAGTTCGTTCCGGTATGTTGCTCGCATCAAGCAAGTTCTCGCCCCAATTGCAAATACCATCAACATACCGGTATCTGGCGTATCCGAGATACCATATAATTGACGCAATATGTGAACATACTGCCACTATGTGAATACCAGCCCTGCATTTACAATACCACGCTGTCACTTCAGTTGGGCCGAACCATAACCACAAAACATACTGTTTAGCCAAAACATGACGACTCTGAAGTCAAACACATATCAGACTCTCTTCTGTGTGTATTTGAATATTGCAGTTCCCATCTAAATGTTCCTGCACATAACTTGAACTTAACTTAAGCTGATACACCCCACAGGTAAGAGAACGTAATTGATCCTCCCTTAATCTCGGGAAGTGATCAAGGTCTTCTTCACTTACTGCTTTCCATATTGTCGACCGTCTTTCAAGATTTCGGCCTTCAATTTCGGATTTCAAGACTTGCTTTGACATTTTTAACATATATATGTGCTGCTATCCGTTTGCTGCTTCATCTGCATTATCTGGACAACACAGAGGTGATAAGTATTTGTTTGAGATGGCACACACTATTTTAACATAATCACCAATGTAAGGAACTTGATTTGTTGGTAAAACCTTGTCTAGGTATTTCCAACGTTTTATTCTGGCGTTTGCAGACTCGACAACCCAGCGTATCTATTGAAAATAAACCGAAAACAACATCAATCGTTGTACAAGTCATTTAAATACAAATATATATATATTCAATTAAAGGGTTTCGCGACAAAGTTGAAATCGACATTATATTATATAGATACATATAAATAATTTTCAGTGGTCAATGAAATAACATGACAATTGCCGTGCGTCCCATTGATACGAATTTGGTATTAATAAATAAATATATAAAGTTACATTATCCTTATTAATAATATACTGAACAGGATGAATTGTTGCTCAACACCATGCATCATGGGCGTAGGAGCATTTCAATTATTGGGGGTTGGGGGAAGTGGGGGGCAGCCTGAGGAGATAGTAAAATATTGAGATAGAGGCAAAGTATATGCTGGCACCACCATCCTAAACCAACCCCCACCCCTTGGCCCCCGACTCCTACGCCTATGTGTATACATTTGAATACAAAAATGTAGCTTGTCAATCTTACCTTTGTAACTAATCTGCTGGAGTTTGTGTCTTCAGTTCGCATCTGCTTCTGCCCCTTGGTCATAAACGATGGCATTTCGGCTTTTATTCCAAGGTTCTCCAACAATTCTACAGCATCTTGAAATCCCCTGTCAACTAGAAATACATCTTCCGACTGTATATATGATTTAATATCTTCAACATTTGTCATGAGCATGTGGTTAAGTATTCTAGCATCATTGTTTTTTGAGTCCGATAGATATGGATCTACAATTGTTACAAAATATCCTGTAGTTGACACCACTACCATTGGCTTTACAAGTGGTCTGCCCTTATGCATACTGTACTGTGTTTTTTTTCGGCCATTTTTATAGCCGTTATTGGGTCATATTCCCCATGGCAAATAGTATTTTTTCCCAATTGAATGGTAAAAATTCCCAATTGAAAGCTTCAAAAATGTAAATTGAAACTTGCCATACTTCCTTGAAAAATAAAGAAAGTTTTCCCCATTCTGAATTTAGTATGACATTGATTATTTAATTAAATGGCCTGATAAGCAAGTGTACACTTTTTATAAATATATAAATATATTTAATGCAAAAAAATTTCCCAATGTTAATGAAAATGCCGCTAAAATTCCCAATTCCAAGGGTATGGGTCATCTTCCCAAAATGGTGAAAAAAACCACTGCTGTATGACCTTCGCTGGAAAACGAAATTATTGCTTTTCTGTATATATATATAAGTACTGTCTAACACAAGAATTAATTTTGCAGCATCACCGGATTCATCAGTCCCAAACAATGATTGTGCTAGTGGGCATGTGTGGGTATTTATTTAGTCTTCCCTTGCAATGTGATGAAGTCCCAAGTGTTTGGGTATGAATGTGTTCATAAGGATCTGTCGGACAGATGTGATGGCCCTCCTTATACTAGACTTTGATATACCGAATAGTGTCCCTATTAATTTGTTTGACATCCCTGACTTCAGTTTTAAAAGGAATATACCAACTGTAGTATGAATACTTCTGGAAGGCGTATTATGTATGTGTCCATCTACCAATGTACAAAGATCATCAAAATCCTCTCTTTTCAAACCTGTCGTTTCGCTAAATTCTGTATCATTGAGAGAATCAAAATTGAATCTATCATTTGTCCGTAGGCACACGTTCCTCATGCTGGATAAAAGATCAAATATCATACTTCTGTTGAGATACGATGTAGCAAGCGTCGGTATATCTTTTAGAGCTGCAGGCAACAATTTCTGGTCTTGGTTGTGCACCGGACAGCATCTAGATCCAGCAGCAATTATCACATTACTTTCCAAAAACGCAGCAAACCTTGCATCTGATGCTATGACAACTAGTTTTGGGCCAGGTCGCTTACAAATGAAACACCTAGAGTGGGATTTTGGTGTTGATGGAATATTCATTGTTATCGACGGTGGGTTGGTCATTTGAGCTGGCCTTTGGTGCTGTCAAACTGTATGTTCCGGTACATAGTCTGGATCCGTTTGTTCAGTAACGTCATTTCCGTGCTGCAAATCGGAATTTAGTTTAATGGTCTTCGTTTCTGCAGTGTAGTATTTGTGTCTGCAGGTATTACACAATATGTCCCTATCTGATGCAGTTATTAAAAACTTCTTGACTAGGAAAGATTTGAACGATCCATTCATTGGTCGTCTGTTTTTGGGATTTGTTCTTTTGGTGCACAAAATGCAGTTGTATGCTTTTTTGTTCCTCTCAGGCATCCTGAAAGAAAAAAAAATGTCAGTGACGGGATTCGATCTTGAGACCTTTCAGTCTGTAATTAAATGTGGTACCACTACGCTATTGCCGCTTTAGAACAATAGGCAAATAATCAAGTTATTATTTATGAAAACAGCAAGTAACGAAAAACTAAACTTGTGCTCTGCACATTGTTTTGTATTTTTTTTAAGGTTGGGATCATTCTTTCCATTAAAAAAAATAAATAATATAGAATACAATGCAATTGCTTGTTCAAATCGACGGAATTATACATTGAGCATTCAGATTCACTCCCGACCCTATTCGTACTTCTACATCATTGTATAAATCTATATATGGTTGCAAAAGTTGCCTTTTATATGATTTAAATAAAATATAAAAATAACAAAATAAGTCTGTATTCACACCATTTTGAAAAATAAATAATATTACACACATAAATTAAAAAAATAGCTTCTTGAATTGTATGTGGCGAAACAGCATCCAGGTTTCAACGCAAAACTCCGTTGACGACCAACAGAACATTACATCTTTATATGAAAAAATGGTCACTTTGAAAGTTTAATGTTGTGATGCATGTTAGCATTTATCAACACTGCCGTATAATAAATTTGGAGTTTTTTAAATAAGAAAATAAAATGTTCTGGAAATAAAACGAACCATATCCGATATATGTGATATCCGAATGAACGCAGGTTGCTACAGACGCCAAGCATTGACGACATCAACCATTGAAAAAATTTTTGCCACACAAAACAAATCACTTAATAATTAATACTTTTAATGATATCAAACATTTTTATAGTATAATTCCATTTTCCTAGTAGATTACTGGCATTTATGTGTTCCTATCAAGTGTGTTGTAACTGGAAACGGGCAAGAAACAACCAGGTTCGGGAACGATTTTTTAATTATTTTTATATGAGCGCAAGTGTCGCCATACTAGATATTTCTGTACATGTTTTTTTTTAATACCAGTAAATGTTGGGGAAAATTTCAAGAATGGCGAAGAATGCGCCCTATGTAAAAAACACTAAATAATGGTTGAATATCCATGAAAATAGCCAGTTTCCATAAGTTTTGGGTATATTTGGGGTTCAATAAAATACAACAACATACAATCAACACAATATATTATATATGGTTGGATTATTGAGGTGTCACACAACAACAAACCAGTGGTATATATTGGGTTCCCTTTATTTTATATTTAGTAAATGTATTGGGCCGATTTTGGCTGCTCATGAACCTAGCCCTTTGTTATTCATCCGAAGAGAATTCAATGTCACTGAGAAAATGTGTTTCCCACAGAATTCTATTAAAAATGAATGACAAACAAGCTGAAATTGTGCTTGAAATTAGGGTGTGTATTGGAAGTAGGTCATTACTTGGGTTGGTGTTGAAATGCAAGAGGTGAGTGACATTTATGTTGGGTGGGGGTCAAATACATTAGCACAAGTTCATCTAACTTTGAAAAAGCATCTAAATGAAATGATTGATGAAGTCAACTACAAACAGCGCCGCCCTATTACAGGTCTGAAGTATGTTGTTCTTTTGCATGACAACGCACCAGCCTACAAAACCCATATTGTGACTTTTTGCACCGTTCTCTCACCACCACCACACCCCCCATATTTATCTATCTATCTTTTTATACTGATTCGCGCACTCATGGGTAATTTTGAGCTGTCCCTGACTAGGCCCCCTATGATAATTTAATTAAAAAACCCACTTGTCTTTGAAGTGCTCTTTGAGCTGTTATTGATCGGTGTATTAAAAGTAAACCTGTTCAAGAATATGAAAAATGTTTTTAATATGGATTTCGCTGCTAAAATTGTTTGTTCCGCAAAAGTGGAGTATCTTTTAGGAAATTCCAAGAACAAAATGATTATAGTTATCATGTAGCAATACCAGTCTTATTATTTACGGAACACTATTATTTACTTGCATCATGTTTTTGCATCATGGGGCACTGTTTTGTCTTTCGCAATTATATTTTTGCTTGTAAAATAAAGAGATGTTTATGATGTATTTTTATTACAGATTGTTAAAAAACCCAAAAGTCACTGGAAGGAGCAGCATGAGGAGTTTATAAATAATATCCAATCTGCCAAAGGGGCTCAAAAGGCAATGGCCCGTGGGGAACCCCTGCCACCTCCTCCACCACCCTCAGTCAATCGAGGTATGTACTGATATACAATATAAACAGCTGTTTACAAATTATGTGTTTCAGTAGCAACTGTATTTTGTGATCTATCTTGTCGCCTGTCATCTGTGTCATTAAATTTTGCTTAAAATGACTGTTTCTGTGCAACCACATGACAGATTTTCATCAAATTTGGTGTGAAGCATTCTTACACAAAGCTCTCTCAAGTTTGTTTGAATGATGACTCTGGGGTCAAATTTGGCTCTGCCCCATGGGTCAGTATTTTTTTCAAAATTTCAGAAAGTTCAAGGTCTGGAGCTTTGATATTTTGTATGTTATATCATCTGATGAGTTTCTATCAAGTTTGTTCAAGCCATGACCCTAGGGTCAAAATTGGCCCCACCCCAGAGGGAAAATTTACATTCAAAAATCGTCTTCTCAAGAATTATCCAATCAAAATTCATTCATATTTGGTATAAATAATCACTATGACTAGTTAGGAGTTTCAAATTTGTTCAAATAAAAGGGCTGGGATCCATTGGGATCCAGTGAGAGGACTTTGAGTTTTATATACTGGTAAGAATACTATGGGAAAACAGAAAATTCTGTTTTTCTGATCTATATAAGTAACTATTTAATTATCTTCATGTCTGGAGCATTGCTTAGACATAACAATTGAGACAGGGTCCTTTAAAGGGATTTGATATACTTAAGGGACCAGAAGGGGCCCCCCAAAAAAAAAAAAATTGTGAAACTTCCAAAATCTTCTTCTCCTGAAGTGCATGGCATGGAGCTTTAATATTTTGCATTTAGTATTATTTAATGAGTTTCTATCAAGTTTATTCATGCCATAACCTTAGGGTTAAAATTGGCCCCAACCCCGGGACATGTCAGTTTAGATAGAGAAATTTACATTTAAAAATCTTCTTAGAAATACTATGGAAAAACAGTAAATTCTATTTTTATCAGTTATTTTAGGAATTACTTTAATCATCTTGATGTCTGGAGTATTGCTTTGTCATACCAGCTGAGCTCATGACTTAAAAGGATATTTAATATCAATAAAGGGCCAGCAGGAACCCAAAAAGGAATAAAATGGTTAAAATGTCAAAAATCTTGTTTTAAATTAAGAGTTTATTACCTCCCTATCTATTTTTTGTTGTTGTCTCTGTTCATTATGTTTACATGTATACTCAGTATTTAACATAATATAAGTGCACAGTTAAATGACTCCAACACATTTCAAAGAAATGTCTACCTAAACTTAAGATTGGGCTTTTCTGATACTGCTATATGAGCTTTTTTCAAATACTAATATGTAATGACTCTGCTTGAAATTAGGGGCAAGGGTCCATTGGAGCCCAGCAGGTGACTTATACTTTACATGGAAATGCTATGAGAAAACAGATAATTTTTATTTTCTCATCTATAACTATATTAGGCATCCCATCTTAGGCATCTTGTTTATTTTTAGCTCATCTGAGCAAAGCTCTGGATGAGCTAATGTGATCTACCTTCGTCCGTCATTAACTTTTGCTTCAAACGACTTCTCTGAAACCACTTGACAGATTTTCCCAAACTTTGTGTGAAGATTCTTACACTAAGCTCTCTCTCAAGTTTGTTCAAGTGATGACCCTGGGGTCAATGGCCCCATCCAAGGGGGTTATCAGTATTTTTTTTCTTCAAAATTTCAAAAATCTTCTTGTTCTTGCTGGTGATGTTTTGCATTTAGTATCATCGTATGAATTTCTATCAAGTTTGTTTAAGCAATGACTCTAGGGTCAAAATTGGCCCCACCCCTGGGACATGTCAGTTTAACATAGGGAAATAAACATTTAAAAATCTTCTTCTGAAGAACTGTCTGATCAAATTTGTTCATGTTTGGTATAAATGATCCGTATGACAAAGAAGTTCAAATTTATTCAAAAAAGGAGCTAGGATCAATTGTGGCCAAGTAAGGGGATTTGATTTTTACATATTATTTCAATTGTCTGGAGGTCTGGAACATTGTTTAGTCATAATAGTTGAGACTTTGTCCTTAAAAGGAGACTTGATATCCATAAGGGGTCAGCAGGGGCCCAAAAAGATGTAAAATTGTGATATTTCAAAAAACTTATAAGTTCTACATGAGTTTAGTCCATACAAAATTTGAAAGGAAGTGACTTGTGAAGCAGTTGAGCCACTTAGGCCCATCTTGGGCCTCTTGTTTCATTATCTTTTTCATTATTTTCACCAACTAGAAATTTGAAAATATCCATATTTGAATTAGTGATTTTTTTTTCCGTTATGACAACAAAATTACTTTTATCAGTCTTTAGATCTGTATGAACGCATTGATAAATCTGTACATTATAGTCTGACAAGAAATTAAAGACGACATGATGGGCAAAAATGCGAACAAGTGAGCCTCTCCTCAGGCCATTCAGGCCTTGATTTTAAGTATAGTACCACAGTGCCCGCTAGAGGTACATATTTTTCAGACGATTTTTGCCGCTTTCCCCATATATATTAATTGAAAAACAGCAAAAATTGTCTGAAAAATACGTACAGCTAGAGGACGCTGTTAACAAACAATAACGATACTATATTTTGAAAAAATAAAGCATAAACGAAGGCTGGGACTTCATAGTCCAAGTGTTCATATTTTTGTAAATTAATGGAAGATGTAAAAAAATCCAATCGTTGAGAAATATCTTAATTGAGATGATCAACCATAAACTGTCACCAAAGGTAGCATTGACAGACCTCACGGCAATTTGTGAAACAGGTTACATTAAATAAACTCAGTAGAGTGCAGTTAAAAATCTACTGAGCTTTTACAAATTTCTTATAAGAAGTACATTCTGCACTTTACACATTTTTTATGACCCTTTATTTAAAAAGAAGCTCATGTCTGTCACTATTTTTGTATTCATTTTTTTTTTTTTGTACAGATTATGTTCAATGTCCACACTGTGACAGACGATTTAATGAGAAAGCTGCCGAGCGGCACATAGGCTTCTGTAAAGAGCAGCAAAAGAGACTCACTGCAAAACGGGAACCAACTGCCCAGGAAAAGGCCAGAGCTGCCGCAAAAGGGGTATGTATCGCATAACAATATTAGATGGATAGGGGTGTAAGATAGTTATGTAATTGTCTGGAACCAGCCCTGTGATAGGGGTGTAAGATAGTTATGTAAGTGTCTGGAACCAGCCCTGTGATAGGGGTGTAAGATAATTATGTAAGTGTCTGGAACCAGCCCTGTGATAGGGGTGTAAGATGATTATGTAAGTGTCTGGAACCAGCCCTGTGATAGGGGTGTAAGATAATTATGTAAGTGTCTGGAACCAGCCCTGTGATAGGGGTGTAAGATAGTTATGTAAGTGTCTGGAACCAGCCCTGTGATAGTGGTGTAAGATAAATATGTAAGTATCTGGAACCAGCCCTGTGATAGGGGTGTAAGATAGTTATGTAAGTGTCTGGAACCAGCCCTGTGATAGGGGTGTAAGATAATTATGTAAGTGTCTGGAACCAGCCCTGTGATATGGGTGTAAGATAGTTATGTAAGTGTCTGGAACCAGCCCTGTGATAGGGGTGTAAGATAATTATGTAAGTGTCTGGAACCAGCCCTGTGATAGGGGTGTAAGATAATTATGTAAGTGTCTGGAACCAGCCCTGTGATAGGGGTGTAAGATAATTATGTAAGTGTCTGGAACCAGCCCTGTGATAGGGGTGTAAGATAGTTATGTAAGTGTCTGGAACCAGCCCTGTGATAGGGGTGTAAGATAGTTATGTAAGTGTCTGGAACCAGCCCTGTGATAGTGGTGTAAGATAGTTATGTAAGTGTCTGGAACCAGCCCTGTGATAGGGGTGTAAGATAGTTATGTAAGTGTCTGGAACCAGCCCTGTGATAGGGGTGTAAGATAGTTATGTAAGTGTCTGGAACCAGCCCTGTGATAGGGATGTAAGATAATTATGTAATTGTCTGGAACCAGCCCTGTGATAGGGGTGTAAGATAATTATGTAAGTGTCTGGAACCAGCCCTGTGATAGGGGTGTAAGATAATTATGTAAGTGTCTGGAACCAGCCCTGTGATAGAGGTGTAAGATAGTTATGTAAGTGTCTGGAACCAACCCTGTGATATGGGTGTAAGATAGTTATGTAAGTGTCTGGAACCAGCCCTGTGATAGGGGTGTAAGATAGTTATGTAAGTGTCTGGAACCAGCCCTGTGATATGGGTTTCAGGGTTTCCACTGGCTCCATTTTTTTTTTGGCCACCATAAAACGAAAAAAAACAAAGTATGATGGGGGAGGGTTCGGGAGGGGGGTTTCCCCCCGCCATTTTTTGTTTAGCTGTATTGATATACACTATTTTAAGCATATCTAGCACTTTTATGGTGTGTTATGTCTTTGACTGAATTTTGTGATTTTATAGCTTATTATAAAGAGTATGAATGAATTACACAATTGTAAATAAATAAACAAAAACCGTAAAACATTTTCCATTCTTTTATTCTTATTATTTCATCATTGTTCACATACAAAAATGATCAGCGGTTCACATGCCCAGATTTTTATTACCAAAACTCCTTGCGGTATAATATGAAATTTGTTAACATAGACTTAAATGTGTTAATTATATGTAGGGTTAGCTCCCCTTAACATTATGCATGTCTAAATCACAAGTTTTAGAGTTTGAATAAGACCGGGAGAAGTGAGAGAATTGCAGGAGAACTGACTTTGTATCTATCAGTATGCCCAACTTATTATGTTGTATTTAATCTTTGTTCTTTATTGACTATCATTTCTGTTCTGTCGATTCAGTATATTTAAAACATTTTTTTAAATATCTTTCTCTTCTTTTCTTATTATTGCTGTCATAACATACAATAATGGCAATGTCAAGCCTACAAAGCTATTCAATCTATCCAAGAGAACTTGGCAATATGATAAATAAATGCAGTCTATGATAGTCTTCAAATATCTAAAAGTGCAACTAGTCAACTATATTTCAAATATTAAAAAAAACAACACATAATTGATCTTTATTGTTGCTTTCAATACTATATTTAAATCATGCCAAAGAAAATTATACGCTTAAACTACACAACCAAAAAACAATAAGTTTATTACTATAATACCCCACCCACATTTGTCTTTACCGTAAACTCAATTTAAATATCAACTTTCACGTTTTCACAGAAATTTTTTTATATACATACAGTTCCAATAATTGTAAATCTACAAAATATTTATAAAATTACCAAAACCTAACGCTGACATTTTACATAACGCAATCGATCGCAAATTATCTGCAAAAACCTAATCAGCTTTTAGAAATCGTTACTTTTTTGGCAAAGGGAGATAATTTTATACTCTTCATACTGGAGAAATTGAGAGACACCCGCGAATTACTTCATTGTCTATTTTTTTTGTCATTGCTCGGGTAGGTGGTAAGAAACGTGTACCTTGGTCGTAGATATCCGACCAATCAGAGCGGTTATTAAAAATAGGTTAATTTATATTCAAAGCTATCCGCCAATCACATTAGAGGAATAAAAATAGATAACTGAATATGCATCAGAGGTTTTCCAAAGTCGCATAATCGGGCATGTGGTATGATAAACACTGCGGGGGTCAATTGTTTATACCGATTAGTTACGTCTTAAAAAAGTGCTACCTCAATGTTTTTTTTACCTGCATAATTAGTTTTGATTGACATATTAATGATAGCATCAAAGGCGCAATTTCATTTATTCGTTACAAACTGTAAACAATCATCATCACGTGTCGGTGTTTCAATCAACCATTAAAGATCTAAGTACAACCGATGTTTATTGTTTTACGAGGAGGTGATAAAGATAAAAGGTGCCGCACTTTACCTCCCCTAGTCATGCTACTATATGGCATGTCACACATGGGTTGTGTACTGTGTACTGTGTACAAGCTGTGTTTTCGGCTATGTGATATTGATGTTAAGGCCAGATCAAGGTGTTTTGGAAAGGGAAGTTTCGTGTATATAAAAAATTTTTCTTACGGCAAATCATTTTTTCGCCATTTTTTTTATTTTTTCGCCATTTGCGAATTTGGCGAATGACAGCGGAAACCCTGGGTGTAAGATAGTTATGTAAGTGTCTGGAACCAGCCCTGTGATAGGGGTGTAAGATAGTTTTTTTAAGTGTCTGGAACCAGCCCTGTGATAAGGGTGTAAGATAGTTATGTAAGTGTCTGGAACCAGCCTTGTGATAGGGGTGTAAGATAGTTATGTAAGTGTCTGGAACCAGCCCTGTGATAGGGGTGTAAGATAGTTATGTAAGTGTCTGGAACCAGCCCTGTGATAGGGGTGTAAGATAGTTATGTAAGTGTCTGGAACCAGCCCTGTGATAGGGGTGTAAGGTAGTTATGTAAGTGTCTGGAACCAGCCCTGTGATAGGGGTGTAAGATAGTTATGTAAGTGTCTGGAACCAGCCCTGTGATAGGGGTGTAAGATAGTTATGTAAGTGTCTGGAACGACCCCTGTGATAGGGGTGTAAGATAGTTATGTAAGTGTCTGGAACCAGCCCTGTGATATGGGTGTAAGATAGTTATGTAAGTGTCTGGAACCAGCCCTGTGATATGGGTGTAAGATAGTTATGTAAGTGTCTGGAACCAGCCCTGTGATAGGGGTGTAAGATAGTTATGTAAGTGTCTGGAACCAGCCCTGTGATAGGGATGTAAGATAGTTATGTAAGTGTCTAGAACCAGCCCTGTGATAGGGGTGTAAGATAGTAATGTAAGTGTCTGGAACCAGCCCTGTGATAGGGGTGTAAGATAGTTACGTAAGTGTCTGGAACCAGCCCTGTGATAGGGGTGTAAGATAGTTATGTAAGTGTCTGGAACCAGCCCTGTGATAGGGGTGTAAGATAGTTATGTAAGTGTCTGGAACCATCCCCGTGATAGGGATGTAAGATAGTTATGTAAGTGTCTGGAACCAGCCCCGTGATAGGGATGTAAGATAGTTATGTAAGTGTCTGGAACCAGCCCTGTGATAGTGGTGTAAGATAGTTATGTAAGTGTCTGGAACCAGTCCTGTGATAGGGGTGTAAGATAGTTATGTAAGTGTCTGGAACCAGCCCTGTGATAGGGTTGTATGATAGTTATGTAAGTGTCTGGAACCAGCCCTGTGATAGGGGTGTAAGATAGTTATGTAAGTGTCTGGAACCAGCCCTGTGATAGGGATGTAAGATAGTTATGTAAGTGTCTGGAACCAGCCCTGTGATAGGGGTGTAATATAGTTATGTAAGTGTCTGGAACCAGCCCTGTGATAGGGATGTAAGATAGTTATGTAAGTGTCTGGAACCAGCCCTGTGATAGGGGTGTAAGATAGTTATGTAAGTGTCTAGAACCAGCCCTGTGATAGGGGTGTAAGATAGTTATGTAAGTGTCTGGGACCAGCCCTGTGATAGGGGTGTAAGACAGTTATGTAAGTGTCTGGAACCAGCCCTGTGATAGGGATGTAAGATAGTTATGTAAGTGTCTGAAACCAGCCCTGTGATAAACACTCCAATTATAGAAATTAATCAATGAATTGACTGTGTTCAATAAACATTTACTTACAGGTGTACATTGTATTGCAATATTTAATTATGTATGTCTGTTATATAAATTTAGACATTACATGCTATATATTTGTATTGTTTGTGTCTTTAAAAACAAGTTGAATCAAATCCTAAGTAAAGTGACAAATAATTTTAACTTTGGTGAAAGAAGTATACAAGTCCAGCATGCAAGACTCTGTTCAGGTTGTAGTTCTCTCAATCATAATACAGTCTAACTTGACCATGCGGCCACCTTATAAACGGTCGCCTGTGTTAAACGGCCATTTCAAATTCCCCCTTTGTAAATTGCCTATATAAAGTACATGTTTTAAATGGTCACCACTTTAACGCGGCCAGCGGCCAGTCTGTTTCATCTCAAACAGTTCCCGTAAGTGGTCAGCTGCATGCGGTCAGATATAGCCACCAACCGTTAATCACTTAGCTGTCACACCTTTTGGCTGGTCGCTATTCCAATCATATTGTACAAGCCCGTGATCATTTAACGTTCTGCTTCTGTTATGAAAACACACCACTTTACCCAGAGAGAGCATACTTATATAATATCTAATAAGCAAAGAGAATAGCGAGATTAAAGATTTCAGTTTGTTTGCAACATTGCTGGGCACATATCGGTTTAATCGCGTGTATTTACGATTGTTTTATTTAGGTTTATGTTACGTGTCAACACATTTGAATCAGTTTTCACTGAGATGTTAATGCACTTTTATTGAACTGGATAAAATCAAAAGATAATTACAATTGGTCATTTTGTTTAAATTATAAATAAATTAAATTTTATGAGCTATGGATGTAGGTGCGAATATAATGGAAAACAATATTTTTCATATCATAATGCAATTGACAGTCAACGTATATACAGTGTCTGCTGTGAAAAGAAAGAGTTTGACTTTGGATGAATGTGTAAAGGTGGTTAAAATTCTAAATTCTGGAAAAAGGTGTCGTTAAAACACAGCTTCAGAAAGTGTTCAGACGTAGTGCATTTCAGAATGTGTCCAAACGTAGTGCATATCAAAGTATGTTGTCAAACGTTTGATAATTTTATTAGCTTGCCGGGACGAAGTCCAAGGAGAGCTATTGTCATGACCCCGTCTTCATCGTCTGTAGTCACCCAGGTTAAACTTTTGCGTACAAGTTTCAGATATCTATGCATCCACTCATTGGATGTGAATGAAACTTTGCATGTGTGTTCACCATCATCAATGGAACACACAGAGACAAGAACCATAACTCTGGATTGCATTTTGGCACAGTTATGGCCCTTTTTGGACTTAGACACCAAGGTTAAACTTTGCATTTAGTTGTGTTTAAGTTTAAGATATCTATGCAACCACTCATTTGATGTCAATGAACCTTCCCATGTGTGTTCACCATCATCAATGAAACACACAGAGACAAGAACCATAACTCTTGGTTGCATTTTGGCACAGTTATGGCCCTTTTTCGACTTAATTTTTCAGGTTAAAGTTTTTTTATCACGTAAGATATCTATGCAACCACTCATTGGATGTGAATGAACCTTCACATGTGTGTTCACCATCATCAATGGAACACACTCTGGGTTGCATTTTTGGCACACTTGTGGCCCTTTTTGGACTTAGACACCCAGAGGCGAGCTTTGTTGTCTTCTGACAGTTCTTGTTTGATTGTCTGCTTGTCTTGTCTCACCCCTATTACGGGCGATTCAATGAGACTAGTCAAAATGTAACCGCGAGATAATGGAAGAATACATGCTACAAATTGTTTCTGGATTGTACGGCGTCTGCTAAATGAAAAATTTATGATATTTATACTTAATTAAAACATAATGATTTTTTAATTAAATAACATAAATTATTTACTTATTTATATGTAGTTCTATATAAAATATTGTCAGTTCAAATGTTTTTTTACTCATACACCCCTGCACATAATTCATAATAACTAACAGGCATAGTACAACATATACCATGTATGTGTTATCCCTTTTTGTCCGTCACAATAAACATCATGACTTCAGCTCTCTCAGTACAAATATAGATCCTCTATTAAGCAGCCACCTGTGTTAAGCAGCAAGTTTGGCCATTTCCCTTGGGTGGCTACTTAATACAGGTTAGACTAATTTTTCAAAAAATATGGTTGAGTCTCCTCTGTGCTTTTGCAATGATATTGAAAACGGAGGTCACTTCTTTTTTCACTAATAAATATAAAGTCGTGAGGCTTTTTCAACACACTGTCTGACTTGGACAATAAAAAACCTTAATTCCCTTCTCTGTACAAAACAACTTTGAGACTAATATTCAAATTTTTGATGTAGTAACAAACTTTTATAAAGATCACGAAATGGATCTTATAGATCTATCCAAATTGTTGAGAGTATATCATTGTAGGTTTTTCCCCTCCACCCCTGTGTCACTCCAACATTATTTCTTGTTTCCTTTCAAATTCACAAGTATTTTAAAGAAATCATCACATGTGGATTAATCAGTAACAACAGGGCTTCTAAAATTCCAAAATGCAAATCGGTCAAGGGTTTTTATTTCTGTAAGAATCGCTGCTGTAAGAATCACACTTTTTCCTTTTTAAACCACTCTACATTACG
Source organism: Panopea generosa (assembly GCA_029582155.1). Taxonomy (NCBI): domain Eukaryota; kingdom Metazoa; phylum Mollusca; class Bivalvia; order Adapedonta; family Hiatellidae; genus Panopea; species Panopea generosa. Next base: position 26,786,456 of record CM055904.1, on the reverse strand, counting down.
CCCATGCATGTATATATATCCCAATACCCCACTCACCACGCAATTTTATCAGTTTGTTTATTTTTCATGCTATCTGTGTTTAACTTGACTAAACTTTTCTAAATATGTACATTATTATTACCAACATCATGTATTCTCATTTGAATGAACCAGTTTCAATCAATTTCACGCAAAAAATAGATTCAGGATGTAAACCGGAAGTATCGTTATTGGGATATAGCCTCGGTTCATCTCGAGCAGATGCCACATTCAATGCTTTGAACATTGTCAGAAGCTCTTTTTATTGAATGTGTCATTTAAACAGACTAACCAATAGCAGTATTATTCTCACTAAACTATATATGAATATATGTAAGTTTGCGTACAACCACTTTCAGCTCTGCCTCCTATTATAGTATTATCAATTCATTAAAAAAATGTTTGCATCTAATGGAGGATATTTAAAATGGAATATAAAACTTATTGACGAAATCCCATTTTAAGTGAACACAAACATACTCCATAATTTCATTGCATGTATTGAATGAAACAACACGTTTGCTGTCGTCTCTTTGATAACCGTGACATCGTAGTGCGTCGGCTAGCATCAAAGAGATATTGTACGAGTGAAACGTACATGATTTCAAGTCCTTGAAAGTGACATGTTTATGTTGTTTCTTTTTGAAAATTGAAGCATGTTTTTGGATTGCAAAGTTAGTAATATGGAGGAAATATATCAAATTAATGGATAAGATATATAAACGGTATGTACTCTGTGTACAACTATTTTTCCAAACATTATGGCTAACGCAAACAATTCCAGTTCGACATCAGAATAAAATCGGTCCAGGTTAAGTCACTTTCCTTATTAATGCCATTAATATTATAATTAAAGTCACTGTTAAAACACTCAAACAAACAAGTAATACTGCGCGTTTTTATTAAATATTTTAAAGACGCAATCAATTTCGGTCTGAAAGTCCCAGCTTTGACCACTTGGAAAAAATAAACATCACAAGCAAACAATTTAATGCATTACGGCAAGCAGAATTGATATGAGTCGCTGATCACACATCGAAGGCCTGTTACGTAGTGACAGACTCTTCCGAAAAACTCCCCTACATATCTGTAATGGCTTAGTCAAAATTGACCTCCTTTCGCACAGCGGGTGACAAAACAATCGAATGTTATTGCCACAGGGCATATTTCACAGCGTAGTAAAGCATGATAGTGGTAATTTATACGTCAGATAGAAAATATCTAGACCTATTTTTTATTAAATTTTGAAATGAAAACCGGTTTTGAACAGTAGAAATCGGTCCAAAAAACGAAAAAAAACAGTGATTTTAGAAGCCCTGAGTAACAACACCTTTGTACTCATATCTTTCATCTTTTCATTATCATTAGTTTTACTTACATATTAATGTATAAATTAGTTTTTGCCACAAATGTTTTATTTATAGTACAACTAGGATTCAGGTGGAATGAAACCTTAGGAGATTTCAAAAATATTGTTTAATAATAACTTCATAATTATTTCCCTGAAATTGTCTGCTTCCCACCTGACCAAAGGAGGAACATGTTGAAGGTGGATGGTCCATGTCATTTATTTAAATATAAAAAACCCTGCCATTTTTTTCCCGTCCAACATTGGATACAATTTATTATTGTTCAACATAGGACTCAGTTTTATTACTGCCCAACATAGGGCTCAATCATATATTATTGTCTGACAAAGGACTCAACATTTATAACTGTCCTACATAGTATTCTATTTAACATTTATTACTGTCCGATAAACGACTCAACATTTATTACTGTCCAAAGCTAGGACTCAGCATTTATTACTGTCCTACATAGAATTGTAGTTAACATTTATAACTGTCCTACATAGTATGTATTTAACATTTATTACCGTCTTACATAGTATGTATTTAACATTTATTACTGTCCTACATAGTATGTATTTAACATTTATTACTGTCCTACAAAGTATGTATTTAACATTTATTACTGTCTTACATAGTATGTATTTAATATTTATTACTGTCCTACATAGTATGTATTTAACATTTATTATTGTCCTACATAGTATTGTGTTAAACATTTATTACTGTCCGACAAAGTATGTATTTAACATTTATTACTGTCTTACATAGTATGTATTTAATATTTATTACTGTCCTACATAGTATGTATTTAACATTTATTACTGTCCTACAAAGTATGTATTTAACATTTATTACTGTCTTACATAGTATGTATTTAATATTTATTACTGTCCTAAATAGTATGTATTTAACATTTATTATTGTCCTACATAGTATTGTGTTAAACATTTATTACTGTCCGACAAAGGACACAACATTTATATTACTGTTCAAAGCTAGGACTGGACTCAGCATTGATAACTGTCCAACACAGGACTCAACATTTATTACTGTTCAAACTTAGGACTTGACATTTATAACTTTCCAAACTTAGGACTCAACATTTATTACTGCCCAAACTTAGAACTCAACATTTATTACTGTCTAAACTTAGGACACAACATTTAATACTGTCCAAACATAGGACTCAACATTTATTACTGTCCAAACTTAGGACTCAACATTTATTACTGTCCAAACTATGGACACAACATGTCCAAACTTAGGACTCAACATTTATTACTGACTAAACTTAGGACTCAACTTATATTACTTTCCAAACTTAGGACACAACATTTATTAATGTCCAAACTTAGGACTCAACATTTATTACTGTCCAAACTTAGGACTCAACATTTATTACTGTTTAAATTTAAGACACAACATGTCCAAACTTAGGACTTAACATTTATTACTGACTAAATTTAGGACTCAACATTTATTACTGTCCAAACTTAGGACACAACCTTCATTACTGTCCAAACTTAGGACTCAACATTTATTACTGTTCAAACTTAGGACTCTCCATTTATAACTTTCCAAACTTAGGACTCAACATTTATTACTGACCAAACTTAGGACTCAACATTTATTACTGTCTAAACTTAGGACACAACATTTAATATTGTCCAAACTTAGGACTCAACATTTATTACTGTCTAAACTTAGGACACAACATGTCCAAACTTGGGACTCAACATTTTAATACTGACTAAACTTAGGACTCAACATTTATTACTGGCCAAATTTAGGACACAACATTTATTACTGTCCAAACTTAGGACTCAACATTTATTACTGTCCATCCTTAGGACACGACATTCAGGGCTAGAATTTAACTTTTTTGTGCACTGGCAATTTTGGCCAGTGCCTAAAATTTCAACTGGCAAAATTTGAAACCAACTAGCCAAACCAATTTTCGCAGAAAATTGTAGTCCTAAATGTCTAAATAAACCCAAAATTAATTGTTTCAAAGCCTGCGTGTTATTTAATATGCATTATTAGCTTTTTTTATTTATAGACAATGGTATCAAGGTTATTATATATGTAAGGTACAATTCAAAGCAGTACTTTACAAAACAAAATATTTAAAAAAATAAAATTGTCCTTGTTATTTATTATACTACCATAAATAAATGCATACAATGATATATCATAAATAAACACTTTTAACTAAACCAAAATATGAATCATGGATTCAGCAATAACAAGTGTACAGAGAGGCTGAGATTGTGACATACACACATTTCTATTTATAGAATTAATATAGCCAATGGCCTTTCGTTTTAAAATAAGATCTAGATCTAGCCAAGGACGATTGTTTAACATGTGTAAATGTTGTGATATCATAGTAATATAGTTTAATTATTATGGATGATCTGTCGATCGCGGTGGTTTCTACAATTGACACACCATTTTGTTATTGTCAAGTTTATAGCCCTGTGTGATATTGAGCTGTCGCTCCCATTTCATTACAGTATTAACGGAAGGATTATTTCACTTTTTTCTTGCTGGGACTAACTTCCATTCGTCGGGTTAATGGAGAAAAAGTGCCACTTTAACAGCTGACAAAATATGTAAACAATAAATTTGACGGGTTTCACCTTTACTTTTATTTTACAGAGTGAGTGCGCAATCGATCAAACTAGACACAGTCTACTCATTATGTTGTTGACGGGTTTTAACTTTACTTCCTTTTTGCAGAATGAACTTGAGATCAAAAACAATTGGACGCAGTCTACACATATATAAATATTTTATACATGTCATTGACAATCGTACTGCTAGGGGGTAATTTGGCGCGAGAAGCAAAAGAAATTTGGTAAAATTGACAAGAACTCGTTATTTTTACCAGGATGATACTTGTTTATTTTCAAAAATCAATAAAATGAATAAAATAAGTAATTTTCTCAACTTGAAATCCACTCGCAAAAAAATGCCAGCTTAAGTAATTTCAACTCGCATTTTCAAAATACAGCTCGCATTTTGCGAGTGGCGAGTGCTTAAATTCGAGCCCTGGACATTTATTACTGTCTAAACTTATGACACAACATTTATTACTGACTAAACTTATGACTTAACATTTATTACTGTCCAAACTTAGGACTCAACATTTAATACTGTCCAAACTTAGGACTCAACATTTATTACTGTCTAAACTTAGGACTCAACATTTATTACTGTCTAAACTTAGGACTCAACATTTATTACTGTCCAAACTTAGGACTCAACATTTATTACCGTCCAAACTTAGGACACAATATCTACTGCTGACTAAACTTAAGAAACAACATTTATTACTGACAAAACTTGGGATACAACATTTATTACTGACCAAACTTAGGACACAACATTTATTACTGTCTAAACTTAGGACTCAACATTTATTACTCACCAACATAAGACTCAACATTTATTACTCACCAACATAAGACTCAACACTTATTACTCACCGACATAAGACTCAACATTTATTACTCACCAACATAAGACTCAGAAGTTATGACTCACCGACATAAGACTCAACATTTATTACTCACCGACATAAGACTCAAAATTTATTACTCACCGGCATAAGACTCCACATTTATTTACTCACTGACATAACACTCAGCATTTATTTTTGATCGACATAAGGTTCAGCATTTATTACTCACTGCCATCAGACTCAATTTTTATTACTCACCAACATAAGACTCAACATTTATTACTGACCAACATCAGACTCAGCATTTATTACTGACTGTCATAAGACTCAGCATTTATTACTCACCATCATAAGACTCAGCATTTGTTACTGACTGACATAAGACTCAGCATTTATTACTGACCGTCATAAGACTCAGCATTTATTACTCATCGTCATAAGACTCAATATTTATTACTCACTGACATAAGACTCAGCATTAATTTACTCACCAATATAACACTCAGCATTTATTACTGACCGTCATAAGACTCAGCATTTATTACTGACCGTCATAAGACTCAGCATTTATTGCTCACCATCATAAGACTCAGCATTTATTGCTCACCGTCATAAGACTCAGCATTTATTACTGACCATTATAAGACTCAGCATTTATTACTGACCGTCATAAGACTCAGCATTTATTGCTCACCGTCATAAGACTCAGCATTTATTACTCACCGTCATCAGACTCATTTTTATTACTCACTGACATAAGACTCAGCATTTATTACTCACCGATATAAGACTCAATATTTATTATTCAACGACATAAGACTCAACATTTATTACTCACCAACATAAGACTCAACATTAATTACTGACCAACATAGGACTCAACATTTATTACTCACCGACATAAGACTCAACATTTATTACTCACCGACATAAGACTCAACATTTATTACTCACTGACATCAGACTCAACATTTATTACTGACTGACATAAGACTCAGCATTTATTACTGACCGTCATAAGACTCAGCATTTATTACTCATCGTCATAAGACTCAATATTTATTACTCACTGACATAAGACTCAGCATTAATTTACTCACCAACATAACACTCAGCATTTATTACTGACCGTCATAAGACTCAGCATTTATTACTGACCGTCATAAGACTCAGCATTTATTGCTCACCATCATAAGACTCAGCATTTATTGCTCACCGTCATAAGACTCAGCATTTATTACTGACCATTATAAGACTCAGCATTTATTACTGACCGTCATAAGACTCAGCATTTATTGCTCACCGTCATAAGACTCAGCATTTATTACTCACCGTCATCAGACTCATTTTTATTACTCACTGACATAAGACTCAGCATTTATTACTCACCGATATAAGACTCAATATTTATTATTCAACGACATCAGACTCAACATTTATTACTCACCAACATAAGACTCAACATTAATTACTGACCAACATAGGACTCAACATTTATTACTCACCGACATAAGACTCAACATTTATTACTCACCGACATAAGACTCAACATTTATTACTCACTGACATCAGACTCAACATTTATTACTGATTGACATAAGATTCAGCATTTATTACTGACCGACATCAGACTCAACATTTATTACTGACCAACATAAAACTTAACATTTATTACTGACCGACATCAGACTCAACATTTATTACTGACCGACATAAGACTCAACACTATTACTGACCAACATAAAACTCATTTATTACTGACTGACATAAGACTCAACATTTATTACTGATTGACATAAGATTCAGCATTTATTACTGACCGACATCAGACTCAACATTTATTACTGACCGACATAAAACTTAACATTTATTACTGACCGACATAAGACTCAACACTATTACTGACAACATAAGACTCAACATTTATTACTGACCAACATAAAACTCATTTATTACTGACTGACATAAGACTCAACATTTATAACTAACCAGCTTAAGACTCAACATTTATTACTGATAGACATAAGAATCAACATTTATTACTGATAGACATAAGACTCAACATTTATTACTGATCAACATAAGACTTAACATTTATTACTGACTGACATAAGACTCAACATTTATAACTAACCAGCATAAGACTCAACATTTATTACTGATAGACATAAAACTCAACATTTATTACTAACCGACATAAGACTCTACATTTATTACTGACCGACATACTGACTCAACATTTATTACTGACCAACATAAGATTGAACATTTACTACTGACCAACATAAGACTCAACATTTATTGCTGACCAACATAAGACTCAACATTAATTACTGACCGACATAAGACTCAACATTTATTACATTTATAACTGACCAACATAAGATTCAACATTTATTACTGACTGACAAAAGACTCAATATTTATTACTGACTGACATAAGACTCAACATTTATTACTGACCAACATAAGACTCAATATTTATTACTGACTGACATAAGACTCAACATTTATTACTGACTGACATAAGACTCAACATTTATTACTGACCGACATAAGATTCAACATTTATTACTGAATGACATAAGACTCCACACTAATTACTGACCAACATAAGACTCAACATTTATTACTGACTGACATAAGACTCAACATTTATTACTGACTGCATAAGACTCAATATTTGTTACTGACCGACATAAGACTCAACATTTATTACTGACTGACATAAGACTCCACACTAATTACTGACCAACATAAGACTGAACATTTATTACTGACTGACATAAGACTCAATTTTTATTACTGACCAACATAAGACTCAACATTTATTACTGACCAACATAAGACTCAATATTTATTACTAACTGACATAAGACTCAATATACTGACTGACATAGGACTCCACACTAATTAGTGGCCAACATAAGACTCAACATTTATTACTGATTGACATAAGATTCAGCATTTATTACTGACCGACATCAGACTCAACATTTATTACTGACCAACATAAAACTTAACATTTATTACTGACCGACATAAGACTCAACATTTATTACTGACCGACATAAGACTCAACACTATTACTGACCAACATAAAACTCATTTATTACTGACTGACATAAGACTCAACATTTATTACTGATTGACATAAGATTCAGCATTTATTACTGACCGACATCAGACTCAACATTTGTTACTGACCGACATAAAACTTAACATTTATTACTGACCGACATAAGACTCAACACTATTACTGACAACATAAGACTCAACATTTATTACTGACCAACATAAAACTCATTTATTACTGACTGACATAAGACTCAACATTTATAACTAACCAGCTTAAGACTCAACATTTATTACTGATAGACATAAGAATCAACATTTATTACTGATAGACATAAGACTCAACATTTATTACTGATCAACATAAGACTTAACATTTATTACTGACTGACATAAGACTCAACATTTATAACTAACCAGCATAAGACTCAACATTTATTACTGATAGACATAAAACTCAACATTTATTACTAACCGACATAAGACTCTACATTTATTACTGACCGACATACTGACTCAACATTTATTACTGACCAACATAAGATTGAACATTTACTACTGACCAACATAAGACTCAACATTTATTGCTGACTGACATAAGACTCAATATTTATTACTAACCGACATAAGACTCAACATTTATTACATTTATAACTGACCAACATAAGATTCAACATTTATTACTGACTGACAAAAGACTCAATATTTATTACTGACTGACATAAGACTCAACATTTATTACTGACCAACATAAGACTCAATATTTATTACTGACTGACATAAGACTCAACATTTATTACTGACTGACATAAGACTCAACATTTATTACTGACCGACATAAGATTCAACATTTATTACTGACTGACATAAGACTCCACACTAATTACTGACCAACATAAGACTCAACATTTATTACTGACTGACATAAGACTCAACATTTATTACTGACTGCATAAGACTCAATATTTATTACTGACTGACATAAGACTCAACATTTATTACTGACTGACATAAGACTCCACACTAATTACTGACCAACATAAGACTGAACATTTATTACTGACTGACATAAGACTCAATTTTTAATACTGACCAACATAAGACTCAACATTTATTACTGACCAACATAAGACTCAATATTTATTACTAACTGACATAAGACTCAATATACTGACTGACATAAGACTCCACACTAATTAGTGGCCAACATAAGACTCAACATTTATTACTGACTGACATAAGACTCAATATTTATTACTGACTGACATAAGACCCAACATTAATTACTGACTGACATAAGACTCAATATTTATTACTGACTGACATAAGACTCAATATTTATTACTGACTGACATAAGACTCAACTTTTATTACTGACTGACATAAAACTCAATATTTATTACTGACTGACATAAGACTCAATATTTATTACTGACTGACATAAGACTCAACATTAATTACTGACCGACATAAGACTGAACAATTATTACTGACTGACATAAGACTCAACATTTATTACTGACCGACATAAGACTTAATATTTATTACTGACCGACATAAGACTCAATATTTATTACTGACTGACATAAGACTCAACAATTATTACTGACTGACATAAGACTCAACATTTATTATTGACTGACATAAGATTCAATATTTATTACTGACTGACATAAGACTCAATATTTATTACTGACTGACATAAGACTCAACATTTATTACTGACCAACATAAGACTCAATATTTATTACTGACTGACATAAGACTCAATATTTATTACTGACCGACATAAGACTCAACATTTATTACTGACCGACATAAGACTCAATATTTAGACTCAACATTTATTACTGACTGACATAAGACTCAATATCTATTACTGACCAACATAAGACTAAACATTTATTACTGACCAACATAAGATTCAACATTTATTACTGACTGACATAAGACTCAATATTTATTACTGACCAACATCAGACTCAATTTTTGTTACTGACTGACATAAGACTCAATATTTATTACTGACCGAAATAAGACTCAACATTTATTACTGACTGACATAAGACTCAACATTTATTACTGACTGACATAAGACTCAATATTTATTACTGACTGGCATAAGACTCAACATTTATTACTGACTGACATAAGACTCAACATTTATTACTGACTGACATAAGACTCAATATTTATTACTGACCGACATAAGACTCAACAATTATTACTGACTGACATAAGACTCCACACTAATTACTGACCAACAGAAGACTCAACATTTATTACTGACTGACATAAGACTCCACACTAATTACTGACCAACATAAGACTCAACATTTATTACTGACCAACAGAAGACTCAACATTTATTACTGACTGACATAAGACTCCACACTAATTACTGACCGACATAAGACTCAACATTTGTTACTGACCGACATAAGATTCAACATTTATTACTGACTGACATAAGACTCAACATTTACTACTAACGGACATAAGATTCAACACTATTACTGACCAACATAAGACTCAACATCTTTTACTGACCGACATAAGATTCAACATTTATTACCGAACGACATAAGATTCAACATTTGTTACTGACTGACATAAGACTCAACATTTACTACTAACTGACATAAGATTCAATATTTATTACTAACTGACATAAGACTCCACATTAATTACTGACCAACATAAGACTCAACATTTATTACTGACTGACATAAGACTCCACACTAATTACTGACCGACATAAGACTCAACATTTATTACTGACCAACATAAGATTTAACATTTACTACTGACCATCATAGGACTCAACATTTATTACTGACCAACATAAGACTCAACATTTGTTACTCATCAACATAAGACTCTTGTTACTCATCAATATAAGATTCAACATTTACTACTGACCAACATAAGACTCAACATTTGTTACTCACCGACATAAGACTCAACATTTGTTACTCATCAACATAAGACTCAACATTTGTTATTTAACGACATAAGACTCAACATTTGTTACTCATCAACATAAGACTGAACATTTGTTACTCATCAACATAAGACTCAACATTTGTTACTCATCAACATAAGACTCAACATTTGTTACTCATCAACATAGGACTCATCATTTGTTACTCATCAACATAAGACTCAACATTTGTTACTCATCAACATAAGACTCAACATTTGTTACTCATCAACATAAGACTCAACATTTGTTACTCATCAACATAAGACTCAACATTTATTGCTGATAAAACATATAATTTAAATTTGCTTCTTATCATGAATATGTCAAAATGTTAATGAATACACAGGGGAGCACTAGTATTTATCTAGCAAGTATGACCAAAAAACACCAATTCCAGAGCTAATTTGCTAAGCTTTTGCAGTTTGTAATCTTGACACATAAGGAACTGGCCTTCAGAGTTTTAGAACTTTCCCTTTAAAACTTTCCATTTACTTACTTGTCTCTGAATGCATGTTTTATGACACATCCCACAATTAGAATCAACTTTGCTGTCATATTGTTTAGCTGCCATCCAAAATTTGTGTTGTTCTGTATGGTCCTATCTCACTGTCCACAGATAAGGATCATGCCATATATAAATTCTACTGAACTAAAATTCAAACTGTTCTATGGACAAAACTAGAAAAGGTAATTAAGAATAGTTTTCTGAACCTTGGTAAGTTAACTTATGTTTAGAGAATTTTTTTAGAATAGCACTTTTAACCCAAAATAGTTTTATTGTATTGGAGTAATAAAATGGTTATATGGTCAATGAATATACAAAAAATTGAAAATAATCTGATGTTAGATGTAAGATTTAGAGGTTATTAAAACCACATACCGTTTTTTTTCACATGCAGACGTATCATTTTATTTTGGTAAAGTTTGAAAGTGGGAGTGTGATCAAGTTCACCAGGGTATTGTGAAAACTGTTTTTATATGCATTATATGCATTTATTTTTGATAATGTAAATGAGAAATATCTCTTTTAGGTTAATATTGTTTTTGAAAATATTGCCCATACTTGTACTTGCATTGTTTTGGCTTAAGGTATCAAAGCAGATCAAGACTTGTAAATTTGTGTTTTTTAGTACCAGCCACCCAAGCCTAAACTACGTGGAGGGCCAGGTGAAACCCCATCGTCTGGTGGTGGCTATAGCTCTGGAGCAAGTAGGGGAGGTTACTCTAGTGGACCGGTTGGTGGAACAAGAGGAGGCCGGTCACCTGCAGTTACGACCAACAAACGATCAGGTATTACAGTTCTAACAATTGGAATAGTTAGGTGGCAAAAAATAATGATGTGACACTTCTTGATAGTGTGGTTGAAGGCATCACAGTGCCTTGAGAGAGTTCAGATGAAGTCCATTGTCTGAATAGCATTTATTTGTTTTAATGAACAACAACACTAAAGTGACATTGTCAGATAATTAAAATGGTTAATAGAAAATAGAAGTGGTGATAGTTGTACACTTAAGACAAAAAAGGTGAAAATAATGATGGGTAATTTTCCACCAAAGTTTTAAATACTTCACACTCTGAATAAGGTTTAAGTTGATGGAGTATTTTAAATTAAAGGAGAACTGACCAATTTGTAGGAGTACCTGTACTCCAGTTACTTTGAATAATACAGTACTTGTTCACTTGTTACAGTATAATATTAAAAAGCAGCTGATCACAGCAGTACAGTACATTACAGTGGTTTTCATAACTATATTAATTTAACTATTTAGACAGTGAATAAAAACAAGCTGCATCAGTAATATCTTTTCAATCATCAACATAAAGCATTAGCTGACTATGACCTGTATAATGAACACTGAGTGGTGTTTCTGTAATGTCCAGTGTTTCATATAACCTATATAGGTGAACACTGAGTCTCATGTTTCTGTGATGTCCAGTATTTATTATATGCTATAAAGCTGTATAGGTGAACACTGAGTCTGGTGTTTCTGCTATGTCCAGTGTTTGATATAACCTATATAGGTTAACACTGAGTCTGATGTTTCTGTAATGTCCAGTGTTTCATATAACCTATATAATGAACACTGAGTCTGGTGTTTCTGTGATGTCCAGTGTTTCATATAACCTATATAGGTGAACACCGAGTCTGGTGTTTCTGTAGTGTCCAGTTTTGATATAACCTATATAGGTGAACACTGAGTCTGGTATTTCTGTAATGTCCAGTGTTTGATATAACCTATATAGGTGAACACTGAGTCTGGTGTTTCTGTGATGTCCAGTGTTTCATATAGCCTATATAGGTGAACACTTAGTCTGGTATTTCTGTGATGTCCAGTGTTTGATATAACCTAAATAGGTGAACGCTGAATCTGGTGTTTCTGTAATGTTCAGTGTTTCATATAGCCTATATAGGCACACACTGAGTCTCATGTTTCTGTGATGTCCAGTATTTGATATAACCTATATAGTTATATAGGTGAACACTGAGTCTGGTGTTTCTGTGATGTCCAGTGTTTGATATAACCTATATAGGTGATCACTGAGTCTGATGTTTCTGTAATGTCCAGTGTTTCATATAACCTGTATAATGAACACTGAGTCTGGTGTTTCTGTGATGTCCAGTGTTTGATATAACCTATATAGGTGAACACTGAGTCTGGTGTTTCTGTGATGTCCAGTGTTTGATATAGCTTATATAGGTGAACACTGAGTTTGGTATTTCTGTAATGTCCAGTGTTTGATATAACCTATATAGGTGAACGCTGAGTCTGGTGTTTCTGTAATGTTCAGTGTTTCATATAGCCTATTTAGGCACACACTGAGTCTCATGTTTCTGTGATGTCTAGTATTTGATATAGCCTATATAGTTATATAGGTGAACACTAAGTCTGGTGTTTCTGTGATGTCCAGTGTTTGATATAACCTATATAGGTGAACACTGAGTCTGGTGTTTCTGTAATGTCCAATGTTTCATATAACTTGTATAATGAACACTGAGTCTGGTGTTTCTGTGATGTCCAGTGTTTCATATAGCTTATATAGGTAAACACCGAGTCTGGTGTTTCTGTAATGTCCAGTGTTTGATATAACCTATATAGGTAAACACTGAGTCTGGTGTTTCTGTGATGTCCAATGTTTCATATAACCTATATAGGTGAACACTGAGTCTGGTGTTTCTGTAATGTCCAGTCTGGTGTTTCTGTAATGTCCAGTGTTTCATATAACCTATATAGGTGAACACTGAGTCTGATGTTTCTGTAATGTCCAGAGTTTGATATAGCCTATATAGGTGAACACTGAGTCTGGTGTTTCTGTAATGTCCAGTGTTTCATTATAGCCTGTATAGTGAACACTGTGTCTGGTGTTTCTGTAATGTCCAGTGTTTCATATAACCTATATAGGTGAACACTGAGTCTGATGTTTCTGTATTGTCCAGAGTTTGATATAGCCTATATAGGTGAACACTGAGTCTGGTGTTTCTGTAATGTTCAGTGTTTGATATAGCCTATATAGGTGAACACTGAGTCTGCTGTTTCTGTAATGTTCAGTGTTTCATATAGCCTGTATAGTGAACACTGAGTCTTGTGTTTCTGTAATGTCCAGAGTTTGATATAGCTTATATAGGTGAACACTGAGTCTGGTGTTTCTGTGATGTCCAGTGTTTCATATAGCCTGTAAAGTGGACACTGAGTCTGGTGTTTCAGTGATGTCCAGTGTTTCATATAGCATGTATAGGTAAACACTGAGTCTGGTGTTTCTGTAATATCCAGAGTTAGATATAGCCTGTATAGTAAACACTGAGTCTGCTGTTTCTGTAATGTCCAGTGTTTCATATAGCCTATAAAGGTGAACACTGAGTCTGCTGTTTCTGTAATGTCCAGAGTTTCATATAGCCTGTATAGGTGAACACTGAGTCTGGTGTTTTTGTAATGTCCAGTGTTTCATATAGCCTGTTTAGTGAACATTGAGTCTGGTGTTTCTGTAATGTCCAGTGTTTGATATAGCCTATATAGGTGAACACTGAGTCTGCTGTTTCTGTAATGTCCAGAGTTTGATATATAGGTGAACACTGAGTCTGGTGTTTCTGTCGTGTCCAGTGTTTCATATAGCCTATATAGGTGAACTCTGAGTCTGGTGTGTCTGTGATGTCCAGTGTTTCATATAGCCTGTATAGTGAACACTGAGTCTGGTGTTTCTGTAATGTCCAGTGTTTCATATAGCCTGTATAGTGAACAGTGAGTCTGGTGTTTCTGTGATGTCCAGTGTTTCATATAGCCTATATAGGTGAACACTGAATCTGGTGTGTCTGTGATATCCAGTGTTTGATATAGCCTGTATAGGTTAACACTGAGTCTGGTGTTTCTGTAATGTTCAGTGTTTGATATAGCCTATATAGGTGAACACTGAGTCTGGTGTTTCTGTAATGTCCAGTGTTTCATATAGCTGTATAGTGAACACTGAGTCTGGTGTGTCTGTGATGTCCAGTGTTTCATATAGCCTGTATAGTGAAAACTGAGTCTGGTGTTTCTGTAATGTTCAGTGTTTCATATAGCCTATATAGTGAACACTGAGCCTGCTGTTTCTGTAATGTCCAGTGTTTCATACAGCCTATATAGGTGAACAATGAGTCTGGTGTTTTTGTAATGTCCAGTGTTTCATATAGCCTGTATAGTGAACACTGAGTCTGGTGTTTCTGTCGTGTCCAGTGTTTCATATACACTATATATGTGAACTCTGAGTCTGGTGTGTCTGTGATGTCCAGTGTTTCATATAGCCTGTATAGTGAACACTGAGTCTGGTGTTTCTGTAATGTCCAGAGTTTCATATAGCCTGTATAGTGAACACTGAGTCTGCTGTTTCTGTGATGTCCAGTGTTTCATATAGCCAATATAGGTGAACACTGAGTCTGGTGTTATTGTAATGTCCAGTGTTTCATATAGCCTCTTTAGTGAACACTGAGTCTGGTGTTTCTGTGATGTCCAGTGTTTCATATAGCCTCTTTAGTGAACACTGAGTCTGGTGTTTCTGTGATGTCCAGTGATTCATATAGCCTCTTTAGTGAACACTGAGTCTGGTGTTTCTGTAATGTCCAGAGTTTCATATAGCCTGTATAGGTGAACACTGAGTCTGGTGTTTCTGTGATGTCCAGTGTTTCATATAGCCTGTATAGTGAACACTGAGTCTGGTGTTTCTGTAATGTCCAGAGTTTCATATAGCCTGTATAGTGAACACTGAGTCTGGTGTTTCTGTGATGTCCAGTGTTTCATATAGCCTGTATAGCTAAACACTGAGTCTAGGGTTTCTGTTATGTCCAGTGTTTGATATAACCTGTATAGTGAACACTGAGTCTGGTGTTTCTGTAATGTCCAGTGTTTCATATAGCCTGTATAGGTGAACTATGAGTCTGGTGTTTCTGTAATGTCCAGATAACCTGTATAGTGAACACTGAGTCTGCTGTTTCTGTAATGTCCTGTGTTTGATATAGCCTATATAGGTGAACAATGAGTCTGCGGTTTCTGTAATGTCCAGAGTTTCGTATAGCCTGTATAGGTGAACACTGAGTCTGGTGTTTCTGTGATGTCCAGTGTTTCATATAGCCTGTTTAGTGAACACTGAGTCTGGTGTTTCTGTAATGTCAAGAGTTTCATATATCCTGTATAGTGAACACTGAGTCTGGTGTTTCTGTAATGTCCAGTGTTTCATATAGCCTATATAGGTGAACACTGAGTCCGGTGTTTCTGTAATGTCCAGTGTTTCATATAGCCTGTTTAGTGAACACTGAGTTCAGTAAGCAGGATTGAATTTCTATAAGGAGCCAAATGGGGTCACAAAAGTGTTGACATTGAAATTCTTAAAATTCTTATTCTCAACAACCAGTTTGTCAGATTTGTTCTTATTTGAGTAGATTATCACTATGATTAAGAGTTTGTACAAATCAAAGGGCACTGGGATGTATAGAGGCCTGTAAGGTGACTTTGAGTTTTACATAGGAATACTATGGGAAAACTGAACATTTTCATTTTATCGTCCATTTGTGTAAATATGTTTTTCAGTTTGAGATTCACAGCATTGTCGAGTAACAGTAAATTTGATCTTGTTCAATAAAGATGATTTAATTTCCAGAAGGGGCCAGCGGGGGACCCAATATAATTAAAATTGGGAATTTTCATATATGTTTTTTTTCTCAATAACCAGCAGTTAGATAATAATGTTAATAATTGATTATAGTTATTGCCTATGGGGCTTGAAGCTTTTGTGAGTCCAAAGCCTAGGGTGTATAGGGGTCTTGTAAGGGAACATTGAATTTTATTGAAAAATGAAAAATTCCGATTTTCTTATCCTTTTGTTCAATACTAAATATAGTTTTCATATCTGAAGCGTAATGTCTAGTCATAGCAAATTTGATTTGGTTCAACAAGGAGGATGGAAATTCCAAAAGGGCCCAAAGGACAACAAAAGGGGTGAAATTGTGAAATTTCAAAAATCTTTCTCTCATTAATCTAGTCATATACAATATAAATTATCCTTACATCAGCAATGGATTGAAGATTCTGCAAACCAAGGGGCTGGTGATATATAGGGACCCTTTTAGGTGACTTTACTTTTACACAGGAATTTTATAGGGAAAATTAAAATTTTCTATTTTTTTACAGACAAATGGTATGAGAATATGAGAATTTAAAGTATTTCCTTTTCATAGTAATTTACATTTTTTTCAGTAAGGGTGTTGGTGGGGGGTATTTATGTATAAAGAGATTTAATATTGTGAAATTACAAAAAGTGCTATGACTACTGTGAGCATGTAGAGCATCCTCAGGCCCTCTTGGGCCTCTTGTTTATGGAAACTGGAATGACACTCTGGAAGATTTCTTTAATCCAAGTCTGGTTTCTAAATTAGAGGTTAATAATCCCTCATTACTGCTACTGTGTTTTATAGCAGTCACACACACTAAACACAAATTTTAAAATCTGATACATTGGGCCAATATAAACATACATCATCCAAGAAGTGTTTGTTGAGGGGATTTAATATATGGTTGTTTGTAGTGGCCCACCACAGAGCAAAGATGCTCTGTTGTAATGAAAGTCAAAAGTAAAAGATGACTGACATATACCTTATTTTCTGTGGAAATATATACAAAAAATATCAATTGGAAAAAGTTAAAAAGTTAAAAAGCACTGAACTTTTTTATGGTGAATTTGTTCAAATTATTCAAGGATGCTTTTATAAGTTGTTTAATTATAACCTGTTTCATTCTCTGTGTGAATAATAGTCTCTTTAGTTATTTAAATCTGCAACTTTGTGTTATATGTTTTTTTGTTTTTGTCATACTTTCAGAGAAAACGAATGGCTCACATAAATCATCAAATATATCCCAGAAATCAGGTTCTTGTACGGTTTTGTGACAAGGTATTACATCAAGCCATTATAACTTAACCAAACAGATTTTATTTTTAGTGTGTAATTCCAGTGTTTCACCAAATAGTGTCAACTGTTTTATATCTAGTGTAAACAGACACTTTAGCATTTCATAATGTTTGCCAGCTGGGTTTTACTAAAATAAGGCCTTTCTCCAGTCAGTAATATTAATTATGTGGGCAAAATTAAAATATGTCCAAACTGTATTTTCATGGTGGACTGAACAGGACTTGATTGACTGGTTGCTCTAACATACTGTCTTACACTAAATTCTTGAGCCTAGTTACAGGTATTGAACATTTTCTCAATTATTTGTTGAGCAGTCACTATTGTTCAATGCTGATTGATTGACCAATATGATGACAGAACACTATGTAACATTTAATGTATTATATATGATATAAAACCAAGTTTATGTTATATTAATATTAATAATTCTTATTTGCATGATTTGTGTCATTTGTAAGTAGCATATTGATTGTCATCTGTACTGTACTGTATTTCTTCATGGATTGTTGTATGACTAAACAAATCTGTGAGTCACACCTTCTTGTCAGCTCTGCTCCTCATAAACTTATCTTACTCATGAAATCCAGTTGAGCATATTGCTGTTACATTGCAGTCCATCAATTTTGATGTAGTTTAAACCTTTGATAATTATAATTGTAAATCTTGTTTGCACTACTCCTAACCATTCCAACTGATTTTCACCAGTTTTGCTTGGTTTCAGTATAAAGTACAGTTGTTACTGAATATTGTTGTTATATTGCAGTCTATTAATTTTTCACGGAGTTATAGCCCTTTAATGATTATAATTGTAAATTTCTTAAGCACAACTCTAAAATATCTGATATTGACCCAACTTGTTAGGGAATATAAGTATTAAGTCCACTTGTTAGGGAATATAAGTATTATTTAGTCCACTTGCTGTTATCATCGTCACATCCTGCTGCGTCGTCGTAACGGCCATTCAATTATTTTCAATGGTAATTCTTGTTAGCACTGCATGCTTCCCCATAACTTCTCTACTGATTATAGTCAACAGTATGACGTTAGTTGTGTATCATCTCTGTAGTAGAAGTCCTGTCAATATTCGAAACTCATTAGTCAAAGTGCATTGCTACAATAAGGCTACAGGCACGAGTGAATTTGTGCCAACAAGACATATTTTTAATTTTGCTGAAATTTCATTTTTGGTAATATTTTATTGTTTAATGTTTTCTTTTTGTTGATTTTTAATTTTTCAAATGTTACAATTGAAATGAAATCTGTTTGGTTTCAAATTTATGTTTGTAAAATATTACTAAAACAAATCTTATTAATTTGGTTAACAAAGAAAATACTTGGAGGAAATATGTTGTAAAAATATAGATAAGTAAGTTATTATGCCCCTGCCATTTTCAATGGGACATACGTATGAAAATGGTTTCTGACATATATCTTTAGTTTTGATGAACAGATTTAAACCAAATTTGGTGTGTGACTTCACATTCAGGTAATACAGGGTCATGTTCGTGTTTCGTTCCAGTCTGATGATTTTTGATGGAGTAATGCCCCTTTGTGAACTTATATTATTGACAAATGTCAAGAAATTGGTTTCCGCTTAATATCTCTTTAAGAATTGAATGGATTTGATTCATATTTGGTAGAAAGATGTATGGTGATAAACTACAGCTCAAGTTTGATTTCCGTCAAAATCCCTGCATATAAATTAAGTGTTCTTGACTTTGATTGGCTGATAGTTTCAGACCTCTAAAGTCTTTATTTATGAACCGATTTTGACAAAAAATTATATTTGGCTTAATATCAACAAGACCCATATCAAGTTCAATGATTGATGGAATTGGCGCATATTAATTAGGTGATCTGGACTCTGATTGGCTGACAGTTTCCTACCTCTAAAACCTTTATTGATGAAACGAATTTGATGAAACTTGATATTTGGTTTTATTGATATCTACAATGTAGTTATAAAGCAAGTACCTATCTCAGTAACCATTGCATGTATTGACTTGAAACTTTACACAAGACTTACCAGGCATCAAAACTGCTACAATAACTAAGTTAGATAACTCTTGCTTGAATATAATGAAAATTATTGCCCTTCTTTGACTTAGAAATTCTGGTTGAAGTTTTGCTTACAAGTACCATCAAGTCCATATCTCACCAACCACTCAATGTATTTGATTGAAATTTTGCACAAGCCTGACCAGTCATCAACCTTACTACAATAACTAAGTTAGATAACTCTTGCTTGAATACAATGAAAATTATTGCTCTTCTTTGACTTAGAAATTCTGGTTGAAGTTTTGCTTACAAGTACCATTAAGTCCATATCTCACCAACCACTCAATGTATTTGATTGAAATTTTGCACAAGCCTGACCAGTCATCAACCTTAATACAATAGTTAAGTTAGATAACTCTTGCATGAATATAATACAAATTATTGCCCTTCTTTGACTTAGAACTTTTGGTTAAAGTTCTGCATGCAAGTACTGTCAAGTCCGTATCACACCAACCACTCAATGTTTTTGATTTAAACTTTACATATGGCTTTGCAATCATGAAACCAACTTAAATAATGAAGTGGGATAACTCTTGCCAGATTTCTTTGCAAATAATGGCTTTTGTTTTTTATAACTCAGCAGTCACTGCATGTATTGGATTGAAACTTCATACAAGGTATTGCAGATATAAGACCTACTATATTTTGTCAATTTTGTAAGTTAGATAACTCTTATTTGCTTGGATTTGTCATCAGTTTCAATCAAATTTGTACTTTTGTGACAAATATTCATATAGTCAGGTGCGCTGTCCCTCTGTTTTTCTTCAAAAATGCATGAGTACTGTTCCCTCCTCACCTCCACCCCTAATATATTTATTTAATATATTGCTGATATTAAAGATGATTTGATTGATAAAGATATGCCTGTTTATCTGATGTTATATAAATATTACATTTTATATTATAGATATTAAATATTATTCTTAGAATACTTTTCTCCAACAGCTTTTGTTTATGTGATATTTTCAGTTATAGGATCCAACTAAGACAAATATTTTATGACCAATAAACTATATATGACAGTAGCAGACATGAAAAATGAAGCTACAATGATAAACATACGTTTTAATAATAAAAGTAGATAAAGTCCACCTCAACACTTAGTGTTTTATTTCTGTGTCGAGAGTGAAGCTTGACACCAGCTTCGCTGCAATACTGTTAATCACCAGACGAGAATCATGCTGATTTTATTCCGTTATATTTCAGAGCATGATGTAGAGGCTTGGAGCCACGTTATTTAGAATTGATATAAATAGTTGTGCGGCCTCGAAAACTGTCAGTTCTCAACTTGCCACAGACAGATAAAATCATAGAAACATAGGAGGATATAGGGTTTATATACAATACATATACAGGATAACCTGGCTGTATAATACAAATGATTTACCGGTACTCAACAATTTGAGCTGCTGTTGTAATTATTCCTTTCGACATTGTCTACCTATAGACTGGTTAACTTAAAGCTGGTGAACACTCACTTGTAGTAGTGACAGCAAGCTCTCATGATTGAGGTGTATGAACATGCTGACTTATAACAATGAGCTACCGAGCACTCATTTTATGATATTGAGCTGACTGGTCTAGTGAACGCTCTTTATTGAGTGAGCTACATTGAGCTGCTGAGCGTTTGGTTATGGTACTGAGCTAGTGAAGGTTCGTTATTGAGTGAGCTACATTAAGCTGCTGAGCGTTTGGTTATGGTACTGAGCTAGTGAGGGTTCGTTATTGAGTGAGCTACATTGAGCTGCTGAGCGTTTGGTTATGGTACTGAGCTAGTGAGGGTTTGTTATTGAGTTAGCTACATTGAGCTGCTGAGCATTTGGTTATGGTACTGAGCTAGTGAGGGTTTGTTATTGAGTGAGTTACATTGAGCTGCTGAGCATTTGGTTATGGTACTGAGCTAGTGAGGGTTTGTTATTGAGTGAGCTACATTGAGCTGCTGAGTGTTTGGTTATGGTACTGAGCTAGTGAGGGTTCGTTATTGAGTGAGCTACATTGAGCTGCTGAGCATTTGGTTATGGTACTGAGCTAGTGAGGGTTTGTTATTGAGTGAGCTTCATTTAGCTGCTGAGTGTTTGGTTATGGTACTGAGCTAGTGAGGGTTCGTTATTGAGTTAGCTACATTGAGCTGCTGAGCGTTTGGTTATGGTACTGAGCTAGTGAGGGTTCGTTATTGAGTGAGCTACATTGAGCTGCTGAGCGTTTGGTTATGGTACTGAGCTAGTGAGGGTTTGTTATTGAGTGAGCTATATTGAGCTGCTGAGTATTTGGTTATGGTACTGAGCTAGTGAGGGTTTGTTATTGAGTGAGCTACATTGAGCTGCTGAGCGTTTGGTTATGGTACTGAGCTAGTGAGGGTTTCATTATTGAGTTAGCTACATTGCGCTGCTGAGCGTTTGGTTATAGTACTGAGCTAGTGAGGGTTCGTTATTGAGTGAGCTACATTGAGCTGCTGAGCGTTTGGTTATGGTACTGAGCTAGTGAGGGTTTGTTATTGAGTTAGCTACATTGAGCTGCTGAGCGTTTGGTTATGGTACTGAGCTAGTGAGGGATCATTATTGAATGAGCTACATTGAGCTGTTGAGTGTTTAGTAATGGTACTGAGCTAGAGAGGGTTTGTTATTGAGTGAGCTACATTGAGCTGCTGAGCGTTTGGTTATGGTACTGAGCTAGTGAGGGTTTGTTATTGAGTTAGCTACATTGAGCTGCTGAGTGTTTGGTTATGGTACTGAGCTAGTGAGGGTTTGTTATTGAGTGAGCTACATTGAGCTGCTGAGCATTTGGTTATGGTACTGAGCTAGTGAAGGTTTGTTATTGAGTGAGCTACATTGAGCTGCTGAGCATTTGGTTATGGTACTGAGCTAGTGAGGGTTTGTTATTGAGTGAGCTTCATTGAGCTGCTGAGCCTTTGGTTATGGTACTGAGCTAGTGAGGGTTCGTTATTGAGTGAGCTACATTGAGCTGCTGAGTGTTTGGTTTTGGTACTGAGCTAGTGAGGGTTCGTTATTGAGTGAGCTTCATTGAGCTGCTGAGCGTTTGGTTATGGTAATAAGCTAGTGAGGGTTCGTTATTGAGTGAGCTACATTGAGCTGCTGAGCATTTGGTTATGGTACTGAGCTAGTGAGGGTTTGTTATTGAGTGAGCTACATTGAGCTGCTGAGTGTTTGGTTATGGTTCTGAGCTAGTGAGGGTTTGTTATTGAGTTAGCTATATTGCGCTGCTGAGTGTTTGGTTATGGTACTGAGCTAGTGAGGGTTCATTATTGAGTTAGCTACATTGAGCTGCTGAGCATTTGGTTATGGTACTGAGCTAGTGAGGGATCATTATTGAATGAGCTACATTGTGCTGCTGAGCGTTTGGTTATGGTACTAAGCTAGTGAGGGTTCGGTATTGAGTGAGCTACATTGAGCTGCTGAGTGTTTGGTTATGGTACTGAGCTAGTGAGGGTTCCTTATTGAGTGGGCTACATTGAGCTGCTGAACGTTTGGTTTTGGTACTGAGCTAGTGAGAGTTTGTTATTGAGTGAGCTACATTGAGCTGCTGAGCATTTGGTTATGGTACTGAACTAATGAGGGTTCCTTATTGAGTGAGCTACATTGAGCTGCTGAGCGTTTGGTTATGGTACTAAGCTAGTGAGGGTTCATTATTAAATGAGCTACATTGAGCTGCTGAACGTTTGGTTATGGTACTGAGCTAGTGAGGGTTCGTTATAGAGAGAGAGCTACATTGAGCTGCTGAGTGTTTGGTTATGGTACTGAGCTAGTAAGGGTTCATTTTTGAGTGAGCTACATTGAGCTGCTGAGCGTTTGGTTATGGTACTGAGCTAGTGAGGGTTCATTATTGAGTGAGCTACATTGAGCTGCTGAACGTTTGGTTATGGTACTGAGCTAGTGAGGGTTCATTATTGAGTGAGCTACATTGAACTGCTGAACTTTTGGTTATGGTACTGAGCTAGTGAGGGTTCGTTATTGAGTGAGCTACATTGAGCTGCTGAACGTTTGGTTATGGTACTGAGCTAGTGAGGGTTCATTATTGAGTGAGCTACATTGAGCTGCTGAGCGTTTGGTTATGGTACTGAGCTAGTGAGGGTTTGTTATTGAGTTAGCTACATTGAGCTGCTGAGCGTTTGGTTATGGTACTGAGCTAGTGAGGGTTCGTTATTGAGTGAGCTACATTGAGCTGCTGAGCGTTTGGTTATGGTACTGAGCTAGTGAGGGTTCGTTATTGAGTTAGCTACATTGAGCTGCTGAGCGTTTGGTTATGGTACTGAGCTAGTGAGGGTTTGTTATTGAGTGAGCTACATTGAGCTGCTGAGTGTTTGGTTATGGTTTTAAGCTAGTGAGGGTTCATTATTGAGTGAGCTACATTGAGCTGCTGAGCGTTTGGTTATGGTACTGAGCTAGTGAGGGTTCATTATTGAGTGAGCTACATTAAGCTGCTGAGCGTTTGGTTATGGTACTGAGCTAGTGAGGGTTCATTATTGAGTGAGCTACATTGAGCTGCTGAGCGTTTGGTTATGGTACTGAGCTAGTGAGGGTTCGTTATTGAGTGAGCTACATTGAGCTGCTGAGCGTTTAGTTATGGTACTGAGCTAGTGAGGGTTCGTTATTGAGTTAGCTCAGCTGTAAGCCTAGTGAGCTACAGAGCATTCATTTATCATATTGAGCCACTGAGCGTTCAAACTGATGGGTATTATTATTAAACCGTCTGGCCGAATGAACCATTGTGTATAATTTAGATATGTTAGTATATTGATTAATTAGCTGATACTAATGGGACCCATACAAGTCATTCGTAACAATCAAACCAATCATTTATTTTGAGCAAGTAGCTCAGTCCAAATGGAGAAATTGTTCTTGCTGTGTGTATGTTAATATATTATGCTACCATTTTCTTATTGTGTTGCACACTGCGAGCACTAACATAGCTCCGCCACGTTACATTTACATAAAAGAATGGTATGGCAACTAAAATTTTCAATTTAAAGAGGTCTCACCTGTATTGTCAATATTTTTTCGATCTTAGCAGTAAAACTGTACATTTATATCAAACATCATATATTATGGATATTATGTTCAATAACTTTTATTGTATTTTTTCTCTGTAGTGTAAAATTCTTTAATTTGAATAAAATGGAAAATGCGACCTGTGTATTTAGACTACAAGAACAGAATCAACCATGATCTTCGGAAGACACTTCATCTTTGTGATTAAATAAATTGTTCATCATTTACTGAACAGAAAGTTATAGGTGGTACATTTACTTAGCTTAGTAATTAGCTTTGTGTCCATTAAGAGTTGGGCAATAGTCTTTTCCATAAGCCATTTTTCAAGATTACACCAAAAAAATGTTGTAAAATCTAAAAAAATACTATGGTCCCTTCACAATAAGCCCTCATTAGTGGGCCTCTAGTTTCAACACATCTTTAACTGAAGACAGACTGAGAACCTTGTTGACTTTCCCTTTTTCATGTAATGTGTCTACTAGAATGTTTTCCCCAACTAAGCTTTAAGTAGTAGCAGTAAAATCAATTTTTATGATTTTCTGAAAAATGTAAACAAGCATGGGATTATTTAAACTCTTTATTTAAAACATTACTCATTGTTAAATTGATGTAGTCTAGATAATCTCATCATTAATATCTAAAAGTCATAGTAATAGTTGGTTTGCCTGTCCAGTACGTTTTCATAACCACTTTGCAGAAACGGCATACAATGGGATTATCTATTTTTACTTTAATGACCACTCTTGTATAATTCAGTGAATGCTGCTTTCAACAAAATATTTCTTTTTCTAGTTTACTATGTATTCAAATGTTTAAGTGAAGAACCTCTGATCAGTGCCTGTCACCTCCACACTTATCATGTGGTTTGTTACAAATTAATGGCGATTATTCTGGGATTTTAGAACCTTTTAACAGAACAATTGTTAATGATATAACAGACGTCTCTGTAACTTGGCAGAACCATGAGCTAGATTTGTTTGAAATTTCATGTGACCGACAGTCTGTGTGAGATTTTGTGAAATTCAATTAATAGTTGACAGAAGTTTCAAGAGAGTATTTTTTTTCAATGAAAAACTGGGATATCTTCTTTTTTTTTAACAAAATTTAGAGAAATGCTGAAAATAATTTGGGTGATAAGGCAGGAATTCTGTTAATGATTTTGAAAGCAGTTAGGTGGTGATTTACCATAAATATCACTGGTAAATTTTGACAGGGTGTATTTGACTGCAGTTTAATGGTAGATTTGATGTGAAATCCAGTTCACTTATGTATAGATAAAATTACCAAGTATTTTATTGCTGTAACTGGAAAAAGTGTATCTGGTGAGGCTAAGAAACTAGAAAGTGTGAGGTTTGCTGGGCCCTTCCTGTTTTCGTGACAAACCAGATCAACTTTTTCCATCTATGACAATAAGATTTGCTGTGAAGACAAACCACACAAACTACACAACTACACAATCATGTCGTTTCATCATACAACCCCAAAATTGTTTAACAACCAAAATTTATGGTGAGATGGTCCCAAAAGTTTCACTTTTATAACTGGCGTAGGAATGGATAAACATTGGCAATGCACACTGTGTTTCTCTTTTCTTCTTTCTTTCCACTCAGAAAAAAAAGCTCTTTAAATTTTGGTGAAAATACACACCTTTACACATGTTTACATTTTTTATACTTTTAAATAGCAGTAATATGCACATCTTTATGTCATGTACAGTACTATAATTTTGATCAACACAATTCTAGCTTCTACTACACACACAAACTACACAGGACAGGTTGGTTCTAAATGTGACATTTTCATCAGATTTATGCTGTCTATACTTCATGTAAACATTCAGACTGCTAATGTAGAGGAGGGTCTGAAAGCATGGTTGGTTTGCTATGTTTTAACCAGGGATTAAAGATTTCCGTTTAATCTCAGTGGCTGAATGCAGTGGGCTGTGTTTGGGAATGTTGCCATTGCAAAAGATTGGTTGTTGATTTCAGTTATAAAAATGGAAGGAAGTTTGATCCTTGTATCAGGACACCTTATACTAGTTGACAGTTTTGGATTGTGATCTGTTGCAGTGAGTGGACAAAATATTGAAATCTTTTTTTATTCTGAAATTGAGCTGTAATGTAGCACAGACTGAATGTTTTTATGACTTCTGATTTACATTATTTCAGTCCATGCCATGTCAGAATCTCTTGGCTTTTAAACAATGATTGTTTGTGAATAAAGTGATTAGTGAGCCAAACTTTGCATCAAGGGAAATGTTTTTCATTATGGTGCTTGTCTTTTTTACTCACAAACCATGGATCAGAGGGAGATGAGATTAGAGTAATGTGATAATTATAAATTGGAAGTTGTTTTTTTTGTGAAATTCTATGTGGGCATTTACCAACATACACTTTATGTTGTTCTGACTGGACCAAGTGAAGAATTGTCATTGTTGATTAGCTATTGCTTAACAGCCCTGCAATTTCTGGTGTTTTCTCTTGTGAGGGTTTAAGTCTGGCTCTCCAGATATTCCAGATATTGTGTTCAGTCTGAGGCAGTCCGAGGAATGACAACACCCCAACAACAATAACAATCTTTTAAACCAATTTTAAGTTCTACAGAACTGAGCTTAGAAGTTTAGTTAAACTTATTTATTTTACTTCAGTTGTGAAACAAGTTATAACCACTTAGACATATCAAGCTCAAAGTCTTCTCGGACAGAGCCAATACTAAGCAAATGCGGAAAAAGACATAGCCATGGGGGAGGATTGAACCCACGACTCTCCAATCATGTGTTTGATGCCTACCACTGGACCACACTCCACACTGTGCTTAGAAATACAGCCACACTCATATATTGCTTGCCTTTAAACTGGAATACTTGATGTGTACGAGTCATTAAGTCATAAAAACGAAATATGAAATTGGATTATCAATAATGTTTCTTTTCCTTTACTAATCCTTTCCTTAATTTTTCACAAGAATATTGATTATTTCACTATTGAAATATTTATGCCCCACCCCACCCCCACTTTGTCATCTATGGATAAATTTTAAAAACACTTGGCTCAGTTGATCAACATGACATAATTAAGTGTAGCATGTAAGACCTAGAACCTTTCCTCAAAGGTCAAGGTCACACTTTCAATTTGTTTGATATTGCATGTCTTGTCTGTGACTGTCTTTAACTTGGCTCAATTTATCAAGATGACATGACAAGGTGTCATAAGTAAGACCTAGACCCGTACCTCAAAGGTCGAGGTCACACTTTGAGTATGTATGACAACACTTTGAATCTGTTTGAGATTTCAAGTCTATCCTTTAACTTTATCATACATGGATGGATTTCAAAAACACTTAGCTCAATTTATCAATTGATCAACAATTGATCTGTTACTTACATTTAGGAATTTTAAAATAGCTTGACACAAGTGATCAGCATGTCATGATAATGTTTCACCTGCATTTAACTGTTGAAATACCCAGACCATTACATCAGATGTCAAGGTCAAGGTTACACAAAGGTCATGGTCATGCTTTAATGTAAAAAAAAACATGAAATTGCATTGTCTAGTCTGAAACTTCAGTCCATTACTCTTGTTATTCATGGATACATCGCTACCTATTATATCATATATTTTTATTTTTCACAGACCATTTGGGGGGCATGCCACACTAAATAGTGACATTTTTTGTTTTCTTTAGTATTGAGGTGTTTTTCTCCTTCATATTAGTGGAATAAATTTCTAATTAGGCACACACAATCATGACAATAGTGTACACAGATTGGATCTCAGATTGGACATCTTTTTGCCCACAAATGGAATCCATCCTTACAGTGATGAACCTGTAGCCATATGGAGATATGGATATCTTACCATCTAAGCTATCACTTACAGTGATGAATCTGTAGCCATATAGAGATATGGATATCTTACCATCTAAGGTTATCACTTACAGTGATGAACCTGTAGCCATATGGAGATACAGATATCTTACCATCTAAGCTATCACTTACAGTGATGAATCTGTAGCCATATGGAGATATGGATATCTTACCATCTAAGCTATCACTTACAGTGATGAACCTGTAGCCATATGGAGATATGGATATCTTACCATCTAAGCTATCACTTACAGTGATGAATCTGTAGCCATATAGAGATATGGATATCTTACCATCTAAGGTTATCACTTACAGTGATGAACCTGTAGCCATATGGAGATACAGATATCTTACCATCTAAGCTATCACTTACAGTGATGAATCTGTAGCCATATGGAGATATGGATATCTTACCATCTAAGCTATCACTTACAGTGATGAACCTGTAGCCATATGGAGATATGTATATCTTACCATCTAAGCTATCACTTACAGTGATGAATCTGTAGCCATATGGAGATATGGATATCTTACCATCTAAGTTATCACTTACAGTGATGAATCTGTAGCCATATGGAGATATGGATATCTTACCATCTAAGGTTATCACTTACAGTGATGAACCTGTAGCCATATGGAGATACAGATATCTTACCATCTAAGCTATCACTTACAGTGATGAATCTGTAGCCATATGGAGATATGGATATCTTACCATCTAAGGTTATCACTTACAGTGATGAACCTGTAGCCATATGGAGATACAGATATCTTACCATCTAAGCTATCACTTACAGTGATGAATCTGTAGCCATATGGAGATATGGATATCTTACCATTTAAGCTATCACTTACAGTGATGAACCTGTAGCCATATGGAGATACAGATATCTTACCATCTAAGCTATCACTTACAGTTATGAACCTGTAGCTATATGGAGATATTGTATATCTTACCATCTAAGCTATCACTTACAGTGATGAACCTGTAGCCATATGGAGATATTGTATATCTTACCATCTAAGCTATCACTTACAGTGATGAATCTGTAGCCATATGGAGATATGGATATCTTACCATCTAAGTTATCACTTACAGTGATGAATCTGTAGCCATATGGAGATATGGATATCTTACCATCTAAGCTATCACTTACAGTGATGAACCTGTAGCCATATGGAGATATTGTATAGCTTACCATCTAAGCTATCACTTACAGTGATGAATCTGTAGCCATATGGAGATACAGATATCTTACCATCTAAGCTATCACTTAAAGTGATGAAGCTATAGCCATATGGAGATATGGATATCTTACCATCTAAGCTATCACTTACAGTGATGAACCTGTAGCCATATGGAGATACAGATATCTTACCATCTAAACTATCACTTACAGTGATGAACCTGTAGCCATATGGAGATATTGTATATCTTACCATCTAAGCTATCACTTACAGTGATGAATCTGTAGCCATATGGAGATATGGATATCTTACCATCTAAGCTATCACTTACAGTGATGAACCTGTAGCCATATGGAGATATTGTATATCTTACCATCTAAGCTATCACTTACAGTGATGAATCAGTAGCCATATGGAGGTATGGATATCTTACCATCTAAGTTTCACTTACAGTGATGAATCTGTAGCCATATGGAGATATGGATATCTTACCATCTAAGCTATCACTTACAGTGATGAATCTGTAGCCATATGGAGATATGGATATCTTACCATCTAAGCTATCACTTACAGTGATGAACCTGTAGCCATATGGAGATATGGATATCTTACCATCTAAGCTATCACTTACAGTGATAAATCTGTAGCCATATGGAGATATTGTATATCTTACCATCTAAGCTATCACTTACAGTGATGAATCTGTAGCCATATGGAGATATTGATATCTTACCATTTAAGCTACAGTGATGAATCTGTAGCCATATGGAGATATTGTATATTTTACCATCTAAGCTATCACTTACAGTGATGAATCTGTAGCCATATGGAGATACAGATATCTTACCATCTAAGCTATCACTTACAGTGATGAATCTGTAGCCATATGGAGATACAGAAATCTTGCCATCTAAGCTATCATTTACAGTGATGAACCTGTAGCCATATGGAGATACAGATATCTTACCATCTAAGCTATCACTTACAGTGATGAACCTGTAGCCATATGGAGATACAGATATCTTACCATCTAAGCTATCACTTACAGTAATGAGCCTGTAGCCATATGGAGATACAGATATCTTACCATCTAAGCTATCACTTACAGTGATGAACCTGTAGCCATATGGAAATATTGTATATCTTACCATCTAAGCTATCACTTACAGTGATGAATCTGTAGCCATATGGAGATACAGATATCTTACCATCTAAGCTATCACTTAAAGTGATGAATCTGTAGCCATACGGAGATACGGATATCTTACCATCTAAGCTAACACTTAAAGTGATGAATCTGTAGCCATACGGAGATACGGATATCTTACCATCTAAGCTATCACTTACAGTGATGAATCTGTAGCCATACGGAGATACGGATATCTTACCATCTAAGCTATCACTTACAGTGATGAATCAGTAGCCATATATGTCATTCCCACAATATTCAAATTTTAAAATATAAGTAAAAAAGAAAATGCAAATTATGATTTTCTTGGAACTTTTCTTATCATAATGATTAATAACAGAATGAAATAAAGTATTTGTTACACTTGATGTCGCCATGAAATAAAGTATTTGTTACACTTGATGTCGCCATGAAATAAAGTATTTGTTACACTTGATGTCGCCATGAAATAAAGTATTTGTTACACTTGATGTTGCCATGAAATAAAGTATTTGTTACACTCGATGTCGCCATGAAA
The DNA here is from genome assembly GCA_029582155.1 of Panopea generosa. Taxonomy (NCBI): domain Eukaryota; kingdom Metazoa; phylum Mollusca; class Bivalvia; order Adapedonta; family Hiatellidae; genus Panopea; species Panopea generosa. Next base: position 26,754,304 of record CM055904.1, on the reverse strand, counting down.
TAAAGTATTTGTTACACTCGATGTTGCCATGAAATAAAGTATTTGTTACACTTGATGTCGCCATGAAATAAATTATTAGTTACACTTGATGTTGTCATGAAATAAAGTATTTGTTACACTTGATGTCACCATCTGACTGTGAGTACTGGTGTACTGATATACAAAAAATGATGCCTTTCATTCTTTATAAAAATTAAAAAATCTCCTATTTCAAAATACGGGTCTGGACACAAGAGTTGCTTGGTATTTTAAATGTCTGGCATGTAAGTCATGACTGTACTTAAGTGAGAAGTTATTGAAATTACTATGTATCCTTTTAAAACATACAAAAATGCATTACAGCAGAAATGTGCATTATACCAGAAATATGCATTATAGCAGAAATGAGCATTGAAATATAGGGTTCTGGCTGTTTATTGACAACAATAATCAGGTACCTTGGGAAACAATATAAAAAAAATAACAATTTTAGTGTACATCAATACTATGCTGCTAATGAAAAAAAATAAAAATACAAGATTCTGTTTAATGGATTTTAAGCTCTACTGGCCATAGACGTGATAGCACTTTCATTGTATCTTAATCAAACTTTCACAGGAGTTTTATAACCACAATATCTCAGACGAGTTCTTGAGCCTGTGTGATTTGACTACAAATGCCCTTGTCACAAGTGTCCCCCGTTTATAACCACATTTCAAGCAAAACTTTAAAAATCTTTTTCTCTTAAAGTCCAAGGCCTAAACCTTAGATATTTTACGTGTAGCAGTGCATGGGGTCTCCTAAAAGGTTTGCGGAAGTAGGGTTCCTTGAGTCAAATTTTTGACCGCCACAGGTGTCACTGTTTTACATAGAGTTATATAGGAAAGATGTTGTAGACGCAATAGCACCCCCATTTTTATGCCACCCCAAAATTCTTTGGAGTGGCATATAGTAATCGCAGAATCCATCCGTCCTTCATTCCGTCTGGTATTTCGTGTCTGGCCTGTAGCTTGGTCATGCATAGATGGATTTTGTTAATACTTGCTACAATTGATCAACATAACATGACGACATGTCACAAGTAAGACCCACACCCATACCTCAAAGGTCAAGGTCACACTCTGAGTTTGTTTGACAACACTTTGAGTCTGTTTGAGATTTCGTTTCCAGCCTGTAACATCGTCATGCATTATTGGATTTCATAAATACTTGCTATAAAATCTTCAAGTTATAAAAATGTAAATTAAATTACATAGCATAAATTCATGTATGATTAAGTATAAATATGCTTTGTTATATCCTTCTTATCCAAATATTAAAGAATATTATCAGTTTTTTTGCTTCTCCTGAACAATTTTCAAAAAGTGACATGGTCCAGTCTTGCGTCAAGCCATCGAAATGATCAACATAACATGAAGACGTGTCGCCAGTAAGGTCCACTCCTGTACCTCAAAGGTCAAGGTCACATTTTGTGTTTTTGGTTGACAACACTTTTAGTCTGTGTGAGATTTCCTGTCCGGCCTGTAACCTTGTCATGCATAGATGGATTTTGTTAATACTAGCTACAAATGATCAACATAACATCATGACGTGTCCCGCATTACACTCAAACTCCCTTTTAAAAGGTCAAGGTCACAATTTGTGTTTGTTTGACAACACTAAGTCTGTGTGAGATTTCGTGTCCGGCCTGTAATTTTGTCATGCATAGATGAATTTTGTTAATACTTGCTACAAATGATCAACATAACATGACAACGTGTTGCGCGTTACACCCAGACTACCATTTCAAAGGTCATGGTCACAATTTAACTTAACATTTTAAGTCTGAATGAGAGTTCATGTCCAGATAAGTCCAGTAAGTTTATACCAAAACACTGTGTTGAAAGTAAGACCCAGAACCTTTCCTCAAAGGATAAGGTCACACTTTCAATTTGTTAAATGGCTCAATTGATCAAGATGACAAGTCATGACGACATGTCACACTTAAGACCTAGACCTGTACTTCAAAGGTTTGTATGACAACACTTTGAGTCTGTTACTTTATCTTACATGGATGGATTTCAAAAACACTTGGCTCAATTTATCAATTGATCAACGTGACATGACGACGTGTCACATTAAGACCCAGAACCTTACCTTGAAGGTCAAAGTCACACTTTCAGTTTGTTTGATATTTCATGTCTGGTCTGTAACTTTGTCTTACATGGAGGAATTTTAAAAAAGCTTGACACAAGTGATCAGCATGTCATGATGATATGTCACCAGCATTTACCTGTAGAAATCCCCAGACCGTTACATCAGATTCAAGGTTACACAAAGGTCAAGGTCACACTTTAATGTAAAAAAACATGAAATTGCATGTCTAGTCTGAAACGTCAGACCATTTCTCTTGATATTCATGGATACATCACTACCTATTATAACATATATTGTTATTTTCACAGACCATTTTAGGGGCATGCGACACTTACCAGTGACATTTCTTGTTCATTGAATCTTAATCAAACTTGCACAGCAGTTATATAACCACAATATCTCAGATGAGTTCTTGAACCAGCGTGATTCAATCACAAATGGCTTAAAAGCACATTTTAGACAAAAGTTTAAAAAACATTATCTCTGAAAGTTTAAGGCCTAGACCTTATATATTTTACATGTAGTATTGTATTAAAAGGTTTGTTGAGGTCGGGTCCCTGGGGTCAAATTTGGGGTGAACCACAGGCGTCACTGTTTTACATAGTTATAAAGGGAAAATGTTGTAAACATGATGGCACCTTCATTTTTCATTGAATCTTTACGAAACTTGTACAGCAGTTATGTAACCACATGATCACAGACAAGTTCTCGAACCAGCGTGAATTGACCACAAATGCCCTATCACAGGGCATATAAGCACATTTTATGCAAAACTTCAAAAAACATTTTCTCTGGAAGTTCAAGGCCTTGACCTTAGATTTTTTTACATGTAGCATTGCATGATGGTCTCCTAAAAAGATTGTTAAAGAGGAACTTACAAAAAATATTTTCTCTGAAATGTTCATCTGTCCATTTGTTGCCAGTAGAGCAATTCAGGCCCTCTTGAGCCTTTTGTTAATGTTTTCTATGCAAAACTATCATGACCTACATTTTACAAATTGAGATCATAAAAGAAGTCTGTCAAAGTTCACCAGAAGTGGCAAGATAAAGCTTGGAGGTAACAGGATAAAGCTGTTGTTTATCCAGTCACCTTTTATTAGGTATGAAAACAAAATTGTCACTAGATGAATTTATTTTTTAACAAGTTTAAATACATGTATGTAACTGGTAAAGGTTATAAATTATAGCAGAGGTGAAAAATAACTTAAATTTTACACAAAACCTTGCAAATGGATCTTATTTGAAAGCTCTTATCTGATTCTTACACAAACCTGCAAATGGATCTTATTTGAAAGCTCTTATCTGGTTCTTACACAAAACCTTGCAAATGGATCTTATTTGAAAGCTCTTATCTGATTCTTACACAAACCTGCAAATGGATCTTATTTGAAAGTTCTTATCTGGTTCTTACACAAAACCTTGCAAATGGATCATATTTGAAAGCTCTTGTCTGGTTCTTACACAAACCTTGCAAATGGATCTTATTTGAAAACTCTAATCTGATTCTTACACAAAACCTTGCAAATGGATCTTATTTGAAAACTCTTATCTGATTCTTACACAAAAACTTGCCAATGGATCTTATTTGAAAACTCTAATCTGATTCTTACACAAAGCCTTGCCAATGGATCTTATTTGAAAACTCTTGTCTGGTTCTTACACAAACCTTGCAAATGGATCTTATTTGAAAGCTCTTATCTGATTCTTACACAAAACCTTGCAAATGGATCTTATTTGAAAACTCTAATCTGATTCTTACACAAAACCTTGCCAATGGATCTAATTTGAAAGCTTTTGTCTGGTTCGTACACAAACCTTGCAAATGGATCTTATTTAAAAGCTCTTGTCTGGTTCTTACACAAACCTTGCAAATGGATCTTATTTGAAAGCTCTTATGTCTGGTTCTTACACAAAGCCTTGCCAATGGATCTTATTTGAAAGCTCTTGTCTGGTTCTTACACAAACCTTGCAAATGGATCTTATTTAAAAGCTCTTGTCTGGTTCTTACACAAACCTTGCAAATGGATCTTATTTGAAAGCTCTAATCTGATTCTTACACAAAACCTTGCCAATGGATCTTATTTGAAAGCTCTTATCTGATTCTTACACAAAGCCTTGCCAATGGATCTTATTTGAAAGCTCTTGTCTGGTTCTTACACAAACCTTGCAAATGGATCTTATTTGAAAGCTCTAATCTGATTCTTACACAAAACCTTGCCAATGGATCTTATTTGAAAGCTCTTATCTGATTCTTACACAAAGCCTTGCCAATGGATCTTATTTGAAAGCTCTTGTCTGGTTCTTACACAAACCTTGCAAATGGATCTTATTTGAAAGCTCTTATCTGATTCTTACACAAAACCTTGCAAATGGATCATATTTGAAAGCTCTTGTCTGGTTCTTACACAAACCTTGCAAATGGATCTTATTTGAAAGCTCTTATCTGATTCTTACACAAAACCTTGCAAATGGATCATATTTGAAAGCTCTTATCTGATTCTTACACAAAACCTTGCAAATGGATTTTATTTGAAAGCTCTTATCTGATTCTACAAAACCTTGCAAATGGATCTTATTTGAAAGCTCTTATCTGATTCTTACACAAAACCTGCAAATGGGTCATATTTGAAAGCTCTTATCTGATTCTTACACAAGACCTTGCAAATGGATCTTATTTGAAAACTCTTATCTGATTCTTACACAAAACCTTGCAAATGGATCTTATTTGAAAGCTCTTATCTGATTCTTACACAAAACCTTGTAAATTGATCTTATTTGAAAGCTCTTATCTGATTCTTACACAAAACCATGCCAATGGATCTTATTTGAAAGCTCTTATCTGGTTTTTACACATACATAGTTATTTGTATGACAGCCTTGGATAATTAACACTGTAGTTAACTAAGTTGGTCCGCCTATCCAGTTGTTGCCAGTAGAATGAGTTTCAATCCTTGTAGATTATTTAAGTTCACTGAAGGTTCAATAAAGTGAAGTTAATCATTTATTTGAATTAGTATTTTGCTATTAAGTCATATTTCTTTAACAAAAGTGTAAAACTCTTGATGATTGATGTATGGTTTTATTTTTCATTCATTAAACTTTTTCTTTCTTAATGCATTTTTTGTCAGTGATTTAAAGTATCATTACTGTATCCAACTGAACTTGTTTGTTTTTTCAGATATGGGCAGTGCACCTGGAGTTGGTGGATACAGCTCGGGGTCAGGTGCTGGCTATAGCACACGTGGGCGTGCTCCACCAGGGGGAGCCACAGGGGCTGCCAAGGGACGTCCTTCACCATCATCGCAGACGTATCAGGTTGGTTCAGGATTTCATATTGCTATGTATTTAAATATCTGTAAACAATTCCTCTATTATATAGTGTATAGAGCTTACAATCCTGGCATTAATTATGTAGCATCATGGAATTTAGGTACAATCCTGGCATTAATTATGTAGTATCATGGAATTTAGGTACATTCCTGGCATTAATTATGTAGCATCATGGAATTTAGGTACAATTCTGGCATTATGTAGCATCATGGAAATTAGGTACAATCCTGGCATTAATTATGTAGTATCATGGAATTGAGGTACAATCCTGGCATTAATTATGTAGCATCATGGAATTTAGGTTCAATCCTGGCATTAATTATATAGCATCATGGAATTTAGGTACAATCCTGGCATTAATTATGTAGTATTTTTGAATTTAGGTACAATTCTGGCATTAATTATGTAGTGTCATGGAATTTAGATACAATCCAGGCATTAATTATGTAGTATAATTATGGAGCTTAGGTACAAGCCTGGCATTAATTATGTAGTAACGTATGTATCATGGAATTTAAGTACAATCCTAGCATTAATTATGCAGTATCATAGAATGTAGGTACAATCCTGGCATTAATTATGTAGTAACTTATGTATCATGGAATTTAGGTACAATCCTAGCACTAATTATGCAGTATCTTGGAATGTAAGTACAATCCTGGCATTAATTATGTAGCATCATGGAATTTAGGTACAATCCTGGCATTAATTATGTAGCATCATGGAATTAAGGTACAATCCTGGCATTAATTATGTAGCATCATGGAATTAAGGTACAATCCTGGCATTAATTATGTAGTATCATGGAATTTAGGTATAATCCTGGCATTAATTATGTAGCATCATGGAATTTAGGGACAATCCTGGCATTATGTAAAATCATGGAATTAAGGTACAATCCTGTCATTAATTATGCAGTATCATGGAATTTAGGTAAAATATTGGTATTTATTATGTAGTATCATGGAATTTAGGAACAATCCTGGCATTATGTAGAATCATGGAATTTAGGAACAATCCTGGCATTAATTATGTAGCATCATGTTATTCAGGTACAATCCTTGCATTATTTATGTAGCATCATGGAATTTAGGTACAATCCTGACATTAATTATGTAGTATCATGGAATTTAGGTACAATCCTGGCATTATGTAGCATCATGGAATTTAGGTACAATCCTGGCATTAATTATGTAGCATCATGGAATTAAGGTACAATCCTAGCGTTTTGTTATATCATGGAATTTAAGTACAATCCTGGCATTAATTATGTAGTATCATTGAATTTAGGTACAATTCTGGCATTAATTATGTAGTATCATGGAATCTAGGTACAATCCTGGCATTAATAATTATGTAGTGTCATGGAATTTAGATACAATCCAAGCATTAATTATGTAGTATATGGAGCTTAGGTACAATCCTGGCATTAATTATGTAGTAACGTACGTAACATGGAATTTAGGAACAATCCTAGCATTAATTATGCAGTATCATGGAATGTTGGTATAATCCTGGCATTATTTATGTAGTATCATGGAATTTAGGTTCAATCCAGGCATTAATTATGTAGTATCATGGAGTTAAGGTACAATCCTAGCATTGATTATGCAGTATCATGGAATTTAGGTACAATCCTGGCATTAATTATGTAATATCTTGGAATTTAGGTACAATCCTGGCATAAAATATGTAGTATCATGGAATTTAGGTACAATCCTGGCATTAATTATGAAGTATCATGGAATTAAAGTACACTGCTGGCATTAATTATGTAGTATATGAAGCTTAGGTACAATCCAGGCATTTATTACAATATATGTGTTTATTATATAGTATATGGAGCTTATGTACAATCCAGGCATTTATAATATAGTATATGGAGCTTAGGTACAATCCAGTCATTTATTATATAGTATATGGAGCTTAGGTACAATCCAGGCATTTATTATATAGTATAATGAGCTAAGGTACAATCCAGGCATTTATTATATAGTATATGGAGCTTATGTACAATCCAGGCATTTATTACTGTAACATTCCAGGCATTTATTATATAGTATATGGAGCTTAGGTACAATCGAGGCATTTATTATATGTTATATCTAGCTTAGGTACAATCCAGGCATTTATTATAAAGTAAATGGAGCTTAGGTACAATCCAAGCATTTATCATATAGTATATGGAGCTTAGGTACAATCCAGGCATTTATTATATAGTATATGGAGCTTAGGTACAATCCAGGCATTTATTACTGTAACATTCCAGGCATTTATTATATAGTATATGGAGCTTAGGTACAATCGAGGCATTTATTATATGTTATATCTAGCTTAGGTACAATCCAGGCATTTATTATAAAGTAAATGGAGCTTAGGTACAATCCAAGCATTTATCATATAGTATATGGAGCTTAGGTACAATCCAGGCATTTATTATATAGTATATGGAGCTTAGGTACAATCCAGGCATTTATCATATAGTATATGGAGCTTAGGTACAATCAAGGCATTTATTATATGTTATATGTAGCTTAGGTACAATCCAGGCATTTATTTTATAGTAAATGGAGCTTAGGTACAATCCAGGCATTTATCATATAGTATATGGAGCTTAGGTATAATCGTGTCATTTATTATATAGTATATGGAGCTTAGGTACAATCCAGGCATTTATTATATTGTATATGGAGCTTAGGTATAATCCTGGCATTTATTATATAGTATATGGAGCGTAGGTACAATCCAGGCATTTATTATATAGTATATGGAGATTAGGTACAATCCAGGCATTTATTATATGTTATATGTAGTTTAGGTACAATCCAGGCATTTATTATATAGTAAATGGAGCTTAGGTACAATCCAGGCATTTATCATATAGTATGTGGAGCTTAGGTATAATCCAGCCGTTTATTATATAGTATATGGAGCTAAGGTACAATTCAGGCATTTATTATATAGTATATGGAGCATAGGTACAATCCAGGCATTTATTATATAGTATATGGAGCTTAGGTACAATCCAGGCATTTGTTATATAGTAAATGGAGCTTAGGTACAATCCAGGCTTTTATCATATAGTATATGGAACTTAGGTACAATCCAGGCATTTATCATATAGTATGTGGAGCTTAGGTATAATCCAGCCATTTATTATATAGTATAATGAGCTAAGGTACAATCCAGGCATTTATTATATAGTATATGGAGCATAGGTACAATTCAGGCATTTATTATATAGTATATGGAGCTTAGGTACAATCCAGGCATTTGTTATATAGTATATGGAGCTTAGATACAATCCAGGCTTTTATCATATAGTATATGGAGCTTAGGTATAATCCAGGCATTTATTATATAGTATATGGAGCTTATGTACAATCCAGGCATTTATTATGTAGTATATGGAGCATAGGTACAATCCAGGCAATTATTATATAGTATATGGAGCTTAGGTACAATCCAAGCATTTATTATATGTTATATGTAGCTTAGGTACAATCCAGGCATTTATTATATAGTAAATGGAGCTTAGGTACAATCCAGGCATTTATCATATAGTATATGGAGCTTAGGTATAATCCAGCCATTTATTATATGTTATATGTAGCTTAGGTACAATCCAGGAATTTATTATATGTTATAATTATGTAGCTTAGGTACAATTTCTTGATATTGAGACAGCTTTTTAACAATTAAAAAGAACTATCTTATTTATGTTGACAAAAGTGGAAATTATTAAATACAGTTGTTCAAATCGACCGATCTCACAGAGCAAGTGTGTGTCTGCTCTGAAGTATATGGAAATTGAGAAAAGCCCTGATGTGATAACTACTGAATTCTACAATATCTTCTGGAATGACTTACAAATACACCTTTCAAATTTATTGAAGCCACATCAGATATTAATTCATGCTATATTATTTTAGATCCATTGCATAGAAAGCTCAGATAAATACTGCCCTAGAGTTTGGGATCGAACACGCAACCTCTGCATGAATGGCCGGCCCTCTATCCACTCCACTACTGCCTTGCTTACTAAATCTGTTATTTACCCAGTAATGACCAAATACTGACCCAGTTATGAAGCTTGGCCATCCATACTTTACAGGAAGTTATAATATAAAGATTATATTTACATTATAATAGCATGCTGATGATACAAGGTATATTGTGCCAAATGAAATATAATGTCTTGATTGTGTAATATTAATAAATATTATGAGTATATCTATAACAAATAATCAAGCTTTAATGACTTGTCTCAGATAGAAACTAAAGTTTGCAGTGACAAATCTGTATTATGCTAATGATATAAATATATATGGATTATTTTGAATGTCCTCTTTGATTTGTGTTGTGTTATTTAATAGAATTTATGTAAGTGATTAGTCTAAGGTCAGTTGGTAGAGGGCACACTCACTATATTTAACAATATTGATTCCTATGCATTATTTTTTCAAATAGCCATGGTTGCATACTTGTAACATACTTACAACACACAACTATGCAGCACAGTTATATACTTATTAGAAACAATTAGGCAGCACAGTTACATACTTAAAACACACAACTAGGCAGCACAGTAGCATACTTATATCACACATCTAGGCAGCACAGTTACATACTTATATCACACAACTTGGCAGCACAGTTACATACTTATAACACACAACTAGGCAGCACAGTTACATACTTAAAACACACAACTAGGCAACACAGTTACATACTTAAAACACACAACTAGGCAGCACAGTTACATACTTAAAACACACAACTAGGCCGCACAGTTACATATTTATATCACACAACTAGGCAGCACAGTTACATATTTATATCACACAACTAGGCAGCACAGTAACATACTTATAACACACAACTAGGTAGCACAGTTATATACTTATAAGAAACAATTAGGCAGTACAGTTACATACTTAAAACACACAACTAGGCAGCACAGTTACATACTTAAAACACACAACTAGGCAGCACAGTTACATATTTATATCACACAACTAGGCAGCACAGTAACATACTTATAACACACAACTAGGCAGCACAGTTACATACTTAAAACACACAACTAGGCAGCACAGTTACATACTTAAAACACACAACTAGGCAGCACAGTTACATACTTAAAACACACAACTAGGCAGCACAGTTACATACTTAAAACACACAACTAGGCAGCACAGTTACATACTTAAAACACACAAGTAGGCAGCACAGTTACATACTTAAAACACACAACTAGGCAGCACAGTTACATACTTAAAACACACAACTAGGCAGCACAGTTACATACTTAAAACACACAACTAGGCAGCACAGTTACATACTTAAAACACACAAGTAGGCAGCACAGTTACATACTTATATCACACAACTAGGCTGCACAGTTACATACTTATAACACACAACTAGGCAGCACAGTTACATACTTAAAACACACAACTAGGCAGCACAGTTACATACTTATATCACACAACTAGGCAGCACAGTAACATACTTAAAACACACAACTAGGCAGCACAGTTACATACTTATATCATACAACTAGGCTGCACAGTTATATACTTATAACTCACAACCAGGCAGTACAGTTACATTCTCAAAACACACAACCAGGCAGCACAGTTACATACTTATTATACAAAACTAGGCAGCACAGTTACATACTTAAAACACACAACTATGCAGCACAGTTACATACTTAAAACTCACATTTAGGCAGCACAGTTACATACTTATATCACACAACTAGGCAGCGCAGTTACATACTTATAACACACAACTAGGCAGCACAGTTACCTACTTATATCACACAACTAGGCAGCACAGTTATATACTTATAAGAAACAACTAGGCAGCACAGTTTCATACTTATAACACACAACTAGGCAGTACAGTTACATACTTATAACAAACAACTAGGCAGCACAGTAACATACTTATAACACAAAACTAGGCAGCACAGTTACATACTTATAACACACAACTAGGCAGCACATTTACATACTTATATTACACAACTGACAGCACAGTTACATACTTATAAAAAACAACTAGGCAGCACAGTAACATACTTATAACACACAACTAGGCAGTACAGTTACATACTTATAATACACAACTAGGCAGCACAGTTACATACTTATAACAAACAACTAGGCAGCACAGTTACATACTTATAACACACAACCAAGCAGCACAGTAACATACTTATAACACACAACTAGGCAGTAAAGTTACATACTTATAATACACAACCAGGCAGCACAGTAACATACTTATAGCACACAACTAGACAGCACAGTTACATACTTATAACACACAGCTAGGCAACACAGTTATATATTAGTAAGTATAACAATATATTTATAGTCACATAATCAGAGTATTTTGCACATGTAAGCATACTTTTCAAAGTTTGTTTTCTTTTTCTTTTTTTTAAATGAGAGTGTATTTTTGATGACCCTGCAACTTTTTTCTCAAAAGTGGAAACATAGACATGGCTTTTCCATGGTGATGGTTATCAAGAGGTTTCTAATTTGGTCAAGGTTTTTTCTCCAGGTCAATTTTCTCCACATGTTAAACAATTTGTGGTCAGTGTCTTTGTGTCCACTTTTGTCTTTTATGAAGTAATTTACTAGGCAAGACATTTATTTTGTGGAATTCTTTTTAGCTCGACTATTCGGAGAATAAAGAGAGCTATTGTACTCACCCAAGCATCTGCATCGGACCTTGGTTAAAGTTTTTACATGCAAGTCCCTATTTCAGTAACTATTGCATGTATTGACTTGAAACTTTACACAAGTCTTCCCAATCATCAACCCTACTAATAAACTCTTGCATGAATATAATGCATATATAATGCCCTTGTTTGACTTAACAATTCTGCTTAAAGTTTTGCGTGCAAGTACCATCAAGTCCATATCTCACCAACCACTCAATGAATTTGATTGAAAATTTACACAAGTCTTCCCAGTCATCAATCCTACTACAATTACTAAGTTAAATAACTCTTGCCTGAATATAATGCAAATTATTGCCCTTGTTTGACTTAAGAATTTTGGTTAAAGTTTTGCATGCAAATACCATCAGGTCCATATCTCAGTAACCATTGCATGTATTGACTTGAAACTTTACACAAGCCTTCCCAGTAATCAACCCTACTACAATAACTAGGTTAGATAACTCTTGCATGAATATAATGCAAATTATTGCCCTTGTTTGTCTTAGAATTTTTGGTTAAAGTTTTGTGTGCAAGTACTGTCGAGTCCATATTTCACCAACCACTCAATGTATTTGATTGAAACTTTACACAAGCCTTCCCAGTCAACAACTCTACTATAATAAATAAGTTAGATCTCTACTATAATAAATAAGTTTGATAACTCTTGCATGAATATAATGCAAATTATTGCCCTTCTTTGACTTAGAATTTTGGTTAAAGTTTTGCATGCAAGTACCCTCAAGTCCATATTACACCAACCACTTGATGTATTTGATTGAAACTTTAAAAATGGTTGTATAGTCATGAAACCAACTAAATTAATCAAGTCAGATAACTCTTGCAAGATCTTTTTGCAAATTAGTGCCTTTGTTTTACTTAGAAATTTTATAACTCAGCAGTCACTGCATGTATTTGATTGAAACTTCATACAAGATATTGCAGTTATAAGACTTACTCTGTTTGGTCAATTTTGTAAGTTAGATAACTCTTATTTGCTTTGACTTGTCATCAGTCTCAATCAGATTTGTACTTCTGTGACAAATATTCCAATAGTCGAGCGCGCTGTCCCTGTTGTCATTTTCACAAAGTGTGGTGTATGTTTGTGATTTTCTTAAACATGGGCTGGTAGAAATCGTGTTATAACATTATATCATCTGACTGAGTGTGGGTGGGTTGGGAGGGAATGGGGATGCGAGTATGGATTCAATGTGCACATAGTTCAGAGAGCACAATGACAACTGATAAAAAAAAAAATAAAAACAACAACAACACTTGATGAAGGTGATGAAGATGTTGTCCAAATTGGTTAGATGTATATTACTATCATGTATATTACTAGTTATGTATATTACTAGTTATGTATATTACATATATAACTATTATGTATATTACTAGTTATGTATATTACTAGTTATGTATATTACATATATAACTATTATGTATATTACTAGTTATGTATATTACTAGTTATGTATATTACATATATAACTATTATGTATATTACTAGTTATGTATATTACTAGTTATGTATATTACATATATAACTATTATGTATATTACTAGTTATGTATATTGCTAGTTATGTATATTACATATATAACTATTATGTATATTACTAGTTATGAATATTACTAGTTATGTATATTACATATATAACTATTATGTATATTACATATATAACTATTATGTATATTACTAGTTATGTATATTACTAGTTATGTATATTACATATATAACTATTATGTATATTACTAGTTATGTATATTACTAGTTATGTATATTACATATATAACTATTATGTATATAACTAGTATGTTTATTACAGTTATGTATATTACTAGTATGTTTATTACAGTTATGAATATTACTAGTATGTATATTATTATTGTATATATTACTATTGTGTATATTACCATTATGTATATTACTATTGTGTATATAACTATTATATATATTACTATTATGTGTATTACTAGTATGTATATTACTGTTATGTATATTACTATTGTGTATATTACTGTTATGTATATTACTATTGTGTATATTACTATTATGTATATTACTATTGTGTATATTACTATTATGTATATTTCTATTATGTTTATTATTAGTATGTATATTACTTTATTACTATTATGTATATTACTATTATGTAAATTACTTTATTACTATTATGTATATTACTTTTGTGTATATAACTATTATGTTTATTACTTTATTGCTTTTATGTGTGTTTCTGTTATGTATATTACTATTATGTATATTATTTTATTACTATTATGTATATTACCATTATGCATATTACTATTATGTTTATTTCTATTATGTATATTACTTTATTACTATTATGTAAATTACTATTGTGTATATTACTATTATGAATATTACTATTATGTATATTACTATTGTTTATAGTACTATAATGTATATTACTATTATGTATATTAATATTATGTATATTACTATTGTGTATATAACTATTATGTATATTACTTTATTTCTATTATGTATATTACTATTATGTATGTTACAGTGTTTTTTCCCACCATTTTGAGAAGATGACCCTTACACTTGGAATTTGGAATTTTAGCGTTGTTTTCTTTAAAATTAGGGAAAATATGCTCAAGTTTATTAAACCTAGTACACTTGCTTAATTGACAGTTATATTTACTGATAACTTCATACTTACTGACAACTATCTATTTAATGTATAATGATATGAATAAATATTAACAAATATCTAGCTTAACATTTTATTTAGCGGAGTATTGTTTGGTATTCTACAGAGCAATATCTCATGTTCTTATTAAGTGCCTTAAAGGCTGCAACATCTTGATGTTATTGATAATTGTTGAGGTTATTGTCACAATTAAGACATATTCTCATGAGAGCATTTAGAGTATGCTGTCCCATCCTGTTCAACTTCGTTAGTTTTGTCAGATATGAATAATAACTTGCACAGTTTGCAGCAATAACCAGCCTTGGATGCACTGAAGTACAGCCGTGTATATATATGCTTTCATTTTGAAGAGCAAAATAGATGCTGTCAGGCAGGCACAAGTTTATAATAATCAAAATCAGTATCTGACCCGTGTTGGTTAGAAAAAGTGTCTGTAACTGATGGGACAATTGTTGTGCTATTTTCAACACTCACGGCTTCTGAGCAGGTGGGGAAGGTGTCACGCTAACACTTAAAACCGACCTTTAAAACAATTTTTCAATAGTTGTTTATTAGCGGGAGCATTTAATGTATTAAGGTAATATTTTGAATTATGCAACATTGTTTTGTTTATTTCACAATATATATAAATGCTTGCTAACACTTCCACAAACATAATAAGCGTCTGTGCTCAAACGTTGAGGTTACAAAGAACATGTGCTCCGGATCAATCAAGCGCTCTAGAATCATAAGGAAAGTAGACTGCTTCATTGTATACCGTTTTCCAAATTTTACAGTTCTCTGCTTGGATCCGATCCATGCAGGAAATCAGTCTAAAAGCGCACGGCAGAAAAGCAGTTTAAAAGCAGTGTCATACTTGATTAAGAATGGCAAAATCTGTGCTTTTTTTCTAGGCAGTTTTACTAGTTTTTGAAACTTCCAATTTGGAACTTTTACCACTCAATTGGGAAAAAAGATACTATTTGCAATTTGAAATATGACCGAATAAAGGCTATAAAAATGGCCAAAAAAACAACTGTTTTACTATATAACTATTATGTATATGACTATTATGTGTATTACTATTATGTGTATTACTACCTTTATTTCTTTGACATCTAACCAATAATTGTTGCTTAACCTAATATCTACAAATGCTTGTTGAATAACTAAAGGTTTTAGTTGCTTTTAGTTGCAGTTTTTTAAACTTTAAATCTTACACTGTTCACACATTCTGTGCATTGTATTTTCTTAACCACATAATATAAAATTAGAATTTTCAGTAACATTCAGTTCTATTGTGTTCAATATGTTTTAGTTAGTGTGACATGTATATTAATCTGTGCCAAAGAGGTGATCTATTGTGATAATCTGCTGTCAGTCCGTTGTCAGGCTGGCTATTAATGTCTGCTTTAAACAATTTCTCTGAAACTACAAGACAGACTTTCATTAATTTGACCTGAAGCATTCTTATGTGAATTACTCTCAAAATTGATCCTCAGGATCATATTTGGCAACTCTTTTGCTAGGCCCTGTTTGCTCAGTCAGTAACACTTCTGACTAGCAATCCAGGTGTCATGAGTTAGAGCCCCTGTCCAGTTACAGTCTCCTTGATGATTGATATACGATATTGTGTCTCATTGACATTCGTCTCTTACTGGCTGTTTCAGGTGGGAAATTTATCAGCGTCTTGTGAATATTGGTGTGTTTAGGTACTTGTTAACCTTCCAGGATCCCAGGAAATACTGGATGGGGTATCTGATCTGTTTGTCTGTTATCTATCGCAAAACATAACATGACGCTTAATAGACAAACCAACAAACAAACCTTCTGTCCTTTGATTCATCATTGCTGCTGTTTTGACTTTCTTGTTGGGCCATTAGACCAATTTGGGGCCTTTTTAGCTTACCTTAGCCGAAGGCTCCCAGGTGAGCTTTTGTGGTCACCACGTGTCCGTATTTTGTCCGTTGTCCGTCATTAACTTTTGCTTCAAACAGTTTCTAAACTGAAACCATTTGACAGATTTTCACCAAAGTTGGTATGAAGCAATGGTAACATGAAGTTATCTCAAGTTTATTCAAATCATGACCTTGGGATACTAGATTTTTGAAATGTGCATAAATGGTTTTGATTGAAATGAGATATTTATTGCATGGTTTCTGTTTTTCATTTATATGTATGACAGGAAATTGTGACCGAACAAGTTGTCCTGTTATAAAGAATATGAAATATACAGTAAAGCTACCATTTCTGTTTTCAGGGACGGTATGCAAGGTAATCTTCAAATCTCTGGTCGCCTGATGTCTGGTCACAAACCAAAGTCAGCATACAGCGTTAGAGGAGGAACAGATTCTGGTTACTATAGCAGCAACTCTGAAAGTGATGTCATAGGTCATTCTGAAAAAAGTGCAGTTCCCAGACTTACTAGAATGAGCTCAGCTGGAGCAACATTTTGTCATGAATGTGGCACTCGTTTTCCTGTAACAGAGGCAAAGTTCTGCATTGAATGTGGTATAAGGCGTGTTGGAATATCCGCAAGATAATATTTGTACTTGAAGAGAAAATTACAAACAATGAATTTATGGAAAATGATCTAAGTGAGTGATCTGTAATTGCAGTTGTTTTTATATGAGTGAGTGGTCTGTAATTGCAGTTGTTTTTATATAAGTGAGTGGTCTGTAATTGCAGTTGTTTTTATATAAGTGAGTGGTCTGTAATCGCAGTTGTTATACATATAAGTGAGTGGTCTGTAATTGCAGTTGTTATACATATAAGTGAGTGGTCTGTAATCGCAGTTGTTTATATATAAGTGAGTGGTCTGATTTCTACACTGTAGAGTCATTTATTGGAGTTGTTTTTATTGCCTTTGCTTTGCCTCTGGGAAATGTTGAAATCACAAGCATGATAAAATGTTCTATATTAACAGCTTATGACATTCATATAATTTACTGTTTGGGTATCCATTTTACAATTGTCCATTACTGTAAATAGAAGAATGACAACAATCCTTGGCTAATGGTTTCCTGTCTTATCTCATTCAGCTATGCATTGTGAACATTGGGGAATGCAAAATAAATATACATTGATCAGTAATGCATGCATTTTGTAAAACTAATAAAATTCAATATAAAGAACAAAACTATGGCATGCAATTGAAAATAATTTAATTGAATAGAAATCAAATAGAGTACAAAATTATGGTATGCATGCGGGGGAAAAAAAGGTATGCAAAGTTGATTATGAATAACATATACATGCACAACTTGCAAAATGCAAATGAATAAGAAATGAACAATTGATGGAACATATGCTGAAGCAGACAACATGAACACACATGGCAGTTTTAGGATGCTTGAATGATATTGAACCAGTAACCTTAGATAATATGTAAATGAACATGATTGTATACTAAGTTTCATGTAACTGGGACCAACAATATGTAGTTTTATATTGCATTTTTATGTTGCACAAATGATGTACGATTTATTATTCAAATATGATGTGTGTACCAGTAGGTAAATATGGACATTTTACACTGCTGAAGCAGCTCCAGTCATGGGAGGGGTTGCTGCTATGGTAACCATTCTGTTAACTGTCTACTATTAACTATTTCTTATTTTATTCAGAACAAGGTTTTACTGCTGTTTTTAAATTTATATAACAAATGATCTTTTTTTAATCTTTGGAAGACCACAATATTTTCTGTAGAATTTAAAAAAATGTATCAAGTGCCATGTAATTTGTTAATTATGTCAAAGTTTCCATTTCATTAAAAATTAAGTTTGATGTGAAGGTCAACATAATCCAGTATTGTTTAATAGTTAGTATGCTTAATAAAGTTTTCAAATATTTTATCCAATTTTTGGTCAAATTTATATTTTCAAGAGTTTTTATCTGTGCTTTCAATATATTAGGAAAGTGTGACAGTATTATAAATGTGATGTGTAGAATATCCTGAAGAAACCTGAAGAAGATTTATTGTAGGAGCATTTGTTTCACCTGATTTAATTTGTTTTTTATCATAATTGTAAAGGTACATATTTCAGTCATATATCAAAAGAATGGTTAAATAAATCGAGTTCAATTTATGAAGTTTTTCAGCACAAAGAAACATTTTTTTTATATAATAACTCTAAACAACACTATTAAAAAAATTATATTGAGATTTTGACACACCAAAATTTTGCTGTTAAATTAAATTTTGATAATATTCCTGAAAATTTTGTTTTTAAATAATTTCCCAACTTTGAAGGGGTGGTGTATATATCACTTAAGTTATATACCAGGGGCAATTGGAACTTTTTGAGGCATGGTCCATATTTTAATATGTAGTTTTTTAGCTTCATTTTGATTAAAGAAACCCTTCAAAGTACTCTTCATTTACCGAAACACACTTTGACATAGCCAGAATGCGGCAGCAGTCTGTAACTAGTCATTTGTATTCTGCAGACATTGAAAAATGGCAAAATCAACTTTTTGTGATATAACAGCAGCCAAATAATATTTTTAGTCAAAGAAACAGGAAGACGTCACAAGGACTCATGTCTGGTGTGGTAGTTGCACGACCTTCTCTTCTTCCAGAAATTGCTGGACAACTTGACTTGTGGGCAGCTGCACTATCATGCAGGAGACACATACCTCACAATCCAGTTGTTGGTCTTCTTTTTTTTTTAATAGACATTTTTGACCTTCTTCAAAGTAGAATTTCGTAAAAGTTACCAGTAATTGATAGGCCATTTGAGGTAGGAATTAAATCATTGATATTTGGCTTTGATTGATGTTCTTGTCTGTTTTTTCATCCATTGTTTGTTATCAACCTGATTTTTGGGCTCAAAATGCTTCATTAACAGTAAACAGTTCACTTATTTGTGTTTTTCTACAATTGTTATTTGTCTGAAGCCTTTTTTAGTATTATGTGTCCTCTTGTGGTCTTTGGGAATCAGATGTGAGGTGCCTTTCTAGCACAAATCTTTTTAGTGAACAGCTGCCAATAAGATGCTATATGAGAAAGACCTTGCAATGTGTATCTAGCATATTCTTTGCTGCAAGTATGTTTTCTGCAGTAACAGCCAGATTAGGTCTACTAATGTGACGATCATCTTTGATGTCAAAGTTTCCATCTTTAAATTTCTTGTACTGCCTGTAAACCTTTACTCCGGAGACATTGGAAGACTCATGTACATCACACAATTCAGAAATTATAAAGTTTATTTAAAACCCCACACATTTTAATATAACCGTTAATTTCAGACTTCATGTTCTCCTTCATAATGATAACAAAATTCAACCAGTGTATAATAATGACTGACCTTATTTCAAATGGATGTAACATCAGTATTGCATAATCACTTTGAAAAAATCCATGTAATATGTAGCTATTGAATAACTTTGCTGTGATATAAACTGTTATGAATTTACAAGTATAATTTCCACTGAAGCATGTTAATCTACAAAATTCCAGTTGCCCCTTGTACATGTTTTGCAGTATATACTTTTTTAATATTTTTCTTTACAAGAGTCAAAAAAATCTTTGACACGAAAAATGAGATACATATACAGAGTTTTATATTATGCAATGTTGGAGTTTAGTTACTGCACTTTAATACTATTTATAAAATGCTTTTACATGTTTAACATGGAACCTTTTATTAAAATTATGTATGTTTGAAAACATTAGCACAGAAACAAAGATATTAGACTAGATATTAATGTAGATAAAGAGTGCATCATTCACCTTATTTATTGTCATTATATTTTTTTATAGTGTATGTTATATAACTAGAATATATTGGACAAGTTCTTGAACATGCCAGATCAGATTATTAACGTCTCCCATGCCACAGGTGAGCAAATTAGAGCCATTCAGGTCCTCTTGTTATTTTTCTTGAAAATACTTTCTCTTTTTTTGGTGTGTACAAATAAAAAAAAATTTGGCTAAAGGCAAAGTTAGATATATTTAGAAATGTGAAGGAGATATTTGAGTTTATAAAAGACACAATAAGATGATTTAGTATTAATAATGAAAGTATTCTGTAATTTTAGTAATATTATTAAATAATTTGTCACAAATATAGAGAGTTTAATGTGTATATAACTAGTACTTTCTCAGTGTATCATAGTTGTAGATTGTGTGTGTGTGATGATAAAGTTACAGGAATTTTACATGTAGATCTCATCATATTAAGTTTGCTTTATGCACCAGTCATTTGTAACTCCTACCCTCCCCAGGACAGGACATTGCACAGACTTCTGATTTTTTTCTTAGTCCAAGTAAGGACCCTGCCATACAGGGACACTTTGCTGGTAAAAGCCTTTTTCATTCCAGGAATCTTTTGTTATCCCGGCAAGACATTTTTGAAGGTGATGTTAAATAGGGCAACGTCTGTGTGTGTGCATACAAAGGCAATTCAGGCACCTAAATCCAGTATTGTTCAAGACAACTTAATAAAACTTTGTATACATGTTAACATACTATGTGGTCCAGTAGAATTGCCTTTTGCTCTGTTGGAGATTTCATTTCAATAGTTTCAGAGCGCAAAACATTTGATTAAATTGCACCAAAGGCAAAAGATGGTGTAAAGTTCCTTGTACTGCATCAGTTTTGTTAGGATCCATTAGAGTGCTATCACAAGATCCAATAAAGCAAATGTAGATACTTTCATACTTTCATACTTACTGCAGGTTTCCTTCATTTGGTAAGAGCATGGCACTTTAGTTTTGCCATCTTCTGCTATGTCCTTTCCTAGAGGGAGTCGGAGGAAAGAAATGGCTGGTTTATTATTTATATGTCCTGCTGTTTTGTGATATGTTTACAACAAGAAGTTTTATTCTTTTTCATTGCTCCGTCCAGATGTATACTGTTTACATAATATTGTGTTGACTTATCTTTCATTTTATCTTACATCATATGTGGACTGTGAGAGTGATTATTTGGAAGTACAAAACATGTACTATACAGATGATCTACACACCTATAGTGTACAGGTGATCTACACACCTATAGTGTACAGGTGATCTACACACCTATAGTGTACAGGTGATATACACACCTATAGTGTACAGGTGATCTAAACACCTATAGTGTACAGGTGATCTACACACCTATAGTGTATAAGTGATCTACACACTTATAGTGTACAGGTGATATATACACCTATAGTGTATAGTTGATATACACACCTATAGAGTACAGGTGATCTACACACCTGTATTGTTTAATAATCCAAGTCTATACAGATAAATCCATTGTTAAGGGGTCGCTGAATAATCTGTGTTTTATTTTAAAGTTTCTTGATAGCAACATCAAACAATATCTGAATCACTAGACGTTTTATTAATCATGATCAACAGGTGCATGTTTCTCTTGGAAACCTAAAAGAGTATGCCTAACTGAACATAAACTTGCTGTTTGACAATGATAAATAATTTTAAACCAGTCCATCAATTGGGATGTTTCCCAGCTACAGACATTTTAAAATACAGAAACTGATAAAAATTATCATATTTTTATAAGCCTTAGGGCGAGTATGTTTTATTGGTCGCCTATTAGTGTTATTTTTTTATTTTTACACTGCTGGTTAGAACAGGTACCATTATTTTTCTCCTATGGCACCTTGGTAAACAGATTAGGTAGGATTTATTTTCAGGATTATTATGTATATTGTATGTTATGCATGTTGTATATTATGTGCACTGTGTGTTATATATTTTGTTTATCATGATTATGGTACCATAGAGTCATATTTATGTTCTGTGTAGGAAACATAATCTTGTGTAGACTACACCATATATAATGTGTTATGCGGCACACAGTCGTGTGCTGATATGAAAGTACTGTAAAACTGCCGGTATCAAAACTATTAAAATTAGGAAAATAAATTTGATTTACATGTACATCCTGACTGAAACAAGATCATGACTTATTTATATTAATATAGGTCAATACACGACCCCCCAGCTGTGTGGTGACCTATATTAATACAGGTCAATACATGACCCCTACCCCAGCTGTGTGGTGTACTATGTTAATATAGGTTAATACACGACCCTAAGCTGCATGGTGAACTTTGTTAATATAGGTCAATAGACAACCCCTCAGATGTGTGGTGTACTATGTTAATATAGGTCAATACACAACCCCTCCCCCCCCCCCACCCCCCAACCAGCCACGTTGTTTACTATGTTAATATAGGTCAATACACAACCCCCCCACCAGCCATGTGGTTTAGTATGTTAATATAGGTCAATACACAACCCCCCAGCTCTGTGTTGTAATATGTTAATACAGGTCAATACACAACCCCCCAGCTGTGTGGTGTAATATGTTTATATAGGTCAATACACAACCACCTAGCTGTGTGGTGTACTATGTTAATATAGGTTGATACAAACCCCCACAGCTGTGTAGTGTAATATGTTAATATAGGTTAATACACAGCCCCTCAGCTGTGTGGTGTACTATGTTAATATAGGTCAATACACAACTCTTCAGCCGTGTGGGGTACTATGTTAATATAGGTCAATACACAACCCTTCAGCTGTGTGGTGTACTATGTTAATATAGGTCAATACACAACCGTTCAGCAGTGTGGTGTACTATGTTAATATAGGTCAATACACAACCCTTCAGCCATGTGGTGTACTATGTTAATATAGGTCAATACACAACCGTTCAGCTGTGTGGTGTACTATGTTAATATAGGTCAATACGCAACCGTTCAGCTGTGTGGTGTACTATGTTAATATAGGTCAATACACAACCCTTCAGCCATGTGGGGTACTATGTTAATATAGGTCAATACACAAGTCATGTGGTTTCTTCATATAAATTGTGGAATATGTATACTAGGCAAGTTGTCACCTGACAAGCTGATGTACCTTATTGGATGAATTTTACACTAAACAAAATAGATTATGAGTTATTTTTTCTGCAAATGTTAACGAGTTTTGCATACTTGTGCATGGCTATTTATAGATTTTAATTGTCAGAACTGTAAAATTGTTGTTTTCAACTTGTCCTACCTTTATATTAGCTGTATGTGGTGATAGTACATTTATCTTTATGTTACACCACTGACTCATGTAGTAATTTTCTCACAACATTTAAGGGGATGGGTCCAGTAATTGCTTCTTAGAAGATTGTATGAAATGCACAATGGTTGTAATATATTTTATTTTAATAAAACAATGCCACTAGTATTTGAGATTTTTGCAACTAAAGTATTTATTTTAGTAAAACACCAAACAAACAGTTTTATCATTAATCTGGTATGTGTGCTTCAAAACCAAATCTAAGAAATATTGTCATTTGATATTTTGATATTTTCACCACACCATTTGATTCAATTAAAATACTTTGCTCACAGACACTAAGGTGACCTGTCAGAAATATATACTGAATCACAGCTTTCAAGCTTTCAAAGTTACCAGTTTGGCTGGTCCAGAATTGTTGTTATTGTCCTTGACCAGTTTGTCTGGTCCTGAACTGTTTTTGTTCTGGATCAATTTTGCTGGTCCTGGACTGTTTCTATTGTCCTTGACCAGTTTTGCAGGTCTTGGACTGTTTTGTTGTCCTTGATCAGCTTTATTGATCCTGGACTTTTTTTGTTGTCCTTTACTGGTTTTGATGTTTAGAGTGAATATAAAATATACCAGAAGTTAAATTTATTACATGTATATTGTACATGTGCAAGTTCAATCCATTTCACTGTGATATTAAGAAATTTGGCCTTAATTTGTTGCCTATTTATAGTTGATATTATATAGATACATGCAGATGGCACCAGCATGGAAGTGGTTTTTGTATATTATTAAAATGATACATGTAGACACACAGCCATTGTATGTAACTCTGGCTAACTTATACATCATTTATGATTTTGATCTTGTTTACAAATCTAAACTTCATTTGCATCTGTTTACACTACTTTTTATTATATTTAATGTATTTCTCAACAAACAGATTATCAGCATGTTTTCATCAAAATTAAACTTTTTTTTTGTTTTTTTTTGTAATGCTCTATTGCAAAACATATCGTCAAAATGCAAATAATTTGTATGCTTTATACATTGCAAGTGATCATATGCACATGTATGTATTTATTGTCGCCTAATTCTAACTTAAACATTCCAGCATGGGTTTACAATATATAAATATAAAGTCTACATGTATAACCATTTAAGTTTCATGATGCACGGTATTTTGTCATATTTCTGCAATAAAATATTCAATGCTTTCAGTGAACTTCATTTCTTTAGATCCTATTAAAAATTAATTTTGATGAAGACCAAAGGCAGAAAAGTTTATATTCTAATACCCCTGCATTTACTGCAACATTTAATCTGCAGCTCTGAAACACAATACCACCTACCTTGTGGTTAGCTTCATTAACTGCATCATTTAATCTGCAGCACTGTAACACAATACCACCTACCTTGTGGTTAGCTTCATTAACTGCAACATTTAATCTGCAGCTCTGTAACACAATACCACCTACCTTGTTGTTAGCTTCATTAACTGCAACATTTAATCTGCAGCTCTGTAACACAATACCACCTACCTTGTGGTTAGCTCCATTAACTGCAACATTAATCTGCAGCTCTGAAACACAATACCACCTACCTTGTGGTTAGCTTCATTAACTGCAACATTTAATCTGCAGCTCTAACACAATACCACCTACCTTGTGGTTAGCTTCATTAACTGCAACATTTAATCTGCAGCTCTGTAACACAATACCACCTACCTTGTGGTTAGCTTCATTAACTGCAACATTTAATCTGCAGCTCTGTAACACAATACCACCTACCTTGTGGTTAGCTTCATTAACTGCAACATTTAATCTGCAGCTCTAACACAATACCACCTACCTTGTGGTTAGCTTCATTAACTGCAACATTTAATCTGCAGCTCTGTAACACAATACCACCTACCTTGTGGTTAACTTCATTAACCGCAACATTTAATCTGCAGCTCTGTAACACAATACCACCTACCTTGTGGTTAGCTTCATTAACTGCAACATTTAATCTGCAGCTCTGTAACACAATACCACCTACCTTGTGGTTGGCTTCATTAACTGCAACATTTAATCTGCAGCTCTGTAACACAATACCACCTACCTTGTGGTTAGCTTCATTGACTGCAAAATTTAATTTGCAGCTCTGTGACACAAAACCTACCTACCTTGTGGTTAGCTTCATTAACTGCAACATTTAATCTGCAGCTCTGTAACACAATACCACCTACCTTGTGGTTAGCTTCATTAACTACAACATTTAATCTGCAGCTCTGTAACACAATACCACCTACCTTGTGGTTAGCTTCATTAACTGCAACATTTAATCTGCAGCTCTGTAACACAATACCACCTACCTTGTGGTTAGCTTCATTGACTGCAAAATTTAATTTGCAGCTCTCTGACACAAAACCTACCTACCTTGTGGTTAGCTTCATTAACTGCAACATTTAATCTGCAGCTCTGTAACACAATACCACCTACCTTGTGGTGAGCTTCATTAACTGCAACATTTAATCTGCAGCTCTGTAACACAATACCACCTACCTTGTGGTTAGCTTCATTAACTGCAAC
The DNA here is from genome assembly GCA_029582155.1 of Panopea generosa. Taxonomy (NCBI): domain Eukaryota; kingdom Metazoa; phylum Mollusca; class Bivalvia; order Adapedonta; family Hiatellidae; genus Panopea; species Panopea generosa. The sequence goes on along the minus strand of CM055904.1, from coordinate 26,727,867 downwards.
ATTTAATCTGCAGCTCTCTGACACAAAACCTACCTACCTTGTGGTTAGCTTCATTAACTGCAACATTTAATCTGCAGCTCTGTAACACAATACCACCTACCTTGTGGTTGGCTTCATTAACTGCAACATTTAATCTGCAGCTCTGTAACACAATACCACCTACCTTGTGGTTAGCTTCATTGACTGCAAAATTTAATTTGCAGCTCTGTGACACAAAACCTACCTACCTTGTGGTTAGCTTCATTAACTGCAACATTTAATCTGCAGCTCTGTAACACAATACCACCTACCTTGTGGTGAGCTTCATTAACTGCAACATTTAATCTGCAGCTCTGTAACACAATACCACCTACCTTGTGGTTAGCTTCATTAACTGCAACATAGCTGATATAGTGATTTCTGTCACCTATCCAAGTGCCAACATTGTACTACACATAGCTGATATAGTTATTTATGTCACCTATCCAAGTGCCAACATTGTACTATACATTGCTGATATAGTGATTTATGCCATCTATCCAAGTGCCAACATTGTACTATACATAGCTGATAAAGTGATTTATGCCACCTATCCAAGTGCCAACATTGTACTATACATAGCTGATATAGTGATTTATGCCACCTATCCAAGTGCCAACATTGTACTATATATTGCTGATAAAGTGATTTATGCCACCTATCCAAGTGCCAACATTGTACTATACATAACTGATATAGTGATTTCTTTCACCTATCCAAGTGCCAACATTGTACTATACATAGCTGATAAAGTGATTTATGCCACCTATCCAAGTGCCAACATTGTACTATACATAGCTGATATAGTGATTTATGCCACCTATCCAAGTGCCAACATTGTACTATATATTGCTGATAAAGTGATTTATGCCACCTATCCAAGTGCCAACATTGTACTATATACATTGCTGATATAGTGATTTCTGTCACCTATCCAAATGCCAACATTGTACTATACATAACTGATATAGTGATTTCTTTCACCTATCCAAGTGCCAACATTGTACTATACATTACTGATATAGTGATTTCTTTCACCTATCCAAGTGCCAACATTGTACTATACATAACTGATATAGTGATTTATGCCACCTATCCAAGTGCCAACATTGTACTATACATAACTGATATAGTGATTTCTGTCACCTATCCAAATGCCAACATTGTACTATATATAGCTGATATAGTGATTTGTCACCTATCCAAGTGCAGGTTATATGCAACATATTACAGGTTATACACCTGCTCAAACAGAAACATTTTAAGAGTGCGTACGGTGAAACTTATGTTTCAAGGGCTCCAATATTCAATTGTAACAAATGTTTTTGAGAGTACCGAGAATAATCTATTAAAAAGGACAAACACGACACTGATTTGAAGACATGTTGGAAATAAAACATGCTTTACAAAATATTGTGTCCAGTATACCATTTTCAGATTTCGTTGACATGCATGTCGACTCAATTTTGTAAATGGTTGTAAATATGTATAGGCCGTGGAAGAGAATATTTTTAGGAGTGACTCAGTTAATGTGATATGAAAGCACCTTTTTATAATATTGATGTCGGTTTTTGGTGAATATAACATGGTCATTTTGCCCCAACGTATGTAACTGTTATGCTTTGAATAGCGCTTTATTTTTTTTTGGTAGTCGACATTTCATACAAAATTTTCAAATTGTGCCATATACATTTATTTCAACTACAGTAACAATATTGTGCATTACATAATGGATATAAATACAAACTTTCCAATCCTTTCACTACAACGCCAGTTTAACCTTTCAGGACCAGGCCACCAACTGCACAGCTTTATCATGCTTCCAGCAACTCTTCCCGGTAATATCCCGCTGAATCTCCTTGACAGGCTGTATTTCAGTCATTAGCTTGCCAGACTAAGGGTCAAGTGTTCAAATCCCCTAAACAAATGGTGACTCATAGAGTCCATCGATTTTTACCTGGCGTAATGCCATTTTAAACAGACAGAAGACCTCAAGTGAACCCGAGTTGAGCCACCATCCTTCTACAAGTAACTTCCTCATACAATTTTTAGAACTAGTCTTGAATCCACCTCAGCAGTGAGAGGAGAGAGATCTTGAGACAGTACCTTACAACATCCAGTCTTGGAGGAGCTTTTTCATGTAAACATCAGTAAACATGAGGCATTGTGAACCTAGAACTTTCAAACCTAAGAAATTAAGAAATTGTTTTGTTGGTACAAAAAAGTAAAAACACCAAGACTATTTTATTCAAAAACATACTTTATAAATTTATATATACACAACTTAATCTTGTTACCATGTTAGCATGGTTCTAATAGACATGGTATACTTTACATGTTACATACACAACAGAAATATATCCTTGTTATCATTTTCTACTTTACATATATACACAGTAGTGGTGATATGTACACAGTAGTAGTGGTGACATGTATACATAAGTTTAGACATCCGTATTTTGGTATGTGTAAACAATAGTGCTGTTTACTTGATGGATAAAACATACACATTAGGCTTATTAAAAGTACTGGCACTGTTGAAGTGTTTATAATTGTAATGTTGAAGTGTATTTATTGTAATGTTGAAATGTATATAACTGTCATACTGAAGTCTATATAATTGTCATGTTGACATGTATATAATTGTCATGTTGATGTGTATATAATTGTCATGTTGATATGTATTTAATTGTCATGTTGAAGTGTATATAATTGTCCTGTTTATACACCAGACCATGGTGTGTTATCAGAAGTGTTGAAATGTAAATTGTAGTTTAGATGCACACACAGATGTGGTATAGTAGGTGTGACATGCCTGCAGTAGATATGGTATAGTATGTGTGACATGCCTACACAGATGTGGTATAGTGTGTGTGACATGCCTACACAGATGTGGTATAGTACGTGTGACATGCATACAGTAGGTATGGTATAGTATGTGTGACATGCCAAGAGTAGATATGGTATAGTATGTGTGACATGCCTACAATAGATATGATGTGGTATAGTAGGTGTGACATGCCTACAGTAGATATGGTATAGTATGTGTGACATGCCTACAGTAGATATGGTATAGTATGTGTGACATGCCTGATCGAGATACGGTAAAGTATGTGTGACATGCCTGCAGGAGATACGGTATAGTATGTGTGACATGCCTGCAGTAGATAATTATGATGTGATATAGTACATGTGGCATGCCTACAGTAGATATGATGTAGTATAGTATGTGTGACATGCCTGCAGTAGATATGATGCACACACACAGATTAAGTATAGTAAGTGTGACATGCCTACACAGATGTGATATAATACGTGTGACATGCCTACAGTAGATATGGTATAGTACCTGTGACATGCCTGCAGTAGATGTGTTATAGTATGTGTGACATGCCTGCAGTAGATATGGTATAGTACGTGTGACATGCCTGCAGGAGATATGGTATAGTATGTGTGACATGCCTGCAGTAGATATGGTATAGTATGTGTGACATGCCTACAATAGATATGATGTGGTGTAGTACATGTGACATGCCTACAGTAGATATGGTATAGTATGTGTGACATGCCTAGAGTAGATATGGTATAGTTTGTGTGACATGCCTGCAGTAGATAATTATGATGTGGTATAGTATGTGTGACATGCCTACACAGATGTGGTATAGTACGTGTGACATGCCTACAGTAGGTATGGTATAGTATGTGTGACATGCCTGCAGTAGATATGATGCAAACACACACAGATGTGGTATAGTAGGTGTGACATGCCTACACAGATGTGATATAGTACATGTGACATGCCTGCAGTAGATGTGGTATAGTATGTGTGACATGCCTGCAGTAGATGGGGTTGTGACATGCCTGCAGTAGATGTGGTATAGTATGTGTGACATGCCTGCAGTAGATGGGGTATAGTAGGTGTGACATGCCTACAGTAGATATGATGTGGTGTAGTACATGTGACATGCCTACAGTAGATATGGTATAGTATGTGTGACATGCCTACAGTAGGTATGGTATAGTATGTGTGACATGCCTACAATAGATATGGTATAGTATGTGTGACATGCCTACAGTAGATATGGTATAGTATGTGTGACATGCCTACAATAGATATGGTATAGTATGTGTGACATGCCTACAGTAGATATGGTATAGTATGTGTGACATGCCTACAGTAGGTATGGTATAGTATGTGTGACATGCCTGCAGTAGATAATTATGATGTGGTATAGTATGTGTGACATGCCTACACAGATGTGGTATAGTACATTTGACATGCCTACAGTAGGTATGGTATAGTATGTGTGACATGCCTGCAGTAGATATGATGCACACACACACAGATGTGGTATAGTAGGTGTGACATGCCTACACAGATGTGATATAGTACATGTGACATGCCTACACAGATGTGATATAGTACATGTGACATGCCTACAGTAGATGTGGTATAGTATGTGTGACATGCCTGCAGTAGATGTGGTATAGTAGGTGTGACATGCCTACAGTAGATATGATGTGGTGTAGTACATGTGACATGCCTACAGTAGATATGGTATAGTATGTGTGACATGCCTACAGTAGGTATGGTATAGTATGTGTGACATGCCTGCAGTAGATAATTATGATGTGGTATAGTATGTGTGACATGCCTACACAGATGTGGTATAGTATGTGTGACATGCCTTCAGAAGGTATGGTATAGTATGTGTGACATGCCTGCAGTAGATATGATGCACACACACACAGATGTGGTATAGTAGGTGTGACATGCCTACACAGATGTGATATAGTACATGTGACATGCCTGCAGTAGATGTGGTATAGTATGTGTGACATGCCTGCAGTAGATGTGGTATAGTAGGTGTGACATGCCTACAGTAGATATGATGTGGTGTAGTACATGTGACATGCCTACAGTAGGTATGGTATAGTATGTGTGACATGCCTGCAGTAGGTATGGTATAGTATGTGTGACATGCCTGCAGTAGGTATGGTATAGTTTGTGTGACATGCCTGCAGTAGATAATTATGATGTGGTATAGTATGTGTGACATGCCTACACAGATGTGGTATAGTATGTGTGACATGCCTACAGTAGGTATGGTATAGTATGTGTGACATGCCTGCAGTAGGTATGGTATAGTATGTGTGACATGCCTGCAGTAGATATGGTATAGTATGTGTGACATGCCTACAGTAGATATGATGTGGTGTAGTACATGTGACATGCCTACAGTAGGTATGGTATAGTATGTGTGACATGCCTGCAGTAGGTATGGTATAGTATGTGTGACATGCCTGCAGTAGATAATTATGATGTGGTATAGTATGTGTGACATGCCTACACAGATGTGGTATAGTACGTGTGACATGCCTGCAGTAGGTATGGTATAGTACATGTGACATGCCTACAGTAGATATGGTATAGTATGTGTGACATGCCTACAGTAGGTATGGTATAGTATGTGTGACATGCCTGCAGTAGGTATGGTATAGTATGTGTGACATGCCTGCAGTAGGTATGGTATAGTATGTGTGACATGCCTGCAGTAGATAATTATGATGTGGTATAGTATGTGTGACATGCCTACACAGATGTGGTATAGTATGTGTGACATGCCTACAGTAGGTATGGTATAGTATGTGTGACATGCCTACAGTAGATATGGTATAGTATGTGTGACATGCCTACAGTAGGTATGGTATAGTATGTGTGACATGCCTGCAGTAGATAATTATGATGTGGTATAGTATGTGTGACATGCCTACACAGATGTGGTATAGTATGTGTGACATGCCTACAGTAGGTATGGTATAGTATGTGTGACATGCCTGCAGTAGATATGATGCACACACACACAGATGTGGTATAGTAGGTGTGACATGCCTACACAGATGTGATATAGTACATGTGACATGCCTGCAGTAGATGTGGTATAGTATGTGTGACATGCCTGCAGTAGATGTGGTATAGTATGTGTGACATGCCTGCAGTAGATGTGGTATAGTAGGTGTGACATGCCTACACAGATGTGATATAGTACATGTGACATGCCTGCAGTAGATGTGGTATAGTATGTGTGACATGCCTGCAGTAGATGTGGTATAGTAGGTGTGACATGCCTACAGTAGATATGATGCACACACAGATGTGGTATAGTAGGAGCGACATGCCTTCAGTAGATAAATATGATAAGCGACATGCTTATTTTCCAAATGTTGTCCTTCAGGAAACGACAAAAATGCAAACATAAATTTTAAATGTCACATCTACATCAACAAATCACATTATTTTCTCTCATACAGATTTAGATAAATACCCACCCCAAGGGTTAAACCGTGCGACCCAGGGGTATAAAATTCACAATTTCCATGATGGGACTCATAGCGACTTATTAATTATGCTTACAATTTGTTTCCCAAGCCAATGGTTACAGGAGAGAAACACTCAATTAAACATAAACCTCAACCATCATGTCGGCAACAACAAATCATATCAAAAACCATCAGAAATTACATTTTTTGTCATTTTCTTTGATATACATTTAGTAAAGTAGGATCAACACCCAGGGCCAAACAGTGAGACCTAGGGACAATTTTTATAAAGGACCTAAAGGTGTCAATAATCATGCTCACCAATTCTTTCTGAGTGCTTCTTATAATAAGAAGAAGATTTTTAAAATCTACCTTAAATTTGATTGTTTTGGCCCAGCCCCGAAGATCTCATAGGGGTAGGGACAATAAAATTCACATAGGTATTAACCGTCATGTCAGCAACAAAAAATCACACCAAAAAACATTCACATACGTCTATTCAGTCGTAAGAAATAATGGGGCCAAACCGTGAGACCCAGGGGCATGAAATTCACATATTTTATAAAGGACCCACAGGCGTCAATAATCATGCTCACATTTTTTTCTGAGTGCTTCCTATAATAAGATTTTTAAAGATTACCTTTAATACTTTTTAGACCCCAACCCCAGGGCCACAGTGAGATCCAAGGACATGCCATTCACAATTTTTATAAAAGACCCATATGCATCCATAATCATGCTCACAGACACACAACGGATGCCGCCCAACAACGGACAAAGGCGATTGCAAAAAATCACATCAAATGAATATGCATAATGAACCTAGAACCTTGAGTCATCAGCAAATCTGTCATTTTACTAAAAGTGTTGCTCCTTAGGACATGCATAAACCATAGTGATCCTAATCTTGCCATGACTCTTATGGCTCCCTGGAACCACACAGTGGTTAGTAATTTAACCATGATAATAAATATGACAAAAAAATGATAAAATGAACAGTATAAGCATCTGACATATTCAGTAAGCCTGACATACTAGTTGTGTGACATGAACATAGAACTTGTGGCATACAGAATAACACAGGTTTATTTTAACATGTAAACAGAAACAGGAGCACAACACAATAGTGTATAGTGAGCATGGAATGTACACAACAGTTGTGTTCACAGCTACGGGTGTGACCTATAGAAATAGACTGTAGCTGATAGGTATGACATGTACACAATAGTGTAGAGTAGTATGAGAAAGTTTGATGTTTACAACATGGTTGTGAAGCGTACATGGTAAGTGGCGTGTCATAAAGATGTAGACAGTAACTGAGATGTGTACATGATAGATATGACATGTACACAATAGTGTAGAGTAGTATGAGAAAGTTTGATGTTTACAACATGGTTGTGAAGCGTACATGGTAAGTGGCGTGTCATAAAGATGTAGATAGTAACTGAGATATGTACATGATAGATATGACATGTACATAATAGTGTAGTGTAGTATGAGAAGTTTTGATGTTTAAAACATAGTTGTGAAGTGTACATGGTAAGTGGCGTGTCATATAGATGTAGACTGTAGCTGAGATGTGTACATGATAGATATGACATGTACACAATAGTGTAGTGTAGTATGAGAAATTTTGATGTTTACAACATGGTTGTGAAGCGTACATGGTAAGTGGCGTGTCATATAGATGTAGACAGTAACTGAGATGTGTACATGATAGATATGACATGTACACAATAGTGTAGAGTAGTATGAGAAAGTTTGATGTTTACAACATGGTTGTGAAGCGTACATGGTAAGTGGCGTGTCATAAAGATGTAGATAGTAACTGAGATATGTACATGATAGATATGACATGTACATAATAGTGTAGTGTAGTATGAGAAGTTTTGATGTTTAAAACATAGTTGTGAAGTGTACATGGTAAGTGGCGTGTCATATAGATGTAGACTGTAGCTGAGATGTGTACATGATAGATATGACATGTACACAATAGTGTAGAGTAGTATGAGAAAGTTTGATGTTTACAACATGGTTGTGAAGCGTACATGGTAAGTGGCGTGTCATAAAGATGTAGATAGTAACTGAGATATGTACATGATAGATATGACATGTACATAATAGTGTAGTGTAGTATGAGAAGTTTTGATGTTTAAAACATAGTTGTGAAGTGTACATGGTAAGTGGCGTGTCATATAGATGTAGACTGTAGCTGAGATGTGTACATGATAGATATGACATGTACACAATAGTGTAGTGTAGTATGAGAAATTTTGATGTTTACAACATGGTTGTGAAGCGTACATGGTAAGTGGCGTGTCATATAGATGTAGACAGTAACTGAGATGTGTACATGATAGATATAACATGTACACAATAGTGTAGTGAAGTATGAGAAGTTTTGATGTTTACAACATGGTTGTGAAGCGTACATGGTAAGTGGCGTGTCATATAGATGTAGACTGTAGCTGAGATGTGTACATGATAGATATGACATGTACACAATAGTGTAGTGTAGTATGAGAAGTTTTGATGTTTACAACATAGTTGTGAGGTGTACATGGTAAGTGGCGTGTCATATAGATGTAGACAGTAGCTGAGATGTGTACATGATAGATATAACATGTACACAATAGTGTAGTGTAGTATGAGAAGTTTTGATGTTTACAACAGTTATGAAGTGAACATGGTAAGTGGCGTGTCATATTGATGTAGACAGTAACTGAGATATGTACATGGTAGATATGACATGTACACAATAGTGTAGTGAAGTATGAGATGTTTTGATGTTTACAACAGTTATGAAGTGTACATGGTAAGTGGCGTGTCATATTGATGTAGACAGTAACTGAGATGTGTACATGATAGATACGACATGTACATAATAGTGTAGTGTAGTATGTGAAGTGTACATGGTAAGCATAACCTACAGTGATTGTACTGGCTATACTTACTATATACTGATTTATAGTCATGTAAACATTTACCAGTTATCTCGTCTACACAAACTTGACATTCTATAAATCACTGAGCATCAATTTTAAATTTATAAGATGTGCATAATAATTTATGTTTTACAAAAATATGTCTAAAATGTAAATGTTGTTTAAGTCGGCTATAATGGCAAAAATACAAATTGATAATTATAAATCTCTGATTACAAAACAATGATCACATAAAGTTGTTAAAAATGAAAACTATGACTCACTAGTGTGATCACATCAAGTTATGATGATGTCAAACACTAGTGAGATCACATCAAGTTATGACAATGTCAAATACTAGTGTGATCACATTAAGTTATGACAATACAAAACTATGATACACTAGTGTGATCACATCAAGTTATGATAATGCAAAACTATGATACACTAGCATGATCACATCAAGTTATGACAATGCAAAACTATGATACACTAGCGTGATCACATCAAGTTATGATAATGCAAAACTATGATACACTAGCGTGATCACATCAAGTTATGATAATGCAAAACTATGATACACTAGCATGATCACATCAAGTTATGACAATGCAAAACTATGATACACTAGCGTGATCACATCAAGTTATGATAATGCAAAACTATGATACACTAGCGTGATCACATCAAGTTATGACAATGCAAAACTATGATACACTAGCGTGATCACATCAAGTTATGACAATACAAAACTATGATACACTAGCGTGATCACATCAAGTTATGACAATACAAAACTATGATACACTAGTGTGATCACATCAAGTTATGATAATGCAAAACTATGATACACTAGCGTGATCACATCAAGTTATGATAATGCAAAACTATGATACACTAGTGTGATCACATCAAGTTATGACAATACAAAACTATGATACACTAGCGTGATCACATCAAGTTATGATAATGCAAAACTATGATACACTAGCGTGATCACATCAAGTTATGATAATGCAAAACTATGATACACTAGCGTGATCACATCAAGTTATGACAATGCAAAACTATGATACACTAGCGTGATCACATCAAGTTATGATAATGCAAAACTATGATACACTAGCGTGATCACATCAAGTTATGACAATGCAAAACTATGATACACTAGCGTGATCACATCAAGTTATGACAATACAAAACTATGATACACTAGCATGATCACATCAAGTTATGACAATACAAAACTATGATACACTAGCGTGATCACATCAAGTTATGATAATGCAAAACTATGATACACTAGCATGATCACATCAAGTTATGACAATGCAAAACTATGATACACTAGTGTGATCACATCAAGTTACGACAATGCAAAACTATGATAAATTAAAATGATTACATCAAGTTATGACAATGCAAAACTATGATACACTAGAATGATTAAATCAAGTTATGATAATGCAAAACTATGATAAACTAGTGTTATCACATAAAGTTATGACAATACAAAACTATGATACACTAGTGTGATCACATCAAGTTATGACAATACAAAACTATGATACACTAGTGTGATCACATCAAGTTATGATAATGCAAGACTATGATACACTAGCATGATCACATCAAGTTATGACAATGCAAAACTATGATACACTAGCGTGATCACATCAAGTTACAACAATGCAAAACTATGATAAATTAAAATGATTACATCAAGTTATGACAATGCAAAACTATGATACACTAGCGTGATCACATCAAGTTATGATAATGCATAACTATGATAAACTAGTGTTATCACATAAAGTTATGATAATGCATAACTATGATACACTAGTGTTATCACATAAAGTTATGACAATGTCAAACACTAGCGTATCACATCAAGTTATGACAATGCATAACTATGATAAACTAGTGTTATCACATAAAGTTATGACAATGCAAAACTATGATACACTAGCGTGATCACATCAAGTTATGATAATGCATAACTATGATAAACTAGTGTTATCACATAAAGTTATGATAATGCATAACTATGATAAACTAGTGTTATCACATAAAGTTATGATAATGCAAAACTATGATACACTAGTGTGATCACATCAAGTTATGACAATGTCAAACACTAGCGTATCACATCAAGTTATGACAATGCAAAACTATGATACCTTAGTGTGATCACATAAAGTTATGACAATGTCAAACACCAGCACAATCACATCAAGTTAGGACAATATCAAACACTAGCACAATCACAGTATTTTATGGCATTGTCAAACACAAGCACAATCACATCAAATTAGTGTCAAACACTAGCACAATCACATCAAATTAGTGTCAAACACTAGCACAATCAGAGTATTTTATGGCAATGTCAAACACTAGCACAATCACATCAAATCAGTGTCAAATACTAGCACAAGCACATCAAGTTATGGCAATGTAAAATACTAGTATGATCATGTTAAGTTAAGACAGTGTCCAGCACTAGCACCATCACATCAAATTAGTGTCAAACACTAGCACAATCACATCATGATATGGCAATGTCAAACACTAGTGTGATCACATCAAGTTATGACAATGTCAAACACTAGCACAATCACATTGTATGACAATGTCAAACACTAGCACAATCACATCACATTATGTCAATGTCAAACACTAGCACAATCACATCACATTATGACAATGTCAAACACTAGCACAATCACATCACGTTATGACAATGTCAAACACATTAGGCTATGGCAGTGTTGAACACTTGTACAATCACATCAAGTTATGACAGTGTCAAACACTAGCACAATCACATCAAGTTATGGCAATGTTTATCGCTTTCATGAAAATGGGAAGAAAAATAAATAAAAAAATAAGTGAAAACTTATATTTTAACTGCAAACCTTTAATTTTTATAGAAAAATATGAAATTTTTACCCCTTGGAATGTGGCAATTTTACTCCCAGGGTCAATGTTTTGAACATATTTGAGAAAGGACCACAAACTGATCCAATTTGTAAAACATCTAAGCTCAAGGCATTGTACTTGTACTTCAAACTTTAAACTGCTAAAAACTGTTAACAAATTTCTAAGCCTAAAAGGGTAATAATTTTGCCAAAATGCAATCAATAGTTATGGTTCGTGTCTCTAGGAGTTAACTCAATGATGCTGAACACACATGTAAAGTTTTATTCATGTCCAATGATAGGTTGATGAAATATGTATCAACCCAAATACTTTTAACCTGCTTAAAAACTGTAACAAAATATCAAAGTTAATAATTCTGATAAATATAATCAATGGTTCTTGTCGCTATGAGTTTCCTAGATGATGTTGAAAACACATGTGAAGTTTCATTCATATCCAATAATTGGTTGATGAAATATGCAACTGCTCAAAAACTTGAACCAGTTCAAAAATTTTATCCAAAGTAAAAAAGGGTCACAATTCTGTCAAATTCTACCCAGAGTTATGGCTCTTATCTCTGTGCATTCTGTTGATGATTCTGAACACATGGGAAGTTTCATTCACATCCAATGAGTGGTGTTGCATAGATATCTTACTTGATAAAAAAACATTAAACTAAACAAGAAAGTCTCGGTGTATTCCATTGATGATGCTGATGCTGAAGTTTCTCTCATATCCAATGAGTGGTTGCATAGATAACTTACCTGATAAAAAAAATCTCACCTGAAAAACCAACGCTAACACCCAAGCCCGGGCAAGTACTTATTTTATGAATAGTCAAGCTAAAAATTGAACCCAGCATTCGGAATCAAAAAATTTCAAAACTACTTTTTCTATTATAATAAAAACAGATTTTCCAAGCAAAGTTGCCAAGACTGCAATATACTAAGGAATATGCATACACTATCACAATGGTAGTTTAATCAAGTTTTTATACTAAATATTACATAAATTTCATTTGTTTAATTAATTAAAGAGTGCACATAAAAACAAATTTGAGGACATGAAGATCCAGATCTTTTAGGGTAATTTCTCTGCTGAATTGTGTTTTGTAACAAGAAACTATGACCTACATAACAAGAGGCCCAAGAGGGCCTGAGGACGCTCTACTGACTCATAGTGGCCATAGCACTTTTTGAAATTCTACTATGCAATAGAAACATCGGGGTGGGGTCATTTTTAACTCTAGGGACACCATCTGAACAAATCTAACAAAACTATAGTTGGTCATCATTACTATATAAACATTTTGAAAATCTGTTGGACGGTTCATGAGAAGATGGATTGATTGATTGATTGATTGAATATTTAGCGTCATTTTTATGCCATCAAGGGCTAACAGATGATCAGTTAACCTAACCACTGTTTCCTGGGATTAACCAGTACTATAGCACACCCCATATCCGCAAGTAACTGATAATTTTCCCACTTGAATCAGTGGTGAGAGACGAATGATAATGAGACACAATGTCATATATCAATCATCACGGAGACTGTTGCCGGGCGGGGGATTCGAACTCATGACCCCTGGATTCATGAGAAGAAGATTTTTTAAGTTTTGGACTATTTTTAGTAATGGAGGCCTCTTGAATTTCAAATAAAAAAAAAAAAATCTTCTGTATAGTCTCCTACGCAATAGAAACATCTTTGTGAAATTTCAGTTTAATTGGCCTAGTGGTTTCAGAACAGATGAAAGAAAAAGAGAATTTTCTGTTTTCTCATAGTATCCCTATGTAAAATTCTAAATCCCCTTACAGGGTCCCTATAAATTTTCGCCCCTAAATTCTTATCTGTAATCAAACCCCTACACATAGGGATAATATATGCCAAATATGAACAAATCGGACATACCAGTTCTTAAGAAAACAAATTTAGTAATTCCCAATTTTTACCCTTTTCCGGGCCCCTCCTTACCCCTTAAGACAGTGGAACCCAGTTATTTTTACAAATCTGAACCGCCTTCACCACACAATGCTTCTGTGAAGATATAGGCAAAATCATTTCCATTTTAAAAAAAAAAAAATATATATTATAATGACATGTGTCCCCTAATTGAATCCTCGGGGCGGGGTCATATTTAACCCTAGGGTACACCGTTTGAACAAATGTAACAAAACTACAGAGGGTCATCATTACTACATAAACATTTTGAAAATCTGTTGGGCTGTTCGAGAAGAAGATTTTTTAAGTTTTGGACTAAATTTAGTAACGGTGGCCATCTTGAATTTCAGATCGAAAAAAAAAATCTTCTGTATAATCTATGCAATAGAAACACCCAAGTAAAGTTTCAGTTTAACTGGCCTAGTGGTTTCAGAGAAAGTGCTGCTAACAGACAACAGACGTCAGACGACAGATGACGGACGAGACAAAGCGCCATCGCATAAGCATTTCTGGCCTTTGGTCAGTAGAGCTCTAAACCATTTAAAATTCACTTTAAGGCATTTGTTAAATTCATTCTTGCTTTATATAATGGGCTTGTTATTTTTGGTTCATCCCGTTTTTCTTTAATGCTGGGTTCAGTTACTTTTACAGGTGAAGTCATGAGGCTTTTTTCTTCCTTTGCTGTTGGTTTCTGAGAAATGTTTTTCTTTGTATTATCACCACTCATTTCATCAGGTTTTCTTTCACTTTTTTCAGATTTTCCTGAACAAGGTTTAATATTTAATCCACTAACCCTTAAACTTGTATCATTTTCAACATTTGCTTCAATATCATTTTCACCAGTCATTTTCTGGCTTGAAGATTTTGTGAAAACAGTTTGACGTGGTTTTTTATAAGGTTCTTCACCACTTAGTTTACGGCTACGAAGTGTGTCCATTCGCTTTGCATTCCTTTTCTTAGTAGCTTCTTTTTTCAAATCACAAACCAGTCGTGAAAAGTTACAACTACTGAGCTTTTCATTGTGTGTTCTGACCAAGTGAAGACGACACTCGGACATATCATAGCATGCAAACATCATGCATACTTTACACTTGTATCGCTTCCAACCCAGATGACGGATCACATGACGTCGGAGGTTTGATATACTTGTGCACGCGGTCTCACACTGTAAGCATTTCAAATTGTTTTCATCTATAAGCTTATCAACTTGTTTAATATTATGGCAGTGCAACTTTAATGGATTATCTACATCAACAACATATGACCGATTCTTAATATTTTTCGTTTTTTCCACAACAGGCATGCCTGGTTGCTTATCGATCCAAATTTCTTCAACATAAGCCACTTTACCCGATTCATCAATTGTTTTAACTTCCTTCATTGCATGATCAACTTCACAATCAAATGCTAGCATTCCATCATCAGCATCATCACTGTCATCAGTAAACATGTCATCACTATTATCAACAGTTTCATAATCATCATTCATGTCAATGTCATTAAAACGTGTATCTTTCTCCTTCAAGTCATTTTCTGAAAATCCACTAAATTCACTTGTAGTATCATCATCATCACTGTTATTACCCAAATATGACGCTGAAGTTCCTGGTTGCTGATCAGTCATCATGGTACCATGGAAACTACCCTTTTTACATTGATCATCATTGTCAGTTTTTCCACTTTTTTCAGTTGTCTCGGAATATAACTTTGTACCAGAGGTCTTTTCATATACTTCAGATATATTTTCTAAATCACTAGCACTTGCATTCACTGGTTGTACCAAATCTTTTCCTGCATTTTCCCCATCAGCCATTTCATTTATATTATTGCCATAGCTGTTATCTAACTCAGCACTGATGTTTGTTTTTGTAACTGGAATTGGTTCACGCACAGGTTTTTCCTTTTGGGAAGTATTAATTTCAGTTAAAATTGGAACTTTGAGTTCTGTATTTCCCAGCAAGTCAACCCTGGCTTTTTTTGC
Organism: Panopea generosa; assembly: GCA_029582155.1. Taxonomy (NCBI): domain Eukaryota; kingdom Metazoa; phylum Mollusca; class Bivalvia; order Adapedonta; family Hiatellidae; genus Panopea; species Panopea generosa. The sequence goes on along the minus strand of CM055904.1, from coordinate 26,711,760 downwards.
TATCAGTCCATCACTTATCTTACCATCATTTGCTTTATGTGTCCTATCAGACATTCCTGGCGACTGAGACAATGACCGTTTCTTGTTTACCTTTTTCTTTGTACCTTTCACGTCCTTACAATCTGTGCCTGTTATATGGGCTTGAAAATTCTTTTGCTTCCAGAACTTTTTCAAACACTTCTGACATTGTTTGACTCCAGTTGTCAAAGCAAATCCCAGTGGGTCGCTCTTCCGTCTTTCATGCTTCTTATCATTGACAGGGGAAGCTTTTTTCGGCGAAAGACTGAGTCGTTTATGGTCAGTACTGCTGCTGGTTTGGACTTTTTCCTTATTTCCCAAACTCGACTTACTACCGGTAGTTATTTTTCCTTGGATATTGCCTGGATTTCTCAAAGATAAAGCTCTTTTTTCCGCTTTTGAAGGGCTCATTTTCAGAAGTTCAGAGTCAAAATATATACTGCCAGTAGCAAGTCTAGTTCTATGAGCATGGTCCTCCGACTGTTTGTCTGGTTTTTCATCTTTACATTTAATTTTGGTGAGTTCATTTGTACTTTCTACATATTCTTTTTTAACTAAAGTATTTTCAATTTTAAATTCATTCTTACTTGTTTTAGTGTCCATTTTATCAGATTTTGTAGGGGATTTTGTGTTCATTATGGTTTTACTGTTATTCAATGATCGTCTGGCAGCAAGCATTTTCTGTCTTAGAGAATTCACTGTGGCAGCCGGTTTAGCTTCATTCTCACTATCCAAACCTAAATCACCTTTACCTTTTACTCTCTTTGACACAAATCTCTCCTTGGAAGATTCTCTTGATGATCCAGTATCAAACAATCGGTTGCTGTCAACAAAGTCTATGAAATGTTCTGGCTTTCTTCTCTCTCTTGAGAGTCTTTTAGTACCTAATTCTTTTAAATTCTGTTGTTCACTTGATGAATCATGTAAAGAGTAAAGTTTGTTTTCAACCAAACCTGCAGAATTTTCCAATCTCTTCATTTCCCTAGAAATATATATTTTGCTTGTTTGGTCTTCAACTCCCTCTCTTGACAAATCCCTTGTAGCATGATCACTCTCAACATTTAGCATCCCCCCAGTGTTATCAAGTTTCATCATCTCTCTGGACAGATGTTTTTTTGCACTATATTCATCGTTCAATTTTTGTTTTGAAGGCTCTTTTGTACTAGAACTTTCATTATGCACAATGTAAAGATTGTTTTCAACTAAACCTGCTGAAGTTTCTAATCTCTTCATATCCCTAGATTGATATTTTTTATCTGCTTTTGCATCATTTGGTCTTTCCTTTATGGAATCCCTGGAAGATGATGATAAAGAACCACTGAATGAGGTATAAAGATTACTTTCAATCAGACCAGCTGAATTTCCAAGTCGTTTCATTTCACGTATTAGTCGCTTATTCTCAGTTTGATGTTCAGCTTCGCTTTTCTCGGATGACTCACTTGAAATTTTTGATTCATTATCCTTACCAAGATTTACAGATATACTTTTGTCATTTGAAGACTTCTTACTATCACTTGCTTTGTCTGCATCTTTCAGTGATGTAATTTTTCCGTTGGAATTAGAGACCTCAGATTTAGATTTTATCACTATTTGTTCCTTGGATGACTCTGTTGTAACTTTTTCCACTGAGGTTTCATGGGATAGACTTTCTTCAGGCTCTTGGAATTCATTTCTAGAGGCTCTTGTGGTAATCGTAACAGGATGAGGTTGCACTGTCAGCTCTTTTTCTTTCTCAATTACTTTTGTCATGTTATTCACTTTATCTTTTGTAGTTGTTACTTCAACCGCTTCTGTAGAAAGCCTGGTTCTATATTTTCTTTTATTTTTATCATCTTTCACACTTGCACCACCTGTTGACAGTCTTGTGCTGTAAATTTTTCTAACAACAACATTCTTTTGCATCACCCTTTTTTTCATAGGCTTTGCAAGAGCAGCTCCTAAATTCTGTTTTACTTTAGACTGTTTATTGTTCAGGATGTTTCTTGCTTTCTTTTTGCGATCTTTAGCAAATTTTGTAAGGCTTGCACTTTCAACCAACTCTGCCATCTCTTTAACAGTCATTTTAAATTTGGAGTTGTATCCATCATTTGAGTTTGAATTCATGGAAGTTGGAGAGTTTGGAAAAGATGAGCAATACATTGGCTGAGACACCCGGGTAGGACTGTTGATTGGAGTCTGTTCAGAGCTTGTGCTGGACTGATACTTCTTTCTTTCCGCAGGATTCTCATTTTCTCTAGTCTGACCACAAGTTGTGTCATTATTTCTAGGACTCTTTGCACAAATGGAGACTTTCAATTTGCTAAGCGAGGCATGGGTATCTATTGTGTTGACATCTTTCTCAAATGCTTCAGATTGAACTGATACTGATGCTTTCCCCAAAGCCTCCCTTGTTAACCTGTCCTGTAATTTCCTTAGCTCAAAAGCTTCCTTAGATTGAATCTTGTCTGAATTAGGTGCCTCAGGTATCCCACCATCTATGCTTGAAACACATTCATCAGAGCCTTTAGGTTCAGTGTTTTTATCAATATTGTCAGTTTTAATCATCTGAAAAACAAACAAAAACATTCAGTTACTATGCAAGAGTTCCATCCTAAATTAATATCAATTGTAATTTCAATTATTTCTTTACTAACTTACATTATCAGTCCACTGAAATGTTTAAAGTAAATATAGAATCAAATATTCCATTCTCTACACTATCTGATAAACACTTGATTCTATCTTACTGTTTGTCACTTTTGGTTTTCATGAATTATTTCCACACGACACATTTAAAGTTATTGTGGCCAACATTTATATTTAGGTTAAAGCAGATGCATGTAGATTCTTGTTTATAATCATAATAGAATAGCTTGTAAAGGAATCGAATACAACATCCCATGTATGACAAAGTGACAGAAAACTATGGTTCGAGTCTATGGAGAATTTACATATTGCTCAAGGGGACATCATAAATAAACTGAACACAATTCATTAACACCTGTATAACAAAGTTACACATATCAGTGGTGGAAGCTTACAGACAGACTACCCACCACCTGTATAACCAAGTTGCACATATCAGTGGTGGAAGCGTACAGACAGACTACCCATCACCTGTATAACCAAGTTACACATATCAGTGGTGGAAGCTTACAGATAGACTACCCACCACCTGTATAACCAAGTTGCACATATCAGTGGTGGAAGCGAACAGACAGACTACCCACTACCTGTATAACCAAGTTACACATATCAGTGGTGGAAGCTTACAGACAGACTACCCACCACCTGTATCACCAAGTTACACATACCAGTGGTGGATGCTTACAGACAGACTACCAATCACCTGTATCACCAAGTTACACATATCAGTGTTGGAAGCTTATAGACAGACTACCCATCACCTGTATCACCAAGTTACACATATCAGTGGTGGAAGCTTACAGACAGACTACCCACTACCTGTATAACCAAGTTACACATATCAGTGGTGGAAGCTTACAGAGAGACTACCCATCACCAGTGTAACCAAGTTACACATATCAGTGGTGGAAGCTTACAGACAGACTACCTACCACCTGTATCACCAAGTTATACATATCAGTGGTGGAAGCTTACAGACAGACTACCTACAACCTGTGTAACCAAGTTTCACATATCAGTGGTGGAAGCTTACAGACAGACTACCTACAACCTGTATCACCAAGTTACACATATCAGTGGTGGAAGCTTACAGACAGACTACCTACAACCTGTATCACCAAGTTATACATATCAGTGGTGGAAGCTTACAGACAGACTACCCACTACCTGTGTAACCAAGTTACACATATCAGTGGTGGAAGCTTACAGTCAGACTACCCATCACCTGTATCACCAAGTTACACATATCAGTGGTGGAAGCTTACAGACAGACTACCTACAACCTGTATCACCAAGTTACACTTATCAGTGGTGGAAGCGTACAGACAGACTACCCACCACCTGTGTAACCAAGTTTCACATATCAGTGGTGGAAGCTTACAGACAGACTACCCACTACCTGTATCACCAAGTTATACATATCAGTGGTGGAAGCTTACAGACGGACTACCAACCACCTGTGTAACCAAGTTTCACATATCAGTGGTGGAAGCTTACAGACAGACTACCTACAACCTGTGTCACCAAGTTATACATATCAGTGGTGGAAGCTTACAGACAGACTACCTACCACCTGTATCACCAAGTTACACATATCAGTGGTGGAAGCTTACAGGCAGACTACCTACAACCTGTGTCACCAAGTTATACATATCAGTGGTGGAAGCTTACAGACAGACTACCCACTACCTGTATCACCAAGTTATACATATCAGTGGTGGAAGCTTACAGGCAGACTACCTACCACCTGTATCACCAAGTTACACATATCAGTGGTGGAAGCTTACAGGCAGACTACCTACAACCTGTGTCACCAAGTTATACATATCAGTGGTGGAAGTGTACAGACAGACTTCCCACTACCTGTATCACCAAGTTATACATATCAGTGGTGGAAGCTTACAGACAGACTACCCACCACCTGTGTAACTAAGTTACACATATCAGTGGTGGAAGCTTACAGACAAACTATCTACCACCTGTGTCACTAAGTTACATATATCAGTGGTGGAAGCTTACAGACAGACTACCTACCACCTGTGTCACCAAGTTTCACATATCAGTGGTGGAAGCTTACAGACAGACTACCCACTACCTGTATCACCAAGTTATACATATCAGTGGTGGAAGCTTACAGACAGACTACCTACTACCTGTATAACCAAGTTTCACATATCAGTGGTTGAAGTTTACAGACCGACTACCCACCACCTGTGTAACCAAGTTACACATAGACAGATTATCCCCCACCTATATCACCAAGTTACACGTATCAGTGGCAGAAGCTTACAGACAGACTACCCACTACCTGTGTAACCAAGTTATACATATCAGTGGTGGAAGCTTACAGACAGACTACCCATCACCTGTATCACCAAGTTACACATATCAGTGGTGGAAGCGTACAGACAGACTACCCATCACCTGTATCACCAAATTACACATATCAGTGGTGGAAGTTTACAGACAGACTACCCACCACTTGTGTAACCAAGTTTCACATATCAGTGGTGGAAACTTACAGACAGACAACCCACTACCTGTATCACCAAGTTATACATATTTGTGGTGGAAGCTTACAGACAGACTACCCACCACCTGTATCACCAAGTTACACATAGACAGACTACCCACCACCTGTGTAACCACGTTTCACATATCAGTGGTGGAAGCTTACAGACAGACTACCCACTACCTGTATAACCAAGTTACACATATCAGTGGTGGAAGCGTACAGACAGACTACCCGTCACCTGTATCACCAAGTTACACATACCAGTGGTGGAAGCTTACAGACAGACTACCTACCACCTGTATCACCAAGTTACACATACCAGTGGTGGATGCTTACAGACAGACTACCCACTACCTGTATCACCAAGTTACACATATCAGTGGTGGAAGCTTACAGACAGACTACCCACTACCTGTATAACCAAGTTACACATATCAGTGGTGGAAGCGTACAGACAGACTACCCGTCACCTGTATCACCAAGTTACACATACAAGTGGTGGAAGCTTACAGACAGACTACCTACCACCTGTATCACCAAGTTACACATACCAGTGGTGGATGCTTACAGACAGACTACCCTCCACCTGTATCACTAAGTTACACATATCAATGGTGGAAGCTTACAGACAGACTACCTACCACCTTTGTCACCAAGTTACACATAGACAGACTATCCCCCACCTGTATCACCAAGTTACACATATCAGTGGTGGAAGCTTACAGACAGACTACCTACTACCTGTATCACCAAGTTACACATACCCGGTATCAGTGGTGGAAGCTTACTGACAGACTACCTACCACCTGTATCACCAAGTTACACATATCAGTGGTGGAAGCTAACTGACAGACTACCTACCACCTGTATCACCAAGTTACACATATCAGTGGTGGAAGCTTACAGACAGACTACCTACAACCTGTGTCACCAAGTTACACATATCAGTGGTGGAAGCTTACAGACAGACTACCTACAACCTGTGTCACCAAGTTACACATATCAGTGGTGGAAGCTTACAGACAGACTACCTACCACCTGTGTCACCAAGTTACACATATCAGTGGTGGATGCTTACAGACAAACTATCTACCACCATTGTCACAAAGATACATATATCAGTGGTGAAAGCTTACAGATAGACTACCTACCACCAGTATCACCAAGTTACACATATCATAGGTGGAAGCTTACAGGCAGACTACCTACAACCTGTATAACCAAGTTACACATATCAGTGGTGGAAGCTTACAGGCAGACTACCTACCACCTGTGTCACCAAGTTATACATATCAGTGGTGGAAGTGTACAGACAGACTACCTACAACCTGTATAACCAAGTTACACATATCAGTGGTGGAAGCTTACAGGCAGACTACCTACAACCTGTATAACCAAGTTATACATATCAGTGGTGGAAGCTTACAGACGGACTACCAACCACCTGTGTAACCAAGTTTCACATATCAGTGGTGGAAGCTTACAGACAGACTACCTACAACCTGTGTCACCAAGTTATACATATCAGTGGTGGAAGCTTACAGACAGACTACCTACCACCTGTATCACCAAGTTACACATATCAGTGGTGGAAGCTTACAGGCAGACTACCTACAACCTGTGTCACCAAGTTATACATATCAGTGGTGGAAGCTTACAGACAGACTACCCACTACCTGTATCACCAAGTTATACATATCAGTGGTGGAAGCTTACAGGCAGACTACCTACCACCTGTATCACCAAGTTACACATATCAGTGGTGGAAGCTTACAGGCAGACTACCTACAACCTGTGTCACCAAGTTATACATATCAGTGGTGGAAGTGTACAGACAGACTTCCCACTACCTGTATCACCAAGTTATACATATCAGTGGTGGAAGCTTACAGACAGACTACCCACCACCTGTGTAACTAAGTTACACATATCAGTGGTGGAAGCTTACAGACAAACTATCTACCACCTGTGTCACTAAGTTACATATATCAGTGGTGGAAGCTTACAGACAGACTACCTACCACCTGTGTCACCAAGTTTCACATATCAGTGGTGGAAGCTTACAGACAGACTACCCACTACCTGTATCACCAAGTTATACATATCAGTGGTGGAAGCTTACAGACAGACTACCTACTACCTGTATAACCAAGTTTCACATATCAGTGGTTGAAGTTTACAGACCGACTACCCACCACCTGTGTAACCAAGTTACACATAGACAGATTATCCCCCACCTATATCACCAAGTTACACGTATCAGTGGCAGAAGCTTACAGACAGACTACCCACTACCTGTGTAACCAAGTTATACATATCAGTGGTGGAAGCTTACAGACAGACTACCCATCACCTGTATCACCAAGTTACACATATCAGTGGTGGAAGCGTACAGACAGACTACCCATCACCTGTATCACCAAATTACACATATCAGTGGTGGAAGTTTACAGACAGACTACCCACCACTTGTGTAACCAAGTTTCACATATCAGTGGTGGAAACTTACAGACAGACAACCCACTACCTGTATCACCAAGTTATACATATTTGTGGTGGAAGCTTACAGACAGACTACCCACCACCTGTATCACCAAGTTACACATAGACAGACTACCCACCACCTGTGTAACCAAGTTTCACATATCAGTGGTGGAAGCTTACAGACAGACTACCCACTACCTGTATAACCAAGTTACACATATCAGTGGTGGAAGCGTACAGACAGACTACCCGTCACCTGTATCACCAAGTTACACATACCAGTGGTGGAAGCTTACAGACAGACTACCTACCACCTGTATCACCAAGTTACACATACCAGTGGTGGATGCTTACAGACAGACTACCCACTACCTGTATCACCAAGTTACACATATCAGTGGTGGAAGCTTACAGACAGACTACCCACTACCTGTATAACCAAGTTACACATATCAGTGGTGGAAGCGTACAGACAGACTACCCGTCACCTGTATCACCAAGTTACACATACAAGTGGTGGAAGCTTACAGACAGACTACCTACCACCTGTATCACCAAGTTACACATACCAGTGGTGGATGCTTACAGACAGACTACCCTCCACCTGTATCACTAAGTTACACATATCAATGGTGGAAGCTTACAGACAGACTACCTACCACCTTTGTCACCAAGTTACACAAAGACAGACTATCCCCCACCTGTATCACCAAGTTACACATATCAGTGGTGGAAGCTTACAGACAGACTACCTACTACCTGTATCACCAAGTTACACATACCCGGTATCAGTGGTGGAAGCTTACTGACAGACTACCTACCACCTGTATCACCAAGTTACACATATCAGTGGTGGAAGCTAACTGACAGACTACCTACCACCTGTATCACCAAGTTACACATATCAGTGGTGGAAGCTTACAGACAGACTACCTACAACCTGTGTCACCAAGTTACACATATCAGTGGTGGAAGCTTACAGACAGACTACCTACAACCTGTGTCACCAAGTTACACATATCAGTGGTGGAAGCTTACAGACAGACTACCTACCACCTGTGTCACCAAGTTACACATATCAGTGGTGGATGCTTACAGACAAACTATCTACCACCATTGTCACAAAGTTACATATATCAGTGGTGAAAGCTTACAGATAGACTACCTACCACCAGTATCACCAAGTTACACATATCATAGGTGGAAGCTTACAGGCAGACTACCTACAACCTGTATAACCAAGTTACACATATCAGTGGTGGAAGCTTACAGGCAGACTACCTACCACCTGTGTCACCAAGTTATACATATCAGTGGTGGAAGTGTACAGACAGACTACCTACAACCTGTATAACCAAGTTACACATATCAGTGGTGGAAGCTAATACAGGCAGACTACCTACAACCTGTATAACCAAGTTACACATATCAGTGGTGGAAGCTTACAGGCAGACTACCTACAACCTGTGTCACCAAGTTACACATATCAGTGGTGGAAGCTTACAGACAGACTAACTACAACCTGTGTCACCAAGTTACACATATCAGTGGTGGAAGCTTACAGACAGACTACCTACCACCTGTATCACCAAGTTACACATATCAGTGGTGGAAGCTTACAGACAAACTACCTACCACCAGTGTCACCAAGTTACACATATCAGTGGTGGAAGTTTACAAACAGACTACCTACCACATGTGTCACCAAGTTACACATATCAGTGGTGGAAGCTTACAGACAGACTACCCACCACCTGTATAACCAAGTTACACATACAGACCGTAATCCGTTCAAGTACACCAAAAATACATTTCAATTGAGTTCGTTTTGCGGTTCAAATGTGTTTGTTTTGCGTTTGAAATGCATTTTAGTTTTGCTAATGGTTTGCATTTTTTTAAAGATAAATGTTAGAGAAAATACGAAAATGCAGTTCAAAACGATACTGAACGCATTTTAGCCTGCGTTTGCGTTTGAATCGTTAAGCGTGTATCGTTTACCGTGTATCTTTCACCATTTAACGTTTACACGACATGTTCACCAATCGCATCATCTCTGGTTGTCCAATTGTAACACCGCAGTAGAATAAATAGTAAGAACTAGAAATTTAAATAAATCGCCGGGTTTTATATGATAATATATTAATTTAATAAATTAAAATAATATTGATTAAAATCTTTCTGAAATATTGATAACTAAGCCACCGTATGTTAGATATTTGTAGCGTGACAGCAGATTAATATGTTTCATAAAACTCAATCATTGAAATTTAATACACATGGTACTGGGCATGTCAATTACATCAGATAAACACGTTACAGTCACGTAATCATTAGATTGGCCAGACATTGCCAGACTGGTTTACACTAGCGTTAACATTACGGTATCGAAAAAGTATATAGTAAATAATTGTGAACCAGTCCGTGTTTTTTATATCTGCAATGGTGTATAATCTACTATTATGCAAGAAACAGAGTATAGATGCCTCAGCAAGTATTTATTTTATTTACAGGAATAATGCATTGTTTACAGGAATAATGCATTATTTACAGGTATTTTTCCAACTTTAATTCAAGTTATGAATTTCGATAGATTGTCATATTAAACAATTATAACAATTCATTAAACAAAAAAATTTATATAATCCGCAAAGATAAATATATTTACAAATACACATGCCTTAATTTATGTAGCGAACGCACACACTTTATGTCTATAACTCCGACACAATTTATTTTTGACCTTGTGGCAATGTGCAATGTCGTCACTCTGACAGTTTCTTGCGTCGTTTAACGTCGCGTTTTATTTCACTACAGTAAATGCATGGGGGAGACGGGGATGTTTCCATAAAAAAGATGCCTTTAAGGGTAAAAGTTTTATGTCTTGTGGCATGGCTTCTAAAATCACTGGTACTTGTACTTCCGTCTGACACTTTCAAGGACTTTAATGTACATTACACCCATAGAATTCCTCTGATATCCTTCCATCAAAAATTTCAAAGATACCCACTTAGTGAATAAAATGTTTGTTTCACTGGTGACGTCATCGGACATTGGCACAAGGTGATAGTGAAAGGGACAGCGTGTTCATTCTGTACACAAATTTAGGTATGTGTAGTTATTAATAACTCTATCAGCTTAATAGTAATCTTTTTAACAAATGCCTATATTGAAAACAAACATTTTGGAAGACACCCAGTTACAAACAAATACCAACCCTTTACGTGTGTTTGTTATATATATATGAACTATTTTTCTATACAATTCTGGAAAAGCCCTAAGTGGAAAGGTTTTGGTGTAACAAACACATTTTCTAAAATTGCGTGAAAACTTTTCATGATTGGCAATCATATAACAGAACAGCAACATAAATCAGTGTTCAGATAATTAAATCAGTTAATTGTGGTAGTTGTGTAAGCAGGTCATGCGTCATCTGATTGTTTTATCACACTTTTACAAGTAAAGAAACGATGCCCAAGGCAATGTTTTTCATGGATAATTCGGGATTAAAACTTATAACAAAGAAATTAATTAAATTTACAGGTAAAGCAATTTAAAGATTTTAAATGACAAAGAGAGCAATCATTTCGTTTAATTATTTATTTCATTGTCAATATAACTATGACAATATTAGAGGATATCCTAATCTTTATTATTTGATGCGTTTAAAGTTTGCATTATCGTTTTGTATCGTTCCCACTGTTGCGTCCGTGTATCATTTCATTTATCGTTTCTAGTCCGTTTGTATATCGTTTAAAACGTGTTTGATATTCGTTTCGTTTGTGTCCGTTTGGTGTACTTGAATGGATTAAGGTCTATATCAAGGGTGGGAGCTTACAGACAGACTTCCTACCACCTGTGTCACCAAGTTACACATATCAGTGGTGGAAGCTTACAGACAGACTACCTACCACCTGTGTCACCAAGCTGCACATATCAGTGGTGGAAGCGAACAGACAGACTACCCACCACCTGTATAACCAAGTTACACATATCAGTGGTGGAAGCTTACAGACAGACTACCTACCACCTGTGTCACCAAGTTACACATATCAGTGGTGGAAGCTAACAGACTACCTACCACCTGTGTCACCAAACTACACATATTAGTGGTGGAAGCTTACAGACAGACTACCTACCACCTGTGTCACCAAGTTACACATATCAGTGGTGGAAGCTTACAGACAGACTTCCTACCACCTGTATAACCAAGTTACACATATCAGTGGTGGAAGCTTACAGACAGACTACCTACCACCTGTGTCACCAAGTTACACATATCAGTGGTGGAAGCTTACAGACCGACTTCCTACCACCTGTGTCACCAAGTTACACATATCAGTGGTGGAAGCTTACAGACAGACTACCTACAACCTGTGTCACCAAGTTACACATATCAGTGGTGGAAGCTTACAGACAGACTACCTACCACCTGTGTCACCAAGTTATACATATCAGTGGTGGAAGCTTACAGACAGACTACCTACCACCTGTGTCACCAAGTTGCACATATCAGTGGTGGAAGCTTACAGACAGACTTCCTACCACATGTATCACCAAGTTACATATATCAGTGGTGGAAGCTTACAGACAGACTACCCACGACCTGTATAACCAAGTTACATATATCAGTGGTGGAAGCTTACAGACAGACAACCTACCACCTGTGTCACCAAGTTATACATATCAGTGGTGGAAGCTTACAGAAAGACTACCTACCACCTGTGTCACCAAGTTACACATATTAGTGGTGGAAGCTTACAGACAGACTACCCACGACCTGTATAACCAAGTTACACATATCAGTGGTGGAAGCTTACAGGCAGACTACCCACCACCTGTGTAACCAAGTTACACATATCAGTGGTGGAAGTTTACAGATAGACTACCTACCACCTGTGTCACCAGGTTACACAAATCAGTGGTGGAAGCTTAGACAGACTACCTACCACCTGTGTCACCAAGTTACACATAGATAGACTACCCTCCACCTGTATTACCAAGTTACAGGTATCAGTAGTGGGAGCTTATAGATAGACTACCCTCCACCTATATCACCAAGTTACAGGTATCAGTAGTGGGAGCTTATAGATAGACTACCTACCGCCTGTGTCACCAAATCACACATAGACAGACTACCTACAACCTGTATCACCAAGTTACATGTATCAGTGGTGGAAGCTTACAGGCAGACTACCCTCCACCTGTATCATCAAGTTATAGGTATCAGTGGTGGAAGCTTACAGACAGACTACCTACCACCTGTGTAACCAAGTTACACATATCAGTGGTGGAAGCTTACAGACAGACAACCTACCACCTGTGTCACCAAGTTACACATATCAGTGGTGGAAGCTTACAGACAGACTTCCTACCACCTGTATCACCAAGTTACACATATCAGTGGTGGAAGTTTACAGATAGACTACCTACCACCTGTGTCACCAAGTAACACATATCAGTGGTGGAAGCTTACAGACAGACTTCCTACCACCTGTATCACCAAGTTACAAATATCAGTGGTGGAAGTTTACAGATAGACTACCTACCATTTGTGTCACCAGGTTACACAAATCAGTGGTGGAAGCTTAGACAGACTACCTACCACCTGTGTCACCAAGTTACACATAGATAGACTACCCTCCACCTGTATTACCAAGTTACAGGTATCAGTAGTGGGAGCTTATAGATAGACTACCCTCCACCTATATCACCAAGTTACAGGTATCAGTAGTGGGAGCTTATAGATAGACTACCTTCCGCCTGTGTCACCAAGTCACACATAGACAGACTACCTACCACCTGTATCACCAAGTTACAAGTATCAGTAGTGGGAGTTTATAGATAGACTACCTTCCACCTGTATCACCAAGTTACATGTATCAGTAATGGGAGCTTATAGATAGACTACCTTCCACCTGTATCATCAAGTTACAGGTATCAGTAGTGGGAGCTTATAGAAAGACTACCTACCACCTGTGTCACCAAGTTACAGGTATCAGTAGTGGGAGCTTATAGAAAGACTACCTACCACCTGTGTCACCAAGTCACAGGTATCATTAGTGGGAGCTTAGAGACAGACTACCTACCAAATGTGTCACCAAGTTACATGTATCAGTAACGGCAGCTTATAGATAGACTACCCACCACATAAATAGTTCATACCCTGGACAGTCAGACAAACTTTGTTTTACTGAACATTATAATTTAACACGTAAACAAGATATATTGTAAAACATTAGGAATTAAAAACAAAAAATATATCATTTACTTTAAAACGTATTTTAATAAAATATAGCATTGCTTTGCAATGTTGATCACAATAAATATAACTGAAACAATTTTTCTCCATAAATAATCAATTACATGATCCCATCATTCTGCTCTAGACTAAACATTCATAAACAAGAGGGCCAAAATGGCCCTATATCACTCACCTGACTGACCTTGAGTCACCCGAACATAAGTAGATTATAATTATAATACATGTACACTCAAAATTCCAGAAAGACGAGATGGGCAAGTAGTTAGAATTTTGATTTGTTTTAAAGATGTAACAGATGCGTAGAAGAGTTCAAACTTGGTAGAGGTTCACCCATGGCAAATGTCAGTGAAATTACAACAAAATCAGGTCAGTAGATTCTGACAAGAAGGCTTTTGAAGTTTTTACTATAGCTGCTAAGTCTTCGAACTAAGATAAAAATCCAGTTCCAGCACGAAACTAACCTGTTATGTTTGAGAACGGTTTCAAACTAAAGCATCAGACTAAACTATTGTGCATGAAACAATCCACAGTTCCAGCACAATAAATATGCCTATGAGTTTCAAAGACAAGCTTTCCCAAATTCTATCGCTTGAAAGAATCTTTGTCACAGTGCATTCTCCCTCAAAAACAATTAAGCTACTCCTCCAAGATTTCAAGTACACTTTTACACTGAAAATCTCAAGCAGACTTCTTGCTGTGATGAAACTAGCTAAAAATATGGTATTGATTTATAATGAAGCAGTAAACCATTCCTGTCTTAACCATAAAAACTATGACTTTTATATTCAGAAAAACACCTATTTTAAAATGGTTCATGATATATGTATATGAATAATATTTCAATCTTCAGTCATTGATTATAATTGTATCATTCATCTTTTTATGATGAATTATCTTTTAAAACTTATATCTGGTATAATATTGTATAATAATAGCAAAGAAAAGTTTATTTAAAGAGTTTATTAACTCTTCTTATAATAATTGCTATATACATACATTTATGCTATAAAACAAGGGAAGTAATTTGACATAAAACTAACCCCACCCCCTGGCTGCTATTTTTTTTGACAAATCAAGATGGCTTGAACAAACTTGGTAGAGGGTCACCCAAGGACCATTTCTGTGAAATTATTTTAAAATTGAGCCAGTAGTTTCTGACAAGAAGATTTTTTAAGTTTAACTATAGCTTATATTGTAAACTAACCCCACCCCCTGGGCGCCATGTTTTTTGATGAATCAAGATGGCTTGAAAAAACTTGGAAGAGAGTCACCCAAGGACCATTTCTGTGAAATTATTTCAAAATCAAGCCAGTAGTTTCTGATAAGAAGATTTTTTAAGTTTTTACTATAGCTTATATAGTAAACTAACCCCATCCCCTGACCACCATATTTTTTTATGAATCACTACCGTTTGAACAAACTTAGTAGGGGTTCCTCCAAGGAACATATCTGTGAAATTATTTTAAAATCGAGCCAGTAGGTTCTAACAAGAAGATATGCTAAGTTTCTACTAATTAAACTTGTCCCACCTCCTGGCGGCCGTTCTATAGTAAATAATAAAAGTTTGAAGGCTTGTCATTCATAGAGAGACCCAAATGAAAGAAGTGAAACCTACATTTTACTGTTTGTCAACCTCTGCACTATCAATATATGATGAGAAAAGTAGGGGTCATGTGTCATATAAGAGATTTTTTTTCTGCTCAGTGTGTACATTGGTGACAAAGTGAAAGTAGACTTCAGAAATCATGTATTCATACCCCAATTTCCAAGCATCAATTTTTTTTTCTAAATTCACAATTCAAACATGACAATGCTGTCAAAGTGTTCAAAATACATCAATAATGCCATTCAAATAAAAAAATGAGCATTAAAATAAGGAAAATGCATTTTTAAAGAAGAAGAAATGAGGATAATTTAAAACCGCCATTATGCGACTACCCCACGGAAGCACTTCCTTTTTGCAATGGTGGTACTATGCCTTTGAACAAACTTGGTAGAGGGTCACCCAAGGACCATTTCTGTGAAATTACTTTTAAATCGAGCCAGTAGTTTCTGACAAGAAGATTTTTTAAGTTTTTTACTATAGCTTATATAGTAAACTAACCCCACTTCCTGGCCGCCATGTTTTTTGACGAATCAAGATGGCTTGAACAAACTTGGAAGAGGGTCACCCAAGGACCATTTCTGTGAAATTATTTCAAAATCAAGCCAGAAGTTTCTGACAAAAAGATTTTTTTTAAGTTTTTACTATAGCTTATATAGTAAATTAACCCCATTCCCTGGCCGCCATGTTTTTTGACGAATCAAAATGGCTTGAACAAACTTGGTAGAGGGTCACACAGGGAACATTTCTGTGAAATTATTTTATAATCGAGCCAGTAGTTTCTGACAAAAAAGATTTTTTTTAAGATTTTACTGTTGCTCATATAGTAAACTAACCCCACCCCCTGGTCGCCATGTGTTTTGACGAATCAAGATGATTTGAACAAACTTGGTAGAGGGTCACCCAAGGAACATTTCTGTGAAATTATTTCAAAATTGAGCCAGTAGTTTCTGACAAGAAGATTTTTTAAGTTTTTACTATAGCTTATATAGTAAACTAACCCCACCTACTGGCTGCCATGTTTTTTGATGAATCAAGATGGCTTTGAACAAACTTGGTAGAGGGTCACCCAAGGAACATTTCTGTGACATTATTTTAAAATCGAGCCAGTAGTTTTTGACAAGAAGATTTTTTAAGTTTTTACAATAGTTTATATCATAAACTAATCCCACCCCCTGGCAGCCATGTTTTTTGACGAACCAAAATGACTTGAACAAACTTGGTAGAGGGTCACCCAAGGAACCTTTCTGTGAAACTATTTTAAAATCGAGCCAATAGTTTCTGACAAGAATATTTTTTAAGTTTTTACTAATTAAACTTGCCCCGCCCCCTGGCAGCCATGTTCTTTGACGAATCAAACTTGGTAGAGGGTAACCCAAGGAACATTTCTATAAAGTTATCAAAATTGTCCCAGTGGTTTCAGAGGAGAAGTTGTTAGAAGCTAAAAGTTAACGACGGACGACGGACGACAGATGACGGACACCTGGGGATCACAAAAGCTCACCTGTGAGCCTTTGGCTCAGGTGAGCTAAAAATAGTTTTCCCTTTATTTGAACAAACTTAAAACCCCTGCTCATAGGAATCATTTAAACCAAGTATGAACAAATTGACTTGTTAGTTCTTGAAAAGATTTTTAAATTAAAATTTCCCTATGTTTAATTGTCCCTGGGGTGGGGCCAATTTTGATTCCAGGTTCATGGCTTGAATAATTAATGATTATGTGATAATACAGTCATGCAAAATATCAAAGCCCCAAGTCTTGTACTTTTGGAGAACAACATATTTGATATTCGTTAAGCCCCTAGAATGGGGCTAAATTTGACTTGAGAGGGCTTCATGTAGAAATAAGAAGGAAAATAAATGGTAGGCTTACAACTTAGAAAGAAATTAATAGACAAGTGGAAAACTATTCAAGAAGAATTAGAGAAACACTTTTTAATTGAAGTTTAAGAAGATCACTGTTTGGAAAACATTTATTTGTTCATTATTATATACCTCTTTTTTTTTTTATATACCTCTTTTTTTTTTTTCATCATTTTTTAAAATTGGTTTTCAATAATATCTATTTCACAATATCTATTTCATAATATCACTTTTTTTAAACCAAGGACTTACCTTGGTTTAAAAAAAGTGTAAAGCCAATTAGTAGTACTTTGAGAACCTAAAGTGTTTTTAAACAATGTATGTGCACAATTTCAATGTATGTACACAAGGCATACATTTCAATCCATTAACTTTGAGAAAACATACATTTTAAAAATCACGAAAACACGACATTAACACATCGCTGATTTTGACCGGCAAAAAAATTGTTTTGTCAGTTTAAAATATGAAAATAAACAGACCTGCAGGATTGTTAAGGGTTCAAACCAATATAACAGTCTTCTTTTCCAGTTAAAAAGGTTGAAATCTCGTGTAAACTATGAAAGCAAAATGTAAAAAAATGCCGAAAATCTAAAACCGCAGCGAATAGTTTTGAAATTTGTGAAATTAATATTGAGATTCATTTTTGGTTTTGAGAGACAAACTTTGAAGTTTCACTTGCTTCTATATCTGAGAGCAGACCACTGAAGTTAAAATAAATAAGAACCTTTGATCACGGATATTTCTGATACCATCTTAAATCTGGTGGGCTTACTACTGATAAGGGCGAGTTATCTTCATGATATTACGATTGTGTGCCGCATAAATTTTACTCCATCGCCATGGGGCTATCTCACAGCTGGACACTGATTAATTGGTGTGTTGATGATTGTATATTAGGACAAGTGTGAGTTAAAGGGATTAACGTATACAAGATATGCTGACTGTTGGGAAATATGATTTTTTTATGTTTTACTGGGCTTATCAAATAAAATTCTCTGGTAGCACAGAACAAACATAAATTTGGAAAATCGAAAAAAAAAAAGTCTACGGTTGGGTATTTTTACCAGGTAGGGTCGGGTTGCCCAAAACACAGAACTTTTTTTTGGCCTTACTGAGATCAGTACTTGCATGTAAACCAAGGTGTGATGCCAACGAATAGTCAAGCTAAAAATGCAAACTTCACTATGTTTGACCCGAGAATCATGCACAGGAAATTTGATCAGCATTGAATGCAGGGGTTTCAGATGTCAATTATAGCAATGACGGCCATCTTGGATATTGGGCAGTAACATATCTATTTACTGGAAAATGTTTGTCAATAAAAGTTATATGATTAAAATGAACCAACACATTATAGATTATTCAACAGTAACAGGAAGATTCCAGGTTCACTCTACATGTACAAAACTAACAAATTAACATACAGATTAAAACAAATACATCAACAAATGAATATTGCAGAATGAACCTAGAATCCTGATACCTGCAGAACTGCAGAGTTTTAGCAAATTCTATCCTAACTCTCTGCAGAGATCGACAGTGGTTCTATTCTTAGCCGGAACCACACAGGCTTTAAATGATTAGCAGCTATATGTATATTATAACATTTCTGACATAAACAGTCTTTCTGTTCAGTAAGAATGATAGAAAATAAAACATATCATCAATGTTCATTTCTCTTTATATTGTTTGTCTTATCCACCATTTTTGTGAAGAATACTATTTCACAGTAGCACTTCCTTGTATATCATGTTCTGTTTGTGGACCGTTTCTTTGCTTGTTTTCCATTCATCAAATGTTGCTTCTTCACATCAACTTTAGCCCTGAAAGAGACAAACTTGATAAATAACTAACAACCAATGATTTGTCCACTAGTTTTAAACAGTGACACAAACAAAAAGAAAAGATGAACAGTTTAAATGAAACAAAAGTATTATTATCACCCTGGCTAACTTATCAGAGATGAGAAAATGAAATATTGCACATGGATGTCCCCACCCTTCACTAGGAATTTGCAAGTACTGAAGAAACAAGAGATTCAAGTGAGCCCAAGTCACTTACTTTATTCTCAATTGTCACTTCTAAGTGAAAATATCTAAGTACTAGTGATTTTATTTTCAGAGATTTCCATATACAATTAAGCTTACATGGATAAATGAATCAAATAATTTTGTGATTTTGAAGTTATGGTACAGTCTCCAGACATCAGAAAAACACAAAACAGGGAGCTGTTTCTATTGTTAAATTCAGTCTCTGTACTAGACTCCAGTCAACCCTAGCCCCCTTTATTTAAATAAACTTGAAATCCCTACTCATAGAGACCATTTACACTCAATATACACAAATTTGACTGGTCTGATCTTAAGAAGATTTTGAAAAGTCAAATTGTATCCCTTTTTGGGCCCTTATGGACATCAAATAGGACTCAGTTTCTGTTAGGATTAAACAATACTCCAAATGTTTAAAAAAATTCCTAAAATAGATGATATAAGAGAATTTACAGTAATATGACATTAGACTTATTAGATATTAAATTTATTGAGTAATAAAGGCATCTGGCCTAAAATACAGTGATTATAACTTGCATATTACTGTGACATTATACAATTACAAAATTAATATTACACAAAATTATTTTTATGATTTCAGTTTAAAAATTTACATTTAATCATTTCTATGATTTCAGTTTAAATATTTACATGTTATCATTTCTACGGCTTCAGTTTAAATATCTACATGTAATCATTTCTACGGCCTTAGTTTTAATATCTACATGTTATCATTTCTACGACTTCAGATTAAATATCTACATGTAATCATTTCTACGAGTTCAGATTAAATATCTACATGTAATCATTTCTACGACTTCAGTTTGAATATCTACATGTAATCATTTCTACGGCTTCAGATTGAATATCTACATGTTATCATTTCTATGACTTCAGTTTAAATATCTACATGTTATCATTTCTACAACTTCAGTTTAAATATCTACATGTAATAATTTCTACAACTTCAGTTTAAATATATACATGTAATCATTTCTACGACTTCCGTTTAAATATCTACATGTTAACATTTCTACGACTTCAGTTTGAATAACTATATGTTAACATTTATACGACTTCAGTTTAAATATCTACATGTAATCATTTCTACGACTTCAGTTTGAATATCTACATGTTATCATTTCTACGACTTCAGTTTAAATATCTACATGTAATCATTTCTTCGACTTCAGTTTAAATATCTACATGTTAACATTTCTACGACTTCTGTTTGAATATCTACATGTAATCATTTCTACGACTTCAGTTTAAATATCTACATGTTAACATTTCTACGACTTCAGTTTAAATATCTACATGTAATCAATTCTATGACTTCAGTTAATATCTACATGTAATCATTTCTATGATTTCAGTTTAAATATCTACATGTAATCATTTCTACGGCCTTAGTTTTAATATCTACATGTAATCATTTCTACGACTTCAGTTTAAATATCTACATGTTAACATTTCTACGGCTTCAGTTTGAATATCTACATGTAATCATTTCTACGACTTCAGTTTAAATATCTACATGTAATCATTTCTATGATTTCAGTTTAAATATCTACATGTTATCATTTCTACGACTTCTGTTTGAATATCTACATGTAATCATTTCTACGGCTTCAGTTTGAATATCTACATGTAATCATTTCTACGACTTCAGTTAATATCTACATGTAATCATTTCTATGATTTCAGTTTAAATATCTACATGTTATCATTTCTACGACTTCTGTTTGAATATCTACATGTAATCATTTCTACGACTTCAGTTTAATTAACTACATGTAATCATTTATACGACTTCAGTTTAAATATCTGCATGTAATCATTTCTACAGCTTCAGTTTAAATATCTACATGTAATCATTTCTACGACTTCAGTTTAAATATCTACATGTAATCATTTCTACGACTTCAGTTTAAATTTATACATGTAATCATTTCTACGGCTTCAGATTAAATATCTACATGTAATCATTTCTACGACTTCAGTTTAAATTTACACATGTAATCATTTCTTCGGCTTCAGTTTAAATATCTACATGTAATCATTTCTATGATTTCAGTTTAACTATCTACATGTTATCATTTCTACGACTTCAGTTTAAATATCTACGTGTAATCATTTCAGTTTAAAGTAAAATTAAGTTAAATTCACTAATTCCTACATTTCATTTTAATTTGCACTAGAAGTCCATTCTATGATTTCAGTTTAACTAATAATTTATTTACATACTGTTATTATATGTTCTCAGTCTATTACATTTAAAATATTTATAGTAAATAATATTACCTAAATATTGCAGGAAAATTATATATTAGTAATTTCAAAAAAAAAAAAAAATCCTCTTTCAAATGGATGCACCAAATATTTTGCAATATTACGTATACATCTTTCCTACCAATCAAAGACATTACATTATAGAACATGTTAAGTCTATTTGTCAACCAGTAAACTTTGAAATAATTTTGTCTCAGTATATTTTGTTCTTGACATTCAAAGCAGAAATGGTATTTATCTTCCACAAACAGGACAGTTGACTATCAATTGCAACTGCAACTTATGACTTGAGCACCAAAAATTTGACAATATTTCTCTTAAAATATGACATAAAACAGTTAAAATTTAGTATAGAGTAATGATTTAAAGTCTTTATAAGGAAGTGCTTCAGATGATCTGCATATCATGTATGCATATAATTATCTTTAATATGTATTTTGAACAATTGTAGTAGATTTGCTTCAATGCCAACATCTTGCATATAAAAAAACATGCAGAAATAGTTAATTTTTTATCAAGTTTCCTGTTATTCTACTGGCATCACTTTAGCATGTTATAGCACTGTCTTGGATATCTGTGGTTCCCCGTACGAACAAGACATATCCAATATTTAATACAATTTGGCATATATGCTATACATAAAGGCAATCTATCACATTCTCATAACACTAACATATCAGCAGCTGCTGTTTTCAGATAAATTGCAAAATTGCTTACAGAATTTGGAGTGCTAATTTCTGAACCATAACATAAAACATGTTTAACCATTGAATCAAATATCTTAAAGATTCGTCTGCATTTAAGTGACCAAATTTTTTACTGAAATCTAAAACTACATGAAGATTTGATACCCTGTTCTGCTAACATTTCCTGGGGTTTTGACAATACTAAATTTGGTGTCCAAGTTTACACCATAATGTTAATGAAAAGAAGACCGCGGCGTGGTCTAGTGGTAGAGCGCCCGCCTCGCATGCAAAAGGTCGTGGGGTCAATCCCCGGCCGGGTCATACCAAAGACTTTAAAATGGTACTAGAAGCTTCCTCGCTTGACGCTCAGCATTTAGAGGAGAGTTCTAGGTCTGGTCGGTCCGGTGTCAGTATAATATGACTGGGTGGGGTATCATACCATGTGTCTGCGGCATGATACTCCAGTGTGACAGCGCTTAGATTACTGTCTCAAGTAGAAACCGTCGCGATATGACTGAAAAATTGTTGAAAGCGACGTTAAACACCATACATTATGAAAAGAAACAAGTTCAAAATATCACCACAACAATGCCCTCTTTAACTTTTCTTGATAATGTCTCTATTTCTCAAAACTATTATATGTAGAAGCTGTAAGAACTTGTTTCACAATCTATGAAAATGAATACATTGAACAGCCGGATCATTTGACACTGCATAGGTGGTATGACCATTATAATCGTAAACTTTATTGTAGCATAAGGGTTATTCCCCTTTGTAACAATAATTGTCTAATAATATGAGTTATTCAAACAGTTATGCATATGTTGACCATGATCTTTTATAACTCATTGGTAACAAAATTATGAAAATACTTACTATTTCTTTGAATGGAGATCACCTTAAAAATGAAATAAAGAAAACAAATGAAGGAAGGAAAGTTGGAGAGCCATGAAGATGGTTGTACATACAAACAGTATACACATACCTGTATAATTGTTTTCTTAGTCTCCATATTTTCTGACGTTTCTCCACCATTTCCTGTTCTGACCGCATTCCTCTAAAACAAGGTAAATGATCTTTTTATAGTAAAACTAGAGCTATCACTGAAGGTGATGAATACCCCCGAACGCCGCCATGACAGAAAATGGTTAACCATTGTATGAAGTTTTATTAAATTATATCCAATAGTTTTAAAGTTATGCTCCAGACAAAAAAAATTCTTAATAAAAGAGAATGTTATGGATTGAGTTTTTATATTGTTATTTTTTTTATGGTTTTGTTAAAATTAAAAACGGTCTTTTTAATTATTGTGCAGTGTACAAGCTTTCATGGCAATCAATAAATGTTATACTTTTTCGAGTTATGTTGAGGGACAACAATTTTATGGATAAGAAACAAACAAGAGCACTAGGAATACAATATCGAACCTGCTTTGCTCGAACTCCATGTCTTCATCAACTTGGTTCTTTCATGAACTTTATTAAACTGTTATCACTGATGGCTTTAAAAGTACTTTAAAAGTACTGCACCAAACAAGGGATATATATCAAAGGGCAATAACTCTGTAATTAGCAAGAATAGAGTTATGTTTCTTGTACACTGCACTTCCTCTCATTATATTCTACCATTGTATGAAGTTTGATGAAATTCCATCCAGTACTTTAAAAGTAATGCTCCGGACAAGGGAAATATATCAAAGGGCAATAACTCTGTAATTAGCAAGAATAGAGTTATGTTTCCTGTATACTGCACTTCCTGTCATTATATTCTACCATTGTATGAAGTTTGATGAAATTCCATCCAGTACTTTAAAAGTAATGCTTCGGACAAGGAAAATATATCAAAGGGCAATAACTCTGTAATTAGCAAAAATAGAGTTATGTTTCTTGTACACTGCACTTCCTCTCATTATATTCTACCATTGTATGAAGCTTGATGAAATTCCATCAGGTACTTTTCAAGTTATGCTCCGGACAAGAAAAAATATCAAAGGGCAATAACTCTGTAATAAGCAATAATAGAGTTATGTTTCTTGTACACTGCACTTCCTCTCATTATATTCTACCATTGTATGAAGTTTGATGAAATTCCATCCAGTACTTTAAAAGTAATGCTCCGGACAAGGGAAATATATCAAAGGGCAATAACTCTGTAATTAGCAAGAATAGAGTTATGTTTCCTGTACACTGCACTTCCTGTCATTATATTCTACCATTCCATGAAGTTTGATGAAATTCCATCCAGTACTTTTCAAGTTATGCTCCGGACAAGAAAAAATATCAAAGGGCAATAACTCTGTAATTAGCAAGAAAAGTTATGTTTCTTGTACACTACACTTCCTCTCATTATATTCTACCATTGTATGAAGCTTGATGAAATTCCATCTAGTACTTTTCAAGTTATGCTCCGGACAAGGAAAATTGCAACGGACAGACCGACCGACAGACCCACAGACAGACAGACCGACCTCAGGATGACTACAATATACCCCCTTAAAACTTCGTTTGTCGGGGGTATAATAAACAATATCTTTAATTTTTGAAGACATTACATAAAATTCAAAATCTTGCATTACGACAAGAACATACTTCTAATGTTCCATGTTTTCATTTTGGGATAGCTGAAAAATTGTATCCTATATCTGGGAATATCTTGGAATGTCTGGGAATGTCTTGTACAAGTGGCAGATCAAACATCATGACATGTCTAAATATTCTAATATGAACATATGAGGGCATTATAAATCAGCACCACAGTATGATAACTACATCTACTTTGAAAGGGTAACCACATTCAGAATAGAAATAGTAAGGGCCCAAGAATAGATCCTTATGAACTCTTTAATTAGTATCATGCTGGCTGTATACATCATAATAGAAATAGTAAGGGCCCAAGAATAGATCCTTAGGATACCCCCCAATTTGTAACATGCTGGCTATATACATCATAATAGAAATGGTAAGGGCCCAAGAATAGATCCTTAGGAACTCCTCAATTAGTACCATGCTGGCTATATACATCATAATAGAATAGTAAGGGCCGAATAATAGATCCTTTGGAATTCCTCAATTAGTATCATGCTGGCTATATACATCATAATAGAAATAGTAAGGGCCCAAATATAGATCCTTAGGATACCCCCCAATTAGTATGATGCTGGCTATATACATCATAATAGAAATAGTAAGGGCCCAAGAATAGATCCTTAGGAACTCCTCAATTAGTATCATGCTGGCTATATACATCATAATAGAAATAGTAAGGGCCTAAGTATATATCAATAGGAACTCCTCAATTAGTATCATGCTGGCTATATACATCATAATAGAAATAGTAAGGGCCTAAGTATATATCAATAGGAACTCCTCAATTAGTATCATGCTGGCTATATACATCATAATAGTAATAGTAAGGGCCTAAGTATATATCAATAGGAACTCCTCAATTAGTATCATGCTGGCTATATACATCATAATAGTAATAGTAAGGGCCTAAGTATATATCAATAGGAACTCCTCAATTAGTATCATGCTGGCTATATACATCATAATAGAAATAGTAAGGGCCCAAGTATATATCAATAGGAACTCCTCAATTAGTATCATGCTGGCTATATACCTCATAATAGAAATAGGAAGGGCCTAAGTATATATCAATAGGAACTCCTCAATTAGTATCATGCTGGCTATATACATCATAATAGTAATAGTAAGGGCCTAAGTATATATCAATAGGAACTCCTCAATTAGTATCATGCTGGCTATATACATCATAATAGAAATAGTAAGGGCCCAAGTATATATCAATAGGAACTCCTCAATTAGTATCATGCTGGCTATATACCTCATAATAGAAATAGGAAGGGCCTAAGTATATATCAATAGGAACTCCTCAATTAGTATCATGCTGGCTATATACCTCATAATAGTAATAGTAAGGGCCCAAGTATATATCAATAGGAACTCCTCAATTAGTATCATGCTGGCTATATACATCATAATAGAAATAGTAAGGGCCCAAGTATATATCAATAGGAACTCCTCAATTAGTATCATGCTGGCTATATACCTCATAATAGAAATAGGAAGGGCCTAAGTATATATCAATAGGAACTCCTCAATTAGTATCATGCTGGCTATATACCTCATAATAGAAATAGGAAGGGCCTAAGTATATATCAATAGGAACTCCTCAATTAGTATCATGCTGGCTATATACCTCATAATAGAAATAGTAAGGGCCTAAGAATAGATCCTTAGGAACTCCTCAATTAGTACCATGCTGGCTATATACATCATAATAATAATAGTAAGGGCCTAAGAATAGATCCTTAGGAACTCCTCAATTAGTATCATGCTGGCTATATACATCATAATAGAAATAGTAAGGGTCCAAAAATAGATCTTTAGGATACCCCCCAATTTGTAACATGCTGGCTATATACATCATAATAGAAATAGTAAGGGCCCAAGAATAGATCCTTAGGAACTCCTCAATTAGTATCATGCTGGCTATATACATCATCATAGTAATAGTAAGGGCCCAAGAATAGATCCTTAGGAACTCCTCAATTAGTATCATGCTGGCTATAAACATCATAATATAAATAGTAAGGGCCTAAGTATATATCAATAGGAACTCCTCAATTAGTATCATGCTGGCTATATACATCATAATAGAAATAGGAAGGGCCTAAGAATAGATCCTTAGGAACTCCTCAATTAGTATCATGCTGGCTATATACATCATAATAGAAATAGTAAGGGCCCAAGAATAGATCCTTAGGAACTCCTCAATTAGTACCATGCTGGCTATATACATCATAATAGTAATAGTAAGGACCTAAGAATAGATCCTTAGGAACTCCTCAATTAGTATCATGCTGGCTATATACATCATAATAGAAATAGTAAGGGCCTTAGAATAGATCCCTAGGAACTCCTCAATTAATATCATGCTGGCTATATACATCATAATAGTAATAGTAAGGGCCCAATAATAGATCCTTAGGAACTCCTCAATTAGTATCATGCTGGCTATATACATCATAATTGTAATAGTAAGGGCCCAAGAATAGATCCTTAGGAACTCCTCAATTAGTATCATGCTCGCTATATACATCATAATAGAAATAGTAAGGGCCTAAGAATAGATCCTTAGGAACTCCTCAATTAGTACCATGCTGGCTATATACATCATAATAGTAATAGTAAGGGCCCAAGAATAGATCCTTAGGAACTCCTCAATTAGTATCATGCTGGCTATATACATCATAATAGTAATAGTAAGGGCCCAAGAAAAGATCCTTAGGAACTCCTCAATTAGTATCATGCTGGCTATATACATGGCTATATACATCATAATAGAAATAGTAAGGGCCCAAGAATAGATCATTAGGGACTCCTCAATTAGTATCATGCTCGCTGTATACATCATAATAGAAATAGTAAGGGCCCAAGAATAGATCTTTAGGATACCCCCCAATTTGTAACATGCTGGCTATATACATCATAATAGTAATAGTAAGGGCCCAAGAATAGATCCTTAGAAACTCCTCAATTAGTAACATGCTGGCTATATACATCATAATAGTAATAGTAAGGGCCCAAGAATAGATCCTTGGGATACCCCCCAATTTGTAACATGCTGGCTATATACATCATAATAGTAATAGTAAGGGCCCAAGAATAGATCCTTGGGATACTCCCCAATTTGTAACATGCTGGCTATATACATCATAAAAGTAATAGTAAGGGCCCAATAAAAGATCCTTGGGATATCCCCCCCACCATCCCCAATTTGTAACATGCTGGCTACATCATGTTGCTTAGTTAAAACACTTCAATGTTGTGTCAGAAAAATTGTACAGTTTCATTATCTTAGGACGTGATTGACACCATGACATTAAAATATTTTATACACAGTAGGAAGGATATAAAAAGATCTATAGTTAACAGAATCATTGTTATCATAACTTTTACACATAGGAAGGAAGAAAGCCTGTTTAAATGAATGAATGAATGAATGGGTTTTACAGCGTACCAACACATTGTAGGTTATTCGGCACCAATAGGAAGGAAAATTCTACTCCAGGTTCACTCTACATATACAAAATCAACAAATTAAACAGATTTAAAACAATCACATCAACAAATGAATATGCAGAATGAACCTAGAACCTTGATACCTGCAGAACTGCAGAATTTCAGCGAATTCTATCATATTATTCAAATTGTCACTTCTTACGACATGCATGAGCCACAGTGATCCTATTCTTACCATCATTCATATGGCTCCCTGGAACCAAACAGGGGTTGGTAATTTAACCACAATAGAGAACATGACAAAAAATGATAAAATGAACATGACACCCATTTGGAGGATTCCTACCCTTCTGCAGAGAACAACAGTGATTTTATTCTTAGCCAGAACTGTACGAGCTCTGTTTGAAAAATATCCTGGATTATAAAACTATTAATTATTGAAGCATTAATCACTGATGTAAAATAATCATCACATAAGTTAATAATTTTCAGACTAATTTGATCACAATCAGTTGTAATTTTTTATTTCATTGTAATAGTTTAACAAAATCAGATGTAAAAGATACAAATTATGATGTACAGTAAAACTTGCAGTAGCGACCACTTGTTATAAGCGACCCCCTGATGTAAGCAACAACATTAAATCCCTCCAACGAATTTCATTCATAATTACACATGCAATAAGCGACCACTTGCTCTCTGCAACCAGCAACTGCTTAAAATCCATCAAATTTCAACAAATATCCTTTACCATAAGACCATGAATACACGAGGCGTGATATTTCAACATCATGCTTTGTGTACGTGACAAATGTGTAAGTGTAAAATTATCAATCCCCGAGGTAACGTGCTAAAAATAACCAATTACTGCATTGTCTCATGGTAAAAACCGATAATTGTTCAAAAACAAGTTATAAGAGTTAAAACACTATAACCTGAATTATATATCAACCTTTGATCATTGTTTGGTTGGAATGAATTGAAATGTTTGCTATTTGTTTTATTACGATTAAAGGATCGTCAATTACTTAAATAAAATTGGAATTAAAGATTGGACAGTTTGAAGTTTGTTTTTGTTACGACAAAAAATATTATATAGGTTTGATCAGACTTTTTTATCAGGTTAAATTGGAAAATTGAGATTGGACCGCTTGCCGTTTGTTTTTATATTTTTTTTATTATGATTAAAAATTATTATTATGTTTGATTATTTGATGGACTGTTTGATTAGATTAAATTGGAAATTAAAGACAAAGACAGTTTGTCATTGTTTTCATGGATGGTTTGAAAGCTTGTCAAGACAAAAATGAGTAAACATCATGATGAGACTCAAAAAAAAGACAAACCCCCCCCCCACATTTTACCCCAATAAGAGACCACCTGCCTTTAGAGACCACTTTTCAGATTTCCCTTTAGTGGTCTCTTAAGACAGGTTTGACTGTATATACAAAATTTCTGATATTACATATTTATATTTTATATTATATTTGTATATACTTTCCAGATTCTTAAGTAAATTTATTAACTCTGAGTTTGTTTTTTATATTTTGTAATTAGTATCAAATACCGGTAAGTTGTACAATGACTGTATAAATCAATGTGTTTCAGTTTGTATTAACATTAAAAAAAATTATTTTTTTTACTAGCAAGAAAAGTTTGCTCTTTAATCTGTTTGTGAAAAAGATCTTTACAAATAACAAGAGGCCCAAGAGGGCCTGAGGACGCTCTACTGACTCATAGTTGCCATAGCACTTTTTGAAATTGTACTATGCAATAGAAACATCGGGGCTGGGTCATTTTTAACTCTATGGACACCACTTGAACAAATCTAACAGAACTATAGTTGGTCATCATTACTACATAAACATTTTGAAAATCTGTTGGGCCGTTCATGAAAAGAAGATTTTTTAAGTTTTGGATTAATTTTAGTAATGGCGGCCATCTTGAATTCAGATGGAAAAAAAAAATCTTCTGTATAGTCTCCTATGTGATAGAAACATCCATGTGAAGTTTCAATTTAATTGGCCTAGTGGTTTCAGAATAAATGGAAAAAAAAAGAGAATTTTCTGTTTTCCCATTGTATCTCTATGTAAAATTGTAAGTCCCCTTACAGGGCCCCTATAAATTTTAGCCCCTAAATTCTTATTTGCAATGAAACCCCTACACATAGGGATAATTTATGCAAAATATGAACAAATCTGACATACCTGTTCTTAAGAAAACAATTTTACTAATTCCCAACTTTTACCCTTTTGGGGCCCCTCCTGACCCCTTAAGACAGTGGAACCCAGGCATTTTTACAAATCTGAACCTCCTTTACTAAACAATGCTTCTGTGAAGATATAGGCAAAATCATTTCCATTTTAAAAAAAAAAAAAAAAAAAATTATAATGACATGTGTCCCCTAATTGAACCCTCGGGGTGGGGTCATATTTAACCCTAGGGACACCATTTGAACAAATCTAACAAAACTATAGTTGGTCATCATTACTACATAAACATTTTGAAAATCTGTTGGGCCGTTCATGAGAAGAAGATTTTTTAAGTTTTGGACTATTTTTAGTAACAGCGGCCATCTTGAATTTCAGATAAAAAAAAAAAAAATCTTCTGTATAGTCTCCTATGCAATAGAAACACCCATGTGAAGTTTCAGTTTAATTGGCCCAGTGGTTTCAGAGAAAGTGCTGCTAACAGACGACAGACGTCGGACGACAGACGACGGACGACAGACAACGCGCCATCGCATAAGCACTTCTGGCCTTTGGCCAGTAGAGCTAAAAACCATATGAAGAGAGAGCAGGCTAACACCTCACCAACACGGACTTGGCCATTCATACTAGTACCTCAAGAAAACATAAGTTCACAGGCATGTTGAATGTTAATGTTTGCTAAACTGTTCCATTGTTGTATTTAACAGCGTTTTCACCACAGCAGTGATCTAGGGTTAAACATCTGGAAGGTTGTGGGTTCCACGGCCCAGTCATACCAAATACTTGAAAGAATGGTACTAGAAGCTAGGAGCTCGGCATTGAGGATAGTTCTAGGTCTGGTTGGCCCAGTGTCAGTATAATTTGACTGGGTGGACTATCATACCACATGTCATGAGACTTCAGTGTGACAGCGCTAAAAATACTCAAGTACTGGTAGACAACATCATGATATAACTGAAAAAGAGGCCCAAGAGGGCCTGAGGACGCTCTACTGACTCATAGTGGCCATAGCACTTTTTGAAATTTCACAATATTAACCTTCTTTAGGGGGTCGTCTTAACAACGAATGGATAAAAACAAGAGGGTCAAGATGGCCCTATATCGCTCACCTTACTGACCTTGAGTCACCCAAATTAAGTAGATTAAATAAAACATGTACACTCAAAATTCCAGAGAGACGAGATGGGCAAGTAGTTAGAATTTTGATTTGTTTTGAAGATGTAACAGATGCGTAGAATAGTTCAAACTTGGTAGAGGTTCACCCATGGCAAGTGTCAGTGAAATTACATCGAAATCAGGTCAGTAGATTCTGACAAGAAGGCTTTTAAGTTTTTACTATAGCTGCCTATAAAGTAAACTAGCACCTCAGTGGCGGTCATGTTTTTTAACAAATCACAACGGCTTGAACAACTTGGTAAAGGGACACCCAAGGAACATTTCTGCGAAATTGTTTTAAAATCGATCCGGTGGTTTCTGAAGAAGATTTTTTAAGTTTTAACTATAGCTTATATAGTAAACTAACCCCAGCCCCTGGCGGCCATGTTTTTTGACGAATCACTACAGTTTGAACAAACTTGGTGAAGGGTCCTCCAAGGAACATTTCTGTGAAATTATTTTAAAATTGAGCCAGTAGTTTCTTACAAGAAAATTTTTAAGTTTTAACCAATTAAACTTGCCCCGCCTTCTGGCGCCCATGTTTTTTTGACGAATCAAGATGGTTTGAACCTGGTAGAGGATCACCCAAGGATCATCTCTGTGAAATTATTTTAAAATCGAGCAAGTAGTTTCTGACAAGAAGACCTTTTAAGATTTTACTATAGCTTATATAGTAAACTAACCCAACCCCATGGCCGCCATGTTTCTGACGAATCAAGATGGCTTCAACAAACTTGGTAGAGGGTCACCCAAGGAACATTTCTGTGAAATTATTTTAAAATCGAGCAAGTAATTTCTGACAAGAAGATTTTTTAAGATTTTACTATAGCTTATATAGTAAACTAACCCCACCCCCTGGCCGCCATGTTTTCTGACAAATCAAGATGGCTTCAACAAACTTGGTAGAGGGTCACCCAAGGAACATTTCTGTGAAATTATTTTAAAATTGAGCCAGTAGTGTCTGACAGGAAGATTTTTTACGTTTTTACTAATTAAACTTGCCCCGCCTCCTGACGGCCATGTTTTTTGACAAATCAAGATGGCTTTAACAAACTTGGTAGAGGGTCACCCAAGGAACATTTCTGTGAAGTTATATGAAAATTGGCCTGGTGGTTTCAGAGGAGAAGTTGTTAGAAGCTAAAAGTTAACGACGGACGACAGACGACGGACACCAGGCAATCACAAAAGCTCACCTGTGAGCTTTGGCTAAGCTGAGATAAAAAACTGTGTCTATATAAACATCACCCTTCAGTTTTAACTAAACGCTATTAGTGTTAAAATATTAAAAATATAATCAAGAGTATTCACAACAATAAAATAATAAAAATAAGTTTGATCACATGATAATAATAAAGTTTGCACATGGCTTCCATGTTTGGCGTGTGTCAGCATTTATTGAATCACTCAGATTACTGTTACAGACCGTAATCCGTTCAAGTACACCAAAAATGCATTTCAATTGCATTCGTTTTGAGTGTCAAACGCGTTTGTTTTGCGTTTGAAATGCATTTTAGTTTTGTTAATGGTTTGCAGTTAATTGGGGTAGTTGTGTAAGCAGGTCATGCGTCATCTGATTGTTTTATCACACTTTTACAAGTAAAGAAACAATGCCCGAGGCAATGTTTTTCACGGATAATTCGGGATTAAAACCTATAACAAAGAAATTAAATTAAAGTTACAGGTATAGCAATTTAAAGATTTTAAATGACAAAGAGAGCAATCATTTCATTTTATTATTTATTTCATTGTCAATATAACTACGACAATATTAGAGGATATCTGAATCTTTATTATTTGATGCGTTTAAAGTTTGCATTATTGTTTTGTATAGTTCATGGATCGTTCGCCCTGTTGCGTCCGTGAATCGTTTCGTTTATCGTTTCGTTTGCATTTTTAGTCCGTTTGTATATCATTTGAAACACGTTTGATATTCGTTTCGTTTGCGTCCATTTGGTGTACTTGAACGGATTACGGTCTGTAGTACTCAATTCTGCATGAATCAATCACTTTAACTATCCTTTAAACCACCATGAGGTAAAGGTTATAATAATTAGTTCTAATCAAGGACAATTGGTATAAAGTAACCACTTGCACAATGACACCACCTGTATCAATAAAGACACCAGGTCACCCTTAAACAACAGGCCCAAGAGGGTTTACAGTTAAGGAACAGACAGGGACCAGTAAGACAGTCACCTTTTCATATACCTATACACACATTCTTGGTCCAGGAACGGAGATGGGTGGAGTTCAGGTGGAAACCAACGAAGATGATCAACTCTGTTTTACTTATGATTTTGGCGCTTCTTTTCTTCCATATAATATATGCAAGGCTGCCGTAAAACCTTCTCGCCTACAATCTTTTATGTCGAATGCAGATTCTTTTGAAATACTAGGACACAGTGCTAAATGTAATGGGTCTGAGGACGCTCTTCTTGTTAATAGTGGCCATAGCACTTTTTGAAATTTCACAATATTAACTCTCTTTGTGGGTTGTCTTAACCTCTTATTGATAAATACCCCACCATAACCATAGTGAACACAAAATAAATTGCTATGAAAACAAAATTCCCATACCATTCATCTGTAGAAAAAATATAGTCCCTGTACAGGACCCTTATACATACCAGCTCTTTGATTTGTCAAAACTTCAATCACCCACTCACAGGGATTGTTATGAGCAGAAATGCTTAAGATTTTAATATAGTTTTTTTGTACAATTGGATGCAAAACTGAAACATTTCAGTTTCCCCTATAATATTCATATGTAAAAGTAAAAGCCACATTGCAGGGTCCCAATATATCCCAGCCACTTGATTTGTATAAGCTTCAAACCTTTGCTGATGTAAGGATAATTTATATCATATATAAGAAAGTTTGACAGAAAGGTTTTTGAGAAATATAAGAAAGTTTGACAGAAAGGTTTTTGAGAGGAAGATTAATGAAAATTCCCAATTGTAACCATATTGCACCACACCCCCTCTGGTTCCTGGCCCCTTATGGAAATTCAATCCTCTTTATTGAACAAGATCAAATTTACTGTAACTAGATAATGCTTTAGATCTCAAATTGAACAATACATTTAAACAAATAGACAAAAAAATGAGAACTTTCCATTTACCCATAGTATTCCTATGTAAAACGCAAAGTCCTCTTACAGGGACCCTATGAATACAAGCCCCTTGATTTGTACAAATGTTATACTCATACTCATTGGAATAATCTATATCAAATATGAACAAATTTGACTGACCAGTTGCTGAGAAAAAGATTTTTGAAAATTTTCTAATTAAACCCTTATTAGACCCACTGTGGCCCCTTATAATATGCAAAGTCAATTCTCCTTACTGAACCAAATCTTATTTTCTATGATAAAATGATGCTTCAGAACTCAAACTGAATAACAATCTAGCCTAATGGATGAAAAAATCAAAAATGTTTTCCATATTTCCCTAAAACTCTAAGTCCTCTTACAGGGACTCTATCAAAATCATCCCCTTAATTCTTATCTTCATTCAAACCTCTAAACATAGGGATAATTTAAGCCAAATATGGACAAATTTGACTGACTGGTTCTTAAGAAAACAATTTTTGTAATTTCCAATTTTTACCCTTTTTGGACCCCTCCTGACTCTATAAGACAGTGGAACCCAGTCATATTTACAAATCTGAACCTCCTTAACCAAACAATGCTTCTGTGAAAATATAGGCAAAATCAGTTGCTTTTTTAAAATAGAATAGTTAATGTTTATTATAATGACATGTGTCCCCTAACTAAACCCTCGGGATGGGGTCATTTTCAACCCCCTGGGACACCATTTGAACAAATCTAAAAGAACAATAGTTGGTTATCATTACTACATAAATATTTTCAAAATCTATTGGGCAGTTCACGAGAAGACTTTTTTTTTAAGTTTTGGACTATTTTTAGTAACAATGACCATCTTTAATTTCAGATTGAAAAAATAACTTCTGTATAGTCTCCTATGCAATAGAAACATTCATGCGAGTTAAAACTGGCCTATTGGTTTCAGAGAAAGTGTTGCTAACAGCGATGTACAACAGACGACGGACAACAGCACCTTCGCATAAGCCCTAAAAATTGCTTGTTTGCCACTTCCGACTCATACTGTTTATGAGCTTGTAGGTAGGTAGATAAATTATTATTTTTTTTATTTTTTTTTATAATCAATCAGAAAATCTTTTGAAGGGCATGACTGTAATGACCAAGAATATTTTGAATTTTGAAAACCAAAAAAACAAATTCTATTTTTAAAAAATAATTTCTTTTTTGGACCCCCCCTTTTTTCCAACCGTTGGGATTGTTTAAGTTAGCCGAAAGTTGCAAACAAACATTATTTTTAGGCCCCACCTGTACAAATATGGACACCACCTGTATAAAGCAACCACTTGCATAACGACAAGGCCTGTATAAATGAGACACCTCATATATAAAGCAACTACAGTCAAACCTGTCTTAAGAGACCACTAAAGGGAAATCTGAAAAGTGGTTTCTTAGGGCAGGTGGTCTCTTATTGGGGTAAAATGTTTTTTTATTGGTCTTTTTTTTGTCTTATATAATGCATGTACGTTTCCATAATTTTTAGGGCTTTCACCCGCTGTTCTAATGTTAGACATTTTCTCTTTGCTGAAGATATGACACTGCAGTATTTGGCCTTGGGTTATTTTTAGCACATTACCTCAGAGATCGACAATTTTACACTTACACATTTGTCACGTACACAAAACATGATGCTGAAATTTCACACCTCGTGTATTCGTGGTCGTATGTTAAAGAATATTTGTTGAATTTTGATGGATTTTAAGCGGTCGCTGGTCGCAGAGAGCAAGTGGTCGCTTATTGCATGTGTAATTATGAATGAAATTCGTTGGGGGGGGGGAATTAATGTGGTCGCTTACATCAGCGGGTCGCTTATAACAAGAGGTCGCTACTACTGCAAGTTTGACTGTACTTGCATAATGACAATTCCTGTATAAATGAGACACCTCATGTAAATGAATCACCATCAGTGACAACAACTACATTAGCGTTGGTATCGGTAGAACCAATGGATGCTCCCCAAACAAGAAGATTGAGCTACATTGGGTTTGTCAAGGGAAACGTGTTGTAAAGGGAAGAGAATATTCAAGATGGATTTTTTGTGCACTCTACATTCTACACTATGCACTCTATCCATGTTCAAAGTTGGAGTCCCTTCCATACTAGAAGATTATATCAAAAGATTAATACAAAAGAGGAGATTATTCTATCAAAATTCAAGACAGAGTAATGGCATTGTCTCTCAGATGAATGGACAAAGTGACAGGTATATGCTTATCTTCTGCACATAAGTCTCCATCCAACTGGACATAGTATGAGGGCAAAATGTGTGGACATTGTGAGTGTACAGTGGATGACCACTTACAATAGGAAAATCTCCAGTCTTCTCCCAGTGTGACACAGTGAGAGTGTACAATGGTTGACCACTTATAACTGGAAAATCTCCAGTCTTCTCTCAGTGTGACACAGTGTGAGTGTAGAGTAGTTGACCACTTATAACAGAAAAATCTCCAGTCTTCTCCCTGTGACACAGTGTGAGTGTACAGTGGTTGATCATTTATAACAGGAAAGTATCCAGTCTTCTGTTTAAACTTATATTATTTTACTTCGATTGTGAAACAAGTTCTTACAACAAATCACGTTCGAAGTCTTCCTGGGTAGAACCAGTACAAAGCATATGCGGAAAAGTGCCTTGCTCAAGGACACCACACATACTCTTAGCGGAGGAACGAACCCATGACCCTCCAGTCATGGGTTCGGTGCTCTACCACTGGACCATGCGCTTCAGTCTTCTCCCAGTGTGACACAGTGAGAATGTACAATGGTTGACCACCTATAACAGGAAAATCTCCAGTCTTCTCCGAGATGGGCAGTCAGAGTGTACAGTGGTTGACCACCCATAAGAGGAAAATCTCCAGTCTTCTCCCAAATGGGCAGTCAGAGTGTACAGTGGTTGACCACTCATAACAGGGAAATATCCAATCTTCTCCCAGTGTGACATAGTGAGAGCATACAGTGGTTGACCATTTATAACAGGAAAATATCCAGTCTTCTCCCAGTGTTACACAGTGAGAGTGCACAGTGGTTGACCACTTATAACAGAAAAATCTCCAGTCTTCTTCAGTGTGACACAGCGAGAGTGCACAGTGGTTGACCATTTATAACAGGAAAATCACCAGTCTTTCCCAGTGTGACACAGTGAGAGTGTACAGTGGTTGACCACTTAAAACAGTGAAATCTCCAGTCTTCTCCCAGTGTGACACAGTGAGAGTGTACAGTGGTTGACCACTTAAAACAGTGAAATCTCCAGTCTTCTCCCAGTGTGACACAGTGAGAGTGTACAGTGGTTGATCACTTATAACAGAGAAATCTCCATTCATCTCCCAGATGGTCAGTGACTCTCACTGTATAACGGTTTGCCACTCATAACAGAGATATCCAATCTTCTCCCAGTGTGACACAGTGAGAGTGTACAGTGGTTGACCATTTATAACACGGAAATCTCAAGTCTTTTCCCAGTGTGACACAGTGAGAGTGTACAGTGGTTGACCATTTATAACAGGGAAATCTCCAGTCTTCTCCAAGTGTGACACAGAGAGAGTGTATAGTGGTTGACCACTTATAACAGGAAAATCTCCAGTCTTCTCCGAGTGTGACACAGTGAGTGTACAGTGGTTGACCATTTATAACAGGAAAATCTCCAGTCTTCTCCCAGTGTGACACAGAGAGAGTGTACAAAGGTCGACCACTTGTAACTGGAAAATCTTTAGTCTTCTCCCAGTGTGACACAGTGAGTCAATAAAATGGTTATAACAACAAGTATGAATTGAATAATACAGGAATACCATAATACATAACTTTCTTACAGTCAAATGTTACAAACATTGTATGTATTACCTCAAAACATATCTGTCTGTTCCTCTTCCATTTTGCAACTCCATACATTTTTTCTGAAAATGAAGATTAATTTTATTCTAAATTGTAAAACATATTGTGACTTTACAACTGATGTTGCAGTCACAAAAACAGGTCATGAGAATTATAATCAAAACTTTTTGTTCAAAGCTTACTTTATCTGTCAAAGTATGTTGCCTTGTGGGCGGTTGAATATGTTGATGTGACATTTTATATGATCTGACAACCAACAAAATAACTTATTGAACCTTTAACCAATGTAGGTACAATAAGTAAGATTGTTCTAGAGCTGATAAAACTAAACCTATCACTGAAGGTGATGAATACCCCCGAACGCCGCCATGACAGAAAATGGTTAACCATTGTATGAAGTTTTATTATATTCAATAGTTTTAAAGTTATGCTCCAGACAAAAAAAAATCTTAATAAAAGAGAATGTTATGGATTGAGTTTTTTGTATTGTTAATTTTTTTATGGTTTTGTTAAAATTAATACGGTCTTTTTAATAATTGTGCAGTGTACAAGCTTTCATGGCAATCAATAAATGTTATACTTTTTCGAGTTATGTTGAGGGACAACAATTTTATGGATAAGAAACAAACAAGAGCACTAAGAATACAATATCGAACCTGCTTTGCTCGAACTCCATGTATTCATCAACTTGGTTCTTTCATGAACTTTATTAAACTGTTATCACTGATGGCTTTAAAAGTACTTTAAAAGTACTGCACCAGACAAGGGAAATATATCAAAGGGCAATAACTCTAAAATTAGCAAGAATAGAGTTATGTTTCTGTACACTGCACTTCCTGTCATTATATTCTACCATTGTATGAGTTTGATGAAATTCCATCCAGTACTTTAAAAGTAATGCTCCGGACAAGGGAAATATATCAAAGGGCAATAAATCTGTAATTAGCAAGAATAGAGTTATGTTTCCTGTACACTGCACTTCCTCTCATTATATTCTACCATTGTATGAAGCTTGATGAAATTCCATCAGGTACTTTTCAAGTTATGCTCCGGACAAGAAAAAATATCAAAGGGCAATAACTCTGTAATTAGCAATAATAGAGTTATGTTTCTTGTACACTGCACTTCCTCTCATTATATTCTACCATTGTATGATGTTTGATGAAATTCCATCCAGTACTTTTCAAGTGATGCTCCGGACAAGGAAATTGCAACAGACAGACCGACAGACAGACCGACAGACCGACAGACCGACCTCAGGGTGACTCCAATATACCCCCTCAAAACTTTGTTTGTCGGGGGTATAAATACAAGCTTGATAATGTGCAAAACAATTCATGACAATATAGGATTATTAATCAGTTCAATGTACAATATCAATTTTTATAGTACAAGTCTATGTTGTGGTGATAATCTGAACTGGATGAGACACCACAGGCGCCGAGTCCAATACAGGGCTTTGCCACAATATTGACAAGTACAATAACAAGAGGTCTAAATGGGTGTATGTTGCTCACCTGATTTTACCTGTCACTTGTTTTAAATCTTGAGAATAATTTGTGTTCCCTTAGTATCTATATTATGTAAAAGTCAAATTCCCCTTACTGGACCACAATGAACACTCGCTCTTTTATTTGAACAAACTTTATATCCATTAAAATTGTATATAAAATACGAACAAATTTGGCATATTTGTTCTAGAGAACAATTGAAACTCATACTCATAGGGATCATTAATAGCAAATATGCTTTTGAAATCCATTCATGTATGACAAAAGAAACTGGAAAAAGGAAATCGCAATCAGACACGAAGTGTTTAACATACATAAAGTGTGACCACGACCTTTGAGGTGAAGTATGCACAACATTGTCATGTTGATCATTTGTGCCAAATCTTTTAAAAATTCATCCATGTATGACAATGTTACAGACCGAAACTTAAAAAAGGAGAAAGAATCTCAAACCTGAGCAAAACAAAAAACTTTAACCTAAGTGTTTTAGAGCCTAAATTTATAAAGTTAAGTCACTCTAACGTAAATAGTTTGTTTGGAGACTTTTAAGGTCTAACAAATGGAAACTTCCTTATCTTTGAGATATACATTGTTTAATATGATATGAATGTACTGATGTTATCTATTTGATAAGTTTTTGTGTACACATGGATGCGAATATTCCCTATATATACCAGCAGAATCTTCAATCCCTGGCTGATGTAAGGAAAATTTATATCATATATGAATAAGTTTGACAGAAAGGTTATTGAGAGGAAGATTTATAAAAAATTCCAATTTTTACCATATTGCCCTCACCCCCTGGCCCCTTATAGAAATTCAATCCTCTTTATTAATGAACAAAATCAAATTTACTGTTATTAGACAATGCTTTAGATCTCAAATTGACAACATATTTACACAAAAGGACAAAAAAAATGAGAATTTTCCATTTTCCCATAGTATTCCTATGTAAAACTCAAAGTCCCCTTACAGGGCCTCTATACATCCCAGTGCCATTTGATTTGTACAAACTTAGAACTCTTAATCATAGGAAAAATTTATACCAAATATAAACAAATTTGACTGACCAGTTGTTGGAAATAAAATTTATGAAAATTTTCAATTTTAACAATTTTATGACCCCACCTGGCCCTTTTTGGAAAGTCAATCCTTCTTATTGAACAAAATCTTATTTGTTATGACAAGAAGATGCTTCAGAATTCAAAACTGAATGAAAATAAAATTATAAATGGATGAAAAAATTATAAATTTCTGTTTTCCCATAGTATTCCTATATAAAACTCCCCTTACAGGGCCCCCTATAAATACAAGCTCCTCCATATGTACAAACTTTAAATCCATACTCATTGGGATAATCTTTATCAATTATTAACAAATTTTACAGACCAGTTGTTGTGAAGAAGATTTTTGAAAATGTACTATTTTTACCCTTTTTTGACCCACTCTGGTCCCTTATGGAAAGTCAATTCTCCTTATTGAACCAAATCTTATTTCTTATGACCAGAATGATGATGCTTCAAAACTCAAACTGAATAATAATTTTGCCCAAATGGATGAAAAAATGAGAATTTTCTGTTTTCTCATAGTATCCTTATGTAAAATTCAAAGTCCCCTTACACACAGCTACTAAACGGCACCTCTTTCACCAACAAGTGGTGATAAGAAAATGAGCTATCTACACATCCGCTGTGGAGCTAATGCGTATTTTTATTTGTACACACGTGAGTATGGTTTACATTTTGTCTTATATTTTTTTAATAGATCTCATTTCGAAAATCGGGCTATGTAGTACCGTGTACGAATACTTTTGCTATTGGTTGGCCACGATTAAGTTTCAATATTTTGTAAATGGTGTTGTCAAGAACTTTTCTCCTGATTCGGATTTGTGCATATTTTTATACATGTCCGAATTTCAACTACAATTAGATGAACATTCTCGCGGGTGCAAATAATTCACATATTATAATACTTACACAGGAACTCATCATGATTAATAAAACATTCTTAAAAGAGAAATATGGATATATTTGCAAAAGTGGTGGAGCTCTATCACTGTAGTGGTGGAGCTATCAAGTAGTGGTGGCGCTGTGTCTTATGGTAAAATTTAGTTAGTAACTTAAATTAATCATTTGTATTCATAAGTAAAGTGAGCATTGAAGCTTAAGTCATGAACAAGGACGAATAGTTACAGTGCAAGTCATATTTAAAAGGCAGTGCCTAGGGTTACAGGTCCGTACCTATAGCTTCGCGTTCTAGGGGTACGTGAATCGCGTACCCGTAGATAATACTATACTGGTTGGCTAAAGGTACATGGAAATTTATATCAATATACCTAAGACCGTTTATAATCATATAATTATAAACTTGTCAGTTGATATCGGTATTACAATGATTATTCTCGTTTTTTTTCATGTTAAAACAAATGTTGCCAGGTCTATCATTGATTGCACTAGGCCTGATCCACTTTCTGTTTCGAGCTCATATCCCAGTGGGTTGAAGTTAGATAGAATGGATTCACTCGGGCATGCAAAGTTCACCTTCGAATACATTGGACTTAATGTAGTTTTACCACGAATAACATCATTCTTTGGACCCGATATGAACCGAATGAAGCATCCGCCAAATTACTTTTTTCCTAGCCAAAAGAATTCAAGGGATGTATCATTGTATCTAACATCAAATAGCAAAAAAAAAGTTTATTTAAAGAGTTAATTTCCTCTTCTTATAATAATTGCTATATACAGACATTTATGCTATAAAATAGGGGAAATAATTTGACATAAAACTAACCCCACCCCCTGGCTACCATGTTTTTTGACGAATCAAGATGGCTTGAGCAAACTT
The DNA here is from genome assembly GCA_029582155.1 of Panopea generosa. Classification (NCBI taxonomy): domain Eukaryota; kingdom Metazoa; phylum Mollusca; class Bivalvia; order Adapedonta; family Hiatellidae; genus Panopea; species Panopea generosa. The sequence continues at coordinate 26,668,645 of CM055904.1, read as the reverse complement.
GGTAGAGAGTCACCCTAGGAACATTTCTGTGAAATTATTTTAAAATCGAGCCAGTAGTTTCTGATAAGAAGATTTTTTAAGTTTTTACTATAGCTTATATAATAAACTAACCCCACCCCCTGGCCACCATGTTTTTTGACGAATCAAGATGGCTTGAACAAACTTGGTAGAGGGTCACCCAAGGAACATTTTTGTGAAATTATATCAAAACTGGCCCAGTGGTTTCAAAAGAGAAGTTGTTAAAAGCTAAAAGTTAACGCCGGACGACAGACGCCGGACACCAGACGATCACAGAAGCTCACCTGTGAGCCTTTGGCTCAGGTGACCTAAAAATTAACCAAATTTTCTAAGTATAAAACGAAGCATAATTCAGCCTAAAATCAAAATAGACTTATCCCACTTTGCCTTTTGAGACCCAATACACACAATTTTCATTGATGTAAGAATGACGGTAACTAAGGTATATGAGCAAGCCTAAACACTGTAACAGAAAAACCAATTGCCAACACAGGTGAATACAAAAGTACCTTTTTTTTTTTTTAAAAGCTGAGCTAAAAATCAACACAATGGATTAGAAATGACTCAAGTAAGCTAACAACTTTTACAGTTAGCTAACAACCTTTATTTCAGATGTATAATTAAGATTCAGATGAAGACAAATAATTTTTTACCCCATTGTGACACTCAAATATATATATAAAACTTTTAGATATTTAGAACTTACCGATGTAACCGAGACAATTTCATCTTTCTTCATTTTCCCCATTTTTTTGATGACTTTTGCGGAAAGATGCCCACGTTCCTGTGAAGTTTCATGAAGACCCGATCAATGGCTTAGGAGCAGAAGCGATCACAATATTTTCTTATACAAGTCTGCGTAAAACAAAATGGCTGCTGTTTGCCATTTTGCATGTTTTAATAAAAATATATGTAATAATTTCGCGTTTTTTGCATTCAGACTATAAATTGCAAATTCACCGATATTTATGAAATTACCGGTAACAATAATGTAGAAGAATATTGATATACTAAAAATTAGTCTGACATTAATAGGTCATAAGTCCCTCTAGTGTTGCAGATAAAAGATAATTAAATTAAGTCCCTGTAAAACCTAGGATAAAAGTCCCACTATCCCTGACTATGTCAAATTCTCAAACACTATATATCACATCAAAACGTTTTATCTACGTTTTTACAAAATTATGCAATACTCCAGTCTAGATTTTGAAACTACATTATTAGCTAATCAAAATTCATCATTCACTTTGGTCCATATTTCAAAATGGCTGATGTTGTAAACAAGCAATTCATGCACGTAGATAATAGACATATACTAGCTTTTCCCACCAGTTTTGACTTTAAAATCACCTGCAGATTATACTCGAATGCAGATTATACTTCAGAAATAATTTCATTGGTAAGCCCTGTTGCGGAATTGCGCAGGGTCACAACTTGGAACAATTTTGAGAGAACTTCATAATATGAATGCTTCCCATGAAATTTGGTGAAAAGTTATGCAGTGTTTTAGAGACAAGTCATTTGAAGCAACAGTTAACTGATGGACGATGGACACCAGGTGATCACAAAAGCTCGACATGAGCCTGACACAAGTGAGCTAATAAAAACCTACTGACCAACCCAGTCTTTTTCTAGGGTAAACAGTAAATACACCACTTATTTTATTTAGCCTTATATATAAAGATTCCTGAATTCTTTATTACAAAATAATATTAATAGATAACACACTAAAATTAACTAAACCTATCACTGAAGGTGATGAATACCCCCGAACGCCGCCATGACAGAAAATGGTTAACCATTGTATGAAGTTTTATTAAATTATATCCAATAGTTTTAAAGTTATGCTCCAGACAAAAAAACATTCTTAATAAAAGAGAATGTTATGGATTGAGATTTTTGTATTGTTAATTTTTTTATGGTTTTGTTAAAATTAAAAACGGTCTTTTTAATTATTGTGCAGTGTACAAGCTTTCATGGCAATCAATAAATGTTATACTTTTTCGAGTTATGTTGAGGGACAACAATTTTATGGATAAGAAACAAACAAGAGCACTAGGAATACAATATCGAACCTGCTTTGCTCGAACTCCATGTATTCATCAACTTGGTTCTTTCATGAACTTTATTAAACTGTTATCACTGATGGCTTTAAAAGTACTTTAAAAGTACTGCACCAGACAAGGGAAATATATCAAAGGGCAATAACTCTGTAATTAGCAAAAATAGTGTTATGTTTCTTGTACACTGCACTTCCTGTCATTATATTCTACCATTGTATGAAGTTTGATGAAATTCCATCCAGTACTTTAAAAGTAATGCTCCGGACAAGGGAAATATACCAAAGGGCAATAACTCTGTAATTAGCAAGAATAGAGTTATGTTTCCTGTACACTGCACTTCCTGTCATTATATTCTACCATTGTATGAAGTTTGATGAAATTCCATCCAGTACTTTAAAAGTAATGCTCCGGACCAGGGAAATATATCAAAGGGCAATAACTCTGTAATTAGCAAGAATAGAGTTATGTTTCTTGTACACTGCACTTCCTCTCATTATATTCTACCATTGTATGAAGCTTGATGAAATTCCATCAGGTACTTTTTAAGTTATGCTCCGGACAAGAAAAAAATATCAAAGGGCAATAACTCTGTAATTAGCAATAATAGAGTTATGTTTCTTGTACACTGCACTTCCTCTCATTATATTCTACCATTGTATGAAGTTTGATGAAATTCCATCCTGTACTTTAAAAGTAATGCTCCAGACAAGGGAAATATATCAAAGGGCAATAACTCTGTAATTAGCAAGAATAGAGTTATGTTTCTTGTACACTGCACTTCCTGTCATTATATTCTACCATTGTATGAAGTTTGATGAAATTCCATCCAGTACTTTAAAAGTAATGCTCCAGACAAGGGAAATATATCAAAGGGCAATAACTATGTAATTAGCAAGAATAGAGTTATGTTTCCTGTACACTGCACTTCCTCTCATTATATTCTACCATTGTATGAAGCTTGATGAAATTCCATCCGGTACTTTTCAAGTTATGCTCCGGACAAGAAAAAAATATCAAAGGGAAATATATCAAAGGGCAATAACTCTGTAATTAGCAAGAATAGAGTTATGATTCCTGTACACTGCACTTCCTCTCATTATATTCTACCATTGTATGAAGCTTGATGAAATTCCATCCAGTACTTTTCAAGTTATGCTCCGGACAAGAAAAAATATCAAAGGGCAATAACTCTGTAATTAGCAAGAATAGAGTTATGTTTCTTGTACACTGCACTTCCTCTCATTATATTCTACCATTGTATGACGTTTGATGAAATTCCATCCAGTACTTTTCAAGTGATGCTCCGGACAAGGAAAATTGCAACGGACAGACCAACAGACCGACAGACCGACCTCAGGGTGACTCCAGTATACCCCCTCAAAACTTCGTTTGTCGGGGGTATAACTAGTAGCAGTACAATGTTAAGATTTCCAATTGTTAAAAAGCAATTTTATAAAAATAAAAATATGTATTTCATGTAAATACGCATAAACAAGAAACATCTCTCTATATACAACTGTCCATGTTGTGGGTGTAAACTTATTGTAGCAATGCCATGTGACTAATGAGTTTTGACTAATGACAGTTGTACTACTAGAGGGACAATGACATGTGCAGCTGCGCTTCATACCACTAACTGCTAGCAAAGTGTATAGAAGTGATGAATAAAATTGCAAAATAATTAAAAGACCACCAAAAATCGATGGAGCAGAATATGATGACAATTAGTTATTTCATACCAAACCTCCCTAGCAAGTTTGGGATGTGTAGACAATGAAATGTGACAAATGAAAATACAAAGGCAACTAATTATGCACAATACCTATTAAAAGGCGGGGGCATAAACAAAACAGATCAGACAGCAATCCCCACCCAAATTCTTTCAGGTTATAACCAAATTCTTTCAGATTATCACCAAATTCTTTCAGGTTATCACCATTTCTTTCACTTTCAGGATATCACTAAATTCTTTCATTCCAATTTCACAAAAATTTAAGGTTGTTTAGAGATGAAAAATGTGTTTTTGTCTAAAGACTTCATATTCACTGACCTGCTAATTATGTTAAATGAAAAACCCTCTTCTTTATGTATTAGTTTGTAGGTTAAAAGATCTAATGTTTGACCTTTATATATTAAAAAAATTAAGGATGTGTACCTGAGTAGAATGTTTGGTTGTGTGCACCTTTGCTTTGCCTCCTGTCTCAGCCAGTGATATTGGGGTATCTTGGATTGCCAGTGGAACATGTGAGGTAGCTTCAAGTGCAGCCATTGTATTAATGGACAAACTTGAAACTCCATGCTGGTGATCAGGTTTAGGACTGATTTGGTGCTGTCTCAGTCTTGCGTTGGCATAAGAAATTTTGTCCGACAGATCTTGAGTGGGCTCTGAATGATCTTGAGTGGGCTCAGAATAGTTTTGTTGGTGTCTTGTCCGTGTGTTGACAGAACTAGTTATCTCAGACAGATCTTGAGTGGGCTCTGAATGATCTTGAGTAGGCTCATGATGGTTTTGTTGGTGTCTTGTCCGTGTGTTGACAGAACTAGTTATGTCAGACAGATCTTGAGTGGGCTCTGAATGATCTTGAGTAGGCTCATGATGGTTTTGTTGGCGTCTTGTCCGTGTGTTGACAGAACAAGTTATGTCAGACAGATCTTGAGTGGGCTCTGAATGATCTTGAGTAGGCTCATGATGGTTTTGTTGGCGTCTTGTCCGTGTGTTGACAGAACAAGTTATGTCAGACAGATCTTGAGTGGGCTCAGAATGGTTTTGTTGGTGTCTTGTCCGTGTATTGACAGAACAAGTTATGTCAGACAGATCTTGAGTAAGCTCAGAATGGTTTTGTTGGAGTCTTGTCCGTGTATTGACAGAACTAGTTTTGTCATTAAGATCTTGAGTAAGCTCAGAATGATTTTGTTGGAGTCTTGTCCGTGTATTAACAGAACAAGTTTTGTCAGACAGATTTTGAGTGGGCTCAGAATGGTATTGTTGGAGTCTTGTCTGTGTGTTGACAGAAGTAGCTTTGTCTGTCTGCTCCTCAGAAAGTTCAGAATGAATTTGTTGATGTCTTGCTTGTGTGATGACAGTACTTATTTTGTTTGTTTGTTCCTCAGCAGAGTGGTCTGGATGGTGCTTTGTCCTTGTGTTGGTTATTTTGTCTGTATGATCTTGAGCATGTTCAGAATGAGTTTGTTGCAGTCGTGTTCTTGTGTTGACAGCTTTGACACTCTGCTCTTGAGAATGTTCAGAATATGTTTGCTGGTGTTTAGTCCTTGTGTTGACAAATGTCTCTTTACCATGTTCAGAATGTGCTTGTTGGTTTCTAGTCCTAGTTGAGTTCACAGTTTTGACCATCAGCCCTGGAATGGCTTCAGCTTGAGTTGGTTGTTTGGTTCTCATAATGATGGTATTATTTTTTTCTGTCTGCTCATGACCAAAGTGGACTTGCTGGTGTCTGGTTCTTGTGCTGGTTATTAAATTGTTGTCTTCGTGATTTTGCATGTCTTTTCTATCTGACTCATCACTGTTAATTTCTCTGTCTGCCTGTACTCTGTAGAAAGTTCTCAATTTTGAACGTTCTTCTGTTAAAGCTTTATACAGAGTAGAATTGTCACTAACCTTTGACTTCTGATTGGTTGACGACATTCGCGTTAAAATTTTTGATTGGCTTCCCAATCCACTCTTTCCATCTTTTAAACCTGCATTTACAATTGCTTTCTTTTTCAAATGTTTAGCTACCATAAGTTTTTCTTTTAGTTTGGACAAAGCTTCAGTCCTTTTTGCGTCAATATTGGCAACAACAAATCTTTTTACTTTTTGTTCGTCATATTCCATTTCACCTGGTTCAGTTTTATTAACTGTACTTGAACTTTCTTGTGTTCTCATTCTATCCATATTTTCTCCGGACTTGGCAGTCTTACGTTTACAAGAATTGTAGTGTTTAGAGTAACTTTTAGCCTTCCAAAATACTTTATCACATCTGTCACACTTTTTCCAGCCAGTTGCGTATGGTAAAAGTTTGCCTTGTAGTTTGTGTGTACTTTCTCGAGGGCTTGAATCTACACTTTTACTTGTTTTATTTTCGTCTATTTCCATTTGCTCCAAACTCTTCCTTTCAGGAGGTGGCAATATATGCCTTGATCCCTTTTCTTCCATATCAGAAGGGTGTGAATCTTCTGATGTGCTTGGATTGATATTCAAATCAGCACTGTCATCTTTACTTTCAATTCCAGATGGTATATGTTGGTATTTTTGAGATTTTGCCCGCATTTCTTCTATGAAAGACCGTAACTTGCGATGTACTGTACGCATGTGTCGAACCAAACTAGCAAAGTGCAAAAATGATTTATCACACTCAGTGCATGAATAATGTACAAGTGAACTGCCATGTTTCATTTTGGCATGGAATTTAAGACTGTGGAGAGCAGAAAAACGTTTATCACATTTCCTACATATATTATTCTCGATGTCACATATTTTCATCCATGATTTGTCAACATTGTTATTACTTCCTGACAATTTTGGTTTATTATTGGTATGTTCATTTTCATTTGTCCATTCCTCGAGATCTGAATCAGTAGTATTCACAGCAACTGCCCTCGACTGCTTATCTTTTCCTTTCTTCACTTCCTTCATACCAATAAATTCAGGAGCTTTTTTAGGAGAAGACTTTCTTGACCTCCCTGACAATGATCCAACCCAGGCATTTGTAGCTGCTGTTCTCAGTGGTACATTGGATTCCTTAGACTTTTTGTTAGCCAGCAGAGCACATATATCAGATAACGTGTTCTTTTTAGGTGAGCCATCTCTTTTAAACTTTGAATCTAAGTCAGGCTTATTAGGTAGACTAAGTTTATGGGGACTAGAATTTTTACCACTTGCTATATTTTCAGTAGATTTATTTCCCTTGTGGTGATTCACTATCATAGCATTTGGATTAGAGTCAATAGAAGTTAATGTCATACTATGACGAGTTCTTAAAGCTTTCTTCTTAACCACATTTTCTGCCACTTTTGTATAAAGTTGATAATCTTTTGATTTGCCTTCAAATGTCCTATCAATTACTTTTTTTATCACAGAGTCTTTAACATTTATCACATTTTGTTTTGTATTATCAACATTACTTGCTAATACATTCGTCACATCTGGATCCTCTGGCTGTATAACCACAGCCTCATCCTCCATCGGGGATGTCGCAAATTTTTCCTTTTCAATTTTCTCTTCAACTGTATCTGAGCAATACACACGCTTGTGAGCAACAAAGTTGGCAAAGCTTCTGAAGAGATTACGACATACCTTACACTCCAGTATGAAGTCACACTCTTCTCTAAGAAGATGCCTCGCTTCGTCTGAACCGTAATGTATACCATGCAGAATCTGGTCGATCATTTTGTGTCCCATCTGTATGGATGTACTTATAACAGAGAAGTCAATGTCACAGGGAGATTCAGAGCATGTGCTCGTATTGGATGCCATGTTGGATATCTGAAAAGAATGAAATTACAAATTTAGCTTATGTGTCTCTAAAGCATGTATAATATTTATATGGGCTGTGTAAAACTATTAATATTGATTCTACACACTTAAATTAATAAACATGGCTAACTTCAATTTAGTTCAATTATCTTTTCCAGAAGAGAAGTTATGGCACAAAAATATTTTGCTCCCATTTTTTTCTCAGTTAACACGACAATGACCAATTTGTTAAGTAGTGTAACATTTGGCATATAACGTGTCATTATTTTAACACTTATCAACCAAACACCATTAAATGCATATTTGCTGGAAAAGGCAGTCTGAGACTAATCCTAAGTGAGACCCATGAACGCATTTAATGCTAGATGATAAGCACACGGACAAAATATACTGTATGTCTTACTGAAGAATTACCTCCCTTACATGATTGTAGCAAGATTCTTACGCCTAAGAAATAAGAGCTGTGTAAAGTGGCTGGGCATTTTTTTTGTTAAAAATGCATAAAATGTCATATTTCTTTGTGCATATGGGAACATTGGAACATTTTCATGATTTCTGCAAAGTTTGGGTGACATTGGGAACTGTTTGATGATGCTATAACAGTTTAAAGATGCGTAGTGATACACTGCAACAAAAGGGCAGAATTGTCAAAAATGAAGGGGTGCCATCAAACCATCGAAATTGTGAAAAAGCAACTTGGTCAACCCCATGTTTTTTTCTGCATAATTGGACCAACAGTATCTATGGGAAAAAGGCACTTTTAGAACCATTGGTAATATTTCCAGTGTTCCAGGAGTGCATGTCTCTATATGCAGAACAGTACAAAATTAATTGGTGTGTGAGTCGTGTAGTGTTTGTGTAGGGAGCAGTGATGGGCAATTGGAAATATTTGGAAATCGATTATTGAATCGATTATCGAATGCAAGAAATCCGATTATAATTTGAAACAAGAGTGCCAAGATGGCCCTATATCGCTCACCTGACTGACCTTGAGTCACCCAACATAAGAAGATTATATAATACATGTACACTCAAAATTCCAGAAAGACGAGATGGGCAAGTAGTTAGAATTTTGATTTGTTTTGAAGATGTAACAGATGCGTAGAAGAGTTCAAATTTGGTAGAGGTTCACCCATGGTAAATGTCAGTGAAATTACATCAAAATCAGGTCAGTAGATTCTGACAAGAAGGCTTTTGAAGTTTTTACTATAGATATTAAGTCTTCGAACTAAGATAAAAATCCAGTTCCAGCACAAAACTAACCTGTTATGTTTGAGAGCGGTTTCAAACTAAAGCATCAGACTAAACTATTGTGCATGAAACAATCCGCAGATCCAGCACAATAAATATTCCTATGAGTTTCAAACACAAGCCTTTCCAAAGTATATCGCTTGAAAGAATCTTTGTCGCAGTGCACTCTCCCCCAAAAACAATTAAGCTCCTCCTCATAGATTTCAATAACACTTTGACACTGAAAATCTCAAGCAGACTTCTTGCTGTGATGAAACTAGCTAAAAAATATGGTATTGCTTTATTATGAAGCAGTAAACCATCCCTGTCTGAACCATTAAAACTCTGACTTTTATATTCAGAAAAACACCTATTTTAAAATGGTTCATGATATTTGAATAACAATGAATCATTGATTATAATTATATCATTCTTCTTTTTATGATGAAATATCTTTTAAAACTTATATCTGGAATAATAATGTATAATAATAGCAAAAAAAAGTTTATTTAAAGAGTTTATTACCTCTTCTTATAATAATTGCTATTTACAGATATTTTTGCTATAAAGCAGGGGAAGTAATTTGACATCAAACTAACCCCAACCCCTGGCTGCCATGTTTTTTGACGAATCAAGATGGCTTGAACAAACTTGGTAGAGAGTCACCCAAGGAACATATCTGTGAAATTATTTTAAAATTGAGCCAGTAGTTTCTTCAAGAAGATTTTTTAAGTTTTTACTATAGCTTATACAGTTAACTAACCCCACCCCCTGGCCGTCATGTTTTTTGACGAATCAAGATGGCTTGATCAAACTTGGTAGAGGGTCACCCAAGGAACATTTCTGTGAAATTATATCAAAATTGGCCCAGTGGTTTCAGAAGAGAAGTTGTTAAAAGCTAAAAGTTAACGATGGAAGACAGACGATGGACACCAGGCGATCACAAAAGCTCACCTGTGAGCTTTTGGCTCAGGTGAGCTAATAAAATGTTACAATGAAGAACTTTTTATATTGTTTGTCTGTTTGTAGACTCTAAAGTATACGTTCACATACTTATTCTAATACAGTCTTTATTTATGCTTAAACTTCATGTCCTTTATTATGATTATACTAATACAGTCTTTATTTATGCTTAAACTTCATGTCATTTATTATACTTATTCTAATACAGTCTTTATTTATGCTTAAACTTCATGTCCATTATTATACTTATTCTAATACAGTCTTTATTTATGCTTAAACTTCATGTCCTTTTTTATACTTATTCTAATACAGTCTTTATTTATGCTTAAACTTCTTGTCCTTTATTATACTTATTCTAATACAGTCTTTATTTATGCTTAAACTTCATGTCCATTATTATACTTATTCTAATATGCTTAAACTTCATGTCCATTATTATACTTATTCTAATACAGTCTTTATTTATGCTTAAACTTCATGTCCATTATTATACTTATTCTAATACAGTCTTTATTTATGCTTAAACTTCATGTCCTTTATTATACTTCTTCTAATACAGTATGTATGTAATACTAGGTTTCCGCACATCATCTCATCATGTTGATCAAATGAGCAAAGTGTTTTTGAAATCCATCCAACAGACCAAGAGTGTGGTCAAACGCAGTAAAATTGTGACCTTGACCTTTGAACAGGGAGTCTGGATGTTATGCGCAACACGTCATCATGTTATGTTGATCATTTGTAGCAAGTATTTATATAAGAGCTGTCGGAGGGACAGCGCACCCGACTTTTCGAATATTTGTCACAGAAGAACAAATTTGGTTGAGACTGATGACAAATCCAAGCAAATAAGAGTTATCCAACTTACAAAATTGAGTAGGTCTTATAACTGCAATATCTTGTAATATGAAGTTTCAATCAAATACATGCAGTGACTGCCGAGTTATAAAAATTTTCTAAGTAAAACAAAGGCCCTAATTTGCAAAAATATCCGACAAGAGTTATCTGGCTCGATTAATTTCATGACTACAAAGCCATATGTAAAGTTTAAATCAAATACATTGTGCGGTTTGTGTAATATAGACTTGACAGTACTTGCATGCAAAACTTTAACTTAAAATTCTAAGTCAAATAAGGACAATAATTTGCATTATATTTGTGCAAGAGTTATCTAACTTAGTTATTGTAGTAGAGTTGGTGACTGGGAAGGCTTGTGTAAAGTTTCAATCAAATACATCAAATGGTTGGTGAGATATGGACTTGATGGAAGTTCCCTTATAAGAGAGACTTGAGTGAGATGGGGGGTGATTTTCCAAAATGTTAATTGTATGTACACTCTCAGTCTTAAATGGCAAATTGGAGATAACCAGAATGTCTAAGTCAAACAGGGCCAATAATTTGCATTACATTCATGCAAGATTTATCTTACTTAGTTATTATAGTAGGGTTGATGACTAGGAAGGCTTGTGTGAAGATTCAAGTCAATACATGCATTGGTTGGTGAGATATAGACTTGATGGTACATGTACACAAAACTTTAGCCAGCTTTTCTAAGTCAAACAAGGGCAATAACTTGCACTATATTCATGCAAGAGTTATCTAACTTAGTTACCGTAGTAGGTTTGATGACTGAGAAGACTTGTGTTAAGTTCCAATCAAATACATTGAATGGTTGGCGAGATATGGAATTGATGGTACTTGTAAGTCAACCAAGGGCAATAATTTGTATTATATATCATGCAAGAGATTAGCTAACTTAGTGGTTATGGTAGAGTTGATGATTGGGAAGGCTTGTGTAAAGGTTCAATCAAATACATTGAGTGGTTGGAGAGATATAGACATGATGGTACTTGCATGCAAAACTTTAACCAGAATTTCTAAGTCAAACAAGGGTAATTATTTGTAAATTATTCATGCAAGAGTTATCTAACTAAGTTACTGTAGTAGGGTTGATGACTAGGAAGGATTGTGTAAAGTTTCAAGACAATACATGCAATATTTACTGAGATAGGGATTTGCATGCAAAACTTTAACCAGAATATCTATGTCAAACAAGGGCAATAATTTGTATCATATTCATGCAAGAGTTATTTACCTTAGTTATTGTAGTAGGGTTTATGACTAGGAAGGCTTGTGTAAAGGATACCATTAAATGTCCCAACATGATAATATGGTTAAACAATTGTTTGACGCAAAAATGACTAAGTGAAGTTTTGAAACTTTTAAAATTATGCCTGCTACCAATACTACAAGTGAAAGATCTTTCAGTAGACTCCCCAGAATCAAAATCAACTTGAGGTCGACAATGACAAGATCGCTTGAACAGTCTTGATGGTATTAAATGTACACACAGAGTATATCGACAATTTAAATCTAGTTGGTGTCGCATTTGTTGATTCTGCTTCAAAGAGGGAATTTGTATTGGCAAATTCAATTCATGAATGTTTTACTGTATACTGTGAAATCATTTATTTTCGTGGGTATTAAATTTCGTGGTTTCCACTTCAAAGACATATTCGTTGGGTCTTAAATTCGTTGAAACCAAATTTCAAAAAAAAAAGAAAATCAAAGAAATAAAGTTTACACTTTTGGCATCGCATAGTGCGTTCCAGTAATTAATCTCTGCTGTAATGCACACATTGCTCGTCAGGGTTTATCGCACCCCGCTGTGCCAATAAGAGTTGACACATGCCAGTTAGTACCTTAATATACAAGTACGATATTGAACTAATTGTTATGCAAACCAGAGGAGAGGAAAGGAGAAGGACGAGATCTAATCCAGAAAGAGTTTCAGAAGTCAGGCCTGCTTTAAATAACCACAGTACGTGCCACATCACGTGACTGTGATAATAAACAGTAAATGAATGTGCTACGACTTTTAAGAGATTTGTTTGTTTTATTAAAAATGATCATAAAGAGAAACAATATAAACTTGTGTTTTAGTTTTCTTTGTATGCGCGCATACTGTCCCTTTACAATGTTTTGCACTTTTTTACAATGTTTATTTACCGTAGGTCTATACGTCACATTGTTTGAAACTGTTTCAACTCGATAGCAATTAGTTACAAGGTGACGGTCTATTTTTAGTACCTTTGATATTTGACTGAAGTATACACGCGCAGTGGGGTAAATTACAACACACCTCGCTGCACATACAAACGTCTATCAACGGATGGACGTAGAATTAAAGATGATATGAGTATAAAAAATCTTTCACTGTTGACAAAAGTATCAATGTAATTAGTGATGCGATATGACGAAAGAAAATATATAAAATAAAGGATGGATTGTTTACCACAATGCATGCACGTAGGCATATGAACACAGAGGTAATTTATATGTTGACAACATTACATAGCGTAAACTAAGTTCGTGGGTATTTGATTTCGTTGTCTAGGCTCCCCACGAAATCCACGAAAATTAGTACCCAACGAAAATTAATGATTTCACAGTATTCAAAAAAGGACGTTGTTATATTTTGTTGTTATTTAAAAAAAATAGTGGACACCCCAATACCAAGTCCTTTGTAAATCATTATTTTTCTTTGCATAATTTATGTTTTCTTATGTTAATGCCTAAAATGAAACATATTAAACAGGATGACTTTAACTGATTAATACAAGTTTTACTTATGAAATAAAATTTATTTCAACGAGTGCCTTACACAGCGCTTGAAAATTGATGAAGGTGTTCACACGCTCTCACCCCAGCGCTTGCATTCCTTCCTGTGGAGAACTCTGAAATTGAATTTCATGTATACGTATAGATTTGCTTTTGTTTTTTTTCCCCAAGGACTTAAATAGGATAGGAAACTTGCATCTTTCTACTAAAAAATAAAACAGTATGCGAAGAATTAGTTATATTAAAATATGGCAAATTAATCATTAAGATTTCGCAAGCAGGGCCTCCGCTGGGATTCGCCAATGTCGCCAAATGCGAAGGAAATTTTTAATTTGCGAAAGATTTTCCTCTTTTGCGAAAGTGGTTGCGACAAGGAAATCAACAGCTGATTCTCATATTCAAATTTGTAGAAATTATCTTGGCTAATCCATTTAACTGTCCCCTCATCCCAATAAACAACCATGACAATTAACAGATAAATCAGCACCCAGCTGTGATATCTCCCTCAGGCCATTGCACTGTCACACATCATAAATTTCAACACATGTGTAAGATTACCCTAAGCTAAAAATAGCATATGCTAAAAATAGTCACGTGGTCGCGTAGTGACAACCGGCATATTCGTATTTTTAATTATTATATATATTTACATTTTTAAATCATATAGAAATTTAATATGTCTTAAAATATGCTAAACAGGTTTGGAAAAATTGTTTATGCCAATACACTTTCAACTATACCTTCTTGGGTAACCCCAATTTTTTGTCAACAAATAGTTAGTTTCAAAATGGCGGCTTCCGGGATAAAAACAATAAATGACTGTAGCTTTTGTCTGTAAAATAATTTTGTTTATAATGTCAGCGATGACTGTTGGTTGTTTGATATCAATACCAAGGTTTTACAATAAGTAGATATGTTTGATCTATATGCTCTGTTGTTATAATGCTAATATTGACCATATTTATAGCGAGTCTGTAGTGACAAAGTGGGTGGGGTGTAATAAAGTTATTTAGAAAATGTTGTGGAATGTTTTAACCAACGGCAATTCCAGTCAATACGCTGGCTGGAAATCCATAATTTATGTATTTATAATTTTAAAATAAATTGATGTATGTAAATGTTAAATAATTATAAAATACACTGTATGGGTTTTTGTGAGAATAGCATGCTATAGAAAAAATAAAAGCAAAACAAAATAAGACTCAAACAGTTGTTAATTATGTGCACAAACACACAAACATTGACAAAATCAAACAAGTACAGAAACATGACTGGGGCCGTTTTGGTTTTTGACTGCACTCCATTTAAACTAATGAATCATTTGCAATATAAATCAACAACTTACTACCAATCATTGCTTCCCCTAATTATCGACTTCAGGCAATAATAACTCACAAGATAATAACAATTTTTAATAGTATTGCAATATACATTAAAAATTATATTCATAAAAAACCTGTTTAATTCAAATGCTAAAACAAGTAAAAGAAAACATGCAGTAAGTTACAGTAACTTATGAGTTGTTTGATAATGATTTAAAGGATGTTGGCCGAGGTACGCAGTTTAGTTGGCTACAAAAATGGCTCTTAATTTGGCTCCATTTTTTTTAATTTGGCTCCAACTTTTCAAATGTGGCGAAAGTAGTGGCGAAAAGAAAAAATAGCCAGAGGAGGCCCTGGCAGGAAACTGATTTTTTATACATAAGATTTAAGTTGTATGTAATCTTAGATGTTTTAAACATGCAAAATGATGTTGAAATAAAATTATTAGAGTCTGAAGTAAAATTTTAAGTACTTTCCTTGTCCTTTTAGTTACAGTATACAATTTCTGTAATTACAAGTACTTCAAAAATGTTAAACACAATTGTTTTGTAAAGTATTTCATTGTGCAAAGAAAAAACTTTGATTGGTATTCCTGAGTGAGATGAATGTATATTAGGATAACTGAAAATGAGATTTTATGAGAGATTGCGTGAATACGGGAGCGTTAATGAAATCTCTGCCAGTTTTCTTTCCTTCTCTTTATATATGTCTTTGTTTCCCCCAAATGTCATTATTTTGACGTTATTTTCCCCTATTGAAAGTCCCATCAACACACACACCCTAATCCCAACAACACTGTGTTTGTTATGTTTTGTTTGATAAATAAAAAGCCCAATAACATAAAAAAAGCTCACCATATTGCTAACTAACAATTGACAAAAGTTCACTGTGACAAGATGCCTTGAACATACATGGAGCAGAGGGTAACTACAAGTGACCAATGGCCTGAGAAAACCACCGACCAGCTGGTGCCACCCAATGATCCAGCACCAACCAACAAATCAGGGGCACTAGCTATGTTACAACTAAAGTGTGCGGTACAGAAATCTGGCACTAGCTATGTTACATCTTAAGAGGCGGGTACAGAAATCTGGCACTAGCTTTGTTACAACTAAAGTGTGCGGTACAGAAATCTGGCACTAGCTATGTTACATCTTAAGAGTGGGGTACAGAAATCTGGCACTTGCTTTGTTACAACTAAAGTGTAGGGTACAGAAATCTGGCACTAGCTATGTTACATCTTAAGAGTGGGGTACAGAAATCTGGCACTAGCTTTGTTACAACTAAAGTGTGGGGTACAGAAATATCACACTAATTAGCTATATTACAACTAATTAGTTAGCTATATTACAACTAAAGTGTGGGGTACAGATATCTGGCACTGGCTATGTTACAACTAAAGTGTTGGGTACAGAAATATCGCACTAGCTATGTTATAACTAAAGTGTGGGGTACAGATATCTGACACTAGCTATGTTACAACTAAAGTGTCGGGTACAGAAATCTGGCACTAGCTGTCTTACAACTAAATTGTCGGATACAGAAATATCGCACTAGCTATGTTACAACTAAAGTGTGGGGTACAGATATCTAGCATTAGCTATGTTACAACTAAAGTGTCGGGTACAGATATATTCCAAGACTACCCAAATCAATGTAGATCAGTCAGGGGAATGGCTGATATTTGCCACCGCGGTCATTCTCCCCCTCGCCAATAAGTGCATAGGCGGTCATTTTCCCCCGCATCTTTTTTACTTGGCGGACATTCTCCCCCTCACCAGTTTTTACATGGCGGACATTATCCACTGCACAAACGGACATTCTCCACCGCACAAAGGGACTTTCTCCCCTTCAACACAGTTTGCCTATACATATATTTTATTAATTGAACAATTATCGGATTTCCATTAAAAATATTTAATCCACAATTGTTTTGTGTTTAACAGTTTACCTTTTAATCCACACTTAACAGTTTGCCTATAATTACTGACGGTCTTTAACCATTTAAATACATTAATTTCATTGATGTATGGACTTAAAACAGATAGGGAATGTCAACTTGAAATGTAAACTGTTAATGAAGAATCATATATTAACATGGTCACGTATCTTTCAATCCAATACTATAATTATAATGATGGCGTTCCAAGCAAACACTCATGGAGGTAAAAAACTATGTTATGCAGGCCACTCTTACACATTAAAAGCAAAATCTAAAACGACCCAGAGATGGGCATGTGCACAAAGACGAGGAAAAGACTGCCGAGGCGTTCTTGCAACAGACCTTGACATAAGTAACTATATTATATATCTTTTTTTCTACAAAGGGGATAAAGTCTGAAATGTAGCTAGTAAGCAATTTATATGAATGTGGTCGATGTTTTCACTTTAAACATTATACTTCTCTATTGAATGAATAAACATATCTACTATTGACGAGGGGGAAAATGACAGCGGTGGCAAATGACTGGTTACCGTATTGATGTAGGTGCGGTGGAGAATGTCCGCTATGTAAAAACTGGTGAGGGGGAGAATGTCCGCATATGTATGAAGGGGAGAATGTCCGCTTCCATCAATTAGGTGCGGTGGATAATGTCCGCCATGTAAAAACTGGTGAGGGGGAGAATGTCCGCCAAATAAAAAAGATGCGGCGGATAATGTCCTCCTTTGCACTTATTGACGAGGGGGGAAATGACAGCGGTGGCAAATGACCGGTTACCCAGTCAGGGATGGAGAATTCCCCCAACAATTCTGTACTGTTTTGGCAGCCTCAGACTTCGGAAGAGGGACCAAAATCCTTAGAATCACACACAAAAGTTAGAGGTCAAACTACAGCATGACAGGTTGTTGATGATAATGAACTACCCAACACTTGTCAACAGTTGCAGATATGTTTCAAACTTTGGCAACAACTGAACACTTGGACAAAATTCCAGGAACTGGATTTGTAAGTCAGTGCTCACCTATAAACTTGAATCTGAAGCAATGAGAGCACATATAAATGTAACGCTAGATCACATATTTAACATGTAAACAAGACCTCATATCCCAAATATCAAACATGGCCTTGAAACATGCAATGGCGCCATACCCAATGTACCGATGTGCAATTTAGTCACCGATTTTACTAGTTTATATCCACTTCTAGCCTGGTACTGGGGTTAATTCACGTGATATAGATAATTGTGTGTATAATAATGCTAAACATACTCAGATTATGTGTTGTTTCTATGTAAGAAGTCCTTAGTTTAATATTTTCTTTCGCTTTCGATCGCCCAACTTACAGATCACGACTTCCTTCTTTCGGTGCGCGCGCAAGGGATTGTGGATACACAGGAAGTCAAGAGTGAAAATAACAACTAATAACAAGTCTCCAAAACAACAAATGTAAACATTTTTTTTACATAACTGTTTGCTATTTATTTTGTTTTGTCATCTACCCATTATCATAAAGTTATAAATATTGATCAGTCCTTTAACTTTAAATCAGTTCAGTGTTTTTCTCTCTTAGACTTATGGGATATATTTCATTGAATTTTAAGAACACAAACAAGAGTGGGTGGGGGTATATTTATATAAAAAAATTATTCCATTATACTCAGTCTCTGCAGTGATAAACAGGAATGTACAGTGCAGTTAAAAGCGATATTTGGCTAGATAGCTCGCATTTTTGTCATAGATATGGAAAGAAGATGCACTTTGGATTATAAGAATCTTACAATGTTTTTTTAGGTTCTGTCCCCCCCGTTATTCTGAAGGACTGTATTTTCTATACCAACAGAAAAAGCCATGAATGATTCTTTTTCTTGCATACCAAACATATAAGAAAATTATTTTAACTTAATTCATCATTATATTTTTTACAACGGTTGCTTTTAAGATGTTAAGTTATATCATTTACGTCATATATTTTATATGTTATGATGAGAACTTATATAGAAGCTTAGGAAACTTGCATCTCCTGACTAAATGTTGATAAAATACCACACAAAGGATTAATTATTTGGCAAATTTATCATTCAGAATTCACAGGCAACTGCTTTCTTGTACATAAAATAGAAATATCCAGCCATAGTAAAAATGAAGATATCCTTACCAAGCATACAAGAAACAATTGTCAGTGGTAGAATGTTTCATAGTCTTATACCATCAGTGAAGAAGGAGTGCTGGTAATTGTTGGTCGCTGTGGAAGCTTCTGATTACCACGTATTGTAAGGACTGGTGTTAGATCAGTTGTTTGAATATCTTTAACTTGATTTATTAAGGCATGGATGGGCAGCCTTTTCATTATTGGGATATCTGATATGCTGCAACGTGTCCATCTCCGGAGGTGCAATTTAAAAAATATTCAAAAGGCTCCTTAGAAACGTGCAATATGTCACACTAGAATAATTATGTACTGACATGAAGATGATATGTGTTCTTTAATATATGCTCTAAAAGCTTGCAAAATACAGCTTTTAGTAATCATAATTCTAACTTTTGTTCTTTTTGCCTGTTTTAGAAAATAGGAACTATGTTAGCTCTCTTCCACTCCTCTGGTATTTTGCTGCAATGTCGGAAATCATTGAAGTCTGTGTATATACTAGAATAGGTGAAATATTGGTATGCAGTGCAGGAGGGTGTGAAATAGAACCCTTGTATCATAGAGGAGTTCAGTTCAGTCTTGTTAGAAATAGAACTGAACTGATTGTTCAAAAGCTTAGTCTTAGATTTACTGTCAGAGTAAGTTGTCCTATCTGCAGTTGTCTGCAGTTGCTCTGTATGCAGACATTAGGGGAGCAACCTCTTCTTATTCTCCCAAACTTTTTTGCGCTGTCATTTGATGGAAGGGTATAATATATAAGGAATAAGGAATAACTTAGACATGTGATTATAGACATTAATAAGTTTTTTTTAACTATAATTGATTTTACCTAAAAATTAACAGAAGCATTGACATTTTTGGGGCACCTGATATCTCTTTCACCTTAATTTCATTGGTGCAGTCTATTCTTGGATTCTATTAAAATGTATAAATTACTTTGTGATCAGAATAATGCAGTTTATAAGGATCATTTACATGTGATTATCAGCTTTTCGATATTGTGAACACTTCAACCAAGTATTTTTCCAAACGGGTACCACTTGCACTCTATTCATTCAGGACTGCAGTTAGAGAGTTTTAATGATACCGAAATAGTGGGAGGTCAAAGGAGAGTTTTTTAGGCTGCTATGTACTGTACGGGGGTGCTCGCGCAGAATATTTTTTAAAAAAAACAGAATACACAACACAAATGGCGATGTTTTACTGTCATCTAAGTCTACCTTATTTTTAAACATATTTAAATGGTTTATACATGTGGCTGACTTCATAAATTTTTACACATTTTTAATCCCTGACTTTGCCAATTTCATGACAGTTAAATGTTTAACTTTCTGTAATTCATATTTTACATGTAAAAATTTTAAAGAATAAATAAATGAGACATTGCTTTTTTTCATCTCGCAAATATTTCAGTGACAGTTTATTCAACAATGTTCATTGAATGGTGACTTTTCCAAAGTTATGACACTGTAGTTGATGCCAGGAATAATTTGAAATGACAGGTGTAAATTTAAAGCTTTTCTTTATGATCTAGTGTCACTTAATATTGATAAGTTTTTTTTAGGTTCTAACCAATTATCTTTGCATTAGTGAGGTATTTAAAATGTTTTAGTTTACAAATCCTTACTGAATATATTCATGAATGTAAAACAAAAGTAGAAGGAAATACATTGTAAATAACTTCCATCAATTCAGGACAACCTTGCTAACAGTTATATAAGTGTGTTTGATTAAAAAATGGTATAACTAATTGACAATTATCAAATACTGTGTACAAAGTATCACTTGAAAATAATAACTTAATTTGTCACAGTTTTGGGTCAATTTCATTATAAGTGTCACAGATTTATCTGTTAAGGTTCCAGTTGATAGTAATGGTAGCACTTGACATATCTTGTCAAAGGTTCCTTGGTGTATGATGAACTAGATGTTTCATTAAATGTTTATTTAGATTTAATTTGAAATGAAACTGTTCCAAAAAACAGTATTCAAACGAATGTTTAAAGAACATAGTTTATGCACTTGGAAAATGGACACCATTAGTTGCAGGAACTAGAGCAGTGTCCACACTGACAATTAAATTCCTGTGACTAATGTGGGTGAAAGTTTACTGCACTGGTTAAATTGAAATTATTCTGAGCACTAACATATAGGCAGTAAGTCGTATTTGTTAAATCTTATGTAACTGTTTTGGAATATCTATTTGTTTACACTCAGTTTCCAATATTTCAACCAAGTGGGTCTTTAACAAGGATGAACATAATTAGCAATTACATGTTGTCTATTAGAATAATCAATATATAACTTTGAAAATGTTCATTTGTGTAAGGATTATTCTAATCAAGAAGATATAGTTGTTAATTGTGAATCATCCTTGATTGGGTTGAAATAAAACAAATAAAGTGTAAACAAATATAATATAGTTTAATGACTTCCTTAGTAATCTTCTATGTTTTATTTATAAAACTCGCCTCGTATAAATTTCAAAAAAATTTTTTATGAAATTATATGAATATGGTATTATTTTTTAGTTCATTCGCACTTACATAAATGAAGAGTTGTGGCAAACTGAAGTTGTCTTCAGGTAACAAGAAAACGTTTTTTACCTTCTTCAATAGATTTCTTGTTCTTGTTTTCTTGTGAAATTCAAACTTATGTAGAATTTTCTTTTCAATGTTTCTTTTATGTTCTCTTTAAGTGCACTGATTTGGAATGCCAAACATTTTCTATAGCATTTCTGAAGCGGTTGTGACAGTTGTACAATTTTGTTTTTGTTTAAAATACTGTTACCCTGTTGTCACAGAGCTGTGACAATATAAAAATGGAAATTTCATGTAAACTAACACATGCTTGATTTGGTAATTATTAAAAAACGGCAGTATTATTAACAGTATTCAAGTTTATTATTATCTGTATTGACTTTGATTTGGGTGGGATTTTTGTGACTTACAGAGATAAATATATTAAAAAATCTCTAATGGCAGGAAAAAGAAAGAAAAATAACTTTAAAACTTGAAGGGATATTAATTTCCAAAGATTCAAATGCATAACATCTCTTAAAACATTAACAATCCCCTGAATTTAAAAATTACTATATAAAATATGTTCACTGTATATATCCATAACACTGAAAACCATCCATGGTGATGTTATTGCTATCAATCAGTAACTCACAAATTGTCACAAAAAAATGATGGACATGAAACTGTAACCCAGTATCCCTCACTCCTCATTGTGACAGAGATCCCTGACCGTGTTGTAGTTGTGACAAGAGATCCCTGACCATGTTGCAGTTGTGACAGAGTTCCCTGACCGTGTTGAAGTTGTGACAGAGTTCCCTGAATGTGTTGCAGTTATGACAGAGTTCGTTCCCTGACCGTGTTGTAGTTGTGACAGAGTTCTCTGACCAAGTTGTAATTTTGACAGAGTTCCCTCCCTGACCGTGTTGTAGTTGTGACAGAGTTTCCTGACCATGTTGTAGTTGTGACAGGGATCCCTCCCTGACCGTGTTGCAGTTGTGACAAGAGATCCCTGACCATGTTGCAGTTGTGACAGAGTTCCCTGACCATGTTGCAGTTGTGACAGAGTTCCCTGACCATGTTGAAGTTGTGACAAGAGATCCCTGACCATGTTGCAGTTGTGACAAGAGATCCCTGACCGTGTTGCAGTTGTGACAAGAGATCCCTGACCATGTTGCAGTTGTGACAGAGTTCCCTGACCATGTTGAATTTGTGACAAGAGTTCCCTGACCGTGTTGCAGATGTGACAGAGTTTCCCTGATCGTGTTGCAGTTGTGACAGAATTCCCTGACCATGTTGCAGTTGTGACAGAGTTCCCTGAATGTGTTGCAGTTATGACAGAGTTCGTTCCCTGACCTTGTTGTAGTTGTGACAGAGTTCCCTTCCTGACCGTGTTGAAGTTGTGATAGAGTTCCCTGTCCTAGTTGTAATTGTGACAGAGTTCCCTCCCTGACAGTGTTATAGTTGTGACAGAGTTCCCTCCCTGACCTTGCTGTAGTTGTGACAGAGTTTCCTGACTGTGTTTTAGTTGTGACAGAGTTGCATGACCATGTTGCAGTTGTGACAGAATTCCCTCCCTGACCTTGTTGCAGTTGTGACAAGAGTTCCTTGACCGTGTTGCAGTTGTGACAGAGTACCCTGACCATGTTGCAGTTGTGATAGAGTTCCCTGACAATGTTGCAGTTGTTACAGAGTTCCCTGACAATGTTGTAGATGTGACAGAGTTTACCTGACCGTGTTTTAGTTGTGACAGAGTTCCCTGACCGTGTTGAGTACCCTGACCATATTGCAGTTGTGACAGAGTTCCCTGACCGTGGTGCAGTTGTGACAGTTCTTTGACCGTGTTGCAGATGTAACAGAGTTTCCCTGACCGCGTTGTAGTTGTGACAGAGTTCCCTGACCATGTTGCAGTTGTGACAGAGTTCCCTGACTGTGTTGCAGATGTAACAGAGTTTCCCTGACCGCGTTGTAGTTGTGACAGAGTTCCCTGACTGTGTTGCAGTTGTGACAGAGTTCCCTGAACTTATTGCAGTTGTGACTGAGTTCCCTGACTGTGTTGTAATTGTGACAGAGTTCCCTGACCATGTTGTAGTTGTGGCAGAGTTCCCTCCCTGACCGTGCTGTAGTTGTGACAAATTTCCCTCCCTGACTGTGTTTTAGTTGTTACAGAGTTCCCTCCTTGACAGTGTTGTAGTTGTGACAGAGTTCCCTCTGTAACCATGTTGTAGTTGTGACATAGTTCCCTGACCATGTTGTAGTTGTGACAGAATTCCCTGACTGTATTGTAGTTGTGACAGAGTTTCGTCCCTGACCATGTTGTAGTTGTGACAGAGTTCCCTGACTGTGTTGTAGTTGTGACAGAGTTACCTCCTTGACCGTGTTGTAGCAGTGACAGAGTTCCCTCCGTGACCGTGTTGTAGTTGTGACAGATTTCCCCGACTGTGTTGCAGTTGTGATAGAGTTCCCTGACCGTGTTGCAGTTGTGACAAAGTTCCCTCTCTGACCATGTTGTAGTTGTGGCAGAGTTCCCTCCCTGACCGTGTTGTAGTTGTGACAGAGCTCCCTCCCTGACCATGTTGTAGTTGTGACAGAGTTCCCAGACTGTGTTGCAGTTGTGACAAGAGTTCCCTGATGGTGTTCCAGTTGTGACAGAGTTCCCTCCCTGACCATGTTGAGTTGTGACAGAGTTCCCAGACTGTTGCAGTTGTGACAGAGTTCCCTCTTTAACCGTGTTGTAGTTGTGACAGAGTTCCCTCCCTGACCGTGTTGTAATTGTAACAGAGTTCCCTGACTGTGTTGTAGTTGTGACAGAGTTCCCTCCCTGACCATGTTGTAGTTGTGACAGAGTTCCCTCCCTGACCGTGTTGTAATTGTAACAGAGTTCCCTCCCTGACTGTGTTGTAGTTGTGACAGAGTTTCCTGACCATGTTGTAGTTGTGACAGAGTTCCCTCCCTGACCGTGTTGCAGTTGTGACAAGATATCCCTGACCATGTTGCAGTTGTGACAGAGTTCCCTGACCGTGTTGAAGTTGTGACAGGAGTTCCCTGACTGTTGCAGATGTGACAAAGTTTCTCTGACCTTGTTGCAGTTGTGACAGAATTCCCTGACCATGTTGCAGTTGTGACAGAGTTCCCTGAATGTGTTGCAGTTATGACAGAGTTCGTTCCCTGACCGTGTTGTAGTTGTGACAGAGTTCTCTGACCAAGTTGTAATTGTGACAGAGTTCCCTCCCTGACCGTGTTGTAGTTGTGACAGAGTTTCCTGACCATGTTGTAGTTGTGACAGGGATCCTTCCCTGACCGTGTTGCAGTTGTGACAAGAGATCCCTGACCATGTTGCAGTTGTGACAGAGTTCCCTGACCATGTTGCAGTTGTGACAGAGTTCCCTGACCATGTTGAAGTTGTGACAAGAGATCCCTGACCATGTTGCAGTTGTGACAAGAGATCCATGACCTTGTTGCAGTTGTGACAAGAGATCCCTGACTGTGTTGAAGTTGTGATAGAGTTCCCTGTCCTAGTTGTAGTTGTGACAGAGTTCCCTCCCTGACAGTGTTATAGTTGTGATAGAGTTCCCTCCTTCACCTTGCTGTAGTTGTGACAGAGTTGCATGACCATGTTGCAGTTGTGACAGAGTTTCCCTGATCGTGTTGCAGTTGTGACAGAATTCCCTGACCATGTTGTAGTTGTGACAGAGTTCCCTGACCATGTTGTAGTTGTGATAGAGTTTCCTCCTTTACTGTTTTGTAGTTGAGACAAGAGTTCCCTGACCATTGTAGTTGTGACAGAGTTCCCTTCCTGACCATGTTGTAGATGTGACAGCGGTCCCTGACCGTGTTGTAGTTGTGACAGAGTTCCCTGACTGTGTTGCAGTTGTGACAGAGTTCCCTGATCGTGTTGCAGTTGTGACAGAGTTCCCTGACCATGTTGCAGTTGTGACAGAGTTCCCTGACCGTGTTGTAGTTGTGACAGAGTTCCCTCCCTACCGTGTTGCAGTTGTGACAAGAGATCCCTGACCGTGTTGCAGTTGTGACAGAGTTCCCTGACCGTGTTGAAGTTGTGACAGGAGTTCCCTAACTGTGTTGCAGATGTGACAAAGTTTCCCTGACCTTGTTGCAGTTGTGACAGAATTCCCTGACCATGTTGCAGTTGTGACAGAGTTCCCTGAATGTGTTGCAGTTATGACAGAGTTCGTTCCATGACCGTGTTGTAGTTGTGACAGAGTTCTCTGACCAAGTTGTAATTGTGACAGAGTTCCCTCCCTGACTGTGTTGTAGTTGTGACAGAGTTTCCTGACCATGTTGTAGTTGTGACAGGGATCCTTTCCTGAACGTGTTGCAGTTGTGACAAGAGATCCCTGACCATGTTGCAGTTGTGACAAAGTTCCCTGACCATGTTGCAGTTGTGACAGAGTTCCCTGACCATGTTGAAGTTGTGACAAGAGATCCCTGACCATGTTGCAGTTGTGACAAGAGATCCCTGACTGTGTTGAAGTTGTGATAGAGTTCCCTGTCCTAGTTGTAGTTGTGACAGAGTTCCCTCCCTGACAGTGTTATAGTTGTGACAGAGTTCCCTCCCTGACCTTGCTGTAGTTGTGACAGAGTTTCCTGACCGTGTTTTAGTTGTGACAGAGTTGCATGACCATGTTGCAGTTGTGACAGAGTTTCCCTGATCGTGTTGCAGTTGTGACAGAATTCCCTGACCATGTTGTAGTTGTGACAGAGTTCCCTAACCATGTTGTAGTTGTGACAGAGTTCCCCGACTGTGTTGTATTTGTGACAGAGTTTCCTGACCATGTTGAAGTTGTGACAAGAGATCCCTGACCATGTTGCAGTTGTGACAAGAGATCCCTGACTGTGTTGAAGTTGTGATAGAGTTCCCTGTCCTAGTTGTAGTTGTGACAGAGTTCCCTCCCTGACAGTGTTATAGTTGTGACAGAGTTCCCTCCCTGACCTTGCTGTAGTTGTGACAGAGTTTCCTGACCGTGTTTTAGTTGTGACAGAGTTGCATGACCATGTTGCAGTTGTGACAGAGTTTCCCTGATCGTGTTGCAGTTGTGACAGAATTCCCTGACCATGTTGTAGTTGTGACAGAGTTCCCTGACCATGTTGTAGTTGTGATAGAGTTTCCTCCTTGACTGTTTTGTAGTTGAGACAAGAGTTCCCTGACCATTGTAGTTGTGACAGAGTTCCCTATCCATGTTGTAGTTGTGACAGAGTTCCCTTCCTGACCATGTTGTAGATGTGACAGAGGTCCCTGACCATGTTGTAGTTGTGACAGAGTTCCCTGACTGTGTTGTAGTTGTGACATAGTTCCCTAACCATGTTGTAGTTGTGACAGAGTTCCCTGACCATGTTGTAGTTGTGACAGAGTATCATAACCATGTTGTAGTTGTGACAGAGTTCTCTGATTGTTTTGTAGTTGTGACAGCATTCACTGACCATTTTGTAGTTGTGACAAGAGTTCCCTGACCATTGTAGTTGTGACAGAGTTCCCTCCCTGACCGTGTTGTAGTTGTGACAGAGTTCCCTGACCATGTTGTAGTTGTGACAGAGTTCCTTTACCATGTTGTAGTTGTGACAGAGTTCCTTCCCTGACCATGTTGTAGATGTGACAGAGGTCCCTGACCATGTTGTAGTTGTGACAGAGTTCCCTGACTGTGTTGTAGTTGTGACATAGTTTCCTGACCATGTTGTAGTTGTGACAGAGTTCCCTGACCGTGTTGCAGTTGTGACAGAGTATCCTGACCGTGTTGCAGTTGTGACAGAGTATCCTGACCATGTTGTAGTTGTGACAGAGTTCCTTGACTGTGTTGTAGTTGTGACAGAGTTCCTTGACCATGTTGTAGTTGTGACAGAGTTCCCTGACCATGTTGTAGTTGTAACAGAGTTCACTAACTGTGTGTAGTTGTTACAGAGTTCCCTCCCTGACCATGTTGTATTTGTGACAGAGTTCCATCCCTGACCATGTTGTAGTTGTGACAGAGTTTCCTGACTGTGTTGTAGTTGTGACAGAGTTCCCTGACCATGTTGTAGTTGTGACAGAGTTCCCTGACCGTGTTGTAGTTGTGACAGATTTTCCTGACCGTGTTGTAGTTGTGACAGAGTTCCCTTACCATGTTGTAGTTGTGACAGAGTTCCATCCCTGATCATGTTGTAGTTGTGATATAGTTGTAGTTGTGACAGAATTCCCTGACCGTGTTGTAGTTGTGACAGAGTTCCCTTACCATGTTGTAGTTGTGACAGAGTTCCATCCCTGACCATGTTGTAGATGTGACAGAGGTCCCTGACCATGTTGTAGTTGTGACAGAGTTCCCTGACTGTGTTGTAGTTGTGACATAGTTCCTTGACCATGTTGTAGTTGTGACAGAGTTCCCTGACCGTGATGCAGTTGTGACAGAATTCCCTGACCGTGTTGTAGTTGTGACAGAGTTCCCTTACCATGTTGTAGTTGTGACAGAGTTCCATCCCTGACCATGTTGTAGATGTGACAGAGGTCCCTGACCATGTTGTAGTTGTGACAGAGTTCCCTGACTGTGTTGTAGTTGTGACATAGTTCCTTGACCATGTTGTAGTTGTGACAGAGTTCCCTGACCGTGTTGTAGTTGTGACAGAGTATCCTGACCGTGTTGCAGTTGTGACAGAGTATCTTGACCATGTTGTAGTTGTGACAGAGTTCCCTGACTGTGTTGTAGTTGTAACATAGTTCACTGACTGTGTTGTAGTTGTTACAGAGTTCCCTCCTTGACCATGTTGTAGTTGTGACAGAGTTCCCTCCCTGACCATGTTGTAGTTGTGACAGAGTTCCCTGACTGTGTTGTAGTTGTGACAGAGTTCCCTGACCATGTTGTAGTTGTGACAGAGTTCCCTGACCGTGTTGTAGTTGTGACAGATTTTCCTGACCATGTTGTAGTTGTAACAGTGTTCACTGACTGTGTTGTAGTTGTGACAGAGTTCCCTTCCTGACCATGTTGTAGTTGTGACAGAGTTCCCTGACTGTGTTGTAGTTGTGATATAGTTGTATTTGTGACAGAGTTCCCTGACCATGTTGTAGTTGTGACAGAGTTCCCTAACTGTGTTGTAGTTGTGAGAGAGTTCACTGACCGTGTTGTAGTTGTGACAGAGTTCCCTGACCGTGTTGCAGTTGTGACAGAGTTCCCTGACCGTGTTGCAGTTGTGACAGTGTTCCCTGACCGTGTTGCAGTTGTGACAGAGTTCCCTGACTGTGTTGCAGTTGTGACAGAGTTCCCTGACCGTGTTGCAGTTGTGACTGTGTTCCCTCACTGTGTTGTAGTTGTGACAGAGTTCCCTGACTGTGTTGTAGTTGTGACAGTGTTCCCTAACCGTGTTGTAGTTGTGAGAGAGTTCATTGACCGTGTTGTAGTTGTGACAGAGTTCCTTGACCGTGTTGTAGTTGTGACAGAGTTCCCTGACCGTGTTGCAGTTGTGACAGAGTTCCCTGACCGTGTTGTAGTTGTGACAGAGTTCCCTGACGGTGTTGCAGTTGTGATAGAGTTCCCTGACCATGTTGCAGTTGTGACAGAGTTCTCTGACCGTGTTGCAGTTGTGACAGAGTTCCCTGACCGTGTTGTAGTTGTGACAGAGTTCCCTGACTGTGTTGTAGTTGTGACAGAGTTCCTTAACCATGTTGTAGTTGTGACAGAGTTCCCCGACTGTGTTGTATTTGTGACAGAGTTCCCTTACCATGTTGTAGCTCCGCTTTTTTTTCTTGATAATAGAATGATGGCTGCAACAAATTCCAGTGGAGGATAAAAGCGTAATTTTTTCAAAATCCACGAGTAATGAATATTCACCTATATTTGGGCCATTGCAAAAATAAGCCCTTCCCAGTGGAACTATTGAAATTATATTACACATGTAGTTGGATCAGCCAAGAACGGAGTCAGAGAATTTTTTATTATTGCACAAGCTGTCAAACGTAACAAATCATATTAGAGCCATAAAGGTAGCAACAAGGAGAACAATAAATTCATTTACATCCTAATTCTGACCTTCAGGACCATTTTGGGGTAGAAAATGTGTCTGACGTTGTTGTTTCCTAATCATGAAGGAAGACAGTAGCAAATTTCAGTGATATTTATTTTGAAATTGTCATACACTCAGAGGCTTTCCAAGCTTCTCTTACGGCTATAATTAAGTATTGTTTATAGGCATTTTATTACTTGTATATTACCCATTAAATTTCACTCTTCTTTTACAGATGTAGTGAAACACTGACCTATAAACTATGTTTAAATCCACACAATCCCATGATTCACTTCCGCTGGATTGGGAAGTGCTTTTACCTGCAGGCCCAGCCCTTGCACAGCATGTAGGCTGTATCATTGGAAATAGTTTCTATATACATGGGGGTATCACAGAGCATGGAAACACAACTCCATCTAATAAACTTTACCAGTTAGATTTGTCTTCAATGATATGGAATGAGGTTAGGCAGCCTAACTCTCCCGCCCTCAGCCATCATGTGGCAGTTACTCTAGAAAATAGATATATGCTCCTTATTGGAGGCTGGGATGGACAAAAACGCACATCTACAATATACGCATTTGACACCAAAGAACAAAAGTGGCTTTTCCCAAAAGATACTGGGTTTCCAGAAGGAGCTGGGTTAAGTTCCCATGCAGCAAGCTTACTTTCTACAGGAGAAATACTGATCATTGGGCGCGAAGGATGTTTGAAAATGAAATTGGTGAAGAAACATGGAAATGCATATTTATTGAGTGGAAGTATTGAAAAAGGAGAGTTTACCTATAGAAAAATATCTGATAACACTGGGTCAAGGTCAGGACATACAATAAATACTGTTAATAATACTGCATTCATTGTTGGCGGGAGAAATGATGATCTAATAGAATTTCATTGCGGATACTCATCTAATGAACATATTGGAAGATTGAATTCAAATTTCATGGATGTTTTGAAAAATTTCATGCCATTGTCCAAAATGCCAAATGGACGAAAAAATCATGTAGCTTTTGTTGGCAAAGATTGTTTAATAATTCATGGAGGGGAGACATTTGATGGAAGATCGCGGGAAGCAGTTGGGGAGATGTTCCTTGTTACAATGAAACCTCATTTGGCATTTTACAAGATAGGCAACAGTAAAGTGGCACGTGCATCTCACGTTTGCGTCAGCACTGGTGATAGAGTGATATTTCATGGGGGAATGGCGTGGAAAAATGTGATTTATGGAGATTGCTACGAGCTCAAGTTAAGAGAAGTAGGTGAAAGTCAGTTTTTCCATTAAAAAGATATTGATATTGTGCAGGATTGACAAACTGGTAGTAAATCTGAAAAATCACAGACATGACTTAATGTTATATTTGTTCAGATATACAGCATGTATTACTTTTCCAACAATGAATTACCGAGATATGTTTAATAAAAAATTGACGGACATCAGTAAATATTTTCACTGGTATTTTAACTACATCCTGAAGCATAGCCATGTAGCAATGTATGTATATGAATACGTATTGATAATTGACGTCATATAGACAAATATTATTTATGGGGAAGGGTTTAGTGTGTATTTGAGAGTTGAAAAATGGTATTTTGATAATAATTAAATGTATGTTTTAATATATGAAATGTTATAAATAGTTTTTATTCAACTGTTGTTTTTCATTACTGAAAAATAATTCCCTCATTACCGGTAATTGGGAATGGGAAAGAGTCACTCATGAGTCATGACGTCAAACCACAATTGCAAATAACTGATGCATTTAAGTAATGAAAAAAACAGTGGAATAAACTCTAGTTATATGATATATATGTATACATAATTTATGTAAAGAGTTTAGTAAAAGAAATGACTGTTGGTATGAATTGAATAATTGCAAATAAACTGAATGAGTTAATAGAAATGAACCAGGTATGAATTTGAGTGATTAAAACTTATCTTGAACTACTGAGTATTAATTGCAAATACAAGTAATTTATTGTTATGAACAAATCTCGTACATAATATGCAATATCAACAGTGGCCATTTGTCATGAAAAGTTCACAACGATGATACATTACACTGCGGTTCATGAGATCTAAGTTAATGACCCTATGTCCCATGGTAAATCTTAAGTTCATTACCCTATGGTCCTTGAAATCTAAGTTAATGAACATATGGTTTATGGTAAATTTTAAGATCATTACCCTATTGTCCTTGAAATCTAAGTTAATGACCTTATGTTCAATGATAAATCTTAAGTTCATTACCCTATGGTCCTTGAAATCTAAGTTAATAACCCTCTGTTCCATGGTAAATCTTAAACTCATTACCCTATGTTCCATGAAATGTAAGTTAATGACCATATGTTCCATGATAAATCTTAAGGTCATTACCCTTTGGTCCTTGAAATTTAAGTTAATGACACTATGTTCCATGGTAAATCTTAATTTAATGACCCTATGTTCCATGACATCTAAGTTAATTACCCTATGGTTCATGATAAATCTTAAGTTAATGACCCTATGTTCTATGAAATCTAAGTTAATGACCCTATGGTTCATGATAAATCTTAAGTTAATGACCCTATGTTCCATGAAATCTTAGTTAATGACCCTATGTTCCACAAAATCTAAGTTAATGATCCTTTGTTCCATGAAATCTAAGTTCATGACCCTATGCTCCATGATAAATCTTAAGTTCATTACCCTATGTTCCATGAAATCTAAGTTAATGACCCTATGTTCCATCATAAATCTTAAGTTAATGACCCTATGTTCCATGAAATCTAAGTTAATGACCCTAATGTTCCATCATAAATCTTAAGTTAACAACCTATGTTCCATGAAATCTAAGTTAATGACCATATGTTCCATGATAAATCTTAAGGTCATTACCCTATGGTCCTTGAAATCTAAGTTAATGACACTATGTTCCATGGTAAATCTTAATTTAATGACCCTATGTTCCATGAAATCTAAGTTAATTACCCTATGGTTCATGATAAATCTTAAGTTAATGACCCTATGTTCTATGAAATCTAAGTTAATGACCCTATGGTTCATGATAAATCTTAAGTTAATGACCCTATGTTCCATGAAATCTTAGTTAATGACCCTATGTTCCACAAAATCTAAGTTAATGATCCTTTGTTCTATGAAATCTAAGTTCATGACCCTATGCTCCATGATAAATCTTAAGTTCATTACCCTATGTTCCATGAAATCTAAGTTAATGACCCTATGTTCCATCATAAATCTTAAGTTAATGACCCTATGTTCCATGAAATTTAAGTAAATGACCCTATGTTCCATCATAAATCTTAAGTTAATGACCTATGTTCCATGAAATCTAAGTTAATGACCCTATGTTCCATGAAATCTAAGTTAGTAACCCTATGTTCCATCATAAATCATAAGTTAATGACCCTATGTTCCATGAAATCTTAGTTAATGACCCTATGTTCCACAAAATCTAAGTTAATGATCCTTTGTTCCATGAAATCTAAGTTCATGACCCTATGCTCCATGATAAATCTTAAGTTCATTACCCTATGTTCCATGAAATCTAAGTTAATGACCCTATGTTCCATCATAAATCTTAAGTTAATGACCCTATGTTCCGTGAAATCTCAGTAAATGACCCTATGTTCCATCATAAATCTTAAGTTAATGACCTATGTTCCATGAAATCTAAGTTAATGACCCTATGTTCCATGAAATCTAAGTTAGTAACCCTATGTTCCATCATAAATCTTAAGTTAATGACACTATGTTCCATGAAATCTAAGTTAATGACCCTATGTTCCATCATAAATCTTAAGTTAATGACCCATGTTCCATGAAATCTAAGTTAATGACCCTATTTTCCATGAAATCTAAGTTAATGACCCTATGTTCTATCATAAATCTTAAGTTAATGACACTATGTTCCATGAAATATAAGTTAATAACCCTATGTTCCATCATAAATCTTAAGTTAATGAGCCATGTTCCATGAAATCTAAGTTAATGACCCTATGTTCCATCATAAATCTTAAGTTAATGACCCCATGTTCAATGAAATCTAAGTTAGTAACCCTATGTTCCATCATAAATCTTAAGTTAATGAACCTATGTTCCATGAAATCTAAGTTAATGACGCTATGTTCCATGAAATCTAAGTTCATTACCCTATGAGAAGAATATTGGTCCAAGGGCTCATGACTTCACATGCGCATGGCCATCTTATTTCTAAGTATAGTTACTCATTTGCATATATGAGATATTTACTATTATCATATGCAGACGCCATTTTATAAGCTCATCTTTTTGAAAAAAAACAAAAAGCTATTGTCATGACCCTGGCGGCGGCGTCGTCACCGTTGTCGTCGTCCACTGGTTAAAGTTTCATGTTTAGCTCAGCTTTTTCTCTGTTTCTGAACAAACAACTGGTGTTACAGTGACTAAACTTCATAAACACATTCATATCATGTTATACAAACATTGTATATGGCTAACTTACTTAAATTTACATACTTTGGGCTCTAAAACCTTTGGTTAAAGTTTTTGTTTAGCTCGGGTTTGGTTAAAGTTTTTAGCTCAGCATTTTCTGTTTCTGGACACACTACTCATGTTTTAGTGATTAAACTTCAAAAACACATTTATATTATGTTGTAGAAACAATGTATATAGGTAACTTACAAAAATTTCCATACTATGGGCTTTAAAACCTCAGGTTAAAGTTTTTTGTTTAGCTTGGGTTTGAATTTTTTTTTTTTTTTAAATCAATTTTATTTTTCAGTAATACTATTAATTCTGTAAGCTGATCACCATTAACTAAAAAAAGTTTACATCACTGACCTTGACCTATTTAATGGACTTTCCTGCCCGAGCCAAACGATGACCCCAACCCTGCTGCCCATATTTTTTTTTTCTTTTTTGTTTAAATTTGTATTGCATTAAAGGGTACCGCATGTCAGAATATAAATGGCCATTTATTGTTAAATAGACATGTAACTTAAACACAAAAATCAACAAATTTTAATTGAACGAAATTTATCAAGTGAGAAAAACGATATTAAATATCATGATTTCAAACGTTTCCTATATATCATGGGCACCGCCATTTTAAAGCTCTTTTATGTTGGAGGTTTTCGGTGACGTCATAGCTGCCCTTCTGTTCTAGTTCTCACGAAAATTTTATTGTGTCATTAGTGACTGCTCTCTATTGATACTCTTTTGTATATACACTAATTCACGTAAACAATTGATAGATAGATATACAGTACATTAGTGAACATCGAAGGAAGACAATTAAACGCGAAAACTATTCTGAATTGAAGGACTTAACCCATAAACATTGTTTTCTTCAGCAGAATAGGTGGGTGGAGTAATGCGATATGTTTTGTGGGCAGCGTTGTTTTTAGTTTTCCTAATATGTGATTTCACATTGCCTCAGTGTCAAGCTTCTGGTGACATCACGCACAAAATGCCTTTATACTTTTGGGTAGAACTTAAGATTGCAAAATGAGGCGTACCAATGCATTTGCATATTACTACCCAAGCATACAATTTCTGATGATTTCAGTATGAAGATTAACATATGCGACATACATATAGACTTAGTGTATATTATCCAGTGGGAAGCTCTTAAAAATGTGCTAATAACATATAGCTCAATTGATTTCTGAAATTTGATTTGTAATTTTAAATACTCTTCCAAAATATTGCGAAATTGATATAGCAAACTTTCACAATCTTATAATTGCAGGCTGTTTAAACAGGTGTGATAATCCAATTAACAATAAAAACAAGAGGTTAATGCCAAAACATAAGGTGTGAAAACGACATGGTATCTAAAAGTTATTATTAAAAAACAAATTAAGGCCAATTAATTGTGACAGGCCCAATTAGCTCAGTCAGTTACGTGTCTAACTATTAATCCAGGTGTCTCGAGTTCGAATCCCTACCCGGCGACAGTCTCTGTGATGACAGACATACAACATTGTGTCTCAATATCATTTGGTTCTCACTGCTTATTCAAGTGGTAAAATTATCAGTTACTTGCGGTTGTTGGGTGTGCTCGCGTACTGGTTAACTTTTCAGGAAACAGCAGTAAGGTTAACTGAACATCTGTACAGTAAGCCCTCGATGGCGAAAAATGATGCTAAATAGTCAGTCAACCATTAATTGTTCATAAACTCATTTTATTAATTTTATAATCAATAGGCTATTTAGTTTATTGATATATGGCTTTTTCACAGTCGACTAGGTCATTATTCTTCAATAAACATTTGAACTACCTCTACTTCGTAATGAAAAAAGATAAAGTAAAACATTTGTTCCTTTATTTATTCATAAATACATGAAAAGTTTTTTTTACTGTTAAAATAGTGTTCTGGGATCGTATTCATAAGAATTCGTATTCGTATTCGCGAAGAAAATATCTTAACACAGTAATATTTTCTTAGCTAAGATGAAAACAAATTTTTAACTTAAGTGGTATTCATAAAACAACTAGGACAAATCTTAATTAAGAAAACGTATAAGAAAATAATAATACTTAGATCAAATATTTCATCTTAAAAAAAAATCATAACTCGGTAACTAAGGAAGTCTAGGATTTCCAAATCTTAAAATAGTATCGGAAGTGATAGCTTGGAAAATACCTTCTATACTATAATCTACTTTAAATGTCAATGTGGTATGTGAGCTTGTGTGTAGTGTGTTTGTGTATATATACCTATGTGTGTGTAGCATATCTAGCTGTGTTTGTGTGTATGTGTATATAAACTATGTACATGTTAGTCATTCAACTCGTTTTGTGTTTATGTGTTCAGATATATATGGTACTACAACAGTGTACTTTGATGAGAAACTGTGTATAGTCTTCTTCCTCTTCTTCTTCTTTTTTTTCTATGTCTTCTTCTTCATCATCTTCTTCTTATTTGTATTAAACTACAACTGGAATGCAAAATAAAATACAGGGAAACGCGATACTCGTAAACTTTATTAAGAAAAACAATGAATAGATATATATAAATAATTAGTGTATCTAAATGAAGTCAAAAGTTTTCGCAGTGAGTTACTTTAAAAATGTCCCTATTAAAATAGTGATTATAAATGATATTGCCGCTGTTTTCTACCATAATATAAACCGATGCAGTGGCCTAGTGGTGTAGCATGCCATATGTTCGGCATAGTACTCAAGTGTGCCAGCATTAAACAGTGTTGAAAACGGCAATAACACACCAGAAAATACAATACATTCAGTTAAATATTGTTGAACGCTGAAATTGTTCACTCTTTTCTTACCATTTGATTGTAGCGCGTTTGTTATGCTATCGAGAGCTAAAAGACGTGGGTCGTGGGTTTGATCCTCCGCCACGGTTATGTGTGAGACCAACACTTTATCCGTATATGCTTAGTACCGGTTCTACCCAGGAATACATCGAGCGTGATTTGTCTAAGTTATAATAACTTGTGTCACAATCAAAGTTAACTCATCTGCACAACAAATTGATTTTTTTTCCCGTTTCAAAGCTATTGATAAAACAGGGGAAAATTGATTTATTTGAATATTTAGCGTCAATTTTATGTCATCAAGCTAGGGCTAACAGACGATCAGTTAACCTTACCACTAGTTCCTGGGATCCTGACAGGTTAACCAGTACTCGAGCACACCCCCATCTCTGCAAGTAATGTAAAATGGAATAATGTAATTCCATTGAATTGAACTGAAAAGAAGATCATTGAAACTATGATGACATAGTTTGTTTATACTAGTCTTTGTAAATGGGATATATGCTTTCCAACTGTCGAGTGTCGAGTAAGACAATTAAGTGTCAAGTAAGGACAGTCGAGTAAGAAAGTCGAGTGTTGAGTTAGGAAGTCGAATATCGATTAAAAAAATCGAGTGTTTAGTAAGAAAGTCGAGTGTCAAGAAAGAAAATATTGAGGGTCAAATAAAAAAGTCGAGTGTCGAGTAACTAAGTCGAGTGTCGAGTAATAAAATAAATTTCGAGTAACAAAGTCGAGTGTCGAGTAACAATGTCGAGTGTTGAGTAATAAAATAAATTTCTAGTAACAAAGTCGAGTGTCGAGTAACAAAGTCAAGTGTCGAGCAAGAAAGTCGAAATACTTTAACATATGAAAAACATATTGATCTAATGCTTTTTTAAAATCAATATGATCACAAGATTTTGTGAAAATAAACTTTTCAAGAAGGTCAAATATTTAAATAAACAAGTTAAATGTTTTATATAAAAATAAGGTAGTTTTACTACTATTTTATTATAAATAAAACACTTAGCAGTAGATTTTTTAAAACTATTTTATAAAAAGAGACACTGATCAGCAATTAATGTTTTATCCATGATGGGGTGTCAAAACCAAAGCTAGTGAGACAGAGACATTAATGTATCTGTTGAAATGGCCAGAGTTTGTTTACAAAACAAATTCTCTGCTGCTGGTATAACCCAAAATAATTCAGTTTCTCATCTATATGGTATCAATTTAAAAACAAAATAAATATTGTTACATTTGAGGTAGATTTTAAGTTGAAAACCATCAATGTTTCTTCTTTATTTTGAACCGACATAACAGTGTTGAATGACAGAGAAAATTGCAGATTTCTCCTATAATATAGTAAGGTATGTGTAAAAAATATTTTTTAAAAACGTTCAGTTGGAATTTAAATAGAAGTTCTAACTGTTGAGTTAAGAAATTGAGTGTTGAGTTGAAAATTAAATGTCTGAGTGTCATGTAAGAAAATAGAGTGATTAAGAAAGTCGAGTGTCGAGAAAGAATATAGAAATCTATCATTAGAATTTTGTGTGATAGAATAAACTCACACTTTTGGTGAAACTTATATGCAGAGACAAGACTCTGCCAAGTTCCTGCAAGTTTTACCAAGAGGGTAAAATTTGTCTATTCCACATGGATGAACTGATGATGGATTTTATCTCCTATTCATCTCATACAAATGATAGACCCTCGATAATGGCCGTCATCACAAAAATGTCCTATTTTTTAATTGGGTGTTTAACAACCAAAACCATTTTCTTACTCGAAACTCGATTTTCTTACTCAATACTCGATTTTCTTACTCAACACTTGATTTTCTCACTCGACACTTAACTTTCTCACTTGACATTCGACTTCTTACTCGACTTGCTCACTTAACACTCGACTTTCTTACTCGAAAATTATCAGTTACTTGCAAAGATAGGCGTTCTCGAGTACCGGTTGACCTTCTAGGATCCAAGGAAAAAGTGGTTGCCTGTTAGCCCTCGATCGATTGCGTAAACATGCTGCTAAATATTCAGACAACAAACGGACGAATGAACAAAGATAGACGGTCAGTCAGACGGGCGGATGGACTGACAGACAGACAGAGAGACATACAGACAAATCGCTTTAACTGTCAAGGTTACATAAAGGATAAATAGGTCAACTACAAATAAAGAATAAAGATAAATCAATACAAAATGTATATCTTTAATAGCAGTTGATAAAGTCTAATGACACATGTATGCTGAAATTGTGCTCAAATACATACTTTTGGTGTAAGAATCATTTCTTTAAACCAAGTTATAGGTTTTAAGAAATTTCTTAAATAGTTAATACACCTCAAAGTTATCTTACAGTTGAGAGGAAAAACGTTCTATTCTTAGTCGATTTATTCGCTAAGATGCTCTCTGAATATCACTTAAGAAATAGTTTTAATCTTAGATGAAAATATGGATTTAAGATGAAAAGTTAAGAAAATTTTGAATATCTTAGATGAAAATAAATCTTAAAACATTTATGAATAGGGCCCCTGGTATACAATTTATGAAAAATATATACAATTTATGAAAAATATTCATAAAATCATATAACATAATTTTTTTACTTGTAAGTTTGCTTTGATATTGAAACCCTTATTAACTGAAAATGTTTAAATTAGTAATAAGGCATAATACTATGTGATATAACATCCTGTCATAAACCCTGGGGTCATTAAACCTGGGGTGATTACGCTTATTAGGGTACAATATACACACTGTGGCAGAGTATTTCTCATTACCACATGGTGTGAATGTGGTGTTGGTGAATTATGAAAGCACAGTAGGGTGCCAGTAGCTGGACAGTAACATACACTTTGTGCAATATACCTGTAGACATTATATTCCATATGACACTCCCTATAAGGAACAACATTCATACATGTTCAGGGAACAGGTAGAATAGATAATCATCATATATCAAATTGGGTAGTAACACCATTTGAATAACCAAAAGACAGTGCCAGTTATGTAAAACAACACAAAAAAATACAAACTCATTCATGCTTCATCTAAATTTACTGAAACGTGTATGAAATCAAAATTTTATCAGCCATTTCTCAGTACGCAACAATGGCCGCACCAGCTAAACACAATAAGAAAAGAGATAAAATATTATTTCTTATTCTCTCTTAGACAGGTAAATATATGTAACAAAACATATTCCCTTAAATTCCATTCCTGGTCTAATTAGTGTTGTTTTTTTGATAATGTATTGACTGAGTAGCAAACAGTATATACCCTGATAGTACAGCATGAATGTGCAGGCTCGCCTGGATGTACATCACACTGACGGCAATAAAAATTTTTTTTATCAAGCTAAGGGTAATTTTACTATTTTCAAAAATTCAATCATCAATGTCAGGCTACGTGATAAGATGTCAGAGTCGTGATTGATTGGTTTCGGGTTTGATCTCTGGTTCATGATCGGTGTGACTGTTTAACAGTTATCATCTTTTTGGGTGAAAACTTCATAAGACATTGCTGTGTTCCTCTGTATTATTTCTGTGATACATTCTAAATCTTCTAAATTTCCAATAGTATGGTCATTGCATCTGCAGCACGTATTTTCGTCAGATGACAGCATCATTACACAGTTTTCGCAGCTGCAAAAATCTTTCACATGTGTGAACAACTGTGCCGTCTCACTATTTCTCTCGTTTTCTAATTCATTTAACTCTGCTTCCGAAAATTCTGGTTCAAAGTTGTAGGCCACAAGTCCTGCTCGGTAACTAAAATCCATTTTATTATTCTTGCGAGTACTTTTGCCGGTGACTATAATTGCACGTTTCTATATATGCTGTAGCGTATAAATCGATTATGTTTTAAACCAGAAATGCAGTTATGACATCACGCAGGTATCCAATATGGCGACTTCCGCCACAAAGTCAATGTGCGAAAATGACCGTTACAAAACGAGCTGATATATCTTTATGGACTCGAATTTATGCATAATAATACTATTAATATAAAGCTGAACTCATAGCTATTCATATTATCCTGTTTTATACACAGGGTTGTGTTCCCCTTTAAATCAAAT
Source organism: Panopea generosa (assembly GCA_029582155.1). NCBI lineage: Eukaryota > Metazoa > Mollusca > Bivalvia > Adapedonta > Hiatellidae > Panopea > Panopea generosa. The sequence goes on along the minus strand of CM055904.1, from coordinate 26,628,040 downwards.
ACTCTGCCCCATTTCAACATTGTTACCAACCCAAAGACCCTCACACCCGTACCTCAAAGGTCAAGGTCACAGTTTGACATTGTTTGACAACACTTTTGAGTTTGTGTAAGATTTCGTTTCCGGCCTGTTACTTTGTCATGCATAGATGGATTTTGTTGATACTTGCTACAAATGATCAACATAACATGACGACGTGTTGTGAGTAAGACTCACACCCATACCTGAAAGGTCAAGGTCACAATTTGGCTTTGTTTGACAACACTTTGAGTTTGTGTGAGATTTTGTTTCCGGCCTGTAACTTTTTCCTGCATTGATGGATTTTGTTGATACTTGCTACAAATGATCAACATAGCATGACGACGTGTCGCGAGTAATACCCACACCCGTACCTTAAAGGTCAAGGTCACACTTTGAGTTTGTGTTTTTGGCCTGTAACTTTGTCAAGACCCAAAACCTTTCCTCAAAGGTCAAGGTCACACTTTCAATTTGTTTAATATTACGTGTCTGGTCTGTGACTTTGTCTTTAACTTGGCTCAATTTATCAAGATGACATGACGACGTGTCAAAAGTAAAACCTAGACACGGTCACACTTTGAGTATGTATGACAACACTTTGAATCTGTTTAAGATTTCAAGTCTGTCCTTTAACTTTATCATACATAGATGGATTTCAAAAACACTTGGCTCAATTTATCAATTGATCAATAATTGATCTGTAACTTAAATTTAGGGATTTTAAAATAGCTTGACACAAGTGATCAGCATGTCATAATAATGTTTCACCTGCATTTAACTGTTGAAATACCCAGACAATTACATCAGATGTCAAGGTCAAGGTTACACAAAGGTCATGGTCATGCTTTAATGTAAAAAAAAAAATGAAATTGCATGTGTAGTCTGAAACATTAGTCCATTATTCTTGATATTCTACCTATTATATCATATATTGTTATTTTTCACAGACCATTTGGGGGGCATGTGAAACTTAACAGTGACATTTCTTGTTTTATTTACTTAAGCATAAAGAACAAAAATCAATGGTGGGTTTATACATTAACAAAATGGCCACCATGCGTGGGAATAGTAAATATTGTTTTTCTGCCACGCATGCACATTCTTGACACCCATTATTATGAGGCCCATATTCTTCTCCTATGTTCCATGAAAAATGTAAGTTCATTACCTTGTGTTCCATGTACAAATCTAAGTTAATGACCCTATGTTCCATGTACAAATCTAAATTAATGACCCTATGTTCCATGTACCAATCTAAGTTAATGACCCTGTGTTCCATGTACAAATCTAAGTTAATGACTTTATGATCCATGAAATCTCAGTTAATGACCCTGTGGTCCATGAAATCACAGTTAATGACCCTATGGTCCATGAAATCTCAGTTAATGACCCTATGGTCCGTGAAATCTAAGTTAATGACCCTGTGTTCCATGTACAAATCTAAGTTAATACACTATATTCCATGTACAAATCTAATTTAATGATCCTATGTTCCATGAAATATAAGTTAATGACGCTGTTTTCCATGTACAAATCTAAGTTAATGACCTTATGATCCTTAAAATCTAAGTGAATGACCCCATGTTCCATGTTCAAATCTAATTTAATGATCCTATGTTTCATGAAATCTAAGTTAATGACCCTGTGTTCCATGTTCAAATCTAAGTTAATGACCCTGTGTTCCATGTTCAAATCTAAGTTAATGACCCTATGGTTCATGAAATCAAAGTTAATGACCCCATGTTCCACGAAATCTATGTTAATGACCCCGTGTTTCATGTACAAGTCCAAGTTAATGACCCCATGTTCTATGTACAAATCCAAATTCATTACCTTATGGTCTATAAAATCTAAATTAATTACCCTATGTCCCATGGTTAATCTTAAGTTCATTACCCTATGGTCCATGGAATCTAAGTTAATGACCATATGGTCCATGGTAAATCTTAAGTTCATTACCCTATGTTCCATGAAATCTAAGTTAATGACCCTATGTTCCATGGTAAATCTTAAGTTTATTACCCTATGTTCCATGAAATCTAAGTTAATGAACCCATGTTCCATGAAATCTAAGTTAATGACCCTATGTTCCATTTACAAATCTAAGTTAATGACCCCATGTTCCATGAAACCTAAGTTAATGATCCTTTGTTCCATGAAATCTAAGTTAATGACCCTATGTTCCATGATAAATCTTAAGTTCATTACCCTAAGTTCCATGAAATCTAAGTTAATGACCCTATGTTCCATGAAATCTTAGTTAATGACCCTATATTCCATGAAATCTAAGTTAATGATCTTTTGTTCCATGAAATCTAAGTTAATAACCCTATGTTCCATGATAAATCTTAAGTTCATTACCCTATATTCCATGAAATCTGGGTTAATGACCCTATGTTTCATGTTAAAATCGATGTTAATGACCCTATGTTCCATGTACAAATCAAAGTTAATGACCCTATTTTCTGTGTTAAATCTTAGGTCATTTGTAACCCTATGATCCATGAAAACTTAATGACCTATATTCTATGATAATTATACCCCCGACAAACGAAGTTTGAGGGGGTATATTGGAGTCACCCTGTGGTCGGTCTGTCGCTCTGTCGCTCTGTCGGTCTGTCGGTCTGTCCGTTGCAATTTTCCTTGTCCGGAGCATCACTTTTAAAGTACTGGATGGAATTTCATCAAACTTCATACAATGGTAGAATATAATGAGAAGAAGTGCAGTGTACAAGAAACATAACTCTATTCTTGCTAATTACAGAGTTATTGCCCTTTGATATTTTTTCTTGTCCGGAGCATAACTTGAAAAGTACCGGATGGAATTTCATCAAGCTTCATACAATGGTAGAATATAATGAGAGGAAGTGCAGTGTACAAGAAACATAACTCTATTCTTGCTAATTACAGAGTTATTGCCCTTTGATATATTTCCCTTGTCCGGAGCATTACTTTTAAAGTACTGGATGGAATTTCATCAAACTTCATACAATGGTAGAATATAATGACAGGAAGTGCAGTGTACAGGAAACATAACTCTATTCTTGCTAATTACAGAGTTATTGCCCTTTGATATATTTCCCTTGTCCGGAGCATTACTTTTAAAGTACTGGATGGAATTTCACCAAACTTCATACAATGGTAGAATATAATGACAGGAAGTGCAGTGTACAGGAAACATAACATTTATTGATTGCCATGAAAGCTTGTACACTGCACAATTATTAAAAAGACCATTTTTAATTTTAACAAAACCATAAAAAAATTAACAATACAAAAAACTCAATCCATAACATTCTCTTTTATTTAGTTTTTTTTTTGTCTTGGGCATAACTTTAAAACTATTGGATATAATTTAATAAAACTTCATACAATGGTAAACCATTTTCTGTCATGGCGGCGTTCGGGGGTATTCATCACCTTCAGTGATAGCTCTAGTTTAATTTCATTACTCTATGGTCCATGAAAACCTAAGTTTATGACCTTACAATCTATTTATTAGCTTTGTACCATGATAAATCCACGGAAAGTTCATTACCCTATGGCCCATGGTAAAATCATCAGATTTATTTTAAACATTAAAAGTTGACAAAAGTTCAGAAACTGCACTGTATACAGTCATTCATGTACTTACCTTTTTGTATTGGCATGTGAAATGATTTTCCAACCAGAACATTTGTCTGTTTTGGGCCATCATGTTATCCTACCAAAGCCTTCTTTTATTTAGAGGTCATGACATGTTAATTAGCTATGTTAGTAAAACTATTAGAGACCATTGTCAACATTTTGCAATAACCAGAATTTTGTGTTCCGTGTGTACTCCTAATCAAAATAATAAGAATGATATATTACTTTCGTTTTTTTTTGTATTTATATCTACAAGAAGTGTTAATGTTGTTCCAAGTCTTTTTTGATATAGAAAATTATATTTATTTGTTTTTCATTGATATTATGTTCAGTCTAAATAAAACTGTTATTGCATTGTTTTGTTTATTTTTTGAAGCTTGGGTAATTATTATTACAGTATAATACTTTGCTATGTTTTGTATTTCTGTGATAAAGTGTTTTTTTAGTAAAATATCTCTGCATTTTTAGATTCTTCTGTCTTAACTGATATTAATTTTTTACATTAAATTACACTAAGCAAATGTATAATTCTCATTATCTTGTCTATTTCTGCAAAGATTCTATTTGGTAGAGTTCTGGAGTCTTATATAGTCGTATATGAAGTGACTGAGAGTAAATCCTGGAAGTGTTGCTATTTCAGCAATAGTCTGCTAATGGGGACCTCCCTCCAATCATTGAAGGTTTTGTAGAATTTAAAGACTTAAAACAGTTACCTCAGATGGGCGAGCTAGTAGCATCTTGTATGAAACTTGGTAGATCATTACATCAAATAAGACTTTCGCTTGTAAACTTGGAAATACAATACAGTTTGATTGATTTGTTTCCCTAGATGATCTAAAAGTTATTGTTACGCAAATCATTCCCTTCATTTACTTTTTTTTGTGGTTGTACTAAAACTTATTATGGTATTATACTTACAATTAATTGCACGTTATAATATTATAAAAGAAAAATTTAAAATTATTTTTAAAACGGATAAAAAGCATCTCATTATCATTATTAAATAAGATCTAAATGATTTGGTATGTCAGATCCACCAAAACATGACAAAATTGATATCTAAATTGGTGTGGTAAACTTGAAACAAAATCCCATTCTTAAAATAGACAGCTCTTAAATACTGCTTGACAACCATTACCTCATCATTCTGACTCTTTTTAAGATGAAACAATTTTTCACTCTACTGGCCAAATGCCAGCAGGGCTTATGTCATGGTACATGGTACATTGTCCATCGTCCGTCCGTCCTTCGATTAACCTTTTATTTTTTGTAGACCCGATAGCACCTTGATTTTTCATTACATCTTAACCAAACTTGCACACAGCAGTTATATAACCACAAGATCTCGGACAAGTTCTTGAACCAGCATGATTCAGCCACAAATGTCCCTGCCACAGTGCTTAATATATAAGCACATTTTAAGTAAATTTTAAAAACAGTTTCTCTGAAAGTTCAAGGCCTTGATCATAAATATTTTACATGTAGCATTGCATGTAGGTCCCCTAAAAGATTTGTTGAAGTCCCTAGGGTCAAATTTGGGGCCACCATAGGGGTCACTGTTTTACATATAGAGTTATATAGGGAAAATGTTGTAGATGCAATAGCACCTTCATTTTTCATTGAATCTTAACCAAACTTACACAGCAGTTATATAACCACAAAATCTTAGGCAAGTTTTTGAACCAGTGTGTTTTGACCACAAATACTCCCACCACAGGGCTTATGAACATATTTTAAGCGAATCTTTAAAAAACATTTTTTCTGAAGGTTCAAGGTCCAGTCCTTAGATATTTTACATGTAGCATTGGATGGAGGTCCCCTAAAAGATTTGTTGAAGTCTGGTCCCTGGGGTCAAATTTCAGGCCACCACAGAGATACGATAGATGCGATAACACCTTTATTTTTCATTGAATCTTATCCAAACTTGCATAGCGGTTATATAACCACAAGATCTCGGACAAGTTCTTGAACCGGCATGATTTGGCCACAAATGCCTCCGCCACAGGGCTTATAAGCACATTTTAAGTAAAATTTAAAAAAAAAAATTTTCTCTGAATGTTCAAGACTTAGATATTTTACATGAGCATATTGCATGGAGGTCCCCTAAAAAATTTGTTGAAGTTGGATCCCCAAGGTAAAATTTGGGGCAGTCACAGGGGTCATTGTTTTACATAGAATTATATTGGGAAAATGTTTTAGACATGATGGCACCTTCATAAGAGCTCTACTGGCCAAAGGTCAGCAGGGTTTGTGTCATGGTAAATTGTCTGTCGCCTGTCCATCCGTCATCATTCTGTTAACCATTTTCTTGTAGACATGATAGCACTTTCATTGTTCTTTGAATCTTAACCAAACTTACACAACAGTTATATAACCACAAGATCTCGGATGAGTTCTTGAACCAGCGTGATTTGACTACAAATGCCTCTGCCACAGGGCTTATAAGCACATTTTAAGTAAAATTTTATAAATAATTTCTCTGAAAGTTCAAGGCCTAACCTTAGATATTTTAATACGTCACGAAATATGTTGCGGGAAATCCATTTTAGTCTAACCTAGACAGGTAGTTAGGAAATCACTTTTATGTATATTATTTTGGCATGTTTAATATATATCCTTCTGGCAAAATGGGGTGAGTGAGCATATATATAGGCAAGATGTAGCCGAAAAAATGTTTATAGGCAATTTTAAAATTTGGAAAAATCCTGATAATATTATATTCCCATTAAAATGCATCTTTTAATAAATTTAAATGAGGAGTAACTGTGAAAGTAACAGCTGATGCAGCCACCGGTATTGCAGCGTCTCTCTTCTGTAGTAACTGTGAAAGTAACAGTTGATGCAGCCACCGGCATTGCAGCGTCTCTCTTCTGTAGTAACTGTGAAAGTAACAGTTGATGCAGCCACCAGCATTGTAGCGTCTCTCTTCTGTAGTAACTGTGAAAGTAACAGCTGATGCAGCCAATGGCATTGCAGCGTCTCTCTTCTGTAGTAACTGTGAAAGTAACAGCTGATGCAGCCGCCGGCATTGCAGCGTCTCTCTTCTGTAGTAACTGTGAAAGTAACAGTTAATGCAGCCACCGGCATTGCAGCGTCTCTCTTCTGTAGTAACTGTGAAAGTAACAGATGATGCAGCCAACGGCATTGCAGTGTCTCTCTTCAGTAGTAACTGTGAAAGTAACAGCTGATGCAGCTGCCGGCATTGCAGTGTCTCTCTTCTGTAGTAACTGTGAAAGTAACAGCTGATGCAGCCAACGGCATTGCAGCGTCTCTCTTCTGTAGTAACTGTAAAAGTAACAGCTGATGCAGCCACCGGCGTTGCAGCGTCTCTTCTGTAGTAACTGTGAAAGTAACAGCTGATGCAGCCAACGGCATTGCAGCGTCTCTTTTCTGTAGAAACTGAAAGTAACAGCTGATGCAGCCGCCGGCATTGCAGCATCTCTCTTCTGTAGTAACTGTGAAAGTAACAGGTGATGCAGCCGCCGGCATTGCAGCGTCTCTCTTTTGTAGAAACTGTGAAAGTAACAGCTGATGCAGCAGCCGGCATTGCAGCGTCTCTCTTCTGTAGTAACTGTGAAAGTAACAGCTGATGCAGCCGCCGGCATTGCAGCGCCTCTCTTCTGTAGTAACTGTGAAAGTAACAGCTGATGCAGCCGCCGGCATTGCAGCGTCTCTCTTCTGTAGTAACTGTGAAAGTAACAGCTGATGCAGCCGCCGTCATTGCAGCGTCTCTCTTCTGTAGAAACTGTGAAAGTAACAGCTGATGCAGCCAACGGCATTGCAGCGTCTCTCTTCTGTAGAAACTGTGAAAGTAACAGCTGATGCAGCCACCAGCATTGCAGCGTCTCTCTTCTGTAGAAACTGTGAAAGTAACAGCTGATGCAGCCGCCGGCATTGCAGCGTCTTTCTTCTGTAGTAACTGTGAAAGTAACAGCTGATGCAGCCGCCGGCATTGCAGCGTCTCTCTTCTGTAGTAACTGTGAAAGTAACAGCTGATGCAGCCGCCGGCATTGCAGCGTCTCTTCTGTAGAAACTGTGAAAGTAACAGCTGATGCAGCCAACGGCATTGCAGCGTCTCTCTTCTGTAGTAACTGTGAAAGTAACAGCTGATGCAGCCAACGGCATTGCAGCGTCTCTCTTCTGTAGTAACTGTGAAAGTAACAGCTGATGCAGCCAACGGCATTGCAGCGTCTCTCTTCTGTAGAAACTGTGAAAGTAACAGCTGATGCAGCCAACGGCATTGCAGCGTCTCTCTTCTGTAGAAACTGTGAAAGTAACAGCTGATGCAGCCGCCGGCATTGCAGCGTCTTTCTTCTGTAGTAACTGTGAAAGTAACAGCTGATGCAGCCGCTGGCATTGCAGCGTCTCTCTTCTGTAGTAACTGTGAAAGTAACAGCTGATGCAGCCGCCGGCATTGCAGCGTCTCTTCTGTAGAAACTGTGAAAGTAACAGCTGATGCAGCCAACGGCATTGCAGCGTCTCTCTTCTGTAGTAACTGTGAAAGTAACAGCTGATGCAGCCAACGGCATTGCAGCGTCTCTCTTCTGTAGTAACTGTGAAAGTAACAGCTGATGCAGCCAACGGCATTGCAGCGTCTCTCTTCTGTAGTAACTGTGAAAGTAACAGCTGATGCAGCCAACGGCATTGCAGCGTCTCTCTTCTGTAGTAACTGTGAAAGTAACAGCTGATGCAGCCAACGGCATTGCAGCGTCTCTCTTCTGTAGTAACTGTGAAAGTAACAGCTGATGCAGCCAACGGCATTGCAGCGTCTCTCTTCTGTAGTAACTGTGAAAGTAACAGCTGATGCAGCCGCCGTCATTGCAGCATTTCTCTTCTGTAGTAACTGTGAAAGTAACAGCTGATGCAGCCGCCGGCATTGCAGCGTCTCTCTTCAGTAGAAACTGTGAAAGTAACAGCTGATGCAGCCGCCGGCATTGCAGCGTCTCTCTTCTGTAGTAACTGTGAAAGTAACAGCTGATGCAGCAGCCGGCATTGCAGCGTCTCTCTTCTGTAGTAACTGTGAAAGTAACAGCTGATGCAGCCAACGGCATTGCAGTGTCTCTCTTCAGTAGTAACTGTGAAAGTAACAGCTGATGCAGCCGCCGGCATTGCAGCGTCTCTCTTCTGTAGTAACTGTGAAAGTAACAGCTGATGCAGCCAACGGCATTGCAGTGTCTCTCTTCTGTAGTTACTGTGAAAGTAACAGCTGATGCAGCCGCCGGCATTGCAGCGTCTCTTTTCTGTAGTTACTGTGAAAGTAACAGCTGATGCAGCCTCCGGCATTGCAGCATCTCTCTTCTGTAGTAACTGTGAAAGTAACAGCTGATGCAGCCTCCGGCATTGCAGCATCTCTCTTCTGTAGTAACTGTGAAAGTAACAGCTGATGCAGCCTCCGGCAATGCAGCATCTCTCTTCTGTAGTAACTGTGAAAGTAACAGCTGATGCAGCCACCGGCATTGCAGCGTCTCTCTTCTGTAGTAAAAATATACACTTAAAAACTAACATTCCTCATAAAAATTATATCAAGCGGTCAAAATATCACTTGATAACATTCATGTCAGGAGATTTTGTGATATTTTTACAGAACAACCCTTGTGTTCCCCAACTGTTATATTGGATTGATGTAATTTTACATGACTGTACAAGTGTGATGGCTATAAGGCCAATCTTAAACATGTGATTGTTTGCTGTGCTTTGAGCTAGTATTTATTTATTCTAAACTTGCCATGTAAGAGTTTTAGATGTAACTTATTTCAAGAATAAGAGAGTTTTACTATTCTATACTTTATTTTGAGAATAAGAGCTTGTGTTCTGGACTGTTCTCTCCATGTTCTGTTGTACTCTTAATAAGTTTATCTCAAGTATAAGAGATTGATATTTTGTGTATTCAAAAAGTTGAATTCTCAAATTGTGCTCCATTGTAATCCTTATAAATAATTGGAAGGACTTCAGATTTCATATAAGGATGAAAAGTTAGATAGTTTTTCTAAGGAAGAAATATCTATCTACATGACATTGACCAAGTGATGTGATTTTGAATAAATTTTGATATTACTGGGTGTGGTCTTATGTTCACTGTAGATATAATACAAAAATAGACCTGACGAAGTAAACGGAACATGAGTTTGGCCTTTCTGGCAACTTTGTGATTTCAAAATATCAAGAGTTGTTTTCTTTTATAAATAGAGTCAATATACAATTTCATCAAGTTATGTTTTGTGAAGAGTATAACTTACTTTTATATCAAGTGAGAATGAAAGGTTCTATATAATAGGCTTAAAAAACAAACTCAAAACACGTTGAATAATTGTGGGATCTCGGAATTATTTTATTTTAAAATATACTCAAGATGTCCAGGTGGTTTAACATCTGATTTGTACACTTTCCCACAGATAGGCTGTGGCAAGGGAGATAACTCCACAAATAATAACACAAAGGGGCATTACAACTACAATTTTGATGGCTGTAAGGCCAAGCTTAAAAATTTGTTTGTTTGCTGTGTTTCAATCCAGTATTTATTTGTGTGAGTAGCTATTTTTTTTTTTGCCAGTATTTGATTTTTTATTGTCAGTTTGAACAAAAATGGACAGAATTTGTGAAAAAAACACTACAACAACTATGCTTTCAAAGTCTATAAAAAATTTGGATAGTGCAATTTGAATGGGTAATTAGAAGCAAAGCAAAAAAACATTTTTCAAAAAAAATGAAAAGCTATTGTCATGACCCTGGCAGAGTCTTTGACCGCTGTTTAAAGTTTTATGTTTAGCTCAGCTTTTTAGCTCTACTGGCCAAAGGCCAGCAGGGCTTATGTCATGGTAAATTGTCTGTTGTCATCCATTAACTTTTTTCTTGTAGACGCGATAGCACCATTTTTTCATTGAATATTAACCAAACTTGCACAGCAGTTATATAACTACAGGATCTCTGATTAGGTCTTGAACCAGGGTGATTTGATCACAAATGCCCCCGCCACAGGGCTTATAAGCACATTTTAAACAAAACTTCAAAAAATGTTCAGGGCCCAGACCTTAGATATTATGCATGTAGCATTGCATGGAAGTCTCCTAAAAGATTTGTTGAAGTCGGATCCCTGGGGTAAAATTTTGGGCTGCCACAGAGGTCACTGTTTTACATAGAGTTATATAGGGAAAATATTGTAGACTCAATAGCACCTTCATGTTTCATTGAATCTTAATCAAACATGCACAACAGTTATATAACCACTAGATCTAGAACGAGTTCTTGAACCAGCGTGATTTGGCCACAAATGCCCCCGCAACAGGACATATTTTAAGTAAAATTTTAAAAACCATTTTCTCTGTAAGTTTAAGGCCTTCCTTAAGATATTTACATGTAGCATCTGTTGCCAGTAGAGCGATTCAGGTCCTCTTGGGCTCTTGTTCTCTGTTTCTGAACTAACTGCTTATGTTACAATAACTAAATTTCATAAACATTCATGTTCTGTTATACAAACAACGTGTTATACAAACAATGTAAATGTCTAAGTTACCTAACCTTTCATTTTTAAGGCTCTTGTTTAGCTCTGGTTTTAATTTATGTTATTTCTAGCTCTAGCCAAAGGCCAGCTGGGCTTATGACAAGTTAATTGTTCATCGTCCGTCCTTCTGTTAACGTTTTTATTGTAGACGCGATAGCATCTTCATTTTTCATTGAATCTTAACCAATCCTGTACAGCAGTTATATAACTACAAAATCTTGCACAAGTTGTTGAACCAACTTGATTCAACCTCAAATGCCTCCACCACAGGGCTTATAACCATATTTTAAGGCCTAGACCTTAGATGTTTTACAAGTAGCATTGCATTGAGGTCCCCTAAAAGATTGACGAAGTTGGTGTCCCTGGAGTCAAATTTAGGGTTGCCAGAGTTATATAAGGAAAATGTTGTAGACACAATAGGGCCCCTATTTTTCTTTGAATCTTAACCAAACTAGCACAGCAGTTATGTTACCACAAGATCACAGATTAGTTCTTTTGAACCAGAGTGATTCGACCATATATGCCACAGGGTTTATAAGCACATTTTAAGCAAAATTTTATAAAGCAATTCCTCTGAAATTTCAAGGCCTATCCTTAGATATTTTACGTATAATATTGTATGGTGGGAACTTACAAAAAAACTTTCCTCTGAAATGTTCATCTGCCCATTTGTTGTCGTAAGAGCGATTCAAGCCCTCTTTGGCCTTTTGTTAGCTCTTTTGGCCAAAGGCCAGAAGACCAAATGCAATGGCATGTTGTCCATTGTCTGTGGTCCATTAGGTGCACTTCCTCTGAAACAACTAGGCCATTCACAGGTATTTTTCTAAAAGTAAAACTATACCATAGTTGTTTTTGTGTTGTTGGCTTTCCTGTCCATATATCTTGGGGTATAATGTCTGAACACTTAATGGATAGAAAAGTAGATTTCTGTTAGAATTGATGTTTTTGTCCAAATCGGTTATTGGCTTCCCTGTCCATACCTCTTTGGGTATAATGTCTGTCCACTTATTGGATAGAAAATAAATCTCTGTTAGAATTGATGTTTGTCCACAATAGTTGTTGGCTTACCTGTCTATATCTCTTTGGGTGTAATGTCCGTTCACTTATTAGATAGTAAAGTGAATCTCTGTTAGAATTGATGTTTGTCCACAATAGTTGTTGGCTTACCTGTCCATATCTCTTTGGGTATAATGTCTGTTCACTTATTAGATAGAAAAGTGAATCTCTGTTAGAATTGATGTTTGTCCACAACAGTTGTTGGCTTACCTGTCCATATCTCTTTGGGTATAATATCCATTCACTTATTGGATAGAAAAGTTAATCTCTGTTAGAATCGATGTTTGTCCACAACAGTTGTTGGCTTACCTGTCATTAAATCTTTGGGTATAATGTCAGTTCACTTATTAGTTAAGAAAGTAAATCTCTGTTAGAATTGATTTTGTCCACAAGAGTCGTTAGCTTACCTGTCCATATCTTTTTGGGTATAATGTCTGAACACTTATTAGATAGAAAAGTGAATCTCTGTTAAAATTGATGTTTGTCCACAACAGTTGTTGGCTTACCTGTCCATATCTTTTTGGGTATAATGTCTGAACACTTATTAGATAGAAAAGTGAATCTCTGTTAAAATTGATGTTTGTCCACAACAGTTGTTGGCTTACCTGTCCATATCTCTTTGGGTATAATGTCCGTTTACTTATTAGATAGAAAAGTTAATCTCTGTTAGAATTAATGGTTGTCCACAATAATTGTTGGCTTACATGTCCATATCTCTTTTGGTATAATGTCCGTTTATTTATTACATAGAAAAGTGAATCTCTGTTAGAATTGATGTTTGTCCACAATAGTTGTTGGATTACCTGTCCATATCTCTTTGGGTATAATGTCCGTTGACTTATTAAATAGTAAAGTGAATCTCTGTTACAATTGATGTTTGTCCACAATAATTGTTGGCTTACCTGTCCATATCTCTTTGGGTATAATGTCCGTTCACTTATTAGATAGTAAAGTGAATCTGTGTTAGAATTGATGTTTGTCCACAACAATTGCTGGCTTCCCTGTCCATATCTCTTTGGGTATAATGTCCGTTGACTTATTAAATAGTAAAGTGAATCTCTGTTACAATTGATGTTTGTCCACAATAATTGTTGGCTTTCCTGTCCATATCTCTTTGGGTATAATGTCCGTTCACTTATTAGATAGAAAAGTGAATCTCTGTTAAAATTGATGTTTGTCCACAACAGTTGTTGGCTTACCTGTCCATATCTCTTTGGGTATGATGTCCGTTGACTTATTAGATAGAAAAGTGAATCTCTGTTAGAATTAATGGTTGTCCACAATAATTGTTGGCTTACATGTCCATATCTCTTTGGGTATAATGTCCGTTCACTTATTACATAGAAAAGTGAATCTCTGTTAGAATTGATGTTTGTCCACAATAGTTGTTGGCTTACCTGTCCATATCTCTTTGGGTATAATGTCCGTTGACTTATTAAATAGTAAAGTGAATCTCTGTTACAATTGATGTTTGTCCACAATAATTGTTGGCTTACCTGTCCATATCTCTTTGGGTATAATGTCCATTCACTTATAAGATAGTAAAGTGAATCTCTGTTACAATTGACGTTTGTCCACAATAATTGTTGGCTTACCTGTCCATATCTCTTTGGGTATAATGTCCGTTTACTTATTAGATAGAAAAGTTAATCTGTTAGAATTAATGGTTGTCCACAATAATTGTTGGCTTACATGTCCATATCTCTTTGGGTATAATGTCCGTTCACTTATTACATAGAAAAGTGAATCTCTGTTAGAATTGATGTTTGTCCACAATAGTTGTTGGCTTACCTGTCCATATCTCTTTGGGTATAATGTCCGTTGACTTATTAAATAGTAAAGTGAATCTCTGTTACAATTGATGTTTGTCCACAATAATTGTTGGCTTACCTGTCCATATCTCTTTGGGTATAATGTCCGTTGACTTATTAAATAGTAAAGTGAATCTCTGTTACAATTGATGTTTGTCCACAATAATTGTTGGCTTTCCTGTCCATATCTCTTTGGGTATAATGTCCGTTCACTTATTAGATAGAAAAGTGAATCTCTGTTAAAATTGATGTTTGTCCACAACAGTTGTTGGCTTACCTGTCCATATCTCTTTGGGTATGATGTCCGTTGACTTATTAGATAGAAAAGTGAATCTCTGTTAGAATTAATGGTTGTCCACAATAATTGTTGGCTTACATGTCCATATCTCTTTGGGTATAATGTCCGTTCACTTATTACATAGAAAAGTGAATCTCTGTTAGAATTGATGTTTGTCCACAATAGTTGTTGGCTTACCTGTCCATATCTCTTTGGGTATAATGTCCGTTGACTTATTAAATAGTAAAGTGAATCTCTGTTACAATTGATGTTTGTCCACAATAATTGTTGGCTTACCTGTCCATATCTCTTTGGGTATAATGTCCATTCACTTATAAGATAGTAAAGTGAATCTCTGTTACAATTGACGTTTGTCCACAATAATTGTTGGCTTACCTGTCCATATCTCTTTGGGTATAATGTCCGTTTACTTATTAGATAGAAAAGTTAATCTGTTAGAATTAATGGTTGTCCACAATAATTGTTGGCTTACATGTCCATATCTCTTTGGGTATAATGTCCGTTCACTTATTACATAGAAAAGTGAATCTCTGTTAGAATTGATGTTTGTCCACAATAGTTGTTGGCTTACCTGTCCATATCTCTTTGGGTATAATGTCCGTTGACTTATTAAATAGTAAAGTGAATCTCTGTTACAATTGATGTTTGTCCACAATAATTGTTGGCTTACCTGTCCATATCTCTTTGGGTATAATGTCCGTTCACTTATTAGATAGTAAAGTGAATCTCTGTTAGAATTGATGTTTGTCCACAACAATTGCTGGATTCCCTGTCCATATCTCTTTGGCTATAATTTCTGAATACTTATAAGATAAAAAAGTGAATCTCTGTTAGAAATGATGTTTGTTCACAATAGTTGATGGCTTCCCTGTCCATATCTCTTTGGGTATAATGTCCGTTCACTTATTAGATAGAAAAGTAAATCTCTGTTAGAATTGATGTTAGTCCACAAGAGTTGTTGGCTTACCTGTCCATATCTCTTTGGGCATAATGTCCATTCACTTATTAGAAAGAAAAGTAAATCTTTGTTAGAATTGATGTTTATCCAGAACAATTGCTGACTTCCCTGTCCATATCTCTTTGGCTATAATTTCTGAATACTTATTGGATAGAAAAGTAAATGTTTGTTAGAATTGATGTTTGTCCACAACAGTTGTTGGATCCCTGTCTATATCTCTTTGGATATAATATCTGAATACTCATTGGATTGAAAAGTAAATGTCTGTTAGAATTAATGTTTGTTCACTGTAGTTGTTGGCTTCACTGTCAATATATCTTTGGGTATAATGTCCGACCACTTGTTGGATAGAAAAGTAAATATCTGTTAGAATTGATGTTTGTCCAAAACATCAGGGCTGTGCATTTGCATTTTTATCATCTGCGATGTAGAGGTAATTCCTCCACCAGTGACAATCAGCTTCCTATATGTAGAGATCATTCCTCCACCAGTTATAATCAGCTTCCTGTGTAAAGAGGTCAACTTCCACCAGTGATAATCAGCATCCTGTATACAGAGGTCATTCCTTCACCAGTGATAATCAGCTTCCTGTGTATAGATATCATTCCTCCACCAGTGATAATCAGCTTCCGGTGAATAGAGGTCATTCCTCCACCAGTGATAATCAGCTTCCTGTATACAGAGATCATTTCTTCACCAGTGATAATCAGCTACCTGTATAAAGAGGTCATTCCTCCACCAGTGATAATCAGTTTCCTGTATATAGAGGTCATTTCTCCACCAGTGATAATCAGCTTCCTGTATACAGAGGTCATTCCTCCACCAGTGATAATCAGCTTCCTGTATATAGATATCATTCCTCCACCAGTGATAATCAGTTTCCTGTATTTAGAGGTCATTTCTCCACCAGTGATAATCAGCTTCCTGAATACAGAGGTCATTCCTCAAACAGTGATAATCAGCTACCTGTATATAGAGGTAATTCCTCCACCAGTTATAATCAGCTTCCTGTAAATAGAGGTCATTCCTCCACCAGTTATAATGAGCTTCCTGTATATAGAGGTCATTCTTCTACCAGTGATAATCAGCTTCCTGTGTATAGTGATACTCAGCTTCAGTGTATAGAGGTCATTCCTCCACCAGTGATACTCAGCTTTCTGTATATAGAGGCCATACCTCCACCAGTGATACTCAGCTTCCTATCTATAGAGGCCATTCTTCCACCAGTGATAATCAGCTTCCTGTACATAGAGGTCATTCTTCCACCAGTGATAATCAGCTTCCTGTATATGGAGGTCATTCCTACACCAGTGTTAATCAGCTTCTTGTATATAGAGGTCATTCCTCCACCAGTGATACTCAGCTTCCTGTATATAGAGGTCATTTATCCACCAGTTATAATCAGCTTCCTGTATAAAGAGGTCATTCATCCACCAGTTATAATCAGCTTCCTATATATAGAGGTCATTCCACCACCAGTTTTAATTAGCAACCTGTTTATAATTATAGAGGTCATTTTCTGCAACAGTGATAATCAGCTTCCTGTATATAGTGATACTCAGCTTCCTGTGTATAGTGATACTCAGCTTCCTGTGTATAATGACACTCAGCTTCCTGTGTATAGAGGTCATTTTTCTACCAGTAACAATCAGCTTCCTGTGTATAGTGATACTCAGCTTCCTGTATATAGCAGTCATTCTTCTACCAGTGATAATCAGCTTCCTGTGTATAGTGATACTCAGCTTCCTGTGTATAGAGGTCATTCTTCCACCAGTGATAATCAGCTTCCTGTGTAAAGAGGTCATTCTTCTACCAGTGATAATCAGCTTCCTGTGTATAGTGATACTCAGCTTCCTGTGTATAGAGGTCATTTTTCTATCAGTAACAATCAGCTTCCTGTGTATAGTGATACTCAGCTTCCTGTATATAGCAGTCATTCTTCTACCAGTGATAATCAGCTTCCTATGTATAGTGATACTCAGCTTCCTGTGTATAGAGGTCATTCTTCCACCAGTAACAATCAGCTTCCTGTGTATAGTGATACTCAGCTTCCTGTGTATAGAGGTCATTCTTCTACCAGTAACAATCAGCTTCCTGTGTATAGTGATACTCAGCTTCCTGTATATAGCAGTCATTCTTCTACCAGTGATAATCAGCTTCCTGTGTATAGTGATACTCAGCTTCCTGTGTATAGAGGTAATTCTTCTATCAGTAACAATCAGCTTCCTGTGTATAGTGATACTCAGCTTCCTGTATATAGCAGTCATTCTTCTACCAGTGATAATCAGCTTCCTGTGTAAAGTGATACTCAGCTTCCTATGTATAGAGGTCATTCTTCGACCAGTGATACTCAGTTTCCTATATTATAGAGATCATTCCTCCACCAGTGATTATCAGCTTCCTATATATAAAGGTCATTCCTCTTCCAATGATAATCAGCTTCCTGTGTATAGAGGTCATTCATTCTTCAGTGATAATCAGCTTCCTGTGTATAGAGGTCATTCCTCTACCAGTGGTAATCATCTTCCTGTATATAGAGGTCATTCCTCCACCACAGTGGTACTCAGTTTCCTGTATATAGAGGTCATTCCTCCACCAGTGATACTTAGCTTCCAGTATATAGAGGTCATTCTTCCAACAGTGATACTCAGATTCCTGTATAAAGAGGTCATTCCTCCACCAGTCATAATCAGCTTCCTGTATACAGAGGTCATTCCTTCAACAGTGATAATCAGCTTCCTGTGTGTAGAGGTCATTCCTCCACCAGTGATACTCAGCATCCTGTATATAGAGGTCATTCCTCCACCAGTGGTAATCAGCTTTCTGTATATAGAGGTCATTCCTCCACCGGTGATTATCAGCTTCCTGTGTATAGAGGTCATTCCTCCACCAGTGATAATCAGCTTCCTGTATACAGGGGTCATTCCCCCACTAGTGGTAATCATCTTCCTGTATACAGAGGTCATTTCTCCACCAGTGATAATCAGCTTCCTGTGTATAGAGGTCATTCCTCCACCAGTGGTAATCAGCTTCCTGTGTATAGAGGTCATTCCTCTACCAGTGGTTATCAGTTTCCTGTATAGAGGTCATTCCTTTACCAGTGGTTATCAGTTTCCTGTGTATATAGGTCATTCCTTCACCTGTGGTAATCTGCTTCCTGTGTATAGAGGTCATTCCTCCACCAGTGATAATCAGCTTCCTGTGTATAGAGGTCATTCCTCCTCCAGTTATTATCAGCTTCCTGTGTATAGAGGTCATTCCTCCACCAGTTATTATCAGTTTCCTGTATATAGAGGTCATTCCTCCACCAGTGTTAATCAGCTTCTTGTATATTGAGGTCATTCCTCCACCAGTGATAATCAGCTTCCTGTATATAGAGGTAATTCCTCCACCAGTGTTAATCAGCTTCTTGTTTATAGAGGTCATTCCTCCACCAGGGATAATCAGCTTCCTGTAGAGGTAATTCCTCCACCAGTGTTAATGAGCTTCTTGTTTATAGAGGTCATTCCTCCACCAGGGATAATCAGCTTCCTGTAGAGGTAATTCCTCCACCAGTGTTAATCAGCTTCTTGTTTATAGAGGTCATTCCTCCACCAGGGATAATCAGCTTCCTGTATATAGAGGTAATTCCTCCACCAGTGTTAATCAGCTTCTTGTTTATAGAGGTCATTCCTCCACCAGTGGTAATCATCTTCCTGTATATAGAGGTTATTCCTCCACCAGTGGTAATCATCTTCCTGTATATAGAGGTCATTTCTCCACTAGTGATAATCAGCTTCCTGTATATAGAGGTAATTCCTCCACCAGTGTTAATCAGCTTCTTGTTTATAGAGGTCATTCCTCCACCAGGGATAATCAGCTTCCTGTATATAGAGGTAATTCCTCCACCAGTGTTAATCAGCTTCTTGTTTATAGAGGTCATTCCTCCACCAGTGATAATCAGCTTCCTGTATACAGAGGTTATTCTTCCACCAGTTATAATCAGCTTCTTGTATATAGAGGTTATTCCTCCACCAGTGGTAATCATCTTCCTGTATATAGAGGTTATTCCTCCACCAGTGGTAATCATCTTCCTGTATATAGAGGTCATTTCTCCACCAGTGATAATCAGCTTCCTGTATATAGAGGTCATTCCTACACCAGTGTTAATCAGCTTCTTGTTTATAGAGGTTATTCCTCCAACAGTTATAGTCAGCTTCTTGTATATAGAGGTCATTCCTCCACCAGTGATAATCAGCTTCCTGTACATAGAGGTCATTCCTCCACCAGTGATAATCAGCTTCCTGTATACAGAGGTTATTCTTCCACCAGTTATAATCAGCTTCTTGTATATAGAGGTTATTCCTCCACCAGTGGTAATCATCTTCCTGTATATAGAGGTTATTCCTCCACCAGTGGTAATCATCTTCCTGTATATAGAGGTCATGTTTCCACCAGTGATAATCAGCTTCCTGTATATAGAGGTCATTCCTACACCAGTGTTAATCAGCTTCTTGTATATAGAGGTTATTCCTCCAACAGTTATAGTCAGCTTCTTGTATATAGAGGTCATTGCTCCACCAGTGATAATCAGCTTCCTGTATATAGAGGTCATTCCTCCACCAGTGTTAATCAGCTTCTTGTATATAGAGGTCATTCCTCCACCAGTGATAATCAGCTTCCTGTACATAGAGGTCATTCCTCTCCACCAGTGATAATCAGCTTCCTGTATATAGAGGTAATTTCTCCTCTGGATCAAGTTTTTAACTGGTTGAACAGGAAATGTTATTAAAGTAGATCATTAATTTCATGGAACATTTGATCTGGATATTGGTAGAACATTGCCACAGGGCCTAAATTGAAATTTCCTTTGCTTGCTGCTTTTGGCCAGACAATCCCACGGGTCAGCCCTCTCAAAAAGAATAAATGAATTGTCAATAATATAAAAAAGAATTGAACTAAATGAATTGTGGAGGTCAACACAGTTTCTAATTTCCTGGTTATTTATCTCTAGTAGCCACCTGTATTGAGAAGTCAGTCACCTGTTCTCTTTTTTAGTATGCAAATGCTTAATTAAAACAAGTCAGATCATAGAAATGATACTAAGATATTTGCAATTTTATGAAAATTTGAAGTTTATTGAAAATGTTTTATTGACTATACTTACAGACTGAATAATGGCAATGGCAGCAATTTCCCATGATTCTTCCAAGCTTCCTGTAGACTGGGAGCTACTTGTTCCAACAGGACCAGCACTTGCAAATCATGTTGGCAGTATTGTAAGTAACTGTCTATATGTACATGGAGGGATAACTAAATATGGCAGCACAGCTCCTTCAGATAAACTCCACTGTCTAGAGTTGTCCACAATGACCTGGAGTGAGGTGAAACAACCTGGTTCCCCAGCACTGAGTCACCATGCTTGTGTTGTTCTAGAAAATAGGTACATGTTGCTCATCGGCGGTTGGAATGGACGCCAGCGGGTGTCATCTCTTTATGCATTTGATTGTCAGGAACGGAAATGGTTGTTCCTTCAGGACAAGGGATTTCCAGATGGAGCAGGATTAAGTTCACATGCTGCCTCCGTTTTAACAACTGGGGAAGTTTTGATTGTTGGTCGAGAGGGAAGTTTGAGAATTCAAAGAAAACATGGAAATGTGTATATTTTGACTGGGAGTGTGTTAAAGACAGAGTTTACATACAGAAAAATGACAAATAATACATCTTCAAGGTCTGGACATACAATTAACACCGTGGGAAATATGATGTATATAATAGGAGGCCGGGACGACCAACTGGTAGAGTTTCACAAGGGATATAGCTCTGGTGAACCAGTTGGTGATTTCAAATCAAAATTTGCAGTATTAACTCATTTATTCAAACCATTATCAAAAGCACCTAGTGGACGCAAAAATCATATATCTATCACCGGTAAAGGGTGTTTTATAATTCACGGTGGCGATACGTTTGATGGAAGGTCACGTGAACCCGTGGGTGAAATGTTTCTCGTGACCACTAATCCTAATTTGATGTACTATAAGATAGGAGTTAGTTCTGTAGCTCGTTCATCTCATGTCTGTGTAAGCTCTGGTAACAGGGTGATAATTCATGGTGGTGTGGCTGGCAAAACTAATACAGTACATCGAGATTCCTATGAGCTGCAGTTTAGAAAAGAAACAGAAAGCAGTACCAGGTAGATTAGTGTTTTAGTAGGACTGTTAATGGCATCCAATTTCTGATATACCTGGAGCCCTTAGTGCCATCCAATCAATTGTTTCAGACAAATGATGTCTTGATTTTAAGTATACATAGCATTTGTATATAAAATCAAAATCTGACAGTAATGGGAAAAATTGACTACTCCACTAGTATAGTTCATATCAACAGTTAGGAATTGTATCAGGTATAATGTATGTATATAAAATACATTTTTAATGATGGCTTGGTCCCATTCAATATTTGTTACCATCTTCTGCTCTTTTGTTTGTTTTATCACAAAGATTTTATTTTGTGAAATTGTAAATATTGTATTTTTATGTTTTAAGGTATCATTTCAATAAATTATTATTGAAATATTATATGATATATTTTTCATATTCGTGGAGTTGTAAATATTTCTTTTAATTCAATATACTTTAAGAAGGTAGCATTACATTATATCATTTTGTTACTAAACAAAAGAACATGATATGTTTAATAAGTTTATTTGTGCCTTGCCAAGGTAAAATTGAAACGTTGGTATTCAATGATTAAACACAATTGTCAGATATAAATTTCAGGTTAACGAAATGTTTATATTTCAAAAGATTTTGTTCAGGCCATTATAAATCGATTGCTAGATTATCATCCAAATTTTTTTTAAAAACGGGGAGGTCGGGAGGATTTTATTTTGTATTTTTAATTTTCATTTTTAAATTTTTTTATGTTTTTTTAATAATAATAGTAATTTTTTTTTTTTTTATGAAAATAAAAAGGGTCGGGGCAGCATGAAAATTAGGGGGGTGGGCCGGGATGACAATCTAGCAATTAATTTATAATGGCCTTAAATTCATTTATTATAAGTTAAACTTCTTGCTAAAATTTTTTAAGTTAAAACTTGTCTCGATTTTAATGATTTTAACTTGAGAAATTATGTTAAAAATAGATTATAATAACAATGTTAATGATAAATGACTATACTATAACTAATTCACGATACTTTTATACCTTTAAGTAAAATCATCACCTCTCACATAAGCGAGTAATTCCTCGAATTGTAAATACCATGCAGGAATGTTTATTTGTTTATATGTACTTGATTTCTGTTTTGTAACATAGGTTAAACAATATATATATGATGTTTCACTTTATATGTACTTGATTTCTGTTTTGTTGATGTATATTCAATTATTAAACATAATTGTACGTGGGATATTGAATTTCAGTTATCATTTGATCAACAACAACAACAACAACAAGTCCGAATAATAATAAACAAATTTAGAACAGAACATAGGAATAATGTTGGAAAAACAGAAATTTTTTATTTTTGCCATAATCAGACGAAGTGTTGTGTGTAAGAAGTTCAAGGTCAGAAATATGCACAAAATTTCATGACGCTCCTGTAAATCACATAGCAAGACTTTAAAATAACATGGCACAAATGTTCACAATAATCAGACTGTGTTGCACGCAAGACCCAGGTCTGTAGCTCAAAGGTCAAGGCCACACGTTGAGGCTCAATGTCAGAAAGATGTACATAATTTCATGTTCACTCCATATCTTGTAAACCACTTGACACATTACCACAAATATTCGTTATAATCAAACAATGTGTTGCACACAAGACCCAGGTCAAAGGTCAAGGTCAAGGCCACACTTCGAGGCTCAATGTCAGAAAGATGTACATAATTTCATGTTCACTCCATATCTTGTAAACCACTTGACACATTACCACAAATATTCGTTATAATCAAACAATGTGTTGCACACAAGACCCAGGTCAAAGGTCAAGGTCAAGGCCACACTTCGAGGCTCAATGTCAGAAAGATGTACATAATTTCATGTTCACTCCATATCTTGTAAACCACTTGACACATTACCACAAATATTCATTATAATCAAACATTGTGTTGCACACAAGACCCAGGTCAAAGGTCAAGGTCAGAAATATAAAATTTTGTGTCCACTCAATATCTTGTAAACCAATTAGCATAATATTATTTTGAAATAACATGGCACAAATGTTCACAATTTTCAAACAATGTGTCACACACAAGACCAAGGTCTGTAGGTCAAAGGCCAAGAAATATGTACAAAAGTTTGTGTCTGCTCCATTTCTTGTTAACCATATGACACATTTTAAAATAACATGGTGCAAATGTTCACTATAGTCTGACAATAAGACCCAGGTCGAAGGTCAAACATATGTACAAAGTTTCACGTTGCTCCCTAACATACAATAAATGTTTTCCATAATGAGACATTTGATCACCGGTCTGTTGTGGTGGGGTCCATATTGTAGCCCTTATGCATCTAGTTCAACCTAAAGTTTTAGCTCAACTAAGTTATTCTAGTGGTGGGTTGCCTGTTGTCTCCCATCTTCTGGCATCCACAATTTTTTTAGATGGCTTCTTCTGCATAACAACAGAGGCAATTTTCATAAGTTTGATCTCAATGTTTCTTGGTTGGCGCCCTTTCATATTTATGTTTTTCTTCCATATGCATGTTCCATATTCAATATATCCGGTCATATAGATTAAAATTGAGAGTTTGAGATTCATTATTTAATGTGGATTAAATTTCATGTGAATGAGCCTCTTGTCAACATTTTTCATGAAATAAATATCCAAGATGGTTACCACTGGGCATTCAAAAATCCAATATTATGACCGTTTTTACTTTCTACAATAGTGCTTTTTGGTTAGGTCTGAGCGACAGAACCCTATATAAGGTCCACTTTAGACATCGACTGTGGGCACTGCCATATTGTAACCACACGACCACTTGTCAAAATTTTTTGCAATCCCCATAAGGAGGTTGCAATTGCTTTTCAAAATAGTATCTTATGGGATTGGGGTGGTACTAAAACCAGGCCAGGTTCCATCTGACTGGCCATTTTCCAGCTGCAATTAAAAGGCAAATACGATGTGTGCAATAATGATTGTGGCATTTTAATTCACTTATTTAGAATACCTTATAGGATTGGGGTGGTACTAAAATCAGACCAGGTTCCGGCTGACTGGCAATTTTCCGGCTGTAGTTAAACTGAGGCAGTATGTATTGATTGTAATGATTGTGGCATTTTAATGCACTAATTTGAAATCATTATGCATTGCCATGTACATGTATTATCAAATAAAAAAATATTAAAAAAATAAAATAAAAAATATTTAGGTCTTGAAACTTACCTTCTTTTATGATTTTTTGCCATTTTTAGCTCGACTATTCATAAAATATTGAGGCTATTGTACTCACCCTGACGTCAGAGTTGGCTAGCAGACTTATGTCATGGTAAATTGTCCGTCATCTGTCCATTAACCTTTTTCTTGTAGACGCGAAAGCACCTTCATTTTTCATTGAATCTTAACCAAACTTGCACAGCAGTTATATAACTACAAAATCTCAGAGGAGTTTTTGAACCAGCATGATTCAACCACAAATGCCCCTGCCACAGGGCTTATAAGCATATATTAAGCGAAATTTTAAAAAACATTTTCTCTGAAAGTTTAAGGCCTTAGATATTTTACATGTAGCATTGCATAGAGGTCTCCTAAATGGTTTGTTGAGGTCAGGTCCTAGGGGTCAAATTGGGACCGCAAAAGGGTCACTGTTTATGTAAGGAAAATGTTGTAGACGCTATAGTACCTTCATTGTTCATTGAATCTTAACTAAACTTGCACAGCAGTTATATAACTATAAGATCAAGGACAAGTTCTGGAACCAGCATGATTCAACCACAAATGACTCTGCCAAAGGGCTTATAAGCACATTTTAAACAAAACTTTAAAAACATTTTTTTGAAAGTTCAGTGACTAGACCTTAGATATTTTACATGTAGCATTGCATGGTCGTCTCCTAAAATATTTGTTGAAGAGAAATTTGCAAAAAAATTTCCTCTGTAATTATCATCTGTCTATTTGTTGCCAGTAGAGTGATTCAGGCCCTCTTGGGCCTCTTGTTTAGCAAGTAAAATATGAATGAACCTTCATGTGTGTGTTCAGCATCATCAACGGAAAACACAGACACAAGAACCATAACTCTGGGTTTCAGTTTGGCAGAATTATGGCCATTTTGGTTAAAGTTTTTGAGCAGGTTGAAGTTTTTGAGCAGGTCCATACTTTTATCAACCTACGATTGGATATGTATGAAACTTCATATGTGTGTTAAGCATCATCTAGGAAACACATAGAGACAGGAATGATAACTCTTGATTGTATTTTGGCAGAAATATGCAGTGTACAAGAACCATAACTCTACCTTGCTTACTTTTTGAATCATCTCTCTTTATTAAATTTACTTGTCCAGAGCATATCCTAAAAACTATTCAAGGTATATTTTTGAATCTTCACACAATGACAGGACATTGAGAGGAAGCGTAGTGTACAAGAACCATGACTCTATCTTACTTACTTTTTGGATCATCTCCCTTTTTTAAATTTACTTGTCCAGAATATCTCCAAAACTATTCAAAGAATATTGTTGAATCTTCACACAGTGACTGAGGACATTGAGAGGAAGTGTAGTGTACAAGAACTGTAACTCTACCTTGCTTACTTTTTTAATTAAATTTTCTTGTCCTGGGCATAACTCTAAGAGTGCTGAATGGAATTTATTCAAACTGTATACAAAGACAGAAGACATTAAGGGGAAGTACAGTGTCTAAGAACCATAACTATATCTTGCCTCATTTTTCAATTATCGCAATTTTATACTTTAAGTATACTTGCCATAAAGATTACTCAAGAAATATTTGAGGGATTTGGTTTATATTTCATACAATGATAGAGGACATTGAGAGGAAGTGCATTGTTCAAAAACTATAGCTCTACCTTGCCCATTTTTGAATTATCTCCCTTTATTATATTTCATTATGCTTGTCCAGAACATAACTCAAGAAGTATTCATGGGATTTAGTTGATATTTCACACAATTATAGAGGACATTGAGAGGAAGTGCAATGTGCCTTTTGTTATTTTCCCATGTTCGGAGCATACCTTAAAAAGTTTGAAGTGAATGCTTTGAAACTGCATACAACGATAGACAGCAGTGATAGGAAGTGGACAGTACAACAATTTGCTTTGGCGGAGGATTGGCCATGTCCAACTTGGCTCTTGATTGTGATTTTTTTCCTAATTTATTTTACATTTTTATGAAAGGGTATCCAGCTGAGATAAACTGTGCATGCTGGTACAAAATTATATCAATTATTTATGTCCATTTTCATGAAATGGTACTGATATATTGCCCTGTGATGTGAAGTTGAAATGTAAAAATCTGAACAACTTAGAATGTAGAAGAATATCCAATATTGAAAAACTGTATGTGTTATTACAAGACTATAGATCCATTTACAAGAACTGGTATATTACCATACGATTTGAATGTAGTGCATGATTATATTGCATATATGCAAAACATTGATAAACTAATCTTGAAACAAGATCATCTCAACTATAGCTTGCACTATATTTTAAATTCTTGCTTGAATTATTTCAGGTATTGTTTTATTTGTATTTCTTGATATACTTGACCAACTTACATTGTATATTATACTATTCATGCAGTTCTAATAATTAGGGTTATTATACGTACATGGTGTGCATTAAGTAAGGTATTGGCACACCTATTGGGTTATTTCTCAGCAAATGAATTTATAAAGCATATTTTGAACAATAAATTAAGTAATATTAAGGCAATATAAGCCATCCATTCACTTTCTTGTTTCAAAAAATATATTGATAATGGAAATAAATACTGT
This sequence comes from Panopea generosa, assembly GCA_029582155.1. NCBI lineage: Eukaryota > Metazoa > Mollusca > Bivalvia > Adapedonta > Hiatellidae > Panopea > Panopea generosa. The sequence goes on along the minus strand of CM055904.1, from coordinate 26,600,839 downwards.
TGTTGAATTATTTGTTTCTTCTTTTTTAACAGACAAGCAATTATAGCTTCATTCTACCAACCCAGACTTTTTAAATGAATTCTCTTCCATTTGATACTTATTTCCTGAAATAGCTGTTGTTTGAGAACAACATCAACTGCTGAGCGCACCGTCCCTCCAACACCTCGTGTTTGACAAATTCCTACTGAGTTAATGTGAATCATTTTCAAATAATCCCGTTTTTAATCAATTTTACATAGATTATGATATGCTGAACAAATAAAAATGAAAATAACAAAATCAAGCAGCTACAATTGTTTATATTGCTTGACACAAAGGACATGTTTTCTTTAAAAACAAAGCGGTTTGATCAGTGTGGTTTTACAAGTGTGGCATTCAACACGTTATAAGATCAGACATATTGCCCAACTTTTGAAAAGTACATGTACATTTAATTAAACTGTTTTTAGCTCACCTGAGCCGAAGGCTCACAGGTGAGCTTTTGTGATCGCCTGGTGTCCGTCGTCTGTCGTCCGTCAGTCGTCGTCTGTCGTTAGCTTTTAGCTTCTAACAACTTCTCCTCTGAAACCACTTGGCCAATTTTGATATAATTTCAAAGAAATGTTCCTTGGGTGACCCTCTTCCAAGTTTGTTCAAGCCAGCTTGATTCGTCAAAAAACATGGCTGCCAGGGGGCGGGGCAAGTTTAATTAGTAAAAACCTAAAAAATCTTCCTGTCAGAAACTACTGGCTCGATTTTAAAATAATTTCACAGAAATGTTCCTTGGGTGACCCACTACCAAGTTTGTTCAAGCCATGTTGATTGGTCAAAAGACATGGTGGCCAGGGGGTGGGGTTAGTTTACTATATAATCTATAGTAAAAACTTAAAAAATCTTCTTGTCAGAAACTACTGGCTCGATTTTAAAATAATTTCACAGAAATGGTCCTTGGGTAACTGTCTACTTAGTTTATTCAAGCCATCTTGATTCGTCAAAAAACATGGCTGCCAAGGGGCGGGGCAAGTTTAATTAGTAAAAACCTAAAAAATCTTCTTGTCAGAAACTACTGGCTCGATTTTAAAATAATTTCACAGAAATGTTCCTTGGGTGACCTTCTACCAAGTTTGTTCAAGCCACCTTGATTGGTCAAAAAACATGGCGGCCAAGGGATGGGGTTAGTTTACTATATAAGCTATAGTAAAAACTTAAAAAATCTTCTTGTCAGAAACTACTGGCTCGATTTTAAAATAAAATAAGTTCACAGAAATGTTCCTTGGGTGACTGTCTACTAAGTTTGTTCAAGCCATGTTGATTCGTCAAAAAACGTCTGCCAGGGGGCGGGGCAAGATTGACGAGTAAAAACTTAAAAAATCTTTTTGTCAGAAACTACTGGCTCGATTTTAAAATATTTTCACAGAAATGTTCCTTGGGTGACCCTCTACCAAGTTTGTTCAAGCCATCTTGATTCGTCAAAAAACATGGCCGCCAGGGGACGGGGCAAGTTTAATTAGTAAAAACCTAAAAAATCTTCTTGTCAGAAACTACTGGCTCGATTTTAAAATAATTTCACAGAAATGTTCCTTGGGTGACTCTCTACCAAGTTTGTTTGAGCCATCTCGATTCGTCAGAAAAAAATGGCGGCTCGATTTTAAAATAAAATAATTTCACAGAAATGTTCCTTGGATGACCCTCTACCAAGTTTGTTCAAGCCATCTTGATTCGTCAAAAAACATGGCCGCCAGGGGGCGGGGCAAGTTTAATTAGTAAAAACCTAAAAAATCTTTTTGTCAGAAACTACTGGCTCGATTTTAAAATAATTTCACAAAAATGTTCCTTGGGTGACCTTCTACCAAGTTTGTTGAAGCCATCTTGATTAGTCAGAAAACATGGCGGCCAAGGGATGGGGTTAGTTTACTATATAAGCTATAGTAAAAACTAAAAAAAATCTTCTTGTCAGAAACTACTGGCTCGATTTTAAAATAAAATAATTTCACAGAAATGTTCCTTGGATGACCCTCTACCAAGTTTGTGCAAGCCATGTTGATTCGTCAAAAAACATGGCGGCCAGGGGGTGGGGTTAGTTAACTATATAGCTATAGTAAAAACTTAAAAAATCTTCTTGTCAGAAACTACTGGCTCGATTTTAAAATAATTTCACAGAAATGTTCCTTTGGTGACGGTCTACTTAGTTTGTTCAAGCCATCTTGATTCGTCAAAAAACATGGCAGCCAGGGGGCGAGGCAAGTTTGATGAGTAAAAACTTAAAAAATCTTCTTGTCAGAAACTACTGGCTCAATTTTAAAATCATTTCACAGAAATGTTCAAAGGGTAACCCTCTACCAAGTTTGTTCAAGCCACCTTGATTGGTCAAAAAATATGGCGGCCAAGGGGTGGGGTTAGTTTACTATATAAGCTAAAGTAAAAACTTAAAAAATCTTATTGTCAGAAACTACTGGCTCGATTTAAAATAATTTCACAGAAATGTTCCTTGGGTGACCCTCTACCAAGTTTGTTCAAGCCATGTTGATTCGTCAAAAAACATGGCAGCCAGGGGGTGGGGTTAGTTTACTATATAAGCTATAGCAAAAACTTAAAAAGTCTTCTTGTCAGAAAAAACTGGCTCGATTTTAAAATAATTTACCAGAAATGTTCCTTGGGTAACTCTCTACCAAGTTTGTTCAAGCCACCTTGATTGGTCAAAAAACATGGCGGCCAAGGGGTGGGGTTAGTTTACTATATAAGCTATAGTAAAAACTTAAAATATCTTATTGTCAGAAACTACTGGCTCGATTTTAAAATAATTTCACAGAAATGTTCCTTGGGTGACCCTCTACCAAGTTTGTTCAAGCCATGTTGATTCGTCAAAAAACATGGCAGCCAAGGGGTGGGTTTAGTTTACTATATAAGCTATAGTTATACTAAAAAAGTCTTCTTGTCAGAAAAAACTGGGTCGATTTTAAAATAATTTCACAGAAATGTTCCTTGGGTGACTCTCTACAAAGTCTGTTCAAGCCATCTTGATTCGTCAAAAAACATGGCAGCCAGGGAGTGAGTTAGTTTTTTATGTAAAATTACTTCCCCTGTTTTGTCTGTTTATAGCAATTATTATAAGAGGTAATAAACTCTTTAAATAAACTTTTTTTTTGCTATTATTCTACAATATTATACTAGATATAAGTTTTAAAAGATGATTCATCATAAAAAGATGAATGATACAATTATAATCAATGATTGAATATTATTCAAATATTATTAACCATTTTAAAGTAAGTGTTTTTCTGAATATGAAAGTCAGAGTTTCTATTGCTCAGATAGGAATGGTTTACTGCTTCATAATAAAGCAATACCATATATTTAGCTTTTATCACAGCAAAAAGTCTACTTGAGATTTTCAGTGTCAAAGTGTAATTGAAATCATGGAGGAGGAGCTTAATTGTTTTTGGGGGAGAGTGCACTGCGACAAAGATTCTTTCAAGTGATATACTTTGGGAAGGCTTGTGTTTAAAACTTATAGGAATATTCATTGTGCTGGAACTGAGGATTGTTTCATGCACAATAGTTTAGTCTGATGCTTTAGTTTGAAACCATTCTCAAACATAACAGGTTAGTTTTGTGCTGGAACTGGATTTTTATCTTAGTTCAAAGACTTAGCATCTACAGTAAAACCTGATTTTGATGTAATTTCACTGACATTAACCATGGATGAACCTCTACCAAGTTTGAATTCTTCTACGCATCTGTTACATCTTCAAAACAAATCAAAATTCTAACTACTTGCCCATCTCGTCTTTCTGGAATTTTTAGCGTACATGTATTATATAATCTACTTATGTTGGGTGACTCAAGGTCAGTCAGGTGAGCGATATAGAGCCATCTTGGCCCTTTTGTCTTAATTAACATTTCTACAAATTAATTTAAATTTTTTTTTTAAAATAGTAAATTTTACAGAACATTACAGTAAATATTAAAGTTTGAAAATATATAGGTAAGTTTAAATACATTTTTTCCAGATTTTTTCTTATTGAATATGCAAATGGAAATGCATAATGGTTCAGATTGTGCATTTAAACACCATAATCACTAATAAACACACCACAATAATTTATTGCCTTTTTCCTGCAGCCAGAATTTGACTGGGCTAGATGGAACATGATAAGGTTTTGTATTTAGCACCCGATGTGCGATTGTTTTTATCTTTCTTTCATTCACTCAAATATTGCCTCTTACAATATTAAACAAGCATATTTCATACAAAACCTAACTTAACCTTCATTCACTCTAATTACCACCTCCTTTATCCGACTTAACCATTGGATGCTTTTTAAAAGCAGGCAATTTGTTTTAAATAAGATAAACTTGTTGGATACCCCTCTTGTTGAATGTCTCTTGTTGGTGAAAGATGGTTTGATTTTTTTTTATATGCAGCAGTTTCTGGTAATGCAGACAGAATTGTTGCAAAAGCATATTTAAATATGCACGAAGTCACAACTTATTGAAGTTTGAAAACCACAAAAACACAAAATATATGCAGTAACAGTTTAATAGATAAAACCTGTCATAGTGAAAGAATACTGGTATATACATAAAGTGAAAATCAAATCACCGATAAACATTTGTCATGATTATGAAAGGCAGGCCATCTGCAAACCCAGTCAAATCAAGTATTTGTTGCATCAAACACAAAGTTAATATCTGCTATGTAACTGTCCCATGCTTAACACAAATCACATACAAATGTGAAGTTTTCTGTAGTTGCTCTGTACAGTAAACTTCTGACATGGCTGAAAAAATTCATTTATAGTTGCTTTTTTGCACATTTCTCTGACATGGGACGACAAATTATTTTAAATATTTTTTGAAGTTTTCCCTTTATAATATTAGTCTGTGTATTTACTGATATAAGTAACAGCCCACGGCTAGGGATGAAGTGATTCTTGTAGATCTATAATTTATCTTCAACAACATGATATTTTACAAACGATGGGCACAATTCTCGCACATCTACAACTCGTGTTGGTAGAATGACAGCATGATTGTCTCAGCAAATATATCAATGAATTTGTTAGGAACAAAATATATCCAATTGCATGTGAGAAAAATATTTTGCCAAAGTATAATTAAGATTGAGATTTTTAGGTAATTCCAACAAACTGTAAAAGTGTCCTTACTGCAACATGCTCCATATTCTCCTTGGAATATTAAAAACTATAAGATTCTTGTTGTTTAAATACACTAATCTCAATCAATATTTATCTACTTTAGCATAGTTAACATGGAAATATATATAAACATAGCAGGATGCCTTAATTTAGGTTTTGCCATTTTATTTCTTAACAATTTTCAAGCGCTCCAATTCAAGCAGAGTTTGACGGACCATTTAAGGTACATGTGTGTATCATCCCAACGTAACCAGAGTATGATGGACCATTTAAGGTACATGTGTGTATCATGCCCACATAACCAGAGTATGATGGAGCATTTAAGGTACATGTGTGTATCATCCCCACGTAACCAGAGTATGATGGACCATTTAAGGTACATGTGTGTATCATGCCCATATAACCAGAGTTTGACGGACCATTTAAGATACATGTGTGTATCATGCCCACATAACCAGAGTATGACGGACCATTTAAGGTACATATGTGTATCATGCCCACATAACCAGAGTATGACGGACCATTTAAGGTACATATGTGTATCATGCCCACATAACCAGAGTTTGACGGACCATTTAAGGTACATGTGTGTATCATGCCTACATAACAAGTTTGACGGACCATTTAAGGTACATGTGTGTATCATGCCCACATAACCAGAGTTTGACGGACCATTTAAGGTACATGTGTGTATCATGCCCACATAACCAGAGTTTGACGGACCATTTAAGGTACATGTGTGTATCATGCCTACATAACAAGTCTGACGGACCATTTAAGGTACATGTGTGTATCATTCCCACATAACCAGAGTTTGACGGACCATTTAAGGTACATGTGTGTATCATGCCCACATAACCAGATTTCGACAAACCATTTAAGATACATGTGTGTATCATGCCCACATAACCAGAGTTTGGTGGACCATTCAAGGTACATGTGTGTATCATGCCCACATAACCAGAGTTTGACGGACCATTTAAGGTACATGTGTGTATCATGCCCACATAACCAGAGTTTGACGGACCATTTAAGGTACATGTGTGTATCATGCCCACATAACCAGAGTTTGACGGACCATTTATGGTACATGTGTGTATCATGCCCATATAACCAGAGTTTGAAGGACCATTTAAGGTACATGTGTGTATCATGCCCACATAACCAGAGTTTGACGGACCATTTAAGGTACATGTGTGTATCATGCCCACATAACCAGAGTTTGACGGACCATTTAAGGTACATGTGTGTATCATGCCCACATAACCAGAGTTTGACGGACCATTTAAGGTACATGTGTGTATCATGCCCACATAACCAGAGTTTGATGGACCATTTAAGGTACATGTGTGTATCATGCCCACATAACCAGAGTATGACGGACCATTTAAGATACATGTGTGTATCATGCCCACATAACCAGAGTTTGATGGACCATTTAAGGTACATGTGTGTATCATTCCTACATAACCAGAGTTTGACGGACAATTTAAGATACATGTGTGTATCATGCCCACATAACCAGAGTATGACGGACCATTTAAGGTACATGTGTGTATCATGCCCACATAACCAGAGTTTGACGGACCATTTAAGGTACATGTGTGTATCATGCCAACATAACCAGAGTTTGACGGACCATTTAAGGTACATGTGTGTATCATGCCCACATAACCAGAGTTTGATGGACCATTTAAGGTACATGTGTGTATCATGCCCACATAACCAGAGTATGACGGACCATTTAAGGTACATGTGTGTATCATGCCCACATAACCAGAGTTTGATGGACCATTTAAGGTACATGTGTGTATCATGCCCACATAACCAGAGTTTGACGGACCATTTAAGGTACATGTGTGTATCATGCCCACATAACCAGAGTTTGATGGACCATTTAAGGTACATGTGTGTATCATGCCCACATAACCAGAGTTTGACGGACCATTTAAGGTACATGTGTGTATCATGCCCACATAACCAGAGTTTGACGGACCATTTAAGGTACATGTGTGTATCATGCCCACATAACCAGAGTTTGACGGACCATTTATGGTACATGTGTGTATCATGCCTACATAACCAGAGTTTGATGGACCATTTAAGGTACATGTGTGTATCATGCCCACATAACCAGAGTTTGACGGACCATTTAAGGTACATGTGTGTATCATGCCCACATAACCAGAGTTTGACGGACCATTTAAGGTACATGTGTGTATCATGCCCACATAACCAGAGTTTGACGGACCATTTAAGGTACATGTGTGTATCATGCCCACATAACCAGAGTTTGACGGACCATTTAAGGTACATGTGTGTATCATGCCCACATAACCAGAGTTTGACGGACCATTTAAGGTACATGTGTGTATCATGCCCACATAACCAGAGTTTGACGGACCATTTAAGGTACATGTGTGTATCATGCCCACATAACCAGAGTTTGACGGACCATTCAAGGTACATGTGTGTATCATGCCCACATAACCAGAGTATGACGGACCATTTAAGGTACATGTGTGTATCATTCCCACATAACCAGAGTTTGACGGACCATTTAAGGTACATGTGTGTATCATGCCAACATAACCAGAGTTTGATGGACCATTTAAGGTACATGTGTGTATCATGCCCACATAACCAGAGTATGACGGACCATTCAAGGTACATGTGTGTATCATGCCCACATAACCAGAGTATGACGGACCATTTAAGGTACATGTGTGTATCATGCCCACATAACCAGAGTTTGACGGACCATTTAAGGTACATGTGTGTATCATGCCCACATAACCAGAGTTTGACGGACAATTTAAGGTACATGTGTGTATCATGCCCACATAACCAGAGTTTGATGGACCATTTAAGGTACATGTGTGTATCATGCCAACATAACCAGAGTTTGATGGACCATTTAAGGTACATGTGTGTATCATGGCCACATAACCAGAGTTTGATGGACCATTTAAGATACATGTGTGTATCATGCCAACATAACCAGGGTTTGACGGACCATTTAAGGTACATGTGTGTATCATGCCCACATAACCAGAGTTTGACGGACCATTTAAGATACATGTGTGTATCATGCCCACATAACCAGAGTTTGATGGACCATTTAAGATACATGTGTGTATCATGCCCACATAACCAGAGTATGACATGTATATCATGTGTGTATCCTGTGTATATCATGTGTGTATCACATGTGTATCCGGTGTATCATGTGTGTATCCTGTGTATATCATGTGTATATCACATGTGTATCCTGTGTATCATGTGTGTATCCTGTGTATATCATGTGTGTATCACATGTGTATCCTGTGTATCATGTGTGTATCCTGTGTATATCATGTGTGTATCACATGTGTATCCTGTGTATCATGTGTGTATCCTGTGTATATCATGTGTGTATCGCATGTGTATCCTGTGTATATCATGTGTGTATCACATGTGTATCCTATGTATCACGTGTGTATCACAAAAAAAAAAAGTATTCCGTAACATTTATATATATGTTATGAAGTTCATGGAAGACAATTCAAAATAGAGATCTTTCTAATGAAGACATATTTTTTAAAAGCTGTTGACTGTATTTGTAAAAAAAAAAATGAAATGAAAGACATCAAATAGATTCTTTAACAATGTAAAATAGCCGAGGTAAATATACTGGCAGTTTGCAGCTGTGCACCACTGAGATTTGTGTTAAAACTGGATCTGACTACGATCCTCACTTCTCTATGGTATCGAGCAGAGGAGAACCCAGAGGTGACCACATTGTATGCATCACCTATAAAAGTTAATAATAAATATATATGTCCCTTACCTTAACAATAACGAGGGCCATTTGAAAAGTATTACTCAGTCACTTTTTTACATTGCATAATAAACTTTAATACACATGTAATATATACTACTAGAAAACAATAAGCCTTCTGTATCAATCCTTGCAAAGATTGTACAGGTTAAGCGTGCCAGGTAAATATAAATTGCACCTGCATAGCACATGGTACATTGTAATGTAGAGTGACTGAAATTATGACCGAAAACAGATGCAATATTACGCAGGAGCAAAGACTGTACTGTAAAGTCAGTGTGCTATTATGTTATTCCATGGTGGAAGTAAAAAATAATTTGGATTTGGTATATACAGACAAGGCACTGCCATATCCAACTATCAGAAGACGGGTGCGCTTGTTTAAAGATGAATGGAAACAGACAAAAAATTAGCCCCGGCCTGCACTACCTCTATCTGTGGCTTCTGACAGGAAAAAAGATCATGTAAGCTATATTTTTTTATTCGGAAGGAATAATGGCTTGTGTGCTAGTACTAGATCACACTAGTATTATGGATATATTTTTCTTACCGTGACCGTGTACTTTCTGTTGTTATACAGCACTATGCTACAGCGCGTCCACACAGACTGGTACGCCAAGCTCAGAGAGTTTAATTGCTCCACGATAACGCACCTGCACACAAGTCTGCTCTGGTAAAAGATTATTTGAGAGAGAACCACATTCAGGCCTTGACCTTGCTCTCTGTAACTTTTGGTTGAATCAATATATTAAAGCGCGTTATAATGAAGCCCACAAAAAGAGAGTTCTAAAATTTGAAGCAAATCCTTACCATTAAAAACGCCATAAACCAGTCAGCCTTAACACATAGCAAGGAATGCAAACCTGTAGCAAATCCTTGCCATAAATAATGCAATAAACTAGACAGCATTAACACATAACAAGGAATACGATTCTGTAGTAAATCCTTGCCATAAATAATGCAATAAACCAGTCAGCTTTAACACATGGCAAGGAATACAAATTTGTAGCAAATCCTTGCAATAAATAATGCAATAAACCAGACAGCTTTAACACATAACAAGGAATACAAATCTGTAGCAAATCCTTGCCATGAATAATGCAATAAACCAGGCAGCTTTAACACATAGCAAGGAATACAAATCTGTAGCAAATCCTTACAATAAATAATGCAATGAACTAGGTAGCTTTAACACATAGCAAGGAATACAAATCTGTAGCAAATCCTTGCCATAAATAATGCAATAAACCAGGCAGCTTTAACACATAGCAAGGAATACAAATATGTAGCAAATCCTTGCAATAAATAATGCAATAAACCAGGTAGCTTTAACACATAGCAAGGAATACAAATCTGTAGCAAATCCTTGCCATAAATAATGCAATAAACCAGGCAGCTTTAACACATGGCAAGGAATACATATCTGTAGAAAATCCTTGCCATAAATAATGCAATAAACCAGTTAGCTTTAACATACAGCATGGAATACAATTCTGTAACAAATCTTTGCCATAAATAATGCAATAAACCAGTTGGCTTCAACAAATAGCAAGGAATACAAATCTGTAGCTAAGTAATGTTATAAATAATGCAATACGCCAGTCTGCTTTAACACAATAAGTTAAAGTTTGATCAGCAAGCTTGAATCCAAATAAATTATCAAAACAATTCACAACTAAATTGTATGGTTACAACTAAATAACATTAAACAAGGTTTGTAAAATCAATTCAGAAATTTAACAAAGGCAAAATACGTAACAATAAACATTTTTTGTTCATAAAATAGATTTATTAAAAAAAAAAAATTATGAGAAAGGTTTACAAACAAAATATTTAGGTGAAAATTGATGTTTACTATTTAACTGTAGTTCCGTTAGTGCTGAGCATGCCCTTTGAAATGGAAGTAAATTAGATTGAAAAAGAAAAGAAACACGTTTTCTTTGCATAGAATCTTCTGGTTGAACTCTGATGAACTTAATGTTTTGTTGCTAGATGTCTCAAACGGTGCAAACATTTTCGTGATGCTTTACATTTTTATGTAAAATTAATGATCATCAGAACTTGCTCAATTTAGGATCATGTACTTTTCAATTTGTTGTATTATATATGGTTTTACTATATTATGATTCACTGCACATACTCAGTATATTACCGCCTGTTATCAGTACCAGTAGTCAGTGCTTATTAAATCATAGAACTACAAACATCTTTTATTATCTATTAACCACACACTCTGTGGTATATTTCCATTATGAGAAACACATGATACAACATGGTGTCAGAAGTGTTTAACAGCAGAAGTTAAATGGAAGTGATAATATTTGTGGTTATTATTTTGGAATTACAAATTAAAACTGTTAAAAAACGGACACAATTAAAACAAGGAAGGACAGAACCAACAAGTTCCCACAATGGATTGAGAATCCTCAGATCTAAACACTTCATTTAAGAAATTTAAAAAACATTAAGAGTTCATGTTTAAAGGTCCTCTAGCAGTGAAAACAGAAGAGTAAAGTGCAATTACTTAATGCTCTTGGTCAGCGAAAAAGGCCGTCAGATCTATGCTATTTGGACACTCACAGATGACAATAAGAAGTTACTAAAGACATACTATGACAAGTTCGAAGAATATTGCAAGCCAAAAAGTAATGTTATTTATATCTATTTAGATCATGGGTTCAAACAGAAAGTGAGCCATTCGAACAATTCGTAACTGAACTTAAAATGCTAATCAAAGATTGTGAGTAAGAAGACTGGAACCACATGATCACATTGACTTCAGCATGAGATTGAGCCAAATCCGAGAAAAACTAATCATGAAGGGCTCGGACCTGACACTGGAGAAGTCTATTGACATCGTGCATACATACAAACTAAGTCAATCTCACTAACAAAGCACCACAACATGATGTGGATACCATCTACAATCATCGTGGATGTGCCCGACAAGATACAAGTGGACGGTCTCGAACACAGTCGCCGGAGTGAAAATGGAAGCAACACCACACAGCACAATCACCGGGACAGGGAAAAGAGATATGGATTGATGAAATGCAGAAACTGTGGAAATAATCAACATACAGACAAAAGTGAATGTCCTGCAAAAGGACAAACGTGCTACAAATGTACAACAAGAGTTGTCAGAAGACCAACAAAGCTCGCCTCTGGGTGTCTAAGTCCAAAAAGGGTCATAACTGTGCCAAAATGCAATCAAGAGTTATGGTTCTTATCTCTGTGTGTTCCATTGATAATGGTTAACACACATGCAAAGTTTCATTCATATCCAATGAGTGGTTGCATAGATATCTGAAACTTGTACGCAAAAGTTTAACCTGGGTGTCTACAGACGTAGCCGACGATAACGCCAACAACGCCGGGGTCATGACAATAGCTCTCCTTGGACTTCATCCCGGCGAGCTAAAAATGGATCATTTTGTGAAAGTATGCAGGTCAAGACAAACAGTACATGAAGTACAAAATAGTTATTTGGATTATACAGACAATACTAGTGATTCAGAGAATAATGGATTTTACGTATACACTGTAAATTGTGATTTCATTTATATTGTTCTGCACATTTACAAATGCATATATGTACAAGTTATCTTAATGTTTGGTAGCCACTGAGTTGCTGACCCGGGTTTCATTAATTTAACGTATAGTTTCCTCAGCGTTATTTTTAAATGCTGAAACTTCACACTTACTGATTATGTTCAAGTTATAATTCATCATTAAGTACAGAGGTGTAATGACTGAGTGTGGTGATTTAACTGTGAAGTATTTCAAATAATAATTAAAAGAGAAACAGAAAAATCAAATGGTCGAGGAAGATTTCTGTTTGAGCATTTACTTATTACGATAAACCTGCCCTTTAGCTTTGAACTACTCAAATAAATTATCTGGATTTAGTGGACACTGTTCATTACTAATTCAATTCTCACAGACAGTGAGACACTCAATGGCTATTAGAAATTCCTCACCCCGTACTCAGTGGATCAATGTGAGACTGACCTAGATAAGGCCATTGTGCTCTGTGAGTACAATGATTGCCAGGAGGATTCTATGGAAAGCAAATTATTTGCAAAGTCACTGAGCTGACAAGTTGGGTATACTCCTTAGTTTGCGCAGAAAAGGAAGCAACTGGCAAGTTAATAGTATGCTTAGACCCAAAAGCTTTGAACGACATTATTCTCAGACTCACTACCCAATGCGTGCAATTGATGACATAACATCAAAACTGACTGACTCTAAATATTTTAGTGTATTAGATGCAACTAAAGGCTACTGGTCAGTTCGTCTCAATGATGATTCACCTTTTCTGACGACATTTAACTCACCTTTAACTCGCCTTTCGGTAGATACCAAATGCTTTGTCTTCCAATGGGTATCCGTTCATCAGAGAAAAATTGATGAAATATTTGAAAATTGCCCAGGTGTCATCTAAATTGTGGATGGTCTTTTGATATTTGGACACACACGTGTGAAGCATGACCAAAATCTCCGAAACACCCTTGACAAAACAAAACAAGTGGGTTTACGCTTTAACTCAGATAAAATGGATATAGCATCCACAGAGGTCAAATACTTTGGTCATGTGATCAGTGCTGACAGACTGAAACCAGATCCTGAGAAAATTAGCGCAATTCTCAATATGAAAAACCTATGTAATTGTTCCGAGTTAGAAATACTGCTCGGTATGATCAAATACTTGACCAAATTCACACCAAATCTTGCAGACATTAGAAGTCCCATGCAAGCAATGTTACGTAAAGACGCAGAGTTTCAATGGGATTGTACATAGACTGATGCTTTCCTAAAGGTAAAAACGGTTATCACACATGCCCCTGTTCTTTGCTATAACGACCCTAAGAAACCGACAATAATGTTGCCAGCGGATGCTTCCTTCAAAGGGCTTGGAGTTTGTTGCTTGTAAGATGGAAATCCAATTGCATATGCATCCAAGACGTTGAAGCCGACAAAGACAGGTTACGCCCAAATAGAAAAGGAAATGCTGGCAATTCTATTTGGATGCACTAGGATTAACATTACATTTATGGACAGCAAACAGTTGTTGAAACTGACTGTAAGCCAATTGAGTCAATCATGAAATACCCCTGTGTAGTGCCCCTTCAAGGTTAAGCCAACTTCTGTTATAGTTACAAAACTTTGACCTTGACTAAATACCCTGCAGAGGTAAGAACATTCTGCTTGGAGATGCTCTCAGCTGGAATTATGTAACATACACATTCCCAGACTTGACTGAAGGCTTGGACACACATACAAACTGTGCTGAAATTGTTGCCTGTAAGCGAAAATAAAACAGATTCAAGATGGCGCTACCCGTAATGACAATTAATTACAGACATTGCCAAAGGTCATTTTAAAGGGATGGCCTGAAAACAGACAGAAATCTTCCTAAACAATAATAGATTAATGGAACCACAGAAACAATTTGTCTTTTGAAAACAACATTGTTTTTAAAGGGCAAAAAAATGGTTATACCAAAGTATACCAAAGACAGGACATGACAACAGCCATACACACAGGTCATTTTGGAATAGAAAAAACGACCAGACGAGCTAGAGACATTATGTTTTATAATCTATGTCCAAATAAGTATCTGTTCATGTACTATGCTGCTCAATTTGCAACATGCACAAGAACAGCTACATCCCCATGACGTGCCCCATCAACCTTGGCAGAACTTATCTTGCAATCTATTCTCATTGGATGGTCAAAATTTTATGGTTCTTGTTGACGCATACAGTCATTGTTTTGAAATTGACAAATTGCCAAGCACCAAGAGTATTGCGGTCATCCAGAAACTGAAAATACATTTCAGTAGGTTTGGAATTTGTGAAAAACTCAAGACCAATAATGCTTCGTATTTTACAAGTGATAAATTTCAGATATTTGGGACTGGAACATTATTCATGAAACTTTGAGTCCTACGATGCAAGTTCAAATGGGTTGAGTGAAGTATTTGTGAAAATTGCAAAGCGCATACTTCAAAAGACAAAAGATGACAATAGAGACCCATATTTGCCATTGTTAGAGTATAGGAACACTCGTCAAATGAGGTTGGTCGCCCGCACAGCTCTTAATGAGCAGACGACTATGGTCAAATTTACCCCCAACAAACAAACAACTTACGCCACCAACAGTCAACACTAAAACTGCTAGAAAGAAAATGGAAGAAAACAATGCAAATTAAAATGAAAGAGTATTATGATTGAAATGCACAAAAATTAACTTCTATTTATCTTGGAGAACCAGTGCGAATACAATGTAATGAACATTGGGAACCAGCATTTCTTAGCATAACAAACATTCGTTTAATGTACAAATGCCAGACAGAACTGTTTATCGCAGAAACCGTTGATTTATAAACAAATCACCTAAGAAAATTGGACTACATAAACAAGCAAACAGTGATTCACTCCCAGCATTGTCAGTGCCGATCAATAGTAGTCAATTAAATACCAATTCCCCGCCTAGTCCTCAAAATGTTGCAATCAATTCTCCAGTAAGAAATCAGGAAACTGTACCAAATTCTTGCATAACAACTAGATCAGGTCAGATGGTGAAACCATATTTGCTTTACACCAGAGATGAATTGACAAAGTGACTGCTATTATAAGCAGTATCGAATGAGAGTGAGCGTTTGAAGTTGTAGATTCTCCTTAATCCTTTGTTCAAATTAATTTATATTTTACACCTACTGCACACAGTACTGGAATGTGAAATGAACGCTACACCAACATAATCCATATAATTATGATACTGAGTGAAGAGATAACGAGTGATATCAGATGACTTAATACATATCTTATGATCTGATTATATTTGTTCAAAACAAAGGGGATGTTGTAATATGTTATATTGTTTACTATATTATGATTCACTGCACATGCTCACTATATTACTACCTGTTATCAGTACCAGTAGTCAGTGCTTATTAAATCATAGAACTAGAAACATCTTGTACTATCTTGTACCCACGCTCTGTGGAATATCTCCATTATGAGAAACACACCATACAACACAATTTATTTCCCATGTAGACCTAAATGATAAACATATTAGAATGCATGTCATGCAATTATATTTTTGTAGCTTCATGGCCAGTTGAAATAAAGTAGAATACATAATGCCAATAACATATAAATTAATTAAAAGTCACATTTATGTAAATCTATGTGATCTAATAATTTTTCAAAACAAGTCTGATTCTTATGACAGTAAAAATCCTGAACCGATTTGCATATTAAAATTTTAGAAGCCCTATCATTTACGTATGTGCCACTGGACAATCACACAACTGCCGCACCACAGCCAGCCCGGCTCACCAACATGTTATTGATAAATGACCATCTCTCTGACTCCATGTCGTAACATTCTGCACTTCGTAATCTGTAGCCACCATCAAAACCACCCAGTATATAGATCTTGGCATCAAAAATAGCAACCCCTGGCCATGCACGTGGTGTATTCATGGCTGTAAGTGTGGTCCACTGACGGGACAACACATTAAATCTAAAAATAGAATAAAGAACTATGATAAACCAACTGACTCTTCATTCTGAACTGAGATGTAGATGGAAAGATGCATGGGTATTATATATACAGTGGTGATATTTAAAAATAAACAAGTGTGATTCTTATAGTATTAAAAAACCTGAACCAACTTTGGAATTCTAGTAACTCTGACATCTTGATTTGTTACATACTGTGCAAGCAATGCTCGAACACCGAACCTTGCACCGAAACTTTTATTGAGGTGGGTACTAGGACCGTAACAATATACTGAAATATCGATATATTGCAATACGCTTCATAGCAATACTGCATATAGTATCAACTGTGCCTTTATTGGCTGTATTACAATACAGCAAGTAAACAACTAAAAATGCATTTTCTAACACAAAAATGTGCTTATTCAGTACTTTTTTATTTTAATGTACAATCAGTGCTGTACTGGAGCAAGTGAAGGGTATTATTTGCTGAAAATCATCCAGCCTAAAAATTTAAAGTTATGTTAAAAGTTACTCATGGAATTCATCAAAATTTTAATAATAATTTATTATAATCTGTATTGTATTTTATAATCCACCTAAAATAGCTATTCCAATGAGCTTTGAGCATTTGTACCACGTGACTGTACATAATAATTTGTTATTGTACGCTTCAAACTGGAAGCGTCCCGAAAATCCGGATAGATATTTCGTATTGGAAGGTTTGACTGTCTCGAAAATCGATAATAATTTGATATTGGACTTTAAGGAATGGTAACTCTAACAATATAAATAATCTGCATATCTTAGATATAGCATATAAGAGAAATCACTGAGGCACTTCTAATGAACATTGTGTTGTTTGGAACCTGTCTTAAGCAGCCAGTCAAGGGAAGGAGCAAAAGTGGCCTTTTAAGACAGGTTGTTGCTTAATACAGGTAAAACCAGCTCTGAAAACATAGAAATGGGAAAAAGCGAATGTGGCTGCTTAAGACAAGTGGCTGCTTAATAGATGTGGCCGCTTATACAGGTTTGACTGTACATTATTCTAGAAGATATATATAGATACGTAAACAAGTGGCCCAAGAGGGCCTGAGGACGCTCTACTGACTCATAGTGGCCATAGCACTTTTTGAAATTCTACTATGCAATAGAAACATCGGGGCGGGGTCATTTTTAACTCTAGGGACACCATTTGAACAAATCTAACAAAACTATAGTTGGTCATCATTACTACATAAACATTTTGAAAATCTGTTGGACCGTTCATGAGAAGAAGACTTTTTAAGTTTTGGACTATTTTTAGTAATGGTGGCCATCTTGAATTTCAGATCGAAAAAATAAATCTTTTGTATAGTCTCCTATGCAATAGAAACATCCATGTGAAGTTTCAGTTTAATTGGCCAAGTGGTTTCAGAATAAATGAAAAAAAAAGAGAATTTTCTGTTTTCCCATTGTATCCCTATGTAAAATTCTAAGTCCCCTTTCAGGGCCCCTATATATCTTAACCCCTAAATTCTTATCTGCAATCAAACCCCTACACATAGGGATAATTTATGCAAAATATGAACAAATCTGACATACCGGTTCTTAAGAAAACGAATTTAGTAATTCCCAATTTTTACCCTTTTGGGGCCCCCGCTGACCCCTTAAGACAGTGGAACCCAGTCATTTTTACAAATCTGAACCTCCTTCACTAAACAATGCTTCTGTGAACATATAGGCAAAATTATTTCAATTTTAAAAAAAAAAAAAAAAAAAAATATTATAATGACATATGTCCCCTAATTGAACCCTCGGGGCGGGGTCATATTTAACCTTAGGGACACCATTTGAACAAATCTAACAAAACTATAGTTGGTCATCATTACTACATAAATATTTCATGAGAAGAAGATTTTTTAAGTTTTGGACTAGTCTCCTATGCAATAGAAACACCCATGTGAAGTTTCAGATTAATTGGCCCAGTGGTTTAAAAGAAAGTGCTGCTAACTGACGACAGACAACGCGCCGACGCATAAGCACTTCTGGCCTTTGGCCAGTAGAGTTAAAAATATATAATTTAAAAAAGAAAGAAAAAAGCTGTGATAAGGGAATTATATTAATATATCTATTTTTTAAAAGAGCAAACTTGAATATTATTAAAAAATGTGATAAACATCGTATTTTTAAAAAAAATACCAGTTGTTAAAATAAATTGTTTTATAAATGTTTTATTTGATACTGTGTTTCATATGAAAAATCTCAAGGTGAATAATAAAAAAGATCATTATATAGTTCACTGTACAATATGGATTTATATTGTACTCGTCAATGTTGTGGTGAAAACCTGTAAAAATGTACCTTTCAACCAGATCATAATACTGGTCAGTGTGTCTGTATCTGCCACCAAATGCATAGATGTTTTGGTCAATGGCTGCCATAGACAGGCCAGAGCGCGCTTTCTCCATTTCTGACATAAACGTCCATTCTTCTGTGACTGGATCGTAACTCTCCATGCTGGCACGATCCATGTGCAGTGTCCTATCATAGCCACCTTATCAAATATATACATTGTGAAATATACTTTTTATTCTCCTTGTGTACAGTTATTGATTAATATCAGATGTATGCATATAGTCCCATAAGTGTAATATGGTAGCAAGTGCCTTATTTCATACACAACTGGCACCTTATTAGATGGTATATCAAGTCAGTGACATATCAATATCATTAAGTCACTGATCAGATGTACATATACATAATAAAGAGAAATAACTGAAATTACAACAATGTTTTTTTTATTTTTGGAATCTTTTTAGATGCATGTTCATATGATGGAGATAATTATTTGTGAACAATTGGACATAAATCTACGGACCAGACTATGGCGAGCGCGCCTAGCTAAAATGCAAACCAAAGACACAAGACAATATATTTATATACAATGGTCTAACTTATATGGACAAACCTAAAGGCGTATCATTAGCTGATTTTACAAGCCCAATATAAAAGCTCCAGACCTTGTAGGTTGAGAGAAGTAAACATTTTAAATTAAGCATAAACTTCCCAAGCATCTCATCCAAATTAATAAATAACCACTATGGTGGCATCCTTTGTACTTTATATGTAATAAACAACCACTATAGTGGCATCATTTGTATTTTATATTTAATAAACAACAATTATAGTGGCATCCTTTGTACTTTATATGTAATAAGCAACCACTATAGTGGCATCCTTTGTACTTTATATGTAATAAACAACCACTATAGTGCCATCATATATACTTTATATGTAATAAACAACCACTATAGTGCCATCATATATACTTTATATCTAATAAACAACCACTATGGTGGCATCATTTGTACTTTATATGTAATAAACAACAATTATAGTGGCATCCTTTGTACTTTATATGTAATAAACAACCACTATAGTGGCATCCTTTGTACTTTATATGTAATAAACAACCACTATAGTGCCATCATATATACTTTATATGTAACAAACAACCACTATGGTGGCATCATTTGTATTTTATATGTAATAAACAACAATTATAGTGGCATCCTTTGTACTTTATATGTAATAAACAACCACTATAGTGCCATCATATATACTTTATATCTAATAAACAACCACTATGGTGGCATCATTTGTACTTTATATGTAATAAACAACCACTATGGTGGCATCATTTGTACTTTATATGTAATAAACAACCACATGGTGACATCATTTTGTACTTGATATGTAATTAACAACCACTATGGTGGCATCATTTGTATTTTATATGTAATAAACAACCACTATAGTGCCATCATTTGTATTTTATATGTAATAAACAACCACTATGGTGGCATCATTTGTATTTTATATGTTATAAACAACCCCTATAGTGGCATCATATGTGCTTTATATCTAATAAACAACCACTATGGTGGCATCATTTGTACTTTATATTTAATAAACAACCACTATGGTGGCATCATTTGTATTTTATATGTAATAAACAACCACTATAGTGGCATCCTTTGTACTTTATATGTAATAAACAACCACTATAGTGGCATCCTTTGTACTTTATATGTAATAAACAACCACTATAGTGGCATCATTTGTACTTTATATGTAATAAACAACCACTATGGTGGCATCATTTGTATTTTATATGTAATAAACAACCACTATAGTGCCATCATATATACTTTATATGTAATAAACAACCACTATGGTGGCATCATTTGTATTTTATATGTAATAAACAACCCCTATAGTGGCATCATATGTACTTTATATCTAATAAACAACCACTATGGTGGCATCATTTGTACTTTATATGTAATAAACAACCACTATGGTGGCATCATTTGCACTTTATATGTAATAAACAACTACATGGTGACATCATTTTGTACTTGATATGTAATTAACAACCACTAAAGTGGCATCATTTCTACTTTATATGTCATAAACAACTACATGGTGACATCATTTTGTACTTGATATGTAATTAACAACCACTAAAGTGGCATCATTTCTACTTTATATGTCATAAACAACCACTATGGTGGCATCATTTGTATTTTATATGTAATAAACAACTACTTTAGTGCCATCATATATACTTTATATGTAATAAACAACCACTATGGTGGCATCATTTGTATTTTATATGTTATAAACAACCCCTATAGTGGCATCATATGTACTTTATATCTAATAAACAACCACTATGGTGGCATCATTTGTGCTTTATATTTAATAAACAACCACTATGGTGGCATCATTTGTATTTTATATGTAATAAACAACCACTATAGTGCCATCATATATTGTTTATATGTAATAAACAACCACTATGGTGGCATCATTTGTATTTTATATGTTATAAACAACCCCTATAGTGGCATCATATGTACTTTATATCTAATAAACAACCACTATGGTGGCATCATTTGTACTTTATATGTAATAAATAGCCACTATAGTGGCATCATATGTACTTTATATGTAATAAACAACCACTATGGTGGCATCATTTGTATTTTATATGTTATAAACAACCCCTATAGTGGCATCATTTGTACTTTATATCTAATAAACAACCACTATGGTGGCATCATTTCTACTTTATATGTAATAAACAACCACTATAATGGCATAATTTGTAATTTATATGTAATAAACAACCACTATAGTGCCATCATTCATACTTTATATGTAATAAACAGCCACTGTAGTGCCATCATATATACTTTATATGTAATAAACAACCACTATGGTGGCATCATTTGTATTTTACATGTAAAAAACAACCTCTATAGTGCCATCATATGTAAATGTATTTTTAATGTAATAAACAACCACTATGGTGACATCATTTTGTACTTGATATGTAATAAACAACCACTATGGTGACATCATTTTGTACTTGATATGTAATAAACAACCACTATGGTGGCATCATTTATATTTTATATGTAATAAACAAGCACTACAGTGCCATCATATGTACATGTATTTTAAATGTAATAAACAACCACTATGGTGGAATCATTTGTACTTTATATGTAATTAACAACCACTATGGTGGCATCATTTGTTCTTAATATGTAATAAACAACCACTATGGTGGCATCATTTGTACTTTATATGTAATAAACAACCACTATGGTAGCATCATTTGTATTTTATATGTAATAAACAACCACTATAGTGGCATCATTTGTACTTTATATTTAATAAACAACCACTATGGTAGAATCATTTGTATTTTATATGTAACAAACAACCACTATAGTGGCATCATTTGTACTTTATATGTAATAAACAACCACCATGGTGGCATCATTTGTACTTTATATGTAATAAACAACCACTATGGTGGCATCATTTGTATTTTCTATGTAATAAACAACCACTATAGTGACATCATTTGCACTTTATATTTAATAAACAACCACTATGGTAGCATTTGTATTTTATATGTAACAAACAACCACCATGGTGGCATCATTTGTACTTTATATTTAATAAACAACCACTATGGTAACATCATTTGTATTTTATATGTAATAAACAACCACTATAGTGACTTCATTTGTACTTTATATGTAATAAACAACCACTATATTGGCATCATTTGTACTTTATATCTAATAAACAACCACTACAGCGGCATCATTTGTATTTTATATGTAATAAACAACCACTATAGTGACATCATTTGTACTTCATATTTAATAAACAACCACTATGGTAGCATCATTTGTACTTTATATGTAATAAACAACCACCATGGTGGCATCATTTGTACTTTATATGTAATAAACAACCACTATGGTGGCATCATTTGTATTTTCTATGTAATAAACAACCACTATAGTGACATCATTTGCACTTTATATTTAATAAACAACCACTATGGTAGTATTTGTATTTTATATGTAACAAACAACCACCATGGTGGCATCATTTGTACTTTATATTTAATAAACAACCACTATGGTAACATCATTTGTATTTTATATGTAATAAACAACCACTATAGTGACTTCATTTGTACTTTATATGTAATAAACAACCACTATATTGGCATCATTTGTACTTTATATCTAATAAACAACCACTACAGCGGCATCATTTGTATTTTATATGTAATAAACAACCACTATAGTGACATCATTTGTACTTCATATTTAATAAACAACCACTATGGTAGCATCATTTGTACTTTATATGTAACAAGCAACAACCATAGTGGCATCATTTGTACTTTATATTTAATAAACAACCACTATGGTAGCATCATTTGTATTTTATATGTAATAAACAACCACTATAGTGACATCATAAAATTTATATGTAATAAACAACCACTATGGTGGCATCATTTGTACTTTATATGTAATAAACAAGCACTGTATTGGCATCATTTGTACTTTATATGTAATAAACAACCACTATATTGGCATCATTTGTACTTTATATCTAATAAACAACCACTATGGTGACATCATTTATACTTTATAGGTAATAAACACCCACTATAGTGGCATCATTTGTATTTTATATCTAATAAACAACCACTATGGTGACATCATTTATACTTTATAGGTAATAAACACCCACTATAGTGGCATCATTTGTACTTTATATCTAATAAACAACCACTATGGTGACATCATTTATACTTTATAGGTAATAAACACCCACTATAGTGGCATCATTTGTATTTTATATGTAATAAACAGTGACCAGATTGGAATCATATATTTTGGATATAAAATGTTTAAAACAACATAAAAGTTATATAATATGTTATTTGGTTGCGTATATTAAAACAGTCTTTACATCACTGCTTTAAATACAAACAACTCATAGTGTATGGAAAGTTAAAAACAAAAGACATTTGATTGACTGTAGCATTCTATTGCATAAAAAAATACCTCAGACGAAGAACAACATTTTCTTTTTAAAACTCCTTTTACATCATGACCACAGAAAGGTTGTTTTATGTACAATACTATTACACAACATTTACTTTAACCTGGAACACTGCGGCTCTCAGAACCAAAAGATTTCTATATGGCTCATTACAATAATGGTCGTTTTTGCATGGAACATGCCAAACATCGAAAGGATATAATTCCTTCAACACAGGCATTTGAATATATTAAATAAAGTTTTAACATACTTTCAAACTTATTTTTCTATCATTGATGTAAACAATTTAACTGATGTACATAACAACAAACACAAAGTATTTGTGGAGCAGATGTAGAATAATTATTGTTGGAATACCCAGAGCTACCCTAAAAATTGGTACTTACAAATATAATCCTCTATGAGTAAAAGTTACAAAATCATTGAAATAGCGGGAAAACGTCATAATAATTAACTTCCATCTAAATGTTTCAATTCTGATAACAATCTGTGAAAGTTGGTGCCATTTCCATGAAAAATAAACAAGTATTTTGTGTTTTACATAAGTCAGTGAAAAATATATGGCAGTCTCAGTTTGTATCTCTTTCCTTTAACAATGTCTAAAAACTTTCAGAACAGCCCTCATACAACTGAATTTGGTAACATTTTTTTCTCATATTAACATGTAAAGAGGGGATCAAAAAGTTTGTAGACTTTTGCCATAACTTTTTTACTTATAGTTGTATTCTAATAATTCTCAGGGAGCCGGTGCCGCTACAAATTTGCAGTAATTTTGCAAAAATTTGATAATTTTTCATCATTAGTTTATTTTCTATAGTAACTATGGAAACGTCGATTTACGTAGTCGGGGCAGTTATTGCTTTTTTCCTACCTCTACTATTCAAACAAGCGTAGCGTTGCCAAAATGGGTTTTATTTTTAAATGAAAATATCAATGTGTGCTGTTTCGTATGCTTGTTTACATCCTTTAAAAAAATGGCACCAATTATGGGCATCTCAACATGACGTCAATATTATGATGTTACGGTATGCCATTTTGTTAGAAACAAAATGACGTCGGGGCACTTGAAAATGGATTATCATGCGGAATACCGCAATTCTGTAAAGTTCTGCTCAATGTTAGATAATACACCTGCTTAAACAGAAAAACAAAAGCAATTACGGTGAATCTAATGTTTCAAGGTCTCTAGTGTTTAAATTTCACAAAATTAATATTGTTTAGAATGCTGGTAATCAGTCATTAAAAAAGACAAACGGGAAGTCGATTTGAAGACATATTGGAATTAAAGCATGTTTTACAGAATTTTGTGTTCAGTATACTATCTTCGGATTTTGTTAACATGTTCACTCAACAGTGTTAATGGTAGCAAAAATGTATAGACCACGGCGGAGAGTATTTGAGAAGGAGTGACTCAGTAAATTTGATACAAAAGCACCTATTTAAAATTTTGACGTGGGTTTTCGTTGAATACAACGTCATCATTTTGCCCCGACATATCTAACTGCTATGCTTTTTGAATAGTGCCTTATTTTCTTAATAGTTGACGTATCATGCCAAAATTTTCAAAATATGTCCCGTATACATTTATTTCAAATACAATAACAATATTGTGCATTGTTTAACTGATATAAATAAGTTATGGCAAAAATCTACGAACTTTCTGATCCCCCCTCGTATTTTCTAAAACATTATTTACACACTAAATACCTGGACATAAAAACCTAAGTAACCATCAACTCTAAAATGTTCTTTTGGAAGAATTGTGGACAAAGGTGACAATACCCATGGCTAGCATATAAAAAATAAAAGCTTTACCTGCAACATAGATTTTCCCTTCACAAACAGTTATCCCTGCCCCTGCCCGTCGCCGTTTCATGCTTGGTGCAAAATTCCATTGTTCTTTTTTGGGGTTATATTTTTCCACAATGTTATATCCACAGGCCCGGTCCTCCCCACCTAACAATGGACAAATATTTTTGAATATAAATATGTGTCCGGGATGAAATAAACAATTCCTTGATATGTAGAGAATAACTGTAGCTTTCAATGATCATTTTTATTGCACCAACTGGTATGAACACTAGTAGTGAATTCAGAAGTTTCAGAGACCAACTGGTATGGCTACTAGTAGTGAATCCAGGAGTTTCATAGACCAACTGGTATGGCCACTAGTAGTGAATCCAGGAGTTACAGAAATTAACTAGTATGGCCACTAGTAGTGAATGCAGGAGTTTCAGAGACCAACTGGTATGGCCACTAGTAGAGAATTCAGGAGTTTCAGAGACCAACTGGTATGGTCACTAGTAGTGAATTCAGGAGTTTCAGAGACCAACTGGTATGGCCACTAGTATTGAATCCAGGAGTTTCAGAGACCAACTGGTATGGTCACTAATAGTGAATTCAGGAGTTTCAGAGACCAACTGGTATGGTCACTAGTAGTGAATCCAGGAGTTTCAGAGATAAACTGGTATGGCAACTAGTAGTGAATTCAGGAGTTTCAGAGACCAACTGGTATGGCCACTAGTAGTGAATTCGGGAATTTCAGAGATCAACTGGTTTGGCTAGTAGTGAATTCAGGAGTTTCAGAGACCAACTGGTATGGCCACTAGTAGTCAATCCAGAAGTTTCAGAGACCAACTGGTATGGACACTAGTAGTGAATTCAGGAGTTTCAGAGACCAACTGGAATGGTTACTAGTAGTGAATTCAGGAGTTTCACTGTTCATTTCTATGGATGACAAAGGTACAGGCCGGACAAGAAATCTCACACATACTCAAACTGTTGTCAAACTAACTCAAAGTGTGATTGTGACCTTTGAGGTACGGGTGTGGGTCTTACTCGCGACACGTCGTCATGTTATGTTGATCATTTGTAGCAAGTATTTGCATGACAAAGTTACAGGCAGGACACGAAATCTCATACAGACTCTAAGTATTTATCTATTGATTTTAAGGTGAATTTGAAATAGGAGTCACTGCCATTTTTGTTTTAAACTCTGTAACAGCCAATTTAATTTTGTTTTCACTATTTGCCCACTTGTTGTTTTATTGCCTGAAGTCTCCATATTGGCCAAGTTTGAATTTCTCTGAAAACATCTGTATAAGTAATTAATTCAAATAATTAAGAAATGTTCAATAAGTTCAATAATGAAGATATTAGAAATGATATATGACAATATAATCATTATTATTGACAAAATCATTTATGAAATACCTTTACATCCATTTTCTGAAATTATAAATATCGCTTACAATACAGTCAAACCTGTATAAGCAGTCATCTCTGTTAAGCAGCCACTTGTCTTAAGCAGTCATATTCACTGTTTCCCATGTCCATGCTTTCAGAGCAAATTAACCTGTATTAAACAATAACCTGTCTTAAAAGGCCACCTTTGCCCATTCCCTTGACTGACTGCTTAAGACAGGTTGGACTGTAGGCTGATTATGTGGCTGTGAAATTCACCCAGCATTTCTTTATCCTTTTAGAATATAAATAAATGTTTATAAATATCATTTGCAAATAGAAATCCATATAAGTTTATACCAAATGCTCAGATCTTGTCTTACTTTCTCAGCCAATAAAATCGCTCAGAACAGAACATTCCACTTTACATAGAATGCCATGACTGTCAATAAATGTTGACCTCTTTCCTCAGCCACTGAAATCATTCCAGAAATGAGAAAGTAGATTCAACTTCTAAGCTGGTTAGAAATTTTCTACATTCATAGAAAATTCATATACCTTCTAACCTATACATAGAGAGGACCATTTATATAAATACATCAAATTTATACCAATTGCACAGAGAGATTCATTTAAGTATATACCAAATGCAAACTGCAAAGAGAAATCAAAGTAAGTATATACCAATTGCAAAGGGATATCCATGTAAGTATGTATCAATTGCAAAGAGAAATCCATATAAGTATATACCAATTGCATAGAGATCCATGTAAGTATATACCAATTACATAGAGAAAACCATGTACATATATACCAATTGCATAGAAAATTCAATGTAAGTATATACTAATTGCATTGAGAAAACCATGTAAGTATATATAAATTGCATAGAGATCCATGTAAGTGTATATCAACTGCATAGAGAAATCAAGGTAAGTATATACCAACTGCATTGAGAAATCCATGTTAATAAATATCAATTGCATAGAGATCCATGTAAGTGTATATCAATTGCATAGAGAAATCCAGGTAAGTATATACCAATTGCATAGATCCATGTAAGTGTATATCAACTGCATAGAGATCCATGTTAGTATAAATTAGTTGCATAGAGATCAATGTTAGTATATATCAATTGCGTAGAGATCCATGTTAGTATATACCAATTTTGTAGATAAATCCATGTAAGTATATATCAATTGCATGAAGATCCATGAAAGTATATACCAATTGCATAGAGGAATCTATGTAAGTATATACCAATTGCAGAGAGGAATCCATTTAAGTATATACCAATTGCATAAAGAACTCCATGTAAGTATATACCAACTGCATAGAGAATCCATGTAAGTATATACCAATTGTATAGAGATCCATGTTAGTATATACCAATTGCATAGAGATCAATGTAAGAATATACCAATTGCATAGAGAAATCCATGTAAGTATATATACCAATTGCATAGAGATCCATGTAAGTATATACCAATTGTAAAGAGATCTATATAAGTATATACCAATTGCAGAGAGGAATCCACTTAAGTATATACTAATTGCATAGAGAAATCCATGTCAGTATATACAAATTGCATAGAGAAATCCACGTAAGTATACATGTATACCAACTGCATAGAGAAAATCCATATAAGTATATACCAATTGTATAGAGATCCATGTTAGTATATACCAATTGCATAGAGATCAATGTAAGTATATACCAATTGCATAGAGAAATCCATGTAAGTATAAACCAATTGCATAGAGATCCATGTAAGTATATACCAATTGTATAGAGATCCATGTTAGTATATACCAATTGCATAGAGATCAATGTAAGTATATACCAATTGCATAGAGAAATCCATGTAAGTATAAACCAATTGCATAGAGATCCATGTAAGTATATACCAATTGTAAAGAGATCCATGTAAGTATATACCAATTGCAGAGAGGAATCTATTTAAGTATATACCAATTGCATAGAGAAATCCATGTAAGTATATACCAATTGCATAAAGAAAGCCATGTAAGTATATACCAACTGCATAGAGAAATCCATGTAAGTATATACCAATTGTATAGAGATCCATGTTAGTATATACCAATTGCATAGAGATCAATGTAAGTATATACCAATTGCATAGAGATCCATGTAAGTATATACCAATTGTAAAGAAATCCATGTTAGTATATACCAATTGCATAGAGATCCATGTAAGTATATACCAATTGTAAAGAGATCCATGTAAGTATATACCAATTGCATAGAGATCCATGTAAGTATATACCAATTGCATAGAGATCCATGTAAGTATATACCAATTGTAAAGAGATCCATGTAAGTATATACCAATAGCATAGAGATATCCATGAACTGCAGCAACAGCAACAAATGAGCGGGCAATCTTCATTTCTGGTTTTGGTATCCATTGTCTCTGTACTGGGTCATAGCACTCCATGCAGCGTAGATAAAGAGTGTTTTCTTGAGTATCAATAAGCGCACATTCCCCACCCACTGTGTATAACATACCATCTAGTGTGGCAGATCCTATGGCTGTTCTTGCGATGTTCATGCCGGGCTAAAATGTTTATGACAATAAAAAGTGTAAATACAATTAATATGTAGTCTGTTGTTTAACATAAAAAAGCAACATTTATTAATGAAGACATTTTAACTTAAAGAATTTATGAACCAAATAAACTAATGAAGAAATAAGGAATTCATGCTGCTGCAGTTTTAAAATAAAAATAATGAAGAAGATTATTTTGAAAATTTTACAGCATTAAAGTTGACAAGTCAATAAAATAGTTTTGCTACATACCAGTGAGCTCCATGTATCTGTAACTGATTTTGATATGTACCAGTGAGCTCTATGTATCTGTAACTGGTTTTGATATGTATCAGTGAGCTCCATGTATCTGTAACTGATTCTGATACGTACCAGTGAGCTCCATGTATCTGTAACTGGTTTTGATATGTACCAGTGAGCTCTATGTATTTGTAACTGGCTTTGATACGTACCAGTGAGCTCCATGTATCTGAAACTGATTTTGATACGTACCAGTGAGCTCCATAAATCTGTAACTGATTTTGATACGTACCAGTGAGCTCCATGTATCTGTAACTGGTTTTGATATGAACCATTGTGCTCCATGTATCTGTAACTGGTTTTAATATGTACCATTGAGCTCCATGTATTTGTAACTGGTTTTGATACATACTATTGTGCTCCATGTATCTGTAACTGGTTTTGATACATACCATTGAGCTCCATATATCTGTAACTGGTTTTTGATACATACCATTGAGCTCCATGTATCTGTAATCTGTTTTGATATGTACCATTGAGCTCCATGTATCTGTAACTGGTTTTGATATGTACCATCGAGCTCCATATATCTGTTACTGGTTTTTATGTGTACCATTGAGCTCTATGTATCTGTAACTGGTTTTGATATGTAACAATGAGCTCCATTTATCTGTGGCTGGTTTTAATACGTAGCATTGAGCTCCATGTATCTGTAACTGGTTTTAATTTAAACTTATTTAGTTTACTTCGATTGTGAAAAGTTCCTACAACTTAGGCAAATCCTGCTCGAAGTCTTCCTGATTAGAACCAGAACTAAGCATATGCAGAAAAGTGTCTTGCTCAAGGACACCGCATATAGCCATGGTGGAGGATTGAACCCACGACCCTCCGATCATGGGTTTGGTGCTCTACCACTGGACCAAGCGCTCCACTAATTTTGATATGTACCATTGAGCCCCATGTATCTGTAACTGGTTTTGATACATACCATTGAGCTTCATGTATCTGTAACTGGTTTTAATACGTAGCATTGAGCTCCATTTATCTGTAACTGGTTTTGATACATACCATTGAGCTCCATATATCTGTAACTGGTTTTGATACGTACCATTGAACTCCATGTATCTGTAACCTGTTTTGATACATACCATTGACCTCCATGTATCTGTAACTGGTTTTGATATGTACCATTGACCTCCATATATCTGTAACTTGGTTTTTATATGTACAATTGAGCTCCATTAATCTGTAACTGGTTTTGATATGAACCATTGAGCTCTATGTACCTGTAACTGGTTTTGATACATACCATTGAGCTCCATGTATTTGTAACTGGTTTTGATACATACTATTGTGCTCTATGTATCTGTAACTGGTTTTGATACATACCATTGAGCTCAATGTATCTGTAACTGGTTTTGATACATACCATTTAGCTCCATGTATCTGTAACCTGTTTTGATATGTACCATTGAGCTCCATGTATCTGTTACTGGTTTTGATATGTACCATTGAGCTCCATATATCTGTAACTTGGTTTTTATATGTACAATTGAGCTCCATGTATCTGTAACTGGTTTTGATATGAACCATTGAGCTCCATGTATCTGTAACTGGTTTTGATACATACCATTGAGCTCCATGTATCTGTTACTGGTTTTAATACATAGCATTGAGCTTCATTTATCTGTAACTGGTTTTGATACATACCATTGAGCTCAATGTATCTGTAACTGGTTTTGATATGTATAATTGAACTCCATGTATCTGTAACCTGTTTTGATACGTACCATTGACCTCCATGTATCTGTAACTGGTTTTGATATGTACCATTGAGCTCCATATATCTGTAACTTGGTTTTTATATGTACAATTGAGCTCCATGTATCTGTAACTGGTTTTGATATGAACCATTGAGCTCCATGTATCTGTAACTGGTTTTGATACATACCATTGAGCTCCATGTATCTGTTACTGGTTTTAATACGTAGCATTGAGCTCCATTTATCTGTAACTGGTTTTGATACATACCATTGACCTCCATGTAACTGTAACTGGTTTTGATACGTACCATTGAACTCCATATATCTGTAACCTGTTTTGATACGTAACATTGACCTCCATGTATCTGTAACTGGTTTTGATATGTACCATTGAGCTCCATATATCTGTAACTTGGTTTTTATATGTACAATTGAGCTCCATTAATCTGTAACTGGTTTTGATATGAACCATTGAGCTCCATGTATATGTAATGGGTTTTGATACATACCATTGAGCTCCATGTATCTGTAACTGGTTTTAATATGTAGCACTGAGCTCCATGTATTTGAAACTGGTTTTGATACATACCATTGAGCTCCATGTATCTGTAACTGGTTTTGATACGTACCATTGAGCTCCATGTATCTGTAAGAAAATCATATCTCTCCATGCTTTTCAGTTGACAATCCTGACTATTGCGCCCACCAACTACGTATATACAGGGTGGATGAGCACGAGGGGTCAGTAATTCCATATTCTTTCTCTCATACTGACATCTTATGGCTGAGCTTATTAAAGCCTGACATTTATGACAAGTTCGAAAGAAATCTGATTTTATCACAACATTTTCCAACATTGGAAGCTCAAGAAGCCCCAATTTGATATGTTTCAGCACATTACAAGCACTTTCTGTTCTTGACTTAGGGTCATATTTAAGCCAACAATAAGCAGCCTCAAAAACCTGTGACTCTGACATAACTTGAAGTTTATCACTGCGCAGCAAATCGATCAGACGCTCTTCCGAAAGCTGTAGAAATTCTTCTGTATGGACAACCTCTAGAAAGTTCTGGTAGACAAATTGTCGAGCGGTACTTTCTAGCTCGCTACACATGTACACATCAGCAAAATACTGGATCCCTGAAAATGATTGATTGATTGAGTATTTAGCATCATTTTTATGCCATCGAGGAATAACAGACGATCAGTTAACCTAACCACTGTTTCCTGGGATTAACCAGTACTCGAGCACACCCCATCTCCGCAAGTAACTGATAACTTTCCCACTTGAATCAGCGGTGAGAGACGAATGATAATGAGACACAATGTCGTATCAATCATCATGGAGACTGTTGCCGGGTGGGCATTCAAACTCACGCCCTGAAAATGACAAAAGCTAAATTTTGGTATAAAATCAGGCATATTACCATTTGGTTGTATGTGGCGTTCCTATTGTATTTTTTTACATCTGGCGTAAATTATCAACAAGATCACTGCAAGCGCAAGCTTTTCTTTTTTCAAATCTATTAAGTAGGTTAAAGTCAGCGAAGTAAACTTTTTAAACATGATGGTGATTAGTTTACAATATCAATACTATTACTGAAAAAATAATAAAGATTTAAAAAAAAAAACCTACAAAAAAAACCACAACCAGAGCTGTTGAAGAACAGCATTAACTCAACTATTCTAGCCTTGTCACAGAACAGTATATTATATATACCATCAGAAAAACGGTTATATCTTTATCAATGAAACCATATTTAATATTAACAAAATAGCAGATACATGTATGTGCAAGTAGGACTATTAGGGCAGAATATACACTATATGTCTGTCTGGCTATGGCTAGCTAGCCAGTACTTAAGTTGAAATGGGATAGAGTATGTAATTTAATACATTTTTTTTAAAATCTGGATGTGAATGTGGGGTAGGGGTGATGAGGCTTATGTGCCAAAGTTTAATAGAGTGGAAAAGGGGCAGTGTATCTTATTTAATACAGAACAAAATTTAAAAAAATAAACAATTGGCTTGGGAGAGGGAGGCGTTGGAGTTGGTAACAAATGGGCAGATTAATATTAAATTTAAAACAAAACAAAGAATTAAAAAAAATGGTGGGGAGGTTCTTGGAGGAAGGGGTGGGGATGTCCTTGTAACAAAGTTGAAGAACAACACAAAATTTCAAAAAAGCAACAACAACAAATGTCACTGGTTTGTGTCACATGCCCTCCAAATGGTCTGCGAAAATAACGATATATTTTATAATAGGAAGCGATTTAAATGTTTGCATGAATATCAAGATTATGGACTGTCGTTTCAGACTAGACACACAATTTCATGTTTATTACATTAAAGTGTGACTCTGATCTTGACATCTGATGTAAAGGTCTCGGTATTTCTACAGGTAAATGCAGGTGATATATCATCATGACATGTTGATCACTTGTGTCAAGCTATTTTAAAATACCTTCATGTTAGACAAAGTTACAGACCAGACATGAAATATCAAACAAACTAAAAGTGTGACCTTGACCTTTGAGGTAAGGTTTTGAGTCTTACATGCTACACATCATAATGTCACGTGATCAATCGTTCAATTGAGCCAAGAGTTTTTGAAATCAATCCATGTATGATAAAGTTACAGACTGGACTTGAAATTTCAAACAAACTCTTAGTGTGACTTTTACCTTTGAGGTACGGGTCTGGGTCTTACGTGTGACATGTCGTCATGTCATCTTGATCAAGTGAGCAAAGTTAAAGACAAAGTTACAGACCAGACACAACATATCAAACAAACTGAAAGTGTGATCTTGACCTTTGAGGAAAAGTGTTGGGTCCTGAATCAATTTCACCCAGGAAATATTGCTGACCATGGCAAGTTTTCTGCAAGAGATTACAGTATTTCTTGGATTCACACCAAACGACTTAATTGGAACAAATTGAATACCTAAATGCAGATCTATGACTTGTTACAGGAAAAGTTCAATACAAGAGTTGTCAGAAGACAACAAAGCTCGCCTATGTGATAAAACTCACCACCCATTAAAAGATTAAAATTGGAGGCAAACACCAAAACTTACACGCAACTAAACACAAAAGTTTAACCTTATTGTCTACAGACGATGCTGCTGCCGAAGTAATGGCAATAGCTCTCCTGGACATTCATCCCAGCAAGCTAATAAAGTAATTCTAATGACAACAAATCCTAGAGTTCAAGCATAAGGCCACAGGTCAGTGCATAAGCACTTTCCGCTATCTCTATATTGGATATTTATATCTATTTTTTTTCCAATTTCCTTTCTTTCTTTTATTTTTAAATGCAAATTGAAATTAAAGTTATTTTTAATCATCCATTATGAATATCATACAATGAAACTCTAGCTGATATTAATATTGAAAGAAAAATGAAAGATTATCTCACTGTTACGAAATACTCATATCAAATGATGATAATGCTATAATGCATACCTAGACAATTTGAAGCTGTCAATTGCAGTTGTAGAAACTGTGCACTGAGCATGCGCAGCTGCTGGAGACCAAACAATGAGGCTCCTTGCAGGATACTTTGTACATTATTCACTGTTATCTCCACCGTACTTGTGTACATAAAATCCAGCAAGTTCTGCATAGTTTGAGCATCAATGTCACGTATCTCCACAACATCTTGGTCTGTTTCTAACATTCCGTTAGTAAACATCGCTTTTAAATATGGACTACACCCAGCTAAGACGATCTTGTGGGCGGGAAACTTATTCCCATCAACGCAAAGAGTAACATCGCATAGAAATCCTCCCTGTCGAAGTTCGTGCATAGCTTGAAATGCAATTTTGCAATGCGACTGTATCGAGCAAGTTCTTGATTCTATCATTTTGCATTTATGTCATATACTAATTAATTGAAAATCAATTTGTCAAACTGTTGTTTTTTTTTCATTTAATTATTTCTTTCAAGTTGAAAAAAGTAAAACCATCTGTCTGCAAGTTTCGGTTTTGCACTCGAACAGCAAAAACATTTCCGTTTGATATTTACATTTTGTCCTAATGATGATAGACCAAAATTACATAGAATATATAGAATAACTATTCACTTATTTATGGTATGATTATGTTATGTTTTTCAATGATACAGCAAGTAAATGTTTGTTACACTTTGTTTACGTTTCACATTATTTTGACAGGAAACGATTTCTTTTATAATAGAGTTATTTCCCGTTTCATTGAATACTTACAATGCACGAATTAAAAGACAGATTATAATCTATATCGACATTAATTGTTTGAAAGTTTTCATATCATTATCTAAAATCGTCATCGTCATTAATACTCATTTATTAACACCTTTTATCATCATCATCATCATCATCATCATCATCATCATCATCATCATCATCATCATCATCATCATCATCATCATCATTATCATCATCAGCTTTATCATCATCATCACCACCACCATCATTATCAACCGTCCATCACCCATCATCATCCTCCTCCATCATCATTATCATAATCATAATCATTATCTCTTTTTACAGGTCCTCATTGTGATCTTTCACTGATCTCCCTCACTCTTTTTCATCCGTTGTCCATTTCATGTTCTCCATCTTCTCCTCACAATATTCTGTCGTCCTGGATTTGAACAGGTGGCTTGTTTTATAAAGAAAGAGTAGTTGGTGGTTCTTTATCAACAGGCTGAGTTTAATATGTTCATGCAGTTAGAAAGCTCACTGGACCTGAACATATAATTAAAATTGGCTATCAATTCAAAGATATACCGACAGTTGAACTGTGTTGGTAATTGAGCTTCAGTTTAAACGAGGACATTTACAGAATTCTTGATTTAAACGATAATTTTGACATCGGTACACACTACGAGTAATGAAATCGGTACACGCTATGAGTAATGGTATCGGTTCACGCTAAGGAGTAATGACATCGGTACACACTATAAGTAATACCATCGGTACAAGCAATGAGTCGTGACATCGGTACACACTATGGGTAATGGCATCGATACACACTACGAGTAATACCATCGGCACAAGCAATGAGTAGTAATGACATCGGTACACACTATGGGTAATGACATCGGTACACACTAGGAGTAATGGCATCGGTACACACTGGGAGTAATGGTATCGGTACACACTGGGAGTAATGGCATAGATACACACTGGGAGTAATGACATCGGTACAAGCAATGAGTCATGACATCGGTACACACTACGGATAATGACATCGGTACACACTAGGAGTAATGACATCGGTACACACTGGGAGTAATGACATCGGTACACTGTATGAGTAATGACATCGGTACACTCTATGAGTAATGACTTCGGTACACACTGTGAGTAATGACATCGGTACACTTTATGAGTAATGGCATCGGTACACACTAGGAGTAATGACATCGGTACACTCTATGAGTAATGGCATCGGTACACACTAGGAGTAATGACATCGGTACACACTAGGAGTAATGACATCGGTACACACTAGGAGTATTGACATCGGTACACACTAGGAGTAATGGCATCGGTACACGCTATGTGTAATGACATCGGTACACACTTGGAGTAATGACATCGGTACACACTAGGAGTATTGACATCGGTACACACTAGGAGTAATGGCATCGGTACACGCTATGGGTAATGACATCGGTACACGCTATGAGTAATGACATCGGTACACTCTATGAGTAATGGTATCGGTACACACAAGGAGCAATGACATCGGTACACACTGGGAGTAATGACATCGGTACACACTATGAGTAATGACATCGGTACACACTATGAGTAATGACATCGGTTCCATCTATGAGTAATGGCATCGGTACACTCTATCAGTAATGGCATCGGTACAGACTTGGAGTAATGACATCGGTACACACTAGGAGTATTGATATCGGTACAAACAAGGAGTAATGGCATCGGTACACACTATCGGCGCACACTGTGAGTAATGACATCGAAGCACACTGTGAGTCATGACATCTGTACACACTATGAGTAATGACATCGGTACACACTATGGGTAATGACATCGGTACACACTATGGGTAATGACATCGGTACACACTAGGAGTTATATAATCGTTACATACTATGGATAATGACATCGGTACACACTAGGAGTAATGACATCGATACACACTATGAATAATTCCATCGATACACACTATGGGTAATGACATTGGTACACACTTGGAGTAATGACGTCGGTGCACACTATGAGTAATGACATCGGTACACACTATGGGTAATGACATCGGTACACACTTGGAGTAATTACATCTGTACAGAGTAGGAGTAATGACATCGGTACACAATATGGGTAATGACATCGGTACACGCTACGAGTAATGACATCGGTACACACTATGGGTAATGACATCGGTACACACTTGGAGTAATTACATCTGTACAGAGTAGGAGTAATGACATCGGTACACACTAGGAGTAATGACATCGGTACACGCTACGAGTAATGACATCGGTACACGCTATGGGTAATGACATCGGTACACGCTATTGATAATGACATCGGTACACGTTACGAGTAATGACATCGATACACGCTACGAGTAATGCCATCGGTACACGCTATGGGTTATGAAATCGGTACACGCTATTGCTAATGACATCGGTACACGTAATGAGTAATGGCATCGGTACACACTATGAGTAATGACATCGGTACCCACTATGGGTAATGGCATCGGTACACACTATGAGTAATGTCATCGGTACACATTAGGAGCAATGACATCGGTACACACTATGGGTAATGGCATCGGTACACACTATGAGTAATGACATCGGTACACCGTAGAAGTAATGACATCGGTACACACTAGGAGTAATGCTATCGGTACACACTAGTAGTAATGCCAACGATACATTCTTTGATAAATGACATTTGTACACACTATGGGCAATGACATTGGTACACATTAGGAGTAATGATATCAGTATACACTAGGAGTAATGACATCGGTACACGCTATGGGTAATGACATCGGTACACGCTATAGGTAATAACATCGGTACACGTTATGAGTAATTACATCGGTACACGCTACGAGTAATAACATCGGTACACACTATGTATAATGACATCGGTACTTACTATGAGTAATGGCATCGGTACACACTAGGAGTAATGACATCGGTACACACTATGAGTAATGGCATCGGTACACACTATGAGTAATGACACCGGTACCCACTAGGAGTAATGATATAGGTACATATTATGGGTAATGGCATCGGTACACGCTATGAGTTATGGCATCGGTACACAGTAGGAGTAATGACATCGGTACACACTATGGTTAATGGCATCGGTACACACTACGAGTAATGACATCGGTACACAGTAGGAGTAATGACATCGGTACACACTAGGAGTAATGACATCGGTACACACTAGGAGTAATGACATCGATACATTCTTTGATAAATGACATTTGTACACACTATGGGTAATGACATCGGTACACACTATGAGTAATGACATCGGTACACGCTAGTAGTCATGACATCGGTACACACTATGGGTAATGACATCGGTACACGCTAGGAGTAATGACATCGGTACACACTATGGGTAATGATATCGGTTCACACTATGAGTAATGACATCGGTACACACTATGGGTAATGACATCGGTACAAACTAGGAGTAATGACATCGGTACACACTATGGGTAATGACATCAGTACACACTATGGGTATGGATATCGGTTCACACTAGGAGTAATGACATCGGTACACACTATGGGTATTGATATCGTTTCACACTAAGAGTAATGACATCGGTACACCTTGTGGGTAATGATATCGGTTCACACTACGAGTAATGACATCGGTACACACTAGGAGTAATGACATCTGTACACACTAGGAGTAATGACATCGGTACACACTATGGGTAATGACATCGGTACACACTATGGGTAATGATATCGGTTCACACTATGAGTAATGACATCGGTACACACAATGGGTAATGACATCAGTACACACTATAGGTATTGATATCGGTTCACACTAGGAGTAATGACATCGGAACACACTATGGGTAAAGATATCGGTTAACACTATGGGTTATGACATCGGTACACACTATGAGTAATGACATCGGTACACACTAGGAGTAATGACATCGGTACACACTATGGGTAATGACATCGGTAAACACTATGGGTAATGATATCGGTTCACACTATGAGTAATGACATCGGTACACACAATGGGTAAAATATGGGATGAGTTATCTTGAAATATTGGACGAGTTATCTTAAAATATGGGACGAGTTTTCTTAATGTAAGGGACGAGTTGTCTTTGGGACGACATCCTGTACCCTTGATTATATTTAGTCCGAGAGCAAACACCTGTCCGAAAACCTCAGGTAGCACTCTTTAGACAGAACATATCTGTCACTTGGAAACGTTTATGCCAATGAATCTGCGTTTTCCCTAACAACTTTTTAGTCGCAAGACGTGGGCGGACTTAGTCGCAAGACGTGAGCGCACTCACTTCCTGATCAGACTCAGTCAGCAATGATGCTGGACGCTTTGCATTACTACTACATAAGAGTGATAATACAACCCGTGAATACTGATTTTGTCATGCGTGTATATTATATGGGTTGCTATGCTATGTTACAACGCACTGAGCCATATGCGGCAGTAAGCCATACATATACATACATATGTCGATATTTGAACAATGACTGCTGCAGTATGTCATATGATTTTTTAATGCTGCAGTTGTTAGAAACTATCGAGTACATGCGGCAGTATGCTATTATTTTCTTTTTACAACTGGGTATGCTGCGTGTAACAAAAATATTCTGACATTTGACCCTGGCGCGGGGGGGGGGGGGGGGGGGGTCACTTGGTAAATTTCGCTGGCGAAGATGTGCAACTGGAATCGGTTTGTATTATCAGTATGTTACAAAATCAGGAACAACTATTATAATAGATCCGATTCTGCTTCGGTTATTTATAGGGATTTTGCCAAATTGTATGCTCTGTCATGTCGATTTGCAAGTACTACAGTCAATCGTGTGTTAAATACTGAACACCTCCAAATAGAGACCACCTTGTGAATAAAGACCAGCAGGGAGAAAACAGTGCACTGTTCATATATAGTAGAAACACCTGTGAAT
The DNA here is from genome assembly GCA_029582155.1 of Panopea generosa. Classification (NCBI taxonomy): domain Eukaryota; kingdom Metazoa; phylum Mollusca; class Bivalvia; order Adapedonta; family Hiatellidae; genus Panopea; species Panopea generosa. The sequence goes on along the minus strand of CM055904.1, from coordinate 26,559,998 downwards.
AAAAACCACCTGTAAACAATAACCGCAGTTAGCTTCATCCGCCCAGTGGTCTTTGTTTACATGTTTGACTGTAAGATGCATTTATATATAAAATATATCAAAACCATTCATGAACATGGGCTAGTTATTTTTTGCTCTTGCTTTTGAAAGAACTATTTTCAACAAATAATCACGTTGAGTGGACAATATGTACTTTCCATCTTTTTCTTAAATCTATATTGTATTCGCATGACGAATAGGGTATGTTTTAATTTAACGAAGATTATATGAATAGGGGATATAAAGCAGGACACAGTGTAAGTTGTTCAATTATGTCCGACGTTCGTCTCGAATTTTATGCTATAGTGGTTGCTTCCCTTTATATGTACGCGCCAATGGCTCTACCGGTTGGGCAGTCTGGCTTGTTATCGACCTTATCCGAGATGTTATACCCATACACATTCTGACCAAGTTTGATGAAGATTGGATAAGAACTGCTCAAGTAAGAGAGCAGACAACTTCGTGAATGCTACTAATTTGGTCACATTTTGGCATTTAAAGGGCCATAACTCCAAAGTGACTCGAGCGATCGGGCTAATTATCAAACTTGACCAAAATGTTATGCCTATAAACATTCTGACCAAAGTTCATGAAATAAAGGCTTTACAAGTTAGAAAGCGCACAGTGCTAATTTTGTCAAATTTTGGAAATTAAAGTGTCATAACTCCAGAGTGTCTGGTTATCAAAACTGGCAGAGATATTATGCCCACATACATTCTGACCAAGTTTGGTGAAGATTGGCTAAGAATTGCTCAAGTTTGAGGGCTGACAGCTTTTGAGGTGACCAGCGTTGCACTCTGCACATTGACTCATCGCCACCTACCTATATTCCAAGTTTCAAATCAATACCTACAACAGTTTTTAAGTTATACACAAAGTGGACACAAAAAGTGACAGGCAGTTTCTCAATTTGTGACCATGACCTTTGACCTACCAATCGGATTCTTGCGCTCTGCACATCGTCTAATCATCATGTACCTATATCCCAAGTTTCAAGTCAATACCTCAAACGAGTTTTATGTTCTGTTCCGGACACGATGTATGATAGATTTGAACTTTGAATCCAATTTGGTGACCTTGACCTTTTACCTATCGACCTGGTTTTTTGCGCTCTGTACATCGTCTAATTGTCATCTATCTATATGCCAAGGTTCAAGTCAATACCTCGAACGGTTTTTATGTTCTGCTCCGGACACGAAGTATGACGGACGGACGAACATTCTGGTGGAAGTGATGTTATGGGGTGCGGTTTTATATGTTATAAAAACATCTTTTTTTTCATAACACAAAACCAAACCTATTTTTTCTAACCTTAATGTCACAAACCTTGAGATCCAACCCTAATGACACTAAAAAAGAATGAAAAAAGGTGAAAAAAGTAAAAGAAAAATGTGTAAAAATGGAATTAACCCCACAATGCCATTCTGTTCGCATTTCGCACTTGTGGGGTGCACATTCAAACAGAAAATTTTCATATGGCTTTTTGCGTCGGTAAGTAAACACACAATTACTGACATACAAAAACTATACCGCAAAATGATACAAAAGAAGAAAATTATCAACGAAATATACTTCATTATTATTTTAATTAAAAAATACTACTGTATAATAAAAGTTGGAAAAGTTCTTGAAAAGTAATCTTTAGATAAAATTCCCAATTACTGAAATTATTTCTCGTCCTTTGCAAAGAAAATCAACTGCCTACGATTTTTTAATATAATTACTGTCAAATGACCGTTAATTTGTTATTTGACAGTATCATTTTGTTAACGCATCTATGAAAATATCAAAACAACTGCTGCATTAAGCCATACAAAATACTCATATGTAGCACTGTGTTACTCCTTCCTGAGCACTAAGCCTGTTGCTGCAGTAATCCATATAAACTGCGGCAGTAAGCCATATTTATGAGCATATGGCTCAGTGCGTTGTAACAGTGCTATTCTGTGTTGCTTTACCTGGGTTTCAATATCTTGAAGGATGCATTTCCTCAAACAGACAGACTATATCTTTATATCCAAGTTTATTATATTCAAAGTATTCTGATGTTGTCAAATCAAGGATTGTTGCAAAATTAGTGATTCTTCTGATACATTTTCAGTTCTTGTAAATGACACCGAAAGTTTTGTTACAAGAGTCTTCGGTACGAAAACGTAAGACAGCCTAATGTTACACCTAGAATGTGTTCCAATCACTAGTTTTGGCGCATTCTTTACTAGCGGAACAAAACTTACAATCTCGATCAATTTTTCCCATTCCCGAGGATGAAATTACAAAATGGTTTTACCCATATTATTATATTTATTATATATTCACTAATACATGATAAAAGGCTGTCTTGGAAGCACAGACTGCAACCAAAATACGACATTAGCGGACTCACGTTTTATTGAATGTGCTCACAAGGGACAAGATAACACGCAGAATCTTTCAAGTCCCTATATTGTACAACACATTAAATAACAAATGCAACTTAATTTTGAGACACACTTGCGTGTCAAATGTAGAGAATAGACTCTATCTAGATTAGGTTATACTAATTTATTTTAGCTCGATTGTGAAGACAGCCCAGAGCTTACATGAACCGCTATAGATTCTGCTTCCTCGGTAGAACCAGCACTACGGGTTGCTTTTAGAAACACCAACGGGTCGAGCCGTCAATCGAATCCACAACCTTCAGCGTGAGTGGGCAATACTCCATCTACTGCACTACCGCTCCGCTTGAAGACATCTTGGTACTGAATTCTGTCTACACACTTCTGTTTTCTGCAATGGTAATTACATGAATACATCTCCTGACCCATACCGACTTAAACAAATCATATTTTATCACACGTTCTGAAAATAGGAAGTACCCTATACCCTGAAAGGTTGGACCAAGCATTGATATAGATACATGTATATATATATAAATACAATCGTATATCTATATATTCCAAATATTGAAAACAATTAAAACACGAAGAGTAGCTGTATACTCTTAAAATATATGTTTATAAATATACAACAATTATTCTGAAAATAACCAGTTTCCTTATACATGCATATATATATAACAAGTATTCTTAAAATAACCAGTTTCATTATACATATATATATATATATATATATATATATATATATATATATATATATATATATATATATACAACAATTTTTCTTAAAATAACCAGTTTCCTTATACATGCATATATATATATATATATATATATATATATATATATACAACAATTTTTCTTAAAATAACCAGTTTCCTTATACATGCATATATATATATATATATATATATATATATATACAACAAGTATTCTTAAAATAACCAGTTTCATTATACATGTACATACATATACAGAGCACGAAGTCCTAATTTACAAGTTATTTGAAAAGATCGCTAAATGTTACCAACGAAAGTTATAAAGTTCATATTTCACGATTTCCCAGGTCTGTATGCCCAAACAACAAATGTGATATCGTACCTTAGAAATGTAATCAATAATAAAATACCTCAAATACTGTTTAAAGATCAATTTAATTTACTCAAGCTCGGTTGCGCAGTAAACTCGGAGTTTTTATGAATCGTTTAAAAGTGTTTCCTTTGTAGAAACAAGACTGTGTAAGAGGCCACTAGAACTGAACTCGAGACATGCTGAATGAGGGATCAACAACCTATCCTGTACCACTCCACCGAAACTATCTGTACCAAACTGCTATACCCACATCTTGAATATGTCAGTACAGTGTGGTCATCATTGCAGAACAACATAAAACAGATATTGAAGTCTGTGAATATAGGAGAATAAGACGTGACACGATGCAGGTATTCAAAATAATACACTGATACGATAAAACAACAATTAATAGGACCACATACAATCAGACTTTAGAAAATAGTCTAGAACATTTTAAAAAACACTGTAGAACAGAGCTAAGAAAAAATGCAATCAATATGAGAGCTGGAACTCTCTACCATAGGAAGTTACAGTGTATATTGTCGCCAGATATAATTTCCTTTAAAACCACATAGACAAGTACCGGCGCAAGTTTTATCCGAGTTGTTATTTGGAAGAACTAAGAAGAAATTACAGACCAAACATACAATGTATTTAGATTTTGTTTTACCGCAGACGGGATTTTTTAAAGAAGCATTATTGATATGTATTTTCCCTAAAGTTACAAAACTTAAAATAACACATTTTTTTAATTACAGGTGGATAGCTTAGAGATGTTTAGAATAGAAACAAAGAGGGTCGATAGTGAAAGGGTGAAAGTTGTGATAGAAGATGAAAGTTGCCAAGATGTCTCGTTTTTTTGTAACATAACATAAAAGGTACTCATTTCCGGATATGTATTTCTAATTTAAAGTTTCATAGTTAAAAGCGATGGGTTTTTCAATTTCAATTTTTTTTTTCAAATAGGTTTTAAAAATATTCAAATATGAGGTTGTATACTTGCTTTTGAAAATAAAATATTAACCACTTATAATAATAAATTTGATAAGTGCACTTTGTAAACCTTTCCCCTTTACACCAAAATGAAAGAGTTAAAAGATCAAAGGTTATGTTGACATTAATATTTGATAAAAAAAATGTTTGGAGTTCCGACCAAACTGTAGCGTATTTTGACATTCCCAAAATATGGTTTACTGTTTCTATATAACTATTGCAAAAATCACACATATTTGATTGTACATGTTTACACTTGTAAAGATGTTTGCTTGTAGGTATAGTCCGCACACATATTTGACTGTACAAGTTTGCAATTGTAAAGATATTTGCTTGTAGGTATAGTCCGCACACTTATTTGACTGTACAAGTTTGCAATTGTAAAGATATTTGCTTGTAGGTATAGTCCGCACACTTATTTGACTGTACAAGTTTGCAATTGTAATGATGTTTGCTAGTAGGTATAGTCCGAACACTTATTTGACTGTACAAGTTTGCAATTGTAAAGATGTTTGCTTGTAGGTATAGTCCGCACACATATTTGACTGTACAAGTTTGCAATTGTAATGATGTTTGCTAGTAGGTATAGTCCGCACACTTATTTGACTTTACAAGTTTGCAATTGTAAAGATGTTTGCTTGTAGGTATAGTCCGCACACATATTTGACTGTACAAGTTTGCAATTGTAATGATGTTTGCTAGTAGGTATAGTCCGCACACTTATTTGACTGTACAAGTTTGCAATTGTAAAGATATTTGCTTGTAGGTATAGTCCGCACAAATATTTGACTGTACAAGTTTGCAATTGTAATGATGTTTGCTAGTAGGTATAGTCCGCACACTTATTTGACTGTACAAGTTTGCAATTGTAAAGATGTTTGCTTGTAGGTATAGTCCGCACCCATATTTGACTGTACAAGTTTGCAATAGTAAAGATATTTGCTTGTAGGTATAGTCCGCACACATATTTGACTGTACAAGTTTGCAATTGTAAAGATATTTGTTTGTAGGTATAGTCCGCACACATATTTGACTGTACAAGATTGCAATTGTAAAGACGTTTGCTTGTAGCTATAATCCGCACACATGTTTGACTGTACAAGTTTGCACTTGTAAAGACGTTTGCTAGAAGGTATAATCCGCACACCTATTTGACTGTACAAGTTTGCACTTGTAAGGACGTTTGCTTGTAGGTATAATCGGCACACATATTTGACTGTACAAGTTTGCACTTGTAAAGACGTTTGCTAGTAGGTATAATCCGCACACATATTTGACTGTACAAGTTTGCACTTGTAAAGACGTTTGCTAGTAGGTATAATCCGCACACATATTTGACTGTACAAGTTTGCATTTGTAAAGATGTTTGCTTGTAGGTATACTCCGCACACATATTTGACTGTACAAGTTTGCAATTGTAAAGACGTTTGCTTGTAGGTATAATCCGCACTCATATTTGACTGTACAAGTTTGCACTTGTAAAGAAAGTTTGCACTTGTAAAGACGTTTGCTAGTAGGTATAAGCATTTGTAAAGACGTTTGCTAGTAGGTATAATCCGCACACATATTTGACTGTACAAGTTTGCACTTGTAAAGACGTTTGCTTCTAGGTATAATCCGCACACATATTTGACTGTATAAGTTTGCAATTGTAAAGACGTTTGCTTGTAGGTATAATCCGCACACATATTTGACTGTACAAGTTTGCAATTGTAAAGACGTTTGCTAGTAGGTATAACCACTTGTAAAGACGTTTGCTAATAGGTATAATCCGCACACATATTTGACTGTACAAGTTTGCATTTTTTTAAAGATATTTGCTTGTAGATATACTCCGCACACATATTTGACTGTACACGTTTGCATTTGTAAAGACATTTGCTTGTAGGTATAATCCGCACACATATTTGACTGTACAAGTTTGCACTTGTAAAGACGTTTGCTTGTAGGTATAATCCGCACACATATTTGACTGTACAAGTTTGCACTTGTAAAGATGTTTGCTTGTAGGTATAATCCGCACACATATTTGACTGTACAAGTTTGCAATTGTAAAGGTATTTGCTTGTAGGTATAATCCGCACACATATTTGACTGTACAAGTTCGCAATTGTAAAGATATTTGTTTGTGGGTATAATACGCACACATATAATTGTCTGTACAAGTTTGCACTTGTAAAGACGTTTGCTAGTAGGTATAATCCGCACACTTATTTGACTGTACAAGTTTGCAATTGTAAAGACGTTTGCTAGTAGGTATAATCCGCACACATATTTGACTGTACAAGTTTGCAATTGTAAAGATATTTGCTAGTAGGTATAATCCGCACACCTATTTGACTGTACAAGTTTGCATTTGTTAAGATGTTTGCTTGTAGGTATAATCCGCACACATATTTGACTGTACAAGTTTGCATTTGTAAAGATGTTTGCTTGTAGGTATAATCTGCACACATATTTGACTGTACAAGTTTGCATTTGTAAAGATGTTTGCTTGTAGGTATAATCCGCACACCTATTTGACTGTACAATTTTGCATTTGTAAATATATTTGCTTGTAGGTATAATCCGCACACATATTTGACTGTACAAATTTGCATTTGTTAAGATGTTTACTTGTAGGTATAATCCGCGCACATATTTGACTGTACAAGTTTGCATTTGTAAAGATGTTTGCTTGTAGGTATAATCCGCACACATATTTGACCGTGCAAGTTTGCATTTGTAAAGATACTTTTTTGTAGGTATAATACGCACACATATTTGACTGTACAAGTTTGCATTTGTAAAGATAGTGTTAGTAGGTATGATAAGCACACATATTTGACTGTACATGTTTGCATTTGTAAAGATGTTTGCTTGCAGGTATAGTCCGCACACATATTTGACTGTACATGTTTGCATTTGTAAAGATAATTGTTTGTAGGTATAATCCGCACACATATTTGACTGTACAAGTTTGCATTTGTAAAGATATTTGTTTGTAGGTATAATCCGCACACATATTTGACTGTACAAGTTTGCATTTGTAAAGATGTTTGCTTGTAGGTATAGTCCGCACACTTATTTGACTGTACATGTTTGCATTTGTAAAGATGTTTGCTTGTAGGTATAATCCGCACACACATTTGACTGTACAAGTTTGCAATGGTAAAGATATTTGTTTGTAGGTATACTCCGCACACATATTTGACTGTACAAGTTGAAAAAAAACAAACTTGTTTGGGGAATAATTGTTGAAGATCTTTAATATTAAGATCGCTTTTGAAAATATTTTTTCCGCCGAATTTGTCGAGTTTGTTTATATAAAAAAGTTTACACAGCCCTTTATTACCTTATTAGTAGTATTATAGTCTTTTTATCCAGTTTGATTTTAATGATTTAAGAAATCTATGAATATGAATCATTTCGAGTCCATCATTTTAAAAGTTTGAATTATTGTTTTACTCTTAATCTTTTCAGTTTTTTATCCCATAAAATTCGTACATTTGTGACAGAAGCCTTTTAATTGTCTGATAGAAAATGTAACTAATGAGGTGAAATAAAGACGTTTGTACTTCTTTGCAGTTTTCGGTTGTCTTTTAATGAAATTATTCCGCTAATTTCTACCCATTATTTCGGAAATAATGGGTAGAAATTGATTTCAGTTGCCATCAACTTAAATAGTCTCCCTTGACCATATTCAACTAGCACACTAATATGACACGTGCATAGTGTTTATCGCTTGAGCGTTATGCGTCAGTGCTTTTTGTCGTGGTCATTTAAATGTCCACTTACATATATTGTGATATAGTTGTACATATTGATACAATATTTATATGTTCATATTAATGTTTTACAGATGAGCCAGTAGTATTGTGCAAACATTATATGCACATGCAATTATCACTGCATAACTGTTTTGTACATTTTAAAGCAAATTTAATGATTTTATAACTTATGTTGGCAGGAAAACATATGTATCATTTAAGCAGTACCCAGTACATAGAAAATACGATGTCATTGCCTGATAGTCTAAACCCTTATCATGTGAGGTAGAGAAAAAAATATGTAGGAGCCTGGGCGAGCCTATTTTTTTCGAGACAAAACTGATAACATAACGACTATCAGGCACTAGATGGTTGTATTCATTTGCATGTTTGATCTTTTATTATATAAACATCAACAACTGGTTTTAGTCCAGCACAGAAGCTCATGTGTGTGCATTTACGGTAAATGCGCCTGAAAATAGTTCCAAATTTAATAGATGAAATTAAAATAAAACCATTGTAGGTTTTATGGAAGCTGTTCGACTCTGTAAAAACTATCGTTTATATTTATTGACACAATTAACAGTTTATCAACACTAAAACTGTGTTTAAACGCGGGTTTAATATAATGGCGTCAACAATGTGTGTTGCTGCCTGATTAACCTTCCCGGCCGATAAAGCAAAAATTTATCTTACCCCGCTTTATTACGTAGAATAATATATAATGATAAAATAAAGTAAACTCGGTTACAGAAGCTGCAGCCATGTTTAGTGGCCATTTCATTACATAACGTTTATTTGTTTTACAAATAACAAAATAAATATGTCGATACACAATTTTCAGAACATGGCAAAAAGAACAAAATAAAATAATTAATAAAATGTTGTCACAAACACAGTAGATAGCTGGGTTTGTTGTTGTCACAAACACAGTAGATAACTGGGTATGTTGTTGTCACAAATACAGTAGATAGCTGGGTTTGTTGTTGTCACAAACACAGTAGATAGCTGGGTTTGTTGTTATCACAAACACTGTAGATAGCTGGGTTTGTTGTTGTCACACACACAGTAGATAGCTGGTTTTTTGTTGTCACAAACACAGTAGATAGCTGAGTTTGTTGTTGTCACAAACACATTAAATAGCTGGGTTTGTTGTTGTCACAAACACAGTAGATAGCTGGGTTTGTTGTTGTCACAAACACCGTAGATAGCTGAGTATGTTGGTGTCACAAACACAGGAGATAGCTGGGTTTGTTGTTGTCACAAACACAGTAGAAAGCTGAATTATTTGTTGTCACAAACACAGTAGATAGCTGGGTTTGTTGTTGTCACAAACACAGTAGATAGCTGAATAATTTGTTGTCACAAACACAGTAGTTAGCTGAGTTTGTTGTTGTCACAAACTCAATAGATAGCTGAATAATTTGTTGTCACAAATACAGTAGATAGCTGGGTTTGTTGTTGTCACAAACACAGTAGATAACTGGGTATGTTGTTGTCACAAACACAGTAGATAGCTGGGTATGTTGTTGTCACAAACACAGTAGATAGCTGGGTTTGTTGTTGTCACAAACACCGTAGATAGCTGAGTTTGTTGTCGTCACAAACACAGTAAATAGCTGAGATTGTAGTTGTCAAAAACACAGTAGATAGCTGGGTTTGTTGTTGGCACACACACAGTAGATAGTGGTTTTTTGTTGTCACAAACACAGTAGATAGCTGGGTTTGTTGTTGTCACAAACACCGTAAATAGCTGGGTTTGTTGTTGTCACAAACACAGTAGATAGCTGGGTTTGTTGTTGTCACAAACACCGTAGATAGCTGAGTTTGTTGGTGTCACAAACACAGTAGATAGCTGGGTTTGTTGTTGTCACAAACACAGTAGAAAGCTGAATTATTTGTTGTCACAAACACAGTAGATAGCTGGGTTTGTTGTTGTCACAAACTCAATAGATAGCTGATTAATTTGTTGTCACAAATACAGTAGATAGCTGGGTTTGTTGTTGTCACAAACACAGTAGATAGCTGAATAATTTGTTGTCACAAACACAGTAGATAGCTGAGTTTGTTGTTTTCACAAACTCAATAGATAGCTGATTAATTTGTTGTCACAAATACAGTAGATAGCTGGGTTTGTTGTTGTCACAAACACAGTAGATAGCTGAGTTTGTTGTTGTCACAAACTCAATAGATAGCTAAATAATTTGTTGTCACAAATACAGTAGATAGCTGGGTTTGTTGTTGTCACACACACAGTAGATAGCTGGGTTTGTTGTCGTCACAAACACAGTAGATAAATGGGTATGTTGTTGTCACAAACACAGTAGATAACTGGGTATGTTGTTGTCACAAACACCGTAGATAGCTGGGTTTGTTGTTGTCACAAACACAGAAGATAGCTGAGATTGTTGTTGTCACAAACACAGTAAATAGCTGAATTTGTTGTTGTCACAAACACAGTAGATGGCTCGGTTTGTTGTTGTCACAAACACAGTAGATAGCTGGTTATGTTGTTGTCACAAATACAGTAGATAGCTGAGTTTGTTGTTGTCACAAACACAGTAGATAGCTGAGATTGTTGTTGTCACAAACAAAGTAGATAGCTGAGATTGTAGTTGTCAAAAACACAGTAGATAGCTGAGTTTGTTGTTGTCGCAAACACAGTAGATAGCTGGGTTTGTTGTTATCCCAACTACTGTAGATAGCTGGGTTTGTTGTTGTCACACACAGAGTAGATAGCTGGTTTTTTGTTGTCACAAACACAGTAAATAGCTGAGTTTGTTGTCGTCACAAACACCGTAGATAGCTGGGTTTGTTGTTGTCACAAGTAGTTGTGTTTGTTGTTGTCACAAACATAGTAGATAGCTGGGTTTGTTGTCGTCACAAACACAGTAGATAGCTGGGTTTGTTGTCGTCACAAACCCAGTAGATAGCTGAGTTTGTTATCGTCACAAACACCGTAGATAGCTGGGTTTGTTGTCGTCACAAACACAGTAGATAGCTGAGTTTGTTGTCGTCACAAACACCGTAGATAGCTGAGTTTGTTGTCGTCACAAACACCGTAGATAGCTGAGTTTGTTGATGTCACAAACACTGTAGATAGCTGAGTTTGTTGTTGTCACAAACACAGTAGATAGCTGAGTTTGTTGTCGTCACAAACACAGTAGATAGCTGGTTTTGTTGTCGTCACAAACACAGTAGATAACTGGTTTTGTTGTTGTCACAAACACAGTAGATAGCTGAGTTTGTTGTCGTCACAAACACAGTAGATAGCTGGGTTTGTTGTCGTCACAAACACCGTAGATAGCTGGGTTTGTTGTCGTCACAAACACAGTAGATAGCTGAGTTTGTTGTCGTCACAAACACCGTAGATAGATGAGTTTGTTGTCGTCACAAACACCGTAGATAGCTGGGTTTGTTGTTGTCACAAGTAGCTGTGTTTGTTGTTGTCACAAACATAGTAGATAGCTGGAATTGTTGTCGTCACAAACACAGTAAATAGCTGAGTTTGTTGTCGTCACAAACACCGTAGATAGCTGGGTTTGTTGTTGTCACAAGTAGCTGTGTTTGTTGTTGTCACAAACATAGTAGATAGCTGGGTTTGTTGTCGTCACAAACACAGTTGATAGCTGAGTTTGTTGTCGTCACAAACCCAGTAGATAGCTGATTTTGTTATCGTCACAAACACCGTAGATAGCTGGGTTTGTTGTCGTCACAAACAAAGTAGATAGCTGGGTTTGTTGTCGTCACAAACATAGTAGATAGCTGAGTTTGTTGTCGTCACAAACACCGTAGATAGCTGAGTTTGTTGTTGTCACAAACACCGTAGATAGCTGAGTTTGTTGTTGTCACAAACACAGTAGATAGCTGAGTTTGTTGTCGTCACAAACACAGTATATAGCTGAGTTTGTTGTCGTCACAAACACAGTAGATAGCTGGGTTTGTTGTTGTCACAAACACAGTAGATAGCTGGGTTTGTTGTCGTCACAAACACAGTAGATAGCTGGTTTTGTTGTTGTCACAAACACAGTAGATAGCTGAGTTTGTTGTTGTCACAAACATAGTAGATAGCTGGGTTTGTTGTCGTCACAAACACAGTAGATAGCTGGGTTTGTTGTCGTCACAAACACAGTAGATAGCTGAGTTTGTTGTCGTCACAAACACAGTAGATAGCTGGGTTTGTTGTTGTCACAAGTAGCTGTGTTTGTTGTTGTCACAAACATAGTAGATAGCTGGAATTGTTGTCGTCACAAACACAGTAAATAGCTGAGTTTGTTGTCGTCACAAACACAGTAGATAGCTGGGTTTGTTGTTGTCACAAGTAGCTGTGTTTGTTGTTGTCACAAACATAGTAGATAGCTGGGTTTGTTGTCGTCACAAACCCAGTAGATAGCTGAGTTTGTTATCGTCACAAACACCGTAGATAGCTGGGTTTGTTGTCGTCACAAACAAAGTAGATAGCTGGGTTTGTTGTCGTCACAAACACAGTAGATAGCTGAGTTTGTTGTCGTCACAAACACCGTAGATAGCTGAGTTTGTTGTCGTCACAAACACCGTAGATAGCTGAGTTTGTTCTTGTCACAAACACAGTAGATAGCTGAGTTTGTTGTCGTCACAAACACTGTAGATAGCTGAGTTTGTTGTCGTCACAAACACAGTAGATAGCTGGGTTTGTTGTCGTCACAAACACAGTAGATAGCTGGGTTTGTTGTCGTCACAAACACAGTAGATAGCTGAGTTTGTTGTCGTCACAAACACAGTAGATAGCTGGGTTTGTTGTCGTCACAAACACAGTAGATAGCTGGGTTTGTTGTCGTCACAAACACAGTAGATAGCTGAGTTTGTTGTCGTCACAAACACCGTAGATAGCTGAGTTTGTTGTCGTCACAAACACCGTAGATAGCTGGGTTTGTTGTCGTCACAAACACCGTAGATAGCTGGGTTTGTTGTCGTCACAAACACCGTAGATAGCTGAGTTTGTTGTCGTCACAAACACCGTAGATAGATGGGTTTGTTGTTGTCACAAGTAGCTGTGTTTGTTGTTGTCACAAACATAGTAGATAGCTGGAATTGTTGTCGTCACAAACACAGTAAATAGCTGAGTTTGTTGTCGTGACAAACACCGTAGATAGCTGGGTTTGTTGTTGTCACAAGTAGCTGTGTTTGTTGTTGTCACAAACATAGTAGATAGCTGGGTTTGTTGTCGTCACAAACACAGTAGATAGCTGGGTTTGTTGTCGTCACAAACCCAGTAGATAGCTGAGTTTGTTATCGTCACAAACACAGTAGATAGCTGGGTTTGTTGTCGTCACAAACAAAGTAGATAGCTGGGTTTGTTGTCGTCACAAACACAGTAGATAGCTGAGTTTGTTGTCGTCACAAACACCGTAGATAGCTGAGTTTGTTGTCGTCACAAACACCGTAGATAGCTGAGTTTGTTGTTGTCACAAACACTGTAGATAGCTGAGTTTGTTGTCGTCACAAACACAGTAGATAGCTGAGTTTGTTGTCGTCACAGACACAGTAGATAGCTGGGTTTGTTGTCGTCACAGACACAGTAAATAGCTGAGTTTGTTGTCGTCACAAACACCGTAGATAGCTGGTTTTGTTGTTGTCACAAACACAGTAGATAGCTGAGTTTGTTGTTGTCACAAACACAGTAGATAGCTGGGTTTGTTGTCGTCACAAACACAGTAGATAGCTGGGTTTGTTGTCGTCACAAACACAGTAGATTGCTGAGTTTGTTGTCGTCACAAACACCGTAGATAGCTGAGTTTGTTGTCGTCACAAACACCGTAGATAGCTTGGTTTGTTGTTGTCACAAGTAGCTGTGTTTGTTGTTGTCACAAACATAGTAGATAGCTGGGTTTGTTGTCGTCACAAACACAGTAGATATCTGGGTTTGTTGTCGTCACAAACACCGTAGATAGCTGGGTTTGTTGTTGTCACAAACACCGTAGATAGTTGGGTTTGTTGTTGTCACAAGTAGCTGTGTTTGTTGTTGTCACAAACATAGTAGATAGCTGGAATTGTTGTCGTCACAAACACAGTAAATAACTGAGTTTGTTGTCGTCACAAACACCGTAGATAGCTGGGTTTGTTGTTGTCACAAACACAGTAGATAGCTGAGTTTGTTGTCGTCACAAACACAGTAGATAGCTGAGTTTGTTGTCGTCACAAATACAGTAGATAGCTGGGTTTGTTGTCGTCACAAACACAGTAAATAGCTGGGTTTGTTGTCGTCACAAACACAGTAGATAGCTGGTTTTGTTGTTGTCACAAACACAGTAGATAGCTGAGTTTGTTGTTGTCAGAAACATAGTAGATAGCTGGGTTTGTTGTCGTCACAAACACAGTAGATAGCTGAGTTTGTTGTCGTCACAAACACCGTAGATAGCTGAGTTTGTTGTTGTCACAAACACCGTAGATAGCTGGGTTTGTTGTTGTCACAAGTAGCTGTGTTTGTTGTTGTCACAAACATAGTAGATAGCTGGAATTGTTGTCGTCACAAACACAGTAAATAGCTGGGTTTGTTGTCGTCACAAACACAGTAGATAGCTGGGTTTGTTGTCGTCACAAACCCAGTAGATAGCTGAGTTTGTTATCGTCACAAACACCGTAGATAGCTGGGTTTGTTGTCGTCACAAACAAAGTAGATAGCTGGGTTTGTTTTCGTCACAAACACAGTAGATAGCTGAGTTTGTTGTCGTCACAAACACCGTAGATAGCTGAGTTTGTTGTCGTCACAAACACAGTAGATAGCTGAGTTTGTTGTCGTCACAAACACTGTAGATAGCTGAGTTTGTTGTCGTCACAAACACAGTAGATAGCTGAGTTTGTTGTCGTCACAAACACAGTAGATAGCTGGGTTTGTTGTCGTCACAAACACAGTAGATAGCTGGGTTTGTTGTCGTCACAAACACAGTAGATAGCTGAGTTTGTTGTCGTCAAAAACACAGTAGATAGCTGGGTTTGTTGTCGTCACAAACACAGTAGATAGCTGGGTTTGTTGTCGTCACAAACACAGTAGACAGCTGAGTTTGTTGTCGTCACAAACACCGTAGATAGCTGAGTTTGTTGTCGTCACAAACACCGTAGATAGCTGTGTTTGTTGTCGTCACAAACACAGTAGATAGCTGGGTTTGTTGTCGTCACAAACACAGTAGATAGCTGAGTTTGTTGTCGTCACAAACACCGTAGATAGCTGAGTTTGTTGTCGTCACAAACACCGTAGATAACTGGGTTTGTTGTTGTCACAAGTAGCTGTGTTTGTTGTTGTCACAAACATAGTAGATAGCTGGAATTGTTGTCGTCACAAACACAGTAAATAGCTGAGTTTGTTGTCGTGACAAACACCGTAGATAGCTGGGTTTGTTGTTGTCACAAGTAGCTGTGTTTGTTGTTGTCACAAACATAGTAGATAGCTGGGTTTGTTGTCGTCACAAACACAGTAGATAGCTGGGTTTGTTGTCGTCACAAACACAGTAAATAGCTGGGTTTGTTGTCGTCACAAACCCAGTAGATAGCTGAGTTTGTTATCGTCACAAACACCGTAGATAGCTGGGTTTGTTGTCGTCACAAACAAAGTAGATAGCTGGGTTTGTTGTCGTCACAAACACAGTAGATAGCTGAGTTTGTTGTCGTCACAAACACCGTAGATAGCTGAGTTTGTTGTCGTCACAAACACCGTAGATAGCTGAGTTTGTTGTTGTCACAAACACTGTAGATAGCTGAGTTTGTTGTTGTCACAAACACAGTAGATAGCTGAGTTTGTTGTCGTCACAAACACAGTAGATAGCTGGGTTTGTTGTCGTCACAAACACAGTAAATAGCTGAGTTTGTTGTCGTCACAAACACTGTAGATAGCTGGTTTTGTTGTTGTCACAAACACAGTAGATAGCTGAGTTTGTTGTCGTCACAAACATAGTAGATAGCTGGGTTTGTTGTCGTCACAAACACAGTAGATAGCTGGGTTTGTTGTCGTCACAAACACAGTAGATAGCTGAGTTTGTTGTCGTCACAAACACCGTAGATAGCTGAGTTTGTTTTCGTCACAAACACCGTAGATAGCTTGGTTTGTTGTTGTCACAAGTAGCTGTGTTTGTTGTTGTCACAAACATAGTAGATAGCTGGGTTTGTTGTCGTCACAAACACAGTAGATATCTGGGTTTGTTGTCGTCACAAACACCGTAGATAGCTGGGTTTGTTGTCGTCACAAACACCGTAGATAGTTGGGTTTGTTGTTGTCACAAGTAGCTGTGTTTGTTGTTGTCACAAACATAGTAGATAGCTGGAATTGTTGTCGTCACAAACACAGTAAATAGCTGAGTTTGTTGTCGTCACAAACACCGTAGATAGCTGGGTTTGTTGTTGTCACAAGTAGCTGTGTTTGTTGTTGTCACAAACATAGTAGATAGCTGGGTTTGTTGTCATCACAAACACAGTAGATAGCTGGGTTTGTTGTCGTCACAAACCCAGTAGATAGCTGAGTTTGTTATCGTCACAAACACCGTAGATAGCTGGGTTTGTTGTCGTCACAAACACAGTAGATAGCTGGGTTTGTTGTCGTCACAAACACAGTAGATAGCTGAGTTTGTTGTCGTCACAAACACCGTAGATAGCCTAGTTTGTTGTCGTCACAAACCCCGTAGATAGCTGAGTTTGTTGTTGTCACAAACACAATAGATAGCTGAGTTTGTTGTTGTCACAAACACTGTAGATAGCTGAGTTTGTTGTTGTCACAAACACAGTAGATAGCTGAGTTTGTTGTCGTCACAAACACAGTAGATAGCTGAGTTTGTTGTCGTCACATACACAGTAAATAGCTGAGTTTGTTGTCGTCACAAACACCGTAGATAGCTGGGTTTGTTGTTGTTACAAATAACTGGGTTTGTTGTTGTCACAAACACAGTAGATGGCTGGGTTTGTTGTCGTCACAAACACAGTAAATAGCTGAGTTTGTTGTCGTCACAAACACCGTAGATAGCTGGGTTTGTTGTTGTTACAAATAACTGGGTTTGTTGTTGTCACAAACACAGTAGATAGCTGGGTTTGTTGTCGTCACAAACACAGTAAATAGCTGAGTTTGTTGTCGTCACAAACACCGTAGATAGCTGGGTTTGTTGTTGTTACAAATAACTGGGTTTGTTGTTGTCACAAACACAGTAGATAGCTGGGTTTGTTGTTGTCACAAACACAATAGATAGCTGGGTTTGTTGTTGTCACAAACACAGTAGATAGCTGAGTTTGTTGATAATAATCATCTGGAATTATACAACTGCAGAACTGGTAAAATACATGTGTGTAATACAAATCCTTTATCCCGAAGCTTGGGGGATGATAATGATGGTTATTATGATGATGATGATGATGATAATGGTGGTTGTGATGGTGATGATGCTGATAAAGATGATGATGATGATGATGATGATGATGATGATGATGATGATGATGATGATGATGATGATGATGATGATGATGATGATGATGATAATGATGATGATGACGAAATAATTATTTCACAGTAATATTCAGTTGAACTACTGTAGACAAATATTTAAGTACACAAATTGGTATAACACGTATCTCAGTAATTGCTTTGTGCGTATTGATCCTGCCATTGAGTTCCAAAACCATTACAAATTCGAGCGCTTCACGGTGTGCGATTTCAAAGTTCGATGAAATATTCATATCAACAAATACAATGTTTGATTGAAAATGAATTCCGCCGCATACGACAGTGTCGTGCACGTACCGTTCGATATGTTGCGCCTGAACATATCTGTTAATATCGATCTATTGAGGTATTGTTACAATACAATCCTTCGGGATATTGTTCAAAATGTTGTGGAATTAACCATTTACGAGAGAATCATTTAAATAAAACATAGCCACTGTTGAATAAACTGTTACTCTATGTACTTTGAATTGCAAGTTTTTAAATACGCATTTAGAAACTGGTAGGCCAGATACACAGAGGTTGCGAAAACAGACTACATTTTAAGACAGCTACGACAAGGACAGTAACAGTAACAAAACCAGACAGGCATGTGGGGCAGTGACGAGGACCTTGGAATGGACAGTGAAATTATCAGTGAAAGTGACATTAACAATGACAGTGACATGTTTACGCTGGACACAGTTCTGAAAGTACTGGACATCAAGACCACGGTTTTCTTTACTGTGTTGACGTTTCTGTACCTTTGGCTATGTTTGCGGAAACCTATGGGGCTGCCACCAGGTCCAAAATGGCGGACCATTCTTCTGGGACACCTGCGTGCCTTCACCCGCCATTCAGATATAAGGATTACACTTAAAGGTATTCTCGTTGTATCGTAGTTTTAATTCATTTATATTTAACTCTACGAAAGCCGGATAAAGATATAGAAAAGATAGTACCTCCTTGTACTATGAATATTTTTTTATTTCTACAAGAATATTTCTCGTTGCTAATATTCTGATAAAGATTTTAATAATCGTGGTAAAGAGAACATTTCTGGTAATAACGAGTTTCAAATATCATTATAGCGAAAACGAAATTCGTGTTAAAATAAGATTGAGCGAGAATCATCTGGACCCGGGTCACGAAGCCCCAGTATCGGCCATGTAAATGCATTTGTTTTAAATACTTATTTTTCAGTAAAGAATGTGTATTTGTATTAAATATACTCTCTTTTTTAAAATATATATCTGATTTGTCGATTTTATGTTTTACGTGTTATAGAATAACTCCAAATACGTTTAACTTACGGAAAATGCTCATTTCCCCCAATTTTTTCCTTTTTTTTGGCATTTAAATAGTTTACTATGAAGCATCCTCGCACACAAACATATTTATTCTGATAAATGTCTGGTGCACTTTAAGTAATATGTGTAAATATTGCCTTGTGACAAAGGTTCCTTCACTATAAAAACCATACTATATTTACATCAAATGGCTTAGTAGTTCTGTTTATGTACAATTTAATGATACCAGTATTATATACAAAAACAAATATGTCAAATTGTTTAATTTTAGTGCATTATAAAAGAAGTAGACATACACTAAATGATTTGGAGATTTTAGAACACCTGTGGCTGACGTACGATATTGTAAATTACTGTAGGACCACAGTTAGATATGTTTGCTTCCAGCCATATTTATATTTCTAAAAAAAAAACACTTAAGAATGTCAACTGATTTTATTTATCAAAGGAGCCAATAAGCTAAATACATTATTTGGCGCCTTCCTTCTAGGAACTAAATAGATTTTCTGTTAGGACCCAGTCCTGTCAGGGGTTAAAACACATTGCCTCTTGGAATGATATATCCAGATTGGATGTACTTAAGATCCATCCATTTAACTTTAGGCATTAACAAAGCCATATCTAAACAAAGCCATATTTAAACAAAGCCATATCTAAACAAAGCCATATCTAAACAAAGCCGTATTTAAACAAAGCCGTATCTAAACAAGGTCGTATCTAAACAAGGTCATATCTAAACAAGGCCGTATCTAAACAAAATCATATCTAAACAAGGCCGTATCTAAACAAGGCCGTATCTAAACAAGGCCGTATCTAAACAAAGCCGTAACTAAACAAGGCCGTATATAAACAAGGCCGTATCTAAACAAGGCCGTATCTAAACAAGGCCATATCTAAACAAGGCCGTATCTAAACAAGGCCGTATCTAAACAAAGCCGTATCTAAACAAGGCCGTATCTAAACAAAGCCGTATCTAAACAAAGCCGGTATCTAAACAAGGGGGTATCTAAACAAGGCCGTATCTAAACAA
The DNA here is from genome assembly GCA_029582155.1 of Panopea generosa. Lineage (NCBI taxonomy): Eukaryota > Metazoa > Mollusca > Bivalvia > Adapedonta > Hiatellidae > Panopea > Panopea generosa. The sequence continues at coordinate 26,539,992 of CM055904.1, read as the reverse complement.
GGCCATATCTAAACAAAGCCATATTTAAACAAGGCCGTATCTAAACAAGGCCGTATCTAAGAGGTCAGGTTAACCTTTATGCCGCCAAAAATTTAGTCGCTATAAAGTTCTTTTAAATGTTTATATACTGAGTGTCAAACTGCGAAGAAACTTGATATTTCAACATTTGGTATCATGCATAAGACATATGTATGGATACTTCATAAATACATTAGACATATTTGGATACTTCATAAATACATTAGACATATATATGGATACTTCATAAATATATTAAACATATTTAGATACTTCATAAATACATTAGACATATGTATGGATACTTCATAAATACATGAGACATATAAATAGTTACTTCATAAATACATTAGACGTATATATGGATACTTCATAAATACATTAGGAATTTGTATGGATACTTCATAAATACATTAGACATATGTATGGATACTTCATAAATACATTAGACATATGTATGGATACTTCATACATACACACATTATACATATATATGGATACTTCATAACACATTATACATATGTATAGCTACTTCATAAATACATTAGACATATGTATGGATACTTCATAAATACATTTGATCTATATCTGGATACTTCATAAATACATTAGACATATATATGGATACTTCATAAATACATTTGATATATGTATGGATACTTCAAAAATACATTAGACATATATATGGATACTTCAAAAATACATTTGATATGTTTAGATACTTCATAAATACATTAGACATATGTATGGTAACTTCATAAATACATTAGACATATATATTGCTACTTCATAAATACATTAGACATATGTTTAGCTACTTCATAAATACATTAAACATATATATTAATACTTCATAAATACATTAGACATTTGTATGGATACTTCATGCATACATTAGACATATGTATGGTAACTTCATAAATACATTAGACATATATATGGCTACTTCGTAAATACATTAGACATATATATGGCTACTTCGTAAATACATTAGACATATATATGGCTACTTCATAAATACATTAGACATATATATGGCTACTTCGTAAATACATTAGACATATATATGGATACTTCATACATACATTAGACATATATATAGCTACTTCGTAAATACATTAGACATATATATGGATACTTCATACATACAATAGACATATATATGGAAACTTCATAAATACATTAGACATATGTATAGCTACTTCTTAAAGACATAAGTCATATATATTGTTACTTCATACATACATTAGACATATGTATGGCTACTTCATAAATACATTAGACATATATATGGCTACTTCGTAAATACATTAGACATATATATGGATACTTCATACATGCACACATTATACATATACATGACTACTTCATAAATACATTAGACATATGTATGGCTACTTCATAAATACATTAGACATATATATAGCTACTTCGTAAATACATTAGACATATATATGGATACTTCATACATACATAAGACATATATATGGAAACTTCATAAATACATTAGACATATGTATGGCTACTTCATAAATACATTAGACATATATATAGCTACTTCGTAAATACATTAGACATATATATGGATACTTCATAAATACATTATACATATATATGGATACTTCATACATACATTAGACATATATATGGAAACTTCATAAATACATTAGACATATGTATGGCTACTTCATAAATATATTAGACATATATATAGCTACTTCATAATACATTAGACATATATATGGATACTTCATAAATACATTATACATATATATGGATACTTCATAAATACATTAGACATATATATGGATACTTCATAATACATTAGACATATATATGGATACTTCATAAATACATTATACATATATATGGATACTTCATAAATACATTAGACGTATATATGGATACTTCATAATACATTAGACATATATATGGATACTTCATAAATACATTAGACATATATATAGCTACTTCATAAATACATTAGACATATGTATGGCTACTTCATAAATACATTTGACATATGTATGGCTACTTCATAAATATATTAGACATATATATGGATACTTCATACATGCACACATTATACACATACATGACTACTTCATAAATACATTAGACATATGTATGGCTACTTCATAAATACATTTGACATATGTATGGCTACTTCATAAATACATTTGACATATGTATGGCTACTTCATAAATATATTAGACATATATATGGATACTTCATACATACACACATTATACATATATATATATATATATATATATATACATGTATATATATATATATATATATATATATGTGTATGGCTACTTCATAAATATATTAGACATATATATGGATACTTCATAATACATTAGACATTTGTATGGATACTTCATAAACACGTCGGTCAGTTGACTCGCGTTGAGTGTTATCAAATGTTAGCTAATACGCAATGTTACCGAATGTAATACTTATATATGTAACCTTATGTCAAGCCATTTTGCTTGTAGAGTTTCGGGAAACATACGGAGAGGTGTACAGCCTCTTTCTTGGTAGGAAACTTGTTGTAGTAATCAATGGTCTGGACGCTCTGAAGGAGGCGTTTGTAAAGCAAGGGGATGATTTCTTGGACAGGCCAGAAACATGTATACCTAAAATAAGAACGAACGGCCATGGTGAGTTAATATACACCCGCTATATTATATCATATTTTCTTGTCTTGCTTGATCACATTCAATGCCAGTTAAGCATGCGTCGTGGATGATCAAATCTGGCTATTTTTTCTTCATATATATGTGTGTGTGTAATTGTATAACATTACACAGACATTTTCATACAAACAATTTAATCCATAATGCACATGGACAAATACAATTCACTTCTCTTCTACAATATGAGCGATAAATAGAATACAACTGAAATAACTGCCGCAAATACTTCATTTGATTATTTACAAACTCAATACCGAATGCTGTTTGTATTTCTAGGATTGGTAAATGCCAATGGAGAGAGATGGACAGCGATGCGTAACTTCTCCAATTATGCCTTACATCAAGTCGGATTTGGGAAGCAAAATGATGAACTAAAGATACATGATGAAATGCCACAACTGATCAATATGTTCGAGAAACACAACTTGACGCCCTTTGACCCTCGTCACGCTTTAATGACAAGCATATGTAATGTGACCTGCTCTGTAACGCTGGGAACCAGCTATTACCATGATAACCAGGAGTTCCAACATGTCCTTGAACTTACAGAGAAAATATCTGAGCTTGACGGATCAACTACGTTACTGAACTTTCTTCCATTACTGCGTTTCTTGCCAGGAGACTACTTCAAGCTAAAAGTTGAAAAGAGACTGACATCAGAGATTAAAGCATTTTTCCATAAACGGATACAAGAAAGAAAATGTAACGCCAACGATCCCGAGGCTATTGATTACACTTCAGTCTATCTTCAGCAAATGGCCAAGAATAAACAAATACCAGAGGCAACCAAACATCTTACTGGTATGTCTAAAACAAGAAAACGTTTACCTCAATTTGAATTATAAATCTGACAGTCATCATTTTTATCCATGACCTAGTACATAAAAAGGCAATAACAAGTTTTAATATTTACAGCAACTGAAACAAAGTTTTTGGTAACAACTAATATTGATATAAACACTTTTATTGTAATGATATTTTTAAACAATCATGTTCTACAATATTTAATCACAAACTATTACAGGATATTACATGTATAGTTACATCTTATATACATTATAAACCCTGTACTGTACCATTACAGTGAAAGGGACGAAGAAAACAACAGCTTTTATAAGCTTGGGTAAATCTGCTTCCATAACATGCTATATTTGACGATAACATGATGTATATATAATTTACGTATCCTATTCCCCAGAGTTGGACCTGCAGGCAGCTCTAATTGACCTGTTCAGGGTCGGCATTGATCCCATTACGACGACATTAAGATGGGCCATCGTGTACCTTATCAACAATCCAGACATGCAAGAACACGTATTCAAGGAAATTGATGCACACATTGGCACGAAACGAATTCCGTCCTTGGCTGACCGTAATAATCTGGCTTACACCGAAGCTTTCATAATGGAAACGCAACGTCTGGCGAATCCGTTTTCAGTAGGCTTGCCGCACACCGTTACTCAGGATATCAAGTTTCGAGAGTATCTGATACCCAAGGGCACAATTGTACTGCCGGACATGCATTCGGTGATGGCAGACCCATGGCTGTGGAAAGACCCAGAAGCATTCCGACCAGAAAGATTCATCTCAGAGAAAGGCACTATTTTCACTCCAGACGGTTTTATTCCATTTTTCATTGGTTTGTATTGAGTTAACTATTTGTAGTCCATGTCTACTTCCATTCCCAAGTTTACATAGTCTAACACTGATTATTGGAACAAGTAAATATGTTTCTACATGTTAACATTATTTTTACGATTGACAAATCAAATGTTGATATGCAGTATGTATCCTTTAACTAACGACCCTAAGTATAAATATCGTTAACAATATAACTGTTTCTCATTTTAATCGGAAAGCAGAGCGAAAGTAACGATCGATCTGACCATTAAATGTACGTGACGTGTCATTTATTCATACCGAAAGGTAGATATGCTGTCACGAGCCGTGATGTATGCCTGATTTTTGTATAAGTTGTATGCTATTGTAATCAATGACCTTCTGGTGTTAGTTTCTTTTTTCCATATTTCATTTCAATCGACAGGAAAACGCCATACTATATATTAATGACAACTTATTCAGAAAAAAAATGAAATTTGAGTTTATGTAGCTTGGCATCGCCCGACCAGTTGTCGCACTACTCTAGACTTAGCCGCGTACAATATATTTGCGGCAATATGGCGTTTCGGTGTAACGGAATATTTTGACCCCGCTCAGAAATTGACCCCCTAGTCATTATTTCCCGTCAAATAATAACCCCCACCCCAGGTCATTGTTTGACGTTTAAATATAAATCCCGGTCACAAATTTCTGAAATAACGACACCTTACGTACACGCGTAAAAAATAAGCCTTCCAAGTGACCCACTATAAAATAATGACCCTTATTCACAGTTCATGTCTTTCACACACATCATAGAAGATGTTTTTGAGTTAGGTCGTCTGTTGACATTTCAGCTTGTATTTGTGATGTAAGAGTCATGGTTCTCCTAGAATTGTTTACAGATACGAGAGAGCAGCCGGATAAAAACACGGACATATTGTAAACGCACGTGATAGCATCTTGACAGTAAACAGCGGTTTATAAAGAGACGAGGGTAAAAGTGAGGCTTGGTGCACCTTAAAGGGAATATGTTAGAATTTTCCAAAATTTTAAAATTTACTAAAAACATTTTCTCCCAATACATCATGTCTATTGCCAAAAAGATATCTTTTAAAACATACTAAAATAATATATTGAAAAGGTCTTTCCTAATTTTGGCTACGCGCCTAGGTTAGACTAAAATAGATTTCCCGCTTAAAATGGCAACATATTTTATGACGTATTAAATGAGTCATACGATTTAATTTTGATGTTATACAGGTTTGCACGTAGTAAAATTATTTCATCTTAGAAAGAGTCCGAATGACGATTAGACGGTCGTCAAACAGTATTAAAGTGCTCTCAAATTTAAGAATGGGAATTTTCGTTTCCAGTTTACCACTCCAATTTACATATCGATTTTATCATGTTTTGGTGGATTTGACATGCTAAACTATTCGATTTATATTTATTAATGATAATGAGATGCTTTTTATCCATTTTCATAATTATTCTATTTTTTAAGATATTTATAGCTTTTTTTCCCTGCCGTTTGGCAAGTGACCACTCCGGCTAGTTTGTGATAACTTTTTATTGTAGTTACATATTGTTTGCTTGTGATTGTCTCGTGTGAGAATGTCTGTGTTTTAGTGCCCAGGGTCTTGTGTTAATGTTTACTGTTGGTTTCTTAAATCTATTTTTTATTTTGAAGGAAGCCCCCATCCCTACCCATACCCCACCCACCCACCCACACACACATACACACTATTATAGACGGTTATTGGTATTAGCGGAATTTGACTTCTTACGGATTAAAGTTTGATCGATCTTTGTCTTTCAATGTTCATTTAGTTTTAAGTTAGTTATTCTATTTATTATTGTATATTGTTGAGAGGAGTGAATGGAAGTTGACAGAGAGAGATCTATACCACTTGACAACAGAAGCCCTCTAATTGTCATATCACTAAATACTAATTATGGTTTCATCTGCTGTAATGCTTAAGTTTAATAAAATATATGTTTAGTTCTGTTCTGTTCTGTTCTGTTCTGTTCTGTTCTGTTCTGTTCTGATGGATCTGTGGTTTCTAGTATTTATGTTAATGGATCCACAATTCAGAAGACCTTGGTTTGATTTTTGGTCACGATGTATACCGAGAATTTGTTTATCCTAGAGTACATTCAGGGAGTCGTGCATCATCCGTGTTTTACATTAAGAAGAAGGGCTTTAGTACTACATACATTATGTTGTCTCATGCTGCTCCTATGTTTTTACACTATGAAGAAGGGCTGTAGTACTACATACATTATGTTGTCTCATGCTGCTCCTATGTTTTACACTATGAAGAAGGGCTGTAGTACTACATACATTATGTTGTCGCATGCTGCTTCTATGTTTTTACACTATGAAGAAAGGCTGTAGTACTACATACATTATGTTGTTTTATGCTGCTCCTATGTTTTACACTATGAAGAAGGGCTGTAGTACTACATACATTATGTTGTCTCATGCTGCTCCTATGTTTTACACTATGAAGAAGGACTGTAGTACTACATACATTATGTTGTCTCATGCTGCTTCTATGTTTTACACTATGAAGAAGGGCTGTAGTACTACATACAATAAGTTGTCTCATGCTGCTCCTATGTTTTACACTATGAAGAAGGGCTTTAGTACTACATACATTTTGTTGTCTCATGCTGCTCCTATGTTTTACACTATGAAGAAGGGCTGTAGTACTACATACATTATGTTGTCTCATGCTTCTCCTATGTTTTACACTATGAAGAAGGGCTGTAGCACTACATACATTATGCTGTCTCATGCTGCTTCTATGTTTTACACTATGAAGAAGGGCTGTAGTACTACATACAATATGTTGTCTCATGCTGCTCCAATGTTTTACACTACGAAGAAGGGCTTTAGTACTACATACATTATGTTGTCTCATGCTGCTCCTATGTTTTACACTATGAAGAAGGGCTGTAGTACTACATACATTATGCTGTCTCATGCTGCTCCTATGTTTTACACTATGAAGAAGGACTTTAGTACTACATACGTTATGTTGTCTCATGCTGCTTCTATGTTTTACACTATGAAGAAGGGCTGTAGTACTACATACATGATGTTGTCTCATGCTGCTCCTATGTTTTACACTATGAAGAAGGGCTGTAGTACTACATACATTATGTTGTCTCATGCTGCTCCTATGTTTTTACACTATGAAAAAGGGCTGTAGTACTACATACATTATGTTGTCTCATGCTGCTTCTATGTTTTTACACTATGAAGAAGGGCTGTAGTACTACATACATTATGTTGTCTCATGCTGCTCCTATTTTTTACACTATGAAGAAGGGATGTAGTACTACATACATTATGTTGTCTCATGCTGCTCCTATGTTTTTACATAATGAAGAAAGGCTGTAGTACTACATACATTATGTTGTCTCATGCTGCTCCTATGTTTTTACACTATGAAGAAGGGCTGTAGTACTACATACATTATGTTGTCTCATGCTTCTCCTATGTTTTACACTATGAAGAAGAGCTTTAGTACTACATACATTATGTTGTCTCATGCTGCTCCTATGTTTTACACTATGAAGAAGGGCTGTAGTACTACATACATTATGTTGTCTCATGCTGCTCCTATGTTTTACACTATGAAGAAGGGCTGTAGTACTACACACATTATGTTGTCTCATGCTGCTCCTATGTTTTACACTATGAAGAAGGGCTGTAGTACTACATACATTATGTTGTCTCATGCTGCTCCTATGTTTTTACACTATGAAGAAGGGCTGTAGTACTACATACATTATGTTGTCTCATGCTGCTCCTATGTTTTACACTATGAAGAAGGGCTGTAGTACTACATACATTATGTTGTCTCATGCTGCTCCTATGTTTTACACTATGAAGAAGGGCTGTAGTACTACATACATTATGTTGTCTCATGCGTCTTCTTTGTTTTACACTATGAAGAAGGACTTTAGTACTACATACATCATGTTGTCTCATGCTGCTCCTATGTTTTACACTATGAAGAAGGGCTTTAGTACTACAAACATTATGTTGTCTCATGCTGTTCCTATGTTTTATACTATGAAGAAGGACTTTAGTACTACACACATTATGTTGTTTCATGTTGCTCCTATGTTTTACACTATTAAGAAGGGCTGTAGTACTACATACATTATGTTGTCTCATGCTGCTCCTATGTTTAACACTATGAAGAAGGACTTTAGTACTACATACATTATATTGCCTCATGCTGCTCCTATGTTTTACACTATGAAGAAGGGCTGTAGTACTACATACATTATGTTGTCTCATGCTGCTTCTATGTTTTACACTATGAAGAAGGGCTTTAGTACTACATACATTATGTTGTCTCATGCTGCTCCTATGTTTTACACTATGAAGAAGGACTTTAGTACTTCATACATTATGTTGTCTCATGCTGCTCCTATGTTTTACACTATGAAGAAGGACTTTAGTACTACATACATTATGTTGTCTCATGCTGCTTCTATGTTTTACACTATGAAGAAGGGCTTTAGTACTACATACATTATGTTGTCTCATGCTGCTCCTATGTTTTACACTATGAAGAAGGGCTGTAGTACTACATACATTATGTTGTCTCATGCTGCTCCTATGTTTTACACTATGAAGAAGGGCTGTAGTACTACATACATTATGTTGTCTCATGCGTCTTCTTTGTTTTACACTATGAAGAAGGACTTTAGTACTACATACATCATGTTGTCTCATGCTGCTCCTATGTTTTACACTATGAAGAAGGGCTTTAGTACTACAAACATTATGTTGTCTCATGCTGTTCCTATGTTTTATACTATGAAGAAGGACTTTAGTACTACACACATTATGTTGTTTCATGTTGCTCCTATGTTTTACACTATTAAGAAGGGCTGTAGTACTACATACATTATGTTGTCTCATGCTGCTCCTATGTTTAACACTATGAAGAAGGACTTTAGTACTACATACATTATATTGCCTCATGCTGCTCCTATGTTTTACACTATGAAGAAGGGCTGTAGTACTACATACATTATGTTGTCTCATGCTGCTTCTATGTTTTACACTATGAAGAAGGGCTTTAGTACTACATACATTATGTTGTCTCATGCTGCTCCTATGTTTTACACTATGAAGAAGGACTTTAGTACTTCATACATTATGTTGTCTCATGCTGCTCCTATGTTTTACACTATGAAGAAGGACTTTAGTACTACATACATTATGTTGTCTCATGCTGCTTCTATGTTTTACACTATGAAGAAGGGCTTTAGTACTACATACATTATGTTGTCTCATGCTGCTCCTATGTTTTACACTATGAAGAAGGACTTTAGTACTTCATACATTATGTTGTCTCATGCTGCTCCTATGTTTTACACTATGAAGAAAGGCTGTAGTACTACATACATTATGTTGTCTCATGATGCTCCTATGTTTTACAATATGAAGAAGGGCTGTAGTACTACATACATTATGTTGTCTCATGCTGCTCCTATGTTTTACACTATGAAGAAGGGCTGTAGTACTTCATACATTATGTTGCTTATGCTGCTCCTATGTTTTACACTATGAAGAAGGGCTTTAGTACTACATACATTATGTTGTCTCATGCTGCTCCTATGTTTTTACACTATGAAAAAGGGCTGTAGTACTACATACATTATGTTGTCTCATGCTGCTTCTATGTTTTTACACTATGAAGAAGGGCTGTAGTACTACATACATTATGTTGTCTCATGCTGCTCCTATTTTTTACACTATGAAGAAGGGATGTAGTACTACATACATTATGTTGTCTCATGCTGCTCCTATGTTTTTACATAATGAAGAAAGGCTGTAGTACTACATACATTATGTTGTCTCATGCTGCTCCTATGTTTTTACACTATGAAGAAGGGCTGTAGTACTACATACATTATGTTGTCTCATGCTTCTCCTATGTTTTACACTATGAAGAAGAGCTTTAGTACTACATACATTATGTTGTCTCATGCTGCTCCTATGTTTTACACTATGAAGAAGGGCTGTAGTACTACATACATTATGTTGTCTCATGCTGCTCCTATGTTTTACACTATGAAGAAGGGCTGTAGTACTACACACATTATGTTGTCTCATGCTGCTCCTATGTTTTACACTATGAAGAAGGGCTGTAGTACTACATACATTATGTTGTCTCATGCTGCTCCTATGTTTTTACACTATGAAGAAGGGCTGTAGTACTACATACATTATGTTGTCTCATGCTGCTCCTATGTTTTACACTATGAAGAAGGGCTGTAGTACTACATACATTATGTTGTCTCATGCTGCTCCTATGTTTTACACTATGAAGAAGGGCTGTAGTACTACATACATTATGTTGTCTCATGCGTCTTCTTTGTTTTACACTATGAAGAAGGACTTTAGTACTACATACATCATGTTGTCTCATGCTGCTCCTATGTTTTACACTATGAAGAAGGGCTTTAGTACTACAAACATTATGTTGTCTCATGCTGTTCCTATGTTTTATACTATGAAGAAGGACTTTAGTACTACACACATTATGTTGTTTCATGTTGCTCCTATGTTTTACACTATTAAGAAGGGCTGTAGTACTACATACATTATGTTGTCTCATGCTGCTCCTATGTTTAACACTATGAAGAAGGACTTTAGTACTACATACATTATATTGCCTCATGCTGCTCCTATGTTTTACACTATGAAGAAGGGCTGTAGTACTACATACATTATGTTGTCTCATGCTGCTTCTATGTTTTACACTATGAAGAAGGGCTTTAGTACTACATACATTATGTTGTCTCATGCTGCTCCTATGTTTTACACTATGAAGAAGGACTTTAGTACTTCATACATTATGTTGTCTCATGCTGCTCCTATGTTTTACACTATGAAGAAGGACTTTAGTACTACATACATTATGTTGTCTCATGCTGCTTCTATGTTTTACACTATGAAGAAGGGCTTTAGTACTACATACATTATGTTGTCTCATGCTGCTCCTATGTTTTACACTATGAAGAAGGGCTGTAGTACTACATACATTATGTTGTCTCATGCTGCTCCTATGTTTTACACTATGAAGAAGGGCTGTAGTACTACATACATTATGTTGTCTCATGCGTCTTCTTTGTTTTACACTATGAAGAAGGACTTTAGTACTACATACATCATGTTGTCTCATGCTGCTCCTATGTTTTACACTATGAAGAAGGGCTTTAGTACTACAAACATTATGTTGTCTCATGCTGTTCCTATGTTTTATACTATGAAGAAGGACTTTAGTACTACACACATTATGTTGTTTCATGTTGCTCCTATGTTTTACACTATTAAGAAGGGCTGTAGTACTACATACATTATGTTGTCTCATGCTGCTCCTATGTTTAACACTATGAAGAAGGACTTTAGTACTACATACATTATATTGCCTCATGCTGCTCCTATGTTTTACACTATGAAGAAGGGCTGTAGTACTACATACATTATGTTGTCTCATGCTGCTTCTATGTTTTACACTATGAAGAAGGGCTTTAGTACTACATACATTATGTTGTCTCATGCTGCTCCTATGTTTTACACTATGAAGAAGGACTTTAGTACTTCATACATTATGTTGTCTCATGCTGCTCCTATGTTTTACACTATGAAGAAGGACTTTAGTACTACATACATTATGTTGTCTCATGCTGCTTCTATGTTTTACACTATGAAGAAGGGCTTTAGTACTACATACATTATGTTGTCTCATGCTGCTCCTATGTTTTACACTATGAAGAAGGACTTTAGTACTTCATACATTATGTTGTCTCATGCTGCTCCTATGTTTTACACTATGAAGAAAGGCTGTAGTACTACATACATTATGTTGTCTCATGATGCTCCTATGTTTTACAATATGAAGAAGGGCTGTAGTACTACATACATTATGTTGTCTCATGCTGCTCCTATGTTTTACACTATGAAGAAGGGCTGTAGTACTTCATACATTATGTTGCTTATGCTGCTCCTATGTTTTACACTATGAAGAAGGGCTTTAGTACTACATACATTATGTTGTCTCATGCTGCTCCTATGTTTTTACACTACGAAGAAGGGCTGTAGTACTTCATACATTATGTTGTCTCATGCTGCTCCTATGTTTTTAAAACTAATTACGTATGATAGTATAGGTGTCAGTCGTTTACAGTAAAATGAGGTCAACACTCGTCGAGTTCACGAAAGACTGACCGTCGTAATATGGTACAGTAATAAAAAATGGCGTAAAATCCCAACGCAATCAAGTAGTCGCTATATTCTATTAAAGATCACAGAGCATTACCGAATAGTCGTACGTAACATGAGCTATACTTGGTGACATTTACGAATATTCATATAGTGCTAATGCACACGTGACATACAGCCAATACAACAATTGTCTCAGTCATATCGCGACGGTGTCTGCTTGAGACAGTATTCTTAGCACTGCCACACTGGATCATTATGCCACAACCACGTGACATCAGACCCCATTCAGTAACATTATACTGACATCTGGTCAAGGCTATCCTCTTTATGCTGATCCACAAGCTTATAGTTCCATTGGTCAAGTCTTTGGTATGGCCACGACCTTCAGCATGCGAGGTGGACGGTCTACCGCGGCTACAAACAGACAGACGGACGGGCGGGCGAAAGAACGAACGGATAGATTGACGGAGGACGGAAAACCATACTTTTTAATTAATGCGGTGTCTCTTTAATCAATATGGCTGGTGGACTGGCTTTGGGTGGACAAATGGACGATAGGACACTTCAATCAAAGTGTGATCACCTTTAATCAAGACAATGAGCATAAACAGAGGTTGATTGAGTATGTCATGAGTTATACATGATGAAACTTACGAGTATACCTCACATACATAGTGTTACTACGCACGAGACAGACAGACAGACAGACAGACAGACAGACGGACAGACGGACAGACGGACAGACGGACAGACGGACAGCCGGACGGACAGACGGACAGACGGACAGACAGACAGACAGACAGGCAGGCAGGCAGTCAGTCAGGCAGGCAGGCAGGCAGGCAGGCAGGCAGGCATTTTCCGATTCGGAGAAAGTGAACATTCCTGCGTTTGACTGTAGTTTTATTAATTTTGTTACGGAGTAAATGGAATCACGCGCGGATGGTTGCAAGTTCCGTGTCAATACTACATTGAATGTCAGGTATAATATGCAGCCTCAAATTCAATGCAATTCTGCGAACCAGCAAGAAGAGAATAAACTCACGCTAAGTCCCATTCTATCACGTATTTCCTGCATCAACATTGTTTACAAATTTGTATGGTACCATAATGCTTGCTCAGGCTTCAGTTTTTATTTATGTGCGGAAAATGTTTTCGCAAAGCTGCGCTAACCGGCGTCAGTATGGCACATTGCGTTTGCGGCATTTTGTCGTTCCGGCGTTTGTCGTGATCATATGCGACGAATCCTTTTTTTAAGAATAACATCTTGACAAGTCCGACCGAGAATAAAAATCATTTTGATTTAGCAAAAATCGAATAACGTTTTTAATTGGTTGATGAAAACAATCAGATAACCTCGGAGATTTCCATTTTATTTCAAAGGAGCATCGGTTGGATGTTTATTTCTATATTCATTATTTCTATATTATTAGATATTTTTCTATGACAAAGATTTGTACAAGATAACTGCCATGATATTCATCCGAATAAATATTTTTAAATTTTATCATAACCATTTCAAAGGTGTGTTTGTTTCAGCCAATCAGATCTTACTTCGAGATCCAAACGTTTCTTTTGCACAAATTGTCAAGACGTTTGTCTTTTAGAAAAGCAAACGTTGCAAATGATCACGACTATTACGGGGTCACTGTCGTACAATGTGTTTGTGGCATTATGTCGTTCCGGCGTTAGTGTGGAACAATGTGTTTGTGGCATGATGTCGTTCCGGCGTCAGTGTGGTACAATGTGTTTGCGACATTAAGTCGTTCTGGCTTCAGTATTGTACAGTGTGTTTGCGGCATTATGTCGTTCCAGCATCAGTGTGGTACAATGTGTTTATAGCATATTGTCATTCTGGCGTCAGTGTAGTACAGTGTGTTTACGGCATTATGTCATTCTGGCGTCAGTGGAGTACAATGTATTTGTGGCATTAAATCGTTCCGACGTAAGTGTGGTACAATGTATTTGCGGCATTATGTCATTCCGTCGTCAGTGTGGTACAGTGTGTTTGCAGCACTATGTCGTTCCAGCATCAGTGTGGTACAATGTGTTTATAGCATAATGTCATTCTGGCGTCAGTGTAGTACAATGTGTTTGTGACATTAAATCGTTCCGACGTCAGTGTGGTACACTGTATTTGCGGCATTATGTCGTTCCGATTTCAGTTTGGTACAGTGTGTTTGCGGCATTATGCCATTCCGTCGTCATTGTGGTACAGTGTTGTTTGCAGCATTATGTCGTTCTGGCACCAGTGTGGTACAATATGTTTATGGCACAATGTCGTTCTGGCGTCAGTGTAGTACAATGTGTTTATGGCATTATATCGTTCTGGCGTCAGTGTAGTACAATAGGCTTGTGGCATTATATCGTTCTGGCGTCAGTATAGTACAATGTGTTTGTGGCATAAAATCATTCTGGCGTCAGTGTGATACAATTAGTTTGCGGCATAATATCGTTCTGGCGTCACTGTGGTACAATGCGTTTGCATAATTATGTCGTTCCGGCACCAGTGTAGTACAATGTGCTTGTGGCATTATATCGTTCAGGTGTCAGTGTGGTACAATGTGTTTGCGGCATTATGTAATTCTGGTGTCAGTGTAGTACAATGTGTGTGTGGTATTATGTAATTCCGGCGTCAGTGTGGTACAATGTGTTTGCAGCATTATGTCGTTATGGCGTCAATGTGGTACAATGTGTTTGCAGCATTATGTCGTTCCGGCATCAGTGTGGTACAATGTTTATGGCATGATGTCGTTTCTGGCGCCAGTGCAGTACAATGTGTTTGCGGCAGTATGTTGTTCCAGCGTCAGTATAGTACAGTGTGTTTGCGGCATGATGTCGTTCTGGTGTCAGTATCGTACAATATGTTTGCGACATTATGTCGTTCCGGCGTCAGTATCATACAATGTTAATGCAACATTATGTCATTCTGATGTCAGTGTAGTACAATGTGTTTGCTGTATAATGTCGTTCTGACAATATGTTTGTGGTTTATTTCGCTGATAAATGAGATTAAAATTATTTAAATATTGATAAAAAAACGTTTTGTATCGCTCCATCGTAACCTATATATCTATAGTAGTGTACGGGACTGTTACTGGTAAAAACATTTCGATATCGTTCCCTCGTAACCTTTATATCTATAGTAGTGTACGGGACTGTTACTGGTAAAAACATTTCGATATTGTTCCCTCGTAACCTAGATAGTATATATATATAGTAACTGTAGAAGCATATCCGGATTGTAAGATTATCAGCATACGAGTATAATTGCTCTTCTCCAGCATCAAATGTAATTTGGAAGATAACAAAATTGTATTCGTTTTAAAATGTGTAACTTATTAAACATGTTGTTGCCAAGCGGTTCACGATTATGTATGTAACTTATTAAACATGTTGTTGCCAAACCGTTCACGATTATGTGTGTAACTTATTAAACATGTTGTTGCCAAGCGGTTCACGATTATGTGTGAAACTTATTTACGGTTCACGATTATGTGTGTAACTTATTAAACATGTTGTTGCCAAGCGGTTCACGCTTATGTGTGTGTTTAATGGATCGATTGAAGTTAAATGGGATGTAAATAGTTGTTAGATCGTTCACGTGAGACTAGGCTTATTGTCTCTCGCTAATCGTTCGTATTCTATAACAACAATATAACGTGATAGTTCATTCACTCCCCACACACTTAATAACAGTAAACATTGTGAGACCGCATAGAGCTTCTGACGCGTACAGCTTCCCGAGTGGCCGTAAGCGTTGTGTCCTGATGCATAGATCACCCGCGGAGCCCTATGGGTTAAGCCTCGACGTATAGAGCTCACGGAAGCTGTATTCGTCAAATATTCACATCAACTTTAAAACGGGTCTGACATCTTGACGCATAGAGCTCCCGAATTAAATAGTCACGTTATTTGCTAGACCCTAAACGCCACCATTATTATAATTATGCAGTGTCTAAATGTCCATCAGCACTGTTGTTTAAATCTACAATAAAATTCCGCATAAGGACCATCTCTATAATACAATTATCACGTCTCACACCACTATTACATTTCCCATATGGCTCAATTGTACCATTTATGTTTAAAACACAGTGAAAAATAAAAATCTGCAGCATGTGTCTGGGCTCAAATTCTTCACTGGTTCAAGATATGCAATTATAAAGGAAAAAAAGCATACCTTGACCAGGATTTTTTTTTAAATTCAATGCTTTTGTGAGAAATTTCCTAAGTAATAATATGTCAACTATTCGCCCACGATGCGGTTCGAACCAACAATTCTGAAATGACACAGAATTGTCCAGAAAGCTGGTATCAGCATCAAATTTTCAGTGTTGATTTCTTAAATACTGATCATTTAACTCATGCTAGGAAAAAAATAAATCATTACCTGAAAAAAAGGTCCGTAGTGCTGAAGGTAGATAAGAGTGGTGTGAGTCCTATAGTAAAATTCGGACTTTTCCTTTTATTTATAATTATCATTTTGTTTAATAATACTTTTGCCACCCCTATATTCGGTATTAGGACCGCTTGAACGACGACGGATTAGTGTATTTTCTTTTAATTTAACTCCGGAAATTGGACCACCAGTTGATCCCGTCATTCTTCACTTCTCTTCTTTTGAGATGAAGGTTATTAACAAGTCATTGGACGTATATAAAGTGTGTACAAGGTGGGGGGGGGGGGGGTCTTTGTTGATAAGTTATTAGGTGTTAACTGTTTTTCAGCATCTCTGTTACATCAGTAGTATATCGGTTGTCCCATGTAAGAAATAGATGGTAAAGATTAAATATGTTTCATATGTGCAATGTATTAGTGAAAGAAGAATTCTTTTTTTTATAACTTAACATCATTCAATCATACACTATAGTTGCATTGTTTAAACATTGAAGGAGGTGTTGTTTTGAATTTCATCCTTCATAAAGTAACATTTTATATTGTATATTTCAAGAATTAAATCACTGTTAATGGAAAAAATAATAATGAATATAATGATGATTATACGATACTGATAATGATGATAATGATGATGGTGAAGACAATGTTAAAGATGAAGATAACGATAATGAAATCAACAGCAATGATGATTGTTATCGTTGTTGTTGTGGAAGAAATGGTAGATGTTGTATTAGTTCTCTAAATAGTCTTAATTAATAATGAAGTCGAGAGCCGTCGGGAGCTCTATACGGTTTTATAATTGACGCATAAAACTCCCCTGAGAGCTCTATGCGCCAGGAGCTCTATACGGTCTCACAAAGCATATCTTTTTTTTAGGACGAAGGAACTGCATGGGGGAACACCTTGCCAAGGCCGAGTTGTACATCTTCTTTGCTACCCTGGTTCAGAAATTCCGATTTCTCTCACCAGAGGGCGTGAATGTCACCATTGACCAGCTGGATGGGGTATTTGGAGTAGCACGTGCACCTGGATCGTTCAATATTATTGCCGAATTGAGAAACAAGGCAGACGGCTCGAAATAAAAAAAGAATCGATATATCATTATATCAGACAAAATAACATTAGCAGTGAACGTATTGTTAAAAACACAAAACTATTAAATGGAGGAGAATGGTAGTCACCATCAATAATTTTCAACGTATTTGTTTAATATACTTCTTATGTGTATTGTGATGTGTTACATTACTTTTGTGTGCATGTTTTTATTTTCGCTGCAATGCACACGCTTAATTTGGTTAGGCTATTTTATCATTAAAGGCTCATTAAACTTCCGAAACGGTCGTTTTTAATTTTAATTCAAGTGAGTTTTACTCTTCCAGATGATAGAATACATGTTTATTTGATCACTGAGAGACTTTGCAAACGAAAAAATAATTATAAAGCACATTATTAGTACACAATTAAGAACGGGTTTTGTTTACAAATTAATGTTCGTCTCTTTCCGATTAACACCTTTGGCAGAAAACGGGGAGAAACGAAGCTTGTTCGGAAACGCGTCGGTCGGTAATATATGATCAATTCACTTCAGAGAAAACATAGTATGGGGAAATGTAGGGGATGCGGTTAAAAATTAAATAACCGCTTGCGGTTAAATAGTTTTTAAGAACGTCCCCTTTATTCCCCTCAGTGTATTAATGAACTTGAACCCACAAGCACGTAAGCGACGAATCGTTCATATAAAATCAAAAATAAAATTACTTTTTTAATAACTGTACTTAACAAACCACCCTTGGTAGCTTCTCAATATTGACTGCGCTAAAGTGATTTGTGACGTAATAGCGCGTGCGATAGTATCACGCATATATGCAAGGGAGGATCTTGAGCAAGAGTTACAAGACCTAGTATTCCGTACTCGTTTTTCAGTGCGTATAAACAATATAATGCGTACTACTTTCGATACACTGCAGTATTCATTTGTGTACTTCCGAACACTGACGGAGGGACAGTCGGAAAGCAACCGAGTCATTACGGAATTACAAAAATGTAAACAAAAGTTAAAAGCTCGGTCCGCTCGTTTAAGAAACACACATTCCGATCGAAGTTATCTATTTCTCGTTTTTTTTAAAACAGTCACTAAGGGGTCTACAGGAATGGTTTTAGCAATACTATAAACACATTTGATTACAATCATTTTTGTTAATATTAAAAAGTGTGCATTTCGGAAGTTTAATGAGGCTTTAAAGGTCATAAGCAATGGAATTAAATCCTCAATTTAGCTTTAAAATACAATAGATACCATTAAAGCATTGCCGAAATACACTTTTCGATGTTTTATTTCTATCCGAAGTACTAAAAAATACGTGTGAAAAAACATGTAAAAGAGCACCATTACGAAACATTTGCCTCGCTTATCTCAATTATCTCCCATAACAATGTGACGTAAATCTTGACGCGCCGCAAATTTTATAAAGGTAAACAACATGGAAGCCGGGTACGATTCTAATCTCGGTGAAATTGAAGGTCTGTACTCAAATGACTGTTACAGCCATATATGTTCGAACCGATGGTTTTAAGGTATCAAGCGGACTCCAGTAACGCGGAACATTCTTCATCCGAGAGCGATACTTAGGAAGAAACCGACCCTCAACATTTGCCTACAACGGATCCGTTCGAATGGTAAGAGCAGTGCCATGCCCATCCAGCACATAAAAAACAAATATATATTGACCATTTGGTTGGTATTTCTTACACATTCGGTACCGGTTATAATAAAATAATTAAATAAAACCAAGTTTACAATGAAAATTATTGTATTTCTATGTTATGACAGGTATACTTGTACACAGTGATTAGCGTTAGTTGTTGTTTATCCATTATATAACTTTGCAGCCGAACTTTTTCATATGTCTAGAATGACTAGACTTAAAAATAAGAAAACTGGGCGATAGGAGTTGGAATCCACATCTGAGTATATTGTTTATTATTTCAGAACATACCGTTACATAGCCTACAGACAGTTCGTAAGGGTTTGGAAGAGACTTCCATAGAAAATGAGAAAGGTCCTTCATTCTTGTATTGTTTCCAGAATCAGACAACGGTATCCATCTGAAGAGTATTGTGGATTTAAATATCCTGTATGGGAATAGCTTTTGTGCATTTAAAAATTGTCTCTGTGCGGCCTCTCTTCACAGTAACACTTAAGCCATTAATTCCTCGATGTAGTCTGAAAGAGTCGGAATATTTCCATATAAATAGTTTGCCTACAGCAAACATTATAAGGCTGTGTTAGATCAATATTTACAATAGTTAATGTATGACCGAATACAAATTTATGTATTCGGTCATACAATGACTATTGTAAATATTGATGTAACATTCATTTAATGACTTCTCAGATAAACATATTCTGTTTTAAAATACTGACATTTAAAGTAATTTTTTAAAAATGTAATCAATCTCAGACTGATAAAATAAATATATGTTACACCTCATACGAGTATGTGATGAGAAATATGTGAAATATAAAACTTTAACGCACTTTACAAAAGTTAGATCCCTTTCCAAAACAGAAACAAAACTATTGTCTTTATCAGATCTTATTTCACATGTGTATCATGCAGACTTATAATTTACAAAATTGAATAAAGTGAAGTTTTATCAAAATTCTGGGGTGTACTAAGCCTTGGTAGAGTGACAAATTTACTATATTGCTTATATCAGAAATGTATGTTATTAAACATAGACGGTCCAGATGCACTTAAAAAAACATAAAAGCTGAACTACGATTTAGCAAGAAAATAATTTAAAAGAGGAACATTGATTTGAAAACTTATAATGGCAAATTCTGGAATAACCCAACAAAGAATGTGTAAAAACATATCAGAATAACTAATTTTACCTTTTATCATCCACTGCCTCTCACCAATATAATCACTTTGAAATATGTCTCCATGTCCTTCATGTATGTCCTGGATATGGTTAAGGATAGACGTCCACTTCTGTATAATTTTATGGGATCAAGTGTAATTGATTATTTATTATAACATAAACATGATTTTATATGTATTGACGATTTCCATATTGAACCATTTTGTGAATGGTCAGATCATGCAGCGTTAAATTTTAAAATTGTTTGTAATACAGCGTGACAAAAGAAAAGCGTGATTATGTATTTACAAGTATCAAATGGAATGATAATTTAAGAGACAATTGTAGGCGAGGAATTATATCCAAACTTCCACTCTTAAATGCAATTACCCATGGTGTTGATTTTAGCAATAGAGAAATGGTTAATACTTGTGTTTCATCATTTTCGGAGTTAATAAATGACGTTGCACAGCCATTGTTAAATAAAATATAATAATGAAAAATGAATTGTGTACTGTTAAGTCGTTCAGCAAGAATGCTGATTGGTTTGATTTTGAATGTAAGCAAGCGAAGCTATTGTATACTCGTTCCTTAAATGAATTTAATAAATATAAAAGTAATGAAAATACAATAGAAATGTGTAACTGAAAGTCAACTTATAAGACATTAATAAAAAAGAAAAAAACGCTGTTATGACTATAAAAAATAAAGATATTGAAAATTTACATCATGGTAAACCAAAAGATTTTTGGAAGCTTTTTTCAAATAAAAATAAATCTAGAAAAAGTAATAATATTAGTAAAGAAGCTTTTTATGATTATTTTTCTAATATAAATGAGAAGTTGCAAAGCGCATCAAATGTTGATACTGAGACTTTTTGTAATGGTTATGATTTTATTCAACTAATTGTTCTTTTGAAGAACTCAATATGCCAATTACTGTGTCAGAAATAGAAAAATGTATAAAAAGTTTAAAGAAAAAATAAAGCCTTTGCTGGTGACCTACTACTAAATGAATATTTAATTGAATCTTGTGATATACTGGCTTCATATCTTGTTGATATTTTTAACGGTATTTTTAATTCTGGTCATTTCCTGATAATTGGTCAGAAGCGATTATGGTGCCTATTTATAAGAAAAATGACCCGGACGATGTCAATAATTACAGAGGTATAAGCTTAGTCAGTTGTTTATCTAAGATATTTACGGGTATTTTAAATAAGCGAATTGATGCTTGAATTGAAAATAATAGTACTGTGAGTGACGCTCAATTTGGATTTAGACATGGAAGGTCGACAGTTGATGGAATATTTGAACTTAAATCCATTATGCAAAAAGTATTATTAAAAAATGACCGCTTAGCTTGTGCCTTTGTAGATCTAAAGAAAGCTTTTGTTAGTATTTATCGAAATGGTTTATGGTTTAAATTTTATCGACTGAGTGTTAATGCTAAATTGTTACGAATTATTCGTGACATGTACTCAAATGTGAAAGCGGTGTGTTAAGGGATGTAACTCTTAGTCCGAGTTTTTTAATGTGCTATCGGTTTAAAGCAAGGGGAAGTAATTTCTCCTCTGTTGTTTTCTTTATTTTTGGAAGATCTAGAGCTATACTTGTGCGAAGATCCAAACTGTGGCATGAACTTGGATGACATAACATTTATTTTAATGCTTTTTGCTGATGATATGGTGATATTAGGTAAAAACCCGATTGATCTGCAAAAAAGTATTAAACTTTTACATAAATATTGTGAAACTTGGGGGTTAGAGGTGAATACTGCTAAAACCAAGATGTTGTATTTCGAAAATGGGGTTCTTTAAAAAGCGATGAAAATTGGACTTTCAATAATCAACCTTTAGAAGTAGTGAATGATTTTAACTATCTGGGCACTGTTTTCAATTATACCGGTAACTATTCTCTTAATCAGGAAGCATTGGCTGGAAAGGGTCTTAAAGCATTAAATATTTTACTGTCAAATACTCGTAAATATACATTGAAACCTAAAACTGTCTGTCAATTATTTGATGCCTTTGTTGGCTCAACTCTTAATTATGCCTGTGAAATATGGGGATCTTCCCAATTAAAAGAAATCGAAAGAATTCATCTGAAATTTTGTAAATATTTGTGTATATTGAGAGTTAGGTAGATACCCATTGTATATAAATAGATATGTTCGTATGATTAAATACTGGACTTAAATTGTTAAATCACATAACATTATAGTTAAATATTTATATAATTCATTACTTATTGATTGTAATAAAGGTAGTAAGAATTGGGTAAAAAACATCAAAAACCTACTGGATGATTATGGATTTTCGTATATATGGTCAAGTACTGATGATGCAAATTTGTTAAACTTCCATATTGTTTTTAAAGAGAGAGAACTAGATAATTTTAAACAAAAATGGTTTAATGCAATCGAAAACACTCGTTCACTATGTACTTATAAAATGTTGAAAACTACTTTAGAATTCGAAAATAATTTAGATATGCTTCCAAGAAAATTAAGAATTCCTATGTCAAGATTAAAATTATCTTCACATCAGTTGAAAGTTGAAACCGGTCGTTATGCACAGAACAGAATTGAACGTAACTTGCGTTATTGTACTCTATGTAACTTTAACGACATAGAAGATGAACACCATTTTGTGTTAATGTGTCCTAGTTATCAGGATATCCGTAAAAGCTGTATTAAATCATATTATTATAAACGGCCAAGTATGATAAAATTCATTGAGTTAATGCAAAGTAAGAAGTATTCAGTCTTGTTAAATTTGTGTTAGTTTATTCATCAAACTTTTAGTATTCGCAATTCCTTGTACAATCAAAACACATAATATATACATCTATCTTTTTGTGTTGATCTACTCAAGTATTTATTTGACAAAGTATTTAAATGTTTAATTTATATTTGTCCAACCTCAAAAACTATTAAAATATATGTATTGGAATACCGCAATTTTCTAATTTAAAAGAATCTAACATAATATTGATCTATTATCTGTGTGTCATGTGTTACATTTATTATCTGAATTTGTATATAATGAGAAACATTATATGTTTAAATTACTGAATAAAGAATTTGAATCTTGAATCTTGTATAACCATTTCACCATCACCGTCACTAGAAGCTGCACACCAGTACAAGTGGTTACTGATAGAGCGGACCCATAACTTCACCTTCTCACAACCTCTCTTCTTTCAAGCAGTTTCCAATCTTTTTAATATGCCTGCAATTTATAAACATGTTGTCATTCCATAAATGAAGCCGGTGACGAATTTCCAAATGTCCGAATCTCTGCCATGGGCACACATGAGCAAAACAATTTTTCCAGCACGCATAGAAATGGTTCTCACCAAGGAAAGTTCAAATGTGATGTAGGCCTACAGAGCCCCAGATATTTTTTAAGCTGAGTAGTAATTACTCATCAAAATCAGAGTAGATGAGTATTGTGCATATGATGTACAACTAAATATGTGTTAACCTGCAGCATGCATTAGGGAGGTTCTAAAGAGCATGTGGTTGTTGATTACATACCAAGTTTGGCTGTGAATATAAAACAAACATGCTTGGCTGCTTAACACAAGTTGCTGTGTAACAGGTAATTGCAAACTCCTCTTAAATTGCTTTTGTTTGGGTATTTTATGTTTAGCTAATCAAATGAACATCAAACTTTCCATTTTGCATTTTATCTTGTATAAATTAATTTGCAGCTCAATATTTGGGCTGGGTCCTATTTTCTCAGTTGTTAGGGCGTCTGAATATCAATCCAGGGGTCGTGAGTTCGAATCCCTGCCTGGCCACAATCTTCGTGATGGGTGATATACGACATTCGTCTCATTATCATTTGTCTCTCACCGCTGATTAAAGTTGAAAGTTGTCAGTTACTCATGGAAATGGGATGGGTTAGGTTAACTGATTGTCTGTTAGCCATCAATGGCATAAAAATGATGCTAAATAATTATTCAATCAATCAATCTTTGGATTTCTTACAGACTATTGCTGAGTAGTTACATAAAGAGAAACATCTTTTTTTTTTTGGTGAAAAATGAACTTACCGGTAATCACATTTCAGTTTATCTCGACACTTCCAATATTTTTTTATTAAATAAGTAAATACCAATGCGTAATGATTGCGCTAAGTGCATTGAAACACCTCAATATTTCACGATTACAAACACCACATGTGCCTTTACCCTGCTGTCGGAATATTGCCCAGATGGGTTTTAGTATCAATGATAAATCAAACCTCTTAGCGACATAGTTTATTAATTACACAGACTGGATTACCATTATAACCGGTAAAATTTATCACTGAAGCCAGTTGAGTGGAAACCATTCAGCTATTTTTATTTATGCCAACAAGTCAATAAATCAGTGCATTGAAGACTGATTTCAGAGAACTTATTTATGTATGTAAAAATGACTTTAGCGTAAAACTTGTTGCTTAAGCGTTATTGATGTGCACATAAAATAACTTTGATGTGTATCCCCCAATTTTCATGCGTCATATAATTATGCAAATATGCATCTTATTTGAGGCTCTGCGGCCTATAAGATGTAATAACTTGTTACACAAGTGATGTTAAATGAATAAGTTTAAACTGTGTAACTTTAGTTTATACTAATCTGTTTCAGCTCGATTGAAAAGCAAGCTCAGAGATATATGAACAACTCTCGAGTGGGCTTCAAGGTTAGATCTGGCATTCAGTGGGTATTTTTGAGAGTCCAACAGGTGAAGCTGGGATCAAATTCTCAATACCTGTATTCAGTCAACTACTGTAAAACTTTTATGAACTTATGAAGTTATTATCTATATTGATACGTACAATATACTCTTCTCTTGCATGTCTTGTAATATAAAAGTCCATTAACAGGGCTCTGGTAGCTAGGCTGCTAGCACGTCTGACTTTCCGTCAAGAGGTTGCAAGTTTGAATCCAAGCCCAGCCAAGTCTCTGTCATTCTTTTGTCACCGCTTATTAAGTTGGAAAGTTATCAGTTACTTGCTGAGATGTGTGTACTTGAGTATTCTGTACCTTTGGCAACGTGCCGAACATCAAACAATGGACAATCTTCAAGTGCTCCTTCCTCATACTCTTCATGGTCTTCATGATCTGCACATGTAGGTCTGTGAACCGGTAATACACTCTTCTTCCTTATTCAACAAACATCTCTTGAGGCCTTCCAACTCCATCCAAAATGAGTTATTAACTTCATTGCTCTAAAATATAGACATTTTTCTATTATGATAAAATTAATATTTGACATCTAACACTCAATAGAGAATAAAAGCATTGATTAATTATTTCATTGACATTTTTTAAATATTTATTTGTTCTGGACAAAGATAATAGAAAAATGACTATACAAGTGGCGATGGGGCAGATTAAAATACCTGCCATGAAAAGTGCAAAAAAAATATCGTTCACCATAGAATTAAGGATCCGGGTTATTGAAAGAAAAAGTGTCATGTCAAGGTGATCATTTGTGTATAGTTATTTAACAATCTCTCAACAAAAAACTATTTCACAAACAATTAATGACACAGTAACAGAATGGATACAAATTCCACTTTCTATATGCATACATATTATATAAAATATAAATAAGTTTGACATCTGAATGTTACCAGTAACCTTGACATATGACGTACCAGATTTCCCCCCTTTAGAAAGAAGTTGATATTCTGCCTCTTGCACAAGTACAAATAGTCAACATTTCCCCCTATTTGGCAAAACAATTTGCTAGTAATAAAACTAGTTTTAGTTTGCTCTTAGTGCGACATAATCAATTATTCAAATTATCAAAACGCATGGAATTACAGTCATTTGGCTCCATAACAATAAATAAGCATCACGCTGCAATCTGATCACCTCGGCCTTTATGCTACGCAATAGACCTCTGACATAATAAGGCACCATTTTGGAAATACTTTCAGTCACATGATAAAATAAAATGGCGGCCCCCTTATGCCACCTTATATACACGTACGTTGAAAATATAAACGTTGGTTAATCAGACTGATATTTTAAATTTCCTTATAAACATGACCCATGTCGAGCGTATAAATAAAAAAAATCGATATAATAACGCCATATATTCAACTTAATGACGGATACATAATTTGTTACTTTCACGCGAATGAACACAGACCTGTAACACAGGCAAATAGCGTTGGTGTATTCTAGAGCTATACACGAGGTGTATTATACGGAGGAAACGGAAATATCCGATGTTTCACGATTGCATCACGCCGATATTGATTAACTAAGGGAGGTTACTCGATTGATATGTTTTAAAATGCGGCCAAAATATGGCTCTTGCCAAGATATTTATAGGCCAGTCATATGATAGTGCACTCCACCATCCCATGGAATCTGTTTTCTTATTTTCATTAAATATAAAACACATAGTTTGATGACCTCCACTTAGTTAGTCTAGTAATACATTAAGTTTATAATAACATTTTACTTGTTTATCAGTGACAAATGAATCATTCAAAATGATACTAACTCATTACTAAATATTGGGCATTTATAAGCCCTATATGTTTTATACATGTTCACACTATCAGGCCGTCCTTAAAAACACAATATTGTTTGCTGTGCTCCTACCTATTCACTCAAGTTGCAGCTACCCAAACATTTTTTATCGCCATTCAAAGCGTTGTTTTTTTCATAATTTCTATCCATTTTTCTTTAAAATGACTATGCAAAATCCAAATTTGGCAACACAAAAATTGCTACCTACCTTAGTTCCTACCCATATGAAAAATACTGGGTCGGAACACAGCAAACAAATATGTCTTTAAGGATGGCCTCAAACCAACCAGTTAATACAATGAGCCTTGCCCAGGAACACAAGTCAATGTCAAGGTGCTGCTCGGACAAGCCTCATCCAGATTACAAGTCCGAAATACAGGCTTGATTATTTTAAAGGCACAAACCATATTTGTTATAAATTAACACTCATTTTTTTATTAATAGTTAATTTTACTTATTTTAAATTGAATGCTTCAATTGGTTTCCCCAATAATTGTATATAGGCGCAAACTTTGCTATGATAACGGACATGATGAGCTTGGACAATAAAAAATGCATATATTCTGTACAAGGTATTTTCAATAAGCAAAGCAACCTATATGACTTAGAAACACCTGGTTAGACCATTTCAGGATAGCATCTACTAGCACATTACATACTAGTCGATAATTACAGGAACAATTTCGGGACCTGAATGAAACAAAATGAACTTTGGATAGAATGTTGTAGCTCACGCCAGAGGTTGCGGATTCGATCCTCCCGCCGACCCGATGACTCTCATAAAACAACTCAGCACTGGTTCTACCCAGGAAGCTGACTCAAGAGCGGTTCATATAACCTCTGAGCTTCATCACACCCGAACTAAAACAAATTAGTATACACTCAATGAAACAACTTCAATTTGAAATTGTATAAATCTTGTCCCCTTACATTTATAACAGCGTAAGTATTGATACTCTGTTTTAAAAGATGAGTTGTCACAATAACTTACCCACATGTGTACACGGGTTGTCAGCAAAGTACAATATAGTATTCGCCACTACTGTAACATCAACATCTGGCATACAATAACCTGTACTGGTTGATGCTGCTGTGGAAGGACCATCTCCGATATCTGCTGTGGAAGGACCATCTCCGATATCTGCTGTTGAAGGACCACTTTGATATCTGCTGTGGGTGGACCATCTCCGATATCTGCTGTGGAAGGACCATCTTCGATATCTACTGTGGAAGGACCCTTTCCGATATCTACTATGGAAGGACCATCTTCGATATTTACTGTGGAAGGACCATCTCCGATATCTGCTGTGGAAGGACCCTTTCCGATATCTGCTGTGGAAGGACCATCTCCGATATCTGATTTGGATGAACTGAACCATTCTGGTATCGAAGTGACTGTTAATTAAAAGACACTGATCTGTGAATTGTATTGAGTAATGCTTACATACTCATGATACTCAGTGTTGGCTTTGTAATTATTGATATATATTGATTGTGACTATTAATCAATTGTTTTTAAGATGAAACCACCAAATATATGCCCTTATTCACTTGTGTCACAGAGAAGACGATGAACTGCAGATGCTTGTGAGGATATATCAAATAACTAAATTGTTGATGATTCAAAGGCCATATCTACGCCATTTATTATCAGATTCGGCCGATTCAAGAACTTTTCCGAGATATTGCGTGTGACTACTATGTAAATTTTGTGAATATCCAACATGTTCAATTGTAGTGACTAGTGAAGTCTGACCTAGAAAAGTGGAGTCCACCCCGATGGATTTCTGCCAAAGCATGGGCAAGGTGCGCGAGGTGACATCACACATCGGCTGGACGGGAACTGTGCATTCAGTCTAGAAGTCACGACAACGACAGGTCGTGACTAAAGTATCACACTCTAAGAAATTACTATACAGTGGAAAAAAATGGACACAATAGCTCACTTCACATCTTGTGAACGTTCAGCTTAGGTGAGCTGAAAACAAACATCAGCAACAACAAAAAGCTGTTTCTTCTCTATACCAATAGATATTATTTGTTTAAAAAAAACAAGTACAGCTATTTATTATCTGGTATCCGCCTGTGGAACCAGCAGCCGGATCGCATTGCCACTGCCCAGACCATAGAGGGCTTCAAATCTGGCCGCCAACCAGTAGCCAATGCCATCCACGTTTTTTTAAATTCTTAATCTGTACATTCTTGCAACTCACAACGGCTTTGTATATCTTACACTAGCTTTTGGATAGCTATATATAGTAAATAATGGAAAGGTACGACACTTCAAAAATACCCAAATCACTGAATCAATGATCCATCACCGATTTCAATGTAATAAAGTTATAGCGTACGTAGAAAATAATATTCTAAACACATACATCATGTAATAACAACAGATAGGTCGTGTTTTGCTTATAAAATTAATTTTTTATGGTCCTAAACGAGTCCAACATTTGCCTTGCCTAGTTATTTCCGGTTACACGGTGCGAATATCTTGTATGATTTTGATTGGTTATCAGGTGCCGTTTGACAGATAGCGGGAAACACGTTTTCGGTCTTTCCGTACATACACGATAACGTTAAATTATAATTGAGCATTAAAAAACAATAACTATTTAATTGTTGTCATCAAGGGTATATCGTTTGTCACGTTTTCATGTTTATTATGTAATATTTTTGATATATTCCAACCAAATTTCAAACCTTCAGAATGTAAGGTTTACATTTTGACTAATCATGCAATGACGACATATCCAATCTGTGTCAGAACCGGATGTGTACAGCCTTCGTAAATGTAGAAACTTGGATTTCGCGGGAAAATGCATATTTCTTGCTAATTACTGTTTTCAAAGAGATCAACATAAGTAAGTAGGTTAATTATGATTTTGTTCACGGATTTTTTTAGGTTTTCTCGCTTCACACCTATATATTCTTCAAACCAGATATGGTCATTTTGAAGTGTACTACCTTTCCACTTTTTACTATATAAAACTATCCAAAAGCTATAGTAAGATAGGGTCTGTGAGTGCATCTAGCCGGACTTTTCGCTACACTTGACACTATTTTGTCTCAATGTCGCACCAACCCATACTTTTAAGCGTTTTGATCATTTAAAAGAAACTGGTACATTTCTATTCCAGTTCCAACGCCTGAACTGCATCCATAAGCGGCACAAATAACCATTTTTATCCGAAGAAATAGCCACCGACACATCTTTGCAAATGGCTGCACGTTATATCAAGGATGACATCAGACTTCACGGAAAATCAAGGGAGATATTCAGTGCGGTAAAAGTAGACAGTGTATGAAATATGAAGTTTGATTATCGATTAAACTCATTACTGTTTTGAATATGATTTTGGAAACAGATGCTTATATTCAAAATGATATTATTGAAATACTAAACGCAACAGAATAACTTTTCCATTATTTCATTGCTTATGACCATTATTTAAAAAGTGAGAAAACCCAGGTTTTTATATTCACAAACAATACTATTGGAATGATGCGTGCATTGGATACTATTTAAGGTGAATGCTATGTCACAGTCATCTTCAGAGTTCTTAAAATTGCCATAAACTGATTGTTTTGTTATAGAAAATGTTCAAACAAGGAAATGTATTATATTTGATGTGTATAAAAACGCGCGATATAAGCAGGCAGCTTAATCGACTTGATGCGGCTGAATATGACAACATAGTGATATATGTCGGCGGTAATGATGCGGCTGCCGGTACGCATGTAACTGATGTTTATGATTGTTTGGTGGAAACCATTTACGATTTGCAGAGAAAACAATGCACTGTTCACTTGTGTTTGTTATATCACAGGGGTGACATAGACGTAACCCAAATAAACGCCATGCTAAAACATTTTTGCCAGAAGACCTGCTGCAAACCTATTGATCTATTCAAATCATTCAATTACGATGATGGAAGTGTACCAGTCCACCTTTATATGAAGGATAAGATTCATCTAAACGAGGTTCCAGCGCTCTAGTCAGAGCTATAGACAAAATGCTGACTATTTTAAAGTCCAGGCAGATCAGCAATAGCTATGAAAGTCCAAAACCGTCAAGTATAAATTGGTGCTCAAATTACTGCATGAGCAACCATTCAACTCTAGAAAGTGGTAGACGACCTTCGAAATGGTGCACGAACTACAATAGGAATGTGCTGACAAACACATTTCGACGAAAAACTCATACGAATATTTAATGCATTTATGCACGGAATGTGACGAGAAGAATGTTCTTGTGATTATACTATACAAATTTCACCGGGAAAAGATCACTGTTCTAAAATGAGATCTGCGTTGTTTACACGTAACAATGCTCTAAAAGAACAGTCACGATATAAACTTATATATAACTTAGAAAAAACAGCAATTTACGCAAAAGCTAAATTGTACTTAAAACAAACTAATACTATAATAAACAATTCTAAATGTAATTTATTGCCGTGCATACTGGTTTATAAAGAAAGGAAAAAACCATTAGGAGAATCATTAATTTTAATGATCAAAAATATAATTTCAGTAAAACTGCATCTCATATATAATATTAACATTCTATTACAATGCAATACATCATAATAAATGTATAAGTAAATCGTACAAACCAATTCAAAGTACAAATGTTAATTACATTTTATCTATTACCTGTAATTCATATAATGAATCAAACAAAATGGTTCCATATGCCTACAAAAATAATGGCTTACATGTCGCCAACCTTAATATACAACACATCTTACCAAAATTAGATGAACTAAAACAACACATGAATCAACCGTTTTCTACTGATATATTAGGTTTATGCGAAACTTTTCTTACGGGAAAAACTGAGGATCGTTACCTACAAACCTACAAATAAAACATTTTCACCTTGAGCGCAAAGATCGTAAATACAAAACTGGAGGTGGCATCCTTATATATATATCAGACAAAACTTCCTCCGTAAGGCGTCATGACCTTGAAACTGAAAACATGGAATCAGTGTGGTTATAAACCTATGTAGAAATAAACCATTCTTAATTAATTTTGTTTACATACCTCCAAATTCTCCCATATCTTGGATAGATAAATATGAACATGAACTTGACATGGCCGATTATAAAAATGTTGAAATACATACACTTGGAGACTATAACATAAATTACTTACCTTGAAATGAGACAAACAAATACAAAAGTATACGTTGGGATAGCTTTCTGTCAAAATTTGGACTTTCACAACTTATTAATTCACCGACAAGAATAAATAAAGATAGTTCTACAATTATTGATCATATACATATACACAACGAGAACTGACATAATAGTTGATACTATAGTTCCAAGTTACACTAACAGTGATCACTATCCAGTAACACTAACCAGATCAACGTGTTCTAGAAAAGGCCATAGAGACAAAAATAATCAGGATTCAATATTTTACAGGTCCTTCTCAAAATTTAACATGACATCTTTTCAAGAAGATCTGGCAAAATCCTCACTAGGGGTAGTTGAAGCGATCTCAAAGCCTAACATATCTTTAAATATGTTTTATAATATTTTAAACAGCATTCTAATGAAACATGCACCTTTCAAAGAAAAAAGAATAAAACAGGAATATAAACCGCAATGGTTCACAAATGAAATTAATGAAGCAATACACCACAGAGACTATTTACACAAACATAAAAAAAATTGATGAATATAAAATTGCGAGAAACATTGTCACTTCAATGATACGAAAAAGTAAAAAAGAGTATTCAAATAAAACTATACAAAATAATGAGAGACCAAGTATCTTGTGGAAGAGCTTAAATGTATTGATGATGGTAAATATGTTGGTGCTGTATTTCTTGATCTACAAAAAGCATTTGATCTAGCTGATCATGAAATCTTACTTTACAAACTGAAACTGAAATCATTTTACTGATAGAACATTAAATCTTTTCAAATCGTATTTGTCCAATCGAACACAAATGATAAAGGTGAAAACTATGTATTCACAGAAAATGATTGTGAAATCTGGTGTTCCACAAGGATCTATTATCGGGCCACTTTTGTTTCTTATATATATAAATGACATGCCAATTATAACGAGGACAAATAATATTGGCCTCTATGCGGATGATTCCACTGTATATGAATCGAATCGAGATTTATCAATAACTGAATCTATATTACAAAACAGATTGAAAAATATTGATGACTGGTGCAAACTTAATAACATGGCACTACATCCCGGAAAATCAAAATGTATGATATTAAGTACAAATTATAAAACAAAACATGCAATGAATATTAAATTGCAAATTGGTTACACTTCAGTTGAAAATGTAAGAGGGCAGACTATATTAGGCTTATATGTTGACAATTATCAACTTGACACAACCATGTAAAAATGTTATTAACAAAATCGCACTTTTGCAACGAATTTCGTATTTCCTTTCCCCTGATATGAAAATACTTTATTATAAGGCATACATAATGTCTACCATCGATTACTGCAATACCATTTGGGGACTTACTACCAAAACAGACACAAATAAGATACTTAAAATACAAAATAGAGCTGCAAGGATAATCATGCAACGTAAACGTTCGTATAACTTACTAAATGAATTAAACTGGCTCTCATTGAAAACAGATGTTATTACAACTTGGGTGTATTGATATATAAAGCTATAAATTAACATACACCTGATTACATCACCAATATTTTGTCATTTGCAAATAATGAAAAATATAATATTCGATCCAAACAAAATAATGACCATGTCCCGGTGAGACCTCGCACTTATTATTTAAAACAATCATTCAACTACAAAGCTGAACATTTTTCGAGAACAATTCCAATTGACATTAGAAAAAAATAACAAATTATGTACTATCAAACAAAATCTTAAAAACCATCTTTTACAAACACAAAGAAATATAAACTTCTCAGACTCAAAGTAAACTGTATGCATACTAGTGTATCTGATCATTGTTTTTATTATTCTAATTTGAGTGTATAATTTCGTCAAATAATTAACAATACATTTATAATTAAAGTTAAATGCGTTTGTCTAGTTTATATTGATCAATATCAATTTAGACTTCTTGAATAATTATTTTCTAAGCAATTATTCACAACATTTATGTCTTGGTTATTCACAAATAATTATCTCCATATAAATATCATGCATTGTGAATGAGCATCTGAAAAGATCCCAAAAATCGTAAATTCTTTTGTTGTGAATTTAATTATCTCCCTTTATGAAATTAAATATATATGAATTCACTGTATATTTATGATCCAACGGGTTTATAAATCTGTCCTTTATATAGCATGTGAGTAGTCATGAATCCTTAACTGGATCCTACTCTTATAAAGCTATCAGTTCATATGTGTTAATTTGTCCACCCTGTCCAGATGTGTTGCATGTAATTCCATAGTATATAAGTTATGGTCGTCACAAAATTTATTGGTTTGGCAGAGGCCTTGATATTGTATCTATGGCTTGCATTGTAGCTAGGCGCACTCGCCGTAGTCTGGTCTGTACATTTATGTCTTGGTTATTCACAAATAGTTATATGTGATATTATATTATGTACTCTTAATATGTTAACTTTGTAATTATTGTTATTATTATTATTATTATGGTTAGTAATAAAATACAATAACTCATATCCGCTTTTGGTCGATTATATATGATAAGGGGATAAAATACGGTAACTCATGCATGCTTTGGACTGAATATATATAGTAAGGAGATAAAATACTATCACTTATGTCCGCCTTGGGCCGTGTATATAAAGTAAGGAGATAAAATACTATCAATCATGTCTGCCTTGGGCCGTGTACATATATTAAGGATATAAGATACTATCACTCATGTCCGCCTTGGGTCGTGTACTTATAGTAAGAAGATAAAATACTATCACTCATGTC
This sequence comes from Panopea generosa, assembly GCA_029582155.1. Lineage (NCBI taxonomy): Eukaryota > Metazoa > Mollusca > Bivalvia > Adapedonta > Hiatellidae > Panopea > Panopea generosa. The sequence goes on along the minus strand of CM055904.1, from coordinate 26,504,669 downwards.
CGCTTTGGATCGAGAATGTATGATAAGTGGATAAAATACAATAACTCATATCCGCTTCGGGTCGTGAATGTAGAGTAAGGGGGTAAAATACTATCACTCATGTCCGCTAAGGGTCGTGTATATATAGTAAGGAGATAAAATACTATCACTCATGTCCGCTTTGGGTCTTGTATATATGGTAAGGGGATAAAATACTAACAATCATGTCCGCTTTGGGTCTTGCATATATATGGTAAGGGGATAAAATACTATCACTTATGTCCGCCTTGGGCCGTGTACATATAGTAAGAAGATAAAATACTATCACTCATGTCCGCTTTGGATAGAGAATGTATGATAAGTGGATAAAATACAATAACTCATATCCGCTTCGGGTCGTGAATGTAGAGTAAGGGGGTAAAATAGTATCACTCATGTCCGCTTAGGGTCGTGTATATATAGTAAGGAGATAAAATACTATCACTCATGTCCGCTTTGGGTCTTGTTTATATGGTAAGGGGATAAAATACTATCACTCATGTCCGCTTTGGGTCTTGCATATATATGGTAAGGGGATAAAATACTATCACTTATGTCCGCCTTGGGCCGTGTACATATAGTAAGGAGATAAAATACTTTCACTCATATCCACTCTGGGTCGTGTATATATAGTATGTAGATGGAATACTATCACTCATATCCACTCTGGGTCGTGTATATATAGTATGTAGATGGAATACTATCACTCATATCCACTTTGGGTCGTGTATATATAATATGTAGATGGAATACTATCACTCATATCCGCTTTGGGTCGTGTATATATAGTATGTAGATGGAATACTATCACTCATATCCACTTTGGGTCGTGTATATATAGTATGTAGATGGAATACTATCACTCATATCCGCTTTGGGTCGTGTATATATAGTATGTAGATCGACTACTATCACTCATATCCACTTTGGGTCGTGTATATATAGTGTGTAGATGGAATACTATCACTCATATCCGCTTTGGGTCGTGTATATATAGTATGTAGATGGAATACTATCACTCATATCCGCTTTAAGTCGTGTATATATAGTATGTAGATCAAATACTATCACTCATATCCGCTTAAGGTCGTGTATATATAGTATGTAGATGGAATATTATCACTCGTATCCGATTTGGGTCGTGTATATATAGTATATAGATCATATACTATCACTCGTATCCGCTTTGGATCGAGTATATATGATAAAGGAATAAAATCTATCACTCATGTCCGCTTTTGAGTCGAGTATATATGGTAAGGGGGTAACATACAATAACTCATGTCTGCTTTAGGCCATTTATATATAGTAGGGAGATAAAATACTATCACACATGTTCGACTTGGGCCGTGTACATATATTTAAGAAGATAAAAATCTATCACTCATATTCGCTTTCGATCGATTATATATAAGTGGATCAAATAAAATAACTCATGTCCGTTTTAGGTCTAGTATATATAGTAATGGGATAAAATACTATCACTCATGTCCGCTTTCGGTCGAGTATATATGGCAAGTGGACAGAATACAATAATTCATGTTCGCTTTGGATCGAGTATATATATTCAGGGGATAAAATACAAAAACTCATGTCCGCTCTGGGTCGTGTATTTTTAGTGAAGGGATAAAATACAATAACTCATGTCCGCTTTGGGTCGTGTATATAGAGTAAGGGGATAAAACACTATTACTCATATCCGCTCTGGGTCGAGTATATATGGAAAAGGAATAAAATACTATCACTCATGTCAGATTTGGGTCGATTATATATAGTAAGGAGATAAGATTCTATCACTCATATCAGCTTTAGGTCGTGTATATATAGTAAGGGGATAAAATAACAATGACACATATCCTCTTAAGGTCGAGAATATAGAGTAAAGGTGTAAAACACTATTACTCATGTCCGCTTTGGGTTGAGTATATATGGTAAAGGGGTAACATGCACTAACTCATGTCCGCCTTAGGCCGTGTACATCTATTTAAGAAGATAAAAAACTATCACTCATGTCCGCTTTGGATCGAGTATATATGATAAGTGGATAAAATACAATAACTTATGTCCGCATTGGGTCCTGTATATATTGTAAGGAAATAAAATACTATCACTCATGTCCTCTTTGGATCGAGTATATATGATAAGGGGATAAAATACAATAAACCATGTCCGCTTAGGGTCGTGTATATATAGTAAGGAGATAAAACACAATTACTCATGTCCGCTCTTGGTCGTGTATATATAGTAAGGGGATAAAACACTGTTACCCATGTCCGCTATGGGTTGAGTATATATGGTAAAGGAATAAAAAAGCATCACTCATGTCTGCTTTGGGTCGAGTATATATGGTAAGGGGATAAAGTACAATAACTCATGTCCGCCTAGGGTCGTGTATATATAGTCAGGGAATAAAACACTTTTTCTCATGTCCGTATTCGGTCGAGTATATCTTGTAAGGGGGCAAAATACAATAACTAATGCCCACTTGAGGTCGTGTATATATAGTATGTAGATCAAATACTATCACTAATGTCCACTTTGGGTCGTGTATATATAGTATGTAGATCAAATACTATCACTCATGTCCACTTTGGGTCGTGTATATATAGTATGTAGATCAAATACTATCACTCGTATCCGTTTTGAGATGTGTATATATAGTTTGTAGATCAAATACTTTCAATCATATCCGTTTTGGGTCGTGTATATATAGTATATAGATCAAATACTATCACTCATAGTCGCATTGGGTCGTGTATATATAGCATGTAGATCAAATACTATCACTCATGCGTCGTGAATATATGGTTAGGTGATAAAATACAATAACTCATGTCCGCTTTGGGTCGTGTATATATAGTTTGTAGATCAAATACTATCACTCATGTCCACTTTGGGTCGTGAATACATGGTTAGGTTATAAAATACAATAACTCATGTCCGCTTTGGGTCGTGTATATATAGTTTGTAGATCAAATACTATCACTCATGTCCGCTTTGAGTCGTGAATATATGGTAAGGTGATAAAATGCTATAACTCATGTCCGCTATAGGTCGTGTATATATAGTTTGTAGATCAAATACTATCACTCATATCCGTTTTTGGTTGTGTATATATAGTTTGTAGATCAAATACTTTCAATCATATCCGTTTTGGGTCGTGTATATATAATATGTAGATCAATTACTATCACTCATAGTCGCATTGGGTCGTGTATATATAGTATGTAGATCAAATACTATCACTCATGTCTGCATTGGGTCGTGTATATATGGTATGTAGATCAAATAATATCACTTATGTCCGCTTTAGGTCGTGTATATATAGTATGTAGATCAAATACTATCACTCATATCCGCATTGGGTCGTGTATATATAGTATGTAGATCAAATACTATCACTCATGTCCGCTTTAGGTCGTGTATATATAGTATGTAGATCAAATACTATCACTCATATCCGCATTGGGTCGCGTATATATAGTATGTAGATCAAATACTATCACTCATATCCGCATTGGGTCGTGTATATATAGTATGTAGATCAAATACTATCACTCATATCCGCTTAAGGTCGTGTATATATAGTACAAAGATAAAATACAATCACTCATATCCGCTTTGGTTCGTGTATATATCCGCTTTGGGTCGCATATACATAATATGAAGATCAAATACTATCACTCATGCCGGCTTTTGGTCGTGAAAATATTGTCAGGTGATAAAATACAATAACTCATGTCCGCTTTGTGTCGTGTCTATATATTATGTAGATCAAATACTATTCCTCATATCCTCTAAAGGTCGTGTATATATAGTATGTAGATCAAATACTATCACTCATATCCGCTTTGGGTCGTGTATATATAGTATGTAGATCAAAAACTATCACTCATATCCGCTTAAGGTCGTGTATATATAGTATGTAGATCAAATACTATCACTCATATCCGCTTTGGGTCCTGTATATATAGTATGTAGATCAAATACTATCACTCATATCCGCTTAAGGTCGTGTATATATAGTATGTAGATCAAATACTATCACTCATATCCGCTTTGGGTCGTGTATATATAGTATGTAGATCAAATACTATCACTCATATCCGCTTTGGGTCGTGTATATATAGTATGTAGATCAAATACTATCACTCATATCCGCTTTGGGTCGTGTATATATAGTATGTAGATCAAATACTATCACTCATGTCCGCTTTGAGTCGTGTATATATAGTATGTAGATCAAATACTATCACTCATATCCGCTAAAGGTCGTGTATATATAGTATGTAGATCAAATACTATCACTCATATCTGCTATGGGTCGTGTATATATAGTATGTAGATCAAATACTATCACTCATGTCCGCTTAGGGTCGTGTATATATAGTATGTAGATCAAATACTTTCACTCATATCCGCTAAAAGTCGTGTATATATAGTATGTAGATCAAATACTGTCACTCATATCCGCTTTGGGTCGTGTTTATATAGTATGTAGATCAAATACTATCACTCATATCCGCTTTGGGTCGTGTATGTAAAGTATGTAGATCAAATACTATTACTCATATCCGCTTTGGGTCGTGTATTTATAGTACGTAGATCAAATACTATCACTCATATCCGTTTTTGGGTTGTGTATATATAGTTTGTAGATCAAATACTTTCAATCATATCCGTTTTGGGTCGTGTATATATAGTATGTAGATCAAATACTATCACTCATAGTCGCATTGTGTCGTGTATATATAGTATGTAGATCAAAAACTATCACTCATGTCCGCATTGGGTCGTATATATATAGTATATAGATCAAATACTATCACTCATGTCCGCTTTAGGTAGTGTATATATAGTATGTAGATCAAATACTATCACTCATATCCGCATTGGGTCGTGTATATATAGTATGTAGATCAAATACTATCACTCATATCGGCATTGGGTCGTATATATATAGTATGTAGATCAAATACTATCACTCATATCCACTTAAGGTCGTGTATATATAGTACAAAGATAAAATACAATCAATCATATCCGCTTTGGGTCGTGTATATATCCGCTTTGGGTCACATATATATAATATGAAGATCAAGTACTATCACTCATGCCGGCTTTTGGTCGTGAAAATATTGTCAGGTGATAAAATACAATAACTCATGTCCGCTTTGTGTCGTGTATATATATTATGTAGATCAAATACTATCCCTCATATCCGCTTTTGGTCGTGTATATATAGTATGTAGATCAAATACTATCACTCATATCCACTTTGGGTCGTGTATATATAGTATGTATATCAAAAACTATTACTCATATACGCTTAAGATCGTGTATATATAGTATGTATATCAAATACTATCACTCATATCCGTTTTGGGTCGTGTATATGTAGTATGTAGATCAAATACTATCACTCATATCCGCTTTGGGTCGTGTATATACAGTATGTAGATCAAATACTATCACTCATATCCGCTTTGGGTCGTGTATATATAGTATGTAAATCAAAGACTATCACTCATATCCGCTTTGGGTCGTGTATATATAGTATGTAGATCAAATACTATTACTCATATCCGCTTTGGGTCGTGTATATATAGTATGTATATCAAATACTATCACTCATGTCCGCTTTGGTTCGTGTGTATATATGGTCAGTTGATAAAATACTATCACTCATATCCGCTTTGTGTCGTGTATATATAGTATGTAGATCAAATACTATCACTCATGTCCGCTTTGGGTCGTGTATATATAGTATGTAGATCAAATACTATCACTCATATCCGCTTAAGGTCGTGTATATATAGTATGTAGATCAAATACTATTACTCATATCCGCTAAAGGTCGTGTATATATAGTATGTAGATCAAATACTATCACTCATATCTGCTTTGGGTCGTGTATATATAGTATGTAGATCAAATACTATCACTCATGTCCGCTTTGGGTCGTGTATATATAGTATGTAGATCAAATACTTTCACTCATATCCGCTAAAGGTCGTGTATATATAGTATGTAGATGAAATACTATCACTCATATCCGCTTTGGGTCGTGTATATATAGTATGTAGATCAAATACTATCACTCATATCTGTTTTTGGTCGTGTATATATAGTATGTAGATCAAATACAGTCACTCATATCCGCTTTTGGTCGTGTATATATAGTATGTAGATCAAATACTATCACTCATATCCGCTTTGGGTCGTGTATATATAGTATGTAGATGAAATACTATTACTAATATCCGCTTTGGGTCGTGTATATATAGTATGTAGATCAAATACTATCACTCATATCCGCTTTGGGTCATGTATATATATACTATGTAAATCAAATACAAGCACTCATGTCAGCTTTCGGTTGTGAATATATGGTCAGGTGATGAAATACAATAACTCATGTCCTATTTTGGTCGTCTATATATAGTATGTAGATCAAATACTATCACTCATATCCGCTTTGGTTCATGTATATATAGTATGTAGATCAAATACTGTCATTCATACCCGCTTAAGGTCGTGTGTATATATGGTCAGTTGATAAAATACAATGACTCATGTCCGTTTTAGGTCGTGTATATATAGTATGTAGATCAAATACTATCACTAATATACGCTTAAGTTTGTGTATATATAGTATGTAGACCAAATACTATCAATCATATCTGCTTTGGGTCGTGTATATATAGTATGTAGAGCAAATACTATCACTCATATCCGCTTTGGGTTGTGTATATAAAGTATGTAGATCAAATACTATTACTCATATCCGCTTTGGGTCGTGTATATATAGTATGTATATCAAATACTATCACTCATGTCCGCTTTGGGTCGTGTGTATATATGGTCAGTTGATAAAATACTATCACTCATATCCGCTTTGGGTCGTGTATATATAGTATGTAGATCAAATACTATCAATCATACCTGCTTAAGGACGTGTGTATATATGGTCAGTTGATAAAATACAATGACTCATGTCCGTTTTAGGTCGTGTATATATAGTATGTAGATCAAATACCATCACTCATATCCGCTTTGGGTCGTGTATATATAGTATGTAGATCAAATACTATCATTCATACCCGCTTAAGGTCGTGTGTATATATGGTCAGTTGATAAAATACAATGACTCATGTCCGTTTTTGGTCGTGTATATATAGTATGTAGATCAAATACTATCACTCATATCCGCTTTGTGTCGTGTATATATAGTATGTAGATCAAATATTATCATTCATACCCGCTTTCGGTCGTGCATATATAGTATGTAGATCAAATACTATCACTCATATCCGCTTTAGGTCGTGTATATATAGTATGTAGATCAAATACTATCACTCATATCCGTTTAAGGTCGTGTATATATAGTATGTAGATCAAATGCTATTACTCATATCCGCTTTGGGTCGTGTATATATAGTATGTAGATCAAATACTATCACTCATATCCACTTTGGGTCGTGTATATATAGTATCTAGATCAAATATTATCACTCATGTCCGTTTTAGGTCGTGTATATATAGTATGTAGATCAAATACAATGACTCATGTCCGCTTTATGTCGTGTATATATAGTATGCAATTCAAATACAATGACTCATATCCGCTTTAGGTCGTGTATATATAGTATGTAGATCAAATACAATGACTCATGTCCGTTTTAGGTCGTGGATATATAGTATGTAGATCAAATACTATCACTCATGTCCGCTTTATGTCGTGTATATATAGTATGCAATTCAAATACAATGACTCATATCCGCTTTAGGTCGTGTATATATAGTATGTAGATCAAATACAATGACTCATGTCCGTTTTAGGTCGTGTATATATAGTATGTAGATCAAATACTATCACTCATGTCCGCTTTATGTCGTGTATATATAGTATGCAATTCAAATACAATGACTCATATCCGCTTTAGGTCGTGTATATATAGTATGTAGATCAAATACAATGACTCATGTCCGTTTTAGGTCGTGGATATATAGTATGTAGATCAAATACTATCACTCATGTCCGCTTTATGTCGTGTATATATAGTATGCAATTCAAATACAATGACTCATATCCGCTTTAGGTCGTGTATATATAGTATGTAGATCAAATACAATGACTCATGTCCGTTTTAGGTCGTGTATATATAGTATGTAGATCAAATACTATCACTCATGTCCGCTTTATGTCGTGTATATATAGTATGCAATTCAAATACAATGACTCATATCCGCTTTCGGTCGTGTATATATAGTATGTAGATCAAATACAATGACTCATGTCCGTTTTAGGTCGTGGATATATAGTATGTAGATCAAATACTATCAGTCATATCCGCTTTGGGTCGTGTATATATAGTATGTAGATCAAATACTATCACTCATATCCTCTTTGTGTCGTGTATATATAGTATGTAGATCAAATACTATCACTCATGTCCGCTCTGGGTCGTATATATATAGTATGTCGATCAAAAACTATCACTCATATTCGCTGAAGGTCGTGTATATATAGTATGTAGATCAAATACTATCACTCATATCCGCTTTGGTTCGTGTATATATAGTATGTAGATCAAATACTATCACTCATATCCACTTTAGGTCCTTTATATATAGTATGTAGATCAAATACTATCACTCATATCCTCTTTGAGTCGTGTATATATAGTATGTAGATCAAATACTATTACTCATATCCGCTTAAGGTCGTGTATTTATAGTATGTAGATCAAATACTATCACTCAAGTCCGCTTTGTGTCGTGTATATAAAGTATGTAGATCAAATACTATCACACATGTCCGCTTTGGGTCGTGTATATATAGTATGTAGATTAAATACTATCATTCATATCCGCTAAAGGTCGTGTATATATAGTATGTAGATCAAATACTATCACTTATGTTCGCTTTGTGTCGTGTATATATAGTATGTAGATCAAATACTATCACTCATGTCTGCTTTGGGTCGTGTATATATAGTATGTAGATGGAATACTATCACTCATATCCGCTTTAAGTCGTGTATATATAGTATGTAGATTAAATACTATCACTCATATCCGCTTTGGGTAGTGTATATATAGTATGTAGATCAAATACTATTACTCATATCCGCTTAAGTTCGTGTATATATATTAGTAGATCAAATACTATCACTCATATCTGCTTTGGGTCGTGTATATATAGTATATAGATGGAATACTTTCACTCATTTCCGCTTTAGGTCGTGTATATATATTATGTAGATCAAATACTATCACTCATATCCGCTTTGGGTCGTGTATATATAGTATGTAGATCAAATACTATTACTCATATCCGCTTAAGTTCGTGTATATATAGTATGTAGATCAAATACTATCACCCATATCCGTTTTGGGTCGTGTATATATAGTATGTAGATCAAATACTATTACTCATATCCGCTTTGGGTCGTGTATATATAGTATGTAGATCAAATACTATCACTCATATCCGCTTTGGGTCGTGTGTATATAGTATGTAGATTAAATACTATTACTCATATCCGCTTAAGGTCGTGTATATATAATTTGTAGATCAAATTCTATTACTCATATCCGCTATAGTTCGTGTATATATAGTATGTAGATCAAATACTATCACTCATATCTGTTTTTGGTCGTGTATATATAGTATGTAGATCAAATACTATTACTCATATCCGCTTAAGGTCGTGTATATATAGTATGTAGATCAAATACTGTTACTCATATCGGCTTAAGGTCGTTTATATATAGTATGTAGATCAAATACTATCACTCATATCCACTTTGGGTCGTGTATATATAGTATGTAGATCAAATACTATCACTCATATTCGCTTTGGGTCGTATATATATAGTATGTAGATCAAATACTATTACTCATATTCGCTTTGGGTCGTATATATATAGTATGTAGATCAAATACTATTACTCATATCCGCTTTGGGTCGTGTATATATAGTATGTAGATGAAAAAATTCAATCTGTGTTTTGCTGTCAAAGAAGAAACAAGTTTCACGTGACGAAAGTATATTTGAGACTTAAAGACAGTGGGACTTTGGGCCTAAATACATTAGCTGAAAAAACACGCAGATGCTCAGCGTCTCGGGGATAATAGTAAGTTACTGGTATTAGTTGCTCGGGTCGCATTTGTTAATCTCAAGTATAGGTGGAAATTAGTGCATTTCAAAGCACTTTTTCGAACGAATTTTATATTTTTTTATTTGATCGTCCTCTACGTGCATAATCCATTCGCTTTTTTATGGGTGGATTTTCCGCACCGATTTCAGTAGCAAAAACTCTTACCGGTTGTTAAAAAACACTTTATATATGTCCAAAACGTAAAAATATCCACAAAAACGCACATTTAACACTGAAATAACTTAGTTTTTACATACAATCCTACTTTCAAATCGTTTTTGACAGTTATCACATGACGCGCACCTTTCAAGCGTCATAGCGATTTGAATAGAAACACTGTGATGGAAGCTCTACGCGGTAAATTGGAAAGGCAATACTTATCAGGGTAGGCAAATACGCATTATATTCCGATTATAAGTAGAAAACGGATAATAAGATAGTATAGCTTTCTTATGGATCTTTTTCACTTGTAATTGAATGTATGACTACCATGTTTACTGTGAACAAAATAGTGTTTAAATTTAATGCTGCCTGTACACTAACATTTCCTTTGGCAAATAATGCAGCCACACACATGACATTGTCTTTCTCCGCATTGCTTCAACTTTGGAATATCCATTATTTTCATATTTTTTTTTTATCGTCTGCTACCGTTTTCATTAGTGATCTTTTGTAAGTGTATTATGAGATCGACATTATGTTGTCCAGTACGGCCACCCATTACTACCTCATGCCAATATATCCTCAAACACTTTAAGGAGCTCATCATTTAATGATAATATCTACGTCAGGTTTATATACTTCCATGCCGAAAGTTAAGCGTGTGTTCATTAATGTCTGGTAATCTTCTATCATAACCATTGAACGTATAGTAAAAGAACAAAACTTAATTTTCAAAAGATAACTTCATGCGCCAATAGTACACAATGATATTTTTTAACCATATTAACTTATGTACATTGTTAAGCCGATGCCAAATCATTGATGCGTACGTGACTATTGAAAATAATCTTGTATAGTACTAATGAATTATGATCAACGATACACTTATTAGCTCTAAATTGGTATCAATCCATATTGCAACTAAAAAATATTTTGCTATAGCTTCTTTAGTGATCTGTGAGTTGAGTAATGCAATGTTTCAAGCACGGTTCTATGGTTAGAAATTGAATGATACATACGTTATTCATTATTTAAAATCATCACTAGGCATTCACAATATAAGAAACATGTTTTACTGTTAGCTTATGACAATTCCCATTTCAACAACAATTTAATATATTGTCAGTAAATAGTTAGAATCATTAAAAATTGTGATGCCGATACATACGATATCAATTAGTTGAAAACTTAGCAATAAATACCCAATCAGTCGTAGCTTGTCACCCAATGTTGTTCAGACGGACATTATTTAAAATAATGAAAGCTGCTGAATGTTATTGTATTTGATTACACCCCACTATAAATGGCAGACATATCTGGATATTCATGTACAGACTTTAGTATCAACGGTTTACAAGAACACTAAATGTTGTATGCATTCACATGTCCTTTCCACCAATATACGTGGTGTTGAAAACACACACACATCCGTTATAGTCTAAAGAGAAACAGAGTACTTGGATAGGTAACGTTTATATTCTTATTTTTCGACGCCCATACTTTAATTGACTTGTGAGTGTTTACTTTTGCAAATATTTCACTAATCCCAGCTCTGTGAGCATATACGAGAAAATATGCGTCTGAAAGCAAACATTTAAACAAGTTGATTTAATCAAATTTATTCTGTTTATGGGGGGAGGGGTGGGGGGTGCGGGTAATAAACTATTACAAATAACAAAAACATATATCATACGACAGAAGACTGTTTTCTTTTCTTATTTGTCTATAACCCATAGAGATATGGAGCGCGTGGTCCAGCGGTAGAGCACGGAACCCATGATTTGAGGGTCGTGAGTTCGATCCTCCGCTACGGCTATGTGTGGTGTCCTTGAGCAAGACACTTTTTCCGCAAATGCTTTGTACTGGTTCTACCTCTACCAGAGACATAGACGTCTCTGGTTATACCCAGGAAGACTTAGAGCGTAATTTGTCTAAGTTGTAAGAACTTGTTTCACAATCGAAATAAAATAAATAAGTTTAAACTAAACTAGAGATATACAAGTCCTTGCTATAACCCATATATTTCTCTCTTTAATTTTTTCAATTTAAATCTTATTTTGTTATTTATTCTTCAGCAGTAACAAAACACTTAATCATAATAATATTCATTAAAATAATCATAGATTTTAAACTAAAAACATGACGAAATATCGGACAGAAGAAAACTTTCTCATTCCTCTATAACCTATATCGCTCACTCCGCCGAAGTTCCGATTTCGCATGTATATGTTTCCACCAAGTAGCTCAGATCTAGCTCGCATCTAACTCCACTTTTGTAAAATGGCTGCTAAATGACAGCGGAACAAGGTAAATTCGAATGTTTTGGTCATATTCACCGTCTATCAAACTACAGAGGACAGTTTTTGTTTGCATAGCACGCATTTATTATTCATTATTTTATCAATATAACTCAACCTTTTTAAGGAATTAACGATTGTTTACGCAGTATTTGCCATAAAAAAAGACGTATGTGTGTGGTCTAATTCTTCACTTGGTTTTGTTCGGATGGAAATGAGACGTAAAGGGGCTAGTCTCACCCCTATTACGGCGATTAAATGAGACTAAGGTGGAACCAAGTTTTGTCATAGTCATATCCATAGATGCTCAGCGTCTTGGGTATATATAGTAATATCAGACTCAACTGATGCTCGGCGTCATTGGGTTCTTTGATATATTAGTTTATAGTGTTTGGAAATAAAGAGTACATTTATATATAACATCGTGCTCAGCTGATGCTAAACGTTATTGAGTGACGAAGTGCATTGTGCTCGACTGATGCTCAGCGTCATTGATTACAAGTTAGTGCGTTTTATTATAGTTAAACGTTATACACATTATTTGTATATTGCTTATTTGCAACCAACCAGTCATTTATCTAATCATTGGAACGAATCATCGGGAAAGTAGCCTAAGAAAAATTATATATATATTTATATTTTTGATCAAGAGCGGGTCCACCATGTAGTTAGATACTGGTGACATTCAACTTTGAATAGTTAGAAATATTTTAAGTCAGAGAATATATGATGGTTAGGAATGTAATAGTTGAATTTGTTAGCGGATTACAGATATACACAGGCTACGAAAAAAAATAGATATGCTTTTCACACCTCTGTTAAAAAACGCAATGAAAATGTGAATGAAGTGAGGTGAAAAACTTCCTATACATTTTTTTGTAATGCGACATCTTGACTTATATTTTTTATTGTTATTCAATATAATAAAACAACTATCTACCTTTTTGCCTCGGAAAAAAATGACTATTGACCCAAATCAGTGAACTATTAACCTCGACTGCGTCTCGGTCAAGAATTTCCTACTTTGGGTCAATAGTAATTTTCCTTGGATAAATAATTTTGACCATTGACCGCTAAAAAGGTAAATAGTTGTATACTGTTGTCCGCTAGATCGGTTAATAGTACATTTCGATGAAATAGTAATGCTGGTTTAGGCGCTATGGCATAGCACTAAGCATTACGCGAGGTATTATAATGTGGACATTCAGTAAACGCACAATTGTTTAAGAATATATATATTAAACATTTTCCAGAGATATGCATATACATAAATGACGAGTTATGAGTTGCTTTTGTACTATGTATGTGGATATAAAATACATGTAACAGTCGGGCCTGCACTTCTACATCTCTTTCCATCAGTCAGACACAATCAGCTTTTTTCATTTATAGACATGCTTTTCCATGTCCTTATCTACACGCTCCAGATAACTCTCCGACTTGTCTTTATGCCACTGAAACTTGCATGATTACTAGCGTTGTTTTATTTCGGAAACTCATTTATAAATCAAACCGCCATCTCAGCATCAGTAGCCCATATGTTTACAAAATTCTGAAACAGAAATTAAAGTAGAGTTGAGTGAATGGAAACATGAATAATTAAAGCTGCGACGATTATGTCGCCAGCATATAACTTAACATCTAAAGGTATCCACATATGTCACCGTTCAAACTGTCTAAACCTTCATTTAGAATGCAACAAGCGGTAATTATTCTGAATCCAGAGAGTTTGAACCTTTTATATACGTCATGTTGATGTTTACCTATATCAGAGATGCCTCAGGGCAGTATGATAGATATGGACTGGTATCTTTAAACAATTCACAGGAGAGATCAGCAGCTGACACAAGAAGTTACACTAGATATACAGTCAATCACGGCACTACTAATCTCTCTTCTTTAAAAAGTTCGTCGCCGTAATTTGGTTGCAATAATACTTAAAAAAATGTATCTGTTATAATTGCACAAACATTTGCGTTGTTCGAGTTTGATGCTGTCATACCTACAACATTTGTCAAGAGATTTGTAGTTGTATATATATCTAAAATTCCGTTATAAAGAAAAATTAAGATACATGTATACTGAACTACTTGTTGAAACACGCGCATAAGCACATATCTCAATTTAGTCTCTTTATTTTTAATCATACACGGAATTTTGTCTAAATGTCAATGTATCGCAGTCAACCGCCACATAGAGCTACATAAACCTCAACAATAATACCGGAACAGTGGATAGCATTGTAACGCAACCATATATATGTGGTACACCGAGGTCAGGTCAGGTATAACATCCAGTAGCGTAACCATATATGTGTGACACACGGACTTCACCCATAACATCCAGTAGCGCAACCATATATGTGTGGTACATGGACTTCACCCACAACATCCGGTATCACAACCATTATGTATGGTACACGGACTTCACCCTTAATATCCAGTAGCGCAACCATATATGTGTGGTACATGGACTTCACCCATAACATCCAGTAGCGCAACCATATATGTGTGGTACATGGACTTCACCCACAACATCCAGTAGCGCAACCATATATGTGTGGTACATGGACTTTACCCACAATATCCAGTAGCGCAACCATATATGTGTGGTACATGAACTTCACCCACAACATCCAGTAGCGCAACCATATATGTGTGGTACATGGACTTCACCCACAACATCCAGTAGCGCAACCATATATGTGTGGTACATGGACTTCACCCACAACATCCAGTAGCGCAACCATATATGTGTGGTACATGGACTTTACCCACAATATCCAGTAGCGCAACCATATATGTGTGGTACATGAACTTCACCCACAATATCCAGTAGCGCAACCATATATGTGTGGTACATGAACTTCACCCACAACATCCAGTAGCGCAACCATTTATGTATGGTACATGGACTTCACCCACAACATCCAGTAGTGCAACCATATATGTGTGGTACATGGACTTCACCCACAACATCCAGTAGTGCAACCATATATGTGTGGTACATGGACTTTACCCACAATATCCAGTAGTGCAACCATATATGTGTGGTACATGGACTTCACCCACAACATCCAGTAGTGCAACCATATATGTGTGGTACATGGACTTTACCCACAATATCCAGTAGTGCAACCATATATGTGTGGTACATGGACTTCACCCACAACATCCAGTAGCGCAACCATATATGTGTGGTAAATGGACTTTACCCACAATATCCAGTAGTGCAACCATATATGTGTGGTACATGGACTTCACCCACAACATCCAGTAGTGCAACCATATATGTGTGGTACATGGACTTCACCCACAACATCCAGTAGTGCAACCATATATGTGTGGTACATGGACTTTACCCACAATATCCAGTAGTGCAACCATATATGTGTGGTACATGGACTTCACCCACAACATCCAGTAGTGCAACCATATATGTGTGGTACATGGACTTTACCCACAACATCCAGTAGTGCAACCATATATGTGTGGTACATGGACTTCACCCACAACATCCAGTAGTGCAACCATATATGTGTGGTACATGGACTTTACCCACAATATCCAGTAGTGCAACCATATATGTGTGGTACATGGACTTCACCCACAACATCCAGTAGCGCAACCATATATGTGTGGTACATGGACTTCACCCACAACATCCAGTAGCGCAACCATATATGTGTGGTACATGGACTTCACCCTTAATATCCAGTAGCGCAACCATATATGTGTGGTACATGAACTTCACCCACAACATCCGGTAGCGCAATCATATATGTGTGGTACATGGACTTCACCCATAACATCTAGTAACGCAACAAAATATGTGTGATACACGGACTTCATCCATAACAGGTAGCGCAACCATATATGTCTGGTACATGGACGTCACCCACAACATCCAGTAGCGCAACCATATATGTGTGACACACGGACTTCACCCATAACATCCAGTAGCGCAACCATTATGTATGGTACACGGACTTCACCCTTATATCCAGTAGCGCAACCATATCAGTGTGGTATGAGGACTTCACTCATAATATCCAGTGGCGCAACCATATATGTGTGACACACGGACTTCTTCTATAATATCTATTTGTGCAACCATTATTTGTGTGATACACCGAGTCCACCTATAAAATCCAGTAGCGCAACCATATATGTGTGATACACGAACCTTCCATAACATCAAATAGCGCAACCATATATGTGTGATTCACGGACTTTACCAGTAATAGCCAGTAGCGCAACCATATATGTGTGATACACCTACTTCACCCATAACAGCTAGTAGCGCAACCATATATGTGTGATACACGGACTTCACCCATAATATCCGGTAACGCAACCATATATGTGTGATACACGGACTTCACCCATAATATTCAGTAGCGCAACCATATATGTGTGATACAGAGACTTCACCCATAATATCCAGTAGCGCAACCAGATATGTGTGATACACGAATCACCCAAAATATCCAGTAGGGCAACCCTATATGTCTGATACACCGACTTTACCCATAATAATAATAGCGCAACCATATTGACACAAGCTTACCTAAATAATCTATTTTCCCGTCACCATTTAAATCTGCATCTCTAATAAATTCGTCCGCCATATCTTCAGGCATTTTATCACCTGCAATTAAAAGAGTAAGGAAATCCAGAGAGCATTTATTACATTTTACTTCCCCGCAACAAAACATCAGGATAACATTATGTATTTGACGACTCCTGGGAGGATATGGGACATGCCCGGCTCCATTTAAGTTAACTAACTTATATTTTTGATTCGTCAGAATTGGATTGATTGATTGATTGAATATTAATCGTCATTTTTATGCCATCGAGGGCTAACAGACGATCAGTTAACCTAACCACTGTTTCCTGGGATTAACCAGTACTCGAGCACACCCCGTCTCCGCAAGTAACTGATAACTTTCCCACTTGAATCAGTGGTGAGAGACGAATGATAATGAGACGCAATGTCGTATATCAATCATCACGGAGACTGTTGCCGGGCGGGGGATTCGAACTCACGACCCCTGGATTGATAGTCAGACGCGTAACCGACTGAGCTAATCGGGCCCGGCGTCAGAATTAGAAAGCTATCTTATCGTGTGACAAGGTAATGTCTGTTTAAATACTTTAATACATAGACAGTCTAAGCACGCACGCACGCACGCACGCACGCACGCACGCACGCACGCACGCACGCACGCACGCATGCACGCATTATAGTTTATGGGCGGTCATTGGCTTTAATAAAATTATATCTATTACCATTGTACATTACATATTGCTTAACGTTTATTAACATCTACATTGTGCATAATAATGAAGAAATCATGTTATCAATAAATTTTTTTTTTACTAAACAGCACGGTAAATCGTGAATGGTATGCTATATTCATTTACTTATTTACAGTCTCACCTATTTGTGTAAGTACTACATACATGTACCAATCTACAGTTTCATCTATTTGTGTAAACACTACATTCATTTACCCATCTACAGCTTCACATATTTGTGTAAGCACTACATACATGTACGCATCTACAGTCTCACCTATTTGTGTAATCACTGCATTCATTTACCCATCTACAGTCTCACCTATTTGTGTAAGTACTACATACATTAACCCATCTACAGTCTCACCTATTTGTATAAGCACTACATTAATTTACCTATCTGCAGTCACGCATACTTGTGTAAGTACTACATTCATTTACTCATCTACAGCCTCACCTATTTGTGTGAGTACTACATTCATTTACCCATCTACAGTCTCGCATGTTTGTGTAAGTACTACATTCATTTACCAATATACAGCCTCACCTATTTGTGTGAGCACTACATTCATTTACCCATCTACAGTCTCACCTATTTGTGTAAGCACTACATTCATTTACCCATCTACTGTCTCACCTATTTGTGTAAGCACTACCTTCATTTACTCATCTACAGTCTCACCTATCTGTGTAAGTACTACAATCGTTTACCCATCTACAGTCTCGCATATTTGTGTAAGCACTACATATATTTACCCCTCTACAGTCTCGCATATTTGTGTAAGCACTACATACATTTACCAGTCTACAGTATCGCATATTTGTGTAAGCACTGCCTTCATTTAGCCATCTACAGTATCACCTATTTGTGTAAGTACTACAATCATTTACCCATCTACAGTCTCGCATATCTGTGTAAGCACTACAATCATTTACCCAGCTACAGTCTTGCTTATTTATGGAAGTATTACATACATTTACCCATCTACAGTCTCACCTATTTATGTAAGTACTACAATCATTTACCCATCTACAGTCTCGCATATTTGTGTAAGTACTACAATCATTTACTCATCTACAGTCTCGCATATTTATGTAAGCAATACATACATTCACCCATCTACAGCCTCACCTATCTGTGTAAGTACTACAATCATTTACCCATCTACAGTCTCGCATATTTGTGTACATGTAAGTACTACAATCATTTACTCATCTACAGTCTCGCATATTTGTGTAAGTACTACAATCATTTACCCACCTACCGTCTCACCTATCTGTGTAAACACTACATTCATTTACTATCTACAGCATCACCTATTTGTCTACGCACTACATGCATGCACCCATCTACAGTCTCACCTGTTTGTGTAAGCACTACATTCATTTACCCATCTACAGCCTCACCTATTTGTCTAAGCACTACATGCTTGTACCCATCTACAGCCTCTTCTATTTGTGTAAGCACTATATTAATTTACCCATCTACAGCCTCACCTATTTGTGTAAGTACTACATTCATTTACTCCTCTGCAGTCTCACCTATTTGTGTAAGCTCTTCATTCATTTACCCATCTACAGTCTCGCATATTTGTGTAAGTACTACATTCATTTACCCATCTACAGTCTCACCTATTTATGTAAGTACTACATGCATTTACCCATCTACAGTCTCACCTATTTGTGTAAGCACTACATTCATTTATTCATCTACAGTCTCGCATGTTTGTGTAAGTACTACATTCATTTACCAATATACAGCCTCCCCTATTTGTGTAAGTACTACATTCATTTACCCATCTACAGTCTCACCTATTTGTGTAAGCACTACATTCATTTACCAATCTACTGTCTCACCTATTTGTGTAAGCACTACATTCATTTACCCATCTAAAGTCCCACCTATTTGTGTAAGCACTACCTTCATTTACTCATCTACAGTCTCACCTATTTGTGAAAGTACTACATTCATTTACCCATCTACAGTCTCACCTATCTGTGTAAGTACTACAATCATTAACTATCTACAGTATCGCATATTTATGTAAATACTACATTCATTTACCCATCTACTGTCTCACCTATTTGTGTAAGTACTACATTCATTTACCCATCAACAGTCTCACCTATTTGTGTAAGCACTACATTCATTTACTCATCTACAGTCTTGCATATCTGTGTAAGTACTACATTCATTTACCCATCTACTGTCTCACCTATTTGTGTAAGTACTACATTCATTTACTCATCTACAGTCTCACCTATTTGTGTAATCACTTCATTCATTTACCCATCTACAGTCTCACCTATTTGTGTAAGCACTAAATTCATTTACCCATCTTCAGCCTCACCTATTTGTGTAAGCACTACATTCATTTACCCATCAACAGTCTCACCTATTTGTGTAAGCACTACATTCATTTACCAATCTACAGTCTCACCTATTTGTGTAAGCATTACACTCATTTACCCATCTACAGCCTCACCTATTTGTGTAAGAACTACATTAATTTACCCATCTACAGTCTCACTTATTTGTGTAAGCACTACATTCATTTACCCATCTACAGCCTCACCTATTTGTGTGAGCACTACATTCATTTGCCCATCTACAGCCTCACCTATTTGTGTAAGCACTACATTCATTTACCGATCTACAGTCTCACCTATTTGTGTAAGCAGTACATTCATTTACGCATCTACAGTCTCACCTATTTGTGTAAGCACTACTTTCAGTTCATCCCTCGTAATATAACCGTCGCCATCCTTGTCGAAAACATTAAATGCATCCTGCATTTCGTAACAAACTTCGTCCGCCAATGACTTTAATATTTCTTTATCAATTATGAACTTTTTAAATTCTTCAAAGTCTATCGATCCATTATCTGAAACAAGTGTATAGTTTAAAAGAAATACACTAAGATCAATTATGTATTGATAGGCGACAAAAATATCGAAATTATATCATAAAACCAACTACCCTAAAGTATATAAATGTAAATGCCAAAGAGCAAACATTCATAGGGCCGATTGATTTCAATCAGAAACAAAGATAAAATTATTTTTTATATAAGTGTACGTGATCAATTGCTGTGTGCGTCGATGGACGTGTCTGGTATACTATTTAGAACATGTTTAGAATCTGACCTCCTAAAATCACCAAACTCGTGTGTCCGTGTCTGGTATACTATTAAAAACATGTTTAGAATCTGCCCTCCTATTGTCACCAAACTCATTATGCCGTGTCTGGTATACTATCTAGAACATGTTTAGAATCTGACCTTCTAAAGTCACCAAACTCACGTGTCCGTGTCTGGTATACTATTTAGAACATATTTAGAATCTGACCTCCTAAAGTCACCAAACACATGCGGCCGTGTCTGGTATACTATTTAGAACATGTTTAGAATCTGACCTCCTAAAGTTACCAAACTAATGCGGCTGTGTCTGGTATACTATTTATAACATGTTTATAATCTGACCTCCTAAAGTCACCAAACTCATGCGGCCGTGTCTGGTATACTTTTTAGAACATGTTTAGAATCTGACCTCCTAAAGTCACCAAACTAATGCGGCCGTGTCTGGTATACTATTTAGAACATGTTTAGAATCTGACCGCCTAAAGTCACCAAACACATGCGGCTGTGTCTGGTATACTTTTTAAAACATGTTTAGAATCTGACCTCCTAAAGTCACCAAACCCATGCGGCCGTGTCTGGTATACTTTTTAGAACATGTTTAGAATCTGACCTCCTAAAGTTACCAAACTAATGCGGCCGTGTCTGGTATACTATTTAGAACATGTTTAGAATCTGACCGCCTAAAGTCACCAAACACATTCGGCCGTGTCTGGTATACTATTTAGAACATGTTTAGAATCTGACCTCCTAAAGTCACCAAACTCATGCAGCCGTGTCTGGTATACTTTTCAGAACATGTTTAGAATCTGACCTCCTAGAGTCACCAAACACATGCAGCCGTGTCTGGTATACTTTATAGAACATGTTTAGAATCTGACCTCCTAAAGTCACCAAACTCATGTGACCGTGTCTGGTATACTTTTAAGAACATGTTTAGAATCTGACCTCCTAAAGTCACCAAACACATGCGGCCGTGTTTGGTGTACTATTTAGAACATGTTTAGAATCTGACCTCCTAAAGTCACCAAACACATGCGGCCGTGTCTGGTATACTTTTTAGAACATGTTTAGAATCTGACCCCCTAAAGTCACCAAAAACATGCTGCCGTGTCTGGTACTCTATTTGGAACATGTTAAGAATCAGATCTGCTAAAGTCACCAAACCCATATGACCGTGTTTGATTAACTATTTAGAACATGTATAGAATCTGACATCGTAAACTCATTAACACAGGTCCAAGATCGAAATGTCATCTCAATCTGTAGATCCTTTAAACCTCTCACCAGCTTGTAGATATGAGCTGGTAGATACGAGTAGATCCTACAAACCTCTAGCCAGCTGATGGATACGAGTAGATCCTGTAAACCTCTCGCCAAGTGGTAGAATCGAGTAGACACTGTAAAAAACTCTTGCCAGCTGGTAGATACGAGTATAACCTGCAAACATCTCACCAGCTGGTAAACACGAGTAGATCCTACATACCTCTAGCCAGCTGGTGGATACGAGTAGATCCTGTAAATCTCTCGCCAAGTTATAGATACGAGTAGACAATATAAACCTCTCGCCAGCTGGTAGATACGAGAGGATCCTTCATATCTCTCGCCAGTTGGTAGATACGAGTATATCCTGCAAACCTCTTGACAGCTGATAGATACTAGTAGATCATGCAGACCTCGCGCCAGCTGGTGGATACGAGTGGATATTGTAAACCTCTCACCAGCAGGTAGATACGAGTAGATCCTGTAAACCTCTAGCCAGCTGGTAGATACGAGTAGATCCTGTAAACCTCTTGTCAACTGATAGATACGAGTGGATCCTGTAAAACTCTCGCCAGCTGATCCAGTCAAGTAGATCATGTAAACCTCTCGCCAGCTGGTAGACACGAGTAGGTCCTGCAAACCTCTCGCCAGCTGGTAAATAGGAGTAGATCCTATAAACATCTCGCCAAGTGGCCGATAGGAGTAGACACTATAAACCTCTCACCAGCTTGTAAATACGAGTAGATCCTGTAAACCTCTTGTCAGCTGGTAGATACGAGTAGATCCTGTAAACCTCTCCCCAGCCGATAGATACGAATAGATCCTGCAAACCACTCGCCAGCTGGTAGATACGAGTAGATCCTGCAAACCTCTTGCCTACTGGTGGATACGAGAAGATCGTGTAAAACTCTCACCAGCTGGTAGATACGAATAGATCCTGTAAACCTCTTGCCAGCTGGTAGATACGAGTAGATTCTGCCAACTTCCCGACAGCTGGTAGATACCAGTAAATTCTATCAACCTCTCGTCAGCTGATAAATAGGAGTAGATCCTGTAAACCTCTCTCCGGCTAATAGATAGGAGAATATCATGTAAACCTCTCGCAAGCTGGTTTATACGAGTATATCCTTTGAACCTTTCGCCATCTGGTAGATACGAGTAGATCCTGTAAACCACTCGACAACTGGTAGATAAGAGTAGGTCCTGCAAACCTCTCGCCAGCTAATAGATAAGAGTAAATCCTGTAAACCTCTCGCCAGATGGAAGATACGAGTAGATCCTGCAAACTTCTCGCCAGCTGGTAGATACAAGATGATTCTGTAAATCTCTCGCCAACTTGTAGATATGAGTAGATCCTGTAAACTTCTTGCCAGTTGGTAGATATGAGTTGATCTTGTAAACCTCTTGCCAGCTGGTAGATACGAGTAGATCCTGTAAACCTCTCGCCAGGTGGTAAATTCAAGTAGATCCTGTAAACCTCTCGCCAGCTGGTAAATTCGAGTAGATCCTGTAAACCTCTTGCCATCTGGTAGATACGAGTAGATCCTGTAAACCTCTCGCCAGCTGGTAGATACGAGTAGATCCTGTAAACCTCTTGCCAGCTGGTAAATTCAAGTAGATCCTGTAAACCTCTTGCCAGTTAGTAGATATGAGTTGATCTTGTAAACCTCTTGCCAGCTGGTAGATACGAGTAGATCCTGTAAACCTCTTGCCAGTTAGTAGATATGAATTGATCTTGTAAACCTCTTGCCAGCTGGTAGATACGAGTAGATCCTGTAAACCTCTCGCCAGGTGGTAAATTCGAGTAGATCCTGTAATCTTCTCGCCAGCTGGTAAATTCGAGAAGATCCTGTAAACCTCTTGCCAGCTGGTAGATACGAGTAGATCCTGTAAACCTCTCGCCAGCTGGTAGATACGAGTAGATCTTGTAAACCACTCGCCAGCTGGTAGATACGAGTAGATCTTGTAAACCTCTCGCCAGGTGGTAAATTCGAGTAGATCCTGTAAACCTCTCGCCAGCTGGTAAATTCGAGTAGATCCTGTAAACCTCTTGCCAGCTGGTAGATACGAGTAGATCCTGTAAACCTCTAGCCAGCTGGTAAATTCGAGTAGATCCTGTAAACCACTTGCCAGTTTGTAGATACGAGTAGATCCTGTAAACCTCTTGCCAGTTAGTAGATACGAGTAGATCCTGCAAACTTTTCGCCAGCTGGTAGATACAAGAAGATCCTGTAAATCTCTCGCCAACTGGTAGATATGAGTAGATCCTGTAAACCTCTTGCCAGTTGGTAGATATGAATTGATCTTGTAAACCTCTTGCCAGCTGGTAGATACGAGTAGATCCTGTAAACCTCTCGCCAGCTGGTAAATTCGAGTAGTTCCCGTAAACCTCTTGCCAGTTGGTAGATATGAGTTGATCTTGTAAACCTCTTGCCAGCTGGTAGATACGAGTAGATCCTGTAAACCTCTCGCCAGCTGGTAGATACGAGTAGATCCTGAATTTCAAATACTTACGATCTGTATCGATAGGGTCTAAGAGCTCCTTCATTTCCGTGTCTGACTTGAGACTCCCTGTATACCGTAATAACTTAGCCAGCTCTTCTTTGTCTAGTCTGCCATCGTGATCGCTGTCTAATAAATTAAACGTATCCTTAATGTCTGAAAGGGAACAAATAAATTTGTAAACAATTTATTTGTGACTGGAACAATTGTTATATTTACCATGTATATGGATATAACACATATGCGACAACTGTTATAAATACAACATGTATTTGGATATAAGTTGCATGTTATAACTGTTATATATATAACATTTATAATGGATTTAAGATGCTTGTAACAACTGTTATATATATATATATGTATATGTATATATATAACATGTATATGGATATAAGATGCATGTTACAACTGCTATATATATAACATGTATATGGATATAAGTTGCATGTTACAACTGTTATATATATACATGTACCATGTATAATGGATATAAGATGCTTGTAACAACTGCTATATATATAACATGTATAATGGATATAAGTTGCATGTTACAACTGTTATATATATAACATGTATATGGATATAAGTTACATGTTACAACTGTTATATATATAACATGTATAATGGATATAAGACGCTTGTAACAACTGTTATGTATATATATACCATGTATAATGGATATAAGACGCTTATAACAACTGTTATATATATAACATGTAAATGGATATAAGTTGCATGTTACAACTGTTATATATATATATATATATATATATATATATATACCATGTATAATGGATATAAGATGCTTGTAACAACTGTTATATATATATATTACATGTATATGGATATAAGTTGCATGTTATAATTGTTATATATATAACATATATATGGATAAAAGTTGCATGTTACAACTGTTATATATATACCATGTATAATGGATATAAGATGCTTGTAACAACTGTTATATATATAACATGTATATGGATATAAGTTGCATGTTACAACTGTTATATATATATACCATGTATAATGGATATAAGACGCTTGTAACAACTGTTATATATATAACATGTATATGGATATAAGCTGCATGTTACAACTGTTATATATATATATACCATGTATAATGGATATAAGATGCT
This sequence comes from Panopea generosa, assembly GCA_029582155.1. Taxonomy (NCBI): domain Eukaryota; kingdom Metazoa; phylum Mollusca; class Bivalvia; order Adapedonta; family Hiatellidae; genus Panopea; species Panopea generosa. The sequence goes on along the minus strand of CM055904.1, from coordinate 26,478,675 downwards.
TGTAACAACTGTTATATATATATAACATGTCTATGGATATAAGTTGCATGTTACAATTGTTATATATATACCGTGGAACATGGATATAAGATGCTTGTAACAACTGTAATATATATATATATAACATGTATATGGATATAAGTTGCATGCTACAACTGTTATATATATATATATAACATGTATATGGATATAAGATGCATGTTACAACTGTTATATATATAACATGTATAATGGATATAAGATGCTTGTAACAACTGTTATATATATATATAACATGTATATTGATATAAGATGCTTGTAACATCTGTTATATAAATAACATGTATCTGGATATAAGTTGCATGTTACAACTGTTATATATATATATATTAGTAGGCCATCCAAAAAGCAAAATGACCCTTATTTTAACTTTTGATGGCAATTTTTAGTAGAATTATTTTAGTACCATAACATTATTCCCCAATATGTACAGCATCGTGTGATGATGGATGCCACTCATGAAATTGCGTTTTAAGGTCACAGTTGAGGTCAAAGGTCAATCAAATGCAAAAATTAACAAAACAGTATTGTATATAAATTTTTGTCACTAAAGTTACAATTATGTTGTTTTATATATTTCTTCTGTAATGACATGTTGTTAATAGACTATTAGACAATATAGCCAAATAAACACAATTTTATTTGAGTAATGTAGGCCTCCGGCCCATAATACATTTTTAAACACATAGTAAACATGGAATCTAACAAATAAACAATCATAATACGAACATTATAATTTCAATACAGTTTTGATTAAATGAATGCAATATATTTATTTATATATATATATTTTTTTAATGTAGTGACTGTTCTGTTGTTTTGCTCGTGGTCAATGTTTGTGTCTATCTTATTTCAAATATTGAAAAAAAGAGAAAAGGAATACACAATTTCGAGATTTAATTCAAGTCATTATGTTTTAAGTCATTTTGTTTTAAGATTGGAGGTAAAGAGTTCATTTATTAAACATCTCAAATACAAACTTTGCCAGTTTGATTATCTTGTCAGAATTGGCTGTGCTCATCAAACTGTAGAATTCATATACATTATGATAGTTGTGATCGTTATAACTAATAATGAAACAGTGTAAAGGATGATGGAGCATCTATTTAAAGGATATTGAAGCATGTCTGTCTTTCTGCTTGTTTTTATACGAGTCGAAAGTTCAATAAGTACATTTAAAATGTAGACAATTTCAGTAGTTGTTGTTTATTGCAAATCTGCAATTTGTTTTTAACCTTGAATTTTATACATATCTTTGAAGATAAATACTAAAATTAACTCTAAAAGTTAAGTGTTCGCTTGGACGTCCGTATGTTCTTCACAATACGATAATACACTGGTGCATATTTTTTTATCATGTATTCTTCTCCAATTGAAATGCGATTTAAGGAGAAATAACAATTACGAATATATATACTTTAGATTAAAAGTAAATGTAAAAGAAAGAGAGTTTATGTTATGATGTAATCAAATTACCTTAATTGTACGTAAAGCTAGTAAAACTTGTCCTACCATATATAAATATGCCTCACAAAGTATCTGAGATTCGAAAAAAATTACTTGTTACGTCCAGCGTAGAAGTTCTTGACAGAAATGACAGTTTTGTTCGTGACACTTGATTGAAACTTTTTATGGCATAAAATTTGTGATAGTGTATTCACTTCCAAAAACAAAATTAATAAACTCAAAAGAAAAATGGGATCTCCTGGACCTTCTATTATAGTAGTGTCGAAGAAGAGTTGAAAGATGCTCCTGTCCATTCAGAAACTTTAGCAAAATATTACCAACTGATTCGAGTTGTTGTATTTTATTTCAGTCGGAAGATGTAAAACAGTTACACTGTATAAGAGTGATAGTTTTCAAGAATATGTATTGCGGCTGTAAATGAACTTCTTGCGTCCGAAGTAAAATACATTCTAAAATGTCTAAGTTTAAAAAACAAATTGTGAAGTATGAGAATACTATCAAAGATGATACAGTAATGACAGAATTATGAGGATTTAGTTCCGGTGATTATTGGTGGCGACTGGAGTAGCTATATTACAAGGAAGCGGGTATTAAATCAGACTGTCCCAAGCAAATATGAGGATCGTTCTATGAAGACGTCAAAAAAGCTACTGACCCAAAGCACAGTTTATTAGACCATCATATATGCGTCTGATTTTGGGTCATATACTGATTTATCTGATAATGTTTCAAGTATTCTAGAACTATATGAAAGTATACTTATACAGGAAAGTGTTGACTGCTGCTCAACAAGTAAGAGGTGAGATAGGCATGATTTCCTTCGGGAAGGTATAGACATTGATTATGTAGACAAGGTAATTCCTGGAAGGTTCTTTCTCTATCTCGCCTGCTATTTGGTGGTATGACAATTATTCTAGATGGCAATGCTGAAGTCAGAACCTATGCGGAGAACTGTTACGTTTGTATACTAGCGCAGGAGATATAGTATTTGACGTATCTAACGGCATACACAATCTCAAGATATTGGCCTTGGACATGCTCTTCACAAGACAGCTTGTTCTGAAATAAGTGTCAGTCTTTTCCATGCTGTGAACCACACTGTTATAAATATTATCAATAGAATTGACAACTTAATTGTAAATGACAGTCTTGGGATGTATATCGAAAATTGATATGATCTGTTTATGTCCTGTGATAATATTGGTGCTGTTGAAGCAACGTTAGATGAAAGAAACATAGTTAACAGCACAATATGGTGGTTGGGAAATACAGTCAAACTCTAGAGAATATTATGTGGGTACTAATACCAGAACTTAATAATTGGGCAAACATGCTTCTGCTGATACTATGAAAACTATACAGTTGGATAAAGCAATGATGGTAGGCTATATCCAATAAATTGACCTGACAACATAAATGCAAGTAGTTGGTACACACACAATAATGAAACACGTTAAATAGCATATATTCGGAATATTTGAATAGATAATTAGCAAAATAGTCAAAATGATATGCAAACAGTTCCGACATGGAGAGCTTACAATGAATTAAGCAGTCCAGATATACTGCCAATGACAACTATAGGAATGCTTCCAATACTACAATACTCTTTAAATAAACTAAACACATTTACTACTGTTATCAATATATTTGAAGAAATTTCAAATCATATTGGTCAAAGTAACACCCTTATCACAGCAGATCAGCCATCCATTCTAAAAAAAATAACTTGTATGCGGCAATCAAGACCTGTTTACTTAGATGATATGAAGTCTCTCGAAAGACAGCACCAGATATGTGTGGGAAATATAAAGATAGGATTTTTATAGTCAAAAGGAACAAAATCACTGAACACTGACCAAGCAACAAGCTGGATGAAAACATTTGTAATATGAACAATAGGAAAAAAGGAATCACACAAAACGACCAAGCCAGAGACAAATTCTGTGTCACTTTGACAACTCAGTCAGATGTGTTAGTGAAGTCACTATAAGGAGAAAGTGATGCAGAGGAAGACCATACCTACACCAGATATGATTGTCTGCCTTTAGGAACTGATCTTGATGAGTCTGATGTTCAAGTTTTGATCAAACATATGGATACTTTTGACATTTTTTGAGTATGATCCTTTGAAGAAAAAAACAAAACATTTGCAATGATATATGATGTTTCAAACATGCAGAAAGTTCAGGTTGTTAAAGATGACAGAAAACTACTTCAGAGTCTATCAAACATTTAAATGTTTAAACATATCTTTGTCAGCTGTAAATGCTAGCTGAAATGTAGAAATTGGTTCTGTGCTGAAACACAAGTTGTCCTTGGTACCTCTGCCAGTTGCTAGGGTTGTATGATTTAGGAATTCTACCACAAAGACTGAATTATTGAATGTCTCTGAATATGAAGTGATTTTAACTTGATGACTTTCCCAATTTTTCACTGAAATGATACATAGTCATTGATAGTCACACTATGATTCAGGCTTTTGGAATACACGCTATCCGAATAGTTACTTTCTGCATTCTAACAAATAACCTTATTATATAACAACGTATTTACTAGTATACTAGTGTATATTAAAATGACTATAGATCATTAGCTTTCTTTGTTGAGCAATATCAGAGAATATTAACTATTTCTATACCGCTTATAGTTTTGTCCGACTTCTATTGTGACCTCATGAAGCTCTTTCCTTCTATTTTAATATGCTTAATTTCTCATAAAGTTTGTTTATGTATTCACTTCATTTGATTTAAAATACTTGCCTGTTCTTAATTATTGGAAGCTTGCATTTCACAAGAAATTCAAATTTCATAAATTTTACCCACTTTTTGACCTTTGACCTCAATTTGACAACACAATTTTTAACATATTTTTTTCATTTTCCTTGTAGTTGCTTACAAGAGACATATTTTTTATAGTTTTCAGTTCAATAAATAAACAAATATTTTAACAAGACAGTTTCTTTAATTCTATATATCAATTACTGCACCTAGTTGACCTTTGACCTAATTTTGAGATTATCAGGCGATTTCATGATTGGCATCCACCCTCACAGGTTTGTATACATGCCAAGGAAGGCATTTAGCATGGATGCCAAATTCTGCTCAAATTTGCGATCAAAAGTTTTTTTCCTGTGTTTGGATGGCCTACTATATAACGTGTATTTTGATATAAGTTGCATGTTACAACTGTTATATATATAACATGTATAATGGATATAAGATGCTTGTAACAACTGTTATATATATATAACATGTATATGGATAGAAGATGCATGCAGCAACAGTTATATATATCTTACATGTATATAGATATAAGTTGCATGTTACAACTGTTATATATATAACATGTATAATGGATATAAGATGCTTGTAACAACTGTTATATATATATAACATGTATATGGATATTAGTTGCATGTTACAACTGTTATATATATAACATGTATTTGCATATAAGGTGCATGTTACAACTGTTATATATATATACCATGTATAATGGATATAAGATGCTTGTAACAACTGTTATATATATATAACGTGTATTTGGATATAAGTTGCACGTTACAACTGTTATATATAAAACATGTATAACAGATATAAGATGCGTGTAACAACTGTTATATATATATATATATAACATGTATACAGATATAAGATGCATGCAGCAACTGTTATATATATATAACATGTATTTGGATATAAGTTGCATGTTACAACTGTTATATATATAACATGTATAATGGATATAAGATGCTTGTAACAACTGTTATATATATATAACATGTATATGGATATAAGATGCTTGTAACAACTGTTATATATATACCATGTATAATGGATATAAGTTGCATGTTACAACTGTTATATATATAACATGTATAACGGATATAAGATGCTTGTAACAACCGTTATATATATATAACATGTATATGGATATAAGTTGCATGTTACAACTGTTATATAATTATATAACATGTATTTGGATATAAGTTGCATGTTAAAACTGTTATATATATATACCATGTATAATGGATATAAGACGCTTGTAACAACTGTTATATATATAACATGTATATGGGTATAAGTTGCATGTTACAACTGTTATATAATTATATAACATGTATTTGGATATAAGTTGCATGTTAAAACTGTTATATATATATACCATGTATAATGGATATAAGACGCTTGTAACAACTGTTATATATATAACATGTATTTGGATATAAGTTGCATGTTACAACTGTTATATATATACCATGCATAATGGATATAAGACGCTTGTAACAACTGTTATATATATAACATGTATATGGATATAAGTTGCATGTTACAACTGTTATATATATATACCATGTATAATGGATATAAGATGCTTGTAACAACTGTTATATATATATAACATGTCTATGGATATAAGTTGCATGTTACAACTGTTATATATATACCATGTATAATGGATATAAGATGCTTGTAACAACTGTTATATATATAACATGTATATGGATATAAGATGCATGCAGCAACTGTTATATATATACCGTGTATAATGGATATAAGACGCTTGTAACAACTGTTATATATATAACATGTATTTGGATATAAGTTGCATGTTACAACTGTTATATATATATATATATATATATATATATATATATATATATATATATATATATATATATATATATATATATACCATGTATAATGGATATAAGACGCTTGTAACAACTGTTATATATATAACATGTATATGGATATAAGCTGCATGTTACAACTGTTATATATATATATACCATGTATAATGGATATAAGATGCTTGTAACAACTGTTATATATATATAACATGTCTATGGATATAAGTTGCATGTTACAACTGTTATATATATACCGTGGAACATGGATATAAGATGCTTGTAACAACTGTAATATATATATATAAAACATGTATATGGATATAAGTTGCATGCTACAACTGTTATATATATATATATATAACATGTATATGGATATAAGATGCATGTTACAACTGTTATATATATAACATGTATATGGATATAAGATGCATGTTACAACTGTTATATATATAACTGTATTTGGATGAAAGTTGCATGTTACAACTGTTATATATATAACATGTATATGGATATAAGTTGCATGTTACAACTGTTATATATATGTCATGTATAATTGATATAAGATGCTTGAAACAACTGTTATATATATATAACATGTATAATGGATATAAGATGCTTGTAACAACTGTTATATATATATATATATATATATATACCATGTATAATGGATACAAGATGCTTGTAACAACTGTTATATATATATATTACATGTATATGGATACAAAAAACATGTAACAACTGTTATATATGTATAACATGTATATGGATACAAGACGCATGTAACAACTGTTATATATGTATAACATGTATATGGATTTAAGATGCATGCAGCAACTTTTAGATATATACCATGTATAATGGATATAAGATGCTTGCAACAACTGTTATAATATATATATATATATATATATATATATATATATCACATGTATTTTTATATAAGTTGCATGTTACAACTGCTATATATATATATAACAAGTATATGGATATAAGATGCATGCAACCACTGTTATACATATAACATAGATATGAATAGAAGAAACATGTAATAACTGTTATATATATATAACATGTATATGGATACAAGACGCATGTAACAACTGTTATATATATATAACATGTATATGGATATAAGATGCATGTAACAACTGTTATATATATATACCATGTATATGGATACAAGATGCTTGTAACAACTGTTATATATATATAACATGTATATGGATATAAGACGAATGTAACAACTGTTATATATATTTATATATACCATGTATATGGATGCAAAATGCTTTTAACAACTGTTATATATATATATATATAACTTGTATATGGATATAAGACGCATGTAACAACTGTTATATATATATATATATATATATATATATATATATATATATATATATATATATATATATAACATGTAAATTGATACAAGACGCATATAACAACTGTTATATATATATATCTAACATGTATATGGATAGAAGACGCATGTAACAACTGTTATATATATATAACATGTATATGGATACAAGATACATGTAACAACTGTTATATATATATATATATATATATATATAACATGTATATGGATATAAGACGCATGTAACAACTGTTATATAAATAACATGTATATGGATGTAAGATACATGTAATAACTGTTGTATATATAGCATGTTTATGGATATAAGGTACATGTAACAACTGTTATATATACAACATGTATATATATAGAAGATGCATGTAACAACTGTTATATATATATAACTTGTATATGGATATAAGATGCATGTTACAACTGTTATATATATATATATAACATGTATATGGATATAAGATGCATAATGATCCAACGGGTTTATAAATCTGTCCTTTAAATAGAATGTGAGTTTTCATGAATCCTTAACTGGATTCTACTCATATAATGCTGTCAGTTCATGTATGTAAATTGTCCGTCCAGTCCAGATGTGTTGCATGTAAATCCATAGTATATAAGTCATGGTCGACACCAAATATATTGGTTTGGCAGAGGCCTTGATATTGTGTCTATGGTTTGCATTGCAGCTATGCGAACTCGCCGTAGTCTGGTCTGTACATTTATGTCTTGGTTATTCACAAATAATAATCTCCATATATATATATATATATATATGTATATGGACATACGATACATGTACCTGCTGTTATAACATGTATATTGGTATAAGATAAATTTTACAGCTGCAATATATAATAGCATTGTGATTTAGGTGCTACTGATAAAATGTAAAAGTATACTCATGTTATATTTACATTTTAAAGTTGCCTGATTTTACGCTTGGCAAAAATATAATGAATGTAGAATTCCCACTTACCTTTCATATGTTGATCCGTGACATCTCCCATCTGAAAATTAAAATATATTGTAAGAGACTGTATTGCATTTAAGCATTGCAGATGACATAACAATATCTCACACTCGTACACATACTCGTACATATACTCGTTCATGTACACAGAAAACAGGTTTTAAGGAAGTTACTTAATTGTTGTTATATTAATTTCAACTGCCAATCAGTATTGTGACATTTTGGCAGGTTTATTATTTATTGTTTTCATCAAACATCGATCCTACCACATGATCTGGTTTACAAAGTTCATACATTTGGTACAACCCTAATCTTAAGGTCGAAGGTTCGAGCATTTTTTATAAGCATTGGTTTTCTAAAGGAATATTAGTTATAAATGCATAATGAATAGCAATGGCAATTTTTATACCATTAGAGAATTCATCAACAAGTATAATATCAATACAAATTTATTGAATTTGAAAGGCTTATGGCATCAGCAAGACAATACATAAATAAATTTAAGTTTCAACACTTAGCCAGTAATTGCCAGAACCCTATATGTCCACTTCCAGTCTGACTATTGTTAAAGATAAAAAGTGTTGTAGAGCAATATATAAAACATGTTTTCAGAAAATGGTAAACCTTCTTCAAAATGTAAGTTGGAAGAGGAGTAAGATATAAGAATTAATTTAAGATGGTCAAAATATTATGCTCTACCATTTAGTTTCACTACAGATACGAATTTACAATGGTTTCAATATAGAATCAACCATAAACTATTGGGTACAAACTCACTCTTGAAGAAAATGAATATCGCTGTTTCAGATATGTGTACATTCTGTCAGACAGAAATTGAAACCATAAAACATTTATTTATAAACTGTGCAACATCAAAACAAATTATGTTTTAGTTTAAACATATTTTATTGCTTTTTAACATATATATATACATATAGAAGCAAAAGGGTTGGGCCACAAGTTCTACCAACATTAGTTACGGCCCTTCCCTACAATTTATGTCTTGTCTTGTTGACTATATCAAAGAAAAGAACAGTGCTATTATTACAAACTGGTCAATTACTGATATTCTATTTGGAAACAAAGAGTTTGACCCAGTGTTGAATAAATTGTTACTGATAACAAAAAAAATCATCTTCAACCATAAATTAGATAAAAAAGAACTCTGTTTAACAAACTTTAAACTTTATTTTTTTCGAAATCTTTATAACACAGAAAGATATATAGCAAAAGTAAACTTTAATTTGGTAGGATTTGATGTTCTTTGGGAGGTCTATAAACTTCTTGTAATCTAAGATACATTATTGATTCCCCTCCGGATTTTTGTGGTTAAATTGCTTTAAATATTTATACAATCAAGTACAGTAGACTTGATCCTTCCAATCTTTTTTCATACAATTATTATTATTATTATTATAAAAAATGCTACTATTTAGTATTTAAAGAATATGAAAAAAAAACAAGCAGTTTTATCAGTCTCAGATGATTTTAATGTCTATAAATAAGTAAATGTTACATAATTTTTTAAATTAGAAATATATAATGTTACATAGTCATTCTTCGAGATTATATATATTGTACAAATATGTAACATACAACATATATGTCTATGTTGAATACTTCAATGAAGTTATCTTATTTTGTATACAACGCACGGAGAGCGGGTGTCTGTTTCACCAGCATTTTCTTTGGTTAACCGTTTTAACCGATTGTAGAATGGTGATTCAACCATTCAGTAACCGCTGGGAATTAAAAGTAACGCAGTTTTTTTTTCAATCCAGTGCAAGCCACCACGGTTACATATATTTCTTTTAACTTATGTTTCTTATAGATACTTCTATGAATACCCGAGTGTGTTTTTTTAGGGTTTTTGTTTGTGAGTTTTTTTTCTTTTTCACAAACAGACTAAAGAGCAAACTTTCCTTGTAAATAAATAAAAAATAATATTAGTACAAAATGAAACAATATGGTATATATAGTCATTGTATAACTTATTTGATATCAATAACAAAATATATATGCATATAAAGAATTGGAGTTAACAAACTCACTAAAAGACTTGGAAAGTTTGCCCTTAATTTTACAAATGTGAAAATGTTGAAATTTGCATATATTTCTTCTACATCTGGTATTGTTAAACTGTTACAATGAAATAAAACATTACAAAAAAAAAGGTTTATTGCGATATGTTACGACAATGACGTTTTAACACTTACGATAATGAAAAAATAAAAGTGGAGGTAAAATAATCCCAACCATGCACATCCGTCCTGATACTGACCTAGCTTATCGCGGCTCTATTCTCGGGTATTTCGGGTATTTTACCGTGCGTGTTTTGTTTGGATTTTTACCGTCTTAAGAGAAAAGACTGTAAAATGGTGGAGTCACATTAAAGTCTCGATAATGAATATCAACTTAGCTTTAAAAAAAAAGGAATGGTTGTTAAAGGTGTTCAGTACGATATGCATGTATTCAAAAAGGTCACGTTTCAAATGGCCTTTTTCAATAAAATGTTTTCTTTTAAAATGCATTTAAACACAAACAAAGCACGTACTGGTAATGGCAATGCAACTTTGCCATTAAAACACATGAATGACACTATGCAACCAGGGCGATCATGCAATATCTTTTATAGACCCTTGCGTAACAGTACAAGTGGAATACATGGAGCATAAAATAAGACCAAAGTTCCAATTTTGTAAAATTGATTACAGCGAACCATGAGGTGTAATGGGATTTGTGGAATGTAAAATGGTCAGTTGGAAGCAAATGTATACTCAACTGACATACGGTTAAAAAATAAAATGAAATCATTCAGATATTATCGCTAAATTGTGTTTTAATAGAAACTTCATTATGATCATAACGTGATGGTGAAATCATGACTATACATGTTGCTGAAGTGTCTCACAGATTGTAACTGTTTCCAGTTTAGTTCTGTCATGACATACCCTCTGTAACAACGCTAATGTAAATACTTTCGGCGCAGAAAAAACTCCTATTGTATTGTTGCGTTAGAGGTGACGGGTAAGCAACATTACAGAATGACAGAAATATGCCTATATGACGTGTTTGTTTAGTTTGAGTTGAAGTAAGACGGTCTAGTTTATTGGATATAATTATTCCATACTGAAAAATAAATGATTTATTTCAATTTTTGCCTTGATATGCCATGATTCATGTTTTAAGTCTCGTTTACCAGTCACCTTCCATTGATGATGACAGGAAGATTGTTGCGTCTGATATTAGAGTTGAGTAAGTTGGTTGGACATTTATCGTTTAAAGTGATCATTCTTCTTTCTAGGTGTATATTAGGGCATTGCATGAGCTCTGCGACGTTCATTGCATGATGCTGGGTGTTATTGGGTGATGTAAGACACGACAATTTGGATATACGTAGTGATACTTTAACAAATGAACAGAATTACCAAATTTATGTATTAAATTATTCGAAATTGTGCAAAAAATAATCTGGTCATCAAAAGCTGACTATATGTGAAAACACGACGATATTTATCTGTGTTAAACCCCGAGTTTGGTTTCGGGAGAACGTTATGTTAATCTCTATTTGACTCATGATATATAAACAAATAAACAAAACATTGGACTGTTTAGACAAAAGATCAATTTAGATGTAAAGACTCTCATGTGAAATACATTCTGCAAACAATATTTGTATGAAAGTACATCCGGCACGGACACACATACGGCACGGACACAATATGTATACACACAACGAATTTGAATACACAAAATCTAATGCAAACATTAAAGTCGCACAGTAATGCATGAAGTATTTCCTAATTTCTCGGCATAACAAGCATGTAGTGGTGAATAAAAAGCCTCTATAATATTTTATTTATATATAATTAAAGGTTAAATTAAAGTTTAAAGTGACAGCTGTAACACTGTAAGAAATAAATATATATAGAAAGTGTTGCTTCGGTGTTAGCTATGTGTGATATTGAAACACATTACCTCAAACGCATCCTGAAGTTTTTCAATTGACTCTTTTTGCATAGTCACTGTTTACTGTTTTATCAAACAATATAATTATATCCTTATCAAAGGGTCAACTAATTGATTAGTTATGTGCAAATCTACTTCACATTTTTTACAAAATTATCAAATAATCCGTATCAACTAGACGCTTCTTTGAGATATATCCTGTTATCAAATATCACACACAATCTCTAATACTTATGCTTCTTCGTTAATGTTGTTATTCAAGCTATGTTATACATCTTACGTCCGTTCATTCAGTACGTGTGACGAAGTGTAGTTACTTGTTTTATCGGTTAAATCATAAAGAAAAGAAACAATGAATACTTAATGTATTAACTGAGTACCGTCTCAACAACCACACACACTGATACACATTGTTGCTAGCATGAGTCCAGATAAGTCCGGCTAACTTACTATATTGACAGTTTGGTATTATCGTTACCAGTATGTAACGGCAAATACTCGTTAAGTTTGTCAGATACTGACTGTCCCTTTAGCTCCCACCTAAGAGGGAAGCTTTTAATGTACTTGAGTAAAGCTTTAGATTTGTTGTCAGGACAAACGCCAGCCTATCTATCATTGGGACTGGAGTCAGTTAATCAGGTTATTAATGCGATTTCATACGCACAAAAAATACACACGTTTTATTATAAATATGTCTAAACGAAATCAGAAAACACTTTGTTTTTCTTTCACTTAAAAAAGTAATTGATTTCGAAGTTTGTTTCGTAATTCCGAGGTAAATGCACCAGAACTGTGTAGAGTCACAGTCCAAACGCTAGTAGCTTTACTCTGAGTAGAGCCACAATCCAAAAGCAAGTAACTGGCAAACTTTCCAACATAAATGTGAGTAGAGCCACAGTTCAAACGCAAGTAACTGGCAATCTGAGTAGAGCCACAGGCCAAATGCTAGTAACTGGAAAACTTTCTAACATAAACGTAAGTAGAGCCACCGTCCAAACGTAAGTAACTGAGTCCAAACGCAAGTAATAGGCAATCTTTCAAAATTAATCTGAGTAGAGCCACAGCCCAAACGTTAATAACTGGCAAACTTTCCAACATAAATCTGGGTAGAGCCACAGTTCAAACGCTAGTAACTGGCAAACTTTCAAAATTGGATCTGTGTAAAGCCATAGTCCAAACGCAAGTAACTGGCAAAGTTTCCAACATAAATCTGAGTAGAGCCACAGTTCAAACGCATGTTAATGGCAAACTTTCCAACATAAATCTGAGCAGAGCCACAGTTCAAACGCAAGTAACTGGCAAACTTTGAGTAGAGCCACAGTTCAAACGCATGAAACTGGCAAACTTTCCAACATAAATCTGAGAAGAGCCACAGTTCAAAAGCAAGTAATAGGTAAACTTTCAAAATGAATCTGAGTGAGTCACAGATCAAACGCAAGTAACTGGCAAACTTTCAAAATGAATCTTAGAGAGTCACAGTCCAAACGCAAGTAACTGGCCAACTTACCAACAAAAATCTGAGTAGAGCCACTGATCAAACGCAGGTAACTGGCATACTTTCAAAAATTATTCTGAGTAGAGCTATTGTTCAAACGTTAGTAGCTGGCAAACTTTCCAACATAAATCTAAGTAAAGCCATAGTCCAAACGCTAGTAACTGGCAAACTGTCCAACATAAATCTGAGTATAGTCAGAGTTCAAACGCTAGTAACTGGCAATCTGAGTAGAGCCACAGCACAAACGCTAGTAACTGGCAAACTTTCCAACATAAATCTGAATAGAACCACAGTTCAAACGCAAGTCACTGGCAATCTGAGTATGGCCACAGTCTAAACGCTAGTAACTGGCAAACTTTCCAACATAAAACTGAGTAGAGCCACAGTACAAACGCTAGTAACTGGCAAACTTTCGAACATAAATCTGAAAAGAGCCACAGTTCAAATGCTAGGAACTGGCAATTTTTCCAAGATAAATCTGAATAGAGCCACAGTACAAACGCTAGTAACTCGCAAACTTTCCAACATAAATCTGAATAGAGGCACAGTTCAAACGCAAGTAACTGGCAATCTGAGTAGTACCACAGTCCAAACGCTAGTAACTGGCAAACTTTCCAACATAAATCTGAGTAGAGCCACAGTACAAACGCTAGTAATTGGCAAACTTTCCAACATAAATCTGAATAGAGGCACAGTTCAAACGCAAGTAACAGGCAATCTGAGTAGTACCACAGTCCAAATGCTAGTAACTGGCAAACTTTCCAACATAAATCTGAGTAGAGCCATAGTCCAAACGCTAGTAACTGGCAAACTTTCCAACATAAATCTGAATAGAGCCACAGTACAAACGCTAGTAATTGGCAAACTTTCCAACACAAATCTGAATAGAGCCACAGTACAAACGATAGTAACTGGCGAATTTTCCAACATAAATCTGAAAATAGCCACTGTACAAACGCTAGTAATTGGCAAACTTTCCAACATAAATCTGAATAGAGCCACAGTTCAAACGCTAGTATCTGGCAAACTTTCCAACATAAATCTGAGTAGAGCCACAGTTCAAACGCTAGTAACTGGTAATCTGAGTAGAGCCACAGTTCAAACGCTAGTAACTGGCATACTTTCAAAAATGAATCTGAGTAGAGCTATTGTTCAAACGTTAGTAACTGGCAAACTTTCCAACATAAATCTAAGTAAAGCCATAGTCCAAACGCTAGTAACTGGCAAACTGTCCAACATAAATCTGAGTATAGTCAGAGTTCAAACGATAGTAACTGGCAATCTGAGTAGAGCCTAAGCACAAACGCTAGTGACTGGCAAACTTTCCAACGTAAATCTGAATAGAACCACAGTTCAAACGCAAGTAACTGGCAATCTGAGTAGAGCCACAGTCCAAAACGCTAGTAACTGGCAAACTTTCCAACATAAAACTGAGTAAAGCCACAGTACAAACGCTAGTAACTGGCAAACTTTCGAACATAAATCTGAAAAGAGCCACAGTTCAAACGCTAGGAACTGGCAAACTTTCCAAGATAAATCTGAATAGAGCCACAGTTCAAACGCAAGTCACTGGCAATCTGAGTATGGCCACAGTCTAAACGCTAGTAACTGGCAAACTTTCCAACATAAAACTGAGTAGAGCCACAGTACAAACGCTAGTAACTGGCAAACTTTCGAACATAAATCTGAAAAGAGCCACAGTTCAAATGCTAGGAACTGGCAATTTTTCCAAGATAAATCTGAATAGAGCCACAGTACAAACGCTAGTAACTCGCAAACTTTCCAACATAAATCTGAATAGAGGCACAGTTCAAACGCAAGTAACTGGCAATCTGAGTAGTACCACAGTCCAAACGCTAGTAACTGGCAAACTTTCCAACATAAATCTGAGTAGAGCCACAGTACAAACGCTAGTAATTGGCAAACTTTCCAACATAAATCTGAATAGAGGCACAGTCCAAACGCAAGTAACAGGCAATCTGAGTAGTACCACAGTCCAAATGCTAGTAACTGGCAAACTTTCCAACATAAATCTGAGTAGAGCCATAGTCCAAACGCTAGTAACTGGTAAACTTTCCAACATAAATCTGAATAGAGCCACAGTACAAACGCTAGTAATTGGCAAACTTTCCAACATAAATCTGAATAGAGCCACAGTACAAACGATAGTAACTGGCGAATTTTCCAACATAAATCTGAAAATAGCCACTGTACAAACGCTAGTAATTGGCAAACTTTCCAACATAAATCTGAATAGAGCCACAGTTCAAACGCTAGTATCTGGCAAACTTTCCAACATAAATCTGAGTAGAGCCACAGTTCAAACGCTAGTAACTGGTAATCTGAGTAGAGCCACAGTTCAAACGCTAGTAACTGGCATACTTTCAAAAATGAATCTGAGTAGAGCTATTGTTCAAACGTTAGTAACTGGCAAACTTTCCAACATAAATCTAAGTAAAGCCATAGTCCAAACGCTAGTAACTGGCAAACTGTCCAACATAAATCTGAGTATAGTCAGAGTTCAAACGATAGTAACTGGCAATCTGAGTAGAGCCTAAGCACAAACGCTAGTAACTGGCAAACTTTCCAACATAAATCTGAATAGAACCACAGTTCAAACGCAAGTAACTGGCAATCTGAGTAGAGCCACAGTCCAAAACGCTAGTAACTGGCAAACTTTCCAACATAAAACTGAGTAAAGCCACAGTACAAACGCTAGTAACTGGCAAACTTTCGAACATAAATCTGAAAAGAGCCACAGTTCAAACGCTAGGAACTGGCAAACTTTCCAACATAAATCTGAATAGAGCCACAGTACACACGCTAGTATCTCGCAAACTTTCCAACATAAACCTGAATAGAGCCACAGTTCAAACGCAAGTAACTGGCAATCTGAGTAGTACCACAGTCCAAACGCTAGTAACTGGCAAACTTTCCAACATAAATCTGAGTAGAGCCGCAGTACAAACGCTAGTAATTGGCAAACTTTCCAACATAAATCTGAATAGAGCCACAGTTCAAACGCTAGTATCTGGCAAACTTTCCAACATAAATCTGAGTAGAGCCACAGTTCAAACGCTAGTAACTGGTAATCTGAGTAGAGCCACATTTCAAACGCTAGTAACTGGCAAACTTTCCAACATAAATCTGAGTAGAGCCACAGTTCAAACACCAGTAACTGGCATTCTGAGAAGAGCCACAGTTCAAACGCTAGTAACTGGCAAACTTTCCAACATAAAACTGAGTAAAGCCACAGTACAAACGCTAGTAACTGGCAAACTTTCCAATATAAATCTGAGTAGAGCCACAGTCCAAACGCTAGTTACTGGAAACTTTCAAACATAAATCTGAGTAGAGCCACAGTACAAACGCTAATAAATGGCAAACTTTCCAACATAAATCTGAGCAGAGCCACAGTTCAAACGCAAGTAACTGGCAATCTGAGTAGAGCCTCAGTCCAAACGCTAGTAACTGGCAAACTTTCCAACATAAATCTTAGTAGAGCCACAGTACAAACACTTGTAACTGGCAAACTTTCAAAATGAATCTGAGAAGAGGCAAAGTCCAAACGCTAGTAACTGGCAAACTTTCCAACATAAATCTGAGTAGAGCCACAGTACAAACGCTAGTAACTGGCAAACTTTCCAATATAAATCTGAGTAGAGCCACAGTTCAAACGCTAGTTACTGGCAAACTTTCCAACATAAATCTGAGTAGAGCCACAGTACAAACGCTAATAAATGGCAAACTTCCCAACATAAATCTGAGCAGAGCCACAGTTCAAACGCAAGTAACTGGCAATCTGAGTAGAGCCACAGTCCAAACGCTAGTAACTGGCAAACTTTCCAACATAAATCTTAGTAGAGCCACAGTACAAACGCTTGTAACTGGCAAACTTTCAAAATGAATCTGAGAAGAGGCAAAGTCCAAACATTATATCTGACATTTTGAACATTTCCCGGGGAGCTCTATACATCAATATGACCAATTATATCGCAAAGAACTCTTCGGTTTGGATATATCGACTTTAACTTCGACTTTTCACTAAGACATTGCACACATGAAACATATTTAATCGTTATCATCTATTTCTAATATGGGACAAACGAAATGCCACTTATGTAACCTAGATGCTGAGTAACAATTAACACCTAATCAACAATGACCCCCTTGTACACACTTTATAAACGCCGAATGACTTGTTAATAACCTTTACTTGGGGAAAAAACAGAAGTGAAAAAGAATGGCGGGATCAACTGGTGGTCCAGTTTCCGGAGTTGAATTAAAACAACCGGTCCTAATACCGAATACAGGGGTGGAAAATTATTATTAAACAAAATGATAAACCAAAGAAAAAAATCCGATTTATTATAAAGGTGGTCCTAAGTATGGTGTTAGTTTAGAATTAAACAACATAACAAATGGACATTTAGACACTGCATACTTATAATAGGATCCAGCAAATAACGTGACAGTCAGTACTATCATTTTTAATGAGCTTTTTTTCATAGAGCTCTATAAGTCGAGGCAACGTATAGAGCACCTCGGGAGCGTATAGAGCACCTCGGGGAACGTAAAGAGTATCTCGGGGAACGTAAAGAGCACCTCGGGGAGCTCTATGCGTCAGGAGCTCTATACGGTCTTGCAGTGGGCTAAGGTCGGTCCAAAAATGTTATGTAAAAAAGTCTGCTAGTTACTTACGGAAGGACGACGGTTTTTTCAGATTTATGTTTGAGATCTTCCTCCACCAATAAAGCTGGATGTTCCGTATATTTTATATAACCTGTTATGTGTTGAAAATGGCGTTCAGCCCGATTCCTTTTTTACATCTAAAAACAACAAGTTTAGTGTATTTGCCTATAACTGGTGATATCATGGATTAAGCTATCACCGGACAGAGTAGAATTGAACTTTATCGTATCTTCTTGTAAACAGACATTGATAACAACCAATGACCTTCTGTTCCATTTTGCTAGACATGTTGGGAGCAGGTATAATTTATTAATGATATCTGGTACAACAAAACTTGACACCTTGTCTTTATATACATTTTGCCAGTAATTATGTATAGGTATACATTTATTCTGAACCACGGTTGGATTGTCAAAAACTATAAATTAATTACGTCATGTTCAACAAATTGCAGGCTTTGTATGACAGCTTTCTCACATAAACCGAGCAGCTGGGCTTAAACTAACAACCTCAGCAATGATTTATGAAAGCGGCTTAGACCTCTCGATCACGGAACACCTTCTAAACACGTCATATAGGTGATACTGAAGCTCGAACATACAATACTAGGGCCAGCTATAAATAGATTACAAATTGCATTAAATTTGAACTTATTTATTTTACTTCTATACAAATATACAAATCACGCTCGAAGCCTAAGCATATGCAGAAAAGTGTCTTGCTCAAGGACACCACATATGGTCTTGGGGGAGGATCGAATCCAACACCCTCTAATCCTGGGTTCGATACTCTACCACTGGACCACGCGCTCCAGTAAAGTATGTTTTTATATCTGGAATGCCAGAGATTTGTTTCAAACCGAATGCAAATAAGTTTTCACCTGGTACAGCTTGTCGAATAAATGGTTAAAAGATAACTGCATTTAACATCAATAAATGTATGTAGACATAAAAACGCGCGGGTCCCACACAATAAGGTGATCACAGTCAACCTTATCCGCTGTGTAGGAATCTTCCATAATGAATGTATGCAGCCATAAAAACGCGTGGATCCCACACAATAAGGTGATCACAGTCAACCTTATCCGCTGTGTAGGAATCTTCCATAATGAATGTATGCAGACATAAGAAGGCGTGGATCCCACATAATAAGGTGATCACAGTCAACCTTATCCGCTGCGTGGGAATCTTCCATAATGAATGTATGCAGACATAAGAATGCGTGGATCCCACACAATAAGGTGATCACAGTCAACCTTATCCGCTGTGTAGGAATCTTCCATAATGAATGTATGCAAACATAAGAAGGCGCGGATCCCACATAATATGGTGATCACAGTCAACCTTATCCGCTGTGTAGGAATCTTCAATAATGAATGTATGCAAACATAAGAAGGCGTGGATCCCACACAATAAGGTGATCACAGTCAACCTTATCCGCTGTGTAGGAATCTTCCATAATGAATGTATCCAGACATAAGAAGGCGTGGATCCCAAACAATAAGGTGATCACAGTCAACCTTATCCGCTGTGTAGGAATCTTCCATAATGAATGCATGCAAACATAAGAAGGCGCGGATCCCACACAATAAGGTGATCACAGTCAACCTTATCCACTGTGTAGGAATCTTCCATAATGAATGCATGCAAACATAAGAAAGCGCGGATCCCACACAATATGGTGATCACAGTCAACCTTATCCACTGTGTAGGAATCTTCCATAATGAATGTATGCAAACATAAGAAGGCACGGATCCCACACAATATGGTGATCACAGTCAACCTTATCCGCTGTGTAGGAATCTTCCATAATGAATGTATGCAAACATAAGAAGGCGTGGATCCCACACAATAAGGTGATCACAGTCAACCTTATCCACTGTGTAGGAATCTTCCATAATGAATGTATGCAAACATAAGAAGGCGCGGATCCCACACAATATGGTGATCACAGTCAACCTTATCCGCTGTGTAGGAATCTTCCATAATGAATGTATGCAAACATAAGAAGGCGCGAATCCCACACAATATGGTGATCACAGTCAACCTTATCCGCTGTGTAGGAATCTTCCATAATGAATGTATGCAAACATAAGAAGGCGCGGATCCCACACAATAAGGTGATCACAGTCAACCTTATCCGCTGTGTAGGAATCTTCCATAATGAATGTATGCAAACATAAGAAGGCGCGGATCCCACACAATAAGGTGATCACAGTCAACCTTATCCGCTGTGTAGGAATCTTCCATAATGAATGTATGCAAACATAAGAAGGCGCGGATCCCACACAATAAGGTGATCACAGTAAACCTTATCCGCTGTGTAGGAATCTTCCATAATGAATGTATGCAAACATAAGAAGGCGTGGATCCCACACAATAAGTCGATCACAGTCAACCTTATCCGATGTGTACGAATCTTCCATAATGAATGTATGCAGATATAAGAAGGCGTTGATCCCACACAATATGGTGATCACAGTCAACCTTATCCGCTGTGTAGGAATCTTCCATAATGAATGTATGCAAACATAAGAAGGCGTGGATCCCACACAATAAGGTGATCACAGTCAACCTTATCCGCTGTGTAGGAATCTTCCATAATGAATGTATGCAAACATAAGAAGACGTGGATCCCACATAATAAGGTAATGACAGTCAACCTTATCCGCTGTGTAGGAATCTTCCATAATGAATGTATGCAAAATAAGAATGCGTGGATCCCACACAATAAGGTGATCACAGTCAACCTTAGTCGCTGTGTAGGAATCTTCCATAATGAATGTATGCAAACATAAGAAGGCGTGAATCCCACACAATAAGGTGATCACAGTCAACCTTATCCGCTGTGTAGGAATCTTCCATAATGACTGTATGCAGATATAAGAAGGCGTGGATCCCACACAATATGGTGATCACAGTAAACCTTATCCGCTGTGTAGGAATCTTCCATAATGAATGTATGCAATCATAAGAAGGCGTGGATCCCATACAATAAGGTGATCACAGTCAACCTTAGTCGCTGTGTAGGAATCTTCCATAATGAATACATGCAGACATAAGAAGGCGTGGATCCCACACAATAAGTTGATCACAGTCAACCTAATCCGCTGTGTAGGATCTTCCATAATGAATGTATGCAAACATAAGAAGGCGTGGATCCCACACAATAAGGTGATCACAGTCAACCTTATCCGCTGTGTAGGATCTTCCATAATGAATATATGCAGACATAAGAAGGCGTGGATTCCACACAATAAAGTGATCACAGTCAATCTTATCCGATATTTAGGAATCTTCCATAACGAATGACCTAATTAACACATGTTCAAATGACCGTAACTCTACCGGACTGCAGGTATCCATGTCTTGGGTTCTCTATGCATATTCAGTTGTTGATGCTTCAATACCGTTTTCGTTGTAAGTATTGTAAGCCTGAGATGTGTCATTCTTTTTGACGTCAAAAATAATTGTGTTGGCAGATGCAAAACATCCAGCTGTTCTATCATTTACATGTACAATTGTTGGGACAGATCTACGAGTTTTCAATACATACAAACATCTAAACTACCTATTAAATAGTATTATACTTGACGAATTACTTGTTACGTAAACCCATCCTACAAATCGCGGGAGGTAACTTTTGTAAGAATAACTGTCCTTACTGAAGAGTTATATTCTTGTTTCTTTGTATACAGGAGTGACCAGAGTCCACAGTCATAAATTATCTTAAAGTAAAGAAAATCAATCAACTTGAAGTTAGAATTTACTTTTCAATCTCATTTTAAAAATTGATGGATAACTAAATAGGAAATGTAGCGACGCAGCAGGAGTTGATGTAAACAATAGGAAATGTAATGACACAGCAGGAAATAATGTAAATAAATGAAACTAAAATGACACAGTAGAAATGCATGCAAAAAATAAGAAATGTAGTGATACAGTTGGAATTTGTGAAAACAATATGTAATGACACGATAGGAAATTAATGTAAACAATAAGAAACGTAGTGACACTGAAGGAAATAATATAAACAATAGGGAATCTGACATGATGTAAACAAACGGAAATGTAGTGACACTGTAGAAAATGATATAAACAAAAGGGAATGTGACATGATGTTAACAATAGGAAATGTAGTGACACTGTAGGAAATAGTGTAAACAATAGGGAATGTGACATGATGGAAACAATAAGAAATTTAGTGACACAACAGGAGTTGATGTAAACAATAGAAATTGTAGTGACACAGTATGGAGTGATGTAAACAAACGGAAATGTAGTGACAGAGTATGAAATGATTTAAACAAACGGAAATGTAGTGACAGAGTATGAATGATGTAAATAATAGGAAATGTAGTGACAGAGTATGAAATGATGTAAACAAACGGAAATGTAGTGACAGAGTATGAACGATGTAAAGAAAGAAAATGAAGTGACAGAGTATGAAACGATGTAAACAATAGGAAATATAGTGACACAGTAGGAAATGATGGAAAAAAATAGAAATTGTAGTGACACGATAGGAAATAATGTAAACAATAGGAAATATAGTGACATAGTAGAAATTAATGTAAACAATAGGAAATGTAGTGACACATTGTGAAATGATGTTAATAGTAGGAAATGTCGTAACACATTGTTAAATGATGTGAACAATAGAAATGTAGTGACACAGCAGATATTGATATAAACAATAGGAAATGTAGTGACACAATAGCATTTGATTTAAACAACTGGGTAAAATTTTACACAAGTTAAGATTTAACTAATAAGCTTATGAATACAGGCCATGGGCATACCTTTATTAGAGCTTAAAATCTTGATATCGGACCATGTTAAAGTCTTGATATCGGACCATGTTTAAATTTTGATATCGATCCATGTTAAAGTCTTGATATTGATCCATGTTAAAGTCTTAATATCAGACCTTATTTCGAACCATGTTAAAATCTTGATATCGGACCATGTTAAAGCCTTGATATCGGACCATGTTAAAGTCTTGATATCGGACCTTGTTAAAGCCTTGGTGTCGGCGCATGTTAAAGTCTTGATATCGATCCATGTAACAGTCTTGATATCGGAACTTGTTAAAGCTTTGATATCGGTTCATGTTAAAATCTTGATATCTGACCTTGTTAAAGTCTTGATATCGATCCCATCTTATGTCTTGATATCGGACCTTGTTAAAGCCTTGATATCGGACCATGTTAAAGTCTTGATATCCGACCATGTTAAAGCCTTGATATCGGACCTTGTTAAATCCTTGATTACGGACATTGTTCAAGCCTTGATATCGGACCTTGTTAAAGCCTTGATTACGGACCATGTTCGAGCCTTGATTACGGACCATGTTAAAGTCTTGATATCGGACCTTGTTAAAGCCTTGATATTGGACCTTGTTAAAGCTTTGATTACGGACCATGTTAAAGCCTTGATTACGGACCATGTTGAAGCCTTGATATCGGACCTTGTTAAAGCTTTGATATCGGACCTTGTTTAAAGCCTTGAAATCGTACCATGTTAAAGCCTTGATATCGGACCATGTTAAAGCCTTGAAATCAGATCATGTTAAACCCTTGATATCGGACCATGTTAAAGCCTTGATATCGGACCATGTTATAGTCTTGATATCGGACCATATTAAAGTCTTGATATCGGACCATGTTAAAACCTTGATATAAGACCATGTTCAAGTCTTGTTATCGGACCATGTTAAAGTATTAATATCGTACCATGTTAAAGTCTTTATATCGGACCATGTTAAAGTATTGTTATCGGAACCTGTTAAAGTCTTGATATCGGACCATGTTAAAGTCTTGATATCGGACCATGTTAAAGTTTTGATATCGATCCATGTTAAAGTCTTGATATCGGACCATGACTCAAAATATATTTCATTGAAATCCAATTTCAAACTGCTCTAATAACCAATAAAATGGTAAATGTTTTACCAAATGTTTAAAATAATCAAGATTTTGATTTTGGGCCGTCTTTGCTTTAGCTGGATTGGTTGCATAATAAGGTCTAATGCGAATCGCTCTCGGATCCGCCTCTTGAATGAACTAGTATTTAGAACTGATATAAGAGGATCGAGTATGGGACCGAGTCTGTGACTTCTGGTGTGAGCTGGAGGCTCAGAGAAAATACTAAATGAACCTTTTCCTAACGAAATAGGAATTTTTAGATTAAAGAAATTGTTATAATTGAAGTTTGTTATAAGTCTATTCTTTTCATCAAATAATAACCGTGTTAGCACATGCCGAGCAACGTTTTAAACATAAGTTTAAAACAAACATATGTTAGATATGGCGGGACAATACCGACATGATCGCTGACCGTATCACGGAGTTTACAACAAATGTTTCAATCCCCGGCAGGCAAGTATGATAAAAATATCACTGATAAACAATCACATCCGCTATCAATGATCACATCATTCAAACCAAAAAACAACAGTAACAATAACAGCAGCAGCAGCAACACTAACAGCAGCAATAGTTACATTATAAATGGCAACAACCACAAGTGCGTAAAACAATGATTACCTTTTGTGTCATATGTGTATAAGGTATTGTAACACCGTTATAACCGATACCGCCTAACACCCACGCATTAAGATACCATGCCATAGATTACATACCTACATACCTCTTATAAAATACTTATGAAGCAAATACCGGTTGTAGGAAAGCGTTAATATTTGTAAGATAACTTAGCATACATGCATGTTATTGTTGAATATATCAAATCATACATGCATGCTATTCTTATAAGTTATCCTAGCATACATGACTGTTTAAAGTAATTTTATTTGAATCAGTGGTAAAGAAGAATGGCAGTGAGACACAATGTCGTTTATTATAATATTATAAATCATGTATTTAACATACATTGAAGAAAATGTTACGTAAATATGTAATAAAATATCCAGGCATATATACAATTTAGCATTGTACATCCTAGCATACATGCATGGTGACGATTTATAATAGAATGTAATCTACATATAATGTAGTCAGACATTCCAATTAAGGTTATACAAGATTTGTATCATTGCGCATATTTCCTATGCCGTTAGTTTTATTGTTGTATGTTATATAATATTTCCTGCCATCAACCAGATCTACAGCATGTAAACATGCACAGTATTCAGTGTTTGAATTCACAAAATAATGTAGTGTCTTTATTTTGCAGAACTTCAATAAAGAGTTTAAGATAAACTGAGATGTTCGAGAGAACATGCATATAGCTCTAACCGGTCTAACATTTACCCTTTCAGTACATGTCTATGGGTCTCATGTTCAAATCAGTTGTTATCTTGTTAATTGAAAATCATCTTCATCTTCATCATCATCATCATCATCATCATCATCATCATCATCATCATCATCATCATCATCACAATCATTATAATCATCTTCATCATCGTCATCATCATCATCATCTTCATCATCTTCATTATCATCGCCATCGTTATTATCATTATTATAGTTGTTAGTATCATTATCATTATTATTATCGTTACTATTATTATGATTTATTATTATTATCATTAGTATCATCATATAATCATTATCAAACTGACATTTGGAGAGAACTGCAACTACTGTTGTTATAACTTCAATCCATTTGCATATGTTATATATTTGTTATGCTTTTAGGTTCATTTGTATATGTTGATATATGTAATTTTAGCATACGTAATAAAAAAATGTTTAAACTAAATCAAACTGGCATAACATTTTTAGTACCACACTTTAAAAGTGGTTTCAATTAATTACTTTATGACATCATTAGTTCTAATCTGTCGCCTATATATATGTGGCACATCTGTATATTTACCTCTGCTCCCATATAATTATCTCGATAGTATTCGATCATGATTGAAGAACGTCTGCGACCCTTGGCGGCCCGGTCATATGCGTTTGATGCAGTCGTCATTGTCGCAGGCATACTTTGTGTCTTTTTTAATTTCTTCTTGCCTTTGTGATGACCTTTGTGGTGACCTCTGACTTTAGTCGCCATATTTTTGGCTAATGTTTGTTTACAATCTTTCTATGAGAAATACTTCGCACACACTAAGCTTTTGTATTCTTTATTAATTATATCATGTATCTATATATGTCTTATATTTTGACAAATTGTCTTAATTCGTTTTCTCCACAACTCACATTCTGTTTATCTAATGAAACATTCTCTTATTAATGAATATAACAGTCCACTTCGTACGGTGCTTTGTCAGTCAATAATTGGATCAACACCTGAATTACAAAATTAATAATTAAAATCCTATTTAAAGTAGAAATGTCCAATTAAAAGAAGGCGTACACTATTGTAAAGTGGTCACCTCTCCCACGATTACGGGCCACGTGTGGATGTACGTATCATCTGTTATCATATTTCAACATTATGATGCCTTTATTTACAATAAATTGTTATTACTGAACTTTTCTGGCCAGTATTCAGGACGGTCCAGCCAATATTGACCTGATATTCATATATTAACGGTCACTTAAATTAGCCACTCAGTGATTCAATAATCCGCCAAGTCAGTTAGTGGATTTAATTAAAAAAATAACATTTAAACAGACGGAAATAACTGTGTCTGTGACAGTGCTTTTGAGCAAATTACAATCTTTTTTTATCGGTTTCTGTATAAAGTATACATGTATACGGCGTGCTACCGCTAAACTGGTCTCATATTTCGATTTATTTGGAGAAATGGGATCCTTAATATGCTAAAAATAGTACATCAATATGCATTTTTCTCCATTTAAATATAAATTTAATCAGTTCTCATAGTAATTATTTAATACACAATTATCTTCTTCATAATATGAACATAGTTCATCCATTTGTCTAAATTATAAAAAATTATTATTGTATTACGATTTGGAACTAGAACTTAGTGAAATTGCCTCTAAACTGCCTTGTAAGTGCATGTTAAGCGAAACACTGCTACATTGACTTTATAGCACGACATTGACGGTATAGCACGACATTAACGGTATAGCACTACATTGACGGTATAGCACGACATTGATGGTATAGCACGACATTGACGGTATAGCACGACATTGACGGTATAGCACGACATTGACGGTATAGCACGACATTGACTTTATAGCACGACATTGACGGTATAGCACGACATTAACGGTATAGCACTACATTGACGGTATAGCACGACATAATGACACCCATTTGTAGTACTCATTTTAGTAATTTATAATGAATCTTGTCTACATAAACGCAACTGATTAAAATAACCAGTTGGCATAAATGTATTGTCTTCGCAATATAGTCTCCTAATAAAAGGCCACAGCCAAATGTTTAACACATGGATGATGTAAAATACGAATTTAAACCGTGTTGATATATATTGTTTTTTGTGGAAAGTCATGCATGTTGAAATTTATCAAATGAGTCATGTGACTTCAATTTGATTTTCGATTTGATCCGCCATATTGGTCACATGTTGATGAATTTGGTTTAACTTAGAAACAGTCCGAATGGCGAGGTAAAGTCGTCCAGTAGGGATTTTGCCTCTACGATTATATATAGAATTATGTAAGATTTTGATGGAGTTGAAATTCCAAATAACTGGTATTGTAGAAATGAATAATAGCTGGATGTTATATATTCATTGTAAACTGTTTAAGCAGTTATAGCACCTGAGTTATAGCTATGACACACTGCCTTCAGGTAGACTACTGCTTAACCGCGTTGAAAAATGTTTATCTTTTAAACCACTGATAGGGGGCGTGGTTGTGAGACGCATGGTCAACAATACAGAGTGTTTTGATGGTTACGATCAGATATTATTGCTAACAGGGGCCCCATACCAACACGTCAGAAAACGGGGAAAATATCAACAGATGCAGCGCTGAGTAAAATCTTGTGTCCATGTCTTAGTGTGGCAAATAAGCAGGTACCCATAACGCGCTGTATTGTTGACGGTGACAATGTAAAGTGTTTTATCTACTATCGATATAACGACCTATCTCTGTTTACACAAGTTGTTAACTACCTCTAATGTTACGATTTTCACTACATTCCTGCTGCGGTATGTTAACTATAATACTGATATGAAATTAAAAAAAATCTAACTGCATGTATGAGGTTAATACAATAGTACGGAAGAGAGCTTCAATAGATAACTTCACGGAGAAGTGTCCGATTACAGACTTAAATGTCGAATTGACTCTTGCTCTATTCATTTTTTATCTATTCGATAGTGTCAAGACAAACGTTCTGATTTCAAATGATTTTTTCTTTGTCGTTTATACACGCATGATACACCAATAAAAAGAGGCCAAAATATGTTTATTATACAACTAAAGTGATTTAAACCTGATTGTAGGCGTGTGGCATTGACTGCGGTGTATAAAGGCAAATTACGTAACTACCAACTGAGGTGTTTCTATAAAAGTGTACACGCACAATTTCAAATACGTGTATATGTTAAATGTTCTGATAGTTGTCTTGTGCCGGGTTCGGTTGTCGTCACGGCAATGTAAGATATATGCATATAATGTTTGTCAAACACAGATCTACAGTGTTTTCTCACTATCGTTACACGAACATGTTAAATGTTCTGATAGTTATCTTGTGCTGGGTTCGGTTGTCGTCACGGCAATGTAAGATATATGCATATAATGTTTGTCAAACACAGATCTACAGTGTTTTCTCACTATCGTTACACGAACATGTTAAATGTTCTGATATTTGTCTTGTGCCGGGTTCGGTTGCCGTCACGACAATGTTAGATACATGCATATAATGTTTGTCAAACACAGATCTACAGTGTTTTCTCACTATCGTTACACGAACATGTTAAATGTTCTGATATTTGTCGTGTGCCGGGTTCGGTTGCCGTCACGACAATGTTAGATACATGCATATAATGTTTGTCAAACACAGATCTACAGTGTTTTCTCACTATCGTTACACGAACATGTTAAATGTTCTGATAGTTGTCTTGTGCCGGGTTCGGTTGCCGTCACGACAATGTTAGATACATGCATATAATGTTTGTCAAACACAGATCTACAGTGTTTTCTCACTATCGTTACACGAACATGTTAAATGTTCTGATATTTGTCGTGTGCCGGGTTCGGTTGCCGTCACGACAATGTTAGATACATGCATATAATGTTTGTCAAACACAGATCTACAGTGTTTTCTCACTATCGTTACACGGACATGTTAAATGTTCTGATAGTTGTCTTGTGCCGGGTTCGCTTGCCTTCACGACAGTGTCAGATACATGCATATGATGTTTGTCAAACACAGATCTACAGTGTTTTCTCACTATCGTTACACGAGCATGTTAAATGTTCTGATAGTTGTCTTGTGCCGGGTTCGGTTGCCGTCACGACAATGTAAGATATATGCATATAATGTTTGTCAAACACAGATCTACAGTGTTTTCTCACTATCGTTACACGAACATGTTAAATGTTCAGATAGTTGTCTTGTGCCGGGTTCGGTTGCCTTCACGACAATGTCAGATACATGCATATAATGTTTGTCAAACACAGATCTACAGTGTGTTCTAACTATCGTTACACGAACATGTTATGTTCTGATAGTTGTCTTGTGCCGGATTCGGCTGCCGTCACGATAATGTAAGATACATGCATATAATGTTTGTCAAACACAGATCTACAGTGTTTTCTCACTATCGTTACACGAACATGTTAAATGTTCTGATAGTTGTCTTGTGCCGGGTTCGGTTGCCGTCACGACAATGTAAGATACATGCATATGATGTTTGTCAAACACAGATCTACAGTGTTTTCTCACTATCGTTACACGAACATGTTAAATGTTCTGATAGTTGTCTTGTGCTGGGTTCGGTTGCCTTCACGACAATGTCAGATACATGCATATAATGTTTGTCAAACACAGATCTACAGTGTTTTCTCACTATCGTTACACGAACATGTTAAATGTTCTGATAGTTATCTTGTGCTGGGTTCGGTTGTCGTCACGGCAATGTAAGATACATGCATATAATGTTTGTCAAACACAGATCTACAGTGTTTTCTCACTATCGTTACACGAACATGTTAAATGTTCTGATAGTTGTCTTGTGCCGGGTTCGGTTGTCGTCACGGCAATGTAAGATATATGCATATAATGTTTGTCAAACACAGATCTACAGTGTTTTCTCACTATCGTTACACGAACATGTTAAATATTCTGATATTTGTCTTGTGCCGGGTTCGGTTGCCGTCACGACAATGTTAGATACATGCATATAATGTTTGTCAAACACAGATCTACAGTGTTTTCTCACTATCGTTACACGAACTTGTTAAATGTTCTGATAGTTGTCTTGTGCCGGGTTCGGTTGCCGTCACGGCAATGTAAGATATATGCATGTAATGTTTGTCAAACACAGATCTACAGTGTTTTCTCACTATCGTTACACGAACATGTTAAATGTTCTGATATTTGTCTTGTGCCGGGTTCGGTTGCCGTCACGACAATGTTAGATACATGCATATGATGTTTGTCAAACACAGATCTACATTGTTTTCTCACTATCGTTACACGAACATGTTAAATGTTCTGATAGTTGTCTTGTGCCGGGTTCGGTTGCCGTCACGACAATGTAAAATACATGCATATAATGTTTGTCAAACACAGATCTACAGTGTTTTCTCACTTTCGTTACACGAACTTGTTAAATGACTTGTATCGGGATATAAATGAAGCATTGAAAACAATGTGTATGAACGCCAATATATTTCGTTAATTGGCAAATTGTTCGCTCTTGGTTAATACCGTGAATCAGACAATACAATCGCCGCGTGCTCGAGTCTCAATGTGTCACCAGCGAACCACCATGTGGGACTCGAACACCGCTCTACAAACTGCTAACTTTTGTAACATATCCGAAAAAACGTACATGTGGTCTCTTCCATGACCGCATTTCATGTTTCCATAACAAATGTTTTACCCTTCCGATTACAATAATATCTAAAATGTCCTTAACATTATCAAAAGTAATTCCTGATCACACTTGTTTGTTAAAAAAGATATATGGTTTTCTTATAATCTCAATTTATAACTCCTACTTCCAGTATCAGGAACAATTTATAGATTATAAAATCACACCAAAATAAAAGACACAAGTGTCCACTTCTTTCTAGATATTCAACACAAACCTATCCTGAATAACTAATATTGATTCTAATACTTCACACTGCTACCACAAACGATCATATTTACGTTTTCTAATTGTAATTGTATACACAAGCGATCATTTACGTTTTTTATTGTAATTGTATATTAATCATTCAAAATACGAGACGTTCGTTCATCTCCGTTATTGTCACAATACCCTTAAACACTACAACGTCCTTGTGTTTGTTTAGCTATTGGTGGAGAATGGTTTAAATTGGATAAAGATAATCGCTTGTCTACAGGTAAGTGGCGAAACTTTTGAAATAAATAACGAGCTTAAATACCAAACTTTTCTATAAAAATAAATGGGAGAAGCCTATTTTCAAATGGTGGCACTTTCTTGCAACAATGTTGAATTGGGAGATGATTTTCTGTAAAACATGGTAACAAAGTTGTCATTTTTTTCAAAAAAAATGTGCAATTGAAGGGTCATGTTTTGTCTCTACAAAACTATTCTTTGTTCATAATAACTCCCTGAAACAAAGCAGTACAAAATTGAAATATCAAGGAAAATTTGCTGGATATTTAAATTGAATCACATTTGACCCTTGCCATTTGATGTAAACAGTAACGCGTGCTTGGAGATGAGTATAACTCACTTGTGTTTGGTAACTCAGAGTAGAATAATGTGTTTGGCTTTCAGTTTGTGAATTACAATGTTTGCGAAGATTAATCTTCATAATGTTTCAGCTTTTTTTCATTTATAAACAAATGATTATACATTGTAGTTTATAGCTTATCTCAGATACATGCATACATGCGTTTATATTTGGATGCAAATAACTAACCATTCACACTGACCTTGGTTGTTTATTGTTTTGAATCCCATAATTCACAATAGCTTCCTTTTGTATACAACTTTAAGTTTGATTCTTTAAACAAAAAATGTCATTTTATTGTTTATACATTTCTTATATCACAGCCTTCAATTTAAAATACTTGCTTTATATGTGGTCTTGGATGTTTGTGTATGAACCATAAACTAGGTTCAAAACACACCTTAACATAATTTAGATCTTGGTTGGTTCAATATTCTTTGCTTTTTTTTTTACACAATTAAGTAGAAGCCAAACTCCTACATCTGAAAACATATTCAGTTAAAATGTTATAAACGGACATGAAAACAACATCAATTACTGTTCTACAGTAATATATTTATTTTCAGCACCATCAGCATCACCATCAGCATCACCATCATCATCATTTTCCCCATCTGTGCTTCAATATTTTTCCTGATTTCCATCGGACAATAATTTTCCTTTATGTTCTGTGTCTAACGATAGTTATTTTCAGTCAACATTAACCAGTGTGGTGTAACTAAATAATCCTAAAATCACACTCATTATAGTCAAAGAAACAAAATAATATACAAAACTGTTCCCTTGAAACCTTCGAAGTATTTCCACGATTTTCTTTCATTTGTAAGTTTTGCCAGGGAAACTGAACCCAAATAGAAAGGGTCATTCTATAATTTTAAACGGGTTCTGTTTTTTCGATCTTTGTATGTTTTGTCTCACAAATAATTGTTTACCCTTTACTTTTGTCCAAGCAATTTATTTACAATGCATTACAACATGTATGCCTGTTTGATATAAGTAGGAAAAATCATTTTTCATCATTAATTTTCATTCTCTCTAGGTAAATAATGTACTAATCCAAGGAACTTGACCCAAATAATTTCACTTTATTTCTTTGATCATGACCAGAGATGTGTTATATGTAACCCAGCATGATACTGTAAATTGGATGTACCTAATTAGCAATTTTGTTTATTATGCATGCAGATGAGATGCCCATTGCAATATATTTAAGTGCTGTGTTTGCTCTAGTAAATCTGGGAAAATCTTTATTTCAATCCACAATACTGAGGAAACTTCACATACAATAAACAGTGTTGCTTAGATTAACTACCATAATATCAATCAAATATGTTTACAAGAAATTCAGAAAGTGACTATTAACTTGCAAAAGGCAGTATCCTCTATGGCTATACTGGTAGTTATAGTTCATGTTGGACATGAGTATTATCAAATAACTAGTAAACCTGTCGGCTGCTTGTGATAAGCGCCGCCTACAATTCTGCGTGTAGCTCCTACCGACGATGGGCCTTTAATATAATTATATATTGAAATTATTAATGGCCCTTTTAAACGTTACATACACACATGTAATATCTACAGACAACCAGGTATATATATATATATATTCTTTATTTCCTTCATAAGCGGAGAGCGACATATATGTTATAACATAAAGAACATATTAAACATGAACATGAGTAGCAAAAAAAACTTACAAAAGTATATCAATATTAAATAGAGTAAACCATACAGGATACTTAACATTTTGAGTCCACAGTTTTAGCGTCAACTAAAAGCTATGTTTAATCATTATACAAAATAAAGTAAAATAAACACAGGCATATTACGATGGTTATTTCTTGTACAATCTTTTTACCGAGTTAACAGGGAAAAAACTGAAAAGAGTTTTAACCATGTCTGTAAATATTAAATGAAAGTTACATCGGTATGAATATATAACACTTAATATGCATTCACTGATGATATATCGCTCGTTAGAAGATTAATTCATAAGCATATTGTGAAATGAATTTACGACTATTTTAGACATAAGTCTTGCTCAGTTTTCAGCTGAAGTATTTTGTTTTACCAATAGCAAAGATGAGTTATTTGGGATTGCATATCGGTAAATATTAATCGTAGAAAACACTCGAATCCAAATACTGAATGAATATTATTCCAAACCATTTTTGTCTGTTAGTTTCATTAACCGCACAATCAAACACTATCATTATGGAGAGATAGTTCATTTGTACAAAGTCCACACTTATGACACGCTTGCCGGTAAGCATACGAGTAGGTAATACTTAATATTTTTAATGTAAACATGCAGAGCCTTTGATGCATTGTTATACTGAACATTATACACGTTGTAGTGAAAGGAGGAACTGTATACACGTTGTAGTGAAGAGACGAATCTTATACACGTTGTAGTGAAAATAGGAACCTTATACACGTTGTAGTGAAAAGAGGAACCGTATAAACGTTGTAGTGAAAGGAGGAACCGTATACACGTTGTAGTGAAAGGACGAACCTTATACACGTTGTAGTGAAGAGACGAATCTTATACACGTTGTAGTGAAAATAGGAACCTTATACACGTTGTAGTGAAAGGACGAACTTTATACACGTTGTAGAGAAAGGCCGAACCTTATACACGTTGTAGAGAAAGGACAAACCTTATATACAATGTAGAGAAAGGACGAACCATATACACGCTGTGGTGAAAGGACGAACCTTATACACGTTGTAGAGAAAGGACGAACCTTATATAAAATGTAGAGAAAGGACGAACCATATACACGCTGTGGTGAAAAGACGAACCTTATACACGTCGTTGTAGTAAGAGAACGAATCTTATACATGTTGTAGTGAAAGGACGAACGGTATACACGTTGTAGTGAAAGAACGAAAGGACGAACCTTTTACACGTTGTAGAAAAAGGACGAACCTTATCAACGATGTAGAGAAAGAACGAACCATATACACGTTGTAGAGAAAGGACGAACCCTATACACGATGTAGAGAAAGGACGACCCTATACACGTTGTAGAGAAAGGACGAACCTTATACACGATGTAGAGGAAGGACGAACCTTAAACACGATGTCGAGAAAAGACGAATCTTATACACGTTGTAAAGAAAGGACGAACCTATACACGTTGTAGTGAAAGGACGATCCTTATACACGTTGTAGAGGAAGGCCGAACCTTATACACGTTTATAGAAAGGACGAACCTAATACACGTTGTAGTGAAAGGACGAACCTTATACACGTTGTAGAAAAAGGACGAACCTTATACAAGTTGTAGTAAAAGGACGAACCTTATACACGTTGTAGAAAAAGGACGAACATTATACACGTTGTAGTGAAAAAAGGAACCTTATACACATAATAGTGAAAGGACGAACGTTATACATGTTGTAGTGAAAATAGGAACCTTATACACATTGTAGTGAAAGGACGAATCATATACATGTTGTAGAGAAAGGACGAACGTTATACACATTGTAGAGAAAAGACGAACCTAATACATGTTGTAGTGAAAGGACGAACCTTTTAAACGTTGTAGAGAAAGGACGAACCATATACACGTTGTAGTGAAAGGACGAACCTTATACACGTTGTAACGAAAGGACAAACCTTATACAAGTTGTAGTGAAAGGACGAACCTTATACACGTTGTAGTAAAAGGACGAACCTTATACATGTAGTAGAAAAAGGACGAACCTTATACACGTTGTCGAGAAAGGACGAACCATATACACGCAGTAGTGAAAGGACGAACCATAATACACGTTGTAGTGAAAGGACGAACCTTATACACGTTGTCGAGAAAGGACGAACCAGATACATGCAGTAGTAAAAGGACGAACCTTATACATGTAGTAGAGAAAGGACGAACCTTATACACGTTGTCGAGAAAGGACGAACCATATACACGTTGTAGTGAAAGGACGAACCTTATACACGTTGTAACGAAAGGACAAACCTTATACAAGTTGTAGTGAAAGGACGAACCTTATATACGTTGTAGTAAAAGGACGAACCTTATACACGTTGTAGTGAAAAGATGAACCATATACACGCAGTAGAGAAAGGACAAACCATATACACGTTGTAGTGAAAGGCAAACCTTATACACGTTGTAACGAAAGGACGAACCTTATACACGTTGTAGAGAAAGGACGAACCTTATACACGTTTATAGAAAGGACGACCCTTAAACACGTTGTAGTGAAAGGACGAACCTTATACACGTTGTAGACAAAGGACGAACCTTATACACGTTGTCGAGAAAGGACGAACCATATACACGTTGTAGTAAAAGGACGAACCTTATACACGTTGTAGTGAAAAGATGAACCATATACACGCAGTAGTGAAAGGACAAACCATATACACGTTGTAGTGAAAGGCAAACCATATACACGTTGTAACGAAAGAACAAACCATATACACGTTGTAGAGAAAGGACATACCTTATACACGTTTATAGAAAGGACGACCCTTATACACGTTGTAGTGAAAGGACGAACCTTATACACGTTGTAGAGAAAGGCCGAACTTTATACACGTTGTAGAGAAAGGACAAACCTTATATACAATGTAGAGAAAGGACGAACCATATACACGCTGTGGTGAAAGGACGAACCTTATACACGTTGTAGAGAAAGGACGAACCTTATATAAAATGTAGAGAAAGGACGAACCATATTACACGTTGTAGTGAAAGGACGAACAATTTACACGTTGTAGTGTAAGGACGAACCTTATACATGTAGTAGAGAAAGGACGAACCTTATACACGCAGTAGTGAAAGGACGAACCATACACACGCTGTAGTGAAAGGACGAACCTTATACATGCTGAAGTGAAATGACGAACCTTATACACGTTTTAGACAAACGACGAACCTGATACACGTTTTAGACAAAGGACGAACCTTATACACGTTTTAGACAAAGGACGAACCTTATACACGTTGTAGCGAAAGAACGAACCTTACAAGGTTGTATTGAACAGACGAACCTTTTACACGTATTGAAAGAATGGACGAACCTTATACACGTTGTACAGAAAGGACGAACCTTATACACGTTTTAGACAAAGGACGAACCTTATACACGTTGTAGCGAAAGGACGAACATGACAAGGTTGTATTGAACAGACGAACCTTATACACGTATTGAGAGAAAAGACGAACCTAATACACGTTGTATTGAAAGGACAAACCTTATACACGTTTTAGACAAAGGACGAACCTTATACACGTTGTAGCGAAAGGACGAACCTTATACACGTTGTAGTGAACAGACGAACCTTATACACGTATTGAGAGAAAGGACGAACCTTATACACGTTGTAGAGAAAGGACAAACCTTATACACGTTGTAGTGAAAGGACGAACCTTATTCACGTTGTAGAGAAAGGACGAACCTTATACACTTTGTCGAGAAAGGACGAACCTTATACACTTTGTCGAGAAAGGACGAACCATATACACGCAGTAGTGAAAGGACGAACCATAATACACGTTGTAGTGAAAGGACGAACCTTATACACGTTGTCGAGAAAGGACTAACCTTATACACTTTGTCGAGAAAGGACGAACCTTATACACGTTGTAACAGAGGACAAACCTTATACAATTTGTAGTGAAAGGACGAACCTTATACACGTTGTAGTAAAAGGACGAACCTTATACATGTAGTAGAGAAAGGACTAACCTTATACACTTTGTCGAGAAAGGGCGAACCATATACACGCAGTAGTGAAAGGACGAACCATAATACACGTTGTAATGAAAGGACGAACCTTATACACGTTGTCGAGAAAGGACGAACCATATACATGCAGTAGTAAAAGGACGAACCTTATACATGTAGTAGTGAAAGGACGAACCTTATACACGTTGTCGAGAAAGGACGAACCATATACATGCAGTAGTAAAAGGACGAACCTTATACATGTAGTAGAGAAAGGACGAACCTTATACACGTTGTCGAGAAAGGACGAACCATAATACACGTTGTAATGAAAGGACGAACCTTATACACGTTGTCGAGAAAGTACGAACCATATACACGCAGTAGTGAAAGGACGAACCTTATACACGTTGTCGAGAAAGGACGAACCATATACACGTTGTAGTGAAAGGACGAACCTTATACATTGTACAAGTTGTAGTGAAAGGACGAACGTTATATACGTTGTAGTAAAAGGACGAGCCTTATACACGTTGTAGTGAAAAGATGAACCATATACACGCAGTAGTGAAAGGACAAACCATATACACGTTGTAGTGAAAAGCAAACCTTATACACGTTGTAACGAAAGGACGAACCTTATACAAGTTGTAGTGAAAGGACGAACCTTATACGTGTTGTAGTGAAAGGACGAACCTGATACACGTTGTAGTGAAAGGACGAACCATATACACGTTGTAGTGAAAAGATGAACCATATACACGCAGTAGTGAAAGGACAAACCATGTACACGTTGTAGTGAACAGACGAACCTTGTACACGCTGTAATGAAAGGACAAACCTTTTACACGTTGTAGTGAAAAGATGAACCTTATACACGCTGTAGTGAAAGGACGAACTTTGTACACATTGTTATGAAAGGACAAACCTTATACACGTTGTAGAGAAAGGACGAACCTTATACACGTTGTAGTGAACAGACAAATCGTATACACGTTGTATTGAAAGGACGAACCTTGTACACGTTGTAGAGAAAGGACGAACCTTATACACGTTGTATAGAACGGACGAACCATATACACGTTGTAGAGAAAGGACGAGACGAACCTTATACACGTTGTAGTACACGGACGAACCGTATACACGTTGTAGTGAACAGACGAACCTTATAGACGTTATAGTAAAAGGACGAACCTTATAGACGTTGTAGTAAAAGGACGAACCTTATACACGCTGTAGTGAACAGACGAACTTTATATAGGCTGTAGTGAACAGACGAACCTTATAGACGTTGTAGTGAAAGGACGAACCTCATACACGTTTTTTATTAGAAAGGACGAACCTTATACACTTTGTAGTGAAAGGACGAGACGAACCTTATACACGTTGTAGTACACGGACGAACCGTATACACGCTGTAGTGAACAAACGAACCTTATACATGCTGTAGTGAACAGATGAACCTTATACACGCTGTAGGGAACAGACGAGCCTTATACACGCTGTAGTGAAAGGACGATTCTTATACAATAGACAATAGACAATATTTTATTTGAGTAATGTAGGCCTCCGGACCAGAATACATTTTTAATCACATGGTAAAAGTGGAAATAACAAATAAACATTAATAATACGAACATTATAATTTCAATACAGTTTTTATATAATGAATGCAATATATTTATATATATATATATATATATATATATATATATATATATATATTGTTTTTTGTTTTTTTAACGTATTGACTGTTCTGTTGTTTTACACGCTGTAGTAAAAGGACGAACCTTATACACGTTGTACTGAAAGGACGAACCTTATATAAGCTGTAGGGAAAGGACGAACCTTATACAAGTTTTAGAGAAAAGACGAACCTTATACACGTTGTAGAGAAAGGACGAACCGTATACACGTTGTACTGAAAGGACGAACCTTATAAAAGCTGTAGGGAAAGGACGAACCTTATACAAGTTTTAGAGAAAAGACGAACCTTATACACGTTGTAGAGAAAGGACGAACCGTATACACGTTGTACTGAAAGGACGAACCTTATAAAAGCTGTAGGGAAAGGACGAACCTTATACAAGTTTTAGAGAAAAGACGAACCTTATACACGTTGTAGAGAAAGGACGAACCTTATACACGTTGTAGAGAAAGGACGAACCGTATACAAGCTGTAGAGAAAGGACAAACCTTATACACGCTGTATAGGAAGGACGAACCTTATACACGTTGTAGTGAACAGACGAACCTTATACAGGCTGTAGAGAAAGGACGAACCCTATACAGGCTCTAGTAAAAGGACAAACCTTATACACGTTGTAGTGAAAGGACGAACTTTATACACGTTGTAGTGAAAGGACGAACATTATACACGTTGTAGAGAACGGATGAACCTTATACACGTTGTAGTGAAAGGACGAACCTTATACACGTTGTAGTGAAAGGACGAACCTTATACACGTTGTAGTGAAAGGACGAACCTTATACATGTTGTAGTGAATAGAGGAACCTTATACACATTGTAGAGAAAGAACGAACTTTATAAACGTTGTAGAGAAAGGATCAACCTTATACACGTTGTTGTGAACAGACAAACCCTATACAAGTGGTAGTGGAAGGACGAACCTTATACACGTTGTTGTGAACAGACGAACCCTATACAAGTGGTAGTGGAAGGACGAACCTTATACACGCTGTAGTAAAATGACGAACTTTATACACGTTGTAGAGAAAGAATGAACCTTATACACATTGGAGTGAACAGACGAACCTTATACACCTTGTAGTGAACAGACAAACCTTATACACGTTGTTGTGAACAAAATGAATACTAGATCCGATTTCTGACACCATCACTTCTGTTTCAGTCATGGTTCCCTGGATTCGAACAAACAAAATCAGAAACTTCTTATGCAACTTGTTCTGCTTTAATGACAACAGGATATGCTTAATGTACAAGCTGCACTTGTCGTGGTGAGAAACAGAAGAAGGAGAAGGACGGACGCAGTGGTAGGCAACATAATAAGCGCGTAGTAAGCGCGTGATGAGATCTGATTGATCGTAGAAAGAACATAGTAAGGACGTAGTAAAATACATTGAACATGTTGGGCGCGTGATCATGCGCATGGTAAGAAATTAGTGGGGACGTTTTAAACGCAGTGAGAACCTGACAGGAACGAAGTAAGGACGTTGTATGAACTTGAAAATTGCCCATTTTTTTCTTTTTGACCACGTCTCTGCTGCGTTCATCGACATTT
Source organism: Panopea generosa (assembly GCA_029582155.1). NCBI lineage: Eukaryota > Metazoa > Mollusca > Bivalvia > Adapedonta > Hiatellidae > Panopea > Panopea generosa. The sequence continues at coordinate 26,437,276 of CM055904.1, read as the reverse complement.
TCAAGACTCAGTGCGGTCTTCATTGTCTTCATCTGAGAGGGGGTGGGCATCTGAGTGTGTGTGTGGAGAGGGGTTGGGGCATTAGAAATAGGGTAGTCGTTGTCATTATGGATTTCAGTGTGAAATACCTGGAGCTAACGCCCACCAATATCTTACTGTTTTATTAATTTTCTTGACTTATTGGATCATCTATTATCATGTAGATAATGCTCTGACAACCGAACACAATGATCATACAACCCAACATAATGTTGATACAACCTAACAGAATATTATGACGACATAACATACTGAACACAATGATGATATACACAGCAAAATAATAATACAAAATCATCACAATGTTATGACAATCCAACACAATTGGTATCCAACCCAACATTACGCTTTAGCAATCCACCATTATGATTATACAACCGAACACAATGCTTCGGGAACCTAATATAATGTTTCTACAACCAAACATAATGCTATGACAACCAAATACAATGATTATACGACCCAACACAATAAGAGGACACGCAAACACAATACGTTCCCAACACAACATTATGCTATGACAACCTAACATTACGCTTTGGCAACCCAACATTATGATTATACAACACAATGACAGGACAAGCCAACACAATACGTACCCAACCCAATATTACGCTATGACAACCCAACATTATGATTATACCACACAATGAGAGGACAAGCCAACACAATACGTACCCAGCCCAATATTACGCTATGACAACCCACTATTATGATTATACAACACAATGAGAGGACAAGCCAACACATTACGTACATGTACCTAACCCAGCATTATGCTATGACAACCCAACATTATGATTATGCAACCCAACATTATGATTATACAACATAATGAGAGGACAAACCAACACAATACGTACCCAAACTAACATTACATTATGACAACCGTACATAACGCTATGACAACCCAACTTTATGATTATGCAACCCAACATTATGATTATACAACACAATGAGAGGATACGCCAACACATTACGTACCTAACCCAGCATTATGCTATGACAACCCAACATTATGATTATACGACCCAACATTATGATTATACAACACAATGAGAGGACACGCCAATATAATACGTACCCAAACCAATATTACGCTATGACAACCCAACATTATGATTATACAACCCAACATTATGAGTATACAACCCAACATTATGATTATACAACACAATGAGAGGACACACCAACACAATACGTACCCAACCCATCATTACATTATGACAACCCAACATAACGCTATGACAACCCAACATTATGATTATGCAACCCAAGATTATGATTGTACAACATAATGAGAGGATAAGCAAACACAATACGTACCCAATCCAACATTACGCTATGACAACCCAACATTATGATTATGCAATACAACATTATGTATATACAAAATAATGAGAGGACAAGCCAACACAATACGTACCCAAACCAACATTACGCTATGACAACCCAACATTATGATTATACAACCTAACATTATGCTTATACATCACAATGAGAGGACACGCCAACACAATACGTACCCAAACCAACATTACGCTATGACAACCCAACATTATGATTATACAACCTAACATTATGCTTATACATCACAATGAGAGGACACGCCAACACAATACGTACCCAAACCAACATTACGCTATGACAACCCAACATTATGATTATACAACACAATGACAGGACAAGCCAACACAATACGTACCCAACCAAACATTACGCTATGACAACCCAATATTATGATTATACAACACAATGAGAGGACACGCCAACACAATACGTACCCAACCCAACATTACGCTATGACAACCCAACATTATGATTATACGACCCAACATTATGATTATACAACACAATGAGAGGACAAGCCAACACAATACGTACCCAAACCAACATTACGCTATGGCAACCCAACATTATGATTATAAAACCCAACATTATGATTATACAGCACAATGAGAGGACAAGCCAACACAATACGTACCCAACCCAACATTACGCTATGGCAACCCAACATTATGATTATACAACGCAATATTATGATTTTACAACACAATGAGAGGACAAGCCAACACAGTACGTACCCAACCCAACATTACGCTATGACAATCCAACATTATGAGTTTACAATCCAACATTATGATTTTACAACACAATGAGAGGACAAGCCAACACAGTACGTACCCGACCCAACATTACGCTATGAAAATCCAACATTATGAGTATACAATCCAACATTATGAGTATACAACCCACTATTATGATTATACAACACAATGAGAGGACAAGCCAACACAGTACGTACCCAACCCAACATTACGCTATGACAATCCAACATTATGAGTATACAATCCAACATTATGAGTATACAACCCAACATTATGATTATACAACACAATGAGAGGACACGCCAACACAATACGTACCCAACCCAACATTACGCTGTGACAACCCAACATTATGATTATACAACCCAACATTACGATTATACAAACATTAACCTCCATACTAAAGCCAACGACACGACTAACCATTATAGTAATACAATCACCCATATGCTGAACATAAGACAGCTCAGGCGTTCTAGTTCACATTTTAAAACATTCTCAGTTGTCACCTTAAACATTAAGACTTATGTGAAATAAGATGTTGTCCTACTTTCTCAGCCAATAAAATCGCTCAGATTTTTCAAAAAAGAATATTTCACTTTATATAGAATGGCATAATCGTCAGTAGATGTTGACATACTTCCTCAGCCAATGGAATCGCTCCAGGAACGAGAAACTAGATCACCATCTAAGCCGGTTAGATGTTACATGGGATTTTCTATTCTGTAGAAAATCCCATATAACTTCTGATCTATATATATTGAAAACAGAATAGAAAAGTGGGGGTCGTGTTTCATCCGAGTTATTTTCCGTTCAGTGTAAAAGTGAATATAGACTTCAGTTTTAAAAAAAAACGTAACCTTACCCTCAGTTCTGGACCGTATCAATCATTTTTGTTGTCTTAAGCATAATGTCATTCGGCACGGGTTTAGCCGTTATAATGGTATTATCGATGACGCGTAATATATAAACTAGATTATCGTTAATCTGTTTACTGGTTACAATAACAATATTATCTGCAGATAAGTCAATACACAGGCACTGGTCACAAACTCTTTTTAGTATATATGGTCGTGTAGTATCTATATTGTAGTAAATACAATATAGATACTATATGACCATATATACTAAAAACCAGTGCCTGTGAGTCAATACGCTACGCGTCATAACAGAATGTTGATAACGATGGAAATATGAAAATATACATCGCAAAGAATCGTCATTATTTTATTAGTAAAAGGACTACAGAAAAGGGATCTAGTTGAAGGTTCATTCCAATAATGACAATGTATTTTTATTGTGGTTATGTAAACTCAGATTTGATTTACAAAAGCGGACCGGATTCATAATGTATACTTTGATATTAAGTGGAATATCTTTACACGAAGCGTGTACCATAAGTATTTTTAATATTGCTACGTACCTGCTATCTAAAGTTGTGTACATCGCCCATACCAGGAGAGAAACTTAACACGTACCTACTATCTAAAGTGGCATACATCGTCCATACCACGAACGAAACTCAACACGTACCTGCTATCTAAAGTTGTGTACATTACCCATACCAGGAGAGAAACTTCACACGTACCTGCTATCTAAAGTGGTATACATCGTCCATACCAGGAGAGAAACTTAACACGTACCTGCTATCTAAAGTGGTGTACATCGCCCATACCAGAACAGAAACTTGACACGTACCTGCTATCTAAAGTGGTTTACATCGCCCATACCAGAACGGAAACTTAACACGTACCTGCTTTCTAAAGTTGTGTACATCACCCATACCAGGATGGAACCTTAACACGTACATGCTATCTAAAGTGGTGTACATCGCCCATACCAGGACAGAAACTGAACACGTACCTGCAATCTAAAGTGGTGTACATCGCCCATACCAGATAGGAAACTTAACACGTACCTGCTATCTAAAGTGGTGTACATCGCCCATACCAGGAGAGAAACTTAACACGTACATGCTACATCGAAAATGGTGTACATCGCCCATACCAGGAGAGAAACTGAACACGTACCTGCTATCTAAAGTGGTGTACATCGCCCATACCAGGAGAGAAACTTAACACGTACATGCTACATCGAAAGTGGTGGTCATCGCCCATACCAGGAGAGAAACTTAATACGTACCTGCTATCTAAAGTGGTGTACATCGCCCATACCAGAGGGAAACTTAACACATACCTGTTATCTTAAGTGATGTACATCACCCATCCCAGGAGAGAAACTTAATACGTACCTGCTATCTAAAGTGGTGTACATCGCCCATACCAGAGGGAAACTTAACACATACCTGCTATCTAAAGTGGTGTACATCGCCCATACCAGAGGGAAACTTAACACATACCTGTTATCTTAAGTGATGTACATCACCCATCCCAGGAGAGAAACTTAATACGTACCTGCTATCTAAAGTGGTGTACATCGCCCATACCAGAGGGAAACTTAACACATACCTGCTATCTAAAGTGGTGTACATCGCCCATACCAGAGGGAAACTTAACACATACCTGTTATCTTAAGTGATGTACATCACCCATACCAGGAGAGAAACTTAATACGTACCTGCTATCTAAAGTGGTGTACATCGCCCATACCAGAGGGAAACTTAACACATACCTGTTATCTTAAGTGATGTACATCGCCCATACCAGAGGGAAACTTAACACATACCTGTTATCTTAAGTGATGTACATCGCCCATACCAGAGGGAATTTAACACATACCTGTTATCTTAAGTGATGTACATCGCCCATACCAGAGGGAAACTTAACACATACCTGTTATCTTAAGTGATGTACATCGCCCATACCAGTGGGAAACTTAACACATACCTGTTATCTTAAGTGATGTACATCGCCCATACCAGAGGGAAACTTAACACATACCTGCTATCTTAAGTGGTGTACATCACCCATCCCAGGAGGGAAACTTAACACATACCTGCTGTCTTAAGTGATGTACATCGCCCATACCAGAGGGAAACTTAACACATACCTGCTATCTTAAGTGGTGTACATCACCCATCCCAGGAGGGAAACTTAACACATACCTGCTATCTTAAGTGATGTACATCGCCCATACCAGAGGGAAACTTAACACATACCTGCTATCTTAAGTGATGTACATCGCCCATACCAGAGGGAAACTTAACACAAACCTGCTATCTTAAGTGGTGTACATCACCCATCCCAGGAGGGAAACTTAACACATACCTGCTATCTTAAGTGATGTACATCACCCATCCCAGGAGGGAAACTTAACACGCTAGTCCTTCCTCTGTTATTGTATTGACATGTCATTAATGTTTTGTCAAAATTATCATTATTATTGACAAAGTTATTAATAAAATACCTTTAAATACATTTTATAAGACTGTACATATCGTTTACAATGGTTTGATAATGTGGCTCTGAAATTCACCCGGCGTTTCTTATCAGTATATGTTGTTCAGCTTTTCAATCCACTCACACTTCCGTCCAGAACACATTAAATTAAAATAGCCGTCAGTTAAAATTGATTTGAAGTTAAAATCTTGATTATGTAACTTTATTGTTGATTGGTCTAATGCTATGCCTGTCATTTTCCATCAAATTATACAAACAATTGGTTTTGCAGAAAAGTTTTTTGATTAAATTATAAAGAATGTAAAAAATGACGTATTTAACAATAGAATAGCAGATGCTGATACGACTCTGGATTTTTTTTTAAACGTTAACCCTGTAATATACCACGTTTTTGGTGTTTTCTGTCGTTCCGTGTTTCAAAATCAATAATCGATATATAAGTCTCACTCCGAAATGCTCATTTTAATGATAATGATTATGACAAAGATGGAGAAACATTTACGAAAAAACGTAACACAATTCTCTACAATAGTATACACAGTAACTTCCTACAGAAAGCTAAAAAGCAGCCCAAAATATTGTTTTATCATCACGTTTCTGACAGACACAGGACATATTAGTCAGTAGTGCCGCAGCCAGAATTTTATTGCTGGAAAATGTATTTCTGTATAAACGTTTAATGATGGCCGAGTATGGAAAAATCCTATGTCGCCAGTGAATTTTCCATTACAAAATCACCAGTGTATATTTTGTAGGTTTCTTTTATTGTCTCTTTCTCTAGTCTGAATCAAACATTGCAAATAAAACCCAGGATTTTATGCATTTTATGCTAATAATTTTCTAAAACAGCTAATTTATGCATTTACATTGTGCATCTATTCTATTTTACATATGTAACATAATTTTGAATATTTCTAGAAATAAAGCAAGCAATCAATATACCTACCATAATGTTCTGTAACGTTGGAAAGAAGGGACATTATTCAAACGCTTTTTTAAATATTGGCTAGAATGCTGTTGGCGAAATTTGGCCATTGTCAGTAAGAGATATTGAACATGTGGAATATAACAAGCTTAAAGATAAACTTCTAGTGTCATAATTTGACATTTGCAAACATGAGTCAATTTTAGGAATATGGCTGTATGCTTAATGGTGATAAGTGATGCATATAAAACAACTAATCGAGTTTCACGTATGATCAAATATGGTCAAAAGTTTACACTTAATCTGTTTATTGTAAGTTGATTATCGGTAACACTTGGCAGCCTAACTATGGTTAATCCCCATTACCCGGTTAATGCCACTAACTAGTTCAACGCAAACAATCAGGCACTAGTCAACCTCTGTCAGAGTAGTAAGTCAGTCTGAAGGCGAATGATACACCGTATAAAATTAGGATGGGCGACTGGTCTTGAGTAAATTCCAGACGACTGTATGATGCCACGTACAACAGGGGGAGGAGGGAGTATGACATCGCGTCACACCACGTACAACAGGGGGAGGGGGGGGGGGTATGACATCGCGTCACACCACGTACAACAGGGGGAGGGGGAGTATGACATCGCTTCACCCCACGTACAAACAGGGCGGTAGTATGGCATCGAGTTATTCCATATGCATACCGGACGGAAGTATGACATCGCGTCACACCACGTACAACAGGGGGAGGGGGGGGGGGGGTATGGCATCGCATCACCCCACGTACATACAGGGCAGTAGTATGGCATCGAGTCACCCCACGTACGTTCATACAGGACGGAAGTATGTCATAACGTCACCCTACGTACATAAAGGTGGAATTATTGCATCGAGTCACCCCACGTACATACAGGGCGGAAGTATGACATCGAGTCACCCCAAGTACATACAGTGCAGAATTATGACATCGAGTCCCCCCACGTACATACAGGGCGGAAGTATGACATCGAGTCAACCCGCGTACATACAGGGCGGAAGTATGATATCGAGTCACACCATGTACATACAGGACGGAAGTATGACATCGAGCCAGCCACCGTACATACGGGACGGAATTATGACATCGAGTAATCCCACGTACATACAGGGCGGAAGTATGACATCGAGTCATCCCACGTACGTACATACAGGACGGAAGTATGACATCGAGCCAGCCACCGTACATACGGGACGGAATTATGACATCGAGTAATCCCACGTACATACAGGGCGGAAGTATGACATCGAGTCATCCCACGTACATACAGGGCGGAAGTATGACATCGAGTCACATCACGTACGTAAATACAGGACGAAAGTATGGCATCGCGACATCCACGTACATACAGGGCGGAAGTATGACATTGAGTTACACCACGTACATACAGGGCAGAAGTATGACATCGAGTCTGCCCAAGTACATACAGGGCGGACGCATGGCATCGAGACACCCCACGTACATACAGGGCGGAATTATGACATAAAGTCACCCCACGTACATACAGGGCAGAATTATGACATCGCATCACCCCACATATATACAGGACGGAAGTATGACATCGAGTCACACCACGTACGTACATACAGGACGGAAGTATGACATCGAGTCACCCAACGTACATACAGGGCGGAATTATGACATCGAGTCACCCCACGTACATACAGGGCGGTATTATGACATCGCATCACCCCACATACATACAGGGCGGAAATATGACATCGAGTCACCCCACGTACATACAGGGCGGAATTATGACATCGACTCACCCCACGTACATACAGGGCGGAATTATGACATCGCATCACCCCACATACATACAGGGCGGAAGTATGACATCGAGTCACCCCACGTACATACAGGGCGGAATTATGACATCGCATCACCCCACATACATAGAGGGCGGAAGTATGACATCAAGTCACCCCACGTACATACAGGGCGGAATTATGACATCGAGTCACCCCACATACATAGAGGGCGGAATTAAGACATCGCATCATCCCACATACATACAGGGCGGAAGTATGGCATCGAGGCACCCCACGTACATACAGGGCGGAATTATGACATCGAGTCACCCCACGTACATACAGGGCGGAATTAAGACATCGCATCATCCCACATACATACAGGGCGGAAGTATGGCATCGAGGCACCCCACGTACATACAGGGCGGAATTATGACATCGCATCACCCCACGTACATACAGGACGGAAGTATGACTCGAGTCACACCACGTACGTACATACAGGATATTAGTATGGCATCACGTCACCCTACGTACATACAGGGAGGAAGTATGACATTGAGTTACCCCACGTACATACATACAGGATGTAAGTATGGCATCGCACCACCCCACATACATACAGGATAGAAGTATGACATCGCGTTACCCCACGTACATACATACAGGATGACATCGCCACCCAACGTACATACAGGGCGGAAGTATGACATTGAGTCACACCACGTACGTACATACAGGACGAAAGTATGACATCGCCACCCAACGTACATACAGGGCGGAAGTATGACATTGAGTCACACCACGTACGTACATACAGGACGGGAGTATGGCATCGTGTCACCCCACGTACATACAGGGCGGAATTATGACATCGAGTCACACCATGTACGTACATACAGGATATTAGTATGGCATCACGTCACCCTACGTACATACAGGGAGGAAGTATGACATTGAGTTACCCCACGTACATACATACAGGATGTAAGTATGGCATCGCACCACCCCACATACATACAGGATAGAAGTATGACATCGCGTTACCCCACGTACATACATACAGGATGACATCGCCACCCAACGTACATACAGGGCGGAAGTATGACATTGAGTCACACCACGTACGTACATACAGGACGGGAGTATGGCATCGTGTCACCCCACGTACATACAGGGCGGAATTATGACATCGAGTCACACCATGTACGTACATACAGGACGGAAGTATGACATCGAGTAACACCACGTACATACAGGGAGGAAGTATGACAGCGAGTCACTCAACGTACATACATACAGGATGCAAGTATGGCATCGCGTCACACTACGTACATACAGGGCAAAGGTATGACATCGAGTCACTCTTTGTACGTACATACAGGGCGGAAGTATGACATCGAGTCACACCACGTACGTACAAACAGGACGGAAGTATGACATCGCGCCACCCAACGTACATACAGGGCGGTAGTATGACATTGAGTCACACTATGTATGTACATACAGGAAGGAAGTATGGCATCGCGTCACCCTACGTACATATAGAGCGGAAGTATGACATCGAGTCACACCACGTACGTACATACAATGCGGAAGAATGGCATTGCAATACCCCATGTACATACAGGGCGGAAGTATGACATTGAGTCACACCACATACGTACATATAGGACGGAAGTATGGCATCGAGCAACTCCTTGCACATACAGGGCGGAAGTATGACATCGAGTCACATCACGTACGTACATACAGGACGGCAGTATGGCATCGCATCAGCCCACGTACATACAGGGCGGAAGTATGACATCGAGCCACCCCACGTACATACAGGGCGGAAGTATGACATTGAGTCACACCACGTAGGTACATACAGAACGGAAGTATGGCATCGCATCACCCCACGTACATACATGACAGAAGTTTGATATCGAGTCACACCACGTACGTACATACAGGGCGGAAGTATGACATTGAGTGACACCTATTACATGAAAAAATACAATATTTAAAGTCAACTTATATAGGCCCTATATACCATAGCCCCCTGATATGTACGATCTCCAAAACCATATTTAAAGTCCACTTACATAGGCCCTATATACCATAGCTCCCTGATAAGTACGTTCTCCAATTCCATAGTTAAAGTCAACTTACATAAGCCCTATATAACATAGCCCCACTGATATGTACGATCTCCAATACCGTATTTAAAGTCAAGTTACATAGGCCCTATATACCATAGCCCCACTGATATGAACGATCTCCAATACCATATTTAAAGTCAAGTTACATAGGCCCTATATACCATAGCCCCACTGATATGTACGATCTCCAATACCATATTTAAAGTCAAGTTACATATGCTCTATATACCATAGCTCCCTGATATGTACGATCTGTAATACCATATTTAAAGACAAGTTACATATGTCCTATATACCATAGCCCCCTGATATGTAAGATCTCCAATACCATATATAAAGTCAAGTTACATATGCCCTATATACCATAGCTCCCTGATATGTACGATCTCCAATACCATATTTAAAGTCCACTTACATAGGCCCTATATACCATAGTCCCCTGATAAGTACGATCTCCTAAACCATACTTAAAGTCCACTTACATAAGCCGTATATACCATAGCTCCCTGATATGTACGATCTCGAATACCATATTTAAAGTCCACTTACACAGGCCTTATATACCATAGCCCCACCGATATGTACGATCTCCAATACCATGTTTAAAGTCAACTTACATAGGCCCTATATACCATAGCCCCACTGATATGTAAGATCTCCAAAACCATATTTAAAGTCCACTTACAAAAACCCTATATACCATAGCCCCACTGATATGTACGATCTCCAATACCATATTTAAAGTCCACTTACATAGACCCTATATACCATAGCTCCCTGATATGTACGATCTCGAATACCATATTCAACGTCCACTTACATAAGCCTTATATACCATAGCCCCACTGATATGTACGATCTCCAATACCATATTCAACGTCCACTTACATAGGCCCTATATACCATAGCCCCTGATATAAACGATCTCCAATACCATATTCAACGTCCACTTACATAGGCCCTATATACCATAGCCCAACTGATAGGTACGATCTCCAATACCATATTCAACGTCCACTTACATAGGCCCTATATACCATAACCAACTGATATGTACGATCTTCAATGCTATATTCAAAGTCCACTTACATAGACCCTATATACCATAGCCCCCCTGATATGTACGATCTCCAATACCATAATTTTAACGTCCACTTAAATAGGCCCTATATAACATAGCCCCCTGATAAGTACGATCTCCAATACCATATTTAAAGTCCACTTACATAGGCCCTATATACGATAGCCGCACTGATATGTACGATCTCCAATACCATATTAAAAGTCAATTTACATAGGCCCTATATACCATAGCCCAACTGATATGTACGATCTCCAATACCATATTTAAAGTCCACTTACATAGGCCCTATATACCATAGCTCCCTGATAAGTACGATCTCCAATACCATATTTAAAGTCAACTTACATAGGCCCTATATACCATAGCCCCCTGATATGTACGATCACAAATACCATATTTAAAGTCAAGTTACATATTCCCTATATACCGTAGCCCCAGTGATATGTACAATCTCCAATACCGTATTTAAAGTCAAGTTACATAGGCCCTGCATACCATAGCCCCACTGATATGTACGATCTCCAATACCATATTTAAAGTCAAGTTACATAGGCCCTATATACCATAGCCCCACTGATATGTACGATCTCCAATACCATATTTAAAGTCAAGTTACATAGGCCCTATATATCATAGCCCCACTGATATGTACGATCTCCAATACCATATTTAAAGTCAAGTTACATATGCCCTATATACCATAGCTCCCTGATAGGTAAGATCTCCAATACCATATTTAAATCAAGTTACATATGCCCTATATACCATAGCCCCCTGATATGTAAGATCTCCAATACCATATTTAAAGTCAAGTTACATATGCTCTATATACCATAGCTCCCTGATATGTACGATCTCGAATACCATATTTAAAGTCCACTTACATAGACCCTATATACCATACCCCCCTGATAGGTACGATCTCCAATATCATATTTAAAGTCACGTACATAGGCCTTATATACCAGAGCCCCACTGATATATAAGATCTCCAATACCATATTTAAAGTCCACTTACATAGGCCCTATTTACCATAGCCCCAATGATATGTACGATCTCCAATACCATGTTTAAAGTCAACTTACATAGGCCCTATATACCATAACCCCATTGATATGTAAGATCTCCCAAAACCATATTTAAAGTCCACTTACATAGACCCTATATACCATAGCCCCCTGGTATGTACGATCTCCAATACCATATTTAAAGTCATCTTACATAGACTCTATATACCATAGCTCAATGATATGTACGATCTCGAATACCATATTCAACGTCCACTTACATAAGCCTTATATACCATAGCCCCACTGATATGTACGATCTCCAATACCATATTCAACGTCCACTTACATAGGCCCTATATACCATAGCCTCACTGATATGTACGATATCCAATACCATATTCAATGTCCACGTACATAGGCCCTATATACCATAGCCCAACTGATATGTACGTTCTCCAATACCATATTCAACGTCCACTTACATAAGACCTATATACCGTAGCCCCACTGATAAGTACGATCTTCAATACCATATTCAAAGTCCACTTACATAGGGCCTATATACGATAGCCACACTGATTTGTACGATCTCCAATACCATATTTAAAGTCCACTTACATAGGCCCTATATACCATAGCACCACTGATATATACGATCTTCAATACAATATTTCAAGTCCACTTACATAGGCCCTATATACGATAGCCCCACTGATATGTATGATCTCGAATACCATATTTAAAGTGCACTTATATAGGCCCTATATACCGTAGCCCAACTGATATGTACGATCTTTAATACCATATTTCAAGTCCACTTACATAGGCCCTATATACGATAGCCCCACTGATATTTACGATCTTCAATACCATATTCAACGTCCACTTACATAGGCCCTATATACGATAGCCCCACTGATATGTACGATCTTCAATACCATATTCAAAGTCCACTTACATAGGCCCTATATACCATAGCCACACTGATATGTACGATGTTCAATACCATATTCAAAGTCCACTTACATAGGCCGTATATACCATAGCCCCACTGATATGTACGATCTCCAATACCATATTCAATGTCCACTTACACAAGCCCTATATACCATAGCCCCACTGATATGTATGATCTCCAATACCATATTCAACGTCCACTTACATAGGCCCTATATACCATAGCCCCCTGATATGTACGATCTTCAATACCATATTCAACGTCCACATACATAGGCCCTATATACCCTAGCCCCACTGATATGTACGATCTTCAATACCATATTCAACGTCCACTTACATAGGCGCTATATACCATAGCCCCACTGATATGTACGATCTCCAATACCATATTCAACGCCCACTTACATAGGCCCTATATACCATAGCCCCCTGATATTAGCTCCACTGATATGTACGATCTTCAATACCATATTCAAAGTCCACTTACATAGGCCCTATATACCATAGCCCCACTGATATGTACGACCTTCAATACCATATTTAAAGTCCACTTACATAGGCCCTATATACCATAGCCCCACTGATATGTACGATCTCCAATACCATATTTAAAGTCCACTTATATAGGCCCTATATACCATAACCCCACTGATATGTACGATAGCCAATACCATATTTAAAGTCAACTTATATAGGCCCTATATACCATAGCCCCACTGATATGTACGATCTCCGATACCATATTTAAAGTCAACTTATATAGGCCCTATATACCATAACCCCACTGATATGTACGATCTCCAATACCATATTTAAAGTCAACTTATATAGGCCCTATATACCATAGCCCCACTGATATGTACGATCTCCGATACCATATTTAAAGTCCACTTATATAGGCCCTATATACCATAACCCCACTGATATGTACGATCTCCAATACCATATTTAAAGTCAACTTATATAGGCCCTATATACCATAGCCCCACTGATATGTACGATCTCCGATATCATATTTAAAGTCCACTTATATAGGCCCTATATACCATAACCCCACTGATATGTACGATCTCCAATACCATATTTAAAGTCAACTTATATAGGCCCTATATACCATAGCCCCAATGATATGTACGATCTCCGATACCATATTTAAAGTCCACTTACATAGGCCCTATATACCATAGCCCCCTGTAGGATCTCTAATACCACTAACATTGGCCCCTAAATAGCTCCCTGTTATGTACGATCTCCAAAACCATATTCAAAGTCCACTTACATAGGTATACACTATAGCCCCTGATGTGTACGATTCGTGAAAGAAGTGTTTTTTAATTCTAACCCATTTCCTTCTTGGTCCCTTGGGAATCTGGAACCCAATCATTTTAACACTCCTAATTTTTCTTGATAAACAATATTTCTGAGAACATTTGTCGATTTTCATAAATGTTTTGATACTATCACGAGATCTTTATTGTGGCAAACTTAAGAAATGCTTGAATTAAAGATAGACTATTTCATGCTCTCAAAATTATGTGTATTATGCAAGTTTAATCATAATACATAATGAGAATATTCAATAGATGTTTTTTTTAGTTTAACTGTATTTCTCGAAGTATGTAGAGTAACTTCAACAGAATTTTTTTATTTATTGTATGTTATTGCCCCTTTATGTGATCAGCATTTTGTTAAATAAAAGCACTATATGTCTAGTTAAACAACTGAAACTGTGTAAACTATGAGAAATTACATCACAAAATGAAAACTTCATCAGATATTATCGCTATACATGCATGTTGAAAGTAAGAAGTCTGTAAATTACCTCCCTTTGTATTGAAATATGAATATTTACGATGTCGAATATCACCAGAATGAAAGTTGGTTTTATTTATTCACCGATTCTGTTTGTTACAAATCCAAGTTCAATTTCTGAATGCGTCTTCAAAATATCAGGCACACATCCAGCTTTAAATGTACACGTCGTCATGTTATGTTGATCATTTGTAGCAGTATTTATAAAATCCATCTATGCATGTCAAAGTTACAGGCCGGACTTGAAATCTCATATAGACTCAAAGTGTTGTCAAACAAACTGAAAGTGTGACCTTGACCTTTGAGGTACGGGTGCGTGTCTTACTAGCAACACGTGGTCTGGTTATGTTGATAATTTGTAAAAAGTATTAATACAATCCATCCATGCATGACAAAGTTTCAGGCCGGACACGACATATCGAACGGAAGTAGGACGAACGGACGGACGTTCTGTCGGAAGTGATGTTGTGGGGTGCGGTTTTTATATGTTATAAAACATCTTTTTTTTCATAAAACAAAACAAAACCTATTTTCTTTCTAACCCTAATGTCACAAACCTTAAGATCCAAGCATGACACTAAAAAAGAATGAAAAAAGGTGAAAAAAAGTAAAAGAAAAATGTGAAAAAATGGAATTAACCCCACAATGCCATTCTGTACGCATTTTCGCACTTGTTGGGTGAACATTGCACCCCATAAGTACCAAAAAAAACCACAATGCCATTCTGTACTGGCAACGCAACCCACAACTGCCGCTCCAGACGTACGGATAGACGGATGAATGGACGGACACTGCGATTGCTATATGCCACCCAAAATGTTTGTGTGGGGGAGGAGGGGGGGGGGGGGCATATAGTAGTCATCTATCAAGGTGCGATGGTCAAAGTTCTGTAAAAATAATCTTGATCGTCCATCAAGGTAAATGGTGCGATGATCAATGTTCTGTAAAAATAATTTTGATCGTCCATCAAGACAAATTATGTGCTTAACATTGTTTGAAAACAATTTGGTCTAGACCGATTACTAAGATGCGAATATCAAAATTTGGAATCATTTTTGTCTTGGTCTGTCACCAAGACAAATGATACACATATCAAAGTTTGGAATCGAGAGAAACACATTTGTGTCTTTCAAAACAACAGCTACAATTTGTGGGCATGGCCTGGTGACTAAGATTAATCACCGGCAAATATTCCACAACAAGAGATATGAACTGATGTACGCGATATGTAATCATTTTGAAAAAGACAATATGCCTAACGGCAAAGACTGCACATAACGAGAGTTTGGAACAAGTGTAATATACATGTGTGAAACATGTTTGCAGGATGTAAACGATTCAGTAAGATACTATCTGTGGCAAAAAAAGTTAAATCAATGAAACGTGGACTTACTTGATAGTACGTGTCATGGATATATGCATCGCTATCATCCGACGACATTTTGGTGTAAATGTTTATTGTTGGCGACGTGAACGCGACTAACAAAGAACGCTAGAGAGTTACGAGACGATTTATGCGACACCTGCTCGCATATTATATAACGGGGTCGTGAATAACATGAACTGTTTGGAAACGTAGGGTTGGCAAGCAGATCATTTTCAGTTTATGTCAAGTATCGCTATAATGATTAAGCCAGGTTAACAAACGTCTTTATATTAACAGGCAGACATCTTGGCGACTCGGCCACAGCCAGTTGCTCGCTTTCAGTTTTTCTTTGTCGTAAACATTTGAAAAAAAAAGAAAATATTGGAATATTATAGAAATAAAGTAATATGATTACGTAAACTTGTTGGTTTTCACTGCACTTTATATCCCATAGCCAACAATAGAACGAAAATTAAGTCACGTGATGAAGTGAATTTTACTTTTTATGAGAAACAGGTTCAAATTGTGACAAACGATAAAAACTGACCCCGAAAGAATTGTTAGAATCCAGTTATTTTATAAATTGTTCAATACAACAAAATATTGATAAACTTGTAATGTTACAAAGGGTTATTTGAACAGAACTAAACGTCACTGACAGACTCGAAGGCTCTAACGTGGATTAACAGACGACGTTCACATTGTAATGACCGTGTGTTTTGTTTGCTAAAATAATCCTTTATCGAACTGTATTTGCTCTCGAAATTCCAAAACTTGGCATTGTAGTTTTTCCCGTTTAAAGAAGAGATATATTCCAAATAAATCCGACAGGCATACGCGTAACATGCATCAGTAAATGATATAACTATGTGCAACAAACACAACAAAAATGATGTAAACATACGGTGTTCCGTTCGGGTCACCGTGATATTGCTTTGTCAATAGGTAAACCCTGTGGCATGATAATACGATGGCAGAATAGTGATAACATGACAGAACGAGGATGTTAATAGCAAGATAGCATGACGGCGATAACGTCATGACGATAGCATGATGAAAATGGTACAATCGTAAGATGGTTAGAGCACGATTATACGGTGACACGATGCAGATCATTAAACGACATTAAGCCAGAATGATGCTTTAGTGCGCTCTCAAAGATGACAAGATGTATATCATAAAATGCCATTATGCCAGAATGATGCTACAGTACGATGTAACAACAGATCACACGATGTATATCATAAAATGACATTATGCCGGAATGATGCTATAGTGCGCTGCCATAGAATGACACGATGTATATCATAAAACGACATTATGCCGGAATTATGCTATAGTGCGCTGCCACAGATGACATGATGTATTATCATAAAGCGACATTATGCCGGAATGATGCTATAGTGCGCTGTCACATATGACACGATGTATATCATAAAATGACATTATGCCAGACTGATGCTATAGTGCGCTGTCAAAGACGACACGATGTATATCATAAAACGACATAATGCCAGAATGGTGCTACAGTGCGCTGTCACAGACGACACGATATATATTATAAAACGACATTATGCCAGAATGGTGCTAGAGTGCGCTGTCGCAGACGACACGAAACATATCATAAAACAACATGATGCCAGAATGTTGCTAGAGTGCGCTGTCGCAGACGACACGATGAATATCATAAAACGACATTATGCCAGAATGGTGCCACAGTGCGCTGTCACAGACGACACGATGTTTATCATAAAACGACATTAAGACAGAATGGTGCCACAGTGCGTTGTCACAGACGACATGATGTATATCATAAAACGCCATTATACCATAATGGTGCCACAGTGCGTTGTCACAGACGGCATGATGTATATCATAAAACGACATTATGCCAGAATGGTGCCACAGTGTGCTGTCACAGGCGACACATGTATATCATTAAACGGCATTATGCCAGAATGATGCCACAGTGCGCTATCACAGATGACGCGATGTATATCATAAAACGACATTATGCCAGAAGGATGCCATATTGCGCTGTCACAGATGACGTGATGTATATCATAAAACGACATTATGCAGGAATGATGCTATACTGCGATGTCACAGATGACTCGATGTACATCATAAAACGAAATTATGCCAGAATGGTGCTATAGTACAATGTAACAGATGACACGATATACATCATAAAACGGCATTATGCCAGAATGGTGCTATAGTACGCTGTCACAGATGACACGATGTATATCATAAAACGCCATTATGCCGGAATGATGCTATAGTGCGCTGTCACATATGACACGATGTATATTATAAAATGACATTATGCCAGACTGATGCTATAGTGCGCTGTCAAAGACGACACGATGTATATCATAAAACGACATAATGCCAGAATGGTGCTACAGTGCGCTGTCACAGATGACACGATATACATCATAAAACGGCATTATGCCAGAATGGTGCTATAGTACGCTGTCACAGATGACACGATGTATAGCATAAAACGACATTATGCCAGAATGGTGCTATAGTACGCTGTAACAGATGACACGATGTACATCATAAAACGCCATTATGCCAGAATGGTGCTATAGTTCGCTATAACAGATGACACGATGTACATCATAAAACGACATTATGCCAGAACGGTGCTATAGTTCGCTATAACAGATGACACGATGTACATCATAAAACGACATTATGTCAGAATGGTGCTATAGTACGCTATCACAGATGACACGATGTACATCCTAAAACGACATTATGTGAGAATGATGCTGTAGTACGCTGCCACAGATGACACGATGTATATAAAAAAACGACATTATGTTAAAATGGTGCTATAGTACGCTGTCACAGATTACACGACGTATATTATAAAACGACATTATGTTAGAATTGTGCTATAGTACGCTGTCACAGATTACACGATGAATATCAAAAAACGACATTATGCCAGAATGGTGCTATAGTACGCTGTTACAGATGACACGATGTATATCATAAAACGACATTATGTGAGAATGATGCTGTAGTAAGCTGTCACAGATGACACGATGTATATCATAAAACGCCATTATGCCAGAATGGTGCTATAGTACGCTGTAACAGATGACACGATGTATATCATAAAACGACATTATGCCAGAATGGTGCTATAGTACGCTGTAACAGATGACACGATGTATATCATAAAATGACATTAGGTGAAAATGGTGCTATAGTACGCTGTAACAGATGACACGATGTATATCATAAAACGCCATTATGCCAGAATGGTGCTATAGTACGCTGTCACAGATTACACGATGAATATCAAAAAACGACATTATGCCAGAATGATGCTATAGTAAGCTGTTACAGATGACACGATGTATATCATAAAACGACATTATGTGAGAATGATGCTGTAGTACGCTGTCACAGGTGACACGATGTATATCATAAAACGCCATTATGCCAGAATGGTGCTATAGTACGCTATAACAGATGACACGATGCATATCATAAAACGACATTATGCCAGAATGGTGCTATAGTACGCTGTAACAGATGACACGATGTATATCATAAAACGACATTAGGTGAGAATGGTGCTATAGTACGCTGTAACAGATGACACGATGCATATCATAAAATGCCATTATGCCAGAATGGTGCTATAGTACGCTGTAACAGATGACACGATGTATATCATAAAACGCCATTATGCCAGAATGGTGCTATAGTACGCTGTAACAGATAACACGATGTATATCATAAAACGACATTATGTAAGTATGATGCTATAGTACGCTGTAACAGATGACACGATGTATATCATAAAACGACATTATGCCAGAATGGTGCTATAGTACGCTGTAACAGATGACACGATGTATATCATAAAACGCCATTATGCCAGAATGGTTCTATAGTACGCTGTAACAGATGACACGATGTATATCATAAAACGACATTATGCCAGAATGGTGCTATAGTACGCTGTAACAGATGACACGATGTATATCATAAAGCGACATATGCCAGAATGGTGCTAAAGTACGCTGTAACAGATGACACGATGTATAGCATAAAACGCCATTATGCCAGAATGGTGCTATAGTACGCTGTAACAGATGACACGATGTATATCATAAAACGCCATTATGCCAGAATGGGTGCTATAGTACGCTGTAACAGATGACACGATGTATATCATAAAACGACATTAGGTGAGAATGGTGCTATAGTACGCTGTAACAGATGACACGATGTTTATCATAAAACGCCATTATGCCAGAATGGTGCTATAGTACGCTGTAACAGATGACACGATGTATATCATAAAACGCCATTATGCCAGAATGGTGCTCTAGTAGGCTGTAACAGATGACACGATGTATATCATAAAACGACATTATGCCAGAATGGGTGCTAGGGCTGCATTGTAACATTTATGTCCAAAACAGAGTGAAAAATTAAATTCTGCAGCATGTGTTTGGGCTCAAACTCTTCACTGGTTCAAGATATGCAATTATAAAGGGGAAAAAAAGTATACATTGACCAGGTTTTTTTTTTTTAAAATTCAACGCTTTTGTGAGACCTATCAATTTCCAGAGTAATAATATGTCAACTATTCGCCCTAAATGCGGTTCGAACCAACAATTCTGAAATGACACAGAATTATCCAGAAAGCTGGTATCAGCATCAAATTTTCAGTGGTGTTTTTTCTAAAATACTGACCATTTAACTCATACTAGCAAAAAACAAAACATTGCAGTACAAAGCCCTGAAAAAAGAAGAAAAAGAGAACTAAAGTTTTATTTCTACCTCCTTCATCCTTCCACAGATGACACGATGTATATCATAAAACGCCATTATGCCAGAATGATGCTATAGTACGCTGTCACAGATGACACGATGTATATCATAAAGCGATACTACACCAGAATGATGCTATAGTACGCTGTCACAGATGACACGATGTATATCATAAAGCGATACTACACCAGAATGATGCTTTAGTACTCTGTCACAGATGACAACGATGTATATCATAAAACGACATTATGCTAAAACGATGCTATAGTACGTTGTCACAGACGTCACGATGTACCAGTCACGATATGTTTACTTGTCAGTAGTACAGATATATACATCTACGATATTTATACTAGCCAGTGGTAGAGACAGTTACCACTACAATATATTTATTAATCAGTAGTACAGACAGTCACCACTACAGTATGTTTATTAATCAGTAGTACAGACAGTCACCGCTACAATATATTTATTAATCAGTAGTACAGACAGTCACCGCTACAATATATTTATTAATCAGTAGTAATTTATTAATCAGTAGTACAGACAGTCACCGCTACAATATATTTATTAATCAGTAGTACATACAGTCACCGCTACAATATATTTATTAATCAGTAGTACATACAGTCATCACTACAGTATGTTTACTAGTCAGTAGTACAGACAGTCACCGCTACAGTATGTTTACTAGTCAGTAGTACAGACAGTCACCGCTACAGTATGTTTACTAGTCAGTAGTACAGACAGTCACCGCTACAGTATGTTTACTAGTCAGTAGTACAGACAGTCACCGCTACAGTATGTTTACTAGTCAGTAGTACAGACAGTCACCACTACAATATGTTAACTAGTATGTAGTACAGACAGTCACCGCTACAGTATGTTTACTAGTCAGTAGTACAGACAGTCACCACTACAATATGTTTACTAGTATGTAGTACAGACAGTCACCTTTACAGTATGTTTACTAATCAGTAGTACAGACAGTCATCACTACAGTATGTTTACTAATCAGTAGTACAGACAGTCATCACTACAGTATGTTTACTAGTCAGTAGTACAGACATTCACCTTTAAAGTATGTTTACTAATCAGTAGTACAGACAGTCACCACTACAGTTTGTTTACTAATCAGTAGTAGAGACAATTACCGCTACAGTATGTTTACTAGTCGGAAGTACAGACAGTTACCGCTACAGTATGTTTACTAGTCAGTTGTACAGACTGTCACCGCTACAGTAAGTTTACTAGTCAGTAGTACAGACAGTCACCGCTACAGTATGTTTACTAGTCAGTTGTATAGACAGTCACTACTACAATATGGTCACTTATCAGTGGTACAGACAGTCATCACTACAAAATGTTTCCTAGTCAGTAGTACAGACAGTCACCGCTACAATATGTTTCCTTGTCAGTAGTACAGACAGTCACTATTACAATATGTTTACTACTGAATGGTACAGACAGTCATCACTACAATATGTTTACTAGTCAGTAGTACAGACAGTTACCGCTACAGTATGTTTACTAATCAGTAGTACAGACAGTCACCGCTACAATATGTTTACTAGTCAACAGTACAGACAGTCACTGCTACAATATGTTTCCTTGTCAGTAGTACAGATAGTCACCGCTACAATATGTTTCCTAGTCAGTAGTACAGACAGTCACCGCTACAATATGTTTCCTTGTCAGTAGTACAGACAGTCACCACTACAATATGTTTACTAGTCAATGATACAGACAGTCATCACTACAATATGTTTACTAGTCAGTAGTACAGACAGTCACCGCTGCAGTATGTTTACTCATCAGTAGTACAGACAGTCACCGCTAAAATATGTTTCCTAGTCAGTAGTACAGACAGTCACCGCTACAATATGTTTCCTAGTCAGTAGTACAGACATTCACCGCTACAATATGTTTTTCTAGTCAGTAGTACAGACAGTCACCGCTACAGTATGTTTACTAGTCAGTAGTACAGACAGTCACCGCTACAATATGTTTCCTTGTCAGTAGTACAGACAGTCACCGCTACAGTATGTTTACTAATATGTAGTACAGACAGTCACCACTACAATATGTTTCATAGTCAGTAGCACAGACAGTTACCGCTACAGTATGTTTACTAATCAGTAGAACATACATTCACCGCTACAATATGTTTCCTAGTCAGTAGTACAGACAGTCACCACTACAATATGTTTCGTTGGCAGTAGTACAGACAGTCACCACTACAATATGTTTCCTAGTCAGTATATACAGACAGTCACCGCTACAATATTTTACTAGTCAGTATATACAGACAGTCACCGCTACAATATGTTTACTAGTTAGTATATACAGACAGTCACCACTACAATATGTTTACTTGTCAGTATATACAGACAGTCACCACAACAATATGTTTCCTAGTAAGTAGTACAGACAGTCACCGCTACAGTATGTTTATAAATCAGTAGCACAGACAGTCACCGATACAGTATGTTTCCTAGTCAGTAATACAGACAGTCACCGCTACAATATGTTTACTAGTCAGTAGTACAGACAGTTACCGAGACATTCACCACTACAATATATTTACTTGTCAGTTTAACAGACAGTCACCGCTTCAATATGTTTACTAGTCAGTAGTACAGACAGTCACCGCTACAATATATTAACGTGTTAGTAGTACAGACAGTCACCACTACAATATGTTTACTAATCAGTAGTAAAGACAGTTACCGCTACAGTATGTTTACTAATCAGTAGTACAGACAGTCACCGCTACAGTATGTTTACTAGTCAGTAGTGAAGACAGTCACCACTACAATATGTTTCCTTGTCAGTAGTACAGACAGTCACTATTACAATATGTTTACTACTGAATGGTACAGACAGTCACCACTACAATATGTGTACTTGTCGGTAGTACAGACAGTCACCGCTACAATATGTTTACTAATCAGTAGTACAGACAGTCAACGCTACAATATGTTTCCTAGTCAGTAGTACAGACAGTCACCGCTACAATATGTTTACGTGTCAGTAGTACACACAGTCACCACTACAATATGTTTACTTGTCAGTAGTGAAGACAGTCACCACTACAATATGTTTACAAGTCGGTAGTACAGACAGTCACCGCTACAATATGTTTACTAGTCAGTAGTATAGACAGTTACCGCTTCAGTATGTTTACTAATCAGTAGTACAGATAGTCATCGCTACAATATGTTTCCTAGTCAGTAGTACAGACAGTCACCGCTACAATATGTTTCCTTGTCAGTAGTACAGACAGTCACCACTACAATATGTTTACTGGTCAATGGTACAGACAGTCATCACTACAGTATGTTTACTAGTCAATGGTACAGACAGTTACCGCTACAGTATGTTTACTAATCAGTAGTACAGACAGTCACCGCTACAGTATGTTTACTAGTCAGTTGTACAGACAGTCACCACTACAATATGTTTACTAATCAGTAGTACAGACAGTTACCGCTACAATATGTTTACTCATCAGTAGTACAGACAGTTACCGCTACAATATGTTTACTGATCAGTAGTACAGACAGTCACCGCTACAATATGTTTACTAGTCAGTAGTACAGAGAGTCACCGCTACAATATGTTTCCTAGTCAATGGTACAGACAGTCATCACTACAGTATGTTTACTAGTCAATGGTACAGACAGTTACCGCTACAGTATGTTTACTAATCAGTAGTACAGACAGTCACCGCTACAGTATGTTTACTAGTCAGTAGTACAGACAGTCACCACTACAATATGTTTACTAATCAGTAGTACAGACAGTTACCGCTACAATATGTTTACAATTCAGTAGTACAGACAGTTACCGCTACAATATGTTTACTAATCAGTAGTACAGACAGTCACCGCTACAATATGTTTCCTAGTCAGTAGTACAGACAGTCACCGCTACAGTATGTTTACTAATCAGTTGTACAGACAGTCACCGCTACAGTATGTTTTCTAGTCAATGGTACAGATAGTCACCACTACAATATGTTTCCTAGTCAGTAGTACAGACAGTCACTACTACAATATGTTTCCTAGTCAGTAGTACAGACATTCACCGCTACAGTATGTTTACTAATCAGTAGTACAGACAGTCACCGATACAGTATGTTTCCTAGTCAGTAGTACAGACAGTCACCGCTACTATTTGTTTCCTAGTCAGTAGTACAGACAGTCACCGAGACATTCACCACTACAATATATTTACTTGTCAGTTTTACAGACAGTCACCGCTACAATATATTCACTAGTCAGTAGTACAGACAGTCACCGCTACAATATGTTTACGTGTCAGTAGTACAGACAGTCACCACTACAATATGTTTACTAGTCAGAAGTGATGATAGTCACCACTTCAATATGTTTACTAGTCGGTAGTACAGACAGTCACCGCTACTATATGTTTACTAGTCAGTAGTACAGACAGTTACCACTACAATCAGTAATACAGACAGTCACCGCTACAATATGTTTACTAGTCAGTAGTACAGACAGTCACCGCTACAATATGTTTGCGTGTCAGTAGTACACACAGTCACCACTACAATATGTTGATAGTCAGAAGTTTAGACAGTCACCACTACAATATGTTCACTAGTCGGTAGTACAGACATTCACCACTACAATATATTTACTTGTCAGTTTTACAGACAGTCACCGATACAATATGTTTACTAGTCAGTAGTAGAGACAGTCACCGCTACAATATGTTTACGTGTCAGTAGTACAGTCAGTCACCACTACAATATGTTTACTAATCAGAAGTGAAGACAGTCACCACTACAATATGTTTACTAGTCGGTAGTACAGACAGTCACCGCTACAATATGTTTACTAATCAGTAGTACAGACAGACACCACTACAATATGTTTACTAGTCAGTAGTACAGACAGTTACCACTACAATCAGTAGTACAGACAGTCACCACTACAATATGTTGACTAATCAGTATTACAGACAGTCACCACTACAATATAATTACTAGTCAGTGTTACAGATAGTCACCACTACAATATGTTTACTAGTCAGTATTACAGACTGTCACCGCTACAATATGTTTACTAGTCAGTTGTACAGACAGTCACCACTACAATATGTTTACTACTCGGTAGTACAGACAGTGTCCGCTACAATATGTTTACTAGTCAGTAGTACAGACAGTCACCGCTACAATATATTTACGTGTCTGTAGTACAGACAGTCACTACTACAATATTTTTACTAGTCAGTAGTAAAGACAGTCACCACTACAATATGTTTACTAGTCGGTAGTACAGACAGTCATCGCTACAATATGTTTACTAGTCTGTAATACAGACAGTTACCAATACAATATGTTTACTTGTCGGTAGTACAAAAAGTTACTAATTCCGTTTTAACTTTGACATATATTGTGGTCAGATTGTCTACATGTCAATGGTTCACAATGAAGGATAGAAGGATGCACTATAGATACACACTTATATAACAATTGTTCACAATGAAGGATAGAAGGATGCACTATAGATACACTCTTATATAACTAGATTGAAGCTTATTTTAGATGTGTTATATGTTTCTTCATGCCATATATTGTTTTAAAACCCAAATAAAAAGATGCCATGTAAAAATATAAACCTGCTTATTATGTTTTCGTTTTTTAATGAGGTTTAACGCCATTTCCAACGCATGACATATCAACACATGACATATCAACACATGACATATCATACATGGGCTCCAGTTTTATTGATGTAGAAATATGCCAGAATGAATCTGAGTAGAACAACCGTCCATCCGCAAGTAACTGGCAAAGCGTCTCACACAAACATTATAAACCGACCTGGGCTCAAACTCATGGACTAAGCGGTGAGATATAAGTAGACTCCAGCGCCTTGGATCATTCGGCCGCGGAAGATCCTTACTGGAATAAAGGCCCTACTCTTTCAATGTTAGTATAATACAATTGTAACTTTCTCCGTCATTGCATGGATTAAAGAGGTTTTGTGTAGGTTACCATTATGTTATAAAGCTGACCACAAAGATCAACAAATAATAGCAATACCAATAAATATTTGTATAAGTGACGTTATTATATGTTTAGTGGTTAGTAATGTTTATTCAAATCTCAATAATTTCTATCAAGTTCTGCCACCAAGTAATTTTGATGTAACTTTGATACTACAACTAAACGAAATGCATTGTTGTCCACAGGTAAACAATTAAGATATCGTAATTTATATTTAACAATAAGAAAGGCGATGAAATCGTTCCCTTTTTGTAAAATATATATTGAAATTTTTTATTTTTTATTGTGCATATCAAAATCAATATAGTCGTCTTACAAAATTGCAAGTTATTTATTTTTCATCAATTGTGAAACAAGATTATGTAGGAATTGCTTAATGATTTCACCAAATCTTTGTATTATAGCATCATACCGCTAACACATGGCATACTAACCGATACAACTGTCACTAGATGCCACCGCACATGTTAGTATCAGTGTGCACAGTATTCTTCAGCATTGATATCTTAATTGGCCATTGTATTATTACCTTGGGTTGTCGTGTCATTGTCTTTGGTTAGGTGGTTATTGTGTTGGCGTGTCCTATCATTGTGTTTGGTCTTATTAACATTATGTTTAGTATGCATATCATTACGTTGGCTTGTAGAAACATTGACTTGTTTTATACCTTCGATGATGCTTTGGTCAGATTGTAACATGAAAATAATCACGATTTGTATTAACAGTGCCACTCAATGTAAAATGTCCCCTCATTTCGTTATGTGTTGATATATTGTTTTACGTTACTTTAATGTTTATCACGTATAGCTGCCTTTACAATGATTTATCAAAAAGTTATGGAGCTCTGCAACAGGGAAAATAATTGAACTGTTCTGATTTTGAATAATGTATAGTAAATGATGCAAATAGAGCAAGGTCTTAAAATACAACACAGTATGGACACATTCCGTTTTGAACCTTTTAGCAACATCAAAGAAACGCTTTTCAACGTATTTTGTCCTTTTCATTTATACGTGATCATTGAAACCAGTCTGATTTTATAATATCAATCAAATTCTAGATATATTAGGTGATTTAAAAAAATCAAGCTTCCTTAAACGAATGACAAACTCATTGGAAGACCATTAGAAATAAATAATGGAATATAAACATGATAACTACAAATAATTAAGCTCCATGATCTCTTACACCCCGACAAAGGATATATCAATGTGAATCACAGACGCACGCTCGCTCGTACAATCAATTAATTTAAATTAATATTTACTTCTATGTCCATGTAGTTTTGTCGAAAGTATTCCTCCATCGACCTCTCGCTCTCAGCTCGCCTCAAAACCATCCGTGTGTTCCTTGGTTCCCCATGCTCTTCCATTTTCACTGACACAAATTGTGGAATTCAATAATTGTTTACGGTTGCAGGTTTTAATAAGTTCGTAAAAAAGACGTTGGCTTAAGAGCTAATGAAATTACAGCCATTTAGTTGAAACACAAATTACACAGGATATCTTTCGAAAGATTAACAAACTACATTTTAATGTTTAGAGTTCAGTTAAATTTACAAATAACTCGCAATAAATAATATATACCCTGTGGCAAGCAAGTATAATTTACAGTATCTGCTGGTGGTAATTGAATAGTTATAAATAAATTGACATTACCCAGGCCAACCGAGATACTTTTCGTTAGTTTGCTTAACTATACGCGACGCTATGCAATGTAAATTTACATTTGACCACAATTTAATTTAATTTATAATTACTTCTCGTGAAATTACTTCTCTTGAAAAAAACACATGTTAAAATGACGATGATTTACATATACTGCAGAAAGCAGTTTGTGTGTATTTGAGTGTTATTCTAGCACAACAATACATAATATGGATATTAAAATTTGCTTTATGGCCTAATCCCTGGCGTATTTCAACACGATTAAGTTTTATACAGATTTGTTGATTATAGTAGTACAATACAAGTAAGGGCAACATAAATAGCCATCTCAAGAAACGGAAATTAAGTTGAAAAACAATTACATGCGTTAATATAAGGCAGACCAACCTTTGCTATGTTGTATTTATATCATTTTTGTTTAATATCCGACATTCTGACCGTTAATTTCTTGTGTTTGTGTTGTGTGTTTGATTGTCAAACTTTGTAGGACATGTTACGCTGCTCGTTTTTTGTTTATTTAAATCATACAGGTGAATAAGTGAAATAACACAAGTCCAGTTTCTATTTTCTTGTCTTTTATATACAATAATCTTTATCAGCTTTTTACAATTAGAAAACTAATATTTATTTATATAACTACTGTGTTAAACTACTTTTTTTATCTCGCTTCAAATGACTTCTCTCGTCAACTGCCTTCCTAAAACTCTCAAAAACTAACTCTCTCGTTTTCAAGACAAAATACACAAATATACATATATATATATATCATATATTCTGACTAATCAAATTGTCTGATAACATATAGATTATTTCATATACTTATCATTGTTTAAAAGAGTATTAAAATCGAAAACCCTTAATATACGTGTTCAGGAAATATACATTATGCAACAAAAC